>CAWUFW010005774.1:0-1273047 GCA_963921515.1 Calotriton arnoldi | reverse complement strand
TCTGCTCAGGAGTTAGGCACAGTCCAGATATATATATCTTTTTTTCCTTTAATATCTCAAAAACTACTGAACGGATTTACACCATTTTCACAAAACCGCGCTTTCCGCACCAAAACCTTTCTCCCTACCAAATTTGGCGTAATTCCGTTCAGCAGTTTGACCTGCAGCCTTGTCTAAAGTTTCCTATGGAAAATGAATTGCGAAAACACTTTTTCGGACCCCCCTTTTTTCTCAGCCCCCCTTCACCAATCACCCTGTAATATGTCTTCGCAGCTCAATACACCCCTAAGCTTTCAAGATACGAGCTGATCAAAAAAGAGAAACTTTCTGGAATATTTAGTAAAGATTCGTCAAACGACGCCAAAGTTATAAGCACATGGAGGTCTCCAGGAGGGGGGCCGCGCAACCCCCCTCCCAACATGAGTGAAGCCCCGGGTCTGCGGGGACCCCAGCGGGCCCCCGCAGCCCCACCGAGCCCACGCTATTATTTTTTAAGAAATGCCCCCGGGACCTAGCCCACCCTGGGGTCTCATTAAAATAAAACGCGGGACCCCGCGACCCCAGCGCGAATGACGCTGATATATATATATTTTTTTTAATGCTTTTTTTGGCCCTGGGGTCTTTCTGGGACCCCTGAGCAGGCCTAGGGGGTCACAGTGTTTCTACCCTGCCCCCTTCTCTTGTTTTATACCTTTGTTTCTCTGTTTTCTAGTGACTCGCTTCTACCGAGCCACAAGATGGCTGCCAACACTTCCTGGTTTGGAGTGTTCGCAGCCAATCACAGTGAAGCTCGTGCACAGGACTTAGGCTCCGCCCAGATATTGAAACTTTTATTTTTCTAATTTCTCAGCAACTACTGAATGGATTTACACAATTTTTAAAAAAAGGTCGCTTTCAGATCCAAGCACTACCTTTTTGCCAAATTTGGGGTAATTCCGTTCAGTAGTTTCGGCTCTAGCCTTGCACAAAGTTTCCTACGGGAAATTGATTTTTTTGACTCTTATTCTTTGAATTTCTCAAAAACTACTGAACGGATTTACACCATTTAAAAAAAAGGTCGCTTTCTGAACCAAGCTCTACCTTTCTGCCAAATTTGAGGTAATTCCGTTCAGCAGTTCGGGCTGTAGCTCATCGCAAAATTTCCTATGAAAATTAACATGGAGAAAACGCATTTTGGGACCCCCCTTTTTTCTCAGCCCCTGCTTGACAAATCACCCCCAAACTTTCAAGATAGGAGTTGACCTAAAAAGTGCAACTTTTTGGAAAATTTCATAAAGATTCGTCGAACGATGCCAAAGTTATTAGCAAATCAAAAAACGCTTTTCCTATGGAAACTAGGTTGTAACTATAACTACCTACTGGCGACCGCCAGTAGGTAATATATATATATATATATATATATATATATATATATATATATATATATATATATATATCGAAAGCACTCCACCCGCCGCTTGATGACCTTTTCCAAACGATGGAGCACGGACCACAGAGTTAGTGCTGATAAGTTTTCTTTATTCCGTTAACATACAGCAGCCATAACGCGTTTTAGTCCCGTAGGACCTTGATCACATGACGCGTATCACAGCCCCCATTGCTTTTTTTATACCATTTTTTTGCCCATTTCTAAAAGTGACATGTGCACCCTAAAGTTGTAGTCATAAAGTTAAATAAAATACTACATGTTTACAAATGTCCTAGTATTGCACCAACCTCATATTGAGAGCCACCAATATAATTATACATGAAATTTTGCGTGGACTCTAATATCATACTGTTTGTTCAGATTTCGGTATAAATACCAATTCTCTACAACGGGTTTGGCCTATTGTCAGTTGCAGTTGTCCTCCATTGAAATTATACTGTTCATGGTGACGCTAAAAACTGTTAAAACCACCTGCAACATTCCTGTCTAATACAGCTTGTGCAAATTTTGCCAAATACAGTACTATGAACCAGGTGTCATTGTTGTTCTCTTCATGACTCCATAAAGTGCTAGTGCTAATGGATATTCATACAGTACATGTTAAAGACTTTCTGACTACTTAAAGTGCTAGTGCGTGATAAAATTCGATAAAGTGCATGTGCAATAAAAACCCCAAAGTGAAAAAAAGCTAAAATGAATTTCAAAACGACTGTGATATCGATTGTTAGGGGGGCCAGTTCTAGATTATTTGTGGCTGAAAGCATACATTGTATAGATACATTTTGTCATTTCATCAATGGTGGCCATAACCTATTATACTGTGAACCAAGTAATTCAGTTTATAAGCATGTGTACAAGTCTTCAGTGGTGTTAAGTCCCCCTGGGTGTTTCGAATCTAACTCCAGGATATACCGGGTGTCCAGCTTGCGCAGGGCTTGCTCTCTGTTGCCTCCTCTTTTGTTAACTGGGACGGCATCTATCAGATAATATTTAAGCTCTTTAGGGTTAGATTCATGTGTTTCCCCGAAGTGTCGAGCCACAGGGGAGGTCTGATCTTGATTCTTGATGGCCCTAATATTTTGTAATACCCTCTTGTGGCCCTGAAGTTTGGTGCTGCCCACATATTTTAAGCCGCACGGGCACTCAAGCATGTAAACAACATGATCTGTCTTGCAGGTGAGGGCTTTACTGATAATATGTTCTTGATTGCCAAAGGGTGTCACGTAAGTTTTTCTGTTCACACCATGCTGGCAGACTTTGCATAGTTTACATTTAAAAAAACTTTTTCGTTGCGCCGGCCACGTGCTTCCCATTTGGCTGTCAAGATTGTTTTGTACCAGGGAATCTTTCATAGACGGTGCTTTGCTGTAGGTAATGGCCAATTTAGTTGGTAGCAGGTGGCCTATGATAGGGTCGTTAAGAACAATAGGCCAGTTTCTTCGAATGATATGGTTAATTGCCTTTTCCTGTCTACTATAACCTAAAATCATTCTGAAGGTGTCTCCCCCCACCTCTTGCGCCTTGCTTGTCATACTGGCTGTCTGGATCTGTACCTGGTGTTTAGTGTTCCGGAGTAGTTCCTCCCTAATCAGTGCCTTGCTCTTGTTAATAGCTGCGTTAATGCATTTGTTGGAGTATCCCCTCTCAAGGAAACTGGCTTTGCTCGCTTGCTGTGCTGCCTGCAAATCCTTCTCATTGCTGCAAATCCTTCTCAGCCTAATCATTTCCCCATACGGGATACTTTGTATGAGGTGCCGTGGGTGGGAGCTGGCTGCGTGCAACACTGAGTTGCCCGCCGTTAGCTTCCTATGTACTGTTGTTTCCATCCTACCTTCTTTAATGTAGATCGTCCAATCAAGGAAATTTACAATTTCTGCACTGATATTAGCCGTGAATTGCAGGTTAATTTCATTGTTATTGAGACTCTCAATAAAGTTCAATGCTTCTGACAAGGTCCCTTTCCAGATTAAGAACAGGTCGTCAATGAACCTTAACCACAATTTGACATTGTTGAGCAGAACCACCTCATGAGTTTTTTGCAGGACCAGCTCCTCCCACCAGCCCATGTGGAGACAGGCATAGCTGGGGGAGAAGCTGGCCCCCATTGCTACACCTCGTAACTGCTGGTATAGAGCACTCCGAAACATGAATATGTTATTATGTAAACAGTAATCAATCATATTAATGAGCATCTTGCTGTGATGATCACATTGGGCCGGTCTCCTTCTGAGGTAATGTTGTATGGCCCTCACTCCATCCTGATGATTGATACTCATGTAGAGTGCTGTTACGTCTAAAGTTATTAACAGAAAGTCATTTTGCCACTCAAAATCATGAATTTTGGATAAAAAGTCCCCAGTGTCTTTTATGTAAGAGGGGAGCTGCTGGACGTGCTCCTGTAGGTAATAGTCCACGTATTGCGATGTTCTTTCCAGTAGACTGTTCCGCGCAGAAATTATAGGCTGTCCCGGGGGCTTGAGCGGGTTTTTATGTATCTTGGGGATGAAGTAGATTACTGGTGTGGTTGGGGTGTCGTTCTTAAGAAATTTATATTCATCCATTGTTAGAAGCCGCGCACTCTTCCATGCCAACAGTTTATTGTAATATGCATTGTAGGTAGCTTTAAGGGATAATATATCACTTTCTCGGTAGCAATTTCTGTCCGACAGTTGTCTCATTGCTTCATCCACATAGTCACTTTTACCCCAGATAACCAGGTTTCCCCCTTTGTCTGAATTTCTTATGATTATCTGAGTGTTATTCTTTAGCTTAGTCATTGTATTGTATTGTGTTGTATATAGCATTTATAAAGCGCAACAAACACCCTACGGGTACCCTGGCGCTGTAGAACGTGGTGCAAGCAAACGTAAAAAAAGAAACTGCGGGGGTAGAACCCAAGTAGACAGCATTCAGAAACAAAGGATCAATTTCTAAGGAACAGCCACGTTTTGATCCTTTTCCTAAACAAAGACAGAGTGTTACATTGTCTAATTTCAAGTGGTAGATCATTCCATAGCTTGGCAGCAGCAATGCTAAAAGCCCTCCCTCCCATTCTAACCTTGTTGATCTTTGAGACCTTCGCCAGACAAGCAGAAGAGGAGCGGAGGCTCCGAGTGGGAGTGTACCAACCCAATTTCTTCTGTAAGGGCTTGGGGCCAAATCCGTGCAAGGCCCTAAACACTATACATAGGGACTTAAAATGTATTCTTTGCACCACTGGGTGCCAGTGTAGCTCGGCTAAACACAATGAAGCAGAGGAGTCACGTGGTCTGGACAGAGCTAGCTTGGCCGCCATATTTTTTGACGCGTTGCAATCGCTGACTCAGATACTTAGGAGATTCCAACAGTAGGGCGTTACAATAATCAAGTCTGCTTAAAATAACGCCTTGTACTATTGGGGCTCTAGCCGAGTTTGGAAGCAACGGGAGGATCTTTCTCAGTGCTCTGATCAGACCAAAACAGCACCCCACTGTTTTATTCACTTGTGTCTCCAGTGACAAATTGGCGCAAAATGTAACTCCTAAATTGTGCGCCAACTTGGTCGGGACTAAGGGAGTGGAAGTTGCAAGGGGCCAAAAATTGTGAGGCAGAGGAACCTTCTCAACTGTACAGTGAAGAATTTCCGTTTTATCCGAATTAAATTGTCGAGAATTATTACGAAGCCACTGCGCAATATCATGCATACAGGCATGAAAGTCCTCCAAGGCGTTAGATTGGGTACCATGCAAGGACAAGATAATCTGGGTGTCATCAGCATAGTTCACCAATTTTATATTATGAGCCCGAATTATGTTGATCAGTGGGCTCAAATAAATGTTGAACAAAATTGGGCTGATGGCAGACCCTTGAGGAACACCATGCCGGATGTTGGAAAAGGCAGATTGAAACGGGGGAAGAGCCACTGCCTGGCACCTGCCGGTAAGATAAGATCGAAACCAGTCCAGGGCAGTGCCCACTATTCCCACCTCCTCCAGACGGGTCAGCAAGATGCCATGGTTAACCGTGTCAAAAGCGGCAGACAGGTCGAGCAGAATAAGTATAGCTGATTGTCCCCTGTCTGCCAATAGACGAAGATCGTCCATCACGGTCACCAGAGCAGTCTCTGTACAATGTTCCGGGCGGAAGCCAAATTGTACATCCGCCAACTTATTATTAAGTTCTAGGAACTGTGTCAGAGATTTGCTGACCAGTCGTTCGAGGTGGTATTGTAATTCCTGCTTGTTGATTTTATCTCTTTTGGTTTCTCGTATTCTGTGGTTTAATTGTTTGATTCCTGCAACTATCTGCTCATGGAAATTATCAATTGAGTCTCTCGGTGTTATTGGGTTAAACGTTGATCGAGGTTTAAATGGTGTTTTTTTAGTGTCTTGTTCGTTTTCACTGTTGGTCAGCTCAACTGTCACCTCCGTTGTCTGACTGCCGTGTGCGGAGGTTATATTTTCCTCCCATAGCTCATGTAAATCCCTCAGTATTGGAAGGTCAGATGCTGTTAGATTATAAGGGGGAGACAGTTGTGGCGATTCGTTATTCTTGTTGAGTTGGGGGTTACTTGTTGCCTTATCACGGAGTAGATGGAATTTCTTTAATTTTAACTTACGCACACTTTTAAAAATGTCCATTCTTGTTGATGCATAATTAAAAGTGCTCTCCGGGCAGTACGATAGACTGAGGGATAGAAGCTGCAGCTCCGCCTTGTTTAAATCCACATTTGCCAGATTAACTATAGTTTGACTGGAAACTTGATTTGTATTCAGTTTTGTTTCCATCTGCGCACTATTTGTTTCTTTTGTTCTCCTCCATTTTGCTTTACGCCTCTCCCGGCGGCGCTTGGTGGATCTGTTTTTCCTTGTCTGTTTGTCTGAGTTCTTGGACACAGTGTCTGTCTGTGGTCTAGACATAAAAAATCCAGTTCCTCTGCAAGTGACAGTTTCAATGGAATTTGCACACCTCTTGCGTCCCGGGGATCTGTTTCAGTTTCGCTCTCGATAGCTGAGCTCAGGTCCGAGGCTGAGGTATCTTCAGGTCTTGCCCTGTTGCTTGCTGCGTTGGTTTTGGCAGAGCTAGTTCCCCCATATTTGGAGATTTTCAGCGAATCATATCTCTTGGTAAATGTGAAAATGCGGCCGCATTCGTAATCTGCCTTATCTCTATGGAATTTAAGCGTTTTTCTTTCCCGTATTTTTTTTTCTTCTTTGCGGAGTGTTTTCATCATTTCATCCCTCAGTTTGACTGCCTCTTCGCTTCTCCCCATTTGACTCAATTCATCATTGATTGTTTCGATTTGTTCCTGCAGTTTGGTTCTATCTGATTTGGCATATTTTACCAGGATACTAAATAATTTTATTGATGAGTCCAGATTCTTCTCGGCCCACTCCTTCATCATTTCAGGATCGGGGTTTTCATAGCTCGGTGCTATGAGTATTTTAAGACCTCGTGGGATCGTTCCCACGTCTAAATACCGCTGTAGAGATTTCCCTTCCCACCACTTGCTTTGTTCATGCTTCATAAGTTTCTCCAAATGTCTGAATTTATCTTCTAGGCTGGTGTTACTATTGCCTACTGGTGCATTATGGGAGAGTGAGTTCACATTGGGCGCGCGTGCATCATCAAACATTTCCGCCACCTCTCGATCTTTCAGTGCATCGGCTGACATGTTGTTAATAATACGGATAGATTCGTGGATACTTAAAAAGACGTGATTTAGTCAAATGCATTCACTCCATCTGTATCCAAGCACACCTCTCTTCCCCGCGCTGCGAAAAGCAGCCCTACCTCCACTCTAGTGTCGGCGTGCCTCGTGTCCTCCGACTGTGCCTGCCAACCTCGAGATGGATGAGGGTCGCGGAAGTCGCTGCTGGGGGGCAAGTTGGCGGCTAATCCTCCCGGATTTCTTCTGTTGTGCCTGTCACCAGACTGTGGCTCCCTTGAAAGCCGCCTTGCCCAGCGTCAAGAGGGGGTCCATGTAAAGCCGGAGGAGACGAAAACCGGCTGTAGATATCGAAAGCACTCCACCCGCCGCTTGATGACCTTTTCCAAACGATGGAGCACGGACCACAGAGTTAGTGCTGATAAGTTTTCTTTATTCCGTTAACATACAGCAGCCATAACGCGTTTCAGTCCCATAGGACCTTGATGACATGACGCGCATCACAGCCCCCATCGCTTTTTTCATACAATGTTTTTGCCCATTTCTTAGTGACATGTGCACCCTAAAGTTGTAGTCATAAACTTAAATAAAATACTACATGTTTACAAATGTCCTAGTATTGCACCAACCTTATATTGAGAGCCACCAATGTAATTATACATATACATATATATATATTATCTACTGGCGGTCGCCAGTAGATAGTTATAGTTAGGACCTATTTTCCATAGGAAATTCGCAACATTCTATTTCCAATACCTTTGGCGCCGGTTGACAAATCTTCGCGAAATTCTTAAAACTTATGGCCCGCTCCGGTCCGCTCCTATCCTGAAAGTTTCGGGGTGATTCGGCAAGCGGGGGCCGAGAAAAAAGGGGGGTCCCAAAACGTGTTTTCCCCATGCAATTTTCCATAGGAAACTTTAGACACGGCTACAGCCCAAACTGCTGAACGGAATTACACCAAATTTGGCAAAGAGGTAGTTATTGGTTCAGAAAGAACCCTTTTTGTTAAATGGTGTAAATCAGTTCAGTAGTTGCTGAGAAAATCAAAAGTAAAAACACATATATATCTATGGCAGCGGAGGATCCGCGCACCCTCTCGATCAAGAGCTGTATGCTAATTGGCTGTCAACACTGCAAACCAGGAAGTGTTGGCAGCCATCTTGTGCCTCGGTAGAACCGAGGCACAAGAAAAGACGAAAACAGACGCAAAAAATGCAAAAAGGGGGCAGGGTAGAAACACCCTGACCCCCTAGGCCTTTTTTTAAAAACCGGCAAAAACGCGCTGGGTGCGCGGATCCAGCCGATAAAAAAAAAATGCTATTTGGCCCCCGGGTGGCCCAAGTCCCGGGGGCATGCGGGGGTTTTGAGTTTTATGTGAGGCCCAAGCCCCGGGGACCGCCACCCCCCGGGGCTTTAAAAAAATAATGGTGCGGGAGGGCTCTCGGCCCTCCTGCAGCCCCGGGGACCGCCACCCCCCGGGGCTTCTTTTAAAAAAAAAAAAAATTACCTGTGTGGGGGGGCTCGAGCCCCCCCACATGCCCTGGGGACCGCCACCTCCCCGGGGCACTAAATATTTCAATATGGGGGTCCGTTACGGACCCCCGAGCCCCGGGGACCACCACCTCCCCGGGGCTTTGCCATTGGAGGGAGGGGGGCCACGCGGCCCCCCTCCTGGAGCCATTGATGGCCCTGGGGACCACCACCCCCCAGGGCCGGCTCCTGCAGTGTCCCGGGGTGCCTATCCCCGGGACACTGTAGTTTGCTATGACAGGACGGGAGCCTCGCGGCTCCCATCCTGTCATAGCAAACTGCTTTGGTTTTTGGAAGAGAGAGCAGGAAACCTACTCTCTCTTCCAAAAACCAAAGCTGATTGCTTTTCCACACGGGGAGCTGCATCTTAGCAGCTCCCCATGTGGAAAAGCAATGCCGGCTCCCGCAGGACGCGGGGAGCCGGCGGGACCGTGGGGGAGTTGGGGTCCCCCCACGGTCCCCAAAGGATAGGGCCAGCCCCGGGGGATGGGGTCCCCGGGGCAAGTAGTGGCCCGGGAGGGGGGCCACGCGGTCCCCCTCCCGCAAAGTAAGGAAAAAAAAAGGCCGGCCCCGGGGGATGGGGTCCCCGGGGCCTAAGGAGGCCTGAGGAGGGGGGCAACGCAGCCCCCCTCCATGACATTTTTTTTTAAAAAAAGGGTGGCAATGACCCGGGGGATGGGGTCCCCGGGTCGAAATTGGCCACGGGAGGGAGGCCCACGCAGTCCCCTTCCCGTTCCTTTTTTAAAAAAATAAATAAAAGGGGGTCAGGCCCTGGGGGATGGGGTCCCCAGGGCCCCAAATAATTAAAAATAAGGGGGCCACACAGCCCCCTTTTAAAAAAATCCGGCATCGCGCCGGAGGCCACGCCCCTCCTTGGCAGCACTCTGCAAACGCGCCCCTGGCGGGTTTGCAGAGGGGGAACAATTCCCCTTGAATACTGGGGGTCCCTGTGGGCCAACTAGCCCACCAGGAACCTCCAGTATGCGCCAGGGGCTGCGTTGCAGAGAGGTGTTCTGAGGCCACGCCCCTTTTACACCTCTCTGCAACGCAGCTCTGTGGCGCTTAATGGAGGTAGCTGGTGGGCTAGTTACACCCCAGGGACCCTCAGGATTCAAGGGGAGTTAATCCCCCGACTTAAAACACGCCACGGGGCGCGTTTGCACAGTGGTGAAGGGAGGGGGCGGGGCCTGAGGTGACATGTGTGCAAACATGCCCGGTGGCGTGTTTTAAGTTGGGGGATTAAGTCCCCTTGAATCCTGAGGGTCCCTGGGATCCCTGGGGTCCAACTAGCCCACCAGGTACCTCCAGTAAGCGCCACAGAGCTGCGTTGCAGAGAGGTGTAAAAAGGGGCGTGGCCTTGGACCACCTCTCTGCAACTCAGGGCTGTGGCGCTTACTGGAAGTACCTGGTGGGCTAGTTGGGCCCCAGGGACCCTCAGGATTCAAGGTGACCTAATCCTGTAACTTAAAATGCGCCACGGGGCGCGTTTGCACAGTGGTGAAGGGAGGGGGCGGCGCCTGAGGTGACATTTGTGCAAACACGCCCTGTGGCGTGTTTTAAGTTTGGGTATTAAGTCCCCTTGAATCCTGAGGGTCCCTGGGGTCCAACTAGCCCACCAGGTACCTCCAGTAAGCACAACAGAGTTGCTTTGCAGAGAGGTGAAAAAAGGTGCGTGGCCTCGGAACGCCTCTCTGCAACTCAGCTCTGTGGTCCTAACTGCAGGTACCTGGGGGGCTAGTTTGGCCCCAGGGACCCTCAGGATTCAAGGGGACTTAAACCGCAACTTAAAACGTGCCACGGGGCGCGTTTGCACACATGTTACCTTAGGCCCCCCTCCCTTCACCACTGTGCAAACACGCCTTGTAGCGCGTTTTAAGAGGTAGTTTTAATCCCCCTGCCCTATTATGTACTAGGGACTTACAGAGGAGGTCATGCTAATCACAGGGGTACCCCAATGCATAGTGTTCCCTAGTGTATGTAGGTGTTTTAACTGTATTCTAAGTGTCTTTTACCATAGCACTGGCTCTAGGCCTGGTTAGTCAGAGTCAGTTACCAGCAGTACACGTCTGGAAAGGTTGTTGCAGGATGATTTTGCAACAAGGCCTCTTTCTGCTCCTCTGTTGGTTCTTTCTGCACATGTCTTGCTTCTTCCTGGATTTTTCTTCGTCTTTGTGGACTTCTGTTTCTTTCGACATTTCTTTTGCTTCTTTCTGTGCGTTTTGTCTTCTTTCTTCACATGTCCTACTTCTGTAGGCATAGTTACAAACTAGCATTTGAAAAACCTTTGAAATTCACTGAAAAAACCATAGGTTTCAGGCACGTTATAGTTAGAAATTAGCATTTAAAAAACCTTTGAAATTTACTGAAAAAACCATAGGTTTCAGACACGGGGACCCCATCCCCCGGGGCCGGCCTTTACGTTTTAAAAAAAAAAAATCTTTTTGGGGAGGGGGGCTGCGTGGCCACTAATGGCCCCGGGGACCCCATCCCCCGGGGCCTGGCCACTCGTTTGGGACCGTGGGGGGGGTCCCCAATCCCCGCACGGTCCCGCCGGCTCCCCGCGTCCTGCGGGAGCCGGCATTGCTTTTCCATAAGGGGAGCTGCTGACATGCAGCTCCCCTTATGGAAAAGCAATCTGCTTTGCTTCATTGAAGCGAGAGCAGGTTTCCCTGCTCTCGCTTCAATGAAGCAAAGCAAGTTTGCAATCACAGGACGGGAGCCGCGAGGCTCCCGTCCTGTGATTGCAAACAGCAGTGTCCCGGGGGTAGGCACCCCGGGACACTGCAGGAGCTGGCCCTGGGGGGTGGCGGTCCCCAGGGCCTCCACAGGTTCCAGGAGGGGGGCCGCGCGGCCCCCCTCCCACCATCTACAAAGCCCCGGGGAGGTGGTGGTCCCCGGGCTTCGGGGGTCTGAAATGGACCCCCACATTTCTTTAATTAGTGCCCCGGGAGGTGGCGGTCCTCGGGGCGTGTGGGGGCTGGAGCCCCCCACACAGGTAATTTTTTAATAAAAAAAAGAAGCCCCGGGGGTGGCGGTCCCCGGGGCTGCAGGGGGGCCGTGAGCCCCCGCCAGCATTTTAATTTGAAAGCCCTGGGGGGTGGTGGTCTCTGGGGCTTGGGGGGCCTTAGAGGCCCCCCATAAAATATAAACCCACCCCCGCATGCCCCCGGGACTTGGCCCACCCGGGGGCAAAATAGCCTCAAAGCGCGGGAGACCGCGCTTCGATTTTTTTTTATCACGGCGGGATCCGCGCACCCTAAGCGCATCCCGACAACTTTTTTTTTTTTTTTTAAATGCTTTTTTCTGCCCAGGGGGTCCTTGTGGGACCCCTTGAGCAGACCTAGGGGGTCAGGGTGTTTCTACCCTGCCCCCTTTTTTGCGTTTTGCGTCTTGTTTCTGTGCCTTGGCACAAAATGGCTGCCAACACTTCCTGATTTGGAGTGTTGACAGCCACTTGACAGCCAATTAGCATGCAGCTCGTGATCGGGTGGGTACGCGGACCCTACGCGGCCATAGAAATATATGTGATTTTACTTTTGATTTTCTCAGGAACTACTGAACGGATTTACACCATTTAAGCAAAAGGCATGACTCTGAACCAAGGGCTGCCTTTTTGCCAAATTTGGTGTAATTCCGTTCAGCAGTTCGGGCTGTAGCTGCGATGAAAGGTTCCTATGGAAAATTGCATGGGGAAAACACGTTTTGGGACCCCCCTTTTTTCTCGGCCCCCGCTTGACGAATCACCCCGAAACTTTCAGGATAGGAGCGGACCGGAGCGGGCCATAAGTTTTGAGAATTTCGCGAAGATTCGTCAACCGGCGCCAAAGTTATTTCAAATAGAATGTTGCGGATTTCCTATGGAAAATACGTCCTAACTATAACTATCTACTGGCGACCGCCAGTAGATAATGTTACTTTTAGTGTTTAGGGTGGGTATGGGATGTGGGGTGGGAAGAGCTATTTTAGGGTTAAGGGTGGGTATGGGTTTTGGAGTACTAAGGGTATTTTTAAGGTTCTGGGGGGTATGGGTTTTGGGATGCAAAGGGTATTTTAGGGGTTCAGGGAGGGTAAGGGCTTTGGGGTGCCAAGGGTATTTTTTTAGGGTTCAGGGTGGGTATGGGTTTTGGGGTACCAAGGGTATTTTTAGGGTCCAGGGTGGGTATGGGTTTTGGGGTACCAAGGGTAATTTTAGGGTTCAGGGTGGGTATGGGTTTTGGGGTGCCAAGGGTATTTTAGGGTTCACGGTGGGTATGGGTTTTGGGGTGCCAAGGGTAATTTTAGGGTTCAGGGTGGGTATGAGTTTTGGGGTGCAAAGGGTAATTTTAGGGTTCAGGGTGGGTTTGGGTTTTGGGGTGCCAATGGTATTTTCAGAGTACAGGGTAGTAAAGGGTTTTAGGGTACCGAGGGTATTTTTAGGGTTCAGGGTGGGTATGGGTTTTGGCGTGCAAAGGGTAATTTTAGAGTTCAGGGTGGGTATGTGTTTTGGGGTGCCAAGGGTATTTTTAGGGTTCAGGGTGGGTATGGGTTTTAGGGGACCAAGGGTATTTTTAGGGTTCAGGGTGGGTATGGGTCTTAGGGTACCAAGGGTATTTTTCAGGGTTATGGGTGGGTATGGGTTTTGGGGTGCCAAGGGTAATTTTAGGGTTCAGGGTGGGTATGGGTTTTGGGGTGCAAAGGGTATTTTAAGGGTTCAGTGTGGGCATGGGTTTTGGGGTGCCACGGGTATTTTTAGGGTTCAGGGTTGGTATGGATTTTGGGGTTCCAAGAGTAATTTTAGGGTTCAGGGTGGGTATGGGTTTTGGGGTACAAAGGGTAATTTTAGGGTTCAGGGTGGGTATGGGTTTTGGGCTGCCAGGGGATTTTTAGGCTTCAGGGTAGGTTTGGGTTTTGGGGTGCCAAGGGTATTTTTAGGGTTCAGGGTGCATATGGATTTTGGTGTGCAAAGGGTAATTTTAGGGTTCAGGGTGGGTATGGGTTTTGGGGTGCAAAGGGTATTTTTAGGGTTCAGGATGGGCATGGGTTTTGGGGTACCAAGGGTATTTTTAGGGTTCAGGGTGAGGATGGGTTTTGGGGTTCCAAGGGTAATTTTAGGGTTCAGGGTGGGTATGGGTTTTGGGGTGCAAAGGGTATTTTTAGGGTTCAGGATGGGCATGGGTTTTGGGGTGCCAAGGGTATTTTTAGGGTTCAGGGTGGATATGGATTTTGGGGTGCCAAGGGTAATTTTAGGGTTCAGGGTGGGTATGGGTTTTGAGATGCAAAGGGTAATTTTAGGGTTCAGGGTGGTTATGGGTTTTGGGGTGGTAAGGTAGAACCGAGTCACAAGAAAACAGAAAAACAAACACGAAAAAAAGGAAAGGGGGCATGGTAGAAACACCCTGACCCCCCAGGCCTGCTCAGGGGGTCCCACAAGGACCCCCAGGCCAAAAAAAAGCATTTTTTTTTTTTAAATCAGCCGAATTCGCGCTGGGTGCGCAAATCCGGACAACATTTTTTTTTAAAAATGAAGCGCGGGCTCCCGTGCTTTATTTAATTGAGGCCCCCGGGTGGGCCAGGTCCCGGGGGCATTTGTAACAAATATATGCGGGGGCCCATGGGGCCCCCGCAGCCCCGGGGACCACCACCCCCCGGGGCTTTCTTCACATTATGTGCGGGAGGGCACTCGGCCCTCCATCAGCCCCGGGGACAGCCACCCCCCGGGGCTTCTTTTTTAATGTGTGGAGGGCCTCCAAGGCCCCCCCAAGCCCTGGGGACCACCACCCCCTGGGGCTTTTATTAATTATTCGCGGAGGCACACGGCCCCCCGCTGCCCCGGGGGCCGCCACCCCCGGGGCTTTTTAAAACAATATTAATAAACCTGTGTGGGGGGCTCGAGCCCCCCCTACACGCCCCGGGGACCGCCACCTCCTTGGGGCACTAAAGTGCAAATGCGGGAGTCCGTTACGGACCCCCAAGCCCCGGGGACCACCACCTCCCCGGGGCTGTACACTAGTTGGAAGGGGGGCCGCATGGCCCCCCTCCTGGAGCCCGTGATGGCCCTGGGGACTGCCACCCCCCAGGGCCGACTCCTGCAGTGTCCCGGGGTGCCCACCCCCGGGACACTGCTGTTTGCTATGGCAGGACGGGAGCCGTGCGGCTCCCGTCCTGCCATAGCAAACACTGGTTTGGGTTTTGGAAACGAGAGCAGGATTCCTGCTCTCGCTCCCAAAATCCAAACCAGATTGCTTTTCCACACGGGGAGCTGCATGTCAGCAGCTCCCCGTGTGGAATAGCAATGCCGGCTCCCCAGGAGGCGAGGAGCAGGCGGGACCGTGGGGGCATTGGGGCTCCCCCCACGGTCCCCAACAGAGAGGCCAGGCCCCGGGGGATGGGTATCCGGGGCCAGGAGTGGCCTAGGAGGGGGGCCACATGGCCCCCCTCCTTAAATCAATAAAAAAAAAAAAACATTTAACTGTGGCACAGCCCCGGGGGATGGGGTCCCCGGGGCCACTTGAGGCCTAAGGAGGGGGGCCACGCAGCCCCCCTCCTTTAAAAATAATTTTAAAAAAAATCAAAATGTGGCCATGCCCCGGGGGATGGGGTCCCCGGGGCCGAAATTGGCCTTGGGAGGGGGGCCGCGGGCCCCCTTCCTGTTTTTTTTATTTTATTTTTTTGTAAAAAAAGCAGGCCCTGGGGGATGGGGTCCCCAGGGCCCCAAATAATTTAAAAGGAGGGGGGCCACACAGCCCCCCTTGAAAAAAAAAAAAAAAAAAAGCCGGCATCGCGGCGGAGGCCAGGCCCCCTAAGTGCAGCACTCAGCAAACGCGCCCCCTGGCACGTTGTAAGTGGGGGAATTAATTTCCCTTGAATACTGAGGGTCCCTGGAGGCCAACTAGCCCACCAGGTACCTCCAGTATGCGCCAGGGAGCTGCGTTGCAGAGAGGTGTTCAGAGGCCACGCCCCTTTTTACACCTCTCTGCAACGCAGCTCTGTGGCGCTTACTGGAGGTACCTGGTGGGCTAGTTGGCCCCCAGGGACCCTCAGGACTCATGGGGAATTAATCCCCCAATTTACAACACGCCAGGGGGCGCTTTTGCACAGTGGTGCAGGGAGGGGGCGGGGCCTGACATACCAAGTGTGCAAATGCACCCCCTGGCACATTGTAAATTGGGGGATTAAGTCCCCTTCAATCCTGAGGGTCCCTGGGGGCCAACTAGCCTACCAGGTACCTCCAGTAAGCGCCAAAGAGCTGCGTTGCAGAGAGGTGTAAAAAGGGGCATGGCCTCTAAAGACCTCTCTGCAACGCAGCTCCCTGGCGCATACTGGAGGTATCTGGTGGGCTAGTTGGCCCCAGGGACCCTCAGGATTCAGGGGACTTAATCCCCTAACTTAAAATGCACCACAGGGCGCGTTTGCACACTTGTCACATCAGGCCCCGCCCTCCCTGCACCACTGTGCAAACGTGCCCCGTGGCGCATTTGAAGTTGGGGATTAATTCCCTTCAATCCTGAGGGTCCCTGGGAGCCAACTAGCCCACCAGGTACCTCCAGTAAGCGCCACAAGGCTGCGTTGCAGAGAGGTGGTCCGAGGCCACGCCCCTTTTACACCTCTCTGCAAAGCAGCTCTGTGGCGCTTACTGGAGATACCTGGTGGGCTAGTTGGACCCCAGGGACCTTCAGGATTCAAGGGGACTTAATCTCCCAACTTAAAACGAGCCACGTGGCGCGTTTGCACAGTGGTGAAGGCAGGGGGTGGGGCCTGATGTGACATGTGTGCAAACATGCCCTGTGCTGCGTTTTAAGTTGGGGAATTAATTCCCCTTCAATCCTGAGTGTTCCTGGGGGCCAACTAGCACACCAGGTACCTCCAGTAAGCAGCACAGGGCTGCGTTGCAGAGAGGTGGTCCGAGGCCAGACCACGCCCCTTTTTATACCTCTCTGCAACGCAGCTCTGGCGCTTACTGGAGGTACCTGGTGGGCTAGTTGGACCCCAGGGACCTTCAGGATTCAAGGGGACTTAATCTCCCAACTTAAAACGAGCCACGTGGCGCGTTTGCACAGTGGTGAAGGCAGGGGGTGGGGCCTGATGTGACAAGTGTGCAAACGCGCTCTGTGGCGTGTTTTAAGTTGGGGGATTAAATCCCTTTGTATCCTGAGGGTCCCTGGGGGCAACTAGCCCACCAGGTACCTTCAGTAAGCACAACAGAGTTGCGTTGCAGAGAGGTGGAAAAAGGGGCGTGGCCTCAGACCACCTCTCTGTAACGCAGCTCTGTGGTGCTAACTGTAGGTACCAGGTGGGCTAGTTGGGCTCCAGGGACCCTCAGGATTCAAGGGGACTTAATCCCCCAACTTAAAATGCGCCACGGGGCGTGTTTGCACACTTGTCACATCAGGCCCACCCCCTCCCTTCACCACTGTGCAAAAGGGCCCTCTGGTGCGTTGTAGGTTGGGGGATTAAGTCCCCTTGAATCCTGAGGGTCCCTTGGGTCCAACTAGCACACCAGGTACCTCCAGTAAGTGCCACAGAGCTGCGCTGCAGAGAGGTGTAAAAAGGGGCGTGGCCTTGGACCACCTCTCTGCAAAGCAGCTCTGTGGCGCTTACTGGAGGTACCTGGTGGGCTAGTTGGACCCAAGGGACCCTCAGGATTCAAGGGGAATTAATTCCCCAACTTAAAACCTGCCAGGGAGTGCGTTTGCAGAGTGGTGAAGGGAGGGGGCGGGACTGATGTGACATGTGTGTACTTATTCAATCACTCCGCCAAAACCCAAGCACTTATAAATTCACCATGCACTCTCCTTGCAATACTCTAATCATCCAGTCAGTACCCATGCACTCATGCAATGACCCATGCACTAACACATGCACTGCTACAATACCCTGAGCACTACCCATGCAGTCCAGCCATCGCCCTGTCTGTACCCATGCACTCCTTCAATCACCCAGCCAGCACCATGTACTTATCCAATCACTCCACCAAAACCCAAGCACTTATAAATTCACCATGCACTCTCCTTGCAGTACTGTAGTCTTCCAGTCAGTACCCATGTACTCATGGAATGGCCTAGGCACTAACACATGCACTGCTACAATCCCCTTAGCACTTCCCATGCAGATCTCTAACCACCTACACACTACTGATTCACTCCTTCAATTACCCAGGTAGTACCCATGCACTCCAGAAATCCCTCTGTCACTACCCATGCACTCCTCCAATCACCCAGCCAGCACTATGTACTTATCCAATCACTCCGCCAAAACCCAAGCAGTTATAAAATCACCATTCACTGTCCTTGCAGCACTCTAATCATCCAGTCACTACCCATGTACTTATGTAATGATCCAGTCACTAACACATGCACTGCTGCAATCCATTGAGGACTACCTATGCAGTCCAGTAATCTCCCTGGTACTACCTATGCAGTCCTCCAATCACCCAGCCAGTCCTATGTCCTTATCCAATCACTATGCCAAAACCCAAGCACTTATAAATTCACCATGCACTCTCCTCGCAGTACTCTAATTATCCAGTCACTACCCAATAAGTCATGCAATGATCCAGGCACTAACACATTGACTGCTACAATCCCTGTGTTCTACCCATGCAGTCCTCTAACCACCTACACACTTCTCATTCGCTCCTTCAATTCCCCTGGTAGTACCCATGCAGTCCAGCAATTACCCAGTCACTCCCTGTGCAGTCCTCCCGTCACCCAGCGACTACCATGTACTAATCCAAACACTCTGCCAATACCCAAGCACCTATAAATTCACACAGGCACTCTCCTTGCAGTATTCTAATCTTTCAGTTAGTAGCTATGTACTCATGTAATGCTCCAGGCACTACCTGATCACTGTTACAATCCCATATGCCCTACCCATACAGTCCTGTACCCAGTTACACACTTCTCATTTGCTCCTTCAATTCCCCAGGTAATACACATGCAGTCCCGCAATCACACTGTCACTCCCTGTGCACTCCTCCAGTCACCCAGCCACTACCATGTACTAATCCATACACTCCTCCAATAGCCAAGCACTTATAAGTTCACCACGCACTCTCCTTGCAGTACTCTAATTATCCAGTCAGTACCCATGTACTCATGGAATGACCCAGTCACTAACACATGCACTGCTGCAATACCTTGAGGACTACCTACGCAGTCCAGTAATCTTCCTGGTACTATCTATGCAGTCCTCCAATCACCCAGCCAATCCTATGTGCTTATCCAATCACTGCGCCAAAACCCAAGCACTTATAAAATCACCATGCACTGTCCTTGCAGCACTCTAATCATCCAGTCACTACAGATGGACTCATGAAATGACCCAGGCACTAATTTATGGCAAATACAGAGGAGGTCATGCTAATCACAGGGGTACCCCAACGCATAGTGTTCCCTAGTGTATGTAGGTGTTTTCACTGTAATCTAAGTGTCTTTTAGCATAGGACTGGCTCCGGTCCTGGTTAGTCAGAGTCAGTTACCACCAGTACCCGTCAGCAAAAAGTTGGGGGCAAAGGAGGACTTTCTGCTGCTCTGTTGGTTCTTTCTGCACATCTCTTGCTTCTTCCTGCACTTTTCTTCGTCTTTCTGGACTTCTGTTGCCTCTTTCTGCATTTGTCTTGCTTCTTTCTGCGCTTTTCTTCTTCTTTCTTCACATGTCCTACCTTTGTAGGCATAGTTAGAAATTAGCATTTAAAAAACCTTTGAAATTCACTGAAAAAACCATAGGTTTCAGGCACGTTATAGTTAGAAATTAGCATTTAAAAAACCATTGAAATTCACTGAAAAAACCATAGGTTTCAGGCACGTTATAGTTAGAAATTAGCATTTAAAAAACCTTAGAAATTCACTGAAAAAACCATAGGTTTCAGGGACGTTATAGTTAGTTGGACATTTCACTCGTACAAAACCATAGAAATTCCCCCGTTATAGTTAGTTCAGCTAACTATAACTCGCGCCTCCGCAATGCACTGCTGATGACGTCACATATTACATCATTCATGACATGGTCAGTGACATCACTGATGACATCTCAAATGACATCACTGATGACATCATCCGCATCAAACTCTGATGCACCTCCTCACACTCTAATATAATCTTTGATACACCCACTGTAAAATACAGACTACCATTTTCGAAACTATCGACACACCAATACCAGTTACTACATACGCACTCACTGATTCCTAGGTATACACACACATCCACTCATTCACCCATACAATCACTCATACATACAGTCACTCATCAATACAACACTATCATATGCACTTATACACCTATACAGACACTCACACACCGCCACTCATCCATGGAGTTACTGATACACCTAGTCAGTCATGCAAAGTATTAATCACACTCCCATTTCCTCACCTATACAGTTATTCACACACCACCTCACTTATTCAAACATATACTAACACATACTTACTCTCTTATACAATCACTGATACAAGTACACACTGATCCATACAGCCACTCTCACAATCACTCACTCTCATGTATAGTCATTTATATACTCCAACTCTCACAAACACTACCTTTTACATATGTACTTACTTGGACATGTACCACTGAGACATCCAATCTCTCACCAACACACCCATACACACACTCACCCGCCCATACAGCTGTTTCCACATGCACTCTTGAACGCATACACCCAGTGAATCAACCACTCACACATCTATGCACAGAGTCACACACCTCCCACCCACCCACACACACACTCAGTCTCCCATACAAATACTATGGCAACCAATCAATAACCCATATAGACACTCATGTAGCTACTCACCAACCCATGCAGCAGCTTACACAACAACAGACATACTGATACACACATTCAGACAGTTTAGTCACTAACCCATGCATTCAGTAAGACACATTTAATCACTCACTTATACAGTCAGTCACGCACCTACTAAATCCTTCATCCAGACACTTCTACACCCTCTCATTCTTCAATACAGCTTGGCATATATATATAAAACATATTTAAACTTTACAGAAACACACAGTGACTGGATGATGTCATCAGTGATGTCATCAGTGATGTCATTTGAGATGTCATCAGTAATGTCATCAGTGATGTCACTGACCATGTCATGAATGAAGTAATATGTGACGTCATCAGCAGTGCATTGCGGGGGCGCGAGTTATAGTTAGCTGAACTAACTATAACGGGGGAATTTCTATGGTTTTGTACCAGTGAAATGTCCAACTAACTATAACGTCCCTGAAGCCTATGGTTTTTTCAGTGAATTGCTAAGGTTTTTTAAATGCTAATTTCTAACTATAACGTGCCTGAAACCTATGGTTTTTTCAGTGAATATATATATATATATATATATATACATATATAAATATATATTATCTACTGGCGGTCGCCAGTAGATAGTTATAGTTAGGACCTATTTTCCATAGGAAATCCGCAACATTCTATTTGAAATAACTTTGGCGCCGGTTGACGAATCTTCGCGAAAGCTTCCAACTTGTTGGGGCGCTCCGGTCCGCTCCTATCCTGAAAGTCTCAGGGTGATTCGTCAAGCGGGGGCCGAGAAAAAAGGGGGGTCCCAAAACGTGTTTTCCCCATTCATTTTTCCATAGGAACCGTTAGTCGCAGCTACAGCCCGAACTGCTGAACGGAATTACACCAAATTTGGCAAAGAGGTAGCCCTTGGTTCAGTGTCGTGCCTTTTGCTTAAATGGTGTAAATCCGTTCATTAGTTCCTGAGAAAATCAAAAGTAAAGTCACATATATATCTATGGCCGAGTAGGGTCCGCGTACCCTCCCGATCAAGAGCTGCATGCTAATTGGCTGTCAAGTGGCTGTCAACACTCCAAATCAGGAAGTGTTGGCAGCCATTTTATGCCTCGGTAGAACCGAGGCACAGAAACAAGTGCGCAAAACGCACAAAGGTGGCAGGGTAGAAACACCCTGACCCACTAGGTCTGCTCAGGGGTCCCACAAGGACCCCTGGGCAGAAAAAAGCATTTTTTTTTTTTTTAAATCGGCGGGATGCGCTTAGGTTGCGCGGATCCCGCCGAGAAAAAAAGAAACAAGTGCGCAAACGCACAAAGGGGGCAGGGTAGGAACACCCTGACCCCTAGGTCTGCTCAGGGGTCCCACAAGGACCCCCTGGGCAGAAAAGCATTTTTTTTTTTTTTTTAAATTAGCGGGATGCGCGGATCCCGCCGAGAAAAAAAAAAGAAACAAGTGTGCAAAACGCACAAAGGGGGCAGGGTAGGAACACCCTGACCCCCTAGGTCTGCTCAGGGGGTCCCACAAGGACCCCCTGGGCAGAAAAAAGCATTTTTTTTTTTAAATCGGAGGGATGCGCTTAGGGTGCGCGGATCCCGCCGAGAAAAAAAAAAAACGAAGCGCGGTCTCCCGCGCTTTGTTGTTAATTGGCCCCAGGGTGGGCCAAGACCCGGGGGCATGCGGGGGTTTATAAAATTAATGTATGTGGGGGCCTCTAAGGCCCCCCCAAGCCCTGGGGACCACCACCCCCCGGGGCTTTAAAAAAAAATGGTGCGGGAGGGCTCTCGGCCCTCCCGCAGCCCCGGGGACCGCCACCCCCCGGGGCTTCTTTTTAAAAATTGAAATTACCTGTGTGGGGGGGCTCAAGCCCCCCCACACGCCCCGGGGACCGCCACCTCCCCGGGGCACTAAATCGTTAAATATCACGGACCCCCAGAGCCCCGGGGACCATCACCTTCCCGGGGCTTTCAAGATGATTGGAGGGGGCCGCGTGGCCCCCCTCCTGGAGCCTGTGATGGCCCTGGGGACCGCCACCCCCCAGGGCCGGCTCCTGCAGTGTCCCGGGGTGTCTACCCCCGGGACACTGTAGTTTGCTATGGCAGGGCGGGAACCTCGTGGCTCCCGCCCTGCCATAGCAAACTGCTTTGGTTTTTGGAAGAGAGAGCAGGAAACCTGCTCTCTCTTCCAAAAACCAAAGCAAATTGCTTTTCCACACGGGGAGCTGCATCTTAGCAGCTCCCCATGTGGAAAAGCAATGCCGGCTCCCGAGGGACGCGGGGAGCCGGCGGGACCGTGCGGGGATTGGGGACCCCCCCACGGTCCCCAACGAGTGGCCAGGCCCCGGGGGATGGGGTCCCCAGGGCTATTAGTGGCCTGGGAGGGGGGCCACGCAGCCCCCCTCCCCAAAAATAAAAATGTTTAAAAAAAACGTAAAGGCCGCTCCTGGGGATTTTGGTCCCCGGGGCCTTAAATGGCCTGAGGAGGGGGGCCACGCAGCCCCCCTCCAAAGATTTTTTTTTTTTTTAAAAGAGGGCATGCCCCGGGGGATGGGGTCCCCGGGGCCAATAGAGGCCCAGGGAAAGGGAGCCACGTGGCCCCCTTCCCGTTTTTTTTTTTTTAAACAAAAAAAAAAAGAAAATCCTCAGGCCCCAGGGGATGGGGTCCCCGGGGCCAAAAGTGGCCGAGGGAAGGGGGCCACGCAGCTCCCCTCCCATACAAAAAATAAATACATTTTTAAAAAAAAGACCGGCATCGTGCCGGAGGCTCCGGCCCCGCCCCCTCCCTGCAGCAGTGTGCAAATGCGCCCCCTGGCGCGTTGTAAAAAGGGGAAGTAATCCCCTTGAATACTGGGGGTCCCTGGGGTCAACTAGCCCACCAGGAACCTCCAGCATGCGCCAGGGGCTGCGTTGCAGAGAGGTGTACAGAGGCCACGCCCCTTTTACACCTCTCTGCAACGCAGCTCTGTGGCGCTTTTTGGAGGTACATGGTGGGCTAGTTGGACTCCAGGGACCCTCAGGAGTCAAGGGGACTTAATCCCCTAACTTAAAACGCGTCATTTGAGATGTCATCAGTGATGTCATCAGTGATGTCACTGACCATGTCATGAGTGATGTAATATGTGACGTCATCAGCAGTGCAGGGCTAGGGGGTCAGGGTGTATCTACCCTGCCCCCTTTTTGCGTTTTGCGCCCTTGTTTTTGTCTTTTCTTGTCCCTCGGTTCTACCGAGGGACAAGATGGCTGCCAACACTTCCTGGTTTGGAGTGTTGACAGCCAATTAGCATGCAGCTCGTGGTCGGGAGGGTGCGCGGATCCACCGCGGCCATAGATATCAAAACTTTTATTTGGATTTTCTCAGCAACTACCAAACGGATTTAAACAGGGTGCTTTCTGAACCAAGCACTACCTTTTTGCCAAATTTGGTGTAATTCCGTTCAGCAGTTTTTGCTGTAGCCTTGCATAAAGTTTCCTATGGGAAATTTATTTTTTCACTCTTATTTTTTGAATTTCTCCGCAACTACTGAACGGATTTACACCATTTAAAAAAAAGGTCGCTTTCTGAACCAAGCGCTACCTTTTTGCAAAATTTGGTGTAATTCCGTTCAGCAGTTCGGGCTGTAGCCGTGGCTAAAATTTCCTATGGGAATTAACATGGAGAAAACACTTTTTGGGACCCCCCTTTTTTCTCGGCCCCCACTTGATGAATCACCCTGAAACTTTCAAGACAGGAGCGGACCGGAGCGCCCCACTAGTTTTGAAAATTTCGCGATGATTCGTCAAACTACGCCAAACTTATTGGGAATAGAATGTTGCCGATTTCCTATGGATAAAGGTCCTAACTATAACTATCTACTGGCGACCGCCAGTAGATAATTTATATCGATATATATATATATATATATATATATATATATATATATATATAGATATAGATAGATATAAATACCTACCTTAAGCACTTTTACCAAGTGTATGCCCTTGCGTAGTTATACCCGTGTTGTAATGGTGGTATTAGTACGCGTTGCAACATCACATATTCGATGGGACCTAATACCACTAAAATGAAAACATTTACTATCGAGGGTCAGCTGGGTTGAAAATTTCTGGTATATGGGTATTCTATTGGACTCCCAGTTTAACTGGTATCCCCTGATAGCTAACATCCTGGCCTTTAATAGAGTCATGCACAGTGTATGCGATTTATCACGACACTTGGGGAGTACTCACACTGGGGGGCATATTCTCAAGGACTCATCGCCGATTTTGCGGCACTTTACCGCCACGAAAGTGGCGATAGATTTATCGCCCTATTCACAAGCCTGCGCTAACAGCCCATATCGTCAGTTTTCCTGCGATAGCTGCCGCTAAAAACATCGCCAAGGCTGACAGCGACTACTAACGCTAATCATATGCAGAGTAGGCGTTCCCGTGCAAAAACTCACGATAACACCACTTCGCGATATTCACAACGACCAGCCAGATCGGCGATGCGGGCCTAATACATGCGATAAGGCGCGTTAGCAGCAGGAACTTAAGACCTGCTTTTTACTGGTTTTAAGTAGGACGAAAACCTGCAGTAGAACGGGAGCCCAGCCCAGAGCCACATCTGAAGACCAACACATGCCATGGAGCTACTAATCATGCAGCTTGGAGACCCAAGAGGGCCACAACACCCACCGCCACCACCACCAGGACCACCCCCACCCCCACCCCCAGGACCACCCACCCCCGGACTACCACCGAGGCAGCGCAGAACAAGACAGCGGACCTTCCGAAAACGCACCAGCCTCAGAGACTTAACGCCAGAGGAAGTCATTGCCCACTACAGGCTCAAAAGAACAACCATCCTCCGCATCCTGACCCACATTGCCCACAGGCTGATGGTACCAACACAGCGGACAACCAACATCCCTCCGCAGACAAAGCTGCTGGCTGTGCTGCACTTGTTGGCCTCTGGTACCTTCCAACCAACAACTGCCAGAGTCGGAGGAGTCTCACAGCCAGCCCTATCAAAGTTCCTCACACCTGTCTTGGATGCCATCATCAGCTTCATACCGCAGCACCTTCACTTCCCCCACACTGCGCAGGACCAGCTGGGGACCAAGCAAGGCTTCTACGCCATAGCTGGCTTCCCGCACGTGTTGGGGACAATTGACTGCACACATGTCCTACTTGTGCCCCCTGCCGACACTGCACACAATTACCGCAACAGAAAGCACACGCATTCCATCAATGTGCAGGCAATAGTGGACCACCGGGGACTGTTCACCAATGTCGTCGCCAACTTCCCAGGCAGTGTGCATGATTCCTACATCTTCCAAAAGTCCATCATCAACCAGCGCTTTCAGGATGGCGCCTATGGAAATGGACTGCTTGTTGGTAAGTACCAACGGAACACACCTCAACTCCACAATCATACAACTCACAACTGTGGGAATGCACACGTAACAAAATCACATACAACATGCCAACCAACATGCCCACCTACCAGACACGACAACACAAGTAACTGTGGTAACAGGGGCCAGACATGTTGACAAACCACCCACAAAGGCATAGCCCCTCCGCCACACAATTGCAGTATGTGGGGAGAGGTGGGAACCAAGAATGTGCGAAGGAGGCAAGTGACCCATGAATAAGAATGTACACATTGCCAAGTGTGGCGGTGAAGTGCTGGACAGTCATGAGTATGCAGAGCACAGACATGTCCATGTGGACATATACAGCTGGTGTGTGTAGTGTTGTGGACAGTGGACGCAACCATGTCACCTCAGGCAGTGGGGAAGACCTCGGACATGTAGCTATGTCGCCCCCCCTGTAAGCGTAAGCGTAGTGGGCTGGGCCGGCGTACGGCAGTCCAGCGTAGGAGTGTGAATAAATAGCCCGGGGCTCTGGGTGCGGTTCACTTACGGGATGGCCACCAAAGTAACTACTGCGTGTGTCTCTGTGTCCGCCATATCATGACCATAGGCATACACACACGTGGCTGACCACCTTCTTCGGCCAAATTAACACCGGTGACGAGGAGCCTACATCACACGCCACCCGGCGCACAATTCGTCATCGCCTGCAGGGGCGTGTCTGCCAGGGCGCCGCCCCTCACCCTGCCACGAGGCCACCGCCATGACCGGTGGTGCCTGTGCACCTGCTGCACCCCAGCCCGCTGGTCCCCAGACCCGTCCGGCGCCCAGCGGTGATTGCCCGCCCCTGCGCACCCAGGCCTCAGTGCTCACCTGCCGCCACCGGCGTGTCTCCAAGAGGGACCACCACGTGCCGGTGCATTCTTCAGGGCCGAGGCCCGCGAGCTTGGCAGCCTCCTCAGCCGATCGCTGGCTTCCGCGCAACAGGCCTCCAGCGCACCATGCGGCACCGCAGAGTTCTGTGTGTGCTGACTGCTCCCTCCAGCATACACTGCAGACCAACAGGTCTCACATAAATCAAATCCAGTCCTGACCTGCAGGCCTACTGCATCATCGCAGGCTGCACACCCGCTCAGCTCTTCAGGTGGGCCTACCTCAGTGCACCGCAAGTCATCGCCACGTGGCGGTAGGCCCGTGCCGGACGCAGTGCCTCAGGTGCCACTAACTCAGTGCACCACAAGTCATCGTCCCGTGGGGCTACCCCACAAGTCCGCCTCCAGCAGCCAACAGCATGTCCTCGGTAATGCCACTGAAGCCCCTCACAGTCACGGGGCCACCCCAGTCCCAGGCAGGCCTCTGGAAAGCCTGGGTGGAACGTCTGGAGACGTACTCCGAAGTGCATGACATCCCAGCGCCGCGGCTGTGGCACACGCGTAGGCGTGTGAGGAGTGTGAAGAAATGGCCCGGGTCTCTGGGCGTGGTTCAATCCTGGGCTCTGGGCGTGTTTCAGTTCCGGGCTCTGGGCGTGGTTCAGTTCCGGGCTGGCCACAAAAGTAACTATGGCGTGTGTCTCTGTTGTGGTGGCCCTTATTCGACAAACTTGCAATGTAGCATGCACCCAGAGGGCGGTCTCGCCCGAATGGATAAATAAAGGAGCGCAAGACCGCTCGGGGTCTTGGCTCATACATGCCAACTGTTGTGTGTGTACCTTCATTGACGCAGCATAAGCCAAAGGCCTAGCCTCAATCGCAGCGCGAGTTCAGCCAGGCCTGAACTCCACATCTGTGTCCGCCCTATCCTTACCATAGGCCTACACACACGTGGCCGCCCACCTTCAACGGCCAACATTACAGTGTTGTTGACAGGCTTGCGGACATGCGCAGACAGGCATGACAATGGTGTGCCGTAGGAGTGCAAGTGATGCAACCGCGCAGCGCACACAAGTAAATAGTCTCGGGAGGAGGGAGGAGCAGCTGTGAGGCTACGTAATACACATTGACCCCGCACATTCACCAGAAGCAATACATGGCAAACATGAATCGCAAAGACACACAAATCACACACCACAAAACTTGTAAGTCTGCCAACACAGCATGCAGAACCACCAGTTTACACTAATCTCACTTACCTCTCACAGGTGATCAAGGATATGCACTCTGCCCGTGGATGATGAACCCCCTCCGAGCCCAGAACACCCTGGCCCAGAGGCAGTACAATGTGGCCCACAAACGCACCAGGGGCATTGTTGAGCGCACATTTGGCGTGTTAAAGTCACGTTTCAGGTGCCTGGACATCACAGGTGGAAGACTCCTGTACAGCCCAGAAGTAGTGTGCAAGATGATCATTGCATGTTGTGTATTGCACAACATATGTGTACGCACCAATGCCCCATGGATCCAAGTGCCAGATGCACCGGCGATGATGAGGAAGATGAGGCAGGTGGACCACACCCCACTGCAGCTGCAGCAGGAATAGCCCGAAGGAACAATCATTGACAATTTCTTCGCATGAGCACGTCACATTGTGACAGTCCTTAGCAATCATGGAACAGTACAAAATGACCACATGAACAGCATGTGCAAATAAATTAATTGCAACACACATTCCCTGTGTGAATGTCAGTCCTCTGCATTAGCACATCACTCTGACAGGTGTAAGTGCAACATTAAGTGCTAACAATCTCACAAATAGCAAATAGATGGTGGGTATGTCACCTCTGTACAGAGAGGCTGTTCAGGGTGTCACGTATCCGGAATGCCATCACAGGGTGTCAAATGTAGTACGTAATCCCACTCATCAGCGTATCACATGTGTACAAAAACATGACATGAAGGCTGTCATTGGTGTTCAAAAAAAGACAACAGGCTGTCATTTGGGGTCAAATATGAAATTGCAGGTGTCATTTGGGGTTAAATATGAAATTGCGGGTGTCATTTGGGGTCAAATATGAAATTGCGGGTGTCATTTGGGGTCAAATATGAGCCACCCTGATGTAGAGATGCACCCTGTGACTCAAGTCCCACAACATGAGCAACATGGACATAAGGGGGATGGGGGCACAGTGAACACCTCAGCAACATGGGAGATGCACACCAGCCAAAAAGCCAGCAGGAATACCTTGCGTAGAACACTCCAAGGTGTCCCCTGGACATATGTGCCATGTACAGATCACATGTGTACACGGACGTCATCCATCAATAGTAGTGAACAGTGTCAGCTAATAGGTGCAAGGTGAGAAGTCACGCGCCTCCTCACAGCTACCTGTACCCATCACTGTCAGACTGAAGCAAAACAACACTGCTACATCAGAGCATGCAAATTTGACCGTGAGGGCACGTACATGGCTGGTAAGGGTTCAACCGTGCCGGTAGGCGAAGCAGTGACATCCCCTCCCCCCCAATCCACATCACATTTCCAGAATGCAAGCAGATGACAAACTTACATTAGGGATGAAAGCTCCTTTGTCTGGACTAAAAGGCGGTGGCACATCTGCACCTCCGAGCTTGGAATTGCATGCGCCCGGCACCCCCTGAGAGATACCTTAGCAGCTGATGATGACTCACACACTATGCACAGCACTAACCAAAGACCAACGTATACACACCCCACACACAGAAGTCCTTGCTCGCAGTTCTCTTGCATGGAATGACCTTCACACTTACGCACAGACCATCCCAGGAGTCCAACCGCTGCACACACAAACAAATCATTGCTCCGAGCTGTGGCATCCACATAACTTTGACTTTGACTTTTTTACACACAGCCCTATTTCCTACATTGGAGTGGGGCTAAGTTGGGAAATTGCGAGATTGTTGTTTAGGAGAAATGAGGCCACAGCTAGTTCACACATTCCCAGTCATCACACTGCCTGTCTGGGTCACGGTCAGACATGCGCATTGATATCAGTTCCCAGTGAGTACCTTGTTTAGGAATCACTGCCCCTATATTTATCCATACTTTCATGCTTGCTTGATCATTGACATGACACATCTGTGTGAATTAGAATGTTTTAATCACATTCGGTGGAGTGTTGAAGCTGGACCAGTACATGGCCATGCAAACCCCACTTGACATTGTTGCCCCGTGGAGGGCCAGCCAGAGTCCTTTAGGGATTGACAAGTTCATCGGAAGAGGAAGAGTGCAGTCCGCAGTCTGATTGCTGTGTCATTGGTAACCAAAAAAAATATGGCAGTCCATGTCGAGGGCCAAGGTGAGGGTAGAAGAGTGACTCGGGGGACAGTGGAAGGTGTTGTTCCAGGGCATGATGCAGAGGGCAGAACCAAGCTGAAACAGGCCATATGGCGGAGATGAATGCTACCGCTTCCTTCTTACCACAAAGGCAGAATCATCCACATCATCGTCCTCTGATGTGTGATGTGCCTCACATGTGGGTGGTGGTGTTTTGTCAGCAGCACTGTGTGGCACTGACACATCAAGGGCCGGAGGTGGATTGTCTGCCGCACTGTGAGGCAGTGACACATCAGGGGCCGGAGGTGGATTGTCTGCCGCACTGTTGTAGTGTAGCTCCTATTTCCCTAATAGACTCTGCGCATTGGAATAATATCCCCTATAGGTTTGACATAGGACTAAGGTCAGTATGTCCCTATCGAGTATATTAAACTTAATTACTTGTGCCAGCTAGCTCAGAGGCCACTAGAAACTCCTTGACAAACAAGAAGTGAGTAGTTTCTGGCAGCTGCAAAACATGACAACTTTGTTTCCCTTTAGAATCAGAACGTGTCCCAGAGTCGTGGAAACAATAGATAACTATTTCACTCAGCTCAGTCGTGCATGCTTAGTTTTCCTCAAAGTTACACAGAAAGAATAGACAGGCGTTTCAATAAAAGATTTATTGAACAGTCGTGTTTCTCGTGTAAGTTAAATGTGTTGTTATGATCACAAGACAGTATGCAAGATAAATAATGTACAGCGTAAGCAGTAGAAATAAATAATACTGCGCTAGCATGATCTTTAGTAGATATTCATTTACATAAATAACATAGACTAAAAAATGCTAGTACTCATACGATGCGTTTCTAAGCAAGTTCTACCCCAATGTACCTAACCTAACCTAGGTGTAGGGAGAGGTATGAAGTAGGTGAAGTATTCCTTACTATGGTATACTAAGAGTATGTTAAGTCTAGTATGCCTAGTATGCCAAGAGTCCCTCTAGGTTCTAGTCAGCTCCATACCTTAAGAATGAGAGAGGTGGGAATCTCTTGCCAGACTCGAGCTCCAACACCCCGCGAGGGAAGTCAGATCACTGGAAGCTGGACTCTCTGCGTGCAGGGATGACAGCGTCTTCTCAGTGCGTCAGGCCGGGAAACGGGCTCCTCTGAAGTCGAGGTCTCCTCTGATTTACAGGGGCTAGGGAAGGTATATTTATACCTGAGAGGTACCTCAGAGTGTTAGCATTGACGTGAATCGGACAGCGGAAGACGCCATGAATGAACCCCTAATGTATAGCGGTTCATGCATAATAGATGAGTCCTTGAAGAAATCAATAGTCCTGTGCTAGGGAAACTCCCGAAGCCTAAGGGTCTGTTCTTCACGAACTCGTTGTGACGTTAGGGTGGACGGATGTCGGAGACCATGCCTGTATTTGGAGTGCATGGTTTAATGCCTAAATAAGGACTGGGATTTTATGCCTATATAAGGGCATGGCGAAATGTGCCTATATAAGGACATGATACAGGAAAACCTATATAGGGATACCCTAAGAGGAATACAACACCCACTCCACTTTCGTGTGTACGATAATACTAAAATGCTAAACATTAAAAATGCTAAACATTAAATGGAGTACCGCATATCGCTAAAATATTTCTTAAAACCATTTAAAAGGCATTTAAAAAACCTATTATAATGCAAAAGGTACTGTACATTTTAAGCATTGCTTTTCATTTCAGGCATATATTTAAAATAAAATGCAATAGGAATGAAATAAGCAGTAATATTTACATGTGACAAAAAAATGATCAATAAGTTTTTCCACAATCAAAGTCATTTCATGTCATGGAAATTAATGAACTTTTTTAGACAAACAAGATGACTAAGTGTCTGTGGAAGTACCGCGAAGTCTGTACTATTAAATTAGTTCTACTTTAAGCAGATTGAAGTGCCATTTTAGTTCGAAAAATGGGAAAAAGTTCAATTTTGGGAAGAGTTCCAAGTTTTTGAAGTTTGAAGGCCAAATTGTTACTGCATCTCTGGAACACTGTAGGCTGAATCAGAGTCAGTTTACGGGTCTGGTGTAAACATGAGATCATCTATTTCTGTAGACAAAATATCGTCCACTGAAGTTGGTGTCAGTTGGAACACCTCGTGTAGTAGATTAATTGCACAGAGTTGTGAAGCATCGCTTTCAGCATAGGATGCCGCAGCAATGTTCTCGTCCGTTGTTACCTGTGTGCTTGTAGATCTTTCTCGTATCTCAGCAGCAGCCGGAAGCGTCTGTGAGATCTCAATGAACGCTGTCATCAGGATTGTTAGCCTCTGGGGACAATACAGAGCATGGGCCGTTATCGGGACCAGCAGAGTATCGACATCCGTTGGCGTTTCTGATGGAAATGTTAGACAGGTGTCCAACACGCATTCTTCACCGCATAGCAGGCGTCGTAGAACAGGTAAGATGCAATCTTGCCAGATTGGTCTGAATGACAGGAACCACGTGGTATTCAGGTCCCGTAGACGAGTCATGCCCAAGAGCTGTACTATTCGCTCACGGCACTTTCGTTCAAGGAGACCTTTCTCCATTTCGCTCGGAGTGATGTCTGCGAATAGGCTGGCCATAGCGTAATAGCAGGCAGAGAAATAGAATTCCGGCAACAAGTGCTAGAATTAATGGTAAGCCACCAAACACCGAATGTGCAAAGTTCGGGATGATTCCGAGTATTGCCTGGAAAGGTGCTAACAGACCGGAACAGATGCTCTTAAATACATGTATAATTCCGCTTGTATCAGACATGTTAAAGATACGTCCTATCATTTCCATGAAATGTATAGGGCAGTTTGTACGTATTAAAGTCTGTATCTCAGCCGAAGTCCTTGCTACTTGTAGATCATAGGTTTCTTTGGCCGAGGTCAAAGGCACTGTTTGCTGTAAAAGCATGGCTTTCATTCTGCTCAAAGTATCAAATCTTATAAAAGAGACGTTCAGCGAAGGTCACAAAGGCGACTCCCTGACTGTGTCTATTGGGGCAAACAATACTTGCATACAGCAAGTGACCCTGGAGTTGACCGTTACTAGATATGGGATGCCTGGCAACATGCCGCAGCAACTCTGATCATTCAACATGAGGTAACTCCCAGTAGAAAGTTGTCCAAACGTTGGATTAATCACAGCAGCTGGTGTACCCTGCTGATGGCAAGACAAATTTGCCACAGAACCATTACAAGTCCCGTGTAAAGAAATGTCCTGACATATAAGTGAACCGCTCAGTGCATGTTTACAGTGTGTACCGCTCAAAAACACTTCACGATCCCCACTCCAACATCTATATGTATATGGTAAATCCCAAGATGTCTTAATGTATTCCTCACCCAACCTTTCATATTTGCCTGCTTGCATTTGTCTGAGGCAATACTGAAACTGAAAAGTAGTCACAGGTAGTGTGATTTTGCCATGAATGAGCCATTCTGTAGCTGGTTTTTCTGCCACTGTGAACGGTAAATTTTCCAGTTTTTCAATGCTCAGCACTGTATACTTTGCTCCTCTTTGTGCCATTTCGATCTGTTTATCAGTTAGATTGTATTCTGCAAACAGAGCTGTCGTGTTGATAAAACGCCAAGGCACATAGCCCGCACGCAAAGATTGCAGCGTCCAGCTTAATAACACAATAGAACGTAATTGAGATTGGCCTTGCTGTAACATCGCCAAATCTTGTTCTAGTATGTCGATAGCAGAGGATACAATGCCATCCAATGAATATATTCTGGAGGACAAAGTTGTTAACCCATTGTCGACCACAGAGAGGGTTTTCTCTAAATTAATACGATCAAGTTCACGTATTCGTTCTGCGGCCTCCATCTGTGACACTTTCCATGCTTCATTATAGGCAGCATAAATGCCGGCATATATGAAACGTTTTTGACGCGGTTTTCTTGGTCTAAGCAAGAATTCCCTAAGGTCTGCGTCTTCTTTAAGTAAGGATAAGTGTTGTTTCACATCCTATAGTGTAGATTTCTGAAGCCAATCGAGGCATAATTTTCCTACACTGTATGTTGTTACTACCCCCGGATGCTGTCTTTGGACGTATCTTGGGTCTGGCCTATGAATAGTAAAGCCCGGGATGCGCTTTACCTTCCGGATTCTGCCATGAGGGGAACGGCTTGACTCTTCTCCTTCTCCTTCCCAGCGGCCGTGAGGGCAACGGCTTCATTTGCCTGAATCTCCCACCGTGAGGGGAACGGCTTCTGGCACCAGGCACTACATCACCCAGCAGGCGTGGGCAGGCGCCTGCTGAGGTCGTCAGTTTGGTGCGCCAGGAGGCGCGTTAAAAGCTTGCCGGCCCCTCGCAGCGCGGGACGCGCTTTACCCTCCGGATTCTGCCGTGAGGGGAACGGCTTGACTCTTCTCCTTCTCCTTCCCAGCGGCCGTGAGGGCAACGGCTTCATTTGCCTGAATCTCCCGCCGTGAGGGGAACAGCTTCTGGCACCAGGCACTACATCCCCCAGCAGGCGTGGGCAGGCGCCTGCTGAGGTCGTCAGTTTGGTGCGCCAGGAGGCGCGTTAAAAGCGTGCCGGCCCCCCGCAGCGCGGGCAGCGCACAGGCCAAGCCCGGGCCAAGGGCAGGCCCGTCCTTGCCCGTCATTGCCAGGAAGAGGCAGGGCAGGGCCATCCCCCTTTCATCTAAGGTCGTGGGCTCTTGCTCTCGGAGTTCGCTTGCAGGTACAGTTTGTATTGTTGATACCATCGTCCGAGCTGTTGATAATAGCGGTGTTCCCTTGCCAGCAGCATAACCCTTATGTGTCATGCTCTAATGGACTAGGTGTCATTAAATCTCTACATCGATTTTGGCCCTACTGGACATATGGACCTAGACATTGAACTTTGAATCAGGGGTCCTGTTCCGCATGTTGCACTTTAATGTTACTACACGGTTTTAATGTTTTTTTATTATTTGTATTGCCAAACAACATATATGCTTTTTAACTTAAACATATGGTCTTGTTGAGTTTTAACTGGTTTTAACTGGTTTGTGTCCTAGTACTGTATTGCATTCTCCACATTGCACATTGCACCTTGTCTTAAAACCGGTCTGTAACTGGATGGATCTGAGTAAATAACATAGTCGAACAGAGATAGTCATCATGAATAAGCGGAAGGCAAATCTGGGGAAAAGTGTGGCCGAGACCTTAGACGCCTTCATATTGAGGGCAGAATCAGCCCTAATTAATGAAATAAAACTTACAGAATGCAGACTGTCTCTTGAGCCTAAACCTCCACAAGGTAGACTCTCTCTATCCCCCGCAATCTCCGATCCTATGGTGGTATTTAACCAGGATGTATTTTCATCCCGGCCGAGTCAGTCTCCACTTGTTGCCCCAGACTCGGTGTTAAACTCTGTCTCTTGTTCATCCCCTGAGCTAGAACTTAGCCCTGTTAAAACTAAAACTACAACTAGAGGGCAGAAAGCAAAATTGAAGCCGACCCGTACTAACGAACCCATGCCCACAAAAAGGAAGACCCGGGGTTTTCCGAAATCTAATAAACCCGCCCTGGGCGTACCTGGCAGGAAAACATTAGCTGTCCCCACTGTTCCTATAGAAGGTTCTCCGATTTCTATGAATCAGACAATGATGGGGCAGGTCACTGATAGCACGCAGGAGGGGAACTTCTGGGGCAGGCTCGAAACTATGATGACCACCTTGTTGGATCCTATTGTTCAAAAAATAAGCTCAGTAGAAGCTAGATTACTGAAATTAGAAGGGCTGGTCAGTTGTAAACCGTTGGTTACATCGACAGTCAGTACAAACATCAGCAGAGACCACACAGTTATCGGGGGTATAGGAGCAGGGGTGGGTTCATCTGTGAGGTCTGCAGCAAATAGTGAAGTGCTGGATAAGAGTAGTCCCAATAACATCAGCCCCAGGAGAGCAGATATTCCATCACTCCCACGTAACCCCCCCATAAGAGCAGGGGCCTCTGTGTCTCATAGGGTAACAAGGTCAGAAGGATGGGACTCACAGTTAATGAGTCTTCCAGTTATTGACCTCCCTCCTGAATCCACCCCATACGTAGTAGTTCTGGTGAGTGTTCCCTCCCTCCCTAAAGGGGCTAAAGAAGATCATGGGCAATTGACAAACAAACTAACTCACTGGTTCACATACAATACCACTCTGGGTGCCCGCGTGGTCAAGAACATCCTTATGGCACGCAGGGTTAGTTGGATTGGGAGCTCACGTAAAATGGGCTCCGGTGATTGTGTCATTGTAAATTTTGACAACCCCTATACTGCGGGCAGTATCTTATCTGGGGAGATCGGACTTACACCCTTAATGGGTTCTGTTATTAGGGCTTTACCTCTGGGCTTTTTCTATAAGCCGGCCCCGTACAGGGATATGTCTGATAATGCCCCCAGGGTACCTCTCCGAGGGGGGTGGTTAAATAGATTAGCACCTAGGCGACATCCTATTCCTATGGTCCACTCATCTTCCGAATTAGATGGGCAGCTTGGCACAGATCCCTCTCTGATGCTAAACAATAGATTTGCTGCTCTAACTGGTTTGGAGGAGTGTGACTGACTAAGGGCTCCTACACCAGCGGAGCTAGAGCTTGCCGTCCTTAAAGAGGCACCAGTGGAGGAAGCTGTGGAGCCCCCTGAGGGGAGACTTAACAACTTCTTATCATGGAATATTGCAGGGTTGGCTAACAAGCTTCAAGATCCATTGTGGGTGCAATACGTGAAGCAATTTTTAGTAATCAGCTTCCAAGAAACATGGTCACTGGATTGTGACCTATTCCTGGAGGGTTACAAGGCTTTTTTTGTCCCGGCAACCCCGTCGGTGAGTGGAAGACCAAAGGGTGGTTTAGCCGTATACATTTCCGTGGCTGTCGACTGCCAGATTCAGGGGATGCCAACTACAAACCCTGGCATTTTGGCATTGTCTGCCAAAAGGGGGGACACTAGGTGGGGAATCATACATTTTTACAATTCTATGATTTGTCCACACGAGCTCTGTAACATTACTGATCTGGGAGCGATCATAAAACAATATTTTAGGCCCATTATACATAATCTTGTGGTCTCTGGGGATTTTAATATTCACCCCTGTGGTAACCCAATAACATCTTGCAATTCCGAGTTGGGCTGTCCCCGTAGGAGGGGTTTTCATTTTGAACACCACACCCAGGGGGAAATACTGAACAATATGATAAATGAACTGGATATGGTGGTTCTGATGTCTGTAACCGCCCCGCAAACTAAGTTCCCCGTGCCAACTTTTAAAGGGCACGGTAAGGGGTCATTTATTGACTTTATTTTAATCTCTTCTTCTTTGCAGTCTTTTTTTCACAGTTTTAGTATTGTGGAGAGCGAATCTAGTGACCATAATCCACTAACAGCTCATATGATGGGCCCACTAACAGTCAAAATTGGCGAGGCTTCAAACAGGGGTGTCCTGAGGCCGACGGATGGTAAGCATAGATTAAAATGGTCTCAGGTGTCCCCAGTTAAATTTTATAACAAAGTAAAAGCATCCTGTGCTCTCGAGTTAGTACTATGTACAACTATGGGCTCTTCCCCAAATGAGATTCTTGACGCATATGCATCAATAGCGTGTAAAGTGAGTGAAATTTTAAGTGTACCAGCTAGTAGAAATGCCCCAGATGGCCCCAGATGGTTTGACTCCCACTGCTCTAAAGTAGCAAAGAGGTTGAGGGAAGCACTTTCAGTTAAACCAAGAATCCAATCTGAGGTATGTGCTTGTCGAAAGGAATACAAGTCAGTTTTGGCCAAACGGAAGGGTGCACTGAAGGAAGAGGCTTGGAGGGAGCTGATTGACTCAAGCACCCTCAGGAACAGCTCGAGGTTCTGGAGTGTTGTGAACAGGCCCCTTTTTGATCAGGAAGGGGGTGGAGCCTTAGATTCACATATCAAAGAGGAGGAGTGGGTGCTTCATTTTAAATCTATGTTTGATTGCCCCCCGGAGCTTAATTCTCAAGAAAGCCGGGTCACAGATGATTCTGTGATAACATTTGAAAGGGGTGAGGTCATGGCTGGTATTTTAGGGCTAACCATTAATAAAGCACCGGGCCCAGATGGGATCCCTCCAGACTTATTTAAGTCGGACCCTCCATTCTGGGCCCCGATACTGGAGGCAGTATTTAATGCAGCAGCCAAAAATGGCTGCCCCCAGTCTTGGGCCTCTTCCACAATAGTCCCGGTCTTCAAGAAGGGCAATCGAAATAGTACCTATTGCTACAGACCGATTTCGCTAATTCATTCAGTGGTTAAAGTGGTAGGACGGATCCTTTTACAGAGACTTTCAACATGGGCAGAGGAGAATGAGATTATGTCGGATGTCCAGTATGGTTTCCGACCGGGACGCTCTACTGTTGCTCAGTGTCTTAATTTATCTATGATACTGAGCAAATATACTGTTGCTCGCCCCGGAACCATCCATCTTGCCTTCATGGATCTGTCATCCGCGTTTGACTGTGTCAATAGGACCAAACTGTGGCAGTCCATGAGGGCAATGGGGGTGGAGATCAGTATTGTTAATTTTCTTGAGGACCTGCATAAATCAACCAAAGCTAATGTCAGGTTCTCACAGGATTTGCGGGTCACTAGGGATTTCGAGATTAAGAGGGGAGTCCGGCAAGGCTGCATTCTGGCGCCTTTTTTATTTAATTTTTATATTAACGAACTGGATAGTGTACTAAGAGCAACTGGAGTTGATTTTCCCTATGTAGGGCGGCGTGGCATCCCGGTCCTGTTATATGCGGATGATGCCGTCCTCATATCCAGGACTGAACTGGGTCTGCAATCCCATTTAACTACATTTGCCAGATTCATGATTGACCGGGACCTGGCAATTAACAATGCCAAATCCTACGTCATGAAAGTAGGACAACAATCAAAGAAGAGCTTTCATTTTAGTGTTGGCCCCGCTAAAATCCCCCGCACGAATGTATTCTCCTACCTAGGGGTCCTTTTCGATGACCAACTTAAATGGGGTACTCTGCTTATGAGGAAAAAAGGGGATCTGGCTAGGGCAAACACAGCTATTTTTAACTTTGCCTCTAAAACAGGAAAGAAACCAACAGGGGCTATGCTGAAGGTTTATCAAGCCAAAAGTTTGGCTATAGCTACCTATGGTAGTGAAATATGGGGACATATTGCTGCAGATTCCCTTCAGGTAGTGGAGAATGATTTCCTGAAACGCTTATTATGTGTTCCGCGGGGAACCTCTAACTTAGCGGTTCATGAGGAACTGGGGGTTCCCCATTTAAGTGATGTTCTTGCTCTGCGACCCCTGATCTTCTGGTTAAGGTGTTGGCTGAATAAAGATTTAACTCTTACTCACTTGATCTTAAGAGAGTGTATGTCCCTTGATAACTCATCCCGTATCCCCTGGCTTAGGTATATTAAAAGTAGTTTTGAAGGGCTAGGGAGGGGCGAGTTATTTCTTAAACCCGATCTTATTGTCAAGAAGGACGTGGAATTAACTAAAATAGCCTTCCTGACCTCAAGGAAAGTGGACAGGGAAGCTGATGAGTTGCTAAAACCTAGTGTTCGTATGTTTTTAATGTTTAAAACAACTCCGAATACGGAACCTTATCTTATGGGGTCCCTGTCATCACACGAGAAGTTTTTATTAACCAGGTTTCGGATGAATCTCTTCCACCTTTTGTTAGCTAGACCCAAAGGTTATAGTAGAGGTCAAGTGATAGCTCCCTGCGGCTGCGACGGACAGTCTCCGCAGGATTTGCTGCACTTCCTGTTTTTATGCAAATTATATGAAATGCCCCTTAGGCACTTTTTGGTTCCCATTTTAAAAAGAATGAATTTTAGACAGGCTCGACCTGCTCTTGTGTACCTTCAACTGCTGAAAGAGGACTGTATTTTTTTTATAGTAGGATTTTTAAAAGCTTCTGTGAAATCCAGGACCTGTATTGGCGAGTAAAGTTAGTTAATCTAGGCATTTTAGTTTAGCAGATTTTAACTTGCGGAACAGGATAATTTTTTTTTTAATTCATGTTTTAACATTTTGTGCTTTTGTATTTGCATTTGTGTAACTTTTATGGTTTTACGAACAAAAACCGAATAAAGTTCATTTGAATTGAATTGATAGTAAAGCCCTGAGTTTTATTCAGGAATCTTTCCTGACAGTTGTTCGTGTCTGTGGGCCAGATCAACCATTTTCTCCAATCAGGATTAGATCTGTTGAGTTGTAGTATATTGTCAACTGTCACCGCTGCCTGTGTATTGTTATCACTTGCAGGTGTTGGTACAGAAGGTGTTTTCATCTCTTTGATCTTGGCTAGTCCAAGACAAGATGTTTGTTGGACAGTGTCATTCAAAAACATTATTTGTTCAGGGATGATACAGGCTCTAAATAATGCTTCTATCCCCTGCACTTGCCAATCTTTACTACCCCAGACAGTTTTTGTGTATATTGTGTCTTTCCATAAGTCGAAACCCTGTCTAGACAGTTGGGCAATAAATGCTGCAGAGTAAATCTGTTTTGTATTAGTTAACATAATTTTCAGTCCTGTTTTGTTTACATTTTTATAGTAAAACGTTTCTGGATCAGATGTATTGTAACCTGAAAAATATGGAAACTTGTTAGCAAATGTTTTTGAACTACCTTGTGGTGGTGTAGGACAATGCTCCCATTGGTTAAACATAAACACATTTCTTGGGTATGCAGATTTATGCAAATAATGATGACCATAGTGGTTATAACAATACAGTTGTTCATAGTCTGATGAACCCTCTAAATATTCATTTTTAGAAAATGCAGCAGATTTTTCTAGGTCAAACATTATGTCGTTAACAGTCTCAAAGTCCCAATCATCAGAATAAGTACTGGACGAAATTAGATCACTTAGTGAAATTTTAAACAAATGTGGAATGTTCAATTGTTCCGTCGGGCCGAAGATATCAAAATCTGTTTTGTCCCACACTATACCATCCTGTATAGGAACGGCTGTGATGTTCACTGATGATAAGTCCCTTGCTTCACGATGGGAAGATTTATGAGGTTTCAAAAGTATGTGTACGTCTTTTCCTTCAATGTTCACAAAACAGTCCAGATGTAATCCAGAGTTCAATCCATGGTGAAACCAGATAAGTCTTTTTCAGAAAGTGAAGAAAGTCTTGTACTTGCTGCTTGAATGTTAATGATGCTGGCGTCATTTCAGGTTCACTCGGATCTTCTGAGAATGTATCAAAGTTAATGAAATAGCCAGAAGCAGTTCTGTCAATTGTTGCGATTGCATCAGGATTTGTAGAAATCGCTGGAACCAGTTGATCACTTGCCACGTTGATGTAGACAGGTGTATTTGGACGAACTGTTACTTGATTTTCAAGAGGGATGAGTTCCATTGCATTGTTGCTCAGTCCTTCATCTGTTACAGCTGAATTCTCGATGGTAATCAGTCTTTCAGTCTGAACCTCTTGGATAGTAGCGAGAGGAGTGCGTCTGCTACTAGGTCGGAGTCCACGTGGTCTACTATTTAGTATTGGCCACATACTGTGGTTTGATGAGGTCGATGGACACAAATCTTTTCTCCTTTCTTCCAGCAAGGGGCGGCAGAAGTACTGTTCTTGTTCCTTGAACTGCTAGGACAGGTACTGGTTGTCTGTAAGAAGGTCCAAATTCCTTCTTGTCCGCAATCTTTTCTCTGACTAGATCCCCAACTTTTGGAATCCAGACAGGCCTTGCTGGGACCGCCGGTTTTTCGCCAGTGGTGGTTGGCTGTAGGAATACGTTGCTTTGTTTCGTTCTTAACTCATTCAGTTCCTGTAAAACAGCCAAACGATCTTTGATATCAAACGTTTTATTTTCCACCACTGTGCCTACGTCATCGAGATCTGGTACCCACATTCTTGTCCCAAATAGGACCTCATATGGAGTGACCCCCCCTAGAGAACTTCTTGGCAGGTTATTCAATGAGCGTTGGACCCCATAAAGATGTTTGACCCACCCGTCACCCGAACCTAATACCCTAGCTGTTATAGACTGCTTTATGTCCCGGTTTTTCCTTTCCACAACCGAATTTCCCTCAGGATGGAATGGAGAGGAGTACCGCAATTCAACGCCCAGACTGGCCATGGCTTCTTTGTAAGCCCGAGAGCTAAACGCAGGGCCCTGGTCAGAATGTAGCGTGCCTATTGCGTATGTGCCGATAAAGACACGCAAATCTTTTATAACAGTTCGAGCGTCAGCCGAGCGCTGAGGCCATATCCATAGGAACCTAGAGCAACAATCCACTGCAACCATGATATATTTATAGTTACCGTCCCTTTGCAAGGGACCGCAGTGGTCCAGGTAAACACAAGCTAATGGTTTGTCTGAAATTAACAGGGTGTCTGCGCAGGACGTTTTACTGTTGAGACTTTCATCTGTTGGCAAATATCACATTCTAAACATAGTTCTTTGTTTGTTTTCTAATGCCAGGCCACCAATATCTTTGCTTGAGTAAAGATACTGTGGCAGAAGCTATCCCTTCGTGTGCTGCTAGGATTAGTCCTAATCTACGTTCCTTGCTTGGAATTACCCTATCCCCGACTCCAGGGATTCGAGCAAAAGGAACGTTGTTGGCATCAATTACATAAGAGTACTTGAGTGGAAACTTTTTTGGTAACGCTGCACTGCTGCCCTTGCTTGAAGCATTGACAGCCAACATTATCTCACCGTCTATTTTCGTTTTTGAACGAGTGATCGCAGCTACGGAAGCCGTCTGAACAGCCCCCTTCGCGGCTTCGTCAGCCAATGAATTCCCTGCAACGTGAACGCCATCACGTTGATGTCTCAGTGTGTGGATCACGTGAGCCTTTGGTAGTTCGTTTTTAAACTGAACTACTTGTTCCCAAAGCATTTTGTGCTTTATTGTGCCACCTTTCGCATCTTTGAAACCATTTTCAAGCCAGTTTTGTATATATTCATTATACGACTGAACACAGTAAAAGGAATCACACACTATCAGTGTGGGGAATTCTCGATCTGTACTTTCAAGTGCCAGTTTGAATGCTTGTAGTTCAGCTCGCTGAGCTGTACAATCTCCTAGAGATTGAGTTTTTGTGACCATAGGTCTGAAGATGCCATCTCGCATGCGACCTTTAACGATTGCACACGCTGCACTGTAAGCTTGCTTACTCCCTGTTGCGGGTTGTGCGGATCCGTCAGTGTAAATTATGAATTCGTACTGATCGAGAGGCAGAATTTCAGTGGGCAGAGGACATTCTTGTTCATATTGCAGGAATGCTTGTGTTTTTAAATCGGGATCAAAAACATATTCAACATCTGTTGCAGCAAGAGAATTAACCCATTGTATCCATCTTGGATGTAATGCTTTAGCATTTGGAATGCTTGCTTTTGTGACCGCTTCAAAAGCTGGTACTGGGGTTACGACAATAATGCGTTTCCCTTGGGCTAAGGCTCTTTCTTTTGCTACAGCGGTTTGAACTGCTGTCAGAATTTTTTCAGTTGAAGTGAAGCGCATTTCCGCTTGTGTGTACAAATGAGATTTGTATGCGATTGGTATTTTCTTTCCCTCATTGAAGGTTAAGTAGGTGAATCCGCATTGACCCGAAATTATTCGGATCACCAAATTGCGTTGACTTACGCGTGTTTGTAAGTGATTTGTTGCTAACATGTTAGCCTGGAGTGAACGCAAGATTTCTGTGTGTTCGTTTGTCCAATTTTTGATTGAAAAATCAGGTTTGATTAATGCATAGAGAGGTTTAACCCTTTCTGCGTAATTTAAAATCTTTTAGCGTTTTTGGAGGTTGGAGCAGCGCACACTTTTCTAAAAAGTTAGCTGCCAAGCTCTTGCCTTCACTTGAAAGCTCATATCCTAAAAATAGGACATTGAGATGGGCAATTCTGGACTTTTTAAAGTTGAATTTGTAGCCCTCAGAGGCGAAGCCCAGTATAATGGTGCTCACCCTGTTCAAGTGTTTGTCCAGGTCATCGTCCGTCAGATAGATGTCATCGACATAGGACAATGCCTCATTGTCATAAATTTGTAGTAACTCCGTTACCCTCGCTGAGAATAAACCTGGGCTGTTCTTGAACCCTTGTGGGAGTCGACAAAAGTGACGCTGGGTCCCCATTATGGAGAATGCTGTTAAGTACCTGCTTTCAGGTGCTATGTTTTGACAAAAGAAACCATTTGAGATGTCTAATGTGGTTTTGTATTTTTTACGCACAATGTTATTCATTAATGCTGTGCTATGTGCATTTTGCACTGCGAAAGTTTTAGAACAAGTGTTTAGGTGTCTGTAATCCAAAACTAGATGATATGTATTGTCTGGTTTGGAGACAGGAAACAAAGGATTGTTCATTGAGGAGGTGCATGTTTCAATCACCCCTTGGTATTCAAGTTGATCTAAGATCTCCCTGACCTGTTTTTTAGTTTCTTGCTTTATTGGGTACTGTCTTTGTGCAGTTGGTTCATGTATCAGATGTATTTTATGGTGAGGTGAGTCCTCATCCCATCCTACATGATTTTTGTATAATGCTGGGGCCTGGGCTACTGCCCATTTCCTGGCATATGTATATTTTAGGTGAATTGGAATATGGTTGGAGAAGGCAGGCATAATAATGTCCTCGCCGTGTGGGCACGCCCTGACAAATTGTGGTGGCCAGTCTTTTTCTGCTAGAAGTATGTCATAGCCCCTTGATAGTCTTTCCCAAAAAGTGCTTTCACCTGTCTAGGTTTGTCTCCCTCCATCCGGAGTGTTATTTCATATAACTTTTGTGGAGTACTAACCCTGGTGTCTACAGTCTCAACTGTAATGTACTCATTCAAGTCCACTATCTCCAGAAGTTCCTTCAGGTTCTGGCGAGCTATTGTGACTTCTGCTGCACTGTCCAGCATTGTCTGAGCCCATTCTCCGTTCTTGAATTGTGTTCTCAGTATTCTCGGCATGTCTGATCTTTAGACCTGCTACTTTCTTTTTGGAGAATTGAGGTTTTGTTTTGTTTTTTGTAGCGTGTTTTTCTTCTTTGGATTTTACGCGTTCTTCTCTATGTTCTGACCGTCCTCTTCTTTCCAAAGTCTGTGATGAGATCTGAAAGGGACGAGAGGAACGTGTATCAGTATCTTGATACCTGTCAGGTTTTCTCAAATTATCCCTATTCCTGAGGTTATACCTCCTTTCAGAGGGCTCCTTTTGAGGAGACCTACCTCGGGATTGAGAACGTTTCTCGTTTGAATTTTTTTTATTAGTCTCCCACTTCTTTTTAGAAGATGTAGGAGTTTGTTTAATAGAATCCTTCTCAGGACTTTCAGATAGTTTCGGCTTCACTGGTCTTCCACCCAAACTATCTCTGCCTAATTCTGCATATGATTGTTCTATAATTCTGGGTAGCTCTGTCTGATGTTCTGTAACATCGAATTCCCTTAATTTTTGGTGGATCGCCACTGTTGCTGCCTCCCCTTTAATATTAGATAATATTATTGTTGAGACCTGGTCGAAATTTTTCAGTAATTTCATACCTAAATTTAGAGCAGGCTCTGCCCCGTATTCATTTTGAATTTGTTTCAGGACATCAGGTATTACCGCAATTGACGGAATGCCATGTGTTTTAGTATAGATGGCAGCAAAGACTGAGCCCCAAGTGGTGCAGTCTTCCAGTTGTGGTGTGATCCCCATCGGTAAACTGATTGTTAGGATTCTGTGTTTCTCATACGGGCTAGTATTTGGAAATACTGCTTCGATTTGAGTGATTTTTTGAGCTATCCAAAATGGAATTTGCTCACGTTTTGTGGGCATTTTACCCATGACTGCGTAGAGAGTCTGTGGTGTAATTTTTAGTGTATTCCCCTGTTGGGGAGTTGGATTTGGAAGTGTCAGTGGTTGTTGGACTGTGAAAGTCCGCATGACATATTGGACCATTTGTCTGTAGATTTTTATCAACTCTGTAAGTTGAGTAAGTAGTTTCTCATCTGACATTATATCAAGTTCAGGATGAGGTGTGTAGCCGGCTAGAATCGGCCATGTTGCTCCTGGTCTACCTAGTGGACCGAGCCTGGTAATGTTTCTGTGATGTTTTAGGGCGCTTTAAACCAGAGCTGATGCTCCTGGTATGTTAATGGAATTTCTATATCCTCGAAAGGAATGTATTCCTCTGGTGGATCATCTTCTTTGTAGAAGTGAAACATGTGTGTTACTGAATTTGATTCAGGAAATATTACCCATGAATAGAATACCTCTGTCTGAAAGGATTCGTGTGCCTCTATCACGAAAACTGCTCTACCGCCTCTTGGTGGTAGGCCGTGTTTTATAAGTTTTAGAGTGATGGCTCTTCTTAAGTTTTGAGGGATGTCTATAAAACCCTCCTCGGTTTCAATAAAACCTGTAATGTTATAAGCTGTTACAGCTGGCTGATCCGCAGCTCCACCGTTTCCGGTCTCAGTGTCGGAGTCAGGCATTTTGTTGTTTGAAAAATGTAGAACAAGTTTCAAGGAAACAAAGATAAGGTGCACAATATTTTGGAAAACTGTATCCTTCAACGTTGAGCAAACCAAAACAGCTAATATATAGGGTACTTCCCTATGTAGCCGTGGCGGATACTTAACCCTGCCCACTCCAGACGTCTTTTGGAGTATATGGGTAGGGGTCTCTGAGAGAAAAAGCACGGCTGAGTTACTCAGTATCTAGCGATAAATTACCGCCTTACCAAACGTTGGGCGCCATGTAGTGTAGCTCCTATTTCCCTAACAGGCTCTGCGCATTGGAATAATATCCCCTATAGGTTTGACATAGGACTAAAGTCAGTATGTCCCTATCGAGTATATTAAACTTAATTACTTGTGCCAGCTAGCTCAGAGGCCACTAGAAACTCCTTGACAAACAAGAAGGGAGTAGTTTCTGGCAGCCGCAAAACATGACAACTTTGTTTCCCTTTAGAATCAGAACGTGTCCCAGAGTCGTGGAAACAATAGATAACTATTTCACTCAGCTCAGTCGTGCATACTTAGTTTTCCTCAAAGTTACACAGAAAGAATAGACGGGCGTTTCAATAAAAGATTTATTGAACAGTCTTGTTTCTCGTGTAAGTTAAATGTGTTGTTATGATCACAAGACAGTATGCAAGATAAATAATGTACAGCGTAAGCAGTAGAAATAAATAATACTGCGCTAGCATGATCTTTAGTAGATATTCATTTACATAAATAACATAGACTAAAAAATGCGAGTACTCATACAATGCGTTTCTAAGCAAGTTCTACCCCAATGTACCTAACCTAACCTAGGTGTAGGGAAAGGTATGAAGTAGGTGAAGTATTCCTTACTATGGTATACTAAGAGTATGTTAAGTCTAGTATGCCTAGTATGCCAAGAGTCCCTCTAGGTTCTAGTCAGCTCCATACCTTAAGAATGAGAGAGGTGGGAATCTCTTGCCAGACTCGAGCTCCAACACCCCGCGAGGGAAGTCAGATCACTGGAAGCTGGACTCTCTGCGTGCAGGGATGACAGCGTCTTCTCAGTGCGTTAGGCTGGGAAACGGGCTCCTCTGAAGTCGAGGTCTCCTCTGATTTACAGGGGCTAGGGAAGGTATATTTATACCTGAGAGGTACCTCAGAGTGTTAGCATTGACGTGAATCGGACAGCGGAAGACGTCATGAATGAACCCCTAAGGTATAACGGTTCATGCATAATAGATGAGTCCTTGAAGAAATCAATAGTCCTGTGCTAGGGAAACTCCCGAAGCCTAAGGGTCTGTTCCTCAAGAACTCGTTGTGACGTTAGGGTGGACGGATGTCGGAGACCATGCCTGTATTTGGAGTGCACGGTTTAATGCCTAAATAAGGACTGGGATTTTATGCCTATATAAGGGCATGGCGAAATGTGCCTATATAAGGACATGATACAGGAAAACCTATATACGGATACCCTAAGAGGAATACAACACTGTGAGGCACTGACACGTCAGGGGGCGGAGATGTGGATGGATTAGTAGCAGCAGCATTCATCTGCGCCAGGCCTTGTGGCAGCAATGCCATGATGAGGATCTGCAGGGCATGGAAGATCCCAGCTACATCTCGCTGGTGTGCAGCCGTGGCAGCCATTCTTTCCGCCTGCATCCGCTCCATATTCTCCATGATCCTCCGCATGCGTCCCAACTCCCGGCTGTCATCGCTGGAGCCACTCTGACTAGACAGTTGTTCTTGTCTGAGAGTCATGACTCCAGCGATGTCAGCCGTGACTTGTTGGAGAGCATGGAGCGGACTGTGGGTGTCCGTTAGGGACTGTAAGTGGTCCCTGATGGGACTTAGACCCCCACGTATGGCATCTAGTTTGGCTGTCATGAGGTCGAACCCCACCCGCACCTGATCAGCCATCTCCTTCTGGCCCTCTAGCACACGGCGTTGGAATGCCATCTGTTGGTCGTGGGGGTCCTGGGAGACAGCAGTGGTGGGGGGTGCTTCCTGCTGTGTGGTCTGTGCAGGGGGTGGGGTCTCCTCGATGCAGCTGGTCTGCCCTGCTCCTGGGGGTGGGGTGCTGAGGTTGTCCATGAGTTGTTGGAGGGCGTCGGTGTCGATGGTGTGGAGGTCCTCTTCATCATCAGTGAAGAGATGTACGGTCTGCTCTGCAGGAGGTGTTGATTCTCCCTCTGCAATGTGAAGGGAGATGCAGTTTAACAGTGTGTTCCATGTATGTTCACGCATTGGACAAGTTTACAAACAGACTGCATGACAATGTACATTGTGACTTTTTGGGAGGAGATGCCTATTTGATGCGGGACAGTGGACATTTCTTCACCATCAGGGATGTGGGGTTGTACTTGTACATTATCATCTCACAGTTTCCTGCTATGCCAAATGTGATTGCCCAGTTTCTACACACAAGCGGCAGCAGTTGTGTCCTCTGTTCTGTTGTGAAACTGTTGCAGTCTGTACCACATTGTTGTCAATGTTGATGTGCTCTGTTTCTTATGTGTGTGTGCTGCATTGTGGGAGAGTCGCCCCTGCAGCTCTGATTTTGCTGGCCCTTATCACTTTCAGGCGGTGTGCCTTTCACTTCTGTGCTTATGCAGTGCTGAGATGTTGCAGACTTGGGTAAATTGTGCTCTTGGTGGGAGTTGGGACTCTTGGGCATGGTTTGTCCGCAGATGTCTTGTTGACGTCAGGGGTTGTTTGTGCACATGGATGTGTCAGAGTGTGACCTGCTCCTTTACGGATGTGGGCCACACTCAGCCACCTCAGTGTCGTGGCATGCACCATGTCATGATAATTGGACTGCAGCCATGCTAATCGTCATGCAGTGTCACTTGCATTGCCAGTGTGGCTCAAGGACCCGCAGCTTTGCTGGGTTCAGCCCATGTGCATGGGTTTGTTGTGAGATTACTGATGTGTGGTGAGGGCCCCCTCTGGGCACATTGTCAGCGGGGGCCTACTTGCTGTTTCAATGTGTGCTGCAGTGTGCCAAGGAGATCAGGGACATGATCCAGAGTCATTGTGGGTGTGCACTGTGCTATACTTAATTGTGCATGTGTGCCATTGTGCCCATTTCCCACCGTCCGCCCAGTCCCTGGTCGTTACTTACCCTGTTGCTGTTGGGTCAGGTCATGTTGAGCAGTGTCCGGTCCCCCAACTCCTGCCACCGTCTCCCCACTGATGACTGTGGACACCATTTCCTCCATCTCATCCAGCTCCTGCTGTGGCGCTGGACTCCCACCTCCAGTCTGCATTGCTGCTTTCCGGTTGTTGGCGAGTTTCATCTTGGTTTTGCGCTTCACATCATTCCAGCGCTTCTTGCAGTTGTCCACTTCCCTTCTCTTCACTCCGACTGCATTCACCTTGGCCAAGATGGACTGCCATATTGCATTTTTAGTTGCCAATGACACAGTGGAGGTGATGAACAGTTGTTGGTGGTGTTCTATCACCTCCGTAATCAGGATCTTGTTTTCCTGCGGACTGAATCGCGGGTTCCTCTTCTTCTTCTCCTTGCCCTTCTCCTTCCCAGAGGTCCCTGGCTGGTCCTCCGGGGGGTTTGTGGGGTTCTGGTTGGCCTCTGTACTTGCTCCAGCTTCCTCCATGGTGCTTCTCAGTAGTTTGTGTATTTATTTTTTTGGGCAGTTTTTATGGTGATATTTCCCGCCTGATGTGGGAATAGCAAGCCTGGCGCTGCTTATCACTGATGTTTTTATCGCTGTTGGGCCCATCGCCACTTTTTTCACGTTCGGGTTTCCTTTTTTATCGCCATCCCGGTAATTTTTACGCGGACATTTGACACGTTATCGGGATACTATCGCCTGTTGCCAGCGTGTTGAGAATACACCGTTAACACGGCGTTAGTTTCTCGCGATAGACGGCTTTATGTAAAGTTGCGTTAACCTAGGTTGGCGATAATTATCGCCCGTTCTTGAGAATATGCCCCTGAGTTTATTATGGTTATATACAAAGCTAAATGCATCCCCACTGTTCGTTTCGGGTGTGAGATTTGGGGATATATGCCCTGTACTTCCATTCAGATTGAGGAAAACAAATTTCTGAGGCACTTACAAAGGTTCCCCATCATATTCCCTCTGAAATCGCCTATGAGGAATTAGGTTTGGGATACATTTTAGATTTTATTTGCGCTGCTCTTGCGGCTCTCGATATGGCAGAAATACAAACTTGATTTTAATAAATTGATATTAAAGGACTGCTTGAACTGGATCATATGATTTGTATTCCTTGACTGCACTATATCATTAGCACTTTGAGAGATTTTGGGAGCCCTGATTTATTTTTTGACTCAACGGGTATTTTTAAGAATGTCATCTTGTGGGTCAAACAAGCTTTCCGTGCCATGGTGAGTTCATATAGGGAAGCCCTTGCAAAAGAAAAGCGCTCAGTGACTCACTATTACATAATCAAACTCACCAGAGCCATGGAGTTTTATTTGACTTTAGACATGCCCTGCTACCACAGAAGACTTTTAACCTGTTTTAGGCTGAATCTGTTTCCTTAGCTTATGTATGGTCACGCTGGGTGGCATAAGACTTCTGAGCTCCCTGTATGTGTATGCGACATGCCCTCTAGCCCGGACACTTTGCACATTGTTTTCATTTGAACTAGATTCAACACTCTTCGAAGCAAATGTATTGGCCAGCTCCTGAAGCCACTAAACTTTAGACAAGTGCGTCCTGCGTTATTGTATTTGCAATCCTTACCCACGCCAACAGTATGTTTTTGTCTAGCATGGTTTTTATCTGGAGTTTTACAGTCTAGTTTTTTTTATATGTACTAGAAATCTTGTTACCTATGATCTTTTTATTGCTGTTTGATGATATATGTGTTTCATGTACTTTTATGATTTGCATTGATCAAATCGAATAAAGAAATACTTGCCTTGACCTGACGACATATGTAAGTTATTTTCAAATGGCTAATGCTGTGAAACAGCCAAGTTCTTTTATGTTATGTCAATGCACGGATGTGTAATATGAATGTTGTAATTTACAACTGTTCTTCTGAATAAGCCCAGAAGATTAATAAAAAAAATCACTACACCTTTCTGTACAGTTTGTCTTTTGTCACAGAATTAGTGTTACTTTGCTCCTGCCACGGTATACTTCAGTAGGTTCTTGCCTCATGTTTCCTTGATATTTCTTGTAATCATTGCATAAGAGACATAAAGGTCCTATCTCACAAATTTGTCTATTACTTAGTCACAAAAGTACCAGGAATATGTAAGGGAAGTTTACAGTTTTCGTAAAACTCAAGACAAATGCATTGTCTAACCCAACTTGTGTGGGTTCTCCACATTGTTACAAATCTGTATGTGTGGGGCTAGGATATTCATGGAATTTCAAATGTGTAATTGTTCCCCTATTTCTTCACTTGATAAACATGTTGGCCTTGTGATGATATGTAGTCCTTTGCTCCCCTCACCCAAGGAGAATATCTGTGCACTTTCCCACACTTTCTGAATCATTCATGGCGAGTTTGGTTGGAAAAGCAGGAATAGTGAAAAAAGACAATGCACATGCTAGAGAAAACCCCAAAAGTTACAGCACAGTGGATGTTCAACTCATTGATACAGAGAGTTGCCCAAACCACTGTCCTTCTATTAGATGGGGAAAATCTACAAGCTCAGCAGATTTTCTGGGTGTATAGGTGACGCCTCTACTCTGTGTAAATCTGACCTATGCATGTAAAAAACGTTGTGGCTTGTGCCTTATGGGCGTCAACATGCTACTCATAAGGTGAATAAACAGTGAGGGTTGGAAGTGTAGTCATTGCGTGTGAAAGATGGAACTCAGAGAGACTGAGTGAGTAATGTTTAATATACTACCCAAGAAACTTTGTTTTACTCTTGTTGCAGTTACCAAATGGCGGCTCAGGACTAGTACTTACACAAAGGCTTTTGATATGCTTTCTAAAGCTAGTAAGATTATCCTGCACCAAGGGCAGCATAGAATGAATACAACCAACTGGGTCTGTAGACTGTGAAAGCACACAATTACTGTATCCATGGATGGAGGCAGTAACATGGACACCCCGGCCGACTGAGTTCTTTCTGGGAGATGACTTGTGACCTTATGCTGGGATGGGTGGAGTCTTTTCCATGTAGGATCATAGCAAAAGAACGATGGATTTAACCCAGATCTATTGACTGGGGGTGAATGTTTATTTGCTCTGCATTCCGTCCATCATCTGTGTGTCTTTTGCTTTCTCGGCCTAAGTTCGCCGGGTATGCCCAGACATGGGTCCCGGGCTCACTGTGCCACTGGATTCAAGCTAGCCTGTCTGATGAAGGGTGTTACCCCGAAACCGGTCCCAGGATGCTTGTTTCCGGCCCAGGGAGGCCCTTGCTTGGCAGTTCGGTCTGGACTGTTCCCAGGAGGCACAGGGTTAAGACTGATTTGCATATGGCTGGGGCTAAACTGGGGTGGCATGGTGAGCAAAAAAATGATGGATTTAACCCAGATCTATTGCCTGGGGGTGAATGTTTGATTTGTTCTGCATTCCGCCCATCATCTGTGTGTCTTTTGCTTTCTCGCCCTAAGTGAGCCGGGTATGCCCAGACGTGGGTCCTGGGCTCACTGTGCCACTGGATTCAAGCTAGCCTGGCTGATATGGGGTGATGGCCTGAAACTGGTCCCAGGATGCTTGTTTCCAGTCCAGGGAGGACCTTGCTTGGCAGTTCGGTCTGGACTGTTTCCATGAGGCACAGGGTCAAGACTGATTTGCATATGGCTGGGTCTAAACTGGGATAGCATGGTGAGAAAAAGAATGATGGATTTAACCCATATCTATTGACTGGGCGTGAATGTTTGATTTGCTCTGCATTCTGTCCATCATCTGTGTGTCTTTTGGATCATAGTAATTACCTTTAATTGATCCTGTTTGCTACTAGGAGCCAAAGCAAGGGTGGATGGGAAAGAAGTACTATAGTCCACACTGACTTGTCACCTAGGGCTAGCCGCTGCATTTTGTGCAGACAGTAGTCAGAGCATCACTCACTAGCATTTTGGCCTATTTCTAGCAGGTGTTATCTATGGTGGATGTGGGTTTTTCTCTGGCATGATAGTGTGGTTTGAGTTACTGGGGCTATCTGAGCTAAAGGTAGAATTTATACACTAACCCTATATTTATCTCATTCTGATTGTGAAACCAAGTGTAATGTACATACATATGACTGACAAGCCTATTTGAAAGACCCCTGTAGCCTGACACTCTAATGGCTTGCATATTGAGCATACCACAAGACAACAGGGCCTTTCACCAGCACCACCCTAAAGCACTCTGGGGGGGAGGGGGGATGGGGGGGCGCTCTCTCTGAGAAATGGATGCAAGTGATGATATAACAAAGCATTACAATTATTCTCTGGTCGCTTTTTCTCATTGAGAGACCAGGCGTCATGCACTTACATAATGGCTGGCAAACCTGTTTAAAGCCCGACCATATTTCTGCACATAAAGTTTTCATTAATATAGGAGCATTGTTAGCAAAGCCAAACTTTGTAAGGTACCAGACTGAGCAGCAGTTTCCCTGGAACTTATTTTAAAACCGATTACACACCTTTCAAAGAATTTAAACATTTAGCGTTATCCACAGCGGATCCTGCATGCTTTCCTTGATCATAAATAGGCATCTTCCATTATCATTAACCCTAATAGTGCTTTATTTTATTAGTTTAAGTTAATTCATTAAAAGGTCACTGAAGCATTGAAAACAGATTGCAGGTGTTTTGAAACAGATGTTTTTCCAATGTTAAACAAAAACCATGAATATTTATAAGGGGTATTTTCACAGGCCAGATTAAGCTGTTTAACTGCCAATCTAGATGTTAAATTCATCTGAATATAAAAATTCTAAAGTTAAGGGGGAAAACGTGCAAAGTTTATTGGGTCGTTCTCAGACTGCTCTGGATTACAAGCTTTGCGAAAACTATCTCAGAAAGCAACTTCTCAGGCTGTGATCCCAACGGTGCAGCAAAATAAGGTGCCATGTGTGTTAGTGCAGGTTGTGTACATTTTCTGGTGTGAAAATTGTACCCGAATCAGATGGGAATGGAGTAAAACATGCCACTGGCACATGTTATTTCCCATTTTAAGGCGTGCAAACAGTTTTACCTGCAGCTAATGCAGAATCCAACAACTGCATTTTGTATTACCGGATCCAGTGTAATCCGGGTTCATGAAGTTATTGTGGCACAAAATGTGCTGCAACTACCAAAGTCATTACCATTAACGCACTATGGATCATTGTACAGCAAAGGGTCAAAAGCTTCACACGATCCAGCTACAGATGTGGACAAATATTTGAATTTTTCATACAATCCTTCTTTGCTTAATCACCACAACATAGACTCTCTCCTGGCTTTCTCGGAGTATTTTTGTAGCGTAGAAGAGTAGGAAAGCATGTACCAGACAAACGCATTTTCACAGTGAAATTCCTTCCTTCTGTAGAAGCGCTGGTCTGAGGTGGTTAAATGCTCCAAGTCTGTTCCAAAATCAGCAGTTTTTTTGCCCACAGAAATATACGTTTCTCAGGTGATAGTAGCAACCATAGAAGTGTTTTGTCCTTTATAGATTGATTTTTCAGTAAAGAAATAGAATTAAAAAGAAAGAGAAATAACAGGTAGTGACGAAAAGTTGTAAAGTGACGCACACAATCTAGAATATACAAAAAGTCATACATTTTTTTAATGTGTTTTTATTTTATTCATTACATACAACAACTCGACCAGAGCAGTCCCAATAAACAGATACACACTTTGTATATCTTCCATATTCACAGCCTAATACCTAGTGTACAGAATGTACTTTTTAGAAGCCGTCATTCCTCCCCCCTCCTCCAGAACTGCAAACAGTCCTCCAATGGTCCCCAAATATTTTTAGGTCGAGATGCTTGTGGAAGTTCTTCAGCATACAATCCCAAATTGGTTTACAATACACCATATCTCTCAACCATTGCTCATATTTAGGTGCCGTTCTCTTCCCCCAGTGCATTGCGGCTCGGCCCTTAGCTAGTAGTAGCGCTATGGCCACAAACTTGTGTACTTCCTGTTTCTGTGTTTGGACCAAGCCCAACCGCCACATATGTGGAGTGCGAAGCACCATTTCCAATGTCATAGCCCGCATAGCCAACACCACTTCCCCCCAAAAGTCCCGAACTCGCCGACATGCCCATGCCAGATGCACGAAATCGGCATCCTTCTCCCCACATCTCAAACAATTGTCTTTGTCCCACAGCCCATATCTTTACAGTCTCGCACAAAAAGTCATAATTTTGTGTAACAATGCATGGGTTAGGGTGTGGTAAGTTGGAGGTAGGGAGAAGTTTGGGGTTAGGTTTAGGTTATTGTTGGGCATTTGGTTTGGGTTCAGTGTTAAGATAAGTATTAGGTGTCAGGATTGGTTAAGGGACAGGGATGGGTAAGGGCTTTGTGTAAGGCTACCTTTTGAGGTTAGAGTTAGAGTAAGGGAAGATGTGAGAAATTATTTTCACCCATTTAATTCCCTTTGGTATTATGTTGTACTATATGGTTTATGGACTTCTGCAGTGAGTGAGTCTTATTACTGAGTCTCACTCATTGCAAGCCTTATTGAAATGGATGTGGAAGGAGTGCTAACTTCAGTGTCTGCCTCTTAAGATAAGGTCACCTACTGTGCAGCTAGGGTAAGAGGTCTGGCCTGGTTGCACACGTGTGCACATGTGAATAAATGTGTATAGTTTGAGCATGTGAGATTACCATCTAACTCAGTCCAGTATTTGCAGAAGGAACCCTTCATGGATGGGTGTTGACCTGGGCAGGTCTTATGATATTAGTAGGCATTGATAGTGTGACAATGTACAGCTGTAGTGCTTCACTAAAGTGCTTACCGTAGTAAACACAATGGGCGAGATCTGCACCATAGTACAGTTTTCCATAGGTAGGCCTAGAGACGAGTGTTGCGCACCATTTCTATGGTAAATCAGTATACGGAATGCAGATCTGACATTTCCACATATCTGCACTCCTTGTGGCACGTCAAGATTGATAATGTTTCTCTGCCTATTAATTAGATTGTGGCTGTAAAACCATCCTGCTGGGCCAAATTAATTACTCTGCTAGCCAGCTGGAGGATCAAAAGGTTCACCATGCAATAGGACCATTTGCCAGTAATTAGACGTGCTTGTGGGAGAAGAGAGTGTGGGGATGGAATCTGCATGTGCAAATTACTTTTGACACTGCACCTGCCCTGGGACTGAAACTCCACAGTAACAAAGGAGGGTAACCAGACCTCTAGAGTCCGTCACAGAAGGGGCTGCCCTTTGAAGTGAGGGAAGGGATCAGATAGCTGATGCATTTAGGGGCAGGACTTAGGCTCAAAGAAGTCTTTCAGGAAACCACTTGACAACACCATTTTAGAAACTGCCAAAATGCTGTGCGAGAGGATTGGGACAGGGGTGGCATGATGATGTGTCACTCTAGGATTGGGCTGAGGTGCCTAGCATCATGAATTTTCAATAACTACTTAAAAACCCTTTCACAAGGAAGAGACTTTTGAGAAGAGTATGGTCCTGGGGGAAGTGAAGCCACAGCAATGTACAGCTGGAGGAACCAAGACACCTGACCCACACAGCAAAGATGGACATATGGACTTCTGATTTCACTTGGCATGCAGAGACTAGGATTTGTTTCTCCAGTGTTCGTTGTGCAGGCCCCCTACATCGTTTGGGAGCAAGTACAGGAAAGGATTGGCTGGAGAGGACCCTGTGGGTTTCCTCGTATGCTCTGCGGACAGGTCCTGTAGGTGTCTGATCTCTTGAAGGAAGTGGCCCCCAACTCTTGCCGACACACAGGCTTATAAATTTGTACATTTTGCCCACAGTGCCTCCAGAGAGCAGAAGGCACTGCAGGAGCATTACTGTGTTTGAGGTCCCACCCAGCCTTGCTGCTCCAGCGGGTGCTGTTGAGGACCCAAGAGAAGTGCCAGGCATCCAGACGAATATGACTCATTACAACGCGTGCCATTACAACGCGGGTATTACTACGCGTTGTCATTACAACGACATGCCATTACATCGCATACTTTTACCATGCATATTCCTTTACCACGCATGCCATTACAACGCAAAGGCATGCGTGGTAAAGGTATACTCACGGTAAAAGTATGAAAGGTAAGTGACACTACACTGCGCTACCCTAAACCCTAATTTAGTATCCCTGCACGACACTCCCCCGACCCCTAGTCCTAACACTACCCTGCACGACCTCCCGACACTACCCTAAACCCTAAAACACTACCCTACACTACACAAACACCACAACACTACCCTAAACCCTAAAACACCACACCCAGCACGTCCCCCCCGACCCCCAGTCCGGTCCCTACACTCAAACACTACCCTGCACGACCCCCCGACACTACCCTAATCCCTAAAACACTACCCTACACTACACGAACACCACAACACTACCCTAAACCCTAAAACACTACCCCAGCACGATCCTCCCCCGCCCCCACTCCAGTCCCTACACTGAAACACTACCCTGCACGACCCCCGACACTACCCTAAACCCTAAAACCCTACCCTACACTACACAAACACCACAACACTACCCTAAACCCTAAAACACTACCCCCAGCACGACCCTCCCCCGCCCCCCAGTCCGGTCCCTACACTGAAACACTACCCCCAGCACGACCCTCTCCCTACCCCCAATCCCCCTTACCTCGTGGTTCCTCTCTCATGGTTCCAGCGTCGTCTAAGGGGCGGTGCACGTCGTTGGGAGGAAACGGAAGAGCCTCAGTTTCCTCACAACGACGTGGATAGCCATTACATCGCATGCGTTGTAAAAGCGCATGCGATGTAATAGTATGCGTAGTAATGGTTACGTGTTGTTACGTCGCATGCGTTATAACGCATGCGATGTAATGACTTGCGGTGAAACAGCCGCGTTGTAATGGCTGTTCACCATCCAGACAGGAGGACAGAAGCCAACATCAAAAAGAAACAAACTGAACGCCACCCAAAAGACAAATTGAGCTCCACCATGCTCTTGTGGTTCTGCGGACCCTTGAGGGCCCTCATCTCCTCCAGGATCCAAGAAGCAGAGGACAATGTTGGGTGTTTATCCCAGCCCTTGTCAGTTTCCGGGCAGGAAGAATATGCCTCTCCATGCTGCATTCTGTGTTGCAGATGAATAAAGCAGGAGAAAGAGAGGTAATAAGCTGGATCTTTCATCAACACCGAGAAGGAGTGCCAGGAGCACTGGGCACCAGCCTGGCTCATATGGCCTGCGAGAGCCTCCTGCAACACCAACATTGCTAGACCAAGGTGGCCGATTCGGGTATGGCACCTGAGGTCAAAGAAATAATGATTGTTGTAGTGTAAGTCAACAATTTTTAAAAGACAAAAAGGCAGTCAAAGCTTTGCCATGGGTCATGGGATCACCCCATAATCCCCCACGAAAACGCCAAGGAGCTTATAAATTTGCATATATTTACTCGAGTGCCTCCAGGGGGCAGGAGGCACTGAAAGAGCATTACTGATTTGGGGGGGGGGGGGCTAGTAAAAGTATCGGGCCCCTGCTAGGATAACAAGCATTGGCATAGCCAATAGGTCTCGCCTTTGGGACCTTATAAGTGTTTAGTTATCCAGCACAATATCCTTGGTGCAACAACATCAAGTGTTGCATGGCTAAACAGGCTAAGGTCCCAAAGGCGAGACCTATTGGCTGTGCCAATGCTTGTTTAAATTAGTTTTAGCCACACTGCATAGCATCCATGCTGCTTTACAGCACGGCTGCAAGACATTACCAAAGCCAATAGCTCTTATAGGTGAGAACTATTGGCTTTGCCAATGCTCGTTATTTTGGGCAGACTGTTTCATGATTGAGCTGGCACAATGTAACTAGCTTACAATCACACCAACCGCCAGTGAGGAGGCTAGATCACCAAACTGGATCAGCTGCCTCTGAGGTGCAGAGATATCAGACCCGACTGTGAGTTCGCTCGAGAGAGAGAGAGGGACGATCTTTAGATTTACAAATTCCGCACCATGGATGTGGGAAGATCACCCCCTCCTTCCACATTCAAACAACCCCTTCTGCAACAGAAGTAGAGGGGGCAATTATCACTGGTAATTATAAATCAAGAGGCACTCTTAGTGTCCAAATTTAGTGTGATGGTGCCTGCACTGCAATATTTAGCATGGGCAATTAGAAACAAAAAGGAAGCCTTATATGGGAGAGGAGGATTAACTCTCAACTTAAGAGATATCATAGTACAGGGACTAATTGTTAAGTCACTAAAAGCAGATAATTAGGCTATTAAGTGAAAAAGTGAGGGGATTTGCAGACCCAACTACTAACATGAGGGTCTATTCCACTCTTTGCCTGCTCATGACTGCTCTAGCTGTTCCCAGCGCCTCTCTTGTGGCAGCTCTCTGGTCTGCTCCTGGCTGCACCTCCTTTTCATAGATGTTTTCTATATATTCATATTGCTGCCTCTTCATTGATCTCTTGCCCACTTTGTACCTATTTCCTGCAGCTTTCTGCCTGTCCTGCAATTTTCAGCCTGTTCAAAGTTGCTCTATGCCTTTCAGTCTGCTGCCTGTTCATGCTCCGTGCTCCGTGCCACCGCCTCTACCCGGATCTTCAAAGCTGACCTCAAATCTCTTCTCTTCCAAAGACACTTTCAGAACTAATACTTTCATTCCTCAGGCCCCTCTAGGAAGTTCGCTCTTCATTGTAAATTTGTACTTTTTCCTGTACATTCCTCACCCTGGCGTGCTGTGTTGGATTTTATGTGTGTGTTCCCTTCATTTTAAGTCCCCTGTTTAATTCATGCTCTCTCTACTCCCTCAAGGAAGTTCTTCCACTATAGGAAATTCTGTACTCCATGCCTATAGAAGTGCCTTCCCAGTGTGTTCTGAGTGATTGCCACTTATTGCAGTATGATACCTCTATTTGTATTTTGTATCTCATGTATCATGCACACCTGTCACTTGTTCCTCCTGGAACGTATACCTCTTTGGTATCTGGTTTGTTTTTGTTATTTGCACAATTGTCACTTTTTCCTCATGTAATGTAACGCCTGCTTTTGGATTATGCTCACTTGTAACCTTCTCCTCATGTAATGTTACTGTTCCTATTGTGAAGCGCTCTGACACCTTCGAGTAAAGTCCGCGCTATATAAAAATGCATAAATAAATAAATGCTGTTTGAGTATTGCTGCTCTATGCCTTTCAAAGCTATACCTATTCATAGATGATCTGGCTGTGCACGTCTGCACTCTGCTTATTCATAGCTGCTCTCTACCTGATCATGGCTAATGTATGCCTGCCGCTCTCTAAGTAATCACGGCTCGCTGCTTGCACATGGTGCTCTATGCCTGCCCGCTCTCTGTGTAATAAGGCTGCTACTTGCACAGGGAGCTCTATGCCTGCCTGCTCTCTACTTGTTCGAAGTTGTGCTATGCCTGTTCATGGATGGTCTTTGGTCATAGCTGCTCTCTGCTTGTCCAGAGTTGTTTTCAATCTGCTCACAGATTTTCTGAACTTGTTCATGGCGATTCCCTGCCTATAATTGCTCGCTGCCTCTTCCCAGCTGCTCTTTGAAATTAAATTAAATTAAAATTTGCCAGCTCATGTACTCGCTATATGCCCTCAGTTCTGTTTTATTATTTTTTTGCATCTTCAGTCTGCATGTTCATGTCTAATCCCTACATTATGAAACCTAGTTCTACTTATCAGTCACCTCCCTAGTGAATCAATAAGAATTGGTGTCAAAGCAAAGCCAATCATGGTACGTTTTTTTTTTTTAGCAGACTATGGATGCTCACCCTCTGTGTCTTATCGATCAGGTCCCTGTTTGCATGATGACAGCCATAGTATACGGTAGCTTGCTGATGGAGGACTCACCCTTAAGCACAAGTCCATCGTCCGCCTATCTGACATCCAGAGAGCACCACATCCTCTCAGCAGAACGACGGAATGCCTTCTTGGTTCCTCGTGTGAAAAAAGATCTTTCATTACAAAAAAATGTTAAACAGAACAAAAGACTTTACCCAAGGGATGTGTACCTCCGCTTTGCACCTGTCTGATAGGGGCTGTTGTACCACACTTTGCCCGTGGCAGATCTCACAGGGCTCGACAAAGGAGCAAGGGGACCCAACAGAGAAAGCTTTGATGGCGTTCATCTGAATTCTCCAGAGCTTCTTTGCCAAACTTACAGACGGGGGATGGGGAGGGCGAGCCCTCGCAGAGCTCTCTTTGTTACAGGTAATCCAACTATCCAGGTCCAAGTAAGTGCGCCCTCAGATACGCAACTGCAGCAGAGCTTTTATGAGCAAGACAAAGGAATGAATGTATCACTGCTGCTCTGTCGGGATCTTGGCTGCGACATACACACTTACTTTAAAAGGTTTTTTTAGGGCAAATTGAATGCTGTTCAAAAGCACCTGGACACTGTTCTTAACTTCTAATAAAACAAGGAAAGCCTCTGATTCTGGTTACAAACTAAACAAGCGCGCGCGCCTCGCGCAAGTAGGGGGGAAGGGGGAGGGAGTGCGGCCGAGAGCAGGCAGCGTTTCCCTTGCGGGAGCGAGCGCAATAATTGCTAACATATGGCGCCGCTCGCTCCTGCAAGGGAATCGCCAAACGTGCACGCGTTGCATTGAAAGCAATGCAACGCGTGCACGTTTTTGCCTGCAAAGCTGAATCGATTTCAAGAGGTCTCTTTCCTATGCAGCGCATGCGCGCTGCGTAGGCAAGACCTAAAAAAAAGACCACTTGCAATTTGAGTGGCTAAACTAACCCAGTGATTCTTAACTTTTTGACTTCTATGGTTCCCAACTAACTCAGTACAAGAAGACGGGGACCCCAGCTGAACAATTTCTATGATTCAAAATAATACACAAAAAAACAAAAACAAGTATAGAGCAAACAAGTACACGAAATAGAAAATATTTTATGTAATTTACAAAAATATACAAATGTCAACATTGAAATTTTAATGGGAAGGTTTTATTTCTAAAAAAGAAGCAATATGCTTGACTTCAGCATATCATTTGGTCTTTTATGTTCCAAATGCATGTTATCGTTTTTCGGAACATTCCAGTGTTTCAGCTGAAGACATCAACCGTCCTTACTAGATTCCATTTGCTGTACTTGCACTGCTTCCATGAATCAAGCTAAGTATAAAAACTTTCTTTTCAGCCTCCAATTTCAAATTTCTCATCAAGTTCAGAGTATTATAATGTTTTAAATTTTACTTGGTGCCTTATTGTGTGTATTCATACCTCATTAATCTGCTAGTGTTATTTCAGTGCCTAAATGGTCACGGACTCCCTGAATAGGGGTTGTGGACCCCCAATGGTCTGCCAACAAAGGTTAAGAAAAGCTGTCCTGTCCAACCCAGGTCCAGGATTCATGACCTGGGATTCCTTTTCTTCCGTGTTAAGTGCTCCTGGAGTTGGGCTTTCAGCCTAAGGTTCTCTAGACTGCAGGGACCCCTTTTAGTGGGTCTTAAGGACGCATTGCAGCATGTTTAACAATAGAAGAAAGACTCATGCCCACATTTATTGAAAGTTGAAATGCTGTAGTGACAATGACAAAGTTACAGTGAATCGTTACATGTCTTAATAAAGGCTACACAAAAGCCTTATTGTCAATAACAAGTTAACAGTCACTCATATGTTTTAATGAAGGTCATTGAAATGCATTATTGATAACCATAAAGCTGTCATTACATGATGTGATGAATGTCAATGTAAGATGAGTCCATCCTTAATGATTTCAATGGTGTTGCATTTGTTTATTATGATATTTTTCTGCTTTTATTAATGTAGTGACACCATAACAAAGCCAGTAGGCCTGCCTTTTGATAACTACACCCCATTTTATTGAGTCTAGTATATTTATCTATTTATTTATATATCGTATAGCGTGGACATGACCCAGGCGGGTATCAGAGCGCTTTACAAATGATCAAGGACAAAAAGAGTAGGGCAAGGGGTCAGTAACAACAACAGTGATAAGCAAGATACTGGTGTATACATGAGGAACAATGTATTGTGCCACTGCAAAAAGGATATAAATGAGCAGATATGAACAAAAAACAAAAAGTTATGTTGAAAACAGTCATAAGATCAAGTGCAAAACATATTGTAGCAGCGCCACTCAGGGCAAGGCAGTCCGTACAGGAGGAGAAAAACCAGCTTGTTGAATAACCAACAACAAATGGTACAGAGTGGGAGTAGGTATATTCAGATCAGAGCGTATTTATCAGTAGTGCTTTCACTTCTTTTTTGAACAATGCCTTTGAGGAATGCAGTCTGATTTCCAGAGGCAAGGTGTTCCAGATTCTCGGGACAATACCAGAGAAAGCTCGATTATAGGTTTTCTTTCTTTGGAATTTTTGAGGTTTTAGCAGCAGGGTGCTGGAACTCCTAGAAGATCTGCTACCACCAGAGAGTTCCAGTTTTTGAGCTAGGTACAAAGGGATGTTATGCTGAAGGGCCTTGAGTGTCATGCAAGCAATTTTAAGGTGTATCCTAACCTCAAAAGGCAGCCAGCTTTGGGATTTCAGGTGCGGTGTGATGTGGTTATTTCTTCTTGATCCCGTGATAAGCCTTGCAGCCTAATTCAGGGATGCCCTGAGTGGTGCCAACTTGTAGCTGGATAGCCCACAGAGTGTTGCGCTACCATACTCCAACTTGGAAATTACCAGCGCTTAAACAGCAGACTTGAGGTCGTCCGGGGGGAGAAAGAGTTTTATCTTTCTTAGGATGCTCATGTGGAAGTTAGCTCCTTTGGTGGCTGAGCTGATGTGCTCCTGCATACTCAAGGTCATATCAAGTATTATTCCAAGAGACCTTGTGGAGTCAATGATGTGTGGAGTACAGTTGAGAGCCATTAGGTGTTTCATGTATTTAACAATGACGGGAGCCTGTTTAGGTGGCGCGATAAGAAGGAATTCCGTTTTGAAGGAATTTAGCTTTAGATGTTGGGAAGTCAGCTAAGGTGTTTTGAGTAGGCTTGAGTTGAGTGACCTGATGTCTTCCGGGGAGGAGATTTTCAGGTACAGTTGAATGTCATCCACATACATGTGATAGTGAATTTTGGATGAATTGGGCATTTCCATTACAGGCTCCATGATCAAGTTGAAGAGCGTGGGTGAGAGTGCAGACCCAAGAGGGACCCCAGGTGTGGATGGCGTAGAGTTGGAGAGGGTTTGATTGACTTTAAATCTTTGCGTTCTGTTATTAAGAAAGGAGGCAAACCAGTTTAACACTGAACCTGATAGATCCATCCTGCGTTCCAGTAAGTCCAGGAGGTTGTCATGTTTGACCGTATCAAAAGCTGAAGGGAGGTCAAGGAGGATCAGAAGGCAGCTTTGTTCCGATCTAGCATTCTTAGAGCGTCATCTACTATGTGAGTAAGGGACGTTTCAGTACTATGGCCCTGACGAAAACCCGATTGGAATTGATCTAGAAGCTGGAAATGATCAATGTGGTTGCATAATTGGACATGAACACATTTCTCTAGGAGCTTCGATAGAGTTGGAATGCTAGTGATAGGACGAAAGTTATTAAGGGCATCTTGATTCGCAGTGGGTTTTTTGAGGATGGGCGTGACCTGCCCCGACTTTAGACAATACGGGATCATACCTTGACATAGGGAGGCATTTACTATTTTGGTCCAGTGTGGGACTAAGGACCACTTCATCTCATTGAAGAAACTTGAAGGTAAGGGATCACCGAAGTGGTTTGAGGGTTTCAAAGTAGTAAGCAAGTTGAGTATAGAGATTTCGTCAAAGGGTGTGAATTGACTCCAGAGGCGTTATTTTTTTGGGGTGAGCCCTGGAGCAGGCAGAGGGTGAGGAGGAGGAGGTGATGCGGGGTTAGTAGGGGATGGGACAATCAGTTGGTTCATTGAAGTCCGGAGATCAGTTTAAATCTTAATTGTCTTTACAAGGAAGAAGGAGGCAAACACTTCACAATTTGACTGTGTACTGGACTGTGTTGGCGGAAGAGTGGGAAGATGATTGGACTGGAGTTTGATTAATTCAAAAAGTTTTTAAGGTTTGTTTCTGGCATTATCTAGTTTGCTTCTGAAGAAGTTCGATTTCGCCCTCCTGATATGTTTGTTGTAGGTGCTTCTTCTAGATCTCAGGATCATAAGGTGTTCAAGGGACGGGGAGCCTCTCCAGGATTGTTCGGCTAGTCTCAGATTGCGTCTCTCTGCAAATATATATTTGGGGAGTATTGAGGTTATAGTGTTCAGGGTTTACAAGGTGTGTGATCTTTTAGCCGGGAGTTACCATAAGTATTTCCACCTGCTATCATGTATATATTTGGAAATGAGTACGTAGCATAGAGTAGAGTGTGAGTAATAAGGCACCTTTCCTTTTCATAAAGAAAAGTACTGACTGGACAATGATTTATTGGGTGCTGTTAGCTGCATATCTGCAGACTGGGCTACTAGCCCACACCACCTCTATTAAGTAAGTGTTGGACTACTCTGCCCCTCTACCTTAAAGATGCAAGTGCTACAATGGGGTACTTGGTTCCCAGTAAACAGAATGTTGCAGACCTATTACTTGCGAAGGACCCACATCCTTCACAACTAATAACCCATTTGCTTACAGACCATGTAAAAGAACTTATAAAGAAAATTATTATGGTCAGGATTGGACTATTATTAGTATTGGGGTAAGGCATACAGTTTGTGTACAGGTTGGGGTTAAGGTTAAGTTAGATTTAGGAGTTATGTTATGATGAGGAGATCTAAGCTTTTTCATTGGGTACCAGATGGCAATATTTTTTATTTAGTCGGTGGGCCACCTGAGTGAGTGAATCGAATGAGTCTGACCTTCCCAAGTACTGTTGGCTGTAGATTCTCCTCATGAAGTCATTTTTACATTTATGGAGCAAAATATGTGTTTTCCAAGCCCAGTTCCCCAGCATGAAGGGGCACAAATCTCAAAACCACCTCCTCTTAAGTCATACCCCATGCCTGGGTACTGTGGTTGCTTTACAATCAGGTTTAAGGTAGAAGTACTCTCACAATGCAATATGTTTAACAAAAAAAAAATAACATGTACAGTGGTGAAAGTGACCCATTGCATATCTTGTCCTATACTATTAAGGGTGCTACCTTCCCGGCATACTTTGAATTTAATTATTGTAGTGACACCTAGACAAAGCTAGTATGCCTTTTATTTAATGCGCCACCCATGTTGTGTTAGGCTCATGGGTGGAATTGTGTTTTCACAGTTCAGGAATTGCTGGTTTGAAACTGTTAAATAGGCCCCCAGAACAAGGGGTCCTTGGTACATCTAGGGGTTACATTAATTGGGGGACCTTACTTTAGGGTGTACTCCATGTTGATTTTGAGGCTGTTTTAGAAGGTATCGCCAAACGCATTTCCACTTATGATACTGTGGATATGTGTTCATTTGTGAGTAGTATTTAGAAGTGTGCGAAATTATCACTTTTCTTTTTAACAAGAAAAAGCACTGGCAGGACAGCACCTCCCCTGGGTAACTCCTTATCAAATGAGTACAAAATCATAACATCTTTTCCTATTTGTACTTAAGAGTTTTAGTTCTTAGCTTCTTAACACATCTTACCCCAACTGTGTTGCTACTCATAAAAAAAGACCAACAAGTGTGTTGAAAATCGCTTAATCAGAGAAAATAATATAAAATCAGTCACTCTTCTTGTCTGTCAGATTATGTGTGCAATACCTAGAAAAAACATATAAAAGGCCTGGAATCACACTACTGCAGTATAATTTCATGTCCCATCTATAATCTAAATGCTGTCTATTCTCGAATACTGCTATAGCTAAATAATCAGAGAGGAGACAATCCAGAATGTGTAATCTGGACTCGCCATTGCACACAAGAGCTCCCTCCGCCTCTTCACCTCCACCACGACTGACACCCTCTCCACCACCGAACACCTTCACTTCCAGATCCAGACCAGCCCCAGAACCACTCTTCGCGGCACCCTCGCTTACAGACCCCCCGGACCTCGCGCCACGTTCGCCACGACCATCGCCGACCTCATCGCACCCCACGCCATTGCCTCCATGGACTACATACTCATCGGAGACCTCAACTTCCACCTCGACAACCCCAGCGACCCCAACTCCACCACCCTCCTGGACAACCTCGCCATCATCGGCCTGAAACAGCTCGTCTCCACACCCACCCACAAGGCAGGACACACCCTCGACCCCATCTTCGCAGGAGGTAACATCGTCCATTTCAGCTACACCACGCAACCCCCCTGGCCGGACCACCACTGCGTACACTTCAACATCGACAAACCCACCACCCCCAAACCTACACCGCACCCTCCTGGAGGAACTGGAGCAAAATCACTGAGGAGCAGCTCAACTCCACCCTCAATCGCGAGGCCCCCACCACCTCGACCAATGCCAAACTCACAACCAAAGAACTTCACAGATGGATCTCCAACTGCGCAGACGAGCTCGCACCCCTACGCCACTCCGACAGACAGCGCTCCAGGAAGGCCACCTGGTTCACCACCGACCTCCAAGAATCCAGACGCACCTGCAGACGTCTCGAGAAGAACTGGAGAAACAGCAAAACACCAGAAGATAACACCACCTACAAGAACACCATGACAGAATACCACCAACCCATCAGATCCAATAAAAGGACCTTCATCCAAAACAAGATCCTCACCAACTCCAGCAACTCCAAGGAACTTTTCAGCATCAACCAGGAATTCACCAAAGCCCCCAGCGAAACCACAGACATCACCCCCTCCCAGGACCTCTGCGACAAGCTCGGACCCTACTTCCATCTGAAAATCAAGGGCCTCTACGACCACTTCAACAACCAGACACCTGACGCCGGAACCACCCCCCTCCCCAGCAACGCTAGACAGCCTACCGTCTCCTCATGGACCCCAGTCACCACCGAAGACACCACTTCGACCATGAAATGCATCCACTCAGGAGCCCCCACAGACTCCTGCCCGCCGCACATCTACCACAGAGCCGCCACCGCCATCGCCCCAGAACTACGATGCACCATCAACACCACCTTCAAGACCGGTACCTTCCCCAATGACTGGAAACACGCAGAAGTCAGATCCCTGCTCAAGAAGCCCTCGGCGGACCCCACCGACCTCAAGAACTACCGACCCATCTCCCTCCTCCCCTTCGCGGCCAAAGTCACCAAGAAGATCGTCAATGCCCAGCTAACAAAATTCATCGAAGAAAACTCCATCCTCGACCCCTCCCAATCCGGATTCCGCAGCAACCACAGCACTGAGACCACCCTACTCACCGCCACAGACGACATCCGCACCCTCCTTGACCAAGGGCACACCGCGGCTCTGATCCTACTCGATCTCTCTGCGGCATTCGACACCGTCTCCCACCGCACACTCACTGCCAGACTCCACGATGCCGGCATACAGGGAACCGCCCTCGACTGAATCCGCTCCTTCCTCACCGGCAGAACCCAAAGAATCAGACTGCCACCCTTCCTCTCCGATCCCACGGACATCAACTGTGGAGTACCCCAAGGATCGTTGCTCAGACCCACGCTCTTCAACATCTACATGGCCCCCCTTGCCGCCCTCGTCAAACAGCACGGACTCAGCATAGTATCCTACGCCGACGACACCCAGCTCATCCTCTCCCTCACCAAGGACCCCGTCACCACCAGACTCAATTTCCAGGAAGGAATGAAGGACGTCGCATCCTGGATGAGCAGCAGCTGCCTGAAGCTCAACTCGGAGAAGACAGAGTTCCTCGTCCTTGGACCCTCCCCCTCCGCATGGGACAGCACCTGGTGGCCCACTGCCCTCGGCAGCCCTCCAACCCCTACGGACCATGCCCGAAACCTCGGCATTGTACTCGACTCCTCCTTCTCCATGACCTGACAGGTCAATGCCGTTGCCTCCAGCTGCTTCAACACCCTCCACATCCTTCGAAAGACCTTCAAATGGATCCCCCCGAATCAAGGAAAACCGTCACCCACGCGCTCATAACCAGCAGACTGGACTACGGAAATGCCCTCTATGCCGGGATCAACAGGTCTCTGCTCCACAAACTCTAGACCATACAGAACACCGCAGCCAGACTCGTCCTCGGCATCCCTCGACACAAACACATCACCCAACACCTGCGTAACCTCCACTGGCTCCCCGTGGAGAAGAGAGTTACTTTCAAGATACTCACCCATGCCTACAAATGCCTCCACAACACCGGCCCCCAATACCTCAACGAGAGGATCTCTTTCTACATACCCAAGAGAAACCTCTGATCCGCCGACCTCGCCCTCGCCAAAATCCCACGCATCCAAAAAGCCAGAACAGGTGGAAGAGCCTTCTCCTACATCGCGGCCAAGACCTGGAACGAGCTCCCAATCGACATCAGACGCGCCCCCTCCTTGAACATCTTCAGGAAGACACTCAAGACCTGGCTCTTCGACTGAACGGAGCTGCTATCCCCCCTCCCCCCCCCCCCAGCGCCTTGAGACCCTCACGGGTGAGTAGCGCGCTTACAATTCCCCTGATTCATTGATTGATCAATCAGTGGTTCAGAACCATCAATTATATTATCATATACAGAGGTCTCAAAAGAGAGTGCACATTCATTATCCACTGTCACAAACATAGATATATTGTAATAAATTGATTTTATCTTGATTTATGTCAAAGCTTTGTTGTACCCAAAACCCTTTCATATGCCAGCATTTCGCATTTTTAGTTCTCATCACTGTTAAACAGCATACTTATGCTATTGCCTCAAAGCCTACTACATTTCTTATGACACTAGATAGGTGATAGTATTTTAAAGTCCAAATATTTTTAAAATATATGTTTGACGCCATGCATTTAACATGTCACTCCGCTTCATTCTATTTATGTCTCCTACACCTAAATCCAGCTAAATCGAACAATCACAGTATAATTCATCTAATTACAAGAACGTATCAATTATATGGAATCCTTTAAAAAGTACAAAATACCTTTTGGTAAAAATGTTACAATCTGTAAAAAATATCTTCTTATGCTGTTTGCCGAGCATTTACACAGTGACCTATACTACTCGGTAGCACCATCAGGAGTTGATATTCATAATACACCTATGCAAACAACATTGAATACATGTTTTTAGCTTTTTTTCATCAGAGATAAGAGACACATTTATATACAGTTTATAATCCATGTGCCTGTTCTCCACATACCTCAGTAGAAGCCTTGCAGTAGAACAGCATCCTCAAATATTCACAGTAGAAGCCAGACTGCATGTGCTGGATTGGTATTTATTGTCAAATTTCTAAATGTCACCTAAGCATCCGTTTATGGCATCTTATCAGTGACCCTACATTTCAAACACCTGGCACTGGTCATTCTGGACAAATTGCGTAAAAGTTTATGGTATCCATTATGTGGTTTCACATTTCATTATGCATCTTTAGTCATTTATTTCAAGTGCACTTAGACAATGCTAAAATGGGCTCATACATGCTCACAGGAGATCATGCAAATAGTTCCATATGGGTGCGGCGAAATATGCGGTATACACTGCTTTCAAATAGTTCAAAAAAGCCAAGCTTCATACACAATAAATTTTGGTAGTACTCATGACATTCTTTCTTGTCTCGAGGTTTTACATCTTATGAAGGTAGCCAAAAATCCCTGCTATCTGAAAAGCATCATTGAACACCATGGATCAAAAAAATGTTTCTATATTAATCTCCATCAATAAAGTTCAGAACCACAAAAGTTTGCTACTTCTGTCGTAACTAAACCTGGGTAGTCATCCCCTAATTTTTCAATTTCTTGTAGGTTTTCGTTGTTAGTAAGATCAATAAAATGCATGGCTCCCACATTATTTGTCAACCAGTACTGCAGTATTTACACTACTCTAAAACAGGTTATTCCCAGCTTTTGTAATATGTTGTCCTTCAGGTGTGCTAAATTTGTTATCATTTTTAAGGCTTCCTTCACAATAATGTGCATCCAAAATAAGTTAAATAATCTTGTTGGTCACTTCGACCCTTTGCAACATGATAAATCACCTTGGCTTAGCTTCCTCCCCTAAGGGAAATTAAAAACAAATTATCAGCTCTCACCATGTTATCCTTGAGAAAGACTTGAAATGTGTTATTCTTATTGAGCCCTCCTTCTATGGCCCCCAATCTGTAAATCTAAAACATTTGTTGCTCTCTCAGTTTCTGTTCTCTCCTCTGTTCAGAGATATGTACAATGCCCACAAGTGTTACTTTATATTAGAACATTGGAATGTGGAGCACTCCATTGAATACGATGGAGTGCTCCATGCTTCTACGGGCCGGTAAAGGCCCGCAGAGCAACATTCCAATGTTGCTTTTGTTCACAGCTGTGAACAAAGGCCTCTCGGAGCTCGAGGGGATTTAAACCCTCCCGGGCTCGAGAGGCCTTTGTTTTATTTGTTAGAACATTCTGCCCTCCAGTGGCAGAATGTTCTAATAGCCTTATAGCCCTTCGTAGCTGGGCTATACCGGCCATTAAAGTCCCACCCCCTTGTTAACGCTGGAGCGGGCCTTTAATGGCCGGTATAGCCCGCTTCGGCGGGCTATAAGGCTATAATATCTTTGTCCTTATGTTATTGTTGTCAATGGATTGGCATAGGGTACTTTTCATACCCTGTGTGTAGTGCCAGCAGATTCTGTCATCATATTATCAGTGATCTAATAGAAGGCTCCATGTATATTTATGGCATAGACGGATAGTCACATAAACACAGTAATCAGTTTTGCAATTCATGCAGTGCTTTATTTAATATGTGTTTGTACTTGGATTATCTATAGAGTCTGTCTAGTTGCCCTCTGTAAGGTCTCAACAGTTACATAGTCCACATTTGTAGAAAGCCTTAAAGGGTCCACCTTTGCATGCCTCACTCAGTGTATTTTTTATATGATATGATATCACTAGGACTAAGATGATTACTTAATGTCTGCCGGTTTCTAAATGCAATCTGTGGTTTCTGTGTAATATGTTCTCTTAAATGTGTGCCTATAGTGAGATGGTGGCAGTGTTTAGTAAGCATTTGAAATAACTGTGTTCATTCAGCTGTGTAGATCATTATCGGCCTACTGTATTACATCTTGTGTTAATTATTTTTTCCTGTTACCTTCCAAAAATTCACTTTAATTCATTTTGTATGCATGTGTAATCCCTTTATCTGCAATACAGTATTTGTATCCTCTCTGTTTAAATCTTTTCCTCATATCTTTGACTGTATCATTGCAGGGACCCTCTTCACTGCAGAGTCAGTGAGCTCCCAAAATATACCAAATGGAATATTCTTTGTTGGATGGTTAGGATGTGCAGGATGCATTCTACATTCTAGCTAGTCTTCTTTCAGGTATATTTCATAATTCTCTTGGGACCACCCTGCTTCACTATCCTGAGAGTCCTGGTGTTCATTTGTGGAGGCCACAGTATGGAAGCCCCAGAACACCAGTGATGAAAGATTCCTGTTGTTACCATGGGACACCAGTACTTCCAGTCTGCCCTGGAACCCTCGCACCCAAATTTCTAACCGTCATCTTACTTTCAGATATTACATTTTATTGAACAATACAGGCAGAATTAAGATTTGGATGAATCACTAAAGCTCCACTAATCTACCCAGATGAACTCAAGCTCTATGTTGAAGCTAATGGAGTAACCCCTCTACTTCTACTTTACCTGTCATTGGAGTGACTTCCCCCCAACTACGAACTCAAAGACAGAGTGATCCACTGCACAGCCCTCTACTCAATAAATTCCTACTTTAATTTTAAACACCAAACTGTTCACATTGAGTTAGTTCAAATCGTCATCCTTCATTTGTCAGCTAGATATCCACAGGGCTCAAAAATCACCCCCCTTCTAGTACTCATGTTCCGATATCCTCTCCCTCGTTTCATAAACTCCTACAATCTTGGCTGCTGCAACTATGAAAATGACTCCCAAATCATCATAAAAGCTAAAAAGATCAGTAGCCGTCAAAAACTGTAGACTCTGTGAATACCCACTTGAGGTGGAACAATTGATACTAAAATAATAATTTCAAACTTGACTCCTAATAAATTGAAATACTCACCTAAAAATCTTAATAAAATCATGACCTTATATCCTCTTGGCATCTTGAAACAAAAGTGGGAAACCTTTGCCTGATCATGGACTTCAATTCTCACTTCAACCCCAAGTTAACAATGTAGCTAGCTACCCATAAGTTGACCGGCTGAGCAGATGGGGGCCAGAAATTGTGGCCAAAACATTTTTTCTCAGAAGTTTGTTGGGTATTTTACACATTTTAACAAGTTGTCCTTGTAATGATTTCCAAGTTATATTGTGTATTTAGTGTCTATTGGTATTTTCGGGAGCTCTTACAGAAACCATTAATAAATTGCACAATTGCATTACTGTTGGTAGAAATTCTTTTATGTTAAGTCGAAAAATGTGTATGGCATTATTAGAGAAAGGTTTTAATTCTATTACAGAGAATGATTGTCTATGATATGTAACTGTACGCAAATGCTTCATCTTGTAGTTTCTTTGCAAGAAAAAGCACACTGGATACTAGAATCAACAAAAGGGTGCCCCAAATACTTTTACTGTGACAGACCAAACCGAACCTTACCCTGGCTCAACAATTCACCCCTACATCTTATCAGGATATACTGAAGCTTCATGCTGCCTTTCTCTATTAATTCCACAGCTAATCAACTATGCTTGATTCTCTTCTCACATTCAAAAAGAAACCAGAATAGATCAAGTTTGCTAGTTACAGACTTTACACTCTCTTATAAACAGGTTTTTAAAAGTAATGAGAAAATGCCTATTTTCTGAGTCAAAAGATACATCTTAAGTTTCTTCTACCCTTAAAATTCATCCTACATTGTTTTCAGCACAGAATGTACCATGGTTGTATATTGGGAGTCACCTACATTGAAAGAAAGAAATTTGCCATATGATTATGCATGCCTCATGAATATTAATGAGGCTGTCGCAATTTGCGACCCCATTGGGAATGGCTAGCACTCCCAAGGACGGTGGCCTGCTGGAGTCAGCAGACCTCCATGTCTGAGACTGCATTTAAATAAAGCAGTTTTTTTTTTTTTAAATGCATCCCGTTTTCCCATTTTCCTTAAAGGAAAACGAGATGCATTTAAAAAAAAAAAATGTAACTTTTCATTTTCATTTTTTAAGGGCAGGCAGTGGTCCCTGGAACCACTGCCTGCCCTTAAAAAATTTTGCGCATGCATTCCCAAAGGGGAAGGGGTCCCCTGGGGACCCCTTCCCGTTCGCGAGTGCTTTACCACCCTTCTGAGAAGGGTGCTAAACTGTGAGTGTTTTGCAACGGCAATTGCAGTCGCAAAACATTCATACATGGCTTTTGGAGTCGCTATTAGGAAGGGAACGCCCCTTCCTAATAGCGAGTCGCTAAATCCTATTTTGCGTGTCGCAAATTGTTTGCGACTCGCAAAATAGGGTTGGTACATGGGCCACATGTTTTTTGCGGCCGCAAATGGGCCTAAAACCCCTTTGCGACCGCAAAAAAAGGTCGTACATCTGGCCCAAAGTCTTGTCTTCTACTCCTTCAGAACAATTTTGTAATAAACAGTGGACATATTTTGTCCACAACTAATTTAGGGGCCCATTAGGATGTCGGGCGGAAGCACTACCGCCGTGCTGGCGGATGCAAAAACCACCAGTTACCGCCTGCACGCAGCAGTCCACACGCCCGCCCGATTACGATGCGAAAAGTCAGCCAAACACCGCCGGCAAGCCAGCGACACCGTCCGCCATCAAAGTGCGCCCGTACACGTAGCGGCGCAGCACAATTGACACACACCGTCCGACGAAACACGTACCGCCCGGGCGTACAAATTACGATGCCGCACACAAACTGAACCCACGGCTAAGAGACACCGTACGTCAAACCGAAGCGGTAACACGAACGCCGAGCACGGACACCGAAGAAGCGGCACCCCGAGCATGAATCCAGCACTGCAGGCCCTCCCTATGCTCTATCTGATGCACCACCAAGGACGCAACGTACCGCGAAGACGCAGGTAGGCACACATACAACAAGTGCACGCAAACAGCGCACACAGTGCAAGGGCGGAAAAGCGGACAACCCCCACCCCCGCGTGTACACGACACATCTACCATAGCATCCACATATGACACACAGGCCAAATTGTAACATCTCGTAACACATGTGTACACACCACCTGGGACTAGGAACCAACCACCCCGTCACGGCCCCAAAGCGGCGATGACGCTGCCACACATGCGCACAACGCAGAGGCCAACCGCAGCGCCATGCATGCGTCGCACACAGACACAGGGACACAACCAAGCAGCACACACACCAGCCCCACCCCGAACGCACATGACACGTGACAGGCCTGCCACAGACATGTCCCCAACGCCCAACCCACGGACAACACCCAATGTCACACAACCGACGCACACATGTCAGTGAAGTCACGCAACAGCAGGACACACCCCAGTGCAACAAACATGGCGAAGCACACAGCGGCGGCAACACCAACTAGGAGAAGCAGGGCTCCCTTCGGGAAGAGGAACGCCAGTACCACACTGAAACACCCATACCACCCTGCACATATGAACAAGACATACAAAACGGAACACCAAAGAGCCCGGGACCGACAACAGGTGGCCCAAGAATAACACTCACACACAAGGCCCAACGCAGAGCGGAAAGGCAGCCTGCCGCCCACACAAGGGAGAGCAGACAGCACTGAATGACCTTCCATTCCAACTCCGAAACCACAGCCCTACGAAAGAAGCCGGTGAATACAGCCATTGTCCAATAAAAGACCAACACAGGCATGCAGAGGAGACCGACCACAGGGCAGATAGCGCATATCACAGAAGAACACAACGGACGGGAAAGAATAAAGAAAACACTCCCCATGTCGGCCCCATGCAAGTTAATTGGAAGGAGTCACACATCACTGACCTTGAACTGTCTGAGAAGCATGTGGGATGAGGGCCCGTGTCCTCCGCACAAGCCAACAGAACACAAGTCCTGTCTCCCTACGACTACACAGAGCTCACAGCAACCTCGGAGCGTGCACATTGCAGACTGCACACACAGCCGGAGCACGCCACCACAACGCACCGCTGCAAAATGGCAACCGCAACACACCTACCCAACTACGCCGGACAGGTCAAGCTGTACAAAACCAACCTGATACATATATTGGGATGCGAACTCCTGTCCCTGCTGAACGTAAGTTACCGACTGACTTACCGCATCACATTGTTCAGCTGCGTCATACCCGTCTTCTACTGTCGGAGGTGTCCCTACCAGCATCCCGTGGAGATGTGTCTCTCCAACCCGGCATGTCTAAAGGAGGACCTGCTAGTACTATTCCTCCTCTGGACGCACACGACAGGGCCTGCTCTGCCTATGGGGGCATGGCGTATGTGGCCAACATCGCACCCGCACTGAAATGGGACCACTGTGCCTCCACACGACGGATCATCGAGCACAGCTACATCGAATGTCACCCAGCATGCCCCATCATGGTCCTCCAAGGGACAACTTACGAACAACACCTTGACAGCCACCATCCGCTACATTGGCTGGCAAACATAAACACCACCAATGACATGGAAGCCCTGCTGGACGGCATCGCATACCTGACAACCTGTAAATTCGTCGGACCCCAACGCAGGTTCCCCGATTGACCTATGATGTCCAACCCCGCACCCATGCTTAGCTTCCGCACGGACTGGCCAGTCACCACCACAACAGCCATACCAAACGACCGGCAACAATTACCACACCATCAACGACATCGCCATGACATCGGATATGACCGGGACATGCACACTGTTCCCCATCACATCCAGGAACACCGCATGCATCGTGGGAGGCAGTGGCATGGGGTCTGTGTATCGCACCCACATGGACGGAACTGCACGAACAACCAGGACACGACATGGATCCAGCGCCCATGGACACACACACCGCTCAGTGGACATGAATAGGTCGCCTGGAGTCTGTGGGTGCTGCACCCCTCCCACCCCCGCCCCGGGAATCCCATACCAGGACCTTTGCACGGACGACAAGTGCAAACAACAACAACACGACCCCAGTGACTGTGACATGTCCAGTAACCACCACATTGCAACAACAAGTGGCACGCCGCTGCATGCACGCAAGCACATGCCCTGATGTCATCTCACATGCACGCGTGCATGAGGAACAACCGCAGCAAACCTGTCACATGGAACTGAGATGGACTGTGCCCATGATGCCAAGCGGTCTGGTAGGCTACTTGTATACCGTCTGTGTCAAAGTCCGCAGCTCCGCAGCTATACGTAAATGTACATTAGCACAGCCTTGGCCAAGCAGATGCAACTCTGAAGCCCACATCCCACATGCAACAGCCAATCACATGTAACCCCACACCCTATCCCATTTGTAATCATGCTCAGTATATCCTCAACATGTATTCCGCTGCCAGTTGTGTCCACTATACTGCATCACAGAGGACAGAAGACTCAATATAATGTTTGAAACCAAAACTGTCTCCGCTGACTCATTTCACAAGTACGAATGAGAGAGGATGAGAGTATGTGAAGTACACGGCAGTCGTGACATGACCATGTAGTCCACTGGTATTGGATGTCAACGCAAATGAGTAGCACAACTGTGGAAGACACACATGTGTCGTGTGAAGTCGTATGGACGCAGTGCTCAGGTGGGTGGGTGCGACGGGTAGATGCGCACATGCCAAGTTGGAGCACGCCGTGTTGGGAGGGGTCATGAACAGTACACCACCGCTTCCTGGGCATTGTGAGAGGACACCTGTCGGGGGGAAGTGAACACGTGTGTGCACAGCAGCCGGGCACACGAACAATGCGGAACCAGGCGCACACGTCAGCCCACCCTCCGTGGACTAGCTGGATCCTGTTGTGCGCCCGCCATGCCCCTTGACAAGGCACACACAGCCCCAGTCGACCAGGTGTAACCCCAACATAGTCAATCCGCACAGGCGATACAGGGCACGGGATGGCAGTGGAGCATGGTGTGTGAGAGGTCTCCTCGCGCTCCTCCTGGTCATATCACGCAGGCAATAGAACCTCAACGTGTAGCATGGCACAAGTCAAATGGAAGTGTAGGGGGACGCACCTCAGCACGAGCAGCACTGACGTCACGGGAGGTGGCTCGCACCATCCCATCCATTGCCCATTATACCAACCACGCCACATGCCATTGCGACTAAGTGCAAGCGCGTGCGCCACCACCCCCGAGCCCTCCCCAGAGAGGCCAAAGAGTGAATGTGTGGGCCATCAGTCACAGACGGACGCGGCCTGGCCGCAAGGGCAGCCACTGCCACTGGGTGTCGCAGGTGGCGGATCCGGAAGGCGAAGACTGTGATGCATAGTCCATGCAGGCCGGGTCTCCATTAGGGGCACCACGCAGGTGGACGGCGTCCCGCCACACATCATACCCTGAGACAGGCCACTCGTGCAACTGGACCCACACATACACTCCTTGCCCTCTCTGGTGCGAGCTTGGGGCTGCCTGTGCAAGCGCTAGCCTCGCAGGTGCACATGCATATTGGGGGAGCGAGGGGAGGACATGAGGGCTGGGGCGAAGATGACTGTATCACTGTCAGTGAGTACAAGGGATGACCCAGATGTGGAAAGGAAGAGACGTGTCCCGTGTGTACTGCAACTAGTCGCCAATCCAACTACCCCCATGTCCGGAATGTAAGCCCGCACCTAGGCCCGCCCATCCGCCACATCGAATATACCACCAGCACAACAACCTTCCCATTCGAAACACTGACTGGGGGTGGCGACCAGTGAACAAACATGTGTAGCCTACCCACGCGTACATGTGGGCCCTCCATGATCCATGTCACCTGCGGCAAAGTCATGACATGCGCAATGAGGGAAGTGAGGTGAGCTGTCCGCCCCACGCACAGAAGGTGCATCAGCTCCACAGACCCAGCAGCGAGTCCAGCAGGGGTCACATGTGCAGGGGCAGCTGTGCCTGGTGTGAAGGCACATGCACATGGACAGCACATCGACCAATGTGTAGTCTGCCCACATCTACAGTCCATCATCATGCGGACATAGGAATTGTACACAGGGCAACACATCTTAGTGGGTGCACCCACCGTGACCAACAATGCGCAATCATCGACGTACCCGCCCTGTGCATGGCCCCCACCCAACGGAGGCACATCCAGTGCCACCATCCCACACACACAAGCCTTCCACGGAACATGCTGTGTCCAATGGTCAGTACAGAGTCAGCGCCCATCTGGTGGATCCTGAACAGGAGACACATGCACACACATGATAGCTCCCACTATGTACGTCTGCCACCTGGCACGTGCAATGTAACCTCTCACCTGTGACGTGTGACTGCAAGCACACAGCCGTCTTGGCATGGGGCTGTCAATGTGGACACCTGTCAATGTTTCGGGAGGTGTGATCCGTACAGTGCTGTACATAGGGTGCAGTGCTGACACCTACTACTGTCTCATATCCCCTCGTGCCACAGGTCCCACTTGTTTTGGCCGCTCAGCCTGTGCCCACATCGTCGTCGTCGTGTGCCATACTCATCCAGCCTCGGAAGCAGTGCCATGCTCAGCAGACATTCATGTTGCTGTGGCGTTGCCGCTTGACGAATATGCAGTCAGTCCCCATCAGCACGCCCGCAAGTCATTGGGGCCTAGATCCCCATGTGCATGACCATGGCAGTGGTTTGCATCACTAGCCATTGCCATTGGTGGGAGACCTGTGTAAGTGTATTGTGGCCGTGCCGTCCCTGCTTGACAGCTGGGCTGTGACTCATGTGCTTGCTCAGTCATGTCAGTGATGTGATTGCGAAATTGCTATGTGTTGTGTTGCTCTGACATGTGTCCACTGCCATCTTCCCTAGGCGGAGACCGAACATTGACCGCCCATACCAATTGCTGGCGGACATGGAGGATACTGAGGTCATAAGGAAGTTTCGGCTGGACAGGCCAACCCTGCATCGACTGTGTGCCATGTTGGAACCCCATCTCCGTCCCCGCAGGGTGTATCCGACAGCATTCACCCCCACGGCTAAGGTGATGGCCGCCATGCATTTCTTCGCCACTGGGTCATTCCAGCACACAGTGGGCAGTGGAGGAGGGATGTCCCAGCCCATGTTCAGCAAGGTGCTGAGGGATGTACTGGCAGCCATGATGCTGTACCGAAACAGGTACATCAGATTCCCCAGGGCTCGTGAATTGGCGGCAGTGAAGGGTGCATTCTATGCCCTTGGCAGGATCCCACACGTCGTTGGTGCCATTGATTGCACACATGTTGGCCTTGTTCCACCACAGGCCACTGAGCACCTGTACCGCAACAGGAAGCACACGCACTCCCTGAATGTGCAAGTGGTGTGCCTTGCGGACATGGTGATAACCCACGTGTGTGCAAAGTTCCCAGGCTCGGCCCATGACGCACACGTAATGCGCAACAGCATCTTGCCACGACTGATGTCCAATCTGCAACAGGATCGTGGCTGTATTGTCGGTGAGTATGTGGAGTGGTGTAGCGTGCTGGTTGTGCGATGCTGTCCCCTGTCCAGTTGGAATAGCAACGGTTCTCTGTGTCCCTCACACCCAGGTGACTCTGCGTACCCAAATGGGGCATGGCTGCTCAGTCCATTGAGGAATCCTCGCACCCCAGCAGACGATCGCTACAATGAGGCACATGGGAGGACCAGACGTGTGGTCGAGCGTACCTTTGGCCTCCTCAAGTCCAGGTTCAGGTGCCTGGACCGCACCGGGGTGCGCTGGCGTACTCCCCACAGAAGGTGTGCCAGATAGTGGTGGCGTGCTGCATGCTGCACAATCTGGCCATTCGGAAGCAGATCCCCTCATTGTGGATGACGGAGATCAACCAGGGCCCCAGCCCGCAGACCAGGACAGCTCGAGTGAGGAGGACAGCGGAGAGGAGGAAGCTGGGAATGTGCGCCAGCAGCTCATCGCCCGCTACTTCACTTAACGGTGAGTGTCCATGTACGACGGCTGATGTGTCTGTATTTGTGCAGGTGTGTGTGTGCTGTGTCAGGGTGGCCTTTTGTTCACTGCGTGCTGTGTGTCAACGCTCCATGCCCAGGTTAGTATGCCACTGATGGTGGCTGTGGCATTGTGCCCTATTGCTCTGTGCGATGTGTGTACATTGCTTGTATTTGTTGACATGTACTGTGTGATGGGTGTGTGACACACTCATTGAATGTGCTCCTGTTCTGTCTCCCACCCCTAGGTCCCTACAGGCCCTCCGGTTCCATTGCCATGCCACGCATCAGGTGCCGTTCCGCTCAAGGTGGCCGTTGTATTCCGTACAATTGAAACACAGGGCACAGACAGCAGTTTGTGGAAGAGGTGCATTTATTTCAAACTGTGACATGTGATTGTGTGTAAGGTGATGACAAAAGTGGTGCGTGCAGTGACAATGAGCTGTCGGTCATGGCTGCGTGATGCTCAGGGTGTACCCACTGGTTCTATGTCCATAGTCCAACACACACATGCCATCCAGATGGCTGTGTGGAGTGGGATCGTAGTCCAAGTCAATGCAGTGGGTGGTCAAGGAAGGCTGGCTGGCTGCCTCACTTGCGCCTGGAGCGTGCGAAGTCCTCCCGGGAGATCTGTTTCCACTCGGACGGCCCCTTCCACGTTTGCGAGGGGGTGCCTGCTTGCGACATGCTGGTGGTTGAGGTGTGCTCACTGGCTGTGGACGCAGGGGAACTGGACACTGCTGCTCGACCCTGCGCCCCGGCAGGTGGTGGCGGAGGGGGAGCTGCTGTCCCTGGCTGTGACCTCACCGCCACCACCAGCTGGCCCATGAGGTCCACGAGTTGGCCCATACGGGCGTCCATGGACCTCAGCACCCCCAGCACCTCACGCGTGTCTGTAGCTGACCTGGCCCATTGTCCTTGGGCCTCTTCATAGGCCCCAAGGACTCTGGCCATTTGAGGCAGGGCATGGCTCCCAGGGAGGCTGGCGTTTCCTGACCCTGCTCCTCCTACCAGTCCTGCTGCCACCGGCCTGCCCACTAGCCACATTGCTCACCACGGTCCTCGCCCTGGCTCCCAGGGTGGATCCAGTCGTCCGGGCCACCACCTGCGCTGGGGCTGGGGCCAGCGAAGACGTGGTGGCGGTTGCGGCAGTGGTAGTGGCCGCAATGACCGTGGGTGTGGCCGCAATGACCGTGGGTGTGGCCGCAATGCCCGTGGGTGTGGCCGCAATGACCGTGGGTGTGGCCGCAACGACAGTGGCAGCAGGGGCTGGGAATGTTCAGCAGCCCTGGATGATGGGTTGGTGGGTAGGAGGGGTCCTGGGGAGCGGCTGGGCCCTGCCACACTAGATGGGCCTGCTTGGTGGTCCGTGTCCGAAGAGGAGGACAGATCCTCCACATCCGTGTGTCCTCGTTGGGGGCTTGTAGGCTGGCTGTGCTGGCTGCTGTCTCCATCCCCAGCATCCAGCAGTTCGTCACCTGTGGAGAGAATGAGATTTGTTATTGTGTTGCACCTGGCGAAGTCTGTATTGGTTGTCTGACATTCTCCGTTCGTGCACTCTCGTGCACGTGTGTCCCGGAGGCGGGTGTGTGGCTGTACAATCTGTTGTTGTGTGTGCTTGGCAATGGGACTGTGTGCTGTGCACATGTGGCATGGGACGGATTGGCTATGCCGATGGGTGTGTTGCTGTGCTCCTACTTATTGTGACTCTGGTGTATGCGGGCTCCAGGCCCATCCTGGGTCTGGTTTGTACTTTGCTTTTGGGGTGCATATGGAACGCTTAGGAACGCATTTGGCAACATGGGGGTCATGCCCCAGGAACGCATTTGGGATGGAATATGCTTTTGGGGTGCAAATGGAACGCTTAGGAACGCATATGGCAACATGGGGGTCATGTCCCAGAAACGCATTTGGGATGGAATATGCTTTTGGGGTGCAAATGGAACGCTTAGGAACGCATATGGCAACATGGGGGTCATGCCCCAGAAACGCATTTGGGATGGAATATGCTTTTGGGCTACATGCTGTGAGCCATGGGTGCCGAACGTGACATGTGTTGTGGCAGCATGACAGTGCATGGTCTGAGGTGTGTGCATGCCTGACATACCCTGCATATTTGCTGTCTGTTGTGATTACTGGACATGGCATTGGACGCATCGTTATGAGTGTGTGATGGTTGTGTGCCACCCGACGTATTGCAGTTGTCCCATCTCCTTGGTGTGCGTGCTGCCCTGTGCCATGTGCATCACTGCAGTGCTCGGGGGGTGTGGCCCATGTTGTGTGTTGTTGCTCACAGTGTGGCGTGCGCTTCATTGACTTCTGGCACATGGTTGGTCATGGGCATGTATCTTAGCGTGACTGCTGTATGTGTGGCAGCTGTGCGGATGACATGCCTTTCATGAGACTGGGGCTGACGGATGGGATGGATGGTATGTTGTATGTGCATGGTGTGTCTGTGTGTTTGATGGGTTCAGTGGTGTTCGTGTGCATTTATGTTGTTCCGCTCTGTTGCGTCTAGTGTTGTTTGTCTTACATAGGCGTAGTTGTGGGGTGTGTGGTTGACAGGCAGTAGGGGCTACATGGACAGGACTTCAATGGTGTTTCGGTTGTGTGTGATGGGTTGCACAGTGGCTGCCGTGTGGTACTATATTCAGTGTGGCTTGTGCATGCAGACGTGGCTCCTTGGGTGTTGCTGTGTCTGTGATGGGTCATGTGGGGTGTGAGTCTGTGGTTCATGTCCGTGTGCACATTGTTCACTTGTTCGTGACAGTGGGCGGTGCTGCGTGTTCGTCTGCTACGTAACATGTCCCATGTGTTGGTCGTGTTACGGTCCTCATGCCTCCAGTAATCCAGCCCTGTCCAGTTTCCCACCTGCAGGTTGTTCGTGCGTGCACTGTACTGGATGCCACATGGTTCTAAGCGGGGGTGCTCCATGTTGCAGGTCTGTGGGGGTGGGGGCGGTGTTGTGGGTCGTGGTGATGGCTGGACACCCACTGACACCGATTGTTGTGGACCGTGATGTCTACCTTTCGGCTGTCGGTGTGCACTGCGGTGGCTGACACGTGGGTGTGGGGTGTGGGGGATGCTCCTCCTTGCTGTGCTGTGGGACTAGGGGCCTGGTGTGTGTTGTACTTGAGCTGTCCACCCTCCCACCCACTGCACTTTGTGTTCCTGCCACTTACCTGTTACTTGTCGGTTAGTGCAGCTATGGCGGACACATGGGTGTGGTGGGTGCTCGTTGTGGCGCTTCTGGCATACTTGGGGACCTGTTGGTGGTTACGTGGCTGGCTGAGTGTACACATGCCCCCACGTATCTTACAGTTGTTAGGTTTGGGCTGTGTGTGGTGGTGTCTGTTGCATGTGTGTGTGATGTGTTGTGTATTGTGTGCTGGACATGGGGGTGTTTGTCCCTGGGAGCTGTGGCATGGTGGTAGTGCATGTGAGTACATAGCGGTGTGCTGGTATACATTAGTTTGTACTTACCAGCCTCCACTCCCCTGCTAATCCGGCGAGGATCTCCGGATGTATAATGACTCGCACCTTCTCCTCCCACGCTTTGAAGGTCTTGAAGAGCGCGGGATTCCCTCCGCCAGTGACGGCAGCCAGCTCTCTGTTCTTGCTCTCCTTCTTCTTGACCAGGCTCTTGACGTCATTCCACCGTTTGTTGATTTCAACTCTGTTCCTGGGCAGGGTCCCGACTGCATTGACCTGGTCTACGATCCGGTTCCACATTCTGTTTCTGGTGGCTAGTGGTGTGTGCTGGACCAGGTTCCCATAGATTTGTGGGTGCACCTTGATAATCTCGTCGACCATGACCGTCAGCTCAATGGGCGTGAACTTGGGCATTCTTTGTGGTGCCATGGTGTTTGTGGTGCTGGTGCGGTGTGTGTTGTGTAATGTGCAGGGGGTTTGTGGTGCCGGTGTTTGGTGGTGGTGGTGGTGGTGGTTGTGATGTGTGCGTTTCTGTGGTGTGCTGCTGTCCTTGCTGTGTCACTGTGTCCTCTCCTCTCCTCTCTAGTTTGCAATGTTGCAAGGGGTTGTGGTCTGTGGGAGTGCTGCTTTTGTACTTACCTATGTGGGTGTGTCCTCATGGTCTGTTGTTTTCAGGTGTGTTGTGTCTGGTGTTCTGGCCTTTGTATTTTTTGTTTGTCCAGGGGGTGTTTTCGGGATGTGTACTGTGCTTGTGTATTTGTGCGTGCCTTGCTGTGTGGACTTGTTGGCCATGTTGTTTGCGATTGTTTTTGTCAGCGGATGGTTTCTGTGCAGGGACGTGGGCGCCATGGCTTCTGCCGTGTCAATTCTCATCGGCGTTGTTTGCGCTGGCGGGCGGTATATTTGTGGTTTACCCGCGCTCATGGCGGTGCGATCGTAATTTCACGTGCGGTGTGTCGGCCGTGAGGGCGGGCGGTTTTGTGTTGTCGTGCGTGTTTCCGTTATTTCATTTTTTCAATTATGATGTTCCTATGACTCACCAACAGAAACACCAACAGAAACAGGTTGCAAAGAAGCAAAAACACAAGAAGGTGAGACATGATAAAAAGCACACATTTGAATATAGTAATTATAATACTTGTGAGTTTTTGAGGACCCCGAATGAGATGTTTCAAAATATTGATCAGATTGGTGCATGTAAGAATTTGGGGTATTAGTTCAGGGGGTTGAGAACCCACCTCAAGTAATATTCTCACCCCCTCAAGTAATAATCACAATCCTTGTTAAGATGTACCACAAAAGTCACTAAATAAACTGATGCTTAACCCTCTATTAGATTGGCACAAAGCAGTCAGGCTTAATTTAGATGCAAAGTGCAAAGTATTTATGCAACGCTAATACCAAAGCAATAAGAGACACTCCTCAAACCAAGGAGACAGGGTTCTTCAAACAAAAATACACAGATTTCCCCCTGGTGCCAGGATGCGCTACCCAACAATCACACACTATTCAACCACAACAACATATTCAATCCAATCCAATACGACAAGAGTTTGAAAACACAAGAAAATTTTACAAAATTTTACACAAATACACCGGATCACTGACAAAATATCGATCTCACAAATATCGAGTAGACAAAATATCGACTGTCAAAATATCGACTGTCAAAATATCGACTCCCTATCTCCAAACAGGTAAGTACAAAGATATCGAATCCAAAATATCGTCGTTAAAAATATAGTTAGTCAAAATATCGAATTTTATAAATCTGTTAAAAGTAATGTAAAATTAATGAAATAATAAATAAAATAAAGTAAAACATACTTAAAATTAGTTAAATTACTTTAAAATTAATAAATAAATATTTTAAGTAAAAAATATATACATACATTTTTATTTTTTAATACATACATATATTAACGTAATAATAATCACTACTTTTAGCGTAGGATAGGGGGAGGGTAAAATTTACTAATCCCACTCCAGAGAGTGCAACAGTAGGGAATGCGTTGGATAGCGGGAGGGTAAAAATTACTATTCCCACTCCAGTGAGTGCAACAGTAGGGAAAGCGTTGGATAGCATAGGGGTAAAAATTACTATTCCCACTCCAGTGAGTGCAACATTAGGGAAAGCGTTGGATAGCGTAGGGGTAAAAATTACTATTCCCACTCCAGAGAGTGCAACAGTAGGGAAAGCGTTGGATAGCGTAGGGGTAAAATTACTATTCCCACTCCAGAGAGTGCAACAGTAGGGAAAGTGTTGGATAGCGGGAGGGTAAAAATTACTATTCCCACTCCAGTGAGTGCAACATTAGGAAAGCGTTGGATAGCGTAGGGGTAAAAATTACTATTCCCACTCCAGAGAGTGCAACAGTAGGGAAAGCGTTGGATAGCGTAGGGGTAAAATTACTATTCCCACTCCAGAGAGTGCAACAGTAGGGAAAGTGTTGGATAGCGGGAGGGTAAAAATTACTATTCCCACTCCAGTGAGTGCAACAGTAGGGAAAGCGTTGGATAGCGTAGGAGTCAAAATTACTATTCCCACTCCAGAGAGTGCAACAGTAGGGAAATGGTTGGATAGTGGGAGGGTTAAAATTACTATTCCCACTCCAGTGAATGCAACAGTAGGGAAAGTGTTGGATAGCGTAGGGGTAAAAATTACTATTCCCACTCCAGACAGTGCAACAGTAGGGAAATGGTTGGATAGCGGGAGTGTTAAAATTACTATTCCCACTCCAGTGAGTGCAACAGTAGGGAAAGCGTTGGATAGCGTAGGGGTAATAATTACTATTTCCACTCCAGAGAGTGCAACAGTAGGGACAGGGTAGGATAGCGGGAGGGTTAAAATTACTATTCCCACTCCAGTGAGTGCAACAGTAAGGAAAGTAATATTTTAATATTTTACTAAAAATAATTAATTATCAATACTAATAAATATTATTAATAACACTAATTACCAATTACAAAATGTTTAATAATTAATTTATTATAACTACAATACATATTATTTATTAAAAATTAATTACCTATTAATAAATCATTAACAACCAATTAATAATCATTACCAGATTTGTATAAATATTTAAATAAATACCAATTCATATTTAATTACCAGTAAATTAAGTATCAATACAAAAAAGTATTTTCTATAATTAACTAATTACAATTAAATTACTTCCTCCCACATTCCCGTATAAACCCACATCCCGCTACAAATATTTAATTAATAGAAATAACATAATTACCAATAAATCAATTTAAAAATAATAATTACCAATTAATAAAATTTATTTACCAATTAATAATTAATTAACAATAAATTAATTATCAATACCAATTAATATTAATTAATATGTACTTAATTTCAATTAAACTCCCACCCTATTCCCCTATAAACCCACATCCCGCTACAACTATTTAATTAATAGAATTAACATAATTACCAATTAATCAATTAAAAACAAAATTTAATTAATAAAATGTAATTACCAATTAATAATTAATTAACAATACATTAATTATCAATACCAATTAATATTTATTAATATGTACTTAATTTCAATTAAATTACTTCCCACCCTATTCCCCTATAAACCCACATCCCGCTACAACTATTTAATTAATAGAATTAACATAATTACCAATTAATCAATTAAATTTTTTTTTTTACTAATTAATCAAATGTAATTACCAATTAATAATTAATTAACAATACATTAATTATCAATACCAATTAATATTTATTAATATGTACTTAATTTTAATTAAATTACTTCCCACCCTATTCCCCTATAAACCCACTACCCGCTACGGAATTAAATTACACAAAAATTAAATAACATAAAATTCATTACTTTTAAAAAATTAAACAAACATTACAACAACTAATATACACTTTTAACACATATACTAACATACAATACACTTAGAAAAATTCGATATTATTAAAAATTCAATATTTTTTAATGCCTATATTATGTACTTCGATATTTTAACAATCGATATTACTTACCTTAATTTCGATATTTTTAACGACTATATTATGTCCATTCGATATTATGTCCATTCTATATTTTGGACTCGATATTTTGTCCATTCGATATTTTTGTTTCGATATTATGTCTGTTTACCAAATACACCACCCATAAAAAGTACACAAAATATATACAATACAAAAAAGGGAGAAATTCCTAGCCAGTCTTATTTGTCTTTTACAACAGATGCACTCCTACTATTTGTGTCACTAGATATTATTAGGTACATTCAATGACATATGAACATCATCCAAGCACTGTGGGGCATGATTTTAAGTTTCATAGACTTGTTTCGGTGGCCCCAACATGCATCTGCTCCCTTCTTCAGGACTAATGCTTATGCATCATCTCTCAACAATATCTATGAAAAACATGTAATGCAGATCTTTAAATACAAAATCATTTGACCAACATAATATAAAATTCATTTTAGATATCTTCAGTGCAATCACAAAATATTCATTACATTAAAAAATTCATTTGCCTTGCTTGTGAACCTCACTTTTAAAAACAAATAGAGAACCATATTAAAAGCAAAATACATTGTCCTAATGTCCCGTGGCATTCCACAACATTCAAGCCCCATTCAAATTTCCCACCAATGGTGGACGCCACTCACTTTCACTCAACTCTTCTTCCATCACTTAACCCCTGCTGAGGCTTTCATTAATACCCAGTCATGTACTGTAAATATTTCCTCATTCACAATAGTTCAGGGTCCCTCATGTCCCACCTTCTTGTTCTCTCTTACGAATCACTGCTGTGAATGAGCCCCCACAGTGATTCATTCCTTTAACTCTATGAAATCATCAATATAGGGTACCTTGGCTCTGTAAAATTGATAAACCTTCCCATCAGGCAAATAAAGGGCACATAACCCATCACTATAAATCACCACCATCTGCCTGTTACCTTCAATAATATGATACACACCCCATGGCTTTGTGTGGACCCAGATCTCCAAGGATCCTCCAATATGGGGTACTATCTCTTTAAGCCCCTGTGGAACAAAAAATTTATTGAAATATACTATGCCTATCTGTCAAATTATAGATAATTAGTTCTCCATAAATACTCCTTTCCCACTCTCTTCCTCCAGTAAAGCAGGATGTATATATGGAGGAAAAAAGAAAAAAATCCTAAATCATACCATACTCAATAAACCCATACGTTTCCAAACAAAAATATTTGTTCTCAAAGTTCTTAAACTTAGACCTGAGCACCACACCAAGTTGTCAAGAACCTCCATCAGAACCATCTAACACCTCACATCTATTTTCCTAAAAGTCCGCTCTACATAACTCACCCACAGCTTTTCTGCAAGTATTGCTGCCTGGTGTAACTTCTTGAAGCTCTTGTCAGCCACTCAAATCGCTGGCAACCTATTTATCCCTTCTCTATGTGGATTGCCAGTGGCTCCTACTTAGGAGATCTAGACCACTAAAACACCATTATAGAAGCATCCTTCAGTCACAATCTTGGAGTACTTTTTAACCCCAGAAACACCTATTCCTCACCTATAGCAGAATGTAGACCAATCGCTTACCAAAACATCAGGTGCCAAATCTCAGCCATCTTGGAGCACTCTTATACACGTGTCTAACCTATTATTGACTAATAGCCTAATGGCTCCCTATGGGTAGATCTAGACCACTCAACCACCATTATTGAAGCATCACTCAGCGGCCATCTTGAAGTACTCCCTAACTCCAGATCACCTATTGTTTACCTATCCCAGGATGTAGACCACTCACTCATCAAAAAGAAAGACGCCAAATCGGGGCCATCTTGGAGTGCTCTTATAAACGTGTCTCGCCTATTGTTTGATACAGGGCACTGCTCACCCACCAACGTAGCGGAGAAGAGTTACCTTCTCAAAACAACTCCATCTACCCTCCAAAGTGGTGTGATAACAAAGGGGGTATCATTAAGAAAATAAAGAAATAATAAAGTGATTCTGGGGTAGGAAGGAACCAGAGGTGCTCAATAAACAGATCATTACCAAAGCATACGATAACATCTTAGGGGCCGATTCCGATCTCGGTCGGAGGCGCACCCAATAGCATTCGGTCGGGAAAAAAGCCATGCGAAAGCCTGTTTCCCGACCGATCCGTACAGCACACCGAACGAGTAAGTACGATGCGCACAACAGCAAAGAATCCGGCCGAGCTGTACTCACCCAAACCAGGTCCTGTTCCCCGACCGAGGCGAATCCGGAAACGCCGAATCGAGTCGCACGGAAGGAAAAATGCAGCTCCGTCCGGCCGAACGAGTACGATGCGCTTTCCGTACGCGCCGAACCCGTCGCTACGCACGGCACGTCAAAGCATCCAGGAGAGGCGCACATAAGCTCCGATTCGCGCCACAACACGATCCACGGCTCCGAGACGAACACGCCAGAGACGAGGACGACGCGAAGCGACGAGGACGACGCGAAGCGACGAGGACGACGCGAAGCAACGAGAAGGACGAACGACACGAACCAACCATGAATCCCTTCGTCCCGATCATACCAATATTCTACATTTACTACCGGAACAGGCACGGACGCGTACGGCGCAGAAGGTAAGCCAGACACCAACCACAAAACACATACAACACGTACACGACACATCACACACACACAGAGGGATGCAGAATATACTTACACCAGCAACAGCAGCACCATAGGGGCGGGATGAATGAAATGAAATGAATGAATGAAATGAAATGAAATGAAATTCGTACTTGTAAAGCGCACTTATACCCCCAAAGAGGTGTCCTGGCGCTGTACGCATACCGCTGTGGAACCCTTCCTGGCTTTTCCCTGTGAAATGTCCACTCCTGGGCACCCCAGGGTGAAGCCAGGCATCCCAGCGCTGTTGGGGCCGTTGTGGAGATTAAGCAAGCTATTGCCCAGAGTTGCAGAGTGGGACCCATGATTAGAATAGGCACCGAGGCGAGAATTATCAGGTCCGAGGAAATTGAGCCCAAGACCCGCCGAGGCGGGAATTGAACCCTGGTCCCGGGCCAGATCTCTGCATCAGGGTCTGCCGCTCTAACCATTGAGCCACACTTCTCCACCAATGCTCATCACCAATGCCACATATGCACACAGGGGCCTGAATGCGCACCACCACCCCTACCCAGGGGGGGCAGGATGCCTACCACTACTACCACCCTCACCCAGGGGGGCTGGATGCCTACCACTACTACCACCCTCACCCAGGGGGCTGGATGCCTACCACTACTACCACCCTTACCCAGGGGGCTGGATGCCTACCACTACTACCACCCTCACCCAGGGGGCTGGATGCCTACCACTACTACCACCCTCACCCAGGGGGCTGGATGCCTACCACCACCCTTAGCCAGGGGGGCTGGATGCCTACCACTACTACCACCCTTAGCCAGGGGGCTGGATGCCTACCACTACTACCACCCTCACCCAGGGGGCTGGATGCCTACCACCACTACCACCCTCACCCAGGGGGCTGGATGCCTACCACTACTACCACCCTCACCCAGGGGGCTGGATGCCTACCACCACCCTTAGCCAGGGGGCTGGATGCCTACCACCACTACCACCCTCACCCAGGGGGCTGGATGCCTACCACTACTACCACCCTCACCCAGGGGGCTGGATGCCTACCACTACTACCACCCTTACCCAGGGGGCTGGATGCCTACCACTACTACCACCCTCACCCAGGGGGGCTGGATGCCTACCACCACCCTTAGCCAGGGGGTGGATGCCTACCACTACTACCACCCTCACCCAGGGGGCTGGATGCCTACCACTACTACCACCCTCACCCAGGGGGCTGGATGCCTACCACCACTACCACCCTCACCCAGGGGGGCTGGATGCCTACCACCACCCTTAGCCAGGGGGGCTGGATGCCTACCACCACTACCACCCTCACCCAGGGGGGCTGGATGCCTACCACTACTACCACCCTCAGCCAGGGGGCTGGATGCCTACCACTACTACCACCCTCACCCAGGGGGGCTGGATGCCTACCACTACTACCACCCTCACCCAGGGGGGCTGGATGCCTACCACCACCCTTAGCCAGGGGGGCTGGATGCCTACCACTACTACCACCCTTAGCCAGGGGGCTGGATGCCTACCACTACTACCACCCTCACCCAGGGGGGCTGGATGCCTACCACTACTACCACCCTCACCCAGGGGGGCTGGATGCCTACCACCACCCTTAGCCAGGGGGGCTGGATGCCGACCACTACTACCACCCTTAGCCAGGGGGGCTGGATGCCTACCACTACTACCACCCTCACCCAGGGGGGCTGGATGCCTACCACCACTACCACCCTCACCCAGGGGGCTGGATGCCTACCACTACTACCACCCTCACCCAGGGGGGCTGGATGCCTCACCACCACCCTTAGCCAGGGGGCTGGATGCCTACCACCACTACCACCCTTACCCAGGGGGCTGGATGCCTACCACTACTACCACCCTCAGCCAGGGGGGCTGGATGCCTACCACTACTACCACCCTCACCCAGGGGGGCTGGATGCCTACCACCACTACCACCCTCAGCCAGGGGGGCTGGATGCCTACCACTACTACCACCCCCACTCATAGGATGGACAATGCATGACACAACCAGCACACCACAACCTAGGGAATGCAAGAAGAAGACATCCCCCAACACCATGACAAGCGTGTGTAGACTGTGTCAAATGCCTACAACACCGAACATGACTTTGAACATACAATGTGACCCCCTAGCACATGTGCCACACATATATGTGTGTGGCACCCACAATGCAAGCAGGCCATGACCATTGTGGCAATGGGGTCCAAACCCCCATCATCACAGTGACCAAAATGTAAGTGTGGGGTCCATAGCTGAAGCACATTTTGAACATTGTGGCAATGGGGTCCAAACCCCATCATCACAGTGACCAAAATGTAAGTGTGGGGTCCATAGCTGAAGCACACTTTGAACATTGTGGCAATGGGGTCCAAACCCCCATCATCACAGTGACCAAAATGTAAGTGTGGGGTCCATAGCTGAAGCACATTTTGAACATTGTGGCAATGGGGTCTAAACCCCCATCATCACAGTGACCAAAAGGTAAGTGTGTGGTCCATAGCTGAAGCACATTTTGAACATTGTGGCAATGGGGTCCAAACCCCCATCATCACAGTGACCAAAATGTAAGTGTGGGGTCCATAGCTGAAGCACACTTTGAACATTGTGGCAATGGGGTCCAAACCCCCATCATCACAGTGACCAAAATGTAAGTGTGGGGTCCATAGCTGAAGCACATTTCGAACATTGTGGCAATGGGGTCCAAACCCCCATCATCACAGTGACCAAAAGGTAAGTGTTGACAAAGAAAGAGGTGCAACTGCCAAACTGCATGGATGATTCCTGGTCACAGAACAACAAACACATCAGTGGCAAAGTAGTGTATGTGTCCCATTGCAACATAAATTGGGGGAGCCAAATACTGCAGTGCAAATAAGACATACCTTTGGCCATGTGCAGACAAACAACACCCATGGGGGCTGACACCGTCAACAATCATCAATGACACAATGACAGAAGTGACCATCAGAATGCAGACCCACATATTTGCACCAATGGGCACACACATGCAGATACCCTGTGGAGACTGCAGATGTGAGGTGAACAGATACCATACCATGGCAGCAATGGGACACACAAACCATGATCATTGTGCTGACCGATGACCTAGGAGTCCCAGGGACAGCAGGGGAAACCCACCAAACTACATACAGCCAATGGCACACCCAAGATATGCCAATGCAGTGGTGCAGATGCACAAACACAAACAGGCAGACCCACACTGCACATCATACACAACAGGTGAGGGGGTGCCAGTGTCCCCAGGCAACCACACAACACATGAGGAGACCTGAATACCAATCATACAGATGTGCATACAGTGCCACACAAAGGTAACTCATGGATCCAAATCCCCTATGTGGGCAAGCAGGCATTGTCAGATGAGAGGGAGCACAAATCACACATGTCACACAGGCACGGAGGGACAGCAACTGACACAGCAAGACACAGACACACCACAGCACCACCCCCAGGGCCCCCACAATGTGGTGACCCTGGGCTGCATTACAATCCCACTGTGATGACAAAGCTAAATGTGGTTCACACTGTGAACCACAGTCATGTGTCCTGAGCAACTAACTACCATCACACCTACACAAGCACAAATCAAACAGCATGGCCAGTAAGCCAAGGCCAACATGGAGGCAGGGGCCTAGCCGGGCAACAACTCTCATCTGCACACACTCAACACCACACCCTCGACCTCCAACAATGTGCAGCAGTGAAGCACACATGCACTGGTGACATTGCACATGCACCCATGACTATTCCAGGGTGGTGGGTGGGAACCAAGGTGCAGAAACACATCACACATGGACACTCAACAAGACTCCTGAATGTCTGACACACTGCACACTACGCTGTACATGGACATGACGGCAATACCACACCAACCAATGGGATCCCAGCCACAGTCACACACCAATGAAGAAGCCAAGGTCACCCACAAAGAACACACATAGACAACAACCAACATTGCAGCCCGGACCCTGAGGAGTGCCAGCAGTCACACACACAACGTGTCACAATCACTGAAAGATAACACAAACTGGAAATCACATGACAGGGGCAAACAACAAGTGCCAAGGGGAAACCTGACTGTGACCCATCTGCGTCTGCACACAAACTCAGCCCTGACAGCAAACACACCTATGGGTGACACCCTGATGACCAGTAATGTGCCATGCACCCACATCACAGAGAACCCAGGGCGAAGACTTTGGGGGAACATAGGTCAACTCAGCTAGCATCACAAACAGGTACAACACTAGGGATCACAGCATGCACAGCTAAACGGAAGTGAACACACAGACATGCACATACAACACACACCTTGGGCGCAGGCAATGTCACAGGAGTACACACTGCCATGAGGGGACTCCACTCCTGTGTGAGGAAAGCTGTGCCATATGTTGCCTCAGTAGGGCCCCATCATGTCAGCTGAGCACTTGGTCACACAATCAACAATTAGCACCAAATGAGGGCTCCCGTAACATCAGCCTGGTCATGGAAGTGCCAACGGAATCATCAGCACAGATCCAACACACTTGTATAGCAATGTTGCACTGACAACACAGATGAGTCCTTCCCCATTGATGCCCAAACCTGCATGTCCACTGGAGATGGCCACACGGTCAGGGAAGTAGACGAATTGAACAATGGCAGGCACAACAGATGTGCAGGGGTGGAAGCCACAGATGTGAAATAGGCAATCTAAGTAGGAAATCCCATTGCCAAATACTGAACACATGACACCCTCAGATGCTGCTATGGATGACATGGATACACCACAGGATAGGACACATTCCCCCTGGACCACATGGGTTCCTGCACAGTAACACTTCATTATCATGAGACCAAATATCACCATCACTGCAGCAAGGGCATGGTTAGCATCATCAACATCATGTACATCAGAAGCAAAAGCACTAGAGAACAGAAAGTTGCTTTATTCAGCATATGTGGCATTAAAAGTAGAAGTCCAGTAGAAAATAAACAAAGGCCAATGGCCAGTCCATCAACAAAGTCACAAGTGGGTGACAGTGGCAGATGCCACCCTACACATGCCTGCACAAAACCAGGGACAATCCACTAGGAGGGGCAACCGGGGGTAGGCCAGGCACCGCAGGGACAGGATCAGGGCTCACCAGGAGGAAGCAGGGAAGGGGTGGTGGGTGCTGGAGAGCCACTGACAACTGCAGTGGAGGTGTCTGACATGGTGTGTGCCGGCACAACTGGGGGCATGGCTCAGATGTTGTGGGTGCCGGCACGACTGCAGTGGACCCTGCAGATGGAGTGGACAGGTCCGCCACTGCAGTGCCCAAGTCAGACAGGGTGGTAGTGGACTCCACTGCAGTGCCTACCACCAGGGGAGGAGAATGGGGAACAGGCAAGGTGGGCTGGACAGAGGGGAGGACACCCTCACCACATCAGTGGCACAGACAAGCGCAGCGGGGGTGTGGTGCCGGGAGAGCAAGTGGCAGGGGGAGAAGGCCGGATCCTCTTGGGGATGGTATATCTGTGGGTGGGGGAACCTGGGGCAGGGTGTGGTGGGGGCACCTGTGGAGTGGGGGCCTGAGGGATGGAGGAAGGAGACCTGGTGCTTGAGCTGCAGGGCGGCGGCGGGGTCTTGCTCTTACCACTCCGGGGGACTTGCGGGTGGGGGCCTCAGTCTGTCTGCGCCTGGGGGAGGGTGTCCGGGGGCGAGGGGCACTCTGCTCCGTGTGGGGGGCTTCCTCTTCCCCTGGATGCTGGAGCAGCTGGATCGGAGGGGAAGAGGCCGAGGTCACTGAGGAAGAGGCGCTGGGTCTTTGGGGTTGCAGGTGAGGCAAGGGAGGGTGCTTTGGAGGGAGAGGCAACTGAGGACTGCGCAGTGCCCGTGGATGCGTGTGTGTGTACCAGGGCCCCATCCCCTGTGAGTCTGGTTTCAGTCCCCTGACTGTGCGTGCGTGTGCGTTTTGTTTGTGGCGTGTGTGTCTGTGTGCTGGACGTGTGTGTGCTGGTGTGTGCCTGTGCCGGTGTGTGTGTGCTTGGGACGGGTAAGGTGCTGGGGAGTGTGGATGGAGCAGAGGCAGGAGGGGTGAGGGACTGTCTGAGGAGGGACACTGCTGCCGTCAGGGAGGAGTCCATGGACCTATTGCCCCTCTGTAGGTCAGACATGCCCGATGAGATGCCCTCCATGAACGACACCAGCTGAGTCAACAGAGCGGTGTGCGCATGGAGGACACTCAGCATGGCTGTCTGCCCTACATGGAGCTGGCGAAGGAGGTACACAGACTCCTCACTCAGGGCAGCAGGGGACACAGGGGCAGGGGTGCGGTGCCTGGCCCAAAGGAGACACGCTCCCGAACATGGGAGCCTCCACGGACCTGGGGAATGGGAGCCGATGGGAGGGCGGTGGTGGTGCTGGTGGTGGCGGGGACAGCAACACTAGCTGGGGTGTGGTGGCTGCTGACACCCGCCTCCATAAGGGAGTCATCCTCCGAGTTGCTCTGGTCCTCAGCTGAGGTGGATGGTGCTGAGGACTCCTCGGTGTGGCTCCCCTCGCCCTCCGTGCCACTGGGTCCCTCCGACCACTCCTCGGCTGCTGACCCAGTCTGGCTCTCTGGCTCCTCCTGGTCCGTGGAGCTGTCCCCTTCCGTGGCCGTGGATGTATCTGCAAACAATGGGGAAACAGACAGACATCAGTCACCTGCACCAAACGCACACACCACTGTGAGCACAGCACATTACAGAGCAAGCCCTGGCATCATTAGTTGTACATTGCTAAAAGTGCCCTAACTGAACAGGAGAAGCCAATTGTCAGTCTGATGCCAAGCATGGCACTCACATCCCACATGGCCTTGCACCCATCTGTCTGGTGTCTGTTGGATTGCAACACCCCAGTGTGGACACATGCACCAAGTACACAGTAGTTGGACAGTGCAGAGGACACGGTGTGGCATGTGGACATGCACACATCACAGCTCTTGCCACTGAGTCAGTACAGGTTTCCGGATGAAAGGGATGCCCAGAGTCAAATAGGAAATGCATGTGATGCATACCAGCGACAGACACCATGATGCACCCATGTCCTGATAGCCATCGCCACAATGGTGTGCATGTAGCACATGTCACTCCCCTGCAGGACCACCAATAAGTTGACACATGCCATGGTAGAGGCATGACTGCTAAGTCATACATCACTGTCTCAGTGATGTATGACTTGGCAGCCAGACAACAACACTATGCACTGTGTCACAATAGTAGGTCATGGGGAATGCAAGTCCTGGAGCTGCACAAGTGCACATGTACATCCCCCACACAACACATCATCTTAACCCTCATCTGTCCAGGTCATACCTATTGGACATATGGGAGACCTGTGACACTACCCTCTGAACCTGAGCCCTCACAATCTGCTGTGAATGGGGAACAGCTGCCTGAACTTCACATTCGCATACCCCAGTCTGCACGGGCAGCTGATCAAACACCTATGTGACACACAAGTATCGTCTCCTATGGTCACATCTCCAGGGGCATGCTGAGCCCCTACCAAGAAACACCCCAGCAGTCCTGGCAACTAATCCACAGCACACTGACACAGAGGCAGACACCTGAGGGGTCAAATCACTGCGCACAATGTGTCAGCTGATACACGGGAGTGGGAGTACAGAGTGCATTGCATGGCCTGGAGTAGGCATGACTGTCCTGCTCCACATGAATGAGGGATGAGCCCTGGACAGTGGATAGCTGGCTATGTATGTGTGACACACGTAATCTGCACACTCCTGGGGCCCAAACATTGTTCCCACCCGCTGCATGGGCGTGTGCCACATACCCCAGGCACATGCAGTGGCTCAGCTCAGCAAGTGGACTGCATATCAAAGCAACACGCAGATTACATGTCCGAACACAGGCGTTGTGTGAACAATGGACCCACCCATGATGCCCACAACAGAGTTAGGGAAACAGATGCTGTCCCCCACCTTTAGTGAAGCAAACTGCAAGGACACAGTCCCAAGTGACACAATTCCCTGAATGTAAGGGCCACACCTGGGTATCAGATGAGCAGTGGGCAGTGCACAATAGAGGGACATGGCTCCTGGACAACATGACTGCTGCACTGTGGCAGTTGAACCAGGCCAGAGGAGGGCACAAAGCATGTAATACAGAGTTCACAGTGCAGTCTTTGACTCACCCCTCCTTGCTGCTGTCTGGCCTTCAGCTGCCCATCCAGGTCTGGAAACACCACCGCCAGGATCTGGAGCATGTGGGGGTCAGGGTCCGTGTTCCGCCCCTCCTGCGAGGAGGCGACAGCTTCAGCTGGACCCGTGCAATCCTCCGGGTCCAGCCCCGAAGGTCCTGCCACCTCTTCTGGCAGTTGCGGATCCGGCGCTTGTAGACCCCCACGGACCGGACGGCCCGGACGATGTCCTTCCAGATCTCCTGCTTCCGATGGGCATTAACCTGTCAGGATGACAAAGTGAAAAGGCCATTACTACACATGCAACATATCCGTGCATGACACAGTTGTATATACATGTCTCAATCACAGGGGCACATGATGTACACAGGCAGTGCAAAGCTGCCCATGGACAGTTTGCCAGACGTCACTACATGGTATCATTGCATGGGAAGTAAAACCTTGTTCAAATGCACTGTCACTGCACCATACCTGTCCAGTGCATGTCACTACACACTATGGGGGGTGACAACTACTCAGTGAGCCTGCTAGCCAGTGGCGTGCAGACTTTCAGCCTTGCTAGTCAGACAATATGCACATTCAGAAAGGCAGTGCACAGAACACTCACCTGCTCCCCTGGTGTCCCATACAGCTTGCTGTACTGTGGAAGTAGGCTGTCCAGCAGGGCCTGGTTCTCCTCAAGGCTGAAGGCTGGGGCTCTCTCCACAGTACGTGCCATTGCAGGGTCCAGAGGGGCAGAGACAGCAGCAGTGCAGTGGCAGATGTCGTCCTGGAGCATGTAGTGCAGGCAAGTGAGCTCTCAGGGGAACAGCCAGCATATATATGTGCTGGAGAGGCAGATACTGTCCCTTGTGTCCAAAGTGATAGGTCCAAGTCGTTTGCATCTTCTGAATCTGGCCAATCCATGGAATAGCAGCACCAAAACACGCCCACAGCATCCTTCAAATCTTCAACTTCATGACATACATGATTTTGCAACATTGTTGTGGGTGACCAACTGATTTTCCAGCAACCGACTCGTTCGAAATTCGAAAACGCGTCCGTTGCCAGGCAAGCCCATTGTCAATGGGTGCGCACCGATCGGTCCATTGCGGTACAACGCGTACAGGGGTACAACGCGTACCCGCACACATTGAATGCAATGGGCCGGCCGGGGGCACCGATCGGTCCATTGCAGTACAACGCGTACAGGGGTACAACGCGTACCCGCACACATTGAATGCAATGGGCCGGCCGGGAGCACCGATCGGTCCATTGCAGTACAACGCGTACAGGGGTACAACGCGTACACCGCACACATTGAATGCAATGGGCCGGCCGGGGGCACCGATCGGTCCATTGCAGTACAACGCGTACAGGGGTACAACGCGTACAGGGGTAAAACGCGTACCCGCACACATTGAATGCAATGGGCCGGCCGGGGGCACCGATCGGTCCATTGCAGTACAACGCGTACAGGGGTACAACGCGTACAGGGGTACAACGCGTACCCGCACACATTGAATGCAATGAGCCGGCCGGGGGCACCGACCGGTCCATTTCAGTACAACGCGTACAGGGGTACAACGCGTACAGGGGTACAACGCGTACCCGCACACATTGAATGCAATGGGCCGGCCGGGGCACCGATCGGTCCATTGCTGTTCAACGCATCACTGTACATGTGACTGGCATATGTCAGCATGCCTGTCTCAGATGGACATATGCCAGCCACAGATAGCTCCCAGGGAGTGAGGGGCACACCTACATCACGACAGCCTGTCCAAACTTTATCATAAGGCATGTAAGGCTGCATTTCCTATTGTGTGTATGTTGGTGTACATGTTGTCCTGTGGGTGTCACCTGTGGGCAGCCACCCCCAGGCTGTGCACGTGTTAATGGGGACAGGATCCTGGGTGTTACGTGTACATGACCACTGTGATGTGCAACTGTTCATATCTGTGCATGTGCCATGGTCACATTTCACGGTGGTGTATGTGTATGTCATGTCACATACCCCGTGAGTCCCATGTGGGACGGTATGTTTGAGCCAGGGTGTCCCAGTGGCACAATAGTGATGGTCCTCCACAGTCTTTGTGCATGTAGTGTTTACAATGTCTCTGATTTCATGTGCACAATGGGAGACAGTCTCCACATCCAGGTTGTGTGTGCATGGACTTTGATGTTGTGCGTGTGTGTGTCACAGACGTCCATGTCTGTCCTGCCGTGGCAAGTGGGACCACTACCTGTGGGGGTCATGGTTGTTTTGCTGTGGTGTATACATGATACTCCATGTAATGCCAGTGTCCATGTGGCAATACAGGGTCCCTGGGAATGTACCTGTCGTTGAGCTGTGGTGCCTGGGGCACATCTGTCCTCACATGTCACTGTGGGGGGTGATTGTGACACGGCAGCAGGAGATGGGAACTGTGACACGGCCTCATGATATCCAATGGGCCAACCTGGGACTAATTGATGCCACCTGTTGGACCGTGTTGACAGATGTTGGCCATGTATGTACCATACATGTCCTTACGGAACTGCACACTTCATGTAGTTGTGCCTCATAATGATGTATGTTGGGATATTGAGTGTGTTCAATGCCGCATATGTGGGGTGACTGACAATCTTGCTTACTTCTCCTCTGCACTGCAGGGCTTCTGCTGTCCATCGACCATTCCCAGACCTGGCAACGATGGTGGAACGGGACAGCATCCGACGGTACCGCTTCACCAGGCAGCTGATTGAGGATTTGGCAGTGCAGTTGTCCCCACATTTGCAGCCTGGCCGGCCGTATCCTACAGCGCTGACCCCCAAGGTGAAGGTGATGGCAGCCCTACACTTCTTTGCCACCGGTACCTTCCAACATACTGTGGCGACTGCTGGTGGGATGTCACAGACCATGTTGAGCCGTGTGCTCCGCGATGTTTTGGCGGCAATGTTGCTATTCCTGAACCGGTACATCTATTTCCCTAGACTGCGACGACTCACTGACGTGAAGAGTGACTTTTATGCCCTGGGGAGGATGCTGCATGTCATTGGCTCCATTGATGGGACACATGTGGCTTTGGTACCACCACAGGCCCAGGAGCAGGCCTACAGGAACCGCAAGCACTACCACTCGGTCAATGCACTGGTGGTGTGTCTTGCAGACATGACCATCACACACGTGTGTGCCCGTTTCCCTGGTTCAGCACACGATGCCTTTGTGATGAGGAGTAGTCGCATCCCCAGGATGATGGCACAGATGCAGAACCAGCGTGCCTGGCTTGTCGGTGTGTACTGACTTTGTGCCATTGTGTGTGATCTGATCTGTAGTATTCCGCCCACTTTTCCAAGTCAGCTAATGTGCACTTGTCTGTCCGTAGGTGACTCGGGATACCCCAACATGCCGTGGTTGCTGACACCCCTCAGGAACCCTGTGACACCAGCCCAGATGCGCTACAATGAGGCACATGGTCGGACCAGGAGAGTGATTGAGCGGACATTTGGTCTCCTGAAGAGCCGCTTCCGCTGCCTGGACAAGACCGGAGGGTCCCTCCCATATGCCCCTGCGAAAGTGTGCAAGATTATCATCGTCTGCTGCATGCTCCACAACCTGGCAGTGCGGAAGGAGTTGCCTCTCATCCAGGATGACAATGACCAACATCCGCCACCTGTGGAGGATCCTGGCCTGGACCACGATGCCAGTGACGATGAAATGAAATTAAATGAAATTTGTACTTGTAAAGCGCACTTATACCCTTCCTGGCTTTTCCCTGTGAAATGTCTACTTCTGGGCACCCCCAAGGTGAAGCCAGGCATCCCAGCGCTGTTGGGGCCGTTGTGGAGATTAAGCAAGCTATTGCCCAGAGTTGCAGAGTGGGACCCATGATTAGAATAGGCACCGAGGCGAGATTTTCAGGTCCGAGGAAATTGAGCCCAAGACCTGCCGAGGCGGGAATTGAACCCTGGTCCCGGGCCAGATCTCTGCATCAGGGTCTGCCGCTCTAACCATTGAGCCACACTTCTCCACGATGATGATGATGATGATGATGATGGTGATGTCCGCACACAGCTCATCACCAACTTATTTAGCTGAATGTGAGTATCCTGAGGTGTCATGTCAATGATGTGAGTTGGCATGATGTGTAGGTGGTGCTCTGGTGCTGTTGGAGTGTGTCCATGGACTACTTGACTGGATGTGTGTTGCGATGTGTGCTTACAGGTGGGCTGTACTCCCCAACAGTGTTGACATGCTAACTTGGTTCTGGGTGGGTATCTTGTAACATGTATTGTGCATGAGTTTTGCTGTTCTGTCCTGTACTCCATTGCTTTTGACTGTGTGTCATTTCTGTCCTTCACAGGGTACTTTCAGATTCGTTTGGTCAACTGTGTCCACCGACGACGTGATTGCACTTCCAGGCTGGTAGCTGTTGTGTCCCTACAGGTGATGTGCGCCACACCCATGGACTTCCTTCCGTCTACAGTTGTTGACTGTGTGCCCGCTGCCAGGTGGGATTACCTTGCATCTGTAGTGGTTACGACATGTTGCAACTGTGTAATAAACCTGTGCTTCACTTTGTGATGTGCGTTGTCTGTGGTCACACATTTGACTGCCATTTGCTTACTGCACCTGTGGGCTACTTGACTACAACTGGGAATGGGTGTGGTGTCTGTGCATTGCACCGTCTTCCCTGGCAACATCAGTGTAGGCAATGAGTCAGATGGCCTAGGTGTGTATGTGTTGTGTAGCCCTGGTGGTGTGTCTCCCTCATATGTGTCACGTTGCCTTTACTCACATGCCTGTGTTGTCCTTGCTGTTGCAGTTCGCATACACAGTGTAATTTTGCAGTTCATCATCCCCATAACAGCACCCACGTTGGAATCACAACAGAGGCAAGTATGGTGTATTAGTGTGTTTATTGTGATACATTTGTGTGAATAGTGCATAGGATGGGTAGTGCTGTACATAAATCTTGCAATCCGAAGTTCCTAGGTGAATTGAAAGTCCTGGTAGACAGAATCCCCAGTATCGGGGCCACAGTTGTCTGACACATTGGTCCAACTTGTACTCCCCATGCAATGTGTGGGAGTAGTGTTGCCGTCAACAGGGTGAACAGTCTGTGCACAAAGGTGAACATCCAGAACAGGTTCAGGCTTCCTGGGAGTTGCGCTTGGCCATCGGCCTCTCACTTGCCCCTCCTCGGACGACCCCTCTTCTTGGGGGGCCCTCAAGTACAGGCTGCTGCGGTGCAGGGGACTCTCCGCCAGAGTCATCCTCCCTCCCTGTGGCAGTTGCAGTTTGTTCGGCACCAGATGTTGTTGGCACACAGGGAGGTGTGGACTGGTTGCTGTTCATCTGGCGGAGGCATTGTAAAATGTCCCTGTGCACCGCCGTCATCTCATGCAGTGCATCCCACTTGGACTCCACGCGGGACATGTGTGAGTCCACGCGGGACATGTGTGACTCCACGTGGGACATGTGGGAGTCCAAGCGGGCATGATGGGCAGCCTGCTGCTGTTTCATGTCTCTGAGGAGCCCCACTACCTGGCTGAGGTCTCCGGTGCTGGACTGGTACGCATCAGCTATGCGTACCAGTTGTGGGTCATCATGCACACCAGCAACCTCTGCAAGCAGCGACCTCTGTCTCCCACCCTCCCACCACCCCTGCTGACATGTGCAGTGTGTGCAGTGGCACGCACAGATGACCCTGGTCCACCTTGGGGGTTGGTGGTGGTGGTGGTGTCCATGGCCCCAGGTTGGTCCAGGGTCCCTGTGCTGGTGTTGCTCCTTGTTCTGTCCATGTCGGCAGGGATGGTATTTGTGGTGACAGTCGTTGGAGGGGTGGGTGCAGGGGGTGCAGCTGGTGGTCCTGCTGGTGCTGCAGCTGGTGGTCCTGCTGGTGCTGCATGTAGACTTGCACCGGATGTGCCAGGTTGGTCTTCATCGTCCGAGGAGGACAGAGGCTGTACGACGCCAGTGAGCTCCGCATCCTCTTGAGCCTGGGACTGGGACTCCTCAGCGTCTGCTGCTGTGTCCCCATCATCACCTGTTTTTGGGAGACACACACAATGTATGTTATGTTTCTGCAGGCATCAATGGTTGACACACATGACAGTTGTGACTGTGCCTCTGGGTGCGGGCCTGTACATTGCATTGTCCTAAGTCGTCACAGTCAGGGGTTGATATTGGTGTGGCACATTGTCCTGCATTATTTGGGCATTTCTATGTATTTTTTGGGGTGTGAACATGGTCTGCATTGGTTGTGTTTGGTTGACAGCCGGCCCTCCTTCCCACCCACCCAGCCAGTCAGTTATCCCACCATGGAACGTGCTTGCATTGCAGGGAGTGGAAGTTGTCTCTCAGGATGTCAGTCAGTGGTGTCCTGCTGTTTGTTGGTGCACAGTTGCCAGCAGGGCCTTGTGCTCCCCACAGCAGTAGCCAGTGTCAGCCATCTTGTGAGTCCTTCTCCACTCCCTGTGATGTGAGCATGGTTCAGGGTGGTGTTGATGGGACAGTTGTGGGGGTGAGCTATGTCTGTGACTACGACTCCCATCATGCTATTGCCTCCACCCCACTTCCCAGCATTCCCATACTTACTTGCTTTTGTGGGGAGTTCAGTGTGTGTGGGTGTGAGAGCAATGGCAAGATGGCTGACAGTGGTGTCCTGCTGTTGGTTGGTGTGCAGTACCCAGCATGCCCTTGTGCTCCCCACGACACAGCAACAGTGTCAGACATCTTTGATGGGCCTTTCCACTCTCTGTGGGATGTGCATGCGTGAGTGTGAGCTTGCTGGGCCATGTGGTGGGGGATGTAGAGCTGTGACTACGACTCCCATCATGCTATTGCCTCCACCCCCTTCCCAGCATGCCCATGCTTCCTTCCTTTTGACTCTGCTTCCCTGTGGGGTGGGCTGGCTGTGCTGACAGGATGGCTGGGAGTGTTGTCCTGGCAGTTGTTTGGCTAAAAGTCCCAAGAGTGTCCCTGTGCTTCACACAACATAACCCAGGGTGGTGGTTCTTTGTGGGATCTTGTGTTAGGATGGGGGCATTGCATTCTACCAGGTGGGTTCTGTGGAGTTTGTGTTGGGGGTGTGTGAGGGGAGGTGCTTGTGACTATGGTCAGTGCTGCAAGTCTTCCTTCCCACCCACCCAGCCAGCCAGTTATCCCACCATGGAACGTGCTTGCATTGCAGGGAGTGGAAGTTGTCTCTCAGGATGTCAGTCAGTGGTGTCCTGCTGTTTGTTGGTGCACAGTTGCCAGCAGGGCCTTGTGCTCCCCACAGCAGTAGCCAGTGTCAGCATTCTTGTGAGTCCTTCTCCACTCCCTGTGATGTGAGCATGGTTCAGGGTGGTGTTGATGGGACAGTTGTGGGGGTGAGCTATGTCTGTGACTACGACTCCCATCATGCTATTGCCTCCACCCCACTTCCCAGCATTCCCATACTTACTTGCTTTTGTGGGGAGTTCAGTGTGTGTGGGTGTGAGAGCAATGGCAAGATGGCTGACAGTGGTGTCCTGCTGTTGGTTGGTGTGCAGTACCCAGCATGCCCTTGTGCTCCCCACGACACAGCAACAGTGTCAGACATCTTTGATGGGCCTTTCCACTCTCTGTGGGATGTGCATGCGTGAGTGTGAGCTTGCTGGGCCATGTGGTGGGGGATGTAGAGCTGTGACTACGACTCCCATCATGCTATTGCCTCCACCCCCTTCCCAGCATGCCCATGCTTCCTTCCTTTTGACTCTGCTTCCCTGTGGGGTGGGCTGGCTGTGCTGACAGGATGGCTGGGAGTGTTGTCCTGGCAGTTGTTTGGCTAAAAGTCCCAAGAGTGTCCCTGTGCTTCACACAACATAACCCATGGTGGTGGTTCTTTGTGGGATCTTGTGTTAGAATGGGGGGCATTGCATTCTACCAGGTGGGTTCTGTGGAGTTTGTGTTGGGGGGGGGTGTGTGAGGGGAGGTGCTTGTGACTATGGTCAGTGCTGCAAGTCCTCCTTCCCACCCACCCAGCCAGCCAGTTATCCCACCATGGAACGTGCTTGCATTGCAGGGAGTGGAAGTTGTCTCTCAGGATGTCAGTCAGTGGTGTCCTGCTGTTTGTTGGTGCACAGTTGCCAGCAGGGCCTTGTGCTCCCCACAGCAGTAGCCAGTGTCAGCCATCTTGTGAGTCCTTCTCCACTCCCTGTGATGTGAGCATGGTTCAGGGTGGTGTTGATGGGACAGTTGTGGGGGTGACCAAGATCAGTGACTACGACTCCCATCATGCTATTGCCTCCACCCCCTTCCCAGCATGCCCATGCTTCCTTCCTTTTGATTCTGCTTCCCTGTGGGGTGGGCTGGCTGTGCTGACAGGATGGCTGGGAGTGTTGTCCTGGCAGTTGTTTGGCTAAAAGTCCCAAGAGTGGCCCTGTGCTTTACACAACATAACCCAGGGTGGTGGTTCTTTGTGGGATCTTGTGTTAGGATGGGGGGCATTGCATTCTACCAGGTGGGTTCTGTGGAGTTTGTGTTGGGGTGTGTGTGAGGGGAGGTGCTTGTGACTATGGTTAGTGCTGCAAGTCCTTCATCCCACCCACCCAGCCAGCCAGTTATCCCACCATGGAACGTGCTTGCATTGCAGGGAGTGGAAGTTGTCTCTCAGGATGTCAGTCAGTGGTGTCCTGCTGTTTGTTGGTGCACAGTTGCCAGCAGGGCCTTGTGCTCCCCACAGCAGTAGCCAGTGTCAGCCATCTTGTGAGTCCTTCTCCACTCCCTGTGATGTGAGCATGGTTCAGGGTGGTGTTGATGGGACAGTTGTGGGGGTGACCAATATCAGTGACTACGACTCCCATCATGCTATTGCCTCCACCCCCTTCCCAGCATGCCCATGCTTCCTTCCTTTTGACTCTGCTTCCCTGTGGGGTGGGCTGGCTGTGCTGACAGGATGGCTGGGAGTGTTGTCCTGGCAGTTGTTTGGCTAAAAGTCCCAAGAGTGTCCCTGTGCTTCACACAACATAACCCAGGGTGGTGGTTCTTTGTGGGATCTTGTGTTAGGATGGGGGCATTGCATTCTACCAGGTGGGTTCTGTGGAGTTTGTGTTGGGGTGTGTGTGAGGGGAGGTGCTTGTGACTATGGTCAGTGCTGCAAGTCCTCCTTCCCACCCAGCCAGCCAGATATCCCACCATGGAACGTGCTTGCATTGCAGGGAGTGGAAGTTGTCTCTCAGGATGTCAGTCAGTGGTGTCCTGCTGTTTGTTGGTGCACAGTTGCCAGCAGGGCCTTGTGCTCCCCACAGCAGTTGCCAGTGTCAGCCATCTTGTGAGTCCTTCTCCACTCCCTGTGATGTGCGCATGGTTCATGGTGGTGTTGATGGGACAGTTGTGGGGGGGCAATATGTGTGACTGCGACTCCCATGATGCTATTGGCTACACTGACTTGGCCAGCATACACAGAATTCCTTCCTTTGAGTGGTCTTCACTGTGTGTTGGTGTTGTTGTGGTGGCTACATGTCTGGATGTGTTTGTTAGTTCTATTTGTGCCACTGCCTAGCTGTAGTTGTAGTTGTGTTTGTACATGTGATGGCACAGTTGGATGTGACTTTTTTGATGGCATGTGTTGTGTTTATCTGACTGACATACACATTTTGGGATGATTCTGTTCTGGTTGCTGTGTAATTGCTATGAGTGCATGGTTTGACTCTCCCCTTGACAGTGATGTGTGTGTGTTTTGTGGCAGTATATTGTGTACATTTGTTGTGTACTCACCAGGCTCTGGGATGTCCACTAGTCCATATACGCTCACTGGCGGAAGGATGGCCCGCACCTTCTCCTCCCAGGGCCTGAGGTATATTGGCTTGGCAGGAGGGCCACTGCTGGTGTGTTGGCTGTTGATGTAGTCTTTTTGAGCAGGTCCCGTACCCTCCTGCGCACGTCATACCACCTGTTCTGGATGTCGCTCTTTGTGCGCCGACATGGTGATTGTGCGTTCACCCTGTTGATGATCCTCTCCCACATCTTGGTTTTCTGGGAGATGGGGGTCTGTTGGACCAGTGTGCCAAACAGCTGTGGCTCTACCCTGAGGATCTCGTCTACCATGACTTCCAATTCACAATCTAGGAACTTGGGATTCTTCTTGGGGGGCATGGTGATGGGTGGTGATGGTGAGTGATGTGTGTGTTGGTGTGCAGGTGAGGGTGTGTGAGTGTGTGTTTTGCTGGGTGTATGTGAGGTAGGTATTTGTTGGTGTGCTGATGGTGTGTGGCTTGTGTGAGGGATGAGCTGTGGGTGTGTGGTTGCTTTCTCTTGGGTGCTGGCAGTGGAATGGCATTTGCAAAGGCTCATGGTTGTGATTTGTGTCCTTTATATGGGTGGAGTTGTGGGTGTGTCTTTGTTCTCTGTCCCCACCACCCCCAGTATTTATTGGCTTGGTAATTGCTTGTTTGGCCTTTTTTGGGTGATTTTTCCTTTGTACTGTCTGTGTATGTTGGAAACGTTCTTGTGACCGAGTCGGACCCTGCATTTGTCTCGTACGGTCTTCTCCGTTTCGTTCACGCTGTGTATGTGCAGTTTTCTATGCTGCGTACGCGTCGGTCGCGGTGTTTTGTGTTGCTTCGGCTCGGTTTTGTATGCGTGTCGGTCGTACGGCTTAGCCTCCGTCCGACTCGCTCGTGGTTTTCGCGCCTTGCATCGTACTTTGCGGTTTGGAGTTCGCGTGTACGTTTCGGTCGGATTTGTTCCGGGTGCGTGTCGGTCGGTTGGATTCGCGTGTTTTTCCGACCGGATTGCTGTTTTCCGTGCGGCTCGGTCGGTCGACTTGGGTTCGGTACGTGTCGGTCGGATTTTGCACGCCTTGCATCGTACTTGGCGTGTCGGGCGCCACAGGTACGTGTCGGTCGGTATTATTTCCGGATCCGAGTCGGTCGGTGCTTTTTCCGGCCCGAATCGAAATCGACCCCTTAGTATGTTTACAAGATAATACTGCTTTTGATGACACTCTGAGTGCATTTGCCAATATCACTACTGTGGTTCAAAACTTGCTCATAGCACAGAGTAAGGGACCCCCTATAAAGGAAAATGGCTGGTTTGATTCCAACTGTACCAAGACTTATACAAGGCTGAAAAACGCTCTCCATAGACCTGTGAGAGATCAGGGGGAGATTAGAGAAAGTAGGAGGGCTTATAATCTTGCCAGAAAAGTAAGAAAGAAAGAACTTAAAGATCTAGCGTGGGATACTCTTTATGAAGCATCCCTAAGAAAGGATTGTAACTCATTCTGGCAGGCAGTAAATGCCCCGTTTTTTCGAATAACGATGGAGCTAGGATTGAGGTTGCAATCGATGAAAAATCTTGGATTGACTTCTTTTCAAACGTATACAGCTGCAAGGAGAAGGCAGGAAACTCTTTGGACCCCGGCCCTGATCATTGGGAAGAAGTTGGTGGTTTTCGGCCTATAGAGATGCATATTATGCATGAGGAGGTGTTAGCGGCTATTAATGCCAGTAAAGGAGGTAAGGCACCAGGTCCTGACGGTGTCCCGATGGATCTATTTAAATCGATCCCTACATTATGGTCCCCATTGTTAACTCGGGTTTTAGAAGCTTGTTGTGCAAGGGGTTTTATTAGGTCATGGTCGGAATCAGTGATTATACCGATTTTTAAAAAGGGGATCGGAACAACCCTGCCTGCTACCGACCAATATCGCTTTTAGATGCTTTGGTGAAGGTAGCAGGCAGGATTGTTTTAAATAGATTACAAATGTGGGCAGAGGATAATAACATTTTGAGCGCGGTCCAATACGGTTTTAGACAGGGGTTGGGGACTAATGAGCAGGTTTTAAATCTGACCCTCCTAATGGGGAAATACACTCAAGCGAAGGAAGGCAAGTTCTACGTGGCCTTCGTGAGACCTCACGGCCGCATTCGATTGTGTTAATCACACTAGACTGTGGAAAATTTTGATGGATTTAAAAGTTGACCCAACCCTCGTACAATTCTTAATACAATTATATTCGGGGGCCAGTGCAAAGGTGAGATACGGGTTAAGGGGAGAATGTACAGCGTCTTTCCGCGTGGAGAGGGGTGTGAGACAAGGCTGCGTCCTGGCCCTGTTCCTCTTCTCTTTACATACCAATGCTTTAGAAGAGGAACTGGTGGCCGGGCGAGAGATCCACCCCGGGTTAACAATAAGCCGATAGTTTCTCTTCTCTACGCGGATGACGCGGTTCTTATGGCCAGAACGCAGTTGGGTCTCCAGAGAGCACTTGCCTCGTATATCAGTTTTATGGATAATCGAGGCTTAAAACTTAATGTAAAAAAACATTTGTTATGACATGTGGGAGGGGAGAAGCAAAGGTAGAAATCTGTCAGTTGGGAAAGATAGGATAGACTCAACCAGTACGTTCTCCTACTTGGGTGTTTTGTTTGAGCGTACTGGCTCCTGGGGAGCCGCGATTAAGAGTAGGAGTCTTCTTTTAAGAGGTCAATAGCGGCAGTGATTAGCTTTGCAAATAAAATGGGCAAAAGACCCCCGGAGATTCTTCTCAAAATTTATCAGGCCAAGTGCATGAGTATTGCAATGTTTGGGGCAGGAATCTGGGGTTTTAATGATGTCTCCCTAATCCAATTAGTCGAAAATACTTTTTAAGATTTATTTTAGCGGTCCCACAGAGTTCCCCAGTTTTTAATTGTCATAGTGAATTGGGGATCCCATATATTTCGGATACGATTAAAATGCAACCTCTATTACTATGGTATCGAGTTTGGACGTCTACCTATACAGGATTGAATAGAGATATCAAGGATACAATGAAATTGGACTATGCCTGTAGAATTAAATGGTTGAATTATATTAGAAAATTTTTATTGGATATTAATTGTTATGATTTTTATAATGCTCCAGAAACCATGAATTCTATTTCTAGGAAAGATTTTAAACTTCTTTGTATGACACATTTAGAGTCTCTAAGAGCCGCACAGGAGATGAATAAATGCACAGTGATCCAGCATTATTTGACATTGGCAACCTATCGTATCCAGCCCTATTTGGTTTGGTGCATTAGAGGGTACGATAGATACCTTCTTACACGGTTTAGGTTTGACTGTTTTCACCGTTTAGTTAGTTTTCCCTCTGCTAATGATTGGTCAAGAAAATTGTGTCACTGTCCGTGTGATAATATCTCAAAGCAATCAACTATGCACGTGATTCTCTTTTGTAAAATATATTCAAAGGAAAGAGCTAGATGGATTCTGCCTTTGTTAAAACAAGGGGGTTGGAGGCAATGTCGTCCGGCCTTTTTATATCTTCAATTATTGGAAAATGTTTATTGTGTGACGATCATGACTGGCTTTTGAAAAGTATAATGAAAAAAGAAAGAGTTTTATTAGATAATGGTCTCTATCCTACAAACTTAGAATGTGTATTTACGATCCAAAACGCTAAGGATGCGTTAGAAAAATTTTGTGTAAATAATAGATGGGAGTTCTTTTAAAATGGAGTCATCTAGACAATATTGTATAGTGTATAGACACATTTCTATTGTGTATTGATATATTTTTATGATTGTTTTTATTGTGGCTTTTATGATTTTATTATGAATTGAAATCGAATAAAGTATATTCATTCATTCAAAGTGATACAGGGAAACACCACACAACAGAATACTGCGAGCATTGTAGGATTGAAACTTACCATCAAATCACTACAAAAAGAATGCCGAACTCCATTTGTACAATAGTGAGGCATTTCCAGTCTTTCCTACTGTTCAGACCCAGTCTGAAGGGCATGAAGAACGGCTCTCTAAATTTTCTCCTTTTTCCAAATTCCCTCCTGTTCCCTTTACCTCTATTTTTTCTAAGATGAACCAACACACATCTGAGTCCTTATGTTCAATTCCCAAAAAGTGATCTACCGAAGGAGAGTTTGCCGTACTTGTCCTAATGGCTGGTTTCTGTTCATTGATCCTTACCTGGAACTCTAGACCCATTTCCCCTACGAAGCCCAAACCGCACAGGCAGATGATCAAATACTCTACATTTTTGCTCCGGCAGTTAGTGAAAGATTTGTTCTCGTAATTGTGACACCATGACAAGAGACCTTCACATCTCTTATGCACTGTTGACAAACATTGCAGCCTCCACATCCATAACTGCCTACAATTTTGTCCCTATTCATGTTCACCTGTATTTGTGGTCTCTTTCCCTTATATGTGTGAACCAATCTGTTCCTCAGATTCCTATGCCTGTGGAAAGCAAATAAAGGTTTTCACAATTTTCTCCCCTGATCACTATTAAGGATGTTCCAATTTCTATTGATAACATTATTAACCCTATTACTAATTCCTGAGAAATTGCTCACAAAAACAATCCTGTCCTTATTCTCCTCCTTCCTTTCTAAAAACAAACACTCTCTGTTATGGCATCTAGCTCTTTTGTAAGAATGTCTAATCAATTTATTGGGGTTACCTCTAGCTCTCAACTTATTCTTTAATACCTCAGAATGAACGTCATAATCTGCAATCACATTTCAATTGCTTCGAAGCCAAAGAAATTGACCAAAGGTTATGTTATATTTCTGGCTTTTACGCTGATATCAAGAATAGTGTAACAATGTATTATTATCAGTAGGTTTACAAATAGAGTTCAACCTCTAATTGGCCCGGAACCTCCTTAAAGGCTATATCTAGGAAGTTACATCTATCTTTGCTTATGGTGGCCATAAATTTAAGATTGTCATCTCCTAAAATCAAGAAAGTAATGTATGCATTCAACTGTTCCTCTGGTCCCCACTAGATGAAAAAAATATAACCAATAATTCACATTCTCAAAGAACAGTTCCACATCATTGTAGATAAGTTTCCTTTCAAATTCTCCTACATAGTGACAGGCTCATCGTGACACACCTCACTAGAAACTCAATATTAACATTCTCCAGCTCAGACTCAACCAAAACTCGGTGTATTACTTTCATAGTATCATCCTGTGGGATATTTGCACAAAGAGGTTCTATGTCTAGGGTGACTAAGAATTCCATATCTTTATCATATTTGAGACCTTCTATTTTGTAAATCATAGGTGCTGTGATACCTTCGGGTAGTGTTCCTTCACCACCAGTAATTACATGACTCGTGCCTCATAATGAGGGGGGTCAAAATAACTATCCCCCACCTTTATTGGCAGGTTTGATGGTGATAGAGTTATCTTCACTCCGTGAGGTCTCCGAAACGCATTGACAAAACTCAAAAGCACGATGATGTTCATATGTCATTGAATGTACCTATTAATATAGTGACACAAAAATTAGTAGTGCATCCTTTGTAAAAGACAAATAAGACCATATAGGAATATCTCCCCTTTTTTGTATTGTATATATTTTCTGTATTTTTTATGGGGGTGTATTAGTGCTTTTTACACTGATGAGAATGTTAAATGTAACGAAATGTTAAAAAAGAGTAAAATATTACAACATGCATGTTTTCAAACTTCCATGGTATTGGATCAGATAGAATATGTTGTTGATGAGTGTTTGATTGCTGGGTATTGCATTCTGCCACTAGGGGGATGTCTGAGTTTTTTCGTTTATGCAGCGCTAAAACAGCAACAAAGTGAAAACACAAAACAAGAAAAATCCCAAATCGATTTAGACAAATAGAGTGCATTATAATAAATAAAATTACACCAAAACACCAAAAATGTAAGTAGAACCGGAGACATCAATTTAAAAAAAGTTTAAATTAAAAATAGCACCAAAGAGCACAAAGTGCCAACCACGGTTATCTGGTCACACTAGACTGTGTCAAAGTCAAAAGTTAAGGCCGACTGCGATGAATAGCCCGTCGGACAGAGGGACTAGGCTCATTGTGGTGGAAGTTCACCTTCGGACTTAGAAAGTTATATGGACAAGTCATTGGCGGGTAAGCTGCACGGTGGATCCGAAGTAGGCCTTGAGATGGCAGGTTGCTGAAGAGCAGGTTCCCAGTGAGGTCAATGATGAAGGTAGGAAAGTAAGCAGGTGAAATCCGACGTCTGTGTTCAGGAAAGTCTCGACATCGACAGGTTGCTGCTTGCTACCGGTCTTATGAAGCCCTCTACGTCCAGACTTAGAAACTTTTCTGAAAGTCAGATCTCCTTCATCAAGGCAAACAAGCAACCTGAGGCCAACCAGCGATTCGACTCGACGGCTGTGACTTTAACGGTGATCTGGGTCTTCGTCAGTTCTCTAGGCAGAAGGGTGGCAAAAACGTCTTTGAGTTTGAAGATAGGGGGATTACACTCTAACACCAGCTAAGGGTCTAGGGACTAGGGGGCACCAATTGGGGTTAGGACTCACTCTAACAGAGGCCAGCAGCATGGTCCAGGGCAGGTTCAGTCATTACTTGTCAGCTGGGAAGTTGCTGAAAAAGCCCTCTGGAAGCTCATTGTATCCCAGTAGCTCAAACAAGAGGTCATCCAACTGGCAATTGGAGTCACTTCTGAGGTCCGGGATTCAAGGCAAGCAGATCCATTATTTCTTCAGTTTCTCCAGACAGCAAGGCAGTCCTTCTGATTCTTCACAGGCCCATAAGTATTCTGAGGAGAGGTCTGTGGGATCCACTTTTATGTCCAGTGCAAGCCTGTGGGTAATGGTCAAGCCGTTGTCCACCCAATAAGCCAGTTATGGTCAGTTCCTCGAACCCCACTGGGTTTGGGGCCAGCATGACTAGAGAGACAAAGGAGAGGCAGGCCTGGGAGTGAGCTTCATCTGCCGTAGGCATTCTTTGAAACTCAGGAAGGGGCTGGGCACAGCCCCCCAGAGCATCCTGCAAGGGAGGAGTCCCCATCCCCACTCACAGGGCCCTTTATCCACTGTCCGAGAGCAATTTGCAATTCACCAAAGGGGACAGGTCAGGTGACAACAGGGCGCTGGCAGGAAAGCCTTTTGGTTTAAGGCAGGAAAATGACAACTATCTAAAATTGTAGTTTCCAAAACAGTAATATAAAATCTTACTAGACCATTAAGTTGAATTTTGGATTTCTATTAAAATTGGCCCTTGAACCATTTTAATGCTACTCCCAAACTGACACAATCAACACTGCTATCTGTAAAAATATGATATATTTAGTTTCCTGCTACCCACTACTACTACCCACCTGCCATCATCATTCTCACCCATCAAAATATAAGAAAATGTTTACCGGGCACGCTGTCATCTTCAACTATCATACTTGACACTACTCTCCCTGGCACATTAAAACACAAAAAAATAGCTGATGTTCTGCCACCATCCACACTTTCATCACTTTCCCTCCCAGCTCTATCTCAATATTAAAACAAAACAATACTTTGGTTCCTACCACCCGCCCAAAACACCCTTGGAACATGTCCTTCCTTTTGAGACCCAAAGCCAGCTCTTCTCTCACACTGAGGATGGACAGTCGCTCAGAAAGATCTGTGGCTGACAAGAGAAATTGTATTGGGTGGTACAATAGCGCCACCTGCATTTCATGACCTCCCTTGGTTCTCTGGAGACCTGAACGAGGTTATCCACAACCATCAGTCACAGAATGAGCATCATTGTCTAGTGTTTTGCTGCTCCTAAGATAAAACGGTTTTAAATGCTGAGATCAATACGCTACTTTGGGACACCAGATTGCAATACGTTAACTGTTTCTTGCACACATCTCCAGGCCTCCTTTATCTGTATTTTCTCAAAAGGAAGTTTCAACAGAGATCGAAGAAAACCTTTGTGGGCCATCTAATTCCAAAGTGTCTTGCAATATCTATATACTACGATTGAGTGGTACTTTATTTGAGATATTTCTGGTTTGCTTTGATGCCTAATTTAGTGAGAGTGATAAATCACACACAATTAAGCGAAGATGAGTACTGCTTGATCGAGCAAGCATTAGCAGTTAATTGAATCTACCACCCAAAACAGAATGTAAAAACCTGTCGTAGTGGGTTGTAATTGTCGCTATGCATGAATGCAAGTTTCTTTATTTTTTGGTGATAGTCAAAATCCACCATTCAATGTATATGGTATAATATTGAATTATTTTATTTACACATAGAAATATTAGAATTCCTTGCCATCTGTACAAAGCCGACTGTCAAATAGAGGTCTCAGTACGGTGACAGATTCTTGCCGATTTCAATGTAATTGTCTCTTTGTAGCTCCAGAGTGTGAAAAGCTTATTTAATTTGTAATGCATATAATTATAGGAATGAATGAGCTATCAAGATTTCAAAAGTATGGTCCATCGATGTTGGCAGAGCTTCCGTTCCTGGTCATTATAAACAAAACAGATCTGTTGCTATGTGGAAGGTAATCTTCTTTCTTGTTTGACTCATTACATTTTGACACCCGGGTTAATTGTGAATTACAGCGCCTTCATTTTGTAGAGGCTTAGTATGTAAAACAGTGCAGCGGCGCCTCTGGTGGATAAAAAGCTACTCTCTTAGACCTCTTAGTGGCGCCAGATCAATGGATGCGAGGGTGACTGCAGTTGTACAGGAAGATGAATAGAACCTACACACAGCTACTGTGACAATAATATCATGTCTCAATCTTTGATGTCTATTTACTGTACTGAACGCCTCATAACAAGTTCTTTTTTCGGAGTTTTAATATAGCGCAAACTTGTCCCGGAGGTATCAGAGCGCTTTACATGAGCACCAGTTTTGTTACACAAGGGCACTTTCATTTTTTTGTTCGGCACGGGAAGATTAAGTGATTTGCCCAGATTCACTAGATGTGGAGCGTCATTGCCGAGATTCGAACCCAGTTTCCCAGATTTGAGATCGACCTCTGAAAAGAAGACACAGCGTTGAAGGTAGGAGTCAAGTTTATTGGGTCTAACGTCCTCCAGGTCCCGGCAGCAACTGCCGCCGTGGGACACCACATTCTAGAGTGGAACCCCACTAAGCAACACTAGCTCACACACGAGCTCAAGACACGTTCCAAGCAGATCCCAACACACCCCCCTTCCTTCACAATAAAGAAAAACATGAGGCACAGAGGATGAATAAAGATGAAGGAAAAAAAACAGTAAAAAGTAAGAACAGGCAACATAGCATAATACAGAGACGACATTACAGCATTTTCTAATCATGAAACTTTGCAGGAACAGACTTCAATCTGGTGGATGCACCCCTAGAAGGAACACAGTCAGAATGAATAGCTTCCATCCCGTGAACATTGGAGGGCACAATCGTAGAGGGGGAATGAACACCAAATTTCTTGTTGACATAGTCAAGCATAGACTCGGGTACAATGGAAACAGCACACTTGTTCCAAACTTTCCCGTTCTCCAACACCACCACATGATTCTTTACTGCAGACACTCTTTTGGGAGCTGAGAAACGAGAATCCCCCTTGCAAAGAAAACCAGGTCTCTTGACTCTCACCCAATCGCCCACTTTGACAGGCAATGAACATCGAACTCCCGGCCTGGTGTCATACTTAGCCTGAACAGCAGCCCTGACATCAGTTACAACAGACAATTTCTTCGTGTCCACCTCCCTCCTGGACATCCATTCTTTGTTTAATTTGGAGCCAGCAACTCTCCCCCTAAGTAAAATAAATGGGGCAATGCCAGTACTAACATGGGGAGTGGTCCTCACAGCATGTCGCTGACAGCTTGTCGCCAATGTAATCCATTGACTAATGCCAGCTGCAGGTGTTCCTTGATGACACGGTTAAAGCGCTCAACTAAACCATTACTGCGTGGGTGAAAAAGGGACGTAAGGATGTGTCTTACACCTATATCCTTGAGAAATGTTTGCATCTCGCAGGAAACCAACTGTGTACCATTGTCTGACACCAACTCCTCAGGGAAACCTTCCCTGAGAAAGACATCCTGCAGAAAGTTGATAACAGATAAAGAGTTTGCATTGTCTACGAACCTGACTTCAGGCCATTTTGACATGTAGTCAATTAGAACTAGAGCATATTTGGGAGAACTACCAACGAGTCCAAAAGGACCTGCAATGTCGAAGGCCAATTTAGTCCAAAGAGTGTTCTTCACCACAACAGGTTCAATCCTTTTGCGTATGGACAAAGGAACTACCAACAAACCACCTCTCCTCAATACCCCATCAACCACGGATAACTCATCCTTAACTCTTTTGTAGGGCATTAACTCAGAGGGGCAATCTTTGTCGCTAGGCCACACACCAGCTAAGAGATCAATGACTTTCGTAACATCAGCATCTTCAGACGTATTCTCCAACCATTCATGTTCCGAAAGAGCACCGCCAACAGTGTCTACCAATGAGCACACCGCACAAACCATCTCCAAATCATCACACTCCAACATATCATTCTCACATGAGAGAGGTAATCTGGATAGGCAATCGGCAACATGGTTTTTGGCTCCAGCAACATACTCAAGCGGATAGCGGAACTCCTGTAGTCTATATTGCCATTTAGAAATGCGTGGCGTGGCCCTGCCACCTCCCTTGGTGGTAAACAAATCGACCAAGGGTTTATGGTCGGTTCTTCAAATAAACTCGTTGCCCCACAAGAAATTTCTGAAGTGTTGGACTCCCCACCACAAACCTAAGGCTTCCTTTTCAATGGTCGAATAGGTGCTCTCGGCACCCTTTAAGGTCCTTGAAGCGAAGGCTATGGTTTCCTCACGACCATCAACCCTCCTCTGAAGAAGGACTGCCCCTAAACCAACATTGCTCGCATCAGTGGATACAATACATAGGTCATTAATGTTAAAAAGTTTAAGGGGACGAGCGTGTACAATTTCTTGTTTGATTGATTCAAAATTGTTGTTGCAGTCAACATCCCATACATACTTGACATTTTTCTTTAGCAAGTTCCGCATGGAAGCGGTTTTGGTGGAAAAGTTACTGACGAATTTGGCGTAATACTCCACCAGCCCTAAATAGGAGCGAAGTTGGTCCTTGTTCAAAGGTGTGGGTGCATTCCGGATAGCCTCAATGATCTTCAGTATGGGTTCAATTCCCTTGTGCGAGATATGATGACCAAGGTAATCAACACCCTCTTGGAGGAACTTGCATTTATCTGCCCTCAACGTTAAACCACAAGTTTTAATAATGCTCAGAACATGCTTGACCCTCTCATCGTGTTCAGATTCTGTCTTCCCATAAATGAGAATATCGTCCTGAAAAAATGCGACTCCAGCAATATCCCTAAATAGGTTGTTCATCAATCTCTGAAACACTGCTGAAGCCGAGGAAAGGCCAAAAGGCATGCGAATGTAGCAATAAGCACCCTCTGGAGTGACAAAAGATGTTAGATGTCTAGATTCCTTACACAGCTCAATTTGGTGATACGCTGAAGAAATATCCAGGGAGGTAAAAAACCTGGCACCCTCCAGAGTGGCCAACATCTCGTTGATGTTTGGTAGTGGTTGACGATTAACCCAGATGTTAGCGTTGAGATCTCTCAAGTCAACACACATCCTGAGAGATTTGTCGGATTTCCGCGCTAAAACAATGGGGGCCAACCATTCCGAACCTTCGATAGGTTCAATAACCCCTGCTGTACACAGACGTTCCAATTCACGCTTGAGTTCATTACGTAGACTCAAGGGTACCTTGCGTACTTTATGAGCTACAGCCTTTGCACCATCCTTGAGTACAATGCGATGCTGAAAGCCCTTTAGTTTCCCAAGTTCACCATCAAATACCTCAGGAAAAATGTGTGCCCACTTGTCATTGGATAGCTGAGTAACAGTGTGGGCAGGGGATGCATCAGGAGATGTGAGATTATAGAATTGGCTGAGGGCATTGCGGGACACCACCATATCAGGATGATTAGGGTCTAGGACGATATTAAGAGCGCCCTGCTCGTCCCACCCCAACAAGTTCGCACCATCCTTGACTACAAACACAGTCCCTGTAGCTTGATCAGCATTAAAAGCCAGATTTGCCAAAAACTTTCCTAAAACTTCCACTCTTTTACCCCCATATGCAAAGATTTTGATGTTAGACTGTTCCAATTGCACACCGACTACTTTGCTAAAATCCTTGACATTGATGAGGGTAAAAGGCAAACCCGAATCTGCAAGAAAACTAAGGCAAATCCCATTAACACCAATGTTGCACGAAGGAGATTTCCTTTTGTGAGACCCCCCCAAAGAAGATAGTTCGACAACACCTTCAGCGTGAGACGATGAAGGGGACAACATCAACAGTTCGTAGTTCTCATCATCAGAATCCATCAGGTTTTCTGCAATGGCCTTCACCACCTGAGTAGAACTCTTCTTAACCATGACAGCTTTGCACATTCTGGAGTAGTGACCTTTCTTTCCACATTTATAACAAGTTTGATTCAAGGCAAAACAAAATTTGGCATTGCCTAGATGTGACTTGCTCCCACAACGGAAATACATGACCTCATTTTGTTCAGGTTTGGGTTTGGGGTAAAGTGTAGTAGGACGTGAAACACTAGCGGCGGATTCCTTCGATGATTTAGAGACAGGTTTGATATTTAAGAGTTTGACTTCGCTTGTTGAGGCAGTACAACCAATTTCTTTTACGCAAAATTGGGAGTGCTCAATACTCCTAGCCAACGTGAGTGCAGTTTCTAAGTCAGGATCATCAGAGGATGTTAGAAACGGGTAGCGTGGTGCAGAGCGGGCGGGCCAAACTCCGGAGGAAATGTGTAAAGCATCCGCGCAGCGTTCACAGGCGACACACCAGGCACACTACAAAAAGAGAATCCACACCAGGTTGCATGAGAAATAACTTGTGTATTTATAAAACACATTAGAATGCAGAACACAGGTGCATCTCTTCCGTGCCAGCCGGCACCGGATAACCATCCACCGGGGACTATTTACAAGGCAGGGCCAATCAGGCCGCTGCCAGAACCATCACACGGTGTAATCAGTAATTGTAAAGTCCATCAATAACCAAGGTATGACGCGTAAAACAGCCCCTACATAACATTAGGCACGCATCCTGAGCCGGGGGCATAAACCATGTGAACATCGGGCCTAGAAACACATTTAGCACCGAAGCAATGCTTCCAATAGGCATGACTCACATTATGCATAACACCTTAGTGCAGGCATAACCTTAGCACTGCATAACAGGACATGGGGCATCTCATTAGGCCATAATCACCTTTGCTGGAAGCCTGGAATGGAAGCATCAGGTTAGGCATAGAACCGCAATATCATTAGGCATCGGTCACATTGGGCATGAACATAACCTTGTGCGTAACCTTAGGCATAAAAGCACATTCTGCACAGAACCATCAGTGTAAGCATTAGGCATAACCGCATAAATCACATTAGGTATAAATCATATTAGCCCCAAAGCTCATCAGCATAAAACACATTACGCAATAATCATGGGGCCTGAATCACATGAGGCATGTCATTAGGCAGGACACATCTTAGGCATGAAAGCAGCAGTGCCCCATAGTAACACTAGTAAGGGCCTTGTGCCCTAACAACACCCCAAAAATGACCCCAGGCCAACTGGCCTTACACCGGGGCTCAAATGCCCTATGTCCCGCCAAGTCAGGGCTGGCTGCAAGGGCAGTAAAAACAAAGATGCGCAAAGCGCTAGGGCCGGGGGTCTCTCACTCCCCTCTCTGTTCTCCTGGGTAATCCAATGCCCCCAAGGCGTTGCAGCTGCCTGCACTCTTGCAGGGCAGCTGGGAGTCAGGCAACCTGAGCACAAGCGCTGGCCCAAAATGAAGGACTGGCACAGCCCCCCCCCCAAACAGAGTACTGGCACCACGGTGCCCAAGGTGAGCCCCGGTCCGTTGGAGTCCCCCTATTGGGACTCTAGTGTTCAGTAATGCCCCCAAAAGAACACAGCCACCACGGAGCGATGGGGAGCCCCACTCGGGACTCCTAACCTCAAATGGCCCCACGTGGCACAGGGGAGCCCAACTCCAGGGCTCCTGGAAAGACAATGCCCCTCAACGTTGCAGCTGCCCACTGTTATACGGGGCAGCTGTAAAGTCAGCGCAGGCACACCGGTGCCCTCAGAGCAACACAGGGGGGAGGTGGGCACCGACAATGTGCCCCGACACCACCCCCCAACCACCAGCAGACTGGGCCCCACTCACCAGGCTCTCGGGGCAGGCTCTGGTCGTCTCTGCGGCCAAACTGGTGCCTCCGATGCGCGCAGGGCTCTCCCAGCACACGTGAGCCCTGCTTCAGGGGGCGCCGACTCCGGGACTCCTCCTTGACGGCTCCGGACACACGCGGGGCTCCCCTCAGTGCCTGAGAGCCCCGCCACCAGCAGAGCTTCGCCGGACTTCACCCGGGCCCCCTCCTGGGACCCGGGACTTCACGAAGATCCCGCTTCCTCTCGGGGCTCTCCTCTGCTCACGGGGAGCCCCCACCACAGAGCGAAATCTCCGTCAACTCTTGGGGGCTGGGCCAGCGCGGGGTAGGCTCCCGCCTGGCTTCTCTCCACTCACGGGGCTCCCTCGTCACCACGGGAGCCCCGCCACACCACCGCTTGCTTCCGGCCGGCTCGGGCGAGATCCCGTCTTCTTCCGGGTCGCCGCGGGCAGCGCGGCGGCCCTGCTCTTCTGCGCCACCGGGGTTGCGGCGGTGATTCCGGGGCAGTTTGGAAGTGCGGGGTGGGCTCCCGCCTTCAACTAAAAACACTTGCGGGGTAGGCACCCGCGTAATTGCACACTTGCGGGGTGGGCTCCCGCTCTTGGCTCACACAGGCGGGGAGGCGCGGGGTAGGCTCCCGCTGCACTTCCGAATAAGCCGCTCTCCCCGGCAGCACCCCAATGCGGTACAAATGCGGATTAGGCTCCTGCGGTGTTTCTTTTAAATACACCGCTCCTCCAGGGCAGCACAGCGCTGCAGGGGGGCAGGCGTCCCTCACCTCCTGGGCAGTATAGACCAAGCGCTCACCACACGCTAGACAGCAGGCAGGGCATCGTCACTGCTAGAATAAAGTTGGGCAGACCGGCAATTAGGATATAGCGCTTCTCGTAGCACAGCGCTGCAGGCATCAGCTCCTCACCTCCTGGGCAGTCAGATAAAGCGCTCTTCTTCTCCAGGCGCTGGCCAGCAGGCAGGGCCCAGTTGTGGTGCTCACGAGGCGCTAGGGCAGGAGAGCATCAGGCACTACTGGGCAAGATCAGTGGTCAGTGGGCACTCATCAGTACAGGGCCGCAGTTCCTAGGAACAGTCATCCCCCATAAAGCGGCACTCCTCCTGGGTCAGCAGTCTTCACTCCAGAAGCGGGCTCTCACTAGCCCTGTGGACAGCGGAGGGGTACAGATGGGCTCAGGGGCCAGCACACAGGCCCATGCGGCGGTACCTCCTGGCAGAGTGTCCCCTCGCAATCAAGTCCATGCACAGTCTCCGCACATGGCATCCCAGCTCCGTTATTTATACACCCCTCACCCCACCTACCAGAAAGGGCTGGAAGCTTCTGGAAGGTTCCCTGGGGAACCGGTCCCAACTGGTTTAGGGGGAGGTGTAGAGCACCCTGGGTGCCATGCTTCCCTCCAAAAGCTGGGGGTGCTGGGAAACAAACGACTAGACTGGTAACCCACCTCTGGCAGGCAGGCACAAGCACACAGCCATGGCGTCCATTTTAAAAGTAACATTTTACAAAGGTGCATTTCTACAATGGTGGTAATAAAGGTGCGTACACCATTGCACAGCATTTATTATTTTCAGTTCAGACACACCATGTCAGTAAAAGGCTAGGGGAAAAGCGAAAAATTCAGGGGAAAATGGCCAAGTCCAACAGAGGACAATAATTTTTCTTGGATCTTTTTGTTAGACGTCTTTTCAATTAATTGGTCACAAATAATCTCATCTCTAAACTCCCTGTAGTTGCAAGTGACTGCTAGGATTCTAAGAGCAGCAACAAAGTCATCAATCGACTCACCAGGAGTTTGAGCGCGTTGTAGGAACTTGTGACGTTCAAGAACAATATTTCTTTTAGGACTGAATCTTTTATCTAAGGTTTTGACAACAGAAGCATAGTCATCAACGAGTAGAGAATCTCCATTGTCACCACCACTTACAATAGTACTTACCACTTCTAAAGGTAAGGTTTTCAAAACGTTCCTACCCTCAAAACCTAGATTGTAAATCAAGAGCGCTTTCTTCTTCTTAGAAGTAAAGGTCTCACCGTAAATGGCTTCCAAGTATGCTTCAAAAGTATCTTTCCACTGTTCCCTCTGAACAGGTGGTGTACCAGCAGACTGTAAAAAGGGTGGAGGCGCTGAAACGTGATCCATGGTCAAGTGTGGGTGAGTTGCTGCCCAACACCAACACAAACTGCACTTAAATAAACCTAAGCAAGTCGATAAATGACGTGAGAGTGCACAGAGAATTATATGGAAGTTGAAAGTTGACAGGTGGTGTGCGCATCACCGAATGCGCAATATCGAAATTGCCATAAAATGTGCACATCAATGAAGGAATGCAGAAACCACAGAGAATGCAGAGAGAAACAAGGGTGTGAGCATCACTGAATGCGCAATAACAGAATAAAATGGAGTAACGATACCAGAATTGAAGAAAGGTGTGCGCATCACCGAATGCGCAGAGTCGAAGTGCTGAACTGGCAAAAGCAGGACTAGCAGGAAAGCGGTGTGTACATCACTGAATGCACAGGATAGGAACTCCGTTGTGTGCCACTCAGGAATCCGATCCTGGGCGAAGCGACGGATGCAGGACTGGACAGGCTCGAAACAGCCTGAACCAAGATGGCGGCTGGCACGTCGAGGCATCTGATGTGGTGGACGTAGTGCATAGAGACGTAAGAATGGAGTAACAAGGATAGGTATCCTGGCAACGGTGCGTGCAGGAACAGGAACAGTAACCAAGTGACGGTGCGCAAGCCTTCGTTGCACCACGAGGACAACGCCAACTGGCACAGGAGCGGGCGCCGCGCGCCGGCCAGGAAATCAGCCAAAACTTGCCAAAGCTACTTGGAACTCCAGGATCAACGCTCCAGAGTGTAGCGCCAACACCATTGAACAACAGGAAGGACAGGCAGACCAGGGAAGCAGGCAGATCCAAAGAAGACAGCCGGAGGATCCTGGACACAGCGTGGCACAGACTCAGGAGCACTTCAAGAGGGAATCTGAAGGCGTCAGACCAGCTCGTCGCCACTGAAAAGAAGACACGGCGTTGAAGGTAGGAGTCAAGTTTATTGGGTCTAACGTCCTCCAGGTCCCGGCAGCAACTGCCGCCGTGGGACACCACATTCTAGAGTGGAACCCCACTAAGCAACACGAGCTCACACACGAGCTCAAGACACGTTCCAAGCAGATCCCAACAACCTCCTAGCCCGTTAGGGGGGAGGGGGGCGGGGGCAGGCAGTTACCAGCCATTATGAGCTACTGGGTCCAAAATTAGGAACAAATTTGGAACTTGGATTTACTGGGCCCAAATCTGCATGTTGTTCCACATTTCGGGCTTGTTTTTGCACATATTTTCCTCCAGCTTCCAGCAGAGGAGAATGTGTGGGGAAGCACACTTAGTTTTACTGGGTGAATGCTGGCACCCCGAAGACTTTAGATCCCCCTAGAAATTCAGCTCTCCCCATCACTTAATGAGGCTTTTAATCAGATGGTTACTCCCCATGCCAATAACCACCCTTCTCTTTCTTCACCCTCAGCATCTGTTTGCGAATTTCTTCATCACAAAAATCAATACATTTTGAATTCTTCCTGAAATGACAGCTCCACTAAATCCTTGTCTGTCCATAATAGCTCCTCCATTTCCTCTTTTTCTGTTAGCTCTTATTCTGAGCTCCACCTATGGTAATGCCGGGCCATTAGAGTTTAATATAGCGTGAACTCAAGCCGTAGGTATTGGAGCGCTTTACATGAGCACAAGTTCCAATTGACTCCCTTCCCTCCTCACTAATCCCATTTATCCACCTCTGCTGATTCCTTTATTTCACCATTCTTTTCCTCTTCTGTTTTTCCACTGGTATATACTCCCCGCATCTTTATCCACACTCATGTTCTACCCATTTTGAAGAAACCATCACTTTACCCCTCATCCCCAGCTAGAATTAATCCAATCGATCATTTCTTCTATAATAATGATCTGCTTTTCTGTAGGAATTCCTACTGCAATTTCCATATCTTTGCAAAAAAGCATAGGTTACTATTAAAAGATACTCAGATTACGGGGACTGAGGGAGGACTCCAGATGTGCCCGTTGTGGTGCGGAGGATACTGACCTTTTCCACCTAGCTTGGACTTGGTCTATCAGTTCTGGTATAAAGTTTTCGATATTATGCAAGAAATCACAGAGATTCCTTTACAACCTTCTCCATTGATGGGTCTGCTGGGGAGCGTACAGAAGATTCCATATTCTAACCAAAAATTGATATCTCTCTCTTTGCTGCGAGCCAAGTGACTGACAGTGAAGCACTGGGGATGAGCCGCGACGACTAAGCAATGGCTGCTGGAGATTACATTTTGCAATGCACGGCTTGAATTAACTAACAAACTCCTTCCGGAAGCATCCCATCCCGAGACATATGGGCCCCATTCCACTGTTATCTGATGCAGGGCGCTGACGCTGACCAGCACTGAAGAATTGATTGTTGAAGACTATAGAATACTAAACCTGTCTTAACAATATACTATGCAGCTGATGATGAAAGGGTGATTGTGGGAAGAGTAGGTTTTTATGGCAAGAGGAAGAAGTTCAGAATCACAATTGAATCTGCCATGTTGTTTGCTCTGCTGTTATTCTTTGTTATGCATTACATATAAAACCTAATAAATTACAAAAAAAAGATACTCAGATTACAGATCTCATAATGATGGAAGGCTAAGCTGGCCTGCCAGGAAACAAACTTGAGACCTTCGGCTGATAGCCAACTCTTAATTTGCTGAGCCACCTTGCTATCTACTTGTCTCCTAACTCACCACCCTCCTTGAGCATGTGCTATATGGTCAAGTTACTTTGTTTACTTCTCTGCTCTCCTCTTCCCTACGCTCTCAGTCTGATTTCATCTCTGCTCTTAACACTGACTTGGATCTTCTTTTTGGGACCAAGGGCCAGATGTACGACCCATCAATTTGCGAGTCGCAAATTGCGTCGCATTTGCAACTCACAATTTGCGACTCGCAAATTGGGAAGTATAACAGTGTCTCAGACACTGTTAGCAATTCCTAATGGGGTCGCAAATTGCATGCCTCATGAATATTAATGAGGCTGTCGCAATTTGCGACCCCATTAGGAATGGCTAGCACTCCCAGGGATGGTGGCCTGCTGGGGTCAGCAGACCACCATGTCTGGGACTGCTTTTAAATAAAGCAGTCTTTTTTTTTAAATGCAGCCCGTTTTCCTTAAAGGAAAACGAGATCCATTAAAAAAAGAAAAATGAAACCTTTCAGTTTCATTTTTTTAAGGGCAGGCAGTGGTCCCTGGGACCACTGTCTGCTCTTAAAAATATTTTCTCACATACTCACAAATGGGAAGGGGGTCCCCTGGGGACCCCTTCCCTTTTGCGAGTGGTTTACCACCTACTTGAAGTAGGTGGTAAACTGCAAGTGTTTTGCGGCCGCAAATGCAGTCGCAAAACAATTGTACATGGCATGGTGTCTCGCTATGAGGAAGGGAACCCCTTCCTAATAGCGGGAGTCGCAAATGCTATTTTGCGAGTCAGTGACTCGCAAAATAGCATTTGTACATGCCATTACCCTTTTTTGCGGTCGCAAACGGGAGGATCTCCCGTTTGCGGCCGCAAAAAAGGGTCGTACATCTGGCCCTAGATCTCTTACCTCTGTTTGGTACTCTTAACTATCCTCTCTCCTAATTTTCCTTGACAACAGTGATTCAATATGTTTGATAATTCTAATCTTTGACTTCTCTCTCCTTGTTTGCCATGTTGGCTCTGCAGTCTCTTGAGTCCCTTCCTACCTCACCAGTTGCATCTATCCTGTATCCAGGGCTGTCTTTTTAAAAACATTTTTTGTTTTTGTTCTCCGTTACAATGATAGTCACAGCATACAGAAGACCACAACTAAAATTGACATCACAAATGAAGGTCAGCATGCATCGCACATTTTCAACAGTAATAGTAAAATACACAATCTATTTGTTTTACTAACATATAAAATGACGGGAGACTCATGGAGGTCTGTTATCCGGGGAATAAATAGAGTGTCGTGTCTAGGGCTGTTTAACCTTCTACCTCTATCTGATTCCTCTATGGTGTCCCTTGGGTTAAATTATTAGCCTACTTCTCTTTTTCATCAGGCGTCATATTTGAATCACTCTCGAGACGAAATCCACATTGCCTGATACAAGATCAGATTGATGTGATTCTAATTAATTGAAAATGATGAAATCAGAAAGAATAACATGGAACTGCAACATAATGTGAATGCCCTGATGAAGTCCCTATAAGGGATGTAACGCGTTGGCTGGTTCTGCCAAAAGAGATGAGAGAAAACTATTTAATAATAAAGAATTTTGTATGAACAAAAGTACCAGCGTTTGGAGCTTGATTAACAGCAAAAAAAGGCTTTACTTAGGAATATTTGGATCTAAAAAGTGATTACAGATATAAGCAATAGAAGCCTGGATATTTGATGAGAACAAGGAGAGAAAATGTTGCCCTCCTATTAAAAACTTTCACATCTACACTATGCTTACAGCCCTTATCCTAGGGCAAGAGAGGTATAGCCCATGAGGTTTGTTTTTCTAGTTCAAAATATTTTATTGGCATTTTTTTTTTAAAAATAAAAGACAAAACACATAGAAAAATAATGAGGAAGAAGAAAAATTAAGAACGTGAAATATCATTGTCAATATATGTACAACAATGTGAAACCCATGTATACAACTGTCAGATTTCGTAAATTGCTATTTGACTGAAACTGTGTCAGAAGGAATGTTACATAAAATTAGAAAGTTGATGTGTGAGAGAGAGGTGCGTCGGTAAGTATTAAGAAATGTGGGTGAGTCTTAAAGGGTGTGTGGTGGTAGTAATTGTATATTGTACATATCATTATAAATGTGATCTGGATCAGCGTCTAAGAATGGAGAGGGGTAGGGCGGGAGGAAAGTGGTATGGGGGCCGTGTCATGTGATTTAATAGGAGAGTAGTTAAGGTTTAGGCAGTGTCGGCGATGGAAAAAGCCTATGCCCAGGAGGTATTGGTAGTGAAGGATTTCCCATTAAGGGGATGGGTTGCGCATAAAGAGGTCTAGCATTTTCCAAATACATTGTGACATCGCAGGGCAATGTTTGTTACTAGATTGTGCTATGTGGTACTTCTTAGATTGGTAACCCAGGCCACCAGGTATGGTATGAAATGTTGTTGCTAGTCTTCCAATCGATCAGTATTACTTAGATGGCAATAGTGAGTAAGAGGTCAACGAGGGAGAGATCTGTGCCAGAGAGCCCATGAGTTTATTCACACATCACCAATCGCTCATTCTACGTTTCTTGGTGATCCTCTCATGCTCCAGCCCGCCAGTTGGCATCAATCAAGGCTTGGTCTGCAGCTCCACATACTTTACCTGTACCCCACTTTTCTCTGTTAGACCTCTTCCTTGGATTTCCTGTCCCTACTTTCTGTGCCGACACACGAATCTTCATCTTTTTTTTCTCCCTTACACCCAACCTTCAATCAAAAATCTTTCACTGTCTGACAGCCAATAGAAGCTGAATAAACCCCTTTTCCTTCAAACTCATCTAAAATGGAAAATATTTGCTTTCACCGATATCAGGCACAATATAGACCAGCACTTTGAGGATGATCGCTCCCTTTCAGGATTCTCAGTCTATTTAGACTTTTCTCAAGTCCAGCATCATTTATTTTATTGTATTATTTAATACTGTGCAAATCCTGACAGACGGGCTATCTGAGCAGTGAACAGAATTAGGTATACAAACATAAAATATATAACTATAAAGTCAATGAAAAACTCTTAACGCATAAAATTCCTATGTTAAGAAATTGTCAAAAACATTTATCCAAAATTGCTGTGAAACATAAACGTTTACAGCCTTCCCTGGTAAGATAAAAGGAATAAGCATGTCTCAAAGAAGACAAGAAAGAAATTCCGAGCCTAGTGTCAGAGGCAGAAAACACCTGATTTATCCTGCAATAGTTATTTTACACAGGGAATATTATTTCTAGTCAATATTGACTGAGTGCGTTTGGGTGCCATCTAACAGCTGTAATTTGGCAGCTACATTGAAGAGCTATTGGAGCAAAAAAGCCTTAGATGTGTGGGAACCTTACTTAAACTGCAGACATAGCTCCAATGACCACCGTTGCCTAGACATGAGTATGAAGGTAATATACTCAAGCATCTTGGAAGCAGAGTGGAACATAGACCCAAGGGAAACCGTTTGTGTAGGCCACTTAACATCACCATTCACAAGGGATTTGAGGAAATAGGAGAAAGGAAGAGTTTTGACACCAAAGTAATAAAAGCTGGAATGATGAAGAATTAATTATCATAAATTTATGGGCATGCATTATTCGGTTGAATTAAAGCAAAATTACAAGTCTAAGGTTCACACTGAACCATTACGGAGATCAAGCCATTACTTCTTAGAGTGGGTAGCCAGGTGTGAACCAGAAGCTCAATTCTATTTGAAATATATTTTTATTGGCTTTTTCATTTATAAACCAGTTTGTACATAGCAAGGCAATGTGCAGTAGGAGTAAGAAAACAAAGGAAAGGGTAATTACATCAGGGTACATAGTACAGGAGATAATCATACATTTCGGGAGTAGGTATCTGGAGTCAGTTAAATATGTCTCATTGGTAATACCTTCAAAACAGTACACATTGCCACTTCCTTATATTATGCTTCGGGGGAGACTTGAAGAATTGTCACATAGTAGATTTCATACTGCATTACAATAAGATCAATTATAACCTTTAACATAGTAAACTAATCAACAAATAATGCCTTCTAGGGTCAGTGTCTAGGAAGGTAATACAAGTACCTTCATAGTGCTGCGGTCCCGCTGAGTACACCCACTTGGCTGTGGTCGGTGTTTTAGACAGCACAACTCGTAATACGGCGGGCGGTAGATTGCAAGCGGTGGCGTAGATGACGCAGACGCGGATCTTGGGCTGTCGGACCGCCAAACTCGTAATCAGGCATTTAATGTTGATTGTAATTATTTGTTTAACGTAAAAAGTCATTTTTTAATGTTTATTAATGATAATCTAATTATTTGGCGATAATATTGTATCTGATATTGTGTGAAGCGATATTTTTGACATATCATATGTTTATTTAAAGGTTAAGATATTTTTGTTTCCGATATTTATGTTTTCTATATAAGTAAAAATCGATATTCTTAACAATTATATTTGTGTTCTCGATATTTGTGATTTTATTAGTTAAGTATAGGAAGGCAACATTTGAGTTAATGATATTTATTTTCTCATTCTTTTCTGGGTCGATATTGTGTGCATTGATATTATGTCAGTGATCCGTGGTAAATATATGCATTAATTCCCAAAGAAATGGGAATTCTGTTTGGTTTTAGGATGGGAAATATTAATCCCTCTGATCAATGTCAACCCCGCACACGACATCAATATCCTCTCCTATGCAGATGACACTAAACTCATACTCTCCCTCTCTGACAAGACCTCCAACACAAGAAACTAGTTCACCACCTTAATGACTGGATTCGCTAACTAGATGAAAGCCAACTGCCCTAAGCTCAGCACCGATAAGAAAGAAGTAGTGATCTTCAGCAAAAACACCTTGCCATGGTGTTCCAACTGGTGACCGGCCGAACTCAGACTCACACCCATACCAGGAACCTGATAATCTTCATCAACAGCAAACTCGGCATGCCCGTACAAGTCAGCGCCACCACTGCATCCTGATTCCTCACCCTGAAGATGCTGAGGAAGATCGTCAAATGGCTCCCAAGTAAGACCAGAAAAACAGTCACTCGTACCCTAGCCACCAGCCAGTTGGACTACGGGGACACCCTCTACGTTAGGATCACCAAGCAACTCCCCTGAAAACTACAAACCATTCAGAACTCGTCAGCTAGACTCATCCTCAATCTCTCACACAGAATTCACATCACACCACACCTCAGGGAGCTCCACTGGCTCATGATATACAAACGTGCTCATTTCAAACTCCTCACTCAAAGTACTACACAACTTATGCCTCACCTACCCGAACAGTCGCATCTCCTTCCACCAACCACCCAGATACCTCTTCTCCACAGGACTCCTACTTGCACACATCCCAAGCACACACAGAACCAGATCAGGAGGATGGGCGTTCTCTTACATTGCTCTTAAAGCATAGAACAGCCTCCCACTCCACATCAGAGTCTCGTCCTTTCTTCTTGAATTCTGAATGAAGCTGAGAAGTTGAGCACCTGGCTTTTCTATTAATTAACCGACCTTAGATACACAGGCTTGCTCAGCACCAGATTACCCTTGCGGGTGATAGTGCACTTTACAAATACACATATCATGGTAATTCCTAAATCTGTGGGATTTAACTACTAGATTGAACAGTATTGGGGCAGATTTATCACAGGCATATTTACCATTTTTCCAGAAGCATCAAACTCAAATTGACGTACTCTGGGTACAGTTGAACAGGTTCATTTTAAGTAGCAGAAATATATATCTTCCCTGCGTGAATTCCTCTGTACTGCTAACTGACTTAAAAATGTACTAATGAGCATCAAAGGTAATAGCCTCACCTCTATTTCAGTTCCTGACAGGAATGCCTTCCTTCTAGAACTAGTATTCATAAAAATGTTGGATTAGTTGTTACATAGAAACTTTTTGGCCCTACCACAACAGATTACCCATTTTATTCTTCTTTACAAATAGTGCAACTCAGAATAAACTTAAAGTTTGACAGATAGTTTTAACTATCCTGACAACAACAATCAATAATATTTTCATCTCTGTCCACCCCCCTGCACAATTATCAATATACTGTTTTAAAGTTGATATACCAAGTTGGACATTTTGTCTTATAATCCTAGCAAACAAATATTTCAATACAGAGACACAAAGAGATAAGAAACGTTTTCAAAACAAAGCAAAATATAGGTAGTATAAATATAATCTGAGAAAACCCCAAATCTCCCACAAGAGGCCTTTTTCTATCCAAATCCTTGAAAATTAAAAAATATGGAAATGTAAACTTGCATGAACATCATGAACGTGCATTTACCTTATTTTATACTTTTGATATTCATGTGTTTACACTAGGGATTTTATTCTTGAATGTATATATATATTTCTTACTGTCTTTTTTATTGGTGTTTGAATATGTAGTTCTTATCTTTTGTTGTATTATTCATTTTTTGTCAATGTTTGAAACAGTGATTTTTGTACTGAACTTTATCTTTTGTTTTTAGATGTCCTTTTTTTCCTCTTCTCTTCTCCATCCTCGACTTCATTCTCTTCTGTTTTTCTTGTTCCTATTGCATATTTTATTCATGTCACTACGTTCTTCTATTTTTGGACTGATATATGACAGTTATTCACTGTTTTGGAAAAAAAAAAGAATTGCAAAACAAAAAAAAAGAAAAGTAAACTAAATGGGTCTCCTCAGACAGGGAAAAGTCTGAGCCAATGAAATATGAAATAAATCCTCGACTTCATTCTCTTCTGTTTTTCTTGTTCCTATTGCATATTTTATTCATGTCACTAAGTTCTTCTATTTTTGGGCTGATATATGACAGTTATTCACTGTTTTGAAAAAAAAAAAAGAATTGCAAAACAAAAAAAAAGTCAACTAAATGAGCCTCGTCAGACAGGGAAATATGAAATAAATAAACACTCTTTCTAAAATGACTAATTAGCTCTGTTAAAAACCGAGCGAACATATAGGAATATTTGAAAGGGTGCAAGAGAAGTGGTGTGAAACACTAAATACATTTTTAAACTGAGAAAAAGCGCGAAAGTAGCAAGGTTTGGCACTACGCAAACAACTGGATGGGACAATGTGTATACACAATTTGTAAACAAATAATCACATCCTCCAGATCTTTACATAATTAAATGTGAAGCATGTTCTTAAAATGGTTTCAAAATAAACTGCTTCAGTCTTCACACTCTGGCCTGAACACAGAAAGCTGGGAATCTTACCACGAGTAAAGATATTTATGCGAACATTTCTACAGTTTTACCTATAGTCTACAATAGAGGTGGGCAAAGGTCAAGCAAAAGATTTGCATTAAAGACAGTGGTGTCTCTAGATCTGAAATAGATATATAATGTAAACTTTTTAAGCTGACTGTGAATTAAAAATTACTCCATTTCTCTTCACACAACTGTCTTCTTAAATATTTTGACAGCTGTGTACCTCCTTCAAACACTTTCACATACATTCACAATTACTATTGGCACACCTGACCATTCCTCTGTGGTCTCTGTTGAAAGGCCAAGGAATGGATGTGCATGTATTTTGAAACCCCTTATGACCCACTGACAGGCATTGTGATAAAATCTCAACGGCTTCTGCGTAAACGGCACAGCTCTCAATCGGGACCCAAAAACAACCTGAACACACACAGCTACTTAGGATTTACTCTTTTCACACTACGTACTATACATGAGTAATAAGTTGTATGAAGCAAAATACAGAAATACACCATCCTGCAGCAGCGGCCCGTGCTGGTAAGAGCGGTAGGGCGGTGGTGCCGGGTGGGTGGAGGGGGATTTCGAACCACTACGACGAGGGAAAATGTATTATTTATTTAATTTTCCCTTGTGGTCATCTGTCGGATCCCCCCAACCCGGCCCCACCCCCCACCGCTCTTACCTGCACGGCGCGCTTCCTGCCATCCTGGAAAAAGCAAATACTCTTGGGAATGCAAGAGTAAGTTGAACGTGAAATGTAAACTGGAACAGCATAGCTGTTTCCAGAGAGAGAGAGAGGGCAGTGTCTGTTTTGCTGGCTGTCACTGATGATGGGGCACAAGGAGAGCCAGGAAAATTACAAACGGGCACGGGCACCGCCCAACCCCCTTCTCACCCAGTGACACCACTGATGAAAACTGTACATGAAAGAGCACCTCACCTCAAAAAATCATGCAAGATTCCGGGAATATACTTGTTCAAGGGGAAAATGTGCAGTGCTTAATTTGCAAAAACAATGTTGCTGGTGCCCAATGCTCTGCTCTGGCAGTGCTATTAAAAAGATCAGCATGCTGAATACCAATACTGTGTGGTGTTGAATATGCCTCAGGCCTCTTCAACCCACTACCAGACATTCCTGCTCCTAGCTTGCTCACTTTGTGTCCATTTTTCCATCTTTGTTTTCCTCTTTCTTTCCCGTTTATGTGTTTTTCTCTCTCTTGCTCACGATCCTAGTAAAACGAGTGCTGGTGGGCCCCACCGGCAACCACCAGCTCAAATTAACCGCTTCAACGCGGCCGGAATTTTCCCGCTGTGTGGGCGAATTAATCAGTGGGCGGGATTCGGACGGCCCCCGGCCGTCCTCTGCACACGCCCACCGTGACGTCGGACGGCCGGGGGCCGTCCGCAGCATGGAAGGAGTTAAGCACTGAAAATGCCTCTGTCATTATTTCACTGTTTCTGCAAGACATTTTCTGCTCAAACAAATGACACAGGTGAGAAAATCTTGTGAAATGTTGTGCTCTGGAATCCTCACGAAATTTAGCAAAATATGGGAACATTCTATTTTAAAAGGTTATACAACAGTCAGAGAAAGCTTCTGTAATCATAATGTGACCTGACGGTACATTTAAAATTGCATCCATTAGAGAAAGCACATAAAGAAAATCAAAGATTACAATGGGTGCAAAAAGCAGCCCGAAGTCTAATTTAAAGACTCAGAAAAAATGTCAACCATTGTCTGCCTCCTGAAGGAAGGTGGATTTGTTTCCGGTGCAGGCAAGGATACATTGTAAAACTGTGGGCCTGACTCACAAATGCAAACTTACACTATATGTAAGTTTACGTTTTTTCCCTGTTCACAAAAATATTTTGCAAGTAGTATCTTTAGGACTGCAGAGTCCCTGGGCTAGGGGCGGAGACTCCACATAAAACAAGCATTTGCAATGCAATAGGTCTCGCATTTGCGAGAGTTTAAGCGATTGGCATTGTAAATAACAATGCCTTTTATTTATCTGTTTTGATAATTAACACATAAATAAAAGGCCTTGTAATTTAAAATGCCAATAGCTCAAACTCTTGTAAATGCGAGACCAATTTAATTTCAAAGAAGCGGCCGCCATTGTCCCGGGCTGCTTGGAAAGTGAAAGCGTGCATGGCATGCTGAATGTTGCAGGAAAGCATGTCGCACCTGCAGTTGGAGAAACTCATTAAAGAAAATAGTGCTTACAGATTAAATAAGACATACCGTGTAACAACAGAAGTATAAGGGTCAGTCCTCATGGAAGGTTACAAATGAAGACAAGGAGGTACTAAGGAGGGACTAACAAGCCTATTAAAGAATCAGAAGCCAGCTTTTTACGAAGGACACTGACACAAGCCAATGACAAATGTGGGCGGAGCTTCATGTCCATACTCGAATACAGCATGTGTCGCAGAGTAGCGCATGCGCTGCCCATGCTTGAACTAAAAACGTATAGACTAAAAATTCTACATTTCCACATAGGTCACTGGCACTGAACGGAGCAATGTTTTGTGTGGTTGCGTGACTTTTACATGAGCAGGATGTTGTCACACACTGTTAAATTCACCAATGACTGAATTAGGCTTACTTGCCCCAAGCTATATGCTGTAGTGGGTGGAAGAAAGATGTCAATGACGCAACAGCAGACCTTTAGAGGAAGAGGACTGCTGGATGAATCATTTTAATGAGCTACCAAGGAGATCTACTGCATTTGAAAGAACATTTGGGTTCAAATATACCACCGTGTTCCATTTATGGTGAGAACCTAAAATGCGCCTCCGTGGAGCAAAACATCTGCCCTTTCTGCAGGTACTTGGTCTTCTAAGCACTCACTGAAAATGAAATGAACCCTTACCTTCCCTGGCCTTTATCTACCAAGCATGGGTGCACCATATGCGAAACATGACCCACGCCAAGGTTTAGTGAGGTGGGACAGAGAAGGTAACCTCTCCTCAGGTCTATGTAGCGATGGGTGAGGTTTGCTCGTGCTTTGCCAAAAAGAGGGCTAAATTACCTATGCCTTCCCTCTTGAGTAGTCCCTTTGCATCAAGTGGCCACCTCACACCTCCAAGGCAGATCTTGCAGAGACCATAGCTCATGGCCTTGAAGAAACGCTCCCCGCCAGATGCTTTAGGGGGGTATGTCAAGCAGCTTGTGACCTTCACTCACTGTGCTGAACTGAGGGAAATGTTATGGCAGGGGGGGTGTTCCCTTTAGGCCGCAAGCCATAGAACCTTCCACTATTAAAGGCGCAGGTCATCCACCTCTTGACCAGATCTGCATGCTTTCTACTGATGCTGCATTCGGCGTCATTCACCGTCCACGTGAGCACAAAGTGTCAATATGTAGAGCTTATATCCTTTCTGCAGAAACCCAGGGCTTTATAAACGTGTACCTTTTGACAGATTCATTAAAAAAAAATCTCTGGGGGATGAATAGTCTCAAATTTGAGCTGGAGATTTTCTGTCAAATACTCGAAATTTTAGAATAATTCTGATCTTTAAACAAATGTGCCTCTAGGAGCCAGTTTAGGATCTGGCTGAGGACTAGGAGGGTGTCCCTCGCTTGCCCTTGAAGGCCACAATGGCAATACCCATGCTGCCCTCTCCGCTGTGCCCAAAGGAATTTCGCCACTTACAGTCCGATCCAAACCCGATATGGGGAGGGGATGTGGCCTAGTGCCTGAGCTGCTGTCTTTGGGACGGAGATAAAAGGATCGAGCCCCTGCCTTGACTCGACATTCTATGGTTCTGGGCAGATGACGTAATCTTCCCCCTCCCCTTACACCCTCCCCCCCCCCCCGGCCGATAAAAACAAAATCTGGCCTTCTGTAACGCAATGAGCTGCTCCTATAAAGCGCTCAAATGCCCTTTATCCAACTTTGCGCTATATTATAAATCTGCAAATATAAAATGGTATTCCGTGCCCACCCCACATGCAGGGAGCACAGTTCCTCTCCTACTTAACATGCACAAAAATAGAGGGATTTACGGCGAGGCCCGTAACATTAGGAAAATGAAAAGGACCCGTGGCGCCGCTGATGGGAAGGGAAGCAAATTAAATCAGGCCATGACCTGGCCACAGACTCTTCCATGTTTTTGACCCCCAGGTAAGTAGGCGGAGCCTGCAAGCAAAAGTTTAAGGTGTTGGGTGGGTGTAGGTTTTCCATCTCAGTTAGGTGACTGCTGGGGGGGGGCGACGTGACCACCTCAATAAAACAAGCATTTGCAATGCAATAGGACTCGCATTTATGCGAGACCTATTGCATTGCAAACGGGAGTGCGGGCGGTGGGGCCAGAAGGAACGGACAACGGGAGTGCGGGTGGGGGGGCGAGAAGGCACGGACAACGGGAGTGGGGCGGAGGGGGGAGAAGGCACGGGCAATGGGAGTGCAGGCGGGAGGGGTCGAGAAGGCACGTACAACGGGAGTGCGGGGGGGAGAAGGCAGGGGCAGTAAGGGAACCTCATTAAAGAAAATAGTGCTCACAATCTAAATAACACATACCGTGCAACAATCGAAGTAAAGGGGCCAGTAGCCATGGAAGGATTCAAATGACGACATGGCCGTCATAAGGAGGGACTAACAAGCCTATAAACCAATCGGAAGGCAGCATTTAGGAAGGACAAAGACACAAGCCAATGAAAAATATGGACTGGGCTTCCCTCACGTACTGAACAACCACAGATCTTCCCTAGAGCAGCACTTGCGCACTGACTCTAGGCTCGACCTAAAAAATAGGTCATTCCTATCTTTTTATGTGCGGAGGCTTCGCAGTCTTAAAGATACTACTCATAACATACCTTTGTGAATAAGGAAAAAAACGTAAACTTTCACCAAAGTGTAAATTTACCTTTGTGAATCGGGCCCTTCGTGTCTAGCATTAAAATGGTTCCACACTGTGGGGTTGTACTACCCAAGGGAGAAATTCAACTGCAGTCGACCCACAAGGTTGCTGTAATCGACTCATTTGAAGTTGCTACAATTTCTGGTCGAGAAAGTTGTAGGGAGAAGAGAAAGATGGTTTCCATAATTAGCGCCCATCCTTGCAGCAAGTTTCTTATGTGCATGCACAAAATAAGCTTTTTTATGGCAATTTAGGAAGGCTTTGTGAACATTCCTGTTTTAATTTTTCTGGCCTGAATTAAGCTCTGCTTTCTTTTGTTTTAATATGTATTATGCTTGAAATGTTTTGCTGAGTTTGTCCTAAATAGTTTGTAACAGTTGTTAAGTCAGGATTTTTTAAAGCACAGCTGTCTGTGCTGGTAACAATATACAAAGAGTGGGATTCCACTCTGCCTCTTTTAACCATTAGTTTTCCTTGATCAGACTGTTTCAGCCATTGTCTTGGGAGTTTGTCAATCATGTCTTGGCTGAGCCCAATGACTGTGTGGGAGTATCCCGCCTCAGCTCAAGTGGCTGCATTGAACTTCATAAGGGACTGCATTACAACTATACCCCAATTGGCATTACAATGCTGCAAGCATAACCTGTGAGCTTCAAACATACTCAGCAACAGAGAATGTCATGGATTGTTTAGGCCATAATAGAAGCATAAATAAAATTCTCATCTTTTGGGAAATACGTGTCCAATCTAGGAACTAATAAGTTTACGAGAATGTACTAGTTTATCCTTGACTGAAGAAGAGTCTTCCAGATTTCTATACAGTGAATGCCGTAACAAGAGTTTGAAAAACATCTGAGAACTAAGATTGAATTTATTAAATCAATACCCATCAGTCACATATCTGGCAATTGAGTCACAAAGGTTTTTATGCAAGTAAACGTAGTTTTGAGCTTGAGCTTACCAGACATTGAGCTCTTTTGACTTAAAGAAATGCTACAGTAGAGGTTGCCAGTGTCTGGGGAATTCAAGGACTGGTCTATGGGCCACCAACACAGAAGTCTGCTTCCATTAGTCACTGTGAACCTGCATCTGTGAGATTATTATAAGCCTACGTTTTTGCCAATTTACTCAGTGAAAACTACTATAAAACTAAATGCCCATGGGTATACTACGTTGTGCATTATTTTGTTTTGGTATATAAAAGTACTTCTCTTTTATAAAAGGTAAACACTGGATTGGTTAATCATTATTGAATGATACTTGGTAACGATTGAGCTCTGAGACTCTAATACCTCCCTGAAAGTTCTTTGAATATTCGCCCCTCAACCTGAGTGTCAAATGCAAAAAAGGGTGTATTGGGTGCTCAGTTTGCAGTACCATTCTAGGTCAGGTTCCAGGAAAGAATTGGTTAAAGGTCTCAAAGCTACTTTTTTGGCCCAGTAACCCGATTGTCCCTTAGCTCTCAAATGGGTCCTGATAGTGTGCAAAAGCAGCCATGAGTGGGAATGCCCTGAGCATGCATCTTTATCCAAAGAGCACAATATTTTAACAGAATGTGTCTTGGCCTCCTATCATCGTCTATTGATCCAACTGTGCACATGTAAGAAATATCATGGGTCAAAATGTCACTAGGACTGGAACATTGTTATTGTATCAAAAAAGTGTCCAAGCTAGTACCGTCAAGAATTGATCAAATAGTGTCTAGGGGTGCAGCATTCTCAACTCATCATAATGTGTCTGAGACTACAACAAAATGGCAGTCTAGGCCTGCAACATACTTCATCTATAAGAATGACTCTGAGTCTTCCACATCATCACTGAATCAGAATATTAGCAAGCCTGCTCCATCATTGAACAATGAAAATATGTCTAGGCCTGCAACATTTTCTATGTGTCAGAACATATATAATGCCTGCTTATCATCAATGAATCATAAGGTGCCCTGGCCTGCAGCATCATTAAGTGTGGAGAGTGTTTGTGGCACTGTAATGCCTTCAGCTATATTGACGTGTCAGAGCCTGCAACAGCATCAGGGCACCGAATGTGTCGGCGCCTGAAGCATCATGCATGTTTTAAAATGTGTCTGAGCCAGCATCAAGTAATGAAAAATTGCCCTTTCAATCATCAGCCATTAATGACCTCATTACTCCAACCTTCAATATCAGGGCTTTTGTGTTTGCCCTACCCCTCTTGCTCGGCCTCACCATCTTCAGAAGTTTGGTTCTCGCCTTCCTCCACCTCCCCATCGTAACCATTCCTCCAAGGGCTTTCAGCGTGGGTTATCAGGTTAAGGGCAGAAGGGTTCAGGATATCTTCCTACGGAATCTTCCATGTTTAGGCCTGTTATGCCCAAGTGGGATCTAGAGTCAGCACCTTTGCCTTGTTTGCCCCAACACATCCTATTCTTGAAGTTCGACACCCTCAAGATCCAAAATCTAGCTACATTACTGAAATAGGATTGCTGATTAAATCTCCCTTACTTTGGTCCTTTATTCAACCCACCCTATCTGGCTGTGCCTTCCCCACTTCTGGCTGGATTTCATGTACCCCTTTGCAGTGGTACTTGGTTTTTCTTGAGTTGTGCCTTCCCCTCAAACGCACTGTAGTGCCTGTGGTTCTTCTTGAGTCCTGTTTTCCTGTTTTTCTTGAAAAATAAACTCTTATTCAGAAGGTTGGAGTTCGGAATATAGTTTGCAGAAACAAGGCCTGACATAAATAGTGTGTTCTAAATATCTTGTACAAAAACATTGTCCCAATTGGGTGTAGATTTTACAGAACTAACTCCAACGTGGTGGTATTTCTGTAAACGATATTTAGGAGACAATATCTAACCAAACAATATTCTGATGCAGCTACTAATCTATTAGGAATGTGTGTTAGAACAACACAACTTCATAATACAGATACTGAGTCTTCCTATATAATCAGTAAATGTTGGTCTGTTTGGCTACCTCACAGTAGTACCACATTCAAACTCCTAAATCCTGAAAGTTAGAGATGTTGTCAGGCACCTACAACATGACCCTCATCCTACTCTTCCCAGCCAAGTAATACTACATCACACATCTCTCCTGCTCCCCACAAAGTCACCCTTAAAGCAGTCTTGACAGTGTGAGCTACATGAAACGTGTACTAATCACTAAAGTACATACATAAATATCTCATTGCATTTGAACAGCGTTAATTTTGGTGAGACACAACCAGGTAACAGTTAAGGATTTCACACTCTACACCCAGTCTTCCCACATATAACACACATCTCCAAACACATAACAACCAAACATATTGGTCCATCTGTGATCCCTCCAAACAGTGAGAGAGCTACATGCTACACCAGAGGCAGTTGTGTGTTAAACAATTGCATAACATAAAATAATATAAAACATCTGAACCTGCAATATCGTCCACAAGTCCGAAAGAGTCCGAGAAAGCAGCATTTTCCAGGGATCAGAATGTGCCTGAGTCTCCATCATCATCCATTGATCTGTTTGTGACAGATCCTGTGACATCATCAAAGACTCTGTGTGTATCAGTATGCACTGAGATCAACACAACTGAACCTGAAGTATCACCCGTGCATCAGAATGTGCTTCAGCATCTTTCACGTCTCAACTTTCAGCCTCCCCCAAGGAGCGTAGCTCCGGGGTTGGGGGGGAAGGGTTGGGGTGGGTGTGACACCCTCTAATAAATATGCTCTGGTGTGTTTAGCTGGTTGCAGCGGCCTCCAGTCGGGCTGGCAGTGTCTGTGGTCAGGTTTCCACTCAGATTTGCAGCCTTCATGCCACAGACACACATCTCTATGAAACTTTGGAGATTGTATACACCAACCCCTCCTCTTCCCTTTACATAAAACAGGCCAAGAATAAACAAAGGACTGGATGGCTCTTATGTGGTGCAGAGAAGACTCTTTAATTTAAGACAATTTTCATCCATTTTGCCATTTTAATGGCAGTGATGGTTGGGAAATCTCTGTTCCACACACCCATATCTAACTGACTAAGCTACGCCCCTGCCTCCTCCATGGACACTTCGAGTGCCCTGGAGAGCAGTAAATGCCAGAATAAAAGTGGCCTCTGCTGGTCGGGCCCATAAGATATCTAGACTCAGCAAACAAAGAGGACACCACCATAAACCAACCACTTGGGGTACGACACTCATGAACAGCCAAGCCATACTGCAAACACAGGATTGATAACCTGCAAAAGTTCTGGCACTGAAACCAAGCAAACAAGAAAATGCACCAAATTTCCTCCTGCATTTGAAAGAAAACGTGCTCGTGACAGGCTTTCCTTCGAATGACAGATGTCCAAGAAAGGACGTTTCAGTAGTCACGACTATAACTATAAGACGTGATATTCGGTAGGAATGTACAGTAGCAAAGCAAATGCCATTTCGCAGCTGTAGGAGGCCTGGTATTATTTTGGCAGAACAGTAAAAACACCCCAGCACCAGAAATAACCCAGCAAGGAAATTAAAAGGCAGAACAATCAGCTATTTTTCTAGCAAAACATCTTTAAGAAAACAAGTTTTTTTTTCACAGAGCAATAATGAAAAGCAGGTGCTTGCATACCAGCCTTGGGGTGGCGTGGGCCTCACAAGGCATGGGCCATTTACCACAGGGACCACTGTCTGGGTCTTGAATAAACAACGCTGATTGAACGAGAAGCGCCACACACATTCAATGTGGTACGGCGGCCGGTATGCTCTGAGAGCAGGCAAACTGGATTTCCTTTCAACCGGCCAAACAAATTGGCCCTTTATGTGGTTGAGGTAACTGGCAGGACACAGAGAGGAAACTCGGCTTCTCCAATGACTTCCAGCTTAAGAGGAATCAAGCAATTACCTTCCGGCTCCAGGAGCTTCCTGATTGGTTAATGGGCGAAGCATGCTGAATTAGTGTGCAGGCAGATTTCTTCGAATGCTCCTCCACATGGATACTTTTACGAAGGCTAAATCATGTGCCTATGCACTTACACTATATCTATGAAGAGCTGTCAGCTAGCTCAATGTCTTGATAGAAATAGCGGCCAGTCATTTTTTTTTCAAAGTTTCTTTATTATTATTTTCCATGAGCAATACATTTTTCACAGCAAACTTATAATAAACCAGAAAAAACACATTCGACACGATTAGACAACAGATACATTCATTTTGGCGTAATATAAGTTAGCTTTAATTCGTACACTGTATGTTTCAGACCAACTGTTCTCCTGCACCACAAGTAGGGTGACCAGATTTTGAGAACCAAAAACTGGGACACGCCAGAAATAAAAGTAGGACTAAAGCCTTCAGTCTTACTTCTATATCAAGGCTATTTCTGCATAGCCTTGTAAAAATGTGTGCATACACATATATATATATAATAGGTTTTTAAATGTATGTGCAAGCGCGCACACACATACATTTACAAGACTACATTTACTTAACATTATTGATGGCAGGACCTCCACCCTATGCCCCTTGACCTTCTCCCCACCCTGTTTCCAGCATGCTGGGAGCATGCAACCGAACTGCTTTTGTGCTGCCTGACAAAACATAATAAATTGCTTATTTTCTTTTCATTCTTTTGAAGTGTGTAAGGGGAGTATACCTTCCAATTCTCCTTTCAATTACAATTACCTGACCTTTGTCCCATAAACCGGGAAATTTATTCAAAAATAAGAGACACCAGGACAGTTCACTGAAAACTGGGACTGTCCGGGTAAAACCGGGGCGTGTGGTCACCCTAACCACAAGACATGTTTCAGGTGCTAATCTTTTCCACTTCGAGTCTGTCTCATCATCCGTTCCTCCTCGGTATTCTATCCACTTTTGTAATTTCTTAATGTTTTATGGGATATCGTCCGTCTTATATATTGGAGTTCCATTATTCGGCATCTGTCTAACACTGCTTTCCAATTCAAGATATTAGGACCTGCCGATTTTCTCCCGGTCTGGGCTATACCGATCTCACATTGTAAGTGCCTATCTTTTCCATTTGAGTAAATTCCTCATCTTTGAGAATGCCAAGAAACACCACTTTATGAGATAGTTCTATAGTGTGTCCTAATGCTCTGCCCTGTTCCACCATACAGATTATGTACGGCGAAGGCATTGTTTATCGTAGTATAAAATTGGATTATTATTTGGGGTAGGTGTCTACCCATTTCAAAGAATAACCACAACCCATGTCATGGTGAACCATCAAAGATACTAAATTAACTTGAGCTTAACCCCTTGGTAGCTATGTCACAGAGCACACAGCCTTAATGTAGAGCAGTGAGCAAAGTATTTATATAGTACCCAAACACTAATAAAGTGAAAATGCAAAACAATAACAATCTCACACTAAATTAGAAAAATAGAGTAAAATTTAATAGGCAAAATGATACAAAAATTACAAAAATCCAATAAGGGGAACCAGAGATATATATTTTTTTACATTTTTAAGTAGAAATGATGCCAAAAATTACAAGGCACTAATGATAGTCTATGGTCATGTTACACTGGAACCTAGGTATAATTTTAGGCTGACTGCAATGGAGCGAGGGTTGGATACACCAACGAGGTTCATCCATGTTCAAGATTTTACCTTCTAACTTAGTCCTTTAAGTCCCAACCCACCACAGGAGCATACTTCTAGAGCCCCCCAGGACCTCATTGAAGATACTTAGAGGTTCAGAGGGTGTCAGGCAGAGGCCAACAGCAGAGTCCAGTCCAGGTCCATTGCCACTGGTCAGCTGGCTGCTTCCAGAAACAAGCCTCTTGCAGCTTGGTGTATCCATGTAGCTTGAACTGAGCTCAGCCTTGTGACCTTTGGACACATTTCTTTGTCCTGGGTTCAAGAAGGGCTCCTCTCAGGTCACAGACACCAGGTCCGGTCCCCTTCTGATCTTTCACAGTTCCAAGACATATTCTGAAATGAATGTCTAGATGTGCCACATTTATGCCTGCCGCTAGCTAGTGGGTGAGAATAACTCCTGGGCACGTCCTAATTTAAGGGGTAAAAGTTACTGGGCCAACCCTACCCACTTTGGACATTTTCAAGATGGTGAAAGTCTTTGGTCACTGTAAACCTAAGTTTTGAGAGCTAGATGTGTATGTGCGGAGTGTACTATGGTAATCACAGAGTACTCCCACATCTAACACTAAAATCAAGTTCGAAGCAGCGCCTGTACCCACAACAAATCTACAGACAGAAGTCTGGTAGGACAAAAGCAGAGTCCTTCATTAATAACCAGACAATGGATCCACAAGAATTGTCTTGGTATCCTGCTATCTCACCTTTCAAATGTGAACCCAGCAGACCTGTCAGACAGGATCTGACACTGAACCACGATTGTACATCTTAGTTTAAAAAAACACCTACAGGCCCCACCCTGCATAATCTGGGGAGTTCAGAGGCATCATCTACGCCCATTAAGGTCAGCCTATTGTTTGCTTCTAGGAGGCAATTCACTTCTATTCACTCCTATGCAGAGCTAATTGCTGGCTGGAGAAGCTGGGGAGCCAATGCAAATTAGCCTGCATCAACTTCAGGAAGGGAAAATGTAACTTTCGGAAAGTTACTTTTCTTAATATTTGATAAAAATCCAACTTCACCATTGAATTGGATTTTTAATAACTACTAAACATAATAACTACTAAACATAGCTGTTCAATTATTTTTCTATCTGGTTTCATTCCAGAGATACAGTATTAGCATTTTAATCTGTACTCTGGTTTTCTGCATAGGCCTGCTTCACTGAAAATAGCTTTTGGGTACTAGTCAATGTAAAGACATGTTGACATGTTGACATTAAATGTGTACATGTCCGACTTTTAAATACCGTGCCCACTGCATTGTGGGCTACAATACCTATATTGCAATGACTTCTTAATATTTAAAAGGAAGGTTTTGATCTGTCAAAAGGGTTTATTTTAACAGGCTAAATTGCAGTTTTTATACTGCTACGGTCAGGTTACCATGGTAGCCCTGAAGTCATAATTGCACTGCCAGTTTAGTGGATTGAACAGTAGTTGCTGCAGTACACTAGTGGCATTTAACTTCCAGGCCTTGGGTAAATTTTTTACCATATACTAAGGACTTATGAGTAAGTTAAAAATACCAATCAGGAGTATTCCAATTGAACCATGTTTACAAGGGGGGCAGAGGGACTTTATTACTGGTTAGCAGGTGTAAAGTGCACAGAGTTCTAAAGCCAGCAGAAATATAGGATCTAGCAAAAGGTGAAAAATCCAGAGTGACTGCATAACAAAGGGGGATTTCCTACAAGCATCCATTTTTTTTTTTTGAGTTTTACATTGCGTGAACTAGACCCGAGATATGAGGTATCAGAGCGCTTTACACGAGCACCAGTTTCGTTACAGATGGACACATTCATTTTTGTTAGGCACGGGGAGATTAAGTGATTTATCCAGAATCACAGGTTGTTGAGCCTCGTTGCAGAGACTTGAACCCGGTTCCCCAGCTTCAAGGTCGACCGCTCTAGCTGTAAGGCTACATCCTCTCCCCCATAGTTCGACAATGTGTGCTGGGTCCACAGCTGATTACTTGTAGGTAGGTGGCTGTATAATAGGAGGTGGGGCCCATCATAACAAAGCCCTGTTCAAAAGTGGATATATACCATTTTGCCATAGTGACCCTTTTATGGCCACACAGTGCTGAGATGTGGCCAATTAAAGCTTTGTGGAAGTAGAAGGGATTGTTTTGTAAGATGGATAATATTTTATGAAGGATGATCATTTTATTGAAAGAAACACTACCCAACCAAGAAAGCGTAAGAGTTGACCTGTTTGAGTGTCTTTTTCAGTGAGTGCCAATAGTGATAGTTAATTTGCAATGGGCTGTCAGTCAGGAAAATTGCAGCACTAAGGATGTTGGGATTTGTAGGCCTAATAGGAAAAGTCGCGTTCTAAAAAACATCTGGCTGAAAGGAGTGCCTAATTTGAGCCAGTGGTTGCAGGTGGGGCCCACCGGAGCTCATTGTTTTGAGGACAGGACGTTATTTTTCTCATTATCCTTCGACCCAGAACATGAGAGAGAAAAACACAAATGGAGGAAAGGACGAGGGCCAGAAAGACGGAAAAGCAGTGGCTAAGGGAGAAAGCAGTCTTGGGATGCCACATCTTGATCTTCAAAAGCACTGGCCGTTGGCCTCTGAGCAAAACTTTGGGCACCTGCACTTATAGTTATTCGGATTAAGCACTGGCTGAAACTCACCCATGTGACACGAGACCTGTGTATTCTTGTCTCCCTTTTTCAGCAGTATAAACTCACATCTTACTGCACTATTGATTGCATGATGACAAACGTGAAGCACTGCAGCGGATTCTGGGATAGCTTTCATCCTTTTCCTCTTGCTTGCATCATGGGAGAGGTAGCACAATGGTCTATTGATTGCAACTGTTCACAATTATTGAATTTTCTCTACATTTGTGCTCTGAAGTGTCATTATGGAAATGTAATTTTTATGATGTTATTTGATTCTTTGACATTGTCTGCCTTGTGGATAAATAAAATTCTTATTTGAACCTACAAGATCCCGATTGTAAATTCACAATGGACTTTGTAGCCAGTTTCTATATCCCACCCTTGATCTGAAGTCTAAGATGGCTGCGAACTCCCAAATACCAACATGAGTAAATACAACTAAGGTCCCTCAGGGCAACATTCATTTTTTCATCAATTTATTCCCAGTCACTTCACAGTATAGTATGTCTTTCATGAATATGGAAACATAATTCTTAACTTGCACTGGTGTTTGCAGGTTGTGGGCACCAGCACTCATTTGTGGTGACTGTGGCTAATTTTTCATCATTAGACTTTGTCCAGGAGGAAGAGTCAGAAAAAAAGAAGGAAGAAGGAAGATCAATATAGTAAAACAGTAATAAAGAAAGAAAGCAGGGATGAAAATTAATCTGCAGGTGTGAGATAAGATACAGGAAGTGAATGATGGCGGAAGAAAGAGATATGAGGGGGCATCAAGATGGAGCTTCCTTGGTATTGAGCAACCTGGCATTCACTAGCAGCCTCCTAGGAAACGTTTTAGGCACCTGGACTCTTCTTTCTTTGTACAAAGTAAGGACGAATCTAATTAAAAAAAACACTATGACCCCTTCCGTTAAGCTTGTAAAGTAGAAATGCAACAAATCGATTTGATATTGTTTATGATGAATATTTGCATGGATAGAAAATATGAAAGAAGCAATTTAGAACCGTCTGTTTTAACCTTCTGGATGTGTGATGCCAGAATCTGCAAGGCCTAAATATCAGAGGGTTGTCTGAGCCCTCTCATATGCACTGTGATTCCTGGCTGGTTTTAAATGGCAATTGAAAACAGAGACAGTATACCCACCAACTAAAAAAGGTATGAATACCTTGATAAGTAGCAAAATTTATGAAAAGTGTGTAAATAGATTTCTGGTACTTACTGAGCAATATATACCACAGTACTTACCACCCAACGCACGTCAGTTCATCATCATCCTATCACCTCCAAATTTTGACTGGATATCTTTATTTCAGGGCACCAGCTGGCACATTAGCACTTGCATGATAGTCAAAGGCATGCTTGATCAGTGTGACTCAGAGCAATTTGCAATGATATTTTGTATACAGGTCTGTGGTACATCCCGGATTGACAGCGAGGACTTTACTTTGTTGCTTTTGGCTGGGGATGTGGTACCTTTAGTCCTTCAAAACTTGTTTAAGTGATTACAAGAATATTGTAAACTAAAGCCATGATTTTGGGCTTGGTGGCGTGACACACCATCACAAATGTGACGAATATCCTGTCTGCCGTATTCCAAGTGCATTAGGATATGTGGTGGAATATCTGTAACCACAAAACCCTGTGGGATGTAGACCATCCCTGGGGGAGAGGAGATAGAACATTTAATGTAGAGAATGGAATATCATTCTCTCTTTCTCTACATTCACAATCACCTAAAGGTATCCCATCTTATTTAGAAAACGCATGATCTTTTTAGAAAACCAATGAGTATCTTCCTATAAAATGAGAAAAAATGAATTGTTTTTTTTTGTTAGACCCTCACCCATTCTAGTTGTTGCCTGCTTCATCATCTGGTGTCATCCTGGTCCCTAAAAACCAGGATGGACTCGACCATATTCCAGGGAGCACTTTTGATATAAATTGCAACAGAGGTTTTCTCTGATTAAAAATACATAGAAAAACCAAGGTAGCCTTTTTGTTAGTGGTTGTTCAGATATGATTAAAAATATCAATAAGGAGGGGTTAACTAAGGGATGTAATCATACTATTATCCTATCAAGTTTGTCGACATGTTTCAGTCTCAGAAATAAGGCCTGTAGAGGTCCAGGGCTTTCATCAGGACATAAAGGTGCCTCAGAAACAATTGTTTGGTTACTAACTGTCCAACTTCCCTAATGAATGGGGACAAACACACAAATCCATGCATGTAAATGCTTACTAGCCCGCTTGATAAGGGGAATGCCCAAACTTGATTCCCTGTTATGAAATCTCTTAAGTGCAAAAACAACAGTTGATGGACAGAATGCCTTTGGTTTTGCTTTGTTCGCCCTAAGTTGGCAGGGTATGCCCAGACGTGGGTCCCTTGCTCACTTTGCCACTGGATTCAAGCTAGCCTGGCTGATGACGGCTGATTAGCCAGAAACCGGTCCCAGGATGCTTGTTTCCGGTCCAGGGAAGACATGGCTTGGCAGTTCGGGCTGGACTGTTCCCATGAGGCACAGGGTCAGACTGATTTGCATATGGCCATGTCTGAACTGGGGTGGCGGAGTGAGCTAAAGAATGATGATGGATTAAACCCAGATCAGTTGACTGGGGGTGAGTGCTTGCATTGTTCAACACTCCGTCCATCATCCCCTTTGGTTTTGCTTTGTTCGCCCTAAGTTGGCAGGGTATGCCCAGACGTGGGTCCCTTGCTCACTTTGCCACTGGATTCAAGCTAGCCTGGCTGATGACGGCTGGTTAGCCAGAAACCGGTCCCAGGATGCTTGTTTCCGGTCCAGGGAAGACATGGCTTGGCAGTTCGGGCTGGACTGTTCCCATGAGGCACAGGGTCAGACTGATTTGCATATGGCCATGTCTGAACTGGGGTGGCGGAGTGAGCTAAAGAATGATGATGGATTAAACCCAGATCAGTTGACTGGGGATGAGTGCTTGCATTGTTCAACACTCCGTCCATCATCCCCTTTGGTTTGCTTTGTTCGCCCTAAGTTGGCAGGGTATGCCCAGACGTGGGTCCCTTGCTCACTTTGCCACTGGATTCAAGCTAGCCTGGCTGATGACGGCTGATTAGCCAGAAACCGGTCCCAGGATGCTTGTTTCTGGTCCAGGGAAGACATGGCTTGGCAGTTCGGGCTGGACTGTTCCCATGAGGCACAGGGTCAGACTGATTTGCATATGGCCATGTCTGAACTGGGGTGGCGGAGTGAGCTAAAGAATGATGATGGATTAAACCCAGATCAGTTGACTGGGGGTGAGTGCTTGCATTGTTCAACACTCCGTCCATCATCCCCTTTGGTTTTGCTTTGTTCGCCCTAAGTTGGCAGGGTATGCCCAGATGTGGGTCCCTTGCTAACTTTGCCACTGGATTCAAGCTAGCCTGGCTGATGACGGCTGATTAGCCAGAAACCGGTCCCATGAGGCACAGGGTCAGACTGATTTGCATATGGCCATGTCTGAACTGGGGTGGCGGAGTGAGCTAAAGAATGATGATGGATTAAACCCAGATCAGTTGACTGGGGGTGAGTGCTTGCATTGTTCAACACTCCGTCCATCATCCCCTTTGGTTATGAAAATGCGAAACCACTAGATATCTCAAATGGATTTTTCAGCTAAAATATAGCACCTGAAAGCAGGTACTTGACTGTGTTAGCACGCTGGGTTCTCAAAACTAGTTCTGTTGTTTGCCCCAGGGGTATAAGAACAGCCCTGGGTTGTTTTCAGCCCGGGTTACAGAACTTTTACAAAATGTTGGCAATCAGGTATTGTCCTATGTCGATGACATTTACTTAGTGAATAATGACCTTTCTACACACTTGACAAGAGTGGATCACATTGTTTGGCGATAAGCTCACATGGGCTACAGATTTAATTTAAAAAAAATCAAAGATTGACCACCTCAATATCCAGTTTCTGGGATACGAGCTGTCAAGTGAAGGCAAATGCCTTGCAACACACTTCCTATAGAAGTGTGCGCTCTTACTACCACCAAACATGTTGAAGAAACTTCAGTCCATATTGGGATTCCTAAATTTTGGCATGATTTACATTCCAGATTATGCAGAACGGGTTAAACCATTCTACGACTTGATTCGCCCAGACTTTTCAAGGACTTACTAGACAACTGAACACACGCAGATCTACATTCAGTACAAGCTGACATGCTAGCTTCAAAACACTTACATACATGTGTAAACACAACAAACCTGATGATCCATATCACTACGGGTGCATCAGGGTATACCTACATTACATTCAACGAGGGTGACACTGTACCAAAATCGCATTTATACACCAATGCTGAGATGCAATTTGCACCGCCAGAAAAGATTCTGATGGCAGTTCAGACTGCTGTGGTGAGAGAGAGAGCATTGGCTCAGGGGAAACAAATTATTGTCCTGACTCCAGTGCCAGCCTTAGAGGCTGCCACAAAGGTCAGCATTCCTAATGCTAAGGCTTTACATTTGCGATGGTTACAGTGGGCCAACTCTCTCACCGCAACAGATGTAGAATACAGATTTGACTCTAAACTACAAACACAAGCATACCTGCAGTACGAAAAATAATTCCTTCTGCCTAATGAAGTCATGCCTCTTAATCAGTATGATTATATCATCTATACTGATGGTTCTGCACAGACTGCGCTAGGGGCAAAACACCAATACTCGGCAGCGTGCGCCGCTGTTAAGGGTAGAATGCAGACTGGGGAATTCTACCCTGAGAAGACCTACATGCAGTCACTAGGTGATTGGACAACGCAGCTGGCAGAACTCAGAGCTCTAATTCTAGCGTTGAAGAACATGGGTCCCGGATTCTCCACACTCATAGAGTGCGATTCGTATTATTGTGTCCAGTCTTACAATGAGTATCTACACTACTGGAGCCAGAATTGATTGAGTGATTCCAAAAGGTACACCATAAAGCACAAAGCACTTTGGGGACAAGTGGCTAAGCTGAAAGAATGCTAGCCACAGACTCATGTGACTCACACCTTGAGTCATCAACGTGTAGGAATACACATGACAGGGAATTCCATGGCTGATGAAACTGCAAAAGCAACAGTGCAAAGTGCTGCTGTCACTGCTCTTACTCGTTCCAGTACGAGGATAGATAGAGACATTATTATAGCTGTCAACACTGTACGTGATGACACCCACTTGCCGAAAGGCTTTCCAGCAAAGTACTCCTGCCAGTTAAGTGTGCAAAACATACCTTTAGCTCATATTCCCAGAGTGGGAGGATAGAGTAATACCAAGTTCAGATCACAGGTTAGGTTTATTCCTAGCAGCACATGAGGGCCTTGCAACTGATCACGCAGGGGTGGCAGCTACATTTTCATTATTGCAGCAACGCTATTGGTGGCCAGGTCTCTAAAAACAGACTAGGGACTTTGGGGCACATACATCAAGCTAGGCAATTGCGATTCCTTAATAGCGATTATTAAGGAATCGCTATTAAGGAATCGCAATTGCCTATGCATGTAGGTTTCGCTAAAATATTAGCGATTCCTACAAATTGCAAATTGCGATTCGCACTTAAGGAATGGCTTCCCATTCATTCCTATGGGCCTAGGGGCCTATAGGAATGAATGGGATGGTATTCACAATTTGCGAGTACCAAATAGGTATGCGCAAATTGCACATGCAATTTGCAAGGGTGATAGGGGGCCAAAAGGCCACCCTGATGCACCCCAATACAGGTAAGTGTGCACATGTGGCGCACATACGTGTCCTACGGGCATGTGTGTGCACCAAATGGCACTTAGAAAAATGCCAAAAAGTGCATTTTTCTATGGAATGCAAATTACCACCAACTTGAAGTTGGTGGTAATTTGCAAATCCTTAAAGCAGGGTCAGAATTTTTTCATGCTTCCTGCATTGCATTTAGGGAATCGCAAAATGCGATTCCCTAAATGCATTCGCAAAATAGGTAGGCATAAATTGCGATTCCCTATTTTGCAATTTGCTTTGGGCTTGATGCATCCCAAATAGCTCAATACCTGTCGCAAACGGGCCGATTCTGCGAATCGGCCCATTTGCGACCGGTATTTTGCTTGATGCATGTGCCCCTAAGTCCTTAAATGCAAAATCTGCCAGTAGATGAAGCGGTCCACCATAGCACGTCCATCACAGACACCTTTATTAATCTCAAACAAGCCACTTGCTTGTGTTTATCTGGATGACTGCGGCCCCTTACAATCAGATGGGGCTTACAAATACACCCTGGTTGCAGTGTATTCCTGCTCTTGATTCCTATGGGTCTGGCAATAGTGATCAGCTGGCACCCAAACTGTTATAAAGTATCTGGAAGTCTCTATCAGGACATACGCAGTTGGCACATTCCATTCGGACCAGGGGCCGGTGTTAGCTTCTAAGGCTTACAAAGACACCATGGGAAAATTGAGTATGACCATGCGGTACTCCTCCCCTACCATCTCGAGGGAAATTTGGCAGTGGAAAGGAAGAACCAGGACTTAAAGAAGTCGTTAACAGCAAGGGTATTAGGCTCAGGTTATAGTTGGGTCCATCACCTATATGGGGTCCAGAGAGCCCTCAACAATCTGCTTAGAAAATCCCTGGGAGGTCAGACTCTCTATAAGATCCTGTTTGGGGTTAAGATGTGAGTACCTGGCCATGACAGCACCAGCACAGTGGCTGTTTTACAGGAACTGAACAGCTTCCGGGACGCACTGAGCAATGTCCAAGTAAAACACACCACCACTGGAGAAGTGAAGGAAGCACTAGTATCTCATGTCTGGATCCCCAAGATTGGTGAACTGGTCCGGGAGAAAATAGTGGACAAGAAAGAATTTTGGGCCATCTTGGGCCTTTACCTGTCCTGGCTGTTGAAGGTACCTGAACTGTACTTTTACCATCCTTGCTGGATGCAAAAACAAGAGGTTTGTGTTAATAGATCTCATCAAACCACATCATGTTGGCAGTTCTACACAGTAGGCCACTTGGGATGCTGAGTAGTTACCTGTCTCCTCTCCCTACTATACAGGAGGTCCCGTTGGAAGCTTTTTAAGTTTAAAGATTTTTATTTTTGATTAAGAATATAGGTGAATACATACTCAACTGCTATACCATAAGAAGAATATATTATACAATGAAAACAATGTAAAATAAAAAAGCAAATACAATCATGAAGGTAATGAAATGGACGGCAATTAGAAAAAGTCAAGCAAATAAAGGATAAGACAATAGCAAAGACATAAAGGAAGTGAGAAGTGGAAAAGAGAAAATAGATACACCTTTAAAGTTAATATGTCAAAGAAAAGGAATTACAACAACAGGTTTATGAATCTCAAATCTGTACTAATAAGCATATAAGAACCATTATACAATGTTAAAAAAAGCTTAAACGTTAGCAACCTTAGAGAGATAAGCAGTGAGTGGTGACCACAAAATAAAAGTTTTAACCAACATTGGGAGAGTTTGTAAATTATATCTGTCAAGTCTATGGTTATGGCAGATTAAGTTTCACCATTGTTTAATGTTGAGATTTTCTGTAGATTTCCAGTGAGACGTAATGACCTGTAAACCTATTGCAAGCAACAAATCTACAAATTTACCATATTTCTTGTTAGTTGTCCATAGTGTATGTAGTCCACCGAGGCATATCTTGTCTTGGAAAAATGGTGCATAAATCCAAGTGATGTCAGCAATTCTATCCCATCCCTGAACCCAGAAATCAAACACCACCTGATATTGAAAGAAAATATGAACATAAGTACCAGAATAAGAGATACATCACCAAAAAGGACCGTGCCTAAGACATTTGAGTTTAAACATGTGAGCAGGTGTATAAAATAATCAATTATAAAAATAGTATAATGTTTGAGTTAAATTAGCAAGGTGACCTTTGGAATGTATTTTGACCCATATTGTATGCCATAACGAAAGAGGCCAGCTATATTGTAAATCTGATTCCCATAATGTTTCCTGCTTAAATTTAGGTCTATCTTGAGTGGGTGTGATAAGTGTTTTAATGATAAGAGAAGCAGTGGGAGTTTTATGCAGTGAATAATGAGGTATTGGCATAGCGTCAGTCGTATTTGAGAGTTGAAGGAATGAGTTGAGGGCATGTAAAAGAAGATCATGTAATATATTATACTCATTATGTAAGGAAGATGATAAATTGAATAATTGGCAATGAATTGGAAAGGAAATAATTGAATTATTGGTGATAAATTGGGAAACAGTAAGTAAGCCTTAATCAATCCATCTCTTCCAAAAAAGAGGTTTCCCTTTATGAATAAGCAATTTGTTATCCCAGATGGGGCTTTGGAGAATTTCCTGAAATGTGGAAGTATTAGAGGTAAGAAGCAGTTTGATCAAGGAACAAGAGTGCAAAATAAGCGATGTTAACCAAAACTTAGGGGGTTGCAACATATAAATAATCTGTTTGTGTGAGAAGGGAAAGATCATGGAGAACTCTAAAGCCTACCATAATTTAGGTTCTACTATATTAGGTTGAAAAATAAAGGATTGAATCTGTTTAATACCGAAGGCCTTGTGGTAAAGATAGAAATCAGTAAAGTTAACACCTCCCGCCGATTTGGGGAGTTTAAGTCTATTTAATGATATGCAAGACCTTTTCCCATTCCATAAGAATTTAGATAAAATGTTTTCTATAGAAATGAAGTATTTCTTGGGAATCTTAATTGGCAACATCTGAAGAGAAAAATTTATAATGGGAAGACTCATCATTTTAATTGTGTCAAGATGACCCCACCAAGATAAGAAAAGAGGTGACCAACCCTGAGTGAGGTGTGTAATTTTAGCAATTATGCTATCCAGATTGATTTTTAATGCATCTCTGAGATTATTGGTATAGAAAATTCCCAAACATTTACAGCCTGATTGTGAGTTTGCCGGTCTTGGAGCAGGTTGCCACGCCAGCGCCCCGCTCCAAGACCACCAAACTCAACCGCAGCCTGCCAGATTACGAGTCATTTCGTGGTCTGATGGGCGAGCGGCCCAGCCCAGCGGTGCAGTTCAAAGGCTCATATATGAGCCTTTGAACTGCAGCGCCGAAGGAGGGCCAGAGCAAGTTCCTGCATGACATGGACTTTGCAGTCCATGCCGTGAAGGAACTGGAGTGCATGCACATAGGGGGCACACTGTGTGCCACCCTGCATGCATCCTCATGCACAGGGCCACCAGGGGGGCCTGTAAGGCCCCCTTACTTTCCTGATTGTCACACTTTTCATGGTGGGATCACCACCATGAAAAGTGTGGAGGTCAGTAAAGTCATATTATGCTTGGCGATGCCGCAGCGACAGTGCCAGCATATTACTGCCCCAGACCGCCGTGCCAATGCCGAGGGATCACGGATCCCCGGCGGTTGTGGTGGTCCCATGGCGGTCCAATGGCTGAAGTGGTAATACAGCGGTCGGACCACCGGTGCAGCGGTAGCCGCCACACCACCACGATTTTGGTGTCCTATGGACCGCCAAACTCGTAATTAGGCCCTTAATTTTTACAGGATTCCATGATAATCCTACCCTTGTAAAAAAAACTCCATACAGAATTTATTAAGCGGTAGGACTTTGGACTTATCCAGTTTAAGCTTATGACCCGATACCGCAGAATATGACTTAAATCTTCAAAGAAAGAAGGTAGTGAGATGTCGGGTTGTGAAATCAAAAGAAGAATGTCATCGGCATATGCAGTATATTTAATATAAGTGTATTTGACCTGAAAACCATGTAATTTTCGGAGGTTTTAAGTTGATGCAAGAAGGGTTCTACTGCTAATATGAATAATAATGGAGATAAGGGCTATCCTTGCCTGGTGCTTATTTTGAGAGGAAAATAAGATGATTGCGTGCCATTTACCTAATACTGTGGAACGGGGTGACTATTTTGTTTGATACTCAAGTTTATTGAATTTTTTAAAGAACAACAATACGTTGGTAGCATGTCAGGCACATTATTGGAATACACTATAGACGATAAAGGCGACAAAAGTGTGTAAGGCATTTATGGTGTGAATACAGCACATGTTTACAAACAATCACGTACCCAGCCCATCTAACCCCTCAAACGGGCAGTGAGTTGAACCATTTGCCCCATATTTTACCAAAAGTTCAGGGCATCCTCGGGCCTCAAAGAGGGGCTCCTCTTGGGCTCCACACCAGTCCACTCCCCGTCTCCATTTCCGCATAGTAGGTAGCTTGGCTTGGGACCAGAGCGCTGCAATATCGCGCTTTGCCACCGCTAATGCCGTTCCCAGGAAGCGCTTGTCAGACCGGGATCCATCAAGGCCATCAAACACCCCCAGGAGCAGGCGCAGCGGGTCGTGGGGGACCTCCCAACCTAGGGTCTGTGTGAGTTCTCCTTCCACCCCCGCCCAGAACGGTGCAAGGGCGGGACATTGCCAAACCATGTGGTAAAAGTGGAACGGGGTGACTATTAAAGTAGAGAAATGAGTTGGAGAAATATGGGCCAAAACCATGCTATTTTAAAGATTCCATAAGGAACTGCTAATTTGCTCTGTCGAATGCTTTCTCTGCATCCAGAGTGAGTGCTGCTAAGGGAGACTTAAGTTTAGAAGGATACATGAATTGTCTGCAATGTTCCTATGTTTGACAAAGCCAGACTGTTCTTGAGAAACCAAATCCGGAAGTAGATCAATTAGCTGAAGGGCAAGAGCTTTTGTAAAGATTTTGCAATCTATATTTATCAAAGAAATTGGGTGATAATTTTTACACAGTGTCAAATCATGATCATTTTTTGGGAGTAATGCATATCATGGCTTCCGTGAAAGTACCAAAAGATGAATTAATAGAGAGAAAATAGTTAATAAGCTTGAAAAGCTTAGGAAATAAGATGCAAGAAAATTGAAGATAGAATCCTACTGTGAAACCATTGGGCCCAGGTGCTTTGCCTTTTGGTAAGCTTTTAATCGCTGTTTGAAGTTCGCCTATAATGAATGCAGATTCAAGGAAGGAGGTATCAATATTAGTAGGAGTGCGAGGATGAAGGTTTGCAAAATAAGAAATAATAAGAGTTTCCGGAGGGCTGTTTTCAGGAGTGTAAATTGTTTGGTAATATTTTGCAAACATTCTGCTATGCCGACTTCCCAGAGCAATTGGGTACCCGAGGAGTTAATGATAGTCTTAATAGCGTTTCTTTCCTTTCTACCTTTTAAATAATTGGCCATCAAGGATCCTGATTTGTTCTTACCTCCATAATAACGAGTGTTAACCCTGAAAAGTGTGTCACATGCTTTTCGGTAGATAATTTATTGAACTGTATTTTTGCTGTGCTCATCGCTTCTAGATCTATCTTATTATTTTTATATATATTATAGACATGTTCTAAGTGTTTATTGTTGGTTAATAGAGCCATAGTCTCTTTTTCCTTAAGTTTTTTCCTTGATGAAACATAACTAATTATAAACAACCTAGATGGAGCCTTAAAAGCATCCCATATCAAATTGAAAGAGATATTTCCTTTTTTCATTCCATTTGAAAATGTCTGAAATGAAGGAACCAAATGCGGTGAGGAAACCTTTATCAGAAAGTAAAGAATTACTAAATCTCCTTCTAGATTTGTAATTATGTGTATTTAGAATTTCAATATTGGTTATAACAGGGGCATGATCAGAAATCAAAATTGCGCCTCTCTCAGAGCGTGTCAGATGTTGAAGCTGATTCTTGCTTAAAAAAATATAATCAAACCTCGTTTTGGATTGATGGGGGGGGGAGTAAAAGGAATATTCTCCAGGAATAAGACAAGGAGTTGAGAGAAATAGTGCATTGGAAAGCTTTATGTGCTTTATGAGGTGAAAATTTAGTAGAGGAATAGCAATCTAGAAAGGGGGTCTAGTACCTGGTTGCAATCTATACCTAATATGAAGTTCTGTGAATAGTGCTGCGTGAGTTTATGAGAAATGGATGTCTGAGACTCAGGGTCTGGATGTGTTGGACCATAGACATTAAAAAGTGTAAAAGGAATATTATCAATATTAAGCTTAACTAGAACCCAACCAACATCTCCATCAGATTCTTGTGATACAAATGAAATATTTAGACGTTTGTGACATAGTATAATGACTCCATTCTCACGATGTATAACTGAGGTAAAATATACATAGCCAACCCCTCATTTCTTCAAACAAACAGCCCCTCTCTCTGTGAGATGCGTTTCTTGAAGGAAACCAATTATACATTCAAGGTTAGTCAAGTGTGACAATATTCGTTGACTTTTGACTGGGTCCTTTAGACCTGTAACACTCCAATATCAATTCTCAAATTTACTGCAGGAACAGAATTGACAATAATGGATTAACATATGTGAAGGTATGTAGAGAATATATCAAAACGAGAAGAAATGAGAAGAGAAGGAAATGAGAGGAACGAAGAAGGAAAGGAGCACGGGAAAGGAAAGATGAAAAGTAAAATTAGACTCAAAATAAGAGCTAAAAAGGGCAATGCAGGAAAGAAAAGTTCCCTAATTCCAAGTGAAAAAATAAAAACAGAACAGCACATCCCAAAAGACACGAGGAGGCAGAACACTTAATGGAGATGTGTCTGACTAGGCTCCGTACGGCCACGGACGTAATACTATATATTAAACGTTAATAAACAGACAAATACATGTAGGAAGCGGGGGGTGAGAGAAGAGACGTAATTAAATGGACTACAAACTTACCATTAATGACAAAGAGACGTGACGTGAATGAATGAAGCGTACGCAAGGTAAGCACATAAGGGTATGGAAATATCTGTCATGAACCAGTACTGAAACATAAAGGAAAAGGGAGACGAGGATCAACAACATTATCTCATGGAACATAACCTGTAAAAAAAAAAAGAATTAATTAATCAAGAACATCTTGGAAACCACAAATAAGAAAAGATGAGGCAGTCATGTTATAGCATTCCTAGCAGTTTCCATATCTTCATGACCTCATTGTCGAAGGAAAGCTTGCAAATCCTCTGATTCCTCAAAAGTAAATTGCCTGTCTTTGTATGTGATATTTTAAAAAAAACAAGGTTGTAACAGACTATATGTAATATTTAAGGATTTCAACTGAAGTCACATCTCAAGGAAATATTTCCTGTTAGCAGCAGTGGCATTGGAGACATCCTTTGTAAAGTAGACTCTGTATTAGGCCTGGGCGGTGAATTCCGCTCTGCTCGCGGAGTTTTCCGCACTCCGCGCAGCGTAGCGGAGTTTTTTTCCTCGCTCGCGTTCACCAACATCAAGTTGGCGAGCGTGAGCGAGGAAAATCCACTTCCCGGCGAGATTTTTCCTCGTTCCCGATCGTCAACATCAAGTTGGCGAGCGCGAGCCTGGAAAATAAACCTCCCGGCGAGATTTCTCAACGCGGGGGGTCAGGTTTCTCATTGCGAGTGGTCGCATATGCTCGCGACCGCTCGCATTGAGAAAATGCCCGTTCGCGTTGAGAAAGTTGCCGCACGAGTAAAAATCTACTCGAGCGGCAGAAAAGGAAAGCTTGCGCTGTGCATGGTGCCGTTCGCAATGATTGCACAGTGCGGACAAGCATCCGGCACTGTGCAATCACCGCGAACAGCATTTTTCTATCGCACTCTGCCGCTCGCGGAGCTCTGCGTAGTGCGGCGGAGGTTTTTTACCATTTCGCGTAGTGCCGCGTCGTACAACTCCGCGAACTACGCCCAGGGTTACTCTGTATCCAGACCATAGTAAAGTACTGAGTTGTTTAGCTGTTGATAATATCTGCATCAGTTCTGCAAATTGTAAAAAGAGAATGATAATACCTCTGGGCTTAGAATTGAAGGAAATAGTGAGCTTGGGCCCAAACGATGTGCCCTTTGAATACTAAGAGGAGTTTGGTTTTGTATTTTAACTATTGCAAGAATTTCTTTTTGCAGAAATGCATTCATGTTGGATCCTTATGAATTCTCCGGTATACAATATAGTCTTAGATTGTTCCTTTGGTTTCTATTTTCCAAATCCTCTGTAGTTTTCTTAAGTTGTGTAATTTCTCTTAGTAGGTCAGAAACATTTGGTGTAGAGTCTTCCACATCGCTAACTCATTGTTCAAGGACAGAAACAAGCTGATCATGAGAAGACCACTTTTCCTCAGTGCACTGAATGGTAGTGCTTGTTTCAATGACAAACGCTTCAAGGCTCTAATCTCTTCCATAATGTTCTCCAGGATGAAAGAAGAAGGTGAGTTGGAAGGAGATTCAGTATCTTTTTTTGGACCCTTAAATGACCCAGATTGCTTCTTTTAAATGGCTCCCGTTGCAGATGTTGATGGAGTTCCTTTATACTTACACTCACCCTCCATAATAGCAGTCAGGGAGTCTGGACTGAGATCCTTTTGATGATGAGGTCTCCTAAAACAGGTTTGGCAGTAGAAAAAGATGACTTAGTTAGATATTGCAGTCTATGAGACTTACCCATGGAGAGAGATTGTAGTAATATCACCAAAGATAGAACTTGATTTTATCACAATTCACCCTTGAAAATATAAGCATGCCGTCAGGAAGCAAGTAATAAATCACTTGAAATCACTACCGCTGTAACTTTACATTTAAATGTATGTGAAGGTAAATAGTCCTAAAAGGCTCAATATGCGCCCCTAAAACAAACTGGGTAAATGTAGGCGGTGCAAATCTCAATAAATGCCTGAGTAAGCAATTAAATATTCCCCCACGTATTGCTGCAGAACAATGGATAGCTTTAAACCCACTCAAAGGGTATCAATGCAGTTTATATATCCTTATTATAGGAGTGTTTGGTGAATCTCCACAACCCAGATGAAATACAGTCACGGCCAAGAATTTATTAATTGAAGAGTAGAGCAGCAGAGTCTCCCACTACTACCCCTGAGGCGCTGAATTTTAACTCCGAGTACAGTATATATCTAAAATGGCGGCCGGAACTTCTGAGGAGAATAGTCTAATATTAATGAATGAATTTGTGACTTGAAAAATAGTTGCAGTGCTTTAAAAAAGGCATTGATGCAAAGCGCCCACCTTCCAATGGCAGAATCTGTGCTGCACGGCAGGAACGGAGATGAAAGGAAGCAGCCTCTCCGTCCGGCCTACAGAGCCACTTGGGAGCTGCAGAGGCAGGCGTCCATCTTACGTGGCGTCCACACGCGCCTCCTCCCATTGGAAGCTTTGATCAGCGATGAAGCTTCTACTCCCCGGTTGGGGATAGAAAATAATGAAGCATCTCTTCTACTGTTACATCAACAACTACCATATAAACAAGTTGTATAGAAACGCAGATTTCTATTCGGAAACCTGACACGGATGGTATCTACGTCAATGTACCACAATTCAAGCCAACTCCAAGTTCTACACAGCATGCTGAGCAGCCAAAAATCGATCGAACAGCCTCTGGCTACTTTATCAACTTTGATGACTTCTCTTCAGATTCATCTGAGCCACCTCCACCTCTATGAGGTAGAGTGTGTGTATTCTACTGTTGACTGAAGAAGACGTACTTTGTTCCTCCTTGGCTATCCCTTTGAATTACAATTTTATTACTTTTCCTCATCCTGTGGATTGGTTTTGTGACAGCGTTTTTCCGGCTTTTGAATGAACACTATCTCCCAGAACGCTCTGCTGTACAATTGGTGAACTTAGTTTTAACACCTCACTCTTCATCACACAAAGTGCAAAGAGACCTTTCCCCTGTGAACATTTCTGCTGTTCAAGCTCCTGATGGAATTGTTTGGGATAGGGTATCGTATGGTATATTTGGTCCAACTGAACTTTTTCAAATACCATTTGTATTCCGCATTTCTTTAAATGACATTCACCGCCAGTACTGGTTGGGACATTGATACAGTGCATGCTAGAAGATCTAGAGTATTCCACTGTTTATAACTCTGATAATATGTATAACGGTACAATTAATTATGATGAAATGTTCTGTTTACAACATTATGGTCACCACTTCTTCCATTAAGCAAGTACTCCACATGCAGTATTTAATTACACACAATGGGAACACTGCCTTGCACCACCACAGGGTAGCTCACAAACATTTGCACAGAAGTTTGCATACTTCTCTGCTCACAATCCAGTTGAACCAGGGTCTTATTAGTACAGGCTCACACCATCACCAGCAAATAAAAATATGTTCACTGATACAAAGCTGATATATTCTGAATCTTTTCTTTTCCAGTTGTCCGCACAAGGGTTTGACTTTTGGAGAGACACTGTTGATTTAAAATCTATTTGGGGAACTAAAGATTGGCAGGTTCAGAGGAACAAGGAATTATTTAGAGCATGCCAGATACCACATCAAATGATTTTTCTGAACAAAACTGTGCTGCAGACATTATGTCTTGGCCTGGCTAAGATAAGAGAATTAAATACACCAAACGTTCCAACATTTGAATGTTTTGTGAACTGGCAAAGGTTCACAAATTATAGGGAGGAAATGTTAGACACCATGCTTCGCTATTGTTCATACAATTCTTCAGGGACCAATAGGGGGGATGGTTAGTGTGGCTGGTAGATACTAACGGATGTCATACACGTTTCCTGGGTGACACCAAAGGGTTTAAGATCAACAGGCCCGATCTATGTTACACGCAGACACAACACTCGGGGTGGTGACAACATAGAGTGTTGGGAAGTTGTGCCCTGATTGGTGAAAACCTCAGCATTGTCCCAGGTAAAACAACTCTTGTCCCTTTTTTCTGATGACATGGGACTGACTTTTTATAAGGTCCTCGAAAACCACGTCAAAAGCGCTTCTTGTATGCAATATACAATGAGATGTGGAATGTTTCCCAGCAGGAGGCTGCTGAAAGACTGCACAAAATTGACAAGGCAAATTTAGAAAGGCCTCTAGTAGTATCTGATAATGGCATGACTACATTGTCCACTAGGACATACTCTCTGGGTAACATTATGTCATATGTAATAGATTTTATCTAGTATGACATGTCCTCTTTACAACATGGGCAGTCACAGCTAAGATCCATTTTATTGCTGAGCTGGACTCTTCAGACACTTTGTGCTGGTCACGTACCATGCCGACACCTTAAAGCCACTAACTCGTTTTTACTTTACCATCTAATAAAACAACAAACCATCATGACAAGAAAGGATACAACGTACACTATGTTACACATAGAGAAATTGGAGAAATTACCATTGACTGTTGCAGAAATACCTTCTGGGGATTGGATAATCCACGGGTTTATTTCTCTGCCAATTTCAACATTTCACTTCCAATACTGTTTACAACACCATCAAGTAGGAAGATATGGAGCGCTACGAGAAGGATATGTGCATGAGTCATGGATCCTACCTTTTAGATATCGCTGTAGGAATGGCGAGGCTGAAGTCTTTCTTAGCAGACTGACTGTGAGAATACTTTAGGGCATTCCTTGGTGTGTAGGGAGGTTTTGCTTCATGGTGCATGTAATGCATCCATGGCAAATTCGTCCTGCTATCTGAAGGGTTCTCCAGCTTCGGTGTTCCGTCTGGCTTTCAGATTACTCTCGAATGAGAGTTATTTGATGTTGAACTATCAGAGCTGCTGTGGCATGTATCCAGACATTGCCTATCTGGTAACGGTTTCTGCATTTGTGACCTGTTGTACACAAGTACTGTTTCCACCTGCCTGCACAGTTAGGGAGACATCACTTTGGCCTTCGATAAAGCATTCAAATGTGCACTTTGATGCTTTGAGCAGACTGAAAGCCTTATTGTTCCTGAAGGATGTGGCCTTAATATCTGCAAAGGAGACATTTGATCTTCAAGTTGTAAGGTCTTCATCCGAGATACAGTCGCTACTCCGAACTAGTTTACCCCTACATTTTGTGGAACTTGTGCACTGCATTTTTAACATGTCTAGTACCACAGGAGTGGTGCACTTTTTTAAGACAATTGGCTCTGGGTTGGTTAGTACCTTTCAGACATTCTACAGAGTTATTCCATCATTCATACACTCCATGCTGGGAAGCATTTTTGGAGGTCTTCCGCTGGTCCTGTTCCTTATTGTCGGGACTTTGCAATGACTTTTTCTGCTCTGCAATGGCAGTCCCATCAAGAGGCCAAATGGAACTGGCACTTCCACGTGTGCTCTTGTGTTGTGAATGCATGATACAGTGTTTTGGTGCACCCTTCCTTCAGGAGCTAAATTAACACTGGTTCTTGTCCTTTCGGCCTGTGTGGCTACACTGCATGCAGCCAGTATTCCGCTGTCTTCTTTGCACTTTCAAATGTGCCTGGACACATGCCTAGGAATGCAACTAGTTCGGTCTCCGGAAATTGACCTACTGGTGAGACCTTTAATGGCCCACTTGTACTGTTGTCCCTTGCACTTGCTGTTGCTTCTGAACGCATTCTACAAATCCTCCTGGGATGGTTCTGCTCCTAATGATCTGGACCTTTGCTCGGCTACTGCATATCCCGCACTCGCTGCTCCTCCTTTGGCAGCTGCTGAGGCGGATGGATGGGAACATGTTTGCTCTATGGATCTGATCTGATGGGTGCCTCTGGAAACATCGTCTGTGGTTGCTGGGAACAGCAATGAACAGCAATGTTTTGTCTACTTCTTAGAACACAAAAACAATCTGGCAGTATTGAGTCATGGGACTTATTTTAATTTGGCTTTCTTTTAAATGCAAAATTGCCTTTTAAATTTGTTTTAATGCAGCTTTAATATTTTCTCGCGATTTTTAAAATCGCTTTCTCTATGCTTTTTGCTATTAAAGAAGCGTGATGCTTTTTAGATTTTAGTAGGGTTTTTTATACTTATTGGCCCTTATATTTTAGCATTTGTCTAGGGAAAGCTTTTATTGACTCATGCACAAGGAGTGGGTGTCACGTGGTCAGTCAAGGCCTGGTACGGAACACCACCATTTACATGCTTATGTTTCTAAAGTTGCCTTCTCTTTTACACATGATGACTTTTGACATATATTTGCATGCGTGACAATACAGGATAACATTCTCTGAATCGGCATTGCTTACATTTACACTTCGTAGGCACACTATCACGACACCTCGAACATTCAGTACAAGGGATATAGTTCACTACACAAATATCGTTGTTATTGTCTGGTATGCGATGAAGCTATCATACTAGAATAAACAATTGCAGCCTGACTGAGGTTTCGACATGGCTTCATGGGTGCTGTTAATTATATATACAGAACCACTTCCTTGTTTAGGCAGAGGAGCACTCAGTTGACACTGTGAGGTCACTGCATGCTGGAATTCCAGCTTAGCTGATTCCTGTATACCAACATGAGGGATGTTCAGCGCTACACCAAGACGGACAGCCTGATGACACTTACCCACAGGTAAGAGGAGTTAGACCACCCGGCAGGGATTTGGCAGAGCATCCACCCTAGGCAAGACTAGGTTGGGGAATACTAGGTAGTGGTACACTATACACGGTATTTGTATGCCAGCATATAGTCACTGTTTTAGCACAATGGTGGAATTGTTCATTTTTTTCACTAGTCCCATAATGCTAATTATGCTACTCTGTTTCAACTAATTATCTTGATTTGTACCCAGGTGTTAGTATAGAGGTTGATGATTACATCCAAAAGTTTCAGCTGCACCCCTCAGCGAGCCATTTTTTCCCACAGCTGTTCCCTCAGGACCTTGCTGAAGGCTGCCTTTAAGTCAACAAAGCGGGCGTAGAGTTTGTTGGATTTTGCTTCTGCTTTTTCTGCAAGAAGAGTTACCGCCAGCAGATTTGTTTCTGTGATCATGCCTGCTCTGAAGCCGATCTGTGCTTTCAGAATGGTGTTTGAGTGATTGACCCAGGCCTTCCAGATCTAGGAGCATGTAGGAGCAATTTGGAGGCATAAACCTTTGCTTCTGCATTGATTAGGGTGATTAATCTATAGTTTGCAGGATTTGAGTGCTCACCTAATTTATAAATTGGCTGTAGTATGCTGCCACGCCAATAGTCTGGGATGGCATTCGTTAAAAATGTGTGGTTGAATAACGGCGTTAAGTGGGTGGTCCAAAATGAGTGGTCTTTTTTAAATAGCGCATTTGGAAGGCCATTGGGCCCTGGCACCCCATTGGACCTGAGCCTTTTCAGAATACATACTACCTGTGGTGGTCCAGCATAGGGTAAGGCACTTCTATAGTTTGTAGAATCTGAGAATTGTGCCGATAGATATCCACTTGTGGCATTAGTGGCTGGCCCAGATCGACCTGGATATATACTGCGGCTATATGTGTTGACCAGGCAGACTCTGTAATATGGGCGCTGTGATGTCTATGGGGGCCATTTGCTAATTTGTTAATTTTCGCCCAGAACTTTTTTTGTTTGCTTGCAAGGAGCAATTTAATCCAAATGCCCGCCATGAAGTTAGATTTGCAATCTAGATCACTTTATTGTAGGTTTATTTCATTTTAGCAATTTTAGATTTGGTTTTTATAATTAAGTTGACAGTCCAACGGAAGTGGTCATTTGATCTCTCTATTGAGTTACTTTTTCATTTTCATCAGCTGTGGCGTAAACCATTCTGCCCCAACCAAACCACAGCTGTACTTAGAAGTTTGGTCGGAAATGCAATTATAAGGGCCTTGACGATGCTCTCCCAGGCTTGTATGGACAAATTGATGGAAGTTGCTCTCAACAGCTCCATTTCAAAGTAGAGGTTGACGAAGTCTATGATCCTAGCTGCCGCTGTGTCTTTCCATGTGAGACGCCTCAAGTTGAACAACTGTCGGGTTGAAGATAGACCGTTTGCCACAGAAGCCCTTAGGGGAAGATCTTTAGAGCAAATTGTTGGGCAGAATGCTCTCTTCCTAGTCTGTCTTTAATGGAGAAATTGGTGATTCCCATGAATAGTTCGGCGTTCACCAGGGTGTAGTCCAAGGTAGAGTTTGCCCTATCTGTCAGTTTGGTGAACGCTGCTGGCTGATTCTGAAAAGAGCTCCCGTGTAATGTGTAAAAAGGCAAGGCTTCAAGTGCAGCAATGCATGTCTTGCTGAGCTAGTCTTTTCTGACTTGATTGCAAATTATTTGCGGACTTTGGATGGGGGGATGAAGTATGAGCCTTGCAATAGATTCATGTTGATGTCTCCGGACAGCATAATATGGGCTTGTGAGTAAATGGATTGGAGGGTTTTAAGTAGGCCAGACAGGGCCTCGATCTTTGCAGGTCTGTTCTTCTTGCCTGGATGGATGTATAGGTTCAAGACAAATAATTTGAAACTCAATGGGTATCACCGGTGTCTCTTTTGCCTTATGGATTTGTCACTACACCCACAACATACACATCCTCTTACAAACCTTACCACATCACTTACCAAACCGGGCCACCAAAAGTCTTCACGCACCTACGTTTCATAGCAGACATGCCACCATGCCACTCATGCAACATTTCCAATATTCTGCTTCGCAACTCCAAAGGTACCAAAAATCTGTTACCGCTTCTCAAAATGACACCTTGACAAGAAAGTTCATGCCAAATAGACTTGTAATCAATTACCTCCAACCTGTCACTACACAGTGATGTCCATCCCTGAGACAATAACTCAATAATTTTTTGCATGACAGCATCTCTAGACAAAGATTGCTTCTATTCGTCTTCTGATATAGCTTCCAAACCATCACACTACACAATGGCTACCATCTAGTCCTCTTCTTGATCCTTATTCCCTCTTGAACTGGCAACTAAGAAAGACAGTTGGCATTGACATTACTAATTCCAGGAACATACTTGGGAACAAAAGAAAATTCTTGAAGATGGTACAACCACTTTGCAATCCATGGAGTCACTTCTTTCACCCCTTTTGTGGTAAAAATATCTATCAGAGGCCTATGATCTGTCCTCAACTTTGCCCTCCCTATGTGTAGCAAAGTTAATTCACTATTTTTAATATATGCCAGTCACCCCTAAGGAAGGCCTCCTGAGCTCAGGTGGCAGGGGGCATTATATTAAAGGTGTGGAAATGTAAGTATAAGCTTATATGTCTCTATAGTGGCCTTTACCATTAAAGGACACTATAAGTGATAGACTGTCCAAAGGATAACATGGCCTGGCACCCGGGCAAACCTGAGGTTGTCAGCTCCATTATGGTACCACCTAAATATGTCATGTTTTGTATCAAACACCATGCCTCATTACCCCTGACATGAATCTTGTGTCGAGGATGATGTGGTATGCACCCAAGTGGCTACCTTAGAGGTTGCCCACCTGGTTGTCCAAGCCTTTCCTGTGCTCTGGCTGCCAGCCCAAGCTTGCTGTCACCAAGACAGGAATCTGACCCCCTGCCAGGATGTGTGAACTCTCCCAGGAGTCAGGAACAATGACCTGGATGGGAAGGAGGTCGCACCTTCCTCCCTGACAGGATGGCTAGTGAAGTGGCACATCAAAGCGGTGAGCTTCAAAGGCTGCAACCCCTGAGATATGCAACCAGGCTTCCCCCCGAAGGAGGAAACAACCCTCTCCCTGCCCCAAGGCATATGTGCACCCTGACAGGTGGGAAAATTAGGTATTCAGGAGGTGTACACCCCCAGAAGGCTAACCACACCTCTAGGGTGGGCTACCTGGTCTATACAGCTAAGGAAGACTTCTGCTATTTTTAAAAGTGGTAGAATAGTGGGTTCTGGGTAGAAAAGGTGACCTGCAACCCCAGATGTAGTCACTTCAGGTGTGGATTAGCCGCTGGGGCTAGTAGCCCATTGGCCACTTGCACCTACACCCCTAACGCCCCTAAATCTAGGATTTAAGGGCTATCCCTGGCACCAGAACCTCAGTTCTCATCTGACTTGAAACAAGGACAAAAGAAGAGCCCTGTGTCTCTGAGGAGTTGCGCAAATCAAAGGCGTGATACTCTGCACCTCTGGCAACCTCCCTGGAACTGCATGACTGCAGCTCGCCCTGGACCAAAGCTCGGTTCCCCCAGACAGAGGGACCCCTTTGAGAGACAAAGGCTTCACCAGACTGCTCTGGACTAGTGGCACTAGTCCCCTGCAACCGAAGGTAAAAACAACATACCGGAAGCAAAGAATCACTGGCCATCGGACCCTCTGAGGGATCGCCAAAAAGTAGATGCTCCAGTGCATTGTGGGAAATGTAGTCCTGACCTCCACGAAGTTTCAGGCAGCTACCGTGTTCCTCAGGACCTAAGGACATCAAATTAACTTTCTACTGTGCTTACATGATGCCAAGGTTGTTGGTCGCCAGTCCGGCAACCACACCCATTACTCGACGCTGCACCTTGAGAGAACTCACAAAACCTTCATTTGATGTCAGCAGTGGATTAGTTGAAGTCTTTTTGCAACCTGTTCCCCACCAGAACTGTGTAAGCGGTAAAAGCAGCTCTCCCGCGGCTCCCACTTCAGCACCAAGGACAGCCAAGACAACTTTGCACCCAGGCTTCTCAAGGCAGGTAAATTTGAACAGACTGTTGTCGCTTGGTCCTCGGACCTTTTACTCCCTTGTGTTCCACACAACTCGACCTGCAAGTGACCTATTGCCACTAATGCTTTTTTCCCTCTGACCGCAGTGATAAAGGTTTGCATTACAGTTTTGCAGTGATTTAATATTGCCTCTAAAATCCATAATTCCAGTGATACTTATCTGATTTCCTTCTTTTTGGTCTAAAATTGTATAAAAATCTGTGTTATCTTTAGAAATTGGTGTTGAATTTCTTTTGTGTAGTGTTGATAACTTATCATCCATTTTGGTACTCTGAAATGCTTAACACATGTTCCTCTAGTAAAGTCTGACTGCTCTTTGCCACTCTACCAGGACAGAGATAAGGATTTATTACTGTGAATTCAAGGACCATCTTTGGGGTATTATGAGAGTATTGCATGGTGAAGCCTAATCAGCATCACCACATAATAACCCACCTTCCTACAACTCCTAAGTAACTTAGGAATTTGACGTACCCATCCTTGGGCTTCACTCTTGTCCAAGATTAAAACTTGCTCCTCATGCAGAGCTTCCTTTAAAACTCAAATATGTCTCAAAATATACTATAATAGGTAATTTCACCCAACTGTAACCTTCTGGTTCAACATCTGCTTTCAATAAATCTTTAACGCTTAACTTGTTCCATGTTTCCTCATTCACCAAAGAGCACGGAGAAAGGAATCTGCCCACTTACCATTTTTCCATTCGCACATCTTCACCATGCATTTAGGCGGATCATAGGGTTCAACAGTAGTATAATTTTGGATCTCCTCTTCCTTAGATTTCTCAGACACTACCAGCACATCTACTTCGTCACCTCAATCCACTACAAGCTCCCTAGAATTTACCCCGCATTCTTTTACCATGTTAACATTTCCTTTAGAAACTGCACGCTCTTGCTTATATACCATTGAACAATTACCAACCCTGTGACAATTAAAACATTTTGCCTATGCTGGTTGGGCAGTTTCCAAAAGTTGCAACCTGTTTCAAACTTCCACACCGATAGCATGCTTTCTTTCCATTGACAGACTCATCCTTTAACCTAACCCGTTTTCTGTCCTTGGCCTTTTTCACTACGTATAGGGTAGATTGCTTAGACTCAGGTTTGGTTTTGCACGCTCCATCCCGCACTTTCAATTCATCCACATAACAGGAGGCATTTTCTCTACACTTTTTGGGGGGGGGAATATTTTTATTTTGTTTTTGAAACAAGTAAACAATGCGCGCACTGATGTGCGTACAGAACAACAATTTACGTTCAATAGCAAATCTTCATTAGGCACCTGCAGTAGTACAGTACATCTAATCCAACCAACGGGCAGCTCAGCATGCATCAAGTCACAGACAATCCTGCTTAAAGTCTCAGTAGAAGACTGAAACATCATTCAGGTGAGGACACAGTTTCCTCATCCATCATAGCTATTCCATAGTAATTACCCCAGGGAACCCAAATTTTATCATATTTTTTGGGACAACCTCTGGCTTTATACGTGACTTCCTCTGCAGCAATGTACATGTCCATCCCTCTCCGCCACCCCTCAAGGGTGGGAAGTTCAGGTGCCCCCCAGCATTTGGCGACGTCACAATTTGACACTATTAGGCCTAGATTACGAAAGAGAAGCAGGGCTCTCGAGAGATTCATATCTATGGGGATGCCAAGAAGTACGTATTTGGGATCCACCTGTAGGAGTGCGTTCAGGACCTTACCCAGCTCAACCAATATGTCAGTCCAGTACACCCGGATATTAGTGCATTCACAAAGTGTGTGAAAAGAGGAACCCTAAAGCTCCCCACATCTTAAGCAATTAGGTGTCTTGGCCCTCCCAAATTTGTGGAGTCTAGAGCTGTCATAGTAGACTCTATGTAGAATCTTGAACTGTATAAGACACAGTTGTGACTTAATCGCCACCTTCCTCGTGTGTATTAGGGCTGCCTCCCGGTCCTTACTATCTAGTTCTCCCAAGTCTCTGTCCCACTTTTCCTTTAGTTTCTGCAGATTGCCAGGCACATTATTATTTATAGTCTTGTATGTGTAGGAGACTACCTGTTCTAACAATTCCCCCTTTAGCAACCTCCCTTCTAATGGGGCATATTCTGGGACGTCTGTTGTGTCAATTGCTTCAGCTTGCCATGCATGCTTTAACTGTAAATATTTATAGTGTTGCGTAGTTGTGAGGTGATAGTCCTGTTGTGGAGAGCAAAAAGGAACTAAATCCCCATTCTCAAGAAGATCCCCTAGTTTGGAACTCCCAGTGAGTTCCCACGCTCTGAAGACTCACTTTCCCTATCTCTGAGTCTCCTCCCCAGCTACAATGGGGTTTCCCGGGTGTGGCTCCCCGCCCATCCCATGCATCTCTCTGCCCTGTTTCAGGCCTTGATAGCCATGTGTGTCGCCGGTAGCAGCTTCAGTATGCCTTTGCCGCCGTAAAGGTAATGGAGATAGGATTTGGTTTGAAATTGAAGGCGCTCTAATTATTAGGAGGGGTGATCTCCAGGTTCGTACCCCCAGCCTTTAATGACAATCAAATGGGCTGACCAATAATATGCCCGGATGTCCGGGACGGATAGTCCTTCCTTATACTGATTTTGTTGAAAGGTTTGTATCACCACCCTTGGATGTCCCCCATCCCATAGGAGTTTGCGGATCTCCCAATTAATCCTGGGAAAGAAGTCATCCGGGATAACATGATAAGTATTCTGATGGACGTAGAGGAATTTTGGAAGGGAGATCATCCTAAACATTGCTGCTCGGCCTAGCAGCGTCAGTGGTAGTTTCCTCCACTGGACCACATCTGTCTGAAACTCCGCCAGTATTTGGCAAAGATTGTGATCTACACCTCGCTCCCTGTCCAGCATAACCAAGATACCCAAGTATTTGAACCCCTTCCTCTGTATGTGTAGCTGTCTGGGTAGATGTGTTAAGTCTCACTCTTGCCTAATGGGGCAGAGACTGGATTTATCCCAGTTATGGTGTATCCTGAATGAGCACCATACTCATCGAATATTTGGAATATCACCGGGAGAGTCTCTCTCAGGTGGGTAACATAGAGGAGGATGTCATCCGTGTATAGCAAAATCCTCTCATCCTCCCTTGAGTCTTTCTTTGCTCTAAATCCTTCAACCCCGGAATCAGGCAGGCCAGCAGTTCTAGGACCAGGGCAAACAGGAGGGGGACAGAGGGCATCCCTGACGGGTGCCTCGCCCAATTGGGAATTCGCCTGATAGTACCCCGTTGACTCTGACCGTGGCTACTGGGTCTCCATAGAACATGCATGGTACTTGGGGCCAAATCCTATTTTGACAACACTTGCATCAAAAAGGGCCAGTGGACCGCATTGAATGCTTTTTCAGCATCTAATGGGAAGAATACATTGGGTCGCCCCTGGTTCGGCCTGTCTTGAGCCAATTACATACTCTAAGTAAATTCAATCTCATCGACCGTTAGGTCATAAACCCCGATTGGTCCTGGTAGATCAAGGGTGAGATAACCCTAACCAAGATCAGGGGCAAAAAACCATCTCCAATATTTTTATTTCGATGTTTAAGAGTGAGATCGGGCGATATGAGCTACACTGTGTAGCCGGTTTCCCTGGCTTATGAATAACCACTATTGTGGCCTTCCACAAATCTAACGGCAACTTCCCCTCCTGGCCAGCATCTGCAAATAAACGTAATGGATAAGGGCTTAGAACCTGGGTGTTGTTCTTCAAAAATTTGACCAGTATCCTGTTAGGGTCGGAAACTTTTCTGGTTTTGAGGTGCTTTAGGGCTTCTTTTATCTTGGAAAGAGTGATGTCCTTCTCAAGATCACCTCATCTTTCCTGCTGGAGGGTTGGCATCTGTATCGTTGCCAAATAGATCTCGATCTGCTGAGGTGTTTCCAATGGCCATGGCTCATAAAAGGATGTGTAATAGCAAGAAAATGCCCAGGATATGTCCGTGTCAGTATTGTATACATGGTTATCCTCGTCTATTATGGTGTGAACCCATCGTGATTCTATCTCCTTTCGGCTCACCCAGGCCAGTAACCTACCGACTTTGTTCCCCCCATCGTACAGCCTATGCTGCATGTCCAGAATTTGAGTTGTCACCTCCCTAGTCGCTAAGGCTCGATATTCTTCCCAAAGATCACCATGGTGCGGAGAGCCAGGGTAAGTAAGTAAGTAAGTAAGTAATTCTTTATTGCTCAGTTAATTAAAACCATTGCAATCAGCTACATGCGCTTATACATATAAACAAACTTAAAATACAATTTTATCTAGTACACCCGTTTTTATAAATGAATTAAAAAAATTCTTTAAAACGTTAAAAACTTTTCATAAGGCTAATATGTGCTTTCTGAGAGATAGACTTCATTTAACACGTTCCATAATTTAAGATAAAAATGAGTCGTTATGTGGCCCAAAGTGTCTAAATTCAAATCCATGCGACTACAGGTTCTTAGAACAATTTTGGGCAGCACCGTCAGGTGGACGTAACAGTCAAAAGATAGATCGTTGGTTTCGAGCAGCTTCTGCGGTTTTATATCGTTGTGACCAATCCTTTATTACAGAAGTGTATATGCTTGTTTAAAAGAAGGAGGCATTTGTTTTTTGTTTTTTTGTAATTGAGATGGGCGCAGCCAGAGTATCTAGGCGCGCTGCTTATATTGTTTAATGGCGAATACCTTTTTCTTGAGCCCCCTACGTGCCAGCGTAACAGTTAGGAGAGTCCGAAATGTTTTTTTTTTTTTTAATGCAAGGTTTTAACGTTGAAGTGGTTGTTCCTAGTCATTGCCGCATGGGGCAGTTGGGCTTAAATGCCGTGTGAATTTGTTTCGTCCAATCTCTCCCTTTTGGCGTTCTGCTTTTTTTCCGCTTTTTCCAGAAATTTAACAAGATGACTTGCTAATTCGATGTTTTTGCCGTCAAAGCATGCTTTAACCGCCTGCCGGCATGTTCTTATTCCCAGTTTCTTTAGGGTTGGTTTCAAATGATATCTGCGCTCCTTTTCCAGGGCTTTGCAGATGCATATTAGGTGAAGGATATCCTCTTTTGGATCCCCACATAGACGGCAATTTGTTATCGTTTGCGGCCGTTTCCACGGGGGGAGATGATATTGTGATGGGAGTATACCCAGCCGTAATCGTATAAACTTCTCCTTTGTGGTTCGTGTGTAACCGACTCCTAGGTAACTTTGACAGGCGCTGCTGGTATAGTTTTGAATGACGGTCCAACCGTGAGCCCTGTTAGCTAGTGTTGCTTTATCCTCTACTAGCGAAATAATCCTTACAGATTTGTTTACTAGTTGTTTAAACGTATTATGAGATCCTATGCTCTTCCAGGCATCTTGTAATTCCAAGGAGTCTATTGAGAGCTTTAAATAGTTTGCAGCTGCACTCTTATTTTTTCTTTCTAACTACTTCCAGAGGTGGTAATCCAAGCTTGAGACTTCGGCTCCCTGTATTTTATGCCAACTTTTGGCATAGGCGCCCATTCTTTCTATTCTTTGATTCCTCAGGCCAAATTCAAGCCTTATTTGTGCCTGCGAGGTATACTTAGGCAAGTTGAATATCATTCGCATTGCCCTTGCTGTTGTGTTGTCCAATATCTGCGCATCCCTCCCTCGGAGGCATTCGCTTCCGTAGGTGATGGCCGGTATTAATTTTGCTTGGATCACTTGTAGTAGTGGGGTAAAGCTACGACCAGCTGCTTTCGTTTTAAGATTCCTCAGTGCGACCGATATTGAGATTCCTCTCCTTGTTATTGCTTCTTTCTGTGGTTGAAATGACCCTTTTCTATCGACAAATACGCCCAGATATTTATATCCGTCCACAGTTTCCAGTGATATTCCTCCCATTTGCCAACAAGACTTGGGTGTAGACGTCTTCGCGTTTATTCTCATGGCTTTTGTTTTTGAGAGGTTTATGCTGAGGCCGTTCATTGCCGAGTAATTATATGTTGTGTCGATTAAGCGTTGTAGCCCTATCGGCGTACGGCTAATAAGCACAATATCGTCTGCATACATCAAGTTCGAAAGATTTAGACCACCTAGGTTTGGAGCATGAGGGTGACTTTCGTCTAATTTCAATGAGAGATCCGACATAAAGATGTTGAAAAGGGTCGGAGCTAGCACACACCCTTGTTTGAGACCCTTGGTCGTCTGTATTTTCCTTGACAGGCAGTCACCTGACCCCAACTTAATTTGTACCCACGTGTCCGTATGTAATAACATCAATTGCGATAATAGGGTTGATGATATTTTTCTGTTGGCCAGCTTCTCCCATAATAGATTTCTGTTGATGTTATCGAAAGCTGAAGTAAAATCGATGAAACATACATAAAGAGGCAGGTTGGCAAGTTTCACAGCATCTATTAGGAGTGTTAAAGCCAGAATGTTTGTTGTTGTTCCCATTTTTTTCCGAAAACCCGTCTGGGAAATGGGAATCACTGCATTTTTATTCGCCCATTCCGTAAGCTCCTCTAGTAAGAGGCCGGCATAATATTTGGCCTCATTGTCGATTAAGGAAACAAGTCTGTAGTTTTTTGGATTGTTTATGTTGCCTTTCTTATGAATTGGAGATATTATTGAGCCTTTCCATAAGTCAAGGATTGTTTCGGTTTAAAAAATCTGTTTGTACAGTGGTAATAACACCGCGGCCCAGTATTCCGGGTTTCGTTTGTACAAAATGGGGAATTCCGTTGGGGCCTGGCGCCCCTCTGTCTTTCCTTTCCCTATCCTACTTATGATTTGTTTTTCCGTGAAAGTCAATGTAGTTGTATCCGTTAGTAGTGCACAGTCTTGAATTTTACTGTCGGGTTCTACTGACCTCATTATGGAGTTCTTTGGTGCTATGTTAAAGTGAAGCGAAAGGTAATCGGACCAAGCTTCTTCAGTAAGGTGTGAATTAATGCTAGGTCTTCTTGGGTTCTGGAGGTTGTTCACCATTTTCCAGAATCTTCCGCTGGTGTTATTTCCTTTTGCGTCGTGGAGCAACTTAGCCCATAGCTCTTCCTCTGCTTCCTTTTTAAATGCCAAATTAGTTTCTTTTTGATGGTTTTTAATTTTTGCAGTACCATTTGTGCGGCTTTGTCCGGACCATCTCGGTGTAATAGCCGCAGTAATTTGTTAATATTTCTCTTAAGGGACTTTAAGTTGATGTTTTGTTTTATTAGCTTGTCGTGACCTTCCATAATGTGAGAACTCTTTATGGGACTTTTTTGATTTTGGTCTGCCATTGATATGTGGGCCTTATTATTCCTTGTTTGTGCTGTCCCAAGGCTGCTGGTGAATAGCTCCCATCGACTTAAGTTGTCTATCTGAGTCGCGGAGCTTTTTCCCACAGTTTTTTGCTTCCTTCTCGAAGCCTTCCAAGTTATGCGTATTACATTTTATTCTTTTTGAATAACTGAAAGTGAGGATCCCACGTTTGCTACTGGCAAGGTTGCTGCTACCCCGTAGATGTTAAGGGTGATCTCTTGCGGTAAGTGGTCGCTGGCTGACATTTTTCCTATTCGGAAATCCAACACTTTGCCGAAAAATTGTAGAGATGAAAATGTGAAATCTATAGTTGAGCTTACGGTCGAATTATGAAAGGTGGCTGCCGAGGGGCTGTCGTTTGTAAACGGCCGTTTAGAGCTACAAGATTAAGATGTTCTAAATCCTTTAAACTGTCTCTTGCCAGCCTGTTTTGTTTGCCACATTTACTTGCCTCCTGTTGTGGTATGCCCCATGCAGAAAACTGCTCTTCCAGAAGTGGATCCCTTGTCTGGGGCCCTCCAAGATACATGTTGAAGTCCCCTGTTACTATGATGTTAGATGTTAGCTCCTCTGACAGTGTTTTTGTCACTTCGGCAATCAATAGTTTCATCCCAGCTTTTTTCTCACGAGGGTGTAGGTATACATTGAGCAGTATTAGCTTTTGGTTTTGTTCTTTTCCCCCTAGATCCAGCTCTATTGTTTTTATGCTATTGTTACCCGACTGTCTAGCGTCTTTGTTCTTTATTTCATTAATACTCTTTATTGAAGTGTATATTATTTGGCCTCCTTTCAAGTGGCCGTATTTGGCGTTTCTTTTAACTGGTAGATGATATGCTTTATAGCCCTGTATTTGATGCGGTTGTTCTAACCAGGTCTCTTGAAGGGCAATTATGTCAAATTTTTGGAAGTAAAGTAAAAGCTGAGTATCGTCTGCTTTGTTCCCTAGACCGTTTATGTTCCAAGAACATATTCTTAATTGATGTTTTGTTACAGTTTTTCGTTCCGTATTTTGTCATGTCTTCAAGGCCCTTGTGTTAATGGTCCTTGCTGTCCAATTCCAGTCATTTTGTCCAAGTGATCCTTGAGCTTGCCTTGGGCTCAATGAGTTGGTGTCCATCTGTGAGATTGATAAACTTCGGGCCCCCTTCAGGACGCTTTCCGTTTTCACTGTTTTTTGTTTGTTTGGGAAACTGCACTCATCTCTCTCTCTTTGGGCCTGACATAGAGGATCAGGATACCCTATTTTTCCTGTCTTTTTAGGCGTATCCCCCATGCTTGGAAGCACGGTTCCATCTCCATGATTCTTTCGGCTGTTTCCTGCGTGGCCCATGTTGTTTTAGTGACCTCTTGATCTGACAGGTAGTTATAGTGTGCAAACTGCACGGATTCTAGGTCATTTGTACTTATATCCATCAGGTTACTGATAGTGGATAATAAGCGTAAAATGTTGCCTCGGTTGAGAATATCCCCTCTGCCTCTTGACTTATACTCCGGAATGAGTAAGATTGTGCCGCTTTCGGCTCCCTCCTGCCTGTGGTCCCGTAATTTGGGCTCTTCCGTGGCTGGTTTGACCTGTGTCCAGTCGGCTCCCTTTCCGAGTAGTGGCTCTTCTGTTCGCATATCTGATTCCGCCATGTCTTCTGCCGACTTAGGGCCCTCAGTCGGGGGAGCTCCCTTGATGCCAACTAGCGACTTTCCCAGCATTTGGGTTTTTGGGGGATCAGTGCTGTCTACCCTCTCTCTCCCGTTGTTAGGCTTAATTTTTCGATGAATGGATTCTGTTTGGCGCTTGCTGTTTATGCCTTTGCCTATTTGGTTGGAATTCTGGCTTTGTGCGGTTTGTACAGTCTCCTTAGCCGGTGATGTTATTATGGTCGCTGTTGGCCTATCTATTTCTGCTTCATCTTCTTCTTCTGGGGTCGGGTTTACCACTTTAAAGAATGCTTTTATATTACTGGTTTTCTTTCTCCCTTTCCTTTTTTGTTTTCGCCCTCTTTTATTTTGTTCCCTGAGTTTTTCCGGGCTTTCTTTCCCCATGCTTTTGTCATGAGGCTTCGGAGATTGATGATTTCTGATACCTTCCCCTGTTGCCCCTGCATATAGCTGGGCTGTGTATTTGATTGCTCAAAGCAATCCTTTCGTGGAGATTCTGCAGGCATCTTTGTAACTTTCCCTGCAACTTTGGCGTAGGTTTCGTCTTTAATTTTCTCCGAGTTATTTGGGCTGTTTGGCTCACCCCGCTTAGGTTTCGGATCATGTGCCCATTCTTGGTTTTGAAATTTGGTGTGTTGGGTAGGTTCCTTGACTCTTTTGTTAGCTGCCCACTGCCACCTAGTTGTTGGAGTGAACTTATGTCCTTGCCATCTATGTGTCTTTTATTGCTGCTGTGGCTAGTGGGGCAATCATACGCAGTGTTCAGCAAATTTGGGCTCCCAGGCAGTTCTCTTAGCTGGCTGAAATGTGGCTTTATTGATGCATTCGCCGTACCTGTGTTTGCTTCATCTTTTGCATTATCAATTGTCTTTTTTAGGTCAGACAGGATGCCCCCCAATAATAGTGGCATCATTGTAAGTTTGTCCACAATTGTGTAGCAGGCACAACTTGGCTGCGTTATTTTTGTTTCTGCTTGTACCCTCTTAATCATGCTGTTCATGTCTGCCAGCTTGTTATCGATATTGGCTACATGTATGGCTAGGAAGTTTAGGAGGGATAATTGCATATCCATTTTATCCGAATGGTACTGCATCGCCTTTATTGATAACTGTAACGTGTTTAGCAAGGATGACCATAATATTTCCGGTCCTTTTGGAAGCTCTTCTGCGTTTGGGATTATGTTCGGGATTGTGTTTGGGATTGTATCGGGTTCTTGTTTGCTGTCTTCCTCCTGAGGGATAGCTGGGGAGTATGATGCTACTAGCCTCTCCCACTCCTCTGTTGTAAGCTGGGGGGTATTTTCTAGTTTGGAGGTATCCGTTAGATCATGCTCTATCTCTATTTTTTCCATCTCTTCTGTCTCTTCTATTTCTTCTATATACTCTCTTTTCAACGTTTTTCCTAGCTCTCTCCCGTCTCCCGCTGGATTATGGTCTAATTGGTCTAATTGAGTCTGCTGGACTGGGGCCTGGTCTGTGGCAATTTCTGTCACTAGGTTGCTGATGTTGGGTCGTGGATTTGCTCTTACTTGGTCCAGAGCGTTAGGGTCCTTAGTTGATGGCTGTCTTGAGGTCTGTGACTCTGAATCTCTGGATGGATCTAATTTTCTGTTAGTGAGCTCTTGATTGTTTCGCTCAGCTCCTATTTCTGTGAATAATGACTGCAAAGTTGGCAGAATTGCTATCTTCGGCTCAAGCGGGTAGCCCCTTTCATTTGCGGCGCAGTTGTTGACTTTGTAATTTTCCCTGCAGCTGCCTTTGCCGGTGCCGGTTATTTCGGCTTGAATTTCGGCTTGAATGGGGCTTTCCCTGGGTGTATATGATCTCAATTCACCCTCAGCCTCAGCCTTGCCCTCCATCCCACTTCCTTGATCTTGCCCCCATCCAGCCCCTATGCCTCTCTCATATCTCATTGTATCTTGTGTTATATTTTCAATGTTTTCACTTTTTTCGCCTCCAGGGGCAGTGTTTTGAGTGCACCCCTCGGGTTCCATGGGGGAAGGGAGTCCCTTGAGGTTGCTAATTGAGGTGCTTAGGAGTGAGCCAGGCTCTTTCAAGAATGAAAAGATTGTGTAGATTTTTGGTTGATGACCCTTAATTGCTGGTCTACTCTGGGTTTCCAAGATTACCTCTTCACAACTCAGGTTTTCTGATGGAGATAGCGCCTGCACCAACAAGTTATTTGTTTCGTTCGGTGCCTTGGACTTGCTGTTACCGCACCTTCTTGCCGGAACGTTGTTTGTCGCTTTCCTGACTTTCCCTGACCTCATGGCGCTCTCAAGAGCTTACTGTTGTAGTTAAGCCCCCCCCCCAGGTGATTAGTTCAAGATTATCTGCTGGCTTGCTTGCTTGCTCAAGCGGTTGATTACGTGGTGTTGATTGATTGCTTGCTTGGATTTGATTTATTAATTTGTTGATTGAAATACTATTTGGCTGGATTTCCTGATCTTCCTGGTCCTGGTCTCTCCTGTGTAGATTTTTCTTTTAGGTAAACTCTCTGCGGTTCACCGCTGTTTCTCTCTGTGATAATCGCCCCCCTCTAGGCGCCTTACTCAGCGCCTTCTTGGAACCCGAGTGGTACTGGTAGGTACTTGTAGGCGTGATGGTAGGCGTGAGAGGAAAACCTAATTCACCCCCAATTCGGCCCCAATTCGGCCTGTTCTCTCCTAACGGAGCTCTGGCTCTAGTTCTGGCTCTGTCTCCCGTTCCTGCTCCCGGTCCAACCACACTATCGTTGTGTCTGGGCGTAAACTCGAGGAGGCCGGTGGCTGGAGGACAAGCGGGGCATTCAGGGTAGAGTCGCGGGCTTTTCCCGAATGTGATCAGACCCCCCGCGCTCTACCGAGGACGCGCACTCGCTACGCTTGCCTCAGAGACTCAGGAGACTCAGGAGACTCAGGGGGTCAGAGGCCAACTGAAGCGTCAACTCCAATGCCAACTCCAACTCCAATACTGGCAGTAACTCCCGCAGACTCGGACTCACGCACGCATTTAGTGACAATGATACAATGCAGAATGTATTGATGATTGATTACTGGAGCATGAATGCTGAACATGTTGATAATATTTTAGGATTAATTATTTATTGTTTGTATTGAGACACTTGATTATAAAGAAAATCCTTGCTCACATCAAGGTGTGCAACATGCTTCTGCTTTCAAAAGTTAAAAGGTGTGTCTATGATTGGCAGGACCACAGTAGAGGTTCTTAACATGCCTGCACTCAGGTTTTCCAGAAAATAGGAGGTTCCCTCAAGTTCCACGTAGGCAAGGCAGCTGCCAACATCTATGATTTGAATGCCAAAATTAAGTACTTAGGATGTCAACAACTGTCTTCAATGGGGTGTTTGGGGCGTGACACCCCCCAAATAAAGTAATTCTTGGCTTTGCAGTTTGGTTCTGCGTCTGGTCTGCTATGTCTGTGTTGGTTATTGTTGTAGTCCTGATTTCACTAAAAGGTTTTACTTGTTCATTTTTTGGATCAGGATCTTGAAAATATATAGAGGCTGATTTAATAGCAAATAGTAAATCTGCACCCACATAAGTATTCTTTAAATGGATAAAAATTTACAACTTTTAGTAATTACCAAACATAGACAGTAGCAGGCTTGGAAAGCTGCACCAGCTTCAGGCTTTCAGGCATGCCACTGACAATCAAACACCCAAAAAGTGATGGAACGAATGCTTGCAAATAGTATAACTACTGGCAATCACTTGGGTTGCATTCCAAATCATTGTTTTCCACCCACAGTGTCGCTCTAGATAAAGAGCCTGAATTAAGGATTGGTGGACGGAGTAAAGGCAGACAGGATGGTTGAGGATTTAAGGTTAGCCACCCTGCCATTACTCCACCAACACAATTTAGAGATGTCCGCCTGCCCTGTGAACATCTGTATACATTGGTAGGTACCGCCATCATTGTGGTTCCTGTCAATGTAGGAAAAGTTTGACACACTGTCAATCATGACAAATGAATGAGCCCCACACAATGGGAGCTATCTCCCATTGTGTGGAAGTCATTTTTTTGTTTTTTACTGTCCCTCCGCACCAGGATATGTTTGTATATTTATAGTTAAAAAAGCATCTTACCAGTGTAATCAGTTGGATGGCTTACCTCCGACAGTCCCTACTCCTTCGGGCCACCGTAGGAAGTTTTATGCCAATAGAGTAAATTTTACTCCATCAGCGAAAAACCTACGGTCCGTCTATTTAAAGTTGCGATGGAGTACTCTGTCTGCCTAACTCTAAATCATCCCTGATGCCCACCTTATGCAAATCAGTAATTAACTTGCTCTTTATATGACCAGTCCATCCCAAATTCTTGGCCATCTCGTCCATTCACCCTGCTTTTTTAGTTGGAAAATTTGAGTTTCACACCCCTGCTATGCTCCTGGTCAATAATGAGGGGGATATTTCGCCTTTTAGGTATGCAGCAAGAATGTGAAGAATGAGACTCTAAGTGGTTTGCAGTATACCATTTGCAACAAGCATTCCCCAGCTATTTTGATCTTTTTGATATATTGCTCACTTGGCCTGCTGAGTACACTGAGTAGGCCGAAGGTGTGCAAAGATACAAAACCTTTTTAGCATTCTTCCTGATTCTTCTATGATAGCAGAGCCATATCCGTGTAAAAATCATGACATTTTTGCCAATTCATGTTATGTATGGCCTTATTTTAAATTAACAAAATATTTCTGTGCATGATATGCTTTGCAGAAACAGTATTCTTTTCCTGAAAAATACCATTGTTGAAAACCTGAACGAAAGGTAAAACTGCTGAGAAATTCAGCTAGTTTGAGTGAAAGTGATATCACTGTGAAGTGAAACTTATGAAGCTGTGTTGAGAAAAATGTTGAGTAGTTTAATGTAAAATGGGAAGCGGCAAAAAAGGGTGAAATTGAGAAATTTGCAAACCTTCCCCAACCAAAAAAAAGCCTTGCATGCCCCTGTTTTCTGGTTCTCAGACTAAAATGAAAGCCTCTGTTATAAGTGCTTCTTGTTCCACTAGTGTTGCCTTTTTTGAGAGAGATGACACTTTTTAGGTTTAGCCTACAGCGCTTGAGCTGCAGGATGATCTGTTGTATATACTTTGTGTGCTCTGGATTATTGCCACAGAACTTGTCTGCTTCTGCTTTTTAGGTCGAACCTGGGCAGCGCATGCGCTGCTGCGAGGCATGCAGTATTGGAGTATGGCTTTGAAGCCCCGCCCACTCTCCGCCCATATTTTTAATTGCCTTGTTTCATTGTCCTTTGTAAACGCTGGCTTCCCAGTCGGTATTAGGCTTGTTAGTCCCTCCTTAGTACCGCCTTGTCTGCATTTGTAACCTCCCATGGTGGCTGGCCCTTTTACTTCGGTTGCGACATGGTATGTCTTATTTAGTCTGTAAGCACTACTTTCTTTAATGAGTTTCTCCTACTGCAGGCACGACATGCTTTCCTCACCATGCCCGCTTTCACTTTCAAGCAACCCCAGACAATGTCGGCTGCTTCTTTGAAGTGAAATAGGTCTCTCATTTACAAGAGTTTGAGCTATTGCCATTGTAAATGACAATAGCATAAACTCTCGTAAATGTGACACATATTGCATTGCAAATGCTTGTTTTCTCTTTCATGCTCGCTGTTTTCTACTTATTGTTCTCTGTTGTCTCCTGTTTAGATAATTTCTCTTTCTCTATTTCTTGTCCATGGCTACCACCCATCATGGCTAACACCCGTCTAACACTCGTGTTATTTATGACCATTGTGTCTACAGACCTGGAGACAGAAGAGGCCATAAATAACTCACTTATGTTTAAGTGGGGCCAGTTCACCAACCCAGTGGGAGCCCCTACCTAAGCTGCTGAAGTGTGTGGGGGAGGGGGTCACTACACTATTGCAATGGAATTATGCGGCATGTGAGAGGACCAAAGTATGTGGCAGGGTTGACTAAATTGCTCTACAAGTGAAGTCAAATTATGCATCATTGTGCGCCACATTCTGTAGCAGTTATTTTTTATTGCTCTTTTCAGGCGCATTGATACCCAAGGGATCGAAAAGGTTGGTAAAAAAAAAGCTTTCTTATTAAAGAAAAATGTGCTCGTTCTCCAGATCCATGTGAACATTTTAATCACCTACAAATAATATTTTTTACTTGCAGAGAAGCACAGTATCGGCACATTATTCACTCTAGGTGTTGAAATGTAAATGTGTACATTCATTTTACAAGTGTATTACTCTATGTAAGTTAGCATTCGCTGCACCATCTTGTATTCAGCCGCCATTTTGAGCTAAGATCAAAGCTAACTTCTGTCTCATTTGTCTGCCTCAGCAGAAAGCAGCTGCAATAGTTTTTTTTGTATTCCTCCAAGGTTGAGCTTCGCTGTGCTAATGAATAGACTGTTTTTGCCATCACATACCTTTCTCACTAGATAGGCCTGCTACCACCCTTAGAGCGGTGGGTACAGGCAGAGTAACCTTGACGCTGAGATAGCATGTACCTGGTCCTGGAATTGCAACTCATCCTTGTGTATCTTCTTTGTTCACCAGCTACTAACTGGAAAATTCCAGTCTGGGCGTGTCTTTAGTGATTCTGAAAATGTATATTATACGTTACCCTGTTGGTAGAAGTCAGTCCCTCGGCAGCAATCTAAGGAGGCTGGTCAGACTGGACTCTGCTCGAGTGTATTTCTAATAAATACCTTTGGTTTGTATTCTCTACTGTCTGACCGACTCTTCATTTGTAAGGAAGGCTGAGAGGTGGTCGCGAGTGACCCGGGTGGCACTAATCGGGTCACTTCCTTCATTTGGCGCCCGAACAGGGACTCCCTCGGGTGGCCCATCCTTGGGTGAGGAGGTCAGGGCCACGTCGGGTCGGACGGGCGGACCGGGGATCCCTGCAGGAGAGAGTCTTGTACTCGCAGCTGCCCCGTCTGTCTGACCGGGCGGTGCCTCGTCCAGTGGTCATACCGACTGGGGTCCTGAACAGCGAAACCTTGGATCTGACCATTTGGTCTGAAGAGTCGGCAGTGGAGAACCGCTTTGTTGACCTGTGTGCACCAGGTGAGTTTGCTTTGGTTCTTTGTGGATATGGCGCCATTTTGATTTGTATTTGATGCGGTCTGAGGACCGTCTTTGGACATGCGCTTAAATTTGTTTGAATTCTTTGAGAACATGGTACCACTTTTCTTTGTATTTGATGAGGTCTGAGGACCGATTTTTGGTAAAGATATTTGCAAATATCTGCTCAGCAGCATAAATAGTGAACTTGTTTTCTTTAAAAAAATGCTGTGCCTTAGTAAGGTGTTTTGTTTGGGCTGTCGTTGTTGTTCTACTGATACTCTATTGGAAGAAAGTCAGCCGGCGCCTCCAGAAGGCACTCCAAATTTTGACATGTACGTCAAACATGGCATTGGTCCTATTATGTTTAGTACGCTATGGCACAAATATACGAGGGACAATGCCGAGTTGCAGTGGCCTTTGACGGTCACTTTTGATGAACAGAAAATTAATTTCCTACAGGAAAAATTGTTTGCGAAAAGGAGTAGGCAGTCGATGTTTGATTCTCTCAGAACATGGCAAAAAGAGGCTTAACAGAGGCGAATGAAAGCAGAGAAAGAGTCCCGGAAGGGGAGAATGCAGACATTGACTCAGAAAGCTGTAGCGCACGATAGAGAGACAATAGACAAAGGAATAGAGTGTGCTGATAGGAAATTTCGATTACAATGTGAAGAGTCTTATGTTGCTCGAGAGGAGAATTACGCATTTGTGGAGGAATTGTTAGATACTAAACCTCCTCCTCCATATGCCCCGCAGAGAATATACCCTGCCATACCCCAGTCCCAGCCATCAGTTCCTTCTGTCTCTGCTACTTCTGCTTCTTCTGCTATTGATCACGTTGTTTTGGCCACCGCGCCTCCTTCCCTTTCTTTGACTTCGCCTTCTACGGCTATGATGACTGCCAGTCTCCCTGCAACGCCTATTGTTTCAGCATCTCTCTCTCCAGCGCTTACACCTACAACGCAGCCGGCAGCGACGTTGGTGCCTAGTACTTCTGCTGTTACTTCTCCCCTGTTACTTCATCCCCCTGCATTACTGGACAGCGGAATGCCCATGTGTGGACTAGGGGACGGAGACTGGGCGACAGCTAGGGAGCAGCTAGGACGGATACTGATACGATCTGATGTGGGAGATGAAGAGAAAAGGGTAGTAGCCAATCAGGCCGCTCAGTGGGCTCGTCACCCCATTTACAGTGTGGAGGATGTGTGGAGTGTAATGAAAGATTATGAGTCGTTTGTGCAGCAGCATGCTCTTAAGCACATATCGGCTACCTTGATCGGACTGTGGGAACAGTGTTTCAATGAAGTAGCAACCCAGATTATTTATGATATTAGGGACCATGTATATGTTGCAGATATGGCACCTGGTGAGGTTTTCGGTAATAGCACGAAGCTGGTCGCTTATCGGAGTAGGTTGCTTGAAAAGAGTCCAAAGACAGTATCTCAGTTTCGGATGAGGGAAGTCCACCCCATATACCACCCTGAACTACCGGAGCTGTGGGATCAGCAGAATACTGTTATTAGACCGAGGGTAGAAGCCCGGTTCCAAGAACAATGGGTGTACACTCCATGGAAAAGGAGTGAGGTTTTGTCCCTTAAGACTCAGTTACCTGACCCTAGAAAAAATCCTACTGCATATTATAAAGAATTGACTGAGGCTGCTTCCTCGACAGTGATGACACTTGCGGATATTGAAATGTTCTTTGGTTTATTGGTGCCCGTTGATATTTGGAGACAGGTGCACACACAGGATCATGTTGTGGAATTGGGTGGTACTTGGAATCAGATTAAAGCATGGGACCAGGAGAGGAAGCCTGGTGAGAAGCCTAAGGCCGAAATACTGGCTTTACCTGGCCGAATTATTACGTATATGGATTCTCTTATTCCACCGAGAAGGGTAGATTGGGACAAGTTAACGGCATGTCGTCAGAAGAAAGATGAAAGTGTGTCTGATTTTTTCACTCGGTTTGAAGGCGTGTTCTTGGATTTTAGCGGACAGGATTTGTCGGTGGAGGGGGGTGTCCGACTGTTCGTTAATAGATTTGTTACGAACCTGCTTCCTGAGATCGCGACTCGGCTGTAGGCTTCGGAGAGCACTTGGACTACCTCCTCCCCTTCTGTGATATTGAGTATGGCACAGTATTATGAGCACAGGGAAAAAGAAGAGAAGGAGAAGGTGGAGAAAAAGCATAAGGAATTGAAGACGAAGGTGTTGTTGCAACAGGCTTCTCGAGGGAATGGTAGAGGACGTGGTGGTCCGGACCGACAGCTTCCGCGTACTGGCAGGAATACTATGCCTGTGGGACCGAATCAGTGTGCGTACTGTAAAGAGGAGGGACACTGGCGCAGCGAGTGTCCTGTGCTTTTGCAGAAGGTGGCGGTCCCGAGGGGACGAGGGTCTCGTGGATAGGGTCGCGGAGATGGTGGCCAGGACAGAGTTCAGGCAGTTGGGACATCAAAGGGGCGCACTGACCAGAACTACTTTGATGACCCTAGGGGCAAGCAGTACTACCACCATGACTATGACTTAGACGAGGTGACAGGACTGTCTCACAGCTAGGACAGCCAGGGACAGAGTGAGGGACCAGTTCAGATACCTGTAGATCAGCGCGGTCCTTATGTTACTGCAGATTTGCATGGCTCAGCTAAGGAATTTTTGGTGGATACAGGTGCAATTAATATTTCTATCTCTCGTTCACTGGTCCCCAGGGCAGCTCTGTCCGGCCATAATAATATTTCGGTAGGATTTTCTGGTGTACCGGTTGTGAGCCCCATTTCAAAACCTCTTACGCTGTGACTATAGGTCCTTTTACTGTGGATTCGCTGTTTTTGTTGACATCTAATTGCGGAGAAAATTTGATGGGTTTAGACTTACTAAAGGAGTTGCATGCGACCATTTATTGTTCTCCGGAAGGTGTTTATATGACAATGGGTCCGAAAGTGGTCAGCGCTAAGCAGTGCCTGTCCAAAGATGCACCCCTCCCAGCTGAATTTAAGAATGTGCCGCCTACGTTGTGGGCAACGTGTGAAATGGACATAGGACTGTTGCAGATACCTCCGGTTTCCATTAAAATCAAAGATAATGCCATCTTACCTCGCATTCCTCAGCATAAAATACCGCAGGCAGGGGAACGAGCCTTATTGCAAATTATACAGGACTTGATTGCGTCAGGAGTTGTTGAGGAGATAACTGCTAATGTGTGTAATAGCCGTATTCTTCCTATTCTTAAGAGGGCACCTTCTGGTTCCTCTGATGACCATCCAGACATTTATCATTTTGTGATTGACTTGCGGGAAGTTAATAAAATAGTGGTTCCTCAGTTCCCGGTGGTCCCTGACATTACTGCTCTTCTGATGAAGATTCCTCCATCTGCTAAATACTTTTCTGTTATCGATCTGAAAAATGCATTCTTCAGTATTCCGATTCATCCAGACAGCAGGCACTTGTTCGGCTTTACCATTGCTGGCAGAAGTTTTAGATTCTGTCGAGCTCCTCAGAGCCCTAGTATATATATAGCCAAGCTTTAAAAGCCCAATTGGACTCCCTTACGCTTCCCTCAGGTAATGTATTGCTCCAATATGTAGATGACCTTCTCATCGCTTCTGACACTGAAAAGGGTTGTAAAGACAGTACGGTTAAATTGTTGTTGCATTTGGCACACCACGGACATAAAGTGTCCCTTTCCAAATTTCAATATTGTCGACAGGAGGACACCTACTTAGGTCACCTACTGTCGAAGGAGGGAAGGAGATTGACTCCTGAGCGCATCAGTACCATTGTTAAAATGTCTATCCCTCAAACTCAAAAGGATGTGCGCGCTTTTATTGGCATTACTTCCTATTGTCGGCACTGGATCCCTAACTACTCGTTACTAACAAAGCCTTTGCTAGCATTAACCACTAAAGATGTGCATGAACTATTGCCTTGGACCCCTGAATGTCAGCAGTCTTTTGAGCAATTAAAAGTTGCGCTTTGCTCTGCGCCCGTGCTTGGTACACCTGACTATGCAAAGCCGTTCGTGCTGTACGTACACGAGATGGCTGGCTGTGCGCTCTCTGTTTTAACACAGGCCTTTGGAGGTAAGCAACGGCTGTGTGCTTATTTTTCTGCTCTTCTTGACCCTGTCGCAAGAGCCCTCCCAAGCTGTCTAAGAGCGGTTGCGGCTGTGGCCGTCTCTATAAGGCAATCGGCTGGGCTCGTACTTGATACTGACCTCACAGTCATGGTCCCAATGCTGTGGCCACCCTTTTGAATAAGACCAAGACGCAGCACCTTACCAGTGCACGTCTGACCGGTTATGAGCTAACTCTCTTTGCACCACATGTCACCATTAAAAGATGTGCCACTCTGAACCCAGCCACGTTACTACCCCTCCCTTCTGAGAGTGAGGAAATTGACATACATCATTGTATTTTTCAGACTGAGGAAGAGATGAAGGGATGGGTAGACTTGACTGACGTTCCCTTATCTGACCCCCAAGGGGAACTATATGTCGATGGCTCTTGTTTTAAGTTATCTGATGGCAGTACAACTGCTGCATACATGATCACAAAACTGTGCACGGTAGTTGAGACGTCACGAGTTCCCTATCAGTCGGCCCAAGCTGCAGAGCTCGTTGCCCTTATTCGTGCCTGTGAGTTGAGTGAGGGACTGGCTGTCAATATCTATACTGACAGTCAGTACGCATTTGGAGTCGCCCATAATTTTGGGCAGCTCTGGGCAGAAAGAGGGTTTCTCACTTCCCATGGGATGATGATTCAACACAGTCCCCTCATACATAGGCTTTTATCGGCTTTGACACTCCCCAAAAAATTAGCGATAGTGAAGTGCAGCACCCACAAGACAATTACTTACAATGTAGGTAAGGGGAACGCATTTGCAGACCAGATAGCTAAGGAGACAGCCCGAAAAAAGATGAAAAGAATGTTTGTAGCAGGTCCCGCTAGGTGGGTGGCTGAGGTTACCATGTTTGAGGATACGCTGGAAAATGTCAAGGAGATACAGAGTGAGGCAACTATTGAGGAATTAGCAATATGGCAGGAAAGCACAGCACGTTTGGATGAGGAGGGGTGTTGGACTGATAAGTCAGAGAAACAGAGATGGATGCTACCAGATGCATATGTTCTCCCCGTGGTCACCATGGCGCACGGGCCAGCTCATATCAGTGCTAAAGGTATTTGTAAGTTGTTAGACCCTGTATGGCAAAATGATAATATCCCAAAGACTGCCGCCCACTTGGTCAAATACTGTATGGTGTGTATGATGCACAATCCTGGAAAGGGTACCCCTACACCACCTGGAAATTTTGCACCTCCCACTTTCCCTTTTGAGGTCCTCCAGATAGATTATATAGAGATGGATTGAGTCAACAACTTGAAATATGTGTTAGTGGTTGTTTGTGCGTTCAGTAAATGGGTTGAGGGTTATCCCACAAAAGAAAATACGGCCATAGCGACTGCAAAGGTACTCCTGAAGGAGTTCTTCCCTCGCTTCGGCTTGCCCCATTTGATTTGGAGTGACAATGGAAGCCACTTCAACGCTAAAGTGATTCAGTTGGTGTGTGAGGGACTCCATATCAAACAAAAATTTCATGCTGCAAATCACCCTCAGTCCGCATGTTTGGTTGAGAAGTACAATGGTACTCTCAAACTGAAACTGGCAAAGATTCAGGAAAGCACAGTGTTGCAGTGGCCAGATGCTTTACCATTAACCCTTTTGTCCACGAGAACTACCGCGCATTCTAGAACAGGATTGTCCCCCTACGAGGTCGTGTTCGGGCGCCCGGCAAATGTCTGAGGCGTCCCACGTCCTCGTAGGTTTTCTGAAATTGCATATCCCCTGTTAGTGGACTATCTGTATGAGTTAACTAAAAGTCTACGTTCTATTCACCAACAGATCCAAGACTCCCTAGCGCCAGTACCTGAGGGGCCAGGACATGATATTCAGCCTGGAGATTTCGTATTAGTTTGGAACTTTCAGAGAAGGAAGAACCTGGAGCCGAGGTGGAAGAGGCCAGTCCAGGTGCTCCTTGCCACCCGCACTGCAGTCAAGGTCACAGGCCGAAAGCACTGGATTCACAGTCAACACTGCCGCAAAGTCCCCTTTTCGGACGCCCAACTCACGTGGACCCAAACAGAGGCAGGGAATGAGGAGGTGTTAAATGCAGCAGTGCCCCCGGAGATTAAGGCAATTCAAGAGCCCCTCTCTACTGGCCACTCTGTGTCTGAGCTCCTTTTTACTGACCCTCCTGTGCCTGGCGTAACTAGGTACAATTTGCACCCCCGGCGGAGGAACAGTGCACCAAAGGAAAAGTCAGATTAGCAGGGATGGACTCGACAAGTCAGGCAACAGTAGCTTAGGGAGAGGCGAGATTGGTGCATTGTTCAGACATTGTACAGGGTAAGCTGAGCGTGCTCCCCAGGAGGGATTTACATTACCCTGCATCGTGGGATACGGATCTGAGCTAGGACTGAGCAGCTCCACCACCGGTGCTCAAGAGTGCCAACGTTGATGAACAATCGGAGTCTACCAGTGAGGCTCAGATGGACACTGGGAACATTTGCCCCCTTTTGTCATTAGTTCCATTGCATTCCTTTTTTTCCCTTGTTTACAATGTATCCGTTTGGTCGTCCCATTACTGAGGAAGAGCAGCCCTTTGCACCTCCGCGTCCAGAGCGGGGTTGGTCCACGAAGAGTAAAATAGTTTGTGCATCAATAGTTGTTTTTGCACCAATAATAGTATTAGGGATATCTTACTTCCTGGATGAGAAGTATCCTGTACATTCTTTGACTGGGACAACACATGTTCCCCCTGAACACATGTTTGTTACTTTGGCCCCTCACAAAGGAGAACATCGAAAAACTTATGCAGACAATGTATTTTTACAAATGTTGCATCAGGCCCATGATACGTCCAAAGCTACTAAATGCTGGATCTGTAGATTGCTCCCCTCAGTTCCACATAAGAGTGATATTTTATTATCGATGCCATTATCCTATCTCGGAAGTTACCTTGCATAGAAATAAACATTCCTTTCTGTAAGTGCACCTTTCGCGTAATAATAAAAAGGTGCGTCTCTTATTCTGCGTATTTATGTTATGTTTTAGGCCTGGTTTTGAGATTTGATTTACTCTGTGTGCTCTCTCTCTGGAGCTGGAGAAGCCTTTTTTACATTAAGAAACAGATCTCCAGAGCAGTATTGTACACTACATTTGAAAAACGAAGTAAAATGTTTAGGATTTTTTATACTCTTTTGAAATAAATGCTGCTTTCAAAACAGTGTTTCTACTGTGACATAAATTGACACGAATAATGAAGCAACATTTTTATGGCAAATAACCAGTCATTTTTTCCACCCTGTCTGAATTTCATTTAAATTAATCCGGTTTTTCATAATGCAAACAAAAGCCCGTCCCATGTCCATCAATTTGGACTTAGGACATAAATACCACCTGGACAACAGTTTTCGCTGATTAGTACCAGTGTAACCCTGAATACATCAATCAACAACTGTAAAGTAACGAGCACACCTCTGGAAAGTGTCTTCCATTGCACTGCGTGTGCCCATTTTTGTAATTTTTGATCTGTTTGACCTAAAAATATTTTTTGCAAATTATGCAGAAGAGGGCGTTCCATGTGGCAAGGGCAGTAAATTAATTCTTATTAAGAAAATGCCTCAGCCACACAATTGTATTTGTTTAGTGGTCCTGGGTGTGAGGTCATCTATCACAGACTTCCACAACATGTGTTAGGTTGGAGCATTGTTAGAATTTTTTAACTGGTTTTGTAACCTCTGTACCATCATCTAGCTAATGTAATATATAAGTATTTTCAGCCTGGGGTGGCACTTTGCTAAAATGTTATGTTTGAAATGTCACTGATGATTTTGCACCAGTTCAGGTTAAGTCAATGGACAAATGGAATTCTCATGCTTTCTGCTGTTTCCGTACGTTGGCATTGATGGTGGCGCCGGTGAGGGGGACTGATTGCTTAATTTGTAAAAGAATATGTGCCGGGGCCCAGAGTTTTGCTATGAAGCCTGTGTCGGGCGTGCTGAATACCAAGGCTGCTTCACATTGTGTCTCTTTTAAACAACCACCAGACACTCCCTGCCACTTTACCTCAGTTTTTTGGTCGAGCCTGGCCAGCACATGCGCTGCTCTGCGAGACATGCTGTATTGAGGAATGGAATAAAAGCTCCGCCCATTTCCCGCCCATCTTTTCAATTGGCTCCTGTTACAGTCCTTTCAAAATCGTTGCTTTTCATTTGTGAATAGTCTTAGTCCCTCCTTGGTACCGCCGTGTTTGCATTTGTAACCTCCCATAACGGCTGTACTTTTTACTTGTGGTGTTACATGGTCTGCTTTATCTAGTCGGTGAGCACTATTTTCTTTAGTGGTCTTCCCTTATTCCACCCACAACGTCGCCGCCCGCGTTTACATTGTTATTAGTAATGTATTTGCTTTTTAATTTGCAGCGCGTTCCGCTTTCACTTTAGCGGCCGTGCTTCTTTATTTAATTAATTTGCAGGGTGGTCCACTTTCACTTTAGCGGCCGTACTACAGATTCTTTCTTTCTTTCTTTCTTTCTTTCTTTCTTTCTTTCTTTCTTTCTTTCCTCTTTCTTTCTTTCTTTCTTTCATTCTTTCTGTGAAAGTGCCCCGTACTGCGCTTTCACTTTAATGTTAGCCACGCCCCTTTCTTTAGACGCTGCTCACTGTAACCTGAATACGGGAGCAGTGTCTAAAAGAAAGCGCGCTCCTACATTAAGTGGTCTCACATTTGCGAGAGTTTGAGCTATCGGCATTAGAAATGACAATGCCTTTTATATATGTGTTGCTTTTGAAAACACATTAATATAAGGCATTGTCATTTACAATGCCAATAGCTTAAACTCTCGCAAATGCGAGACCTATTGCATTGAAAAAGCTTGTTTACTTTCTGGTTAGGGATTTTTTGTTTTTCTTTTTAACAGCTGCTCTTCACATGTGCGAACGCTTGTTTCTGCTCTCTCCTCGCTGGCCTCACTGTGTTACTGCTTTTCCCTCCCATTGTGTGCTATTGCTTGGGCCCCGTTACCTGTCCTTGTTTTAACCTCCCGCTCCATTAGTTCCACCCCCTCCCCGGCCTCTCTCCCGCACTGTCCATCACTTCACTTTTCCGCCCGTAACTTTCCTCCCTTGTTGCTCTGAGAGAAAGCAAAAGTGCTGGCGCGTCAGTTGAACAAAGCGCTGCACCCCATGGTACCGTGGTCCGGGCGGCAGCTTACCCAAAGCGCTCCGGCCCAGGACCCCTCCCTGCAGCTCAGTTGACTCTAAGCCAGCCCGAGCGAGCTCGGGGGCCCGGTACCAGACGAGTGGAGGCCGCAGGCAGCCAATGTAACAAGCATTGGAAATGCAATAGGTCTCGCATTTGCTTAAGTTAGAGCTATTGGCGTTGTAAATGACAATGTCTTTTAACCATGTTTTATGGAGTGTATGTGGTGTGTAGTGTAAATAAAAGGTGTTGTCATTTACAATGCCAATAGCTTAAACTATTGCAAATTTAAGACCTATTGCATTGCAAATATGTGCTATAAAAAATAGGCCTTAGGGGAGAGCGTGGCGGACAAAGCTATTTGAGAAAATAGTGCTCGGAGGCAGTAATTAAAGTCTACTGAGTAACAACACAGTATCAGGGGGTGTCGCCATGGGATGTTACAAAATGAGACAAGGCGGTACGAAGGAGGGACTACTAAGCCTTTTGACCAATGAACAGCCACAGTTTACAGTGGACAATCACACAAGCCAATGACAAATATGGGCGGAGCTTCAATTCCCTACCTTGGTAGCCATGCCTCAAAGAGCAGTGCTGCCGAGGCTCGACCTAAAAACAAATGGTTATAACGTCACATATTTATCTCTTTTTGTCCCATATCCTCGTCAGCATATGAAGCTCTCTTCTGTCCATCACACACTTCTCTGTTCCAAATATCTGCCAGTTAACTAGTAAACGGTGGCCTAAAGGATAAGGTCCACTCAGACCATTGTTAGTGGTATACTTTGGACCCACGTGTTCCCAGATCTAAGTTCCCGTTATTTACATTTGGCAACAATACTAAGAGCAGATTGCAGATAAGGCTTACTGGTGAAATAAGCCGTTAATGCTTGCACACCCTTACCCGATTCACAGGCTTCCTTCTGCATCTAGAGGATGGCGGGCAGCTCTTGCTGCAACACCTTGCGGTTCTCCACCTTCAGCTGGCACACATTGTCATAGGTCCTTCAATCACTGCAACACACCTTGGACGTCAGCTTGCACTGGCACACCCCCTTGGCCATGCGCTTTCCTGCCGGGTGCTTGCACTCTAGACTGTCCTCACACAGTGAGTCGTCTTTGCGGCCACAGGCCTCCCCTTCACCTGCGGCGCAGATGAGACAGCAGTTGCCGCTGTCAGGCACATATCTGCTGGGGCAGCTGGGACTTGGGCATCTGGAGACATCACATTGTGAGGAGCACTTGCTGAGGCCTATGGGGTCCGCCGCATACTGCCCTGGGATCACGGCCACAAGTAGGCATACAATCATTTTGGCATGTGCTGATTTCTTCATTGCTATTTTTTAAAACTAAATAAATAAATAGAAAAAAATAACGAAAATAATAAAAGTTGTGCAGTTCGGTCCAACTAATAAAACTCTATTTTGCAGTTTAGTTAAAATAGTAATCCTAGGGATTAAAAGGGCAACTTTTCAAATAAAAAAACAGAAGTGGAGTTTCCTTCCTTCATGCAAGCAGCAAGTTCTTCGATTTGCAATTAATGAGCTGACGGGGCAAGTTGTTCTGGTAACAATGGTCTTACGGACCGGAACATGTAACCATGGAAACTGTAAACAAGTGGCAGGTGCGAAAGAGCTCGGAGACCCTGGGGAAGGGTCTGGAAAGGGAAGCAGATAAGCGAGCGACAAGAGTCCGCAGCGCCTTGGAGTCCACTCGGCGAGGATCAGATAGCAACCTGCCATGTCTCATAGGTGTGTGCTACATAACACAGAGACTGTGACTGACCGAAGTGACCCCACCAATGATGTGCTCCACTCCGGAACTGATCCCGCGATCCTAATAAACCTAGAAACCCCGCCTGACTATCCCAGCATTCAATGGGCGCTTAGCTAAAAAGCCCAAAGTGCGTAAACATGTCACACATGACACGAGGCCACTTGCCAAGTGCTGGCGTATTTATCGACTGCCAGAGAACTCCTTTGTGGCAGAGCTGCCCTGATAGGTGGGTGGTGGTGTTATAAGGGGGAGGGAGGGGGGTCTGCCTGGCTGAGCAGCGCCACAAACCAGTATATTTGACATTAGCATTTGTCCACGTTACGTATAGTGCAAGCTCGAAGGCTTCAGGGAATGGGTTCCTAACCAGCGCGGATAGAGCTCATACCTCGAGTTGTTCAGGGAGACAAGAGCCAATCCATGGCCGGGGCAGCTGCGAGGAGCAGGGCAGGCACAAACAACAGTGCCCCCTGCTCTGAGGCAATCAGCACAGACCTCTGTCTCGTCCGCCTGCCAGCTCTGCTCTGGAGTTGGAAAACAACCCAACAGTGAAAGCGAAACCAGTGCGGCGCTCGTGAAATGGGCGCCGCGCTGATACATTTTTATTTATGTCCACAATTGTTAAATAAAGCCATCCATCGCTAAACGTTTAGATTTAGAGAAGTTCACAATTGAAACCCATAAACTCTAAACATACAAGCTGTCGCCATTGTGATAAAAAGATAGTGCTTACCGACTAAATAAAGGACACTGGATGACGCCGCAAGCAAAAGATCCAGTCCGGGTGGGCGGGGGCCAAAAGGAGAAAGGGCGGGAACAAATAAGCCTCATTTTCAATCGGAGGCTAGCGTTCAGCATAAAGGATGACTGCAGCCAATGAGAATCATGGGCGGGGCTTCCACTCCACTTCGGAAATCTGCTTGATTACAATAAGCCTCGCAGAGCGAGGAGCGCATGCGCGCTCCAGCGCTAGGCAAGACCTAAAAATACAGCTGATTTTTGGCCGTCGCTGCAAATTGATGAGTGCCCAAGGCAAACCCTGGACGCATAAAATAATTTGTTGAAGTTGCTTGCAAATGTTGTGCTTGCTTAATTCGGAGCTTCTGCCTGCCAGCAGTGCCCTTCGTTAGTTTTCACAGCCATGGTTCAGTTTCTTATGTGCTGCGATGCTTGTAGTCAGAATTCTTCTTGTAAAATGGTTAAAGTATTCATCATTTAGTACTTAGTACTTCATGACTTGTTTGTGATCTAGATGGCAATCAGCAAATGAAAAGTTGATCATGAACAGCTTCACACGTTTAACTTTTTCTAGGCACTCCCAGTGTTTTGAAAGCTGGTGAGTACTGCTGCACAGGGCTGGATATAAAGTGAACAATTTAACTTTTTGACCAGCTCTCTCGCTACCTAATCTCCCTGCGTGGTGCCCTCCCCCACTACCACCTCCTGTCAATATTTTTTTCTTTTGTTTCGTGCTCCTATTACATGACATCCTGCTTCCTTCTTTTCTAAGCGCACTGCAGGCTCATCATTGGCTTGTTACCTGATCTGCCATGTTTTACTGTACAAAGTACACCACATCCAGCCGCAACACTCTAAACAAAAACAAATGGGTAAAACACATTTCCATTTACAACACCAATAGCATTATCTCTTGCAAATGCGAGACCTATTGCATTGCAAATGCTTGGTTTTTAACTGTTTTTATTGAAGTACAAGGCAGTATATATGATGCAGGGGTATACACACATCAGAATTATGTCAACAATTCTCACAATTCACATTCCCTTAATATCATACAACACGTTAAATGTCAGTGCTGCAATGTACATTGTCTTTTTCCAAAGGATGTTCCTCCTGGTATGAGAGGGAATAAAGAAACATAAACGTAGCATACCCAACTTACCCTCCCCTCTGCTGCTGTCTGAATAATATATGTAAGCTGGGAGGTACCTCACCCCCTAACTGCAATACAGCTAAGTGCTTGTGTCCCGATCCTCTGGGACTGTATCCCTACCAGATCATCCCCTTATGGTGTCCCAATCCTCCCACACTGTTTTTGTAACTTAGGTAGTAGTGTGTAGTACATATATTAACATGTGTCAGGGGTGTCAGAGTGGGTGGGTCTTGTCTTTGGTGATGTTTTTGAATTGTTCTAGGATCCTATCCCAGTTCTGTGCAATACAATATGTTCGTAGGCCCACCCTCTCCCTATGAAACAACGTACTTACCACCCGACCCCAAGTGGCCACTGCCAGGGCTAGGGCTAATACCTCCAGGGAGGGGACTGTAGGTAGTTTCCGATACATAGTAATGGTGCGTTTTGCTATGATCAAAGCTAGGTTCAGGAACTTAAGCGTAGGCCTTTGCAGCTGAGGACGAGGGAACAAACCCAAGAGCACTCCATCAGGTGAGCCAGGCATTGGGAGGCCTGTTGAGGTACCCAGCACTTGTAATAATCAAAACCAGTAGGCCGCAGCAAGGGGCAGGACCATAGCACATGGAGAAGGTTCACGTCCGGGACCCAGGAAAGATCTTATTAATACGGGCCGGGGTGAGGTAGGCCCTGTTCAAAAGATTGAATTGAATGTACTTGAAATGAGCCCCTCCAGAGAGTTAGATGACACTTTATTTACTGCAATTTTAGGACAACATTTCAAGAGCTCAGCGTTGAGGCCTTAACATTCGTGTGTATAATCTATGCAGCTGTGTCTGTAGGGTATCTGGAAAGTATAAATTATGACAACCTTCTCGGTGCCTACCTCCAGTTTGTCAGAAAAAAAGCACAGATTTGTCTCTTTTGGGGAAATGAAATATTTTTTTTTCGAAAGCAAAAATGCTTCGCAGAAACTATACAAACGAAATATCAAACAGCACAATTCAAAGATAAAAATAAAGACAAACTTGACTGTGTTGAACCCTGTCTTTCCCATATGAGCCCTTATACAAATGTGCTCTGATGCAACTGCGCTTTATAAGCAACTCAAATTAAAAAATGAAGTCATTAATAAAAACAAATGAGTTCGGTCATCACAAAGCTGAAATCGCTTCTCTCGTCCTTGTGGTCAGCCACTATATTTTGCACAAAAAAATATAAATATATTTTCTATTTGACTGAATGACCTAAACAAAATGTTGATTCTGCAAATGAAGGTGCAAAACATGACACCATTGCAATCTTTTCAATCTTTAAATGTTGATACAAAATTATGTGGATGTATGTATATATATATATATACATACATATGATCAAGGCCACAGGACGTGGCCGAAACGCGTCATGGGCAGCACAAGCACGATAATAAAACTGAAGTACTAGCACCAGCTATATACCGGAGTCCGTTGCATCTGTTCAGCGCACGTTTGCACTTGGATGCTTGTTTGGATATATATATATTGAAACAATGAGTCAGCATTCGAATTTAAACATTACAAAATGGCCCCCCTGCAAACTTGTACGAAAGGCTGAGTTGCGTAATGGGATAGTCCTTTGTTTGTTTTCTTGTACATGATGTATTTAAAAGTGTTTAAAAAAATGGTGATCTGTATCGTGAACAAGGCTGGCTGACAGCCGGAACGCGTGGATACCGTTGCTCAATAAAGAAAAGTTGAGCAGTTTGAATCCCTTTTGAGTGCTGGTGATTTCTTTGGAGAAAAGGAAATTGATATTCTGATACGTTAAAGACACGGTGGGCGTCTTTGAAGCCAGCACCCTCGGTGTTTTGGAAGCACGCCAGCTGAACCAACCAACAAGCCGAAGAAGAAAGGAGACAGGCGCGCCCCCCGTAATCCTGCAGTAAACGGCTCGAATAGTGACGGATTTCGGTGTGAGGAAGTGCGGAACCGGACTCGTATGATTCTGGAGCTGCAGAAGTACTCGCATTGAACGGAGTCGGCAAGCGGAGGAGCCTGGTCGGGAACGGGAGCCGAGTAAACAACGTAACGTGCTCTCCCATACAAAAGGGGAAAGGGGAGAGAGGAAGAGTTGCGTGGTAGAAAAGGGAATAGCTACCAACAAGGAAGCATAATGAGCGACGATGAATGCTCAGCAAGGGAGCTGGAAGCTCTCAAGCTTTTTGAAGAAACGAGAACTGTAATGAGTACGGAGAGAGGTGAGCAATTATCTTCAACCAGTATTGAAGTTGGAAAAATGCTACATGAGTATGAGAAACTGAAAAAAGAGAAATTTCTATACAAGTTGGCAGGATCCCTAGAGGCTTGCGCATTATGATAACACCGACTTACGAAAACCCCAACCCTGAGCTTTTATGCGAATGGGCAGAACATAGTGCCACTAGTTCTATGAATATGGTAAAAATGTTAACTAAATATGCAGAAATTGAAAGAAAAGAAGTGTTAGTCAGAATTAAAGAACTTGGTACTACCTTGGAGAAAAACACAGATCAAACAAGAATAAATAAATTCAAAGGAGAATTGAAAAACAGACTGGAAAAGTATGAAAAAAGAATCAAAGATAGAAAGGCGACAAAATTTGTGCGTGATCGCTTGGATTACGAAAATGGCCGTATTTACACTTTCGCCAAAAGATTTGACCCAGTACGGAGAGGAAATATCCAAAGGGGGTGTACAAGTCATCAAGATGCCTCACAAAGTGAAGTTAGCTCTGATACTGGATCAGAAGTTGAGCAGGACGATATAACAAGAAGAGGGGTGGAGAATACAAGATTAAATGTGACCCAAGAATTGCGTTTTTTACAATTGGACCGAATGACCGATCAACAAGTAACGAGAGGTCGGGGGAGAGGCCGAGGACGAGGCGGACGAGGAAGAGGAGACAACGCAGAGGGGGTGAGGGATACCGTAGAAGCTGCAGGAGGGCCAACAAACAGGTCAACGCGCTCCAGTGCCAAGCAGGTATCGAAGAAATGATCCCTAACAATACAATAATAAATTTGAGCAATATTGAACTATCAGAAGAAGATTGACGAGTCTTGCAGTTAGGTCTTTCATATTGCGGAAATAATGACTTTAACTATGCCAATTGTAGGATGGATTTATATAAATTCTTCCGCAAACTGAAACTTTCAAAATTACATTAGAGTATTAAAAGGAACCAAATGCCACGAACTATGGAGCCTCGAACAGATAACAATCCTCTAACAGGAACAGATATACTTACATTGGAGCAGTTATGGTCATTACAAAATGAAGATGTGGAAACTGGTGTCACTGAAATGGAAGATCAGTTAGATTCCAATGATCTTTTCGTTCCACAATTAGACAATGCCGATCGAACCCCTTTTCGTCCAAAATCACGTTATATTCCCCAAACGCCCAGAGATAACTTGGATATTTTCTCTGAGAATGTAAGTGTAGATCTGAAACGCTTATACCAACAAGCGAGCAAAGAAAAACACAAGATAAATTACAAGGATGCTCAAATCCAGAGGGTAGTAACTAAATTAAAACAAGATGAAGATGTACTGGTGAAACCCTCAGACAAAGGGGGCAACGTTGTCCTCTGGAGTCGAGATCTCTATTGTAAAGAAGCCTTTAAGCAATTAAACAATATTGAGTGCTACAAGAAAGTAAAAATGCAAGAATATGAAGAAATGAAAGATGGTTTCCTGGAAAGGCTGGAATATTGGCATAAGGAAGAATTATTAAGCTGGGATGAATTTAAATTTATCAAAAAAGAACATCCAATTATTCCAGCCTTTTACATGTTGCCAAAGATGCATAAAGATGATAAAGAGCCACCAGGGAGACCAATTATTTCATCATGTGGAAGTATCTTTGAGAACGTCTCCAGGTACATTGACTTTTTTCTGAATCCGATTGTTAAAACTTTAACTTCAGACATAAGGGATTCAACAGACTTTTTGAAACATATTTATGATGTCCAATGGGGTAAAGATATGGTTTTATTGACATTGGACATAACTACACTGTATACAAGTATACGACATTCAGATGGACTGAGGGCCACGGAATATTTCTTCAAAAAAGACCTATGAGATTCATGCAACACGATAATATGGTCTTAGAAATGATGAACTGGTGTTTGACAAGAAATATCTTTTTATTTGGATCTGATCTTTACCAACAGGAGCAGGGGACAGCCATGGGCACCTGTTTCGCCCCCAGTTATGCCAATCTTCATCTAGGCTGGTGGGAGGAACAGGTGCTCAGGGGCCCCATGCTGGAACACTGGATGGATAATATTTTGGTATGGGTCAGATTCATTGATGATATTTTTGTGCTGTGGCAGGGCACGACCGAAAATATCGATCTGTTTATTGACGACCTGAATAACAACTGTCTAAATTTGAGATTTGTAGGTCAATACAGTAAGGAATATATTGATTTTTTAGATGTAAGGGTAACCGCTATAGGTGAAAAATTAGAGTCAACAATTTTTCGGAAGCCAACAGCAGGGAATACCCTGCTACATGCAGAAAGTGCCCACCCTATATCACTCATCCGAAGTATACCTTTTGGTGAGTTTTTTAGGGCAAGAAGAACATGCAGTAACTTATCTGACTATGAGAAAATCGAAGGTGAAATGATAAATCGTTTCATTCAAGGAGGTTACTCACAGGAAACAATATTGAAAGCATCTAAAAAGCGAGGGATCTCAGTAGGGATAAGATACTCTTTGAACCCTCGAGAACGCAGATAAGGAAAGAAAAACAGAAGAATAGTCCGACTAGTCACAGATTCATTACCACATATAATGTCAAACACAATGAAGTACGGGCAATTCTTAAGAAACATTGGTACCTAATTAGAGGGGATCCGATTTTAGGTCCTGAGAGTAGAAAATGCCCGGAAATAACCTATAGAAAATCTAGGTCTTTAAAAGATCAACTGGTTAGGAGTGAGTTTCAAGGTGTAACAGTTAAGAAGACATGGCTTTCAGTGAAGGATGGTTTTAGAAAATGTCTGAAATGCAAAGCTTGTAGAAATGGAGTAAATACGGAGACTTTTAAAACACCTTTTAATAGAAATATGAAAATAAGAGGTCATTTGACATGTAAATCCAGCTTTGTAGTCTACATGCTTAAGTGTCCGTATAAAAAGCTTACATAGGGAGCACCACTTTGCCTATCCACAAAAGGATCTTACAGCACAGACGGGCAATTGTTAATAAGGATAGATCCTACCCTGTCGCGAGACATTTTGAGAAAGATCATAACAGTGATCCAGATCTGTTGGAATATAGCTGTATAGCTGAGGTCCCCAAAAGAAACAGGGGAGGCGACAGAGAAAAAGAAATTCGAAAATTAGAAACCTACTTCATTCTAGAAATGGACAGTAAGGAGCCCAATGGGCTCAATATGGATGAAGATCTATTCACCTGTCTACAGTAATTATAATGAAGCGAAGTTGAGCATTCATAAGATTAAATAAAAAAATGTTTTAAAGAAATAGTAAAAATAGAGGAGAAGGACTAAGGACACAAGCACTTTATATTTAGCACTTTAATAGTTTAAAAAACATTTTAAGTAAAGTGGTTTTTAATTATATCTTTTTAGGCGTTTTTTATTGTATGTGTTAATATGTATATGAATTTTAATATACATAAAAACTACAATGAATGCTTTTTTAGATAAATTATGAATTTTGAAAAAATTATTTTTTTTAAAAGGAATGGATTTAGCACTTGCACTTTTGGAGTAAGAAGAGAAAATAATGTCTATAAATTGTGATAATTATGCACTTGCACTTTAACAAAATTGCACTAGTCACTAGACTGAGGGTAAGCTTATTTAGAATGATTTGACTGATTAATATTAATGGAAAACATATTCATTGTAAAGGGTTTGAGAATACCTGTTAAAGATAAAAAACAGTGATGTAGTGCGCTGTAGAAAATGTAGGTATGTTTTATCTTTGCTCCCCCCCCTTTTTTTTGTTTTTTTTGTTTTAAACGTGCACTTGCAGGTTGAAACAATGAGTCAGCATTTGAATTTAAACATTACAAAATGGCCCCCCTGCAAACTTGTACGAAAGGCTGAGTTGCGTAATGGGATAGTCCTTTGTTTGTTTTCTTGTACATGATGTATTTAAAAGTGTTTAAAAAAATGGTGATCTGTATCGTGAACAAGGCTGCCTGACCGTTGCTCAATAAAGAAAAGGTGAGCAGTTTAAATCCCTTTTCAGTGCTGGAGATTTCTTTGGAGAAAAGGAAATTGATATTCCCGGGGGCATGCTGGGGGGGTTAATTTTATGTGTGGGGGGCCTCTAAGGGCCCCCAAGCCCCGAGGGACCACCACCCCCGGGGCTTTATGTATAATGGTGCGGGAGGGCTCTGAGCCCTCCCGCAGCCCGAGGACCGCCACCTCCCGGGGCTTCTTTTTATTTTTGAAAAACCTGTGTGGGGGGCTCCAGCTCCCGGGGCACTAAGAAAAATTACAATGGGGGTCCGTTTTGGACCCCCAAGCCCCGGGGACCACCACCTCCCGGGGCTTTCAAAATGTAAGGAGGGGGCCGCGCGGCCCCCTCCTGGAGCCTGTGGTGGCCCTGGGGACCGCCACCCCCAGGGCCGGCTCCTGCAGTGTCCCGGGGTGCCTACCCCCGGGACACTGCTGTTTGCAATGACAGGACGGGAGCCTCGCGGCTCCGTCCTGTCATTGCAAACTGCTTTGGATATTGGAAGAGAGGCAGGAAACCTGCTCTCTCTTCCAATATCCAAAGCTGATTGCTTTCCACATGGGGAGCAGCATGTTAGCTGCTCCCCATGTGTAAAGCAATGCCGGCTCCCGTAGGACACGGGGAGCCGAGCGGGACTGTGGGGGTTTGGGGACCCCCACAGTCCCCAACGAGAGCCAGGCCCGGGGGATGGGGTCCCCGGGGCCATAAGTGGCCACGGAGGGGGGCCACGCAGCCCCCTCCCCAAAGGTAAAAAAGTTTAAAAAAAAAAAAAGCGCAAGGCCGGCCCCGGGGGATGGGGTCCCCGGGCCTTAAATGGCCTGAGGAGGGGGCCACGCAGCCCCCTCCAAATAAAAAAAGAGGCCATGCCCCGGGGATGCCCAATACAGGCCCAGGGAAGGGGGGCCACGCGGCCCCCTTCCCGTTTTTTTTTTTTAATTTTAATTTTAAAAAAAGGGGTAAGGCCCTGGGGGATGGGTTCCCCAGGGCCTAAAAATAGGAAAAAGGAAGGGGGCCACACAGCCCCCCTTCAGGGAAAAAAAACGATCGGGCCCGCAGGCCCCGCCCCTTCCTTCACCACTCTGCAAACGCGCCCCTGGCGCGTTTGCAGAGAGGACAATTCCCCTTGAATACTGGGGGTCCCTGGGGCCAACTAGCCCACCAGGAACCTCCAGTATGCGCCAGGAGCTGCCTTGCAGAGAGGTGTACAGAGGCCACGCCCCTTTTTACACCTCTGTGGCGCTTTTTGGAGGTATATGGTGGGCTAGTTGCACCCCAGGGACCCTCAGGATTCAAGGGGAGCTAATCCCCCGACTTAAAACGCGCCACGGGGTGCGTTTGCACAGTGGTGAAGGGAGGGCGGGGCTTCAGGTGACATGTGTGCAAACAGGCCCCTTGGCGCGTTTTAAGATGGGGAATTAAATCCCCTTCAATCCTGAGGGTCCCTGAGGGCCAACTAGCCCAACAGGTACGTCCAGAAAGAGCCACAGAGCTGCGTTGCAGAGAGGTGTAAAAAGGGGTGTGGCCTCTGTACATGTCTCTGCAACGCAGCCCCTGGCGCATACTGGAGGTTCCTGGTGGGCTAGTTGGCCCGTAGGGACCCTCATGATTCAAGGGGACTTAATCCCCAACTTAAAACGCGCCACGGGGCGCGTTTGCACAGATGTCAGCTCAGGCCCCGCCCCTCCCTTCACCATTGTGCAAATATTCCTCTAAAATCAGCCGAAATACGAATTCTGATTTACTCACCTGTTATCAGGAGAGACCTCAGTGCTGCATCTTTCAGCCCAGTACTAATCCTGAAAAGTAATTTTAACCGTACTTACCAGTAACTTGAATTTCCTTCCATAGGCTAACATTGACTGGTTTCACTTGGAAATTCTTCTAAGTGTGGAGTTTTGGAACTTTAATATATTCCTCTAAAATCAGCCGAAATACGAATTCCGATTTACTCACCTGTTATCAGGAGAGACCTCAGTGCTGTATCTTTCAGCCCAGTACTGGTCCTGAAAAGTAATTTTAACCGTACTTACCAGTAACTTGAATTTCCTTCCATAGGCTAACATTGACTGGTTTCACTTGGAAATTCTTCTAAGTGTGGAGTTTTGGAACTTTAAAATATGGTTTTTTCAGTGAATTTCAAAGGTTTTTAAATGCTAATTTCTAACTATAACTTATCTGAAACCTATGGTTTTTTCAGTGAATATATATATATATATATATATATATATATATATATATATATATATATATATATATATATATATATTCACTGAAAAACCATAGGTTTTAGGGACAGTTATAGTTAGTTGGACATTGCACTCGTACAAAACCCCTGAAATTCCCCCGTTATAGTTAGTTCAGCTAACTATAACTCGTGCCCCGCAATGCACTGCTGATGACGTCACATATTACATCACTCATGACATGGTCAGTGACATCACTGATGACATCACTGATGACATCTCAAATGACATCACTGATGACATCATCCAGTGACTGTGTGTTTCTGTAAAGTTTAAATATTTTTAATATATATAGGGAAAGGCGTATTGAAGAATGAGTGGGTGTATAAGTGTGTGTATGGATGATTTAGTAGGTGCGTGACTAATTCTATAAGTGAGTGATTAAACGTATCTTACTGAATGCATGGGTTAGTGACTAAACTGGGTTAATGTCTGTATCTGTCTGTTGCTGTGTAAGTGGCTGCATGGGTTTGTGAATAGCTACATGAGTGTCTATAAGAGTTATTGATTTGTTGTCTGAGTATCTGTATGGGTGCCTGAGTGTTTGTGTGGATGGGGTGTGTGCGACTGTGCATAGATGTGTGAGTGGGTGATTCACTGGGTGGATGGTTTCAAGAGTGCATCTGTGATAGACTGTATGGGTGGGTAAGTGTGTGTAAGAGTGTGTTAGTGAGTGAATGTATGTCCCAGTGGTACATGTGTGAGTAACTACATATGTGAAAGGCAGTATATATGTGTATTGGAGTATATAAATAGCTATAAGCGAGAGTGAGTGATTGTGATAGTGGCTGTATGGATGAGTGTGTGCTTGTATCAGTGATTGTATAAGAGCGTAACAATGTGCTAGTATTTGTATGATTAAGTGAGCTGGTGTGTGTATAACTGTATAGGTGAGTAAATGGCAGTGTGTTTAATTATTTGCATGACTGACTAGGTGTGTGAGTACCTCTATGGATGAGTGGCGGTGTTTGAGTGTCTATATAGGAGTAAGAGTGCATATGATTGTCCTGTACTGAGTGACCATAAGTATGAGTGACTGTACGGGTGAGTGAGTGGATGTGTGTGTGTAGACTTAAGAATCAGTGAGTGGGTATGTAGTTATTGGTGTTGGAGTGTCTATGGTTTTGCGAATGGCAGTCTGTAATTTAGATTGGGTGTATCAAAGGTTATATTAGGGTGTGAGGAGGTGCATCAGATTATCACGTGGATGATGTCATCAGTGATGTCATTTGAGATGTCATCAGTGATGTCATCAGTGATGTCACTGACCATGTCATGAGTGATGTAATATGTGACGTCATCAGCAGTGCATTGCGGGGCGCGAGTTATAGTTAGCTGAACTAACTATAACGGGGGAATTTCACGGGTTTTGTACGAGTGCAATGTCCAACTAACTATAACTGTCCCTAAAACCTATGGTTTTTTCAGTGAATTTCAAAGGTTTTTTAAATGCTAATTTCTAACTATAACTTATCTGAAACCTATGGTTTTTTCAGTGAATTTCAAAGGTTTTTTAAATGCTAATTCCTAACTATAACATGTCTGAAACCTACGGTTTTTTCAGTGAATTTCAAAGGTTTTGTAAATGACAATTTTTAAATGTATTAATTGTTATATTATTTTTTTCAATCTGATTTATTACATCGCGGTCGCCAGTAGATAGTTATAGTTACAACCTATTATCCATAGGAAATCCGCGACATTCTATTTGAAATAACTCTTGCGTCGGTTGACGAATCTTGCGAAATTTTCAAACTTTATGGCCCGCTCCGGTCCGCTCCTACCCTGAAAGTCTCAGGGTGATTCGTCAAGCGGGGGCCGAGAAAAAAGGGGGGTCCCAAAACATGTTTTCCCCATTCATTTTCCCATAGGAAACTTTAGACACGGCTACAGCCCGAACTGCTGAACGGAATTACACCAAATTTGGCAAAGAGGTAGTTCTTGGTTCAGAAAGAACCCTTTTTGTTAAATGGTGTAAATCTGTTCAGTAGTTCCTGAGAAAATCAAAAGTTAAGTCACATATATATCTATGGGCGAGTAGGGTCCGCGTATCCTGAGTGCAGCCTGCGCGCACCGTCCCGATCACGAGCTGCATGCTAATTGGCTGTCAAGTGGCTGTCAACACTCCAAATCAGGAAGTGTTGGCAGCCATTTTATCCCTCGGTAGAACCGAGGGACAGAAACAAGTGCGCAAAGCGCAAAGGGGGCAGGGTAGAAACACCCTGACCCCCTAGGTCTGCTCAGGGGGTCCCACAAGGACCCCCGGGGCAGAAAAAAGCATTTTTTTTTTTTAAACGGCAGGATGCACTTAGGGTGCGCGGATCCCGGCGATTAAAAAAAAAAAGCACAAGAAACAAGTGCGCAAAATGCACAAAGGGGGCAGGGTAGAAACACCCTGACCCCATAGGTCTGCTCAGGGGGTCCCACAAGGACCCCCTGGGCAGAAAAAAGCATTTTTTTTTTTCAAAATCGGCGGGATGGGTGCGCGGATCCCACTGATTTAAAAAAAAAAACACAAGAAACTAGTGCGCAAAACGCACAAAGGGGGCAGGGTAGAAACACCCTGACCCCCTAGGTCTGCTCAGGGGGTCCCACAAGGACCCCTAAGCAGAAAAAAAAAAAAAAAAGACCGGCATCGTGCCGAGGCCCCGCCCCTCCCTGCAGCAGTCTGCAAACGCGCCCCCTGTCGCGTTTTAAGAAGGGAAATAATTCCCCTTGAATACTGGGGGTCCCTGGGGGCCAACTAGCCCACCAGGAACCTCCGGTATGCGCCAGGGGCTGCGTTGCAGAGAGGTGTACAGAGGCCACGCCCCTTTTACACCTCTCTGCAACGCAGCTCTGTGGCACTTTTTGGAGGTACATGGTGGGCTAGTTGGACTCCAGGGACCCTCAGTATTCAAGGGGACTTAATCCCCCAACTTAAAACGCGCCACGGGGCACGTTTGCACAGTGGTGAAGGGAGGGGTGGGGCTTCAGGTGACATGTGTGCAAACAGGCCCCGTGGCGCATTTTAAGATGGGGAATGAAATCCCCTTCAATCCTGAGGGTCCCTGGGGGTGAACTAGCCCACCAGGTACGTCCAGAAAGCGCCACAGAGCTGCGTTGCAGAGAGGTGCAAAAGGGGCGTGGCCTCTGAACACCTCTCTGCAACGCAGCTCCTGGCGCATACTGGAGGTACAGGGTGGGCTAGTTGGACCCCAGGGACCCTCATGATTCAAGGGGACTTAATCCCCCAACTTAAAACGTGCCACGGGCGCGTTTGCACAGATGTCACCTCAGGCCCCGCCCCCTCCCATCACCATTGTGCAAATATTCCTCTAAAATCAGCCGAACTACGAATTCCGATTTACTCACCTGTTATCAGGAGAGACCTCAGTCCTGCATCTTTCAGCCCAGTACTGATCCTGAAAAGTAATTTTAACCGTACTTACCAGTAACTTGAATTTCCTTCCATAGGATATCATTGACTGGTTTCACTTGGAAATTCTTCTAAGTGTGGAGTTTTGGAACTTTATAATATTCCTCTAAAATCAGCCTAAATACGAATTCCGATTTACTCACCTGTTATCAGGAGAGACCTCAGTGCTGCATCTTTCAGCCCAGTACTGATCCTGAAAAGTAATTTTAACCGTACTTACCAGTAACTTGAATTTCCTTCCATAGGATATCATTGTCTGCTTTTTGCTGAAAAAGTTTCTAAGTGTCGATTTTTGAAACATACAAATATTCCTCTAAAATCAGCCGAACTACGAATTCCGATTTACTCACCTGTTATCAGGAGAGACCTCAGTGCTGCATCTTTCAGCCCAGTACTGATCCTGAAAAGTAATTTTAACCGTACTTACCAGTAACTTGAATTTCCTTCCATAGGATATCATTGACTGGTTTCACTTGGAAATTCTTCTAAGTGTGGAGTTTTGGAACTTTATAATATTCCTCTAAAATCAGCCGAACTACGAATTCCGATTTACTCACCTGTTATCAGGAGAGACCTCAGTGCTGCATCTTTCAGCCCAGTACTGATCCTGAAAAGTAATTTTAACCGTACTTACCAGTAACTTGAATTTCCTTCCATAGGATATCATTGACTGGTTTCACTTGGAAATTCTTCTAAGTGTGGCGTTTTGGAACTTTATAATATTCCTCTAAAATCAGCCGAAATACGAATTCCGATTTACTCACCTGTTATCAGGAGAGACCTCAGTGCTGCATCTTTCAGCCCAGTACTAATCCTGAAAAGTAATTTTAACCGTACTTACCAGTAACTTGAATTTCCTTCCATAGGATATCATTGCCTGCTTTTTGCTGAAAAAGTTTCTAAGTGTCGATTTTTGAAACATACAAATATTCCTCTAAAATCAGCCAAAATACGAATTCCGATTTACTCACCTGTTATCAGGAGAGACCTCAGTGCTGCATCTTTCAGCCCAGTACTGATCCTGAAAAGTAATTTTAACCGTACTTACCAGTAACTTATATTTCCTTCCGTAGGAATCCATTGTCCGGTTTTCAGCAGAAAAGTTTCAAAGTGTTGATTTTCACAAACTACAAATATTCCTTAAAAATCGCCTGTATGACTTAAACGCATTTTTTCAACTGTTTACAGGAGATGCACCAGTGCTGGATCCAGGATCCACCACTGAGTAAGAAAAAGTAACGATAACACTACTTACCTGCTAAGTGAATTTCCTCCCATAGGATAACATTGGTGATTCTATGTGAAAAAGTTTCTGTGTCAACTTTTAAAATACAATAATATTCCTTGAAAATCACTACTGTAACCAAAACGCTTTTACTCAACTGTTTACAGGAGATGTCCCAGGACTGAATCTAGGATCCAGTCCTGTGGTTAGAAAAGTAATCCATAAAGTAACTAATTGCATTTAGCTAGAAATTCACATTGAGCTCAATGTGCATTGTGTTTGAAATTGTGTTGCCCATTGCAACAACTGTAACTACTGTACTTAAAAGTCTATTGCCTATTTGCAAAGTATTTAAACTAAAGTAATTCATTCTGAGAAAGTATATTTTGTAATGTAATGTATAATGTAATTACAATGTAATTTAAAAAATAAAACATCTAAAAATAAATAGTTTAAAAAATGTAGTAAATCAGTATCAAAAAAAATAAATATAACAATTAATACATTTAAAAATTGTCATTTACAAAACTTTTGAAATTCACTGAAAAAAGTTATAGGTTTCAGACATGTTATAGTTAGGAATTAGTATTTAAAAAACCTTTGAAATTCACTGAAAAAACCATAGGTTTCAGGCTTGTTATAGTTAGGAATTAGCATTTTAAAAACCTTTGAAATTCACTGAAAAAACCATAGGTTTCAGGCCTGTTATAGTTAGGGTTTAGCATTTAAAAAACCTTTGAAATTCACTGAAAAAACCATAGGTTTTAGGGAAAGTTATAGTTAGTTGGACATTGCACTCGTACAAAACCCGTGAAATTCCCCCGTTATAGTTAGTTCAGCTAACTATAACTCGCGCCCCCGCAATGCACTGCTGATGACGTCACATATTACATCACTCATGACATGGTCAGTGACATCACTGATGACATCACTGATGACATCTCAAATGACATCACTGAAGACATCATCCATGTGAGAATTTAATGCATCTTCTCACACCCTAATATAACTTTTGATACACCCACTCTAAATTACAGACTGCCATTCTCAAAACCATACACACTCCAATACCAATAAGTACATACCCACTCACTGATTCTTAGGTCTACACACACACATCTACTCACTCACCCGTACAGTCACTCATACTTACAGTCACTCAGTACAGGACTATCATATGCACTCATACACCTATATAAACACTCACACAACGCAACTCATCCATAGAGGTACTCACACACCTAGTCAGTCATGCTAATAATTAATCACACTCCCATTTACTCACCTATACAGTTATACACACTAGCTCACTTACTCATAAAAATACTAGCACATTCTTACGCTCCTATGCAATCACTGATGCAAGCACACACTCATCCATATAGCCACTCTCACAATCACACACTCTCACTTATAGCCATTTATATACTCCAACACACATATATACTGCCTTTCACATATGTAGTTACTCACACATGTACCACTGAGATATACATTCAATCACTAACACACCCATACACACACTCACCCACCCATACAGTCCATCACAGACGCACTCTTGAAACCATGCACCCAGTGAATCACCCACTCACACATCTATGCACAGAGTCACACACACCCCACCCACACAAACACTGAGGCACCCATACAGATACTCAGAGAACCAATCCATAACCCATATAGACACTCATTTAGCTAGTCAGAAACCCATGCAGCTGCTTACACAACAACAGACAGACGGATACAGACATTCACACAGTTTAGTCACTCACCCATGCATCCAGTAAGATACGTTTAATCACTCACTTATAGACTCAGTCACACACCTACTAAATCATCCATTCAGACGCTTATACACCCACTCATTCTTCAATACGCCTTTCCCTATATATATTAAACATATTTAAACTTTACAGAAACACACAATCACTGTACATATCATCACGAGGTACACAGTCATAAACTGAACAGCAAGCAATGGACTTTACTGACAAAAGATAGCAATAATATATATGGAATAGATGATCTTTAAGATGCAACACATACACTACATAGTTATGTCAATAACAAACGTTTTGGCAGCCACAAGTCAACGAATCTGATTTAAGCATTCATGCAGGTATATCATGGCAATGGCAATTTGTTTACATGGTTTTTATGAGCGATTTGTGCACAAATTGTATTTATGGCAACATAAGTATGCATCAATTGTGGAATATAATAAAATCCATGTATTTATTTATTTATATATTTATATGTATATACTTGTTTACATGAATTTGTATGTATTTATATACGTTGCCTGCTTCAAACATCATACGCTGAAACAATCAGTTATTAAGCATATTATTGCAGAAATTAACAAACTAACTGAGGACAGACTACGATAATGTTAAGTCAAAAGCGGAAGTATGTTCTCAATGTTTATGACCATGTGACACTGGGAGGGTGTAGTAAGAATATAAACAATATGGCGGACTGCGTTTCCGTATGTGATCAAGGACACTTGATGTCCGAAACGCGTCATCATGGAGGCTCGTTAGCAATAAAGAACTTATGCCATTTCACCCGCTGGAGTTCGTAACTCTCTTCTCGCCGTGTGGAGGTTTTGGGAGTTAATGGTCTTTCTATATATATAATGGTCCAGTTGAAGGCATTCGCCGAAACGCGTTGACCGTCCTTTTGCACGTTTGCACGAATGGTGTGGATAAGAAAATAAATAAAATACCTTTAAAAACCTGATTGTGGATTCCCTCTGTGCCGTGGAGACCTTGGTTCGTATATTCGGGACCGTGTTGGGGTTTTGTCGTCAATATATATATATATATATATCTATTCACTGAAAAAACCATAGGTTTCAGGGACGTTATAGTTAGAAATTAGCATTTAAAAAACCTTAGAAATTCACTGAAAAAACCATAGGTTTTAGGGACGTTATAGTTAGAAATTAGCATTTAAAAAACCTTAGAAATTCACTGAAAAAACCATAGGTTCTTTTTTAGAAGTGGGACTGTGTGGCCCCCCTTCTTTTAGCATTTTTGGGGCATTTTTTTAAATGGGAAGGGGGCCGTGAGGCCCCCCTCCCGAGGCCAATTTCTGCCCCGGGGACACCATCCCCCGGGGCATGGCCAGATTTTTTTTTAAATTATCTATATTTGGAGGGGGGCCGCGTGGCCCCCCTCCTCAGGCCAATTATGGCCCCGGGGACCCCATCCCCCGGGACCAGCCTTTCTGTTTTTTTATTTCTTATTTTTATTTTACCTAATGGGGAGGGAGGCCACGTGGCCCCCCTCTCGGGCCACTTCTGGCCCCGGGGACCGCATCCCCCGGGGCCTGGCCTCACCGTTGGGGACCGTGGGGGGAGTCCCAATGCCCCCACGGTCCCAGACGGCTCCCCGCCTCCTGCGGGAGCCGGCATTGCTTTTGCACCAGGGGAGCTGCTGACATGCAGCTCCCCTGGTGCAAAAGCAATCTGCTTTGGTTTTTGGAAGCGAGAGCAGGTTTCCTGCTCTAGCGTCCAAAAACCAAAGCAGAGTTTGCTATGACAGCAACCCGGGACATTGCAGGAGCCGGCCCTGGGGAGTGGTGGTCCCCAGGGCCATCAAGGGCCCCCTCCCTTCATTTGTAAAGCCCCGGGGAGGTGGTGGTCCCCGGGGCCAGGGGGCCGTAATGGACCCCTGAATTTAAATAAACAGTGCCCCGGGGAGGTGGTGGTCCCCGTGGCAGTGTGGGGGGGCTCAAGCCCCCCTACACACATTACTCATTTTAGCCCCAGGGAGGTGGCGGTTCCCGAGGCTTGGTGGGCCCGCGAGGCCCCCCTACCCTATTATAATAAAGCCCCAGGGAGGTGGCGGTCCCCGGGGCTGCGGGGGGCCATGTGCCCCCCGCAAATAAATTATAAAGCCCCGGGAGGTGGCGGTCCCCGGGGTTGCAGGGGCCCATGGGCTCCCGCTACAGAATTGAGGATTGCCCCCGGGACCAGGCCCACCCAGGGGTTTTAAAAAACGAAGTGTGGGAGCCCGCGCTTCGTTTTTTTTTTTCATTTTCGACGGGGTTCGCACACCCAGCGCAACCCGGCCGAAAATGTAAAAAAAAAAAAATGGGTTTTTTGGGACGGGGGTCCCTGTGGGACCCCCTGAGCAGGTCTGGGGTTCAGGGTGTTCCTACCCTGTCCCCTTTTTTTGTTTTTTAATGTTTCTGTCACCTTTTTCCCTCTCCCTCCGTCCGAGGCACAAGATGGCTGCCAACACTTCCTGGTTTGAAGTGTTGGCAGCCAATCAGAGGCAAGCTCGTGCTCGGGAGGGCTCAGCCAATCAGATCTCACAATTCTCAAATATCGATATCTGTAAATCTTTAAATATCTCAAAAACTACTGAACGGATTTCCACCATTTAAAAAAAGCTTGCTTTCTAGACCAAGAGCTATCTCTCTGCCAAATTTGGTGTAATTCCGTTAAGCAGTTCAGGCTGTAGCCGTGTCTAAAGTTTCCTATGGAAATTAACATGGAGAAAACACGTTTTGGGACCCCCCTTTTTTCTCAGCCCTCCCTTGACGAACCACCCCGAAACTTTCAAGACAGGAGATGACCTGAGTGAACAATTAGTTTTGAAAATTTCGTGAAGATTCGTCAAACGGTGCTAAAGTTATTGGCAAATCAAAAACGCTTTTCCTATGGAAACTAGGTTCTAACTATAACTACCTACTGGCGACCGCCAGTAGGTAATATATATTTATATATATATATATATTACCTACTGGCAGTCGCCAAAAGGTATTATAGTTAGGACCTAGTTTCCATAGGAAAAGCTTTTATTGACTTGCCAATAACTTTGGCGTGTTTTGACCAATCTGCATTAAGTTTTCCAAAAAAAGAGTCAATGTAGTTTCTTTGTGTCTTGGAAAGTTTGGGGGTGATCCGTGCAGTGCGGACCGAGAAATAGGGGTGCAAAATAAGGGTGCGTTTGTAAAGTTAATTCCCATAGGAACGCGTTGTCGAACGTACACCCCGAACCACTAGACGGAATGACACCAAATTTGTCAGAAAGGTAGATGCTGTTACGCAGAGTGTGCTTTTTGTTATTTGGTGCAAACCCGTTCAGTACTTTTTGCGAAATTGCGATAGTGATATCTCTGGCCACAGATATTTCGCTGCAATTTCGCGTTTAATCGCGAATGCGCACGCCTACGGGAATGCTCTGATTGGCTGGACTCAGCCTGAACAGAAAGTGCGGCCTCCATTTTATTGATTGGGAACAGTTCCAGAGGCTGAAAATTTCTGTGAAAACTACCATAAGGGGTCAGGGTGGAGGTACTCTGACCCCATATTTAAGAAATGGGAGTATAAGTGTCACAAATTATGTGTCCAAAATTGATTTTATTAATCTAGTGCAATATTTGTGATGATGCCGCGATCACCAGCGCGGCCCCTGTGTACCATCACTGGGACATCGCGAATATCACGATGTCATCGCGGATATTGGTGAAAATATAAAAAATATATATATTTGTGCACACTCGCCGGACACTTTCACACACTCATGTATGCACTCACAAACTCACTCAGACACTTATACACCCATTCACATACCTACTCACACATTTATTCATTAAGTCACATACCCACTCAGATACTCATGCACCCACTCACATACCCATTCAGGTACTCATGCATCCACTTACAGACTCACTCGGAGAGTGATGCACCTATGTACAGACCCTCCAAAAGACTCATGCACCTACTTAGAGACCCACTCATAGACTCATGCATACAGTCACATACCCACTTAGAGACTTTTACACCCACTTACCGACCCACGTGGACACTCATGCACCCACTCACAGACCCACTCAGATACTCATGCACCCACTTACAGACTCACTCGCAGAGTCTCGCACTCATGTACAGACCCATTCAGAGACTCACACACCCACTTAGTGACCCACTCACATACACTCACGTATGTACTCACAGACCCACTGAGACACTCATCCACACACTTACAGATCCACTCAGACACTCATACACCCACTCACACACCAATACAGTCCCTCTCAGAGACTTATGAACTCAATCACTCACTCATACACTCAGAAACTCACACACCCACTCACAAATTCACTCAGATATACACATACCCACTCACTCACCCACTCAAGGCTCATGAATCCACTCACAGATCCACCCAGACACTCTCCCTCCCAGTCACACACCCACTCAGACACTCATGCATGCACCCATTCACTCACCTACTCAGAGACTTATGCTCTCACACACAGACCCATTGAGACACTCATACACCCACTCACAGATCCAGTCACTCATAGATCATTCACAGACCCACTCAGACACTCACACACCCATGCAGTCACTCACACACCCACTCATAGACCCACTCTGAGACTAATGCACCCAGTCAGCTATACACTCATAGACTCATGTACCCACTCACAGTCGCACTCAGAGACCCATGCACCCACTGATATAACCACTCAGACATTCATGCTGCCAGTGATACACCCACTGAGAGACTTATGCACTCACTCACAGACCCACTCAGACACTCATGCACCCACTCACTCACCCACTCAGACACCCACTTAGACAGTCATACCTCCACTCACTTCAGTCAGATAGTTATATACTTTCAAATGCACAAAGGCACTCATGCACCTACTCACAGATTTAGTGAGAGACTCATGCAACCAATCACAGACCCATTGCAACACTGATGCACCCACTCATGGATGCACTGAGGCATTCACGCAGTTCGTTACAGAAGCATTGATAGACTGATGCACCATCTTACACGGCCCTCAGCTGGTCCAAGAGTGAACTGAAGAGTGTGACTGAGAGTCCTATTTTTTTTACCTGGTTCCAGCTTTGAAGTGGAAGAAACTTCTAGACTTTTCCCTCCCACATATGATTTGGGGATTTTCCTCCTCCCTGCCCAGGCTACAAGAGGTCTAGGGTGACAAAAGATTGGTGTGAAGTTCTTTGTGAGTTTGCTGAGGCAGCTCCTTTGAAATGTAAGTGGGGCAAGGAACATCTCTACTACTCCCTTCTTGGCTGGATCGCCCATCCTGCTAACATCTAGTCCACCTTTGTCTTACTGTTTGGGAGGAATGCACAAAGGCCAACTGTCACTCTATTCACAGTTATGTGACCCAGGACACAGGCTGCAGGGACCAAATGGTTAGGACAAGAAAATGCCAATTTTATAAAAGTAAAAAAAACAGTTGATGGACAGAATGCAGTACAATGTCATACATTCACCCCAGTACAGAGATCTGGGCCTAAATCCATTGTTTTTTTGCTCCCCATGCCATTCTAGTTTGAACCCAGCCATATGCAAATCAGTCTTGATCCTGCACCCAATGGGAACAGTCCAGCCCGAACTGCCAGACCAGGTCCTCCCTGGACTGAAAACAAGCATCCTAGGCCCGGTTTCGGGGATTCACCTCTCTTCAGCCAGGATAACTTGATTCCAGTGGCATGGAGAGCACGGGACCCACGTCTGGGCATACCCGTCCCACTCGGTGTGACAAATGCAAAAAGAACAGTTGTTGGACAGAATGCAGAACAATGGCATACATTCACCCCAGTACAGAGATCTGGGCCTAAATCCATCGTTTTTTTGCTCCACGTGCCATTCAAGTCTGAACCCAGCCATATGCAAATCAGTCTTGATCCTGCGCCCAATGGGAACAGTCCAGCCCGAACTGCCAGGCCAGGTCCTCCCTGGACTGGAAACAAGCATCCTAGGACCGGTTTCGGGGCTTCACCACTCTTCAGCCAGGATAGCTTGACTCCAGTGACATGGAGAGCACGGGACCCACGTCTGGGCATACACGTCCCACTCGGTGTGACAAATGCAAAAAGAACAGTTGATGGACAGAATGCAGAAAAATGTCATACATTCACCCCAGTACAGAGATCTGGGCCTAAATCCATCGTTTTTTGGCTCCCCATGTTAGAAGTGAATGCGTCATTGCCCCATCCCTATATCATATACTATGTTATGTTAGCATTCATGTCGCTATTTTGTATTGATTGCTATTGCAAATGTGTGCGACCAGTTCCTTCTAACATTGTGCAGGCTAAAGTTAGCATCTGAAATGCCATTTTCTGCCATTTAACTGCCATGATACGTGGTGATCGAAACCCAGCCTCTGTGCCCCTTTCTGCTCGCCTCAGCAGAAAGCTGCTATTCAGTTGTTCCCTCTTATCGTATTCAAGGTTGAAACCCAGATGTACTAAATGAATAGTTTATTCTGCTTTCGCATGCCTATCCCTGGCTGTAGCTATGCTCCCACACTGGAGAGAGCTGAGACCGAGCAAGATGACCTTGCGAGCCTGATAATGTATACCCATTCTGCAGGTGGTAGCCCATCCGTCTGTGCCTTCTTTGTTCAGCCTGTGCCCAAGCTGTATTTTTCCACGAAGGGCGGGACTTGGGATGTGTTGGAAAGCTTATTTTGTGTTACCAAGGGTCCTGAAGTCAGTCCCTCGACAGCTATCCCGTGAGGCTGGTCAGACCGGACTCCACTGCAGTGTACTTACTAATAAAAGTGTGAGATTGTATTCTCCACTGTCATCCCGACTCTTCATTTCTGGGAAGGCCGAGAGGTGTTCGAGAGTGACCCGGGTGGCCCATTTCGGGTCACTTCCTTCAGTTGGCGCCCGAACAGGGACTCCATCGAGCTGACCCATCTCGCCCACAAACGGGTGTGGAGGACGAGGCCACGTCGGGTCGGATGGGCAGATCAGGGATCCCCACACGATAGAGCTTAGTTCTTTCAGCTGTTCCGCCTGTCTGGTCGGGCGGTGCCTCGCCCAGTGGTCCTCCCGACTGGGGTCCTGAAAAGGTGAAACCCTTGGAACTGACCGTTTGGTCCGAAGAGTCAGTGGTGGAGAATAACTTTGCTTGACCTGTGTGCACCAGGTGAGTTTGTCTTGCCTCTTGGTAGATATGGCGCCATCTTGAATAATCTTGAATATGGTCTGAAGACCATTCCTAGCTTGTTTGAACTTGGTGGGTCTGCGGACCCTTGAGATACAGGGTGTTTGCGAACGCTCTGCCAGGCCACCTGCTGAATTTGACTTACTTTTGAAAAGACCTGGGGCTAGAGCCTATCTTCTTGTCTTGGTACAGTCTCCGGACTGTCTTGTCTTGGTACAGTCTCCGGACTGTCTTGTCTTGGTACAGTCTCCGGACTGTCTTGTATTGGTACAGTCTCTGGACTGTCTTGGTCTTGGCGCAGTCTTCGGGCTGCCTCTTGGATTTCCTTTGTTTGGTGTGTTATTTGTTTGTGTGAACAGTGAAAGTGTTTTATATTAAGATGCTTGTCTGAGCAAACTATGGTGTTTGGGGTGCCGCTGTTGTTCTGCCGAAGCTTGGCTGGAGGAGAGACAACTGGCGCCTCCGGAAGGCACCCCGAATTTTGACATGTATCCCAAGCACGGCATAGGCCCTATTATGTTTAGTACACTATGGCACAAATATACAAGGGATAATGCCGAGCTTCAATGGCCACCGACAGGTACCTTTGATGAACAGAAATTGAACTATCAGCAGGATAAATTGTTTGCCAGAAGAAGGAGGCAGTCGATGTTTGATTTCCTTCAGGTATGGCAGAAGGAAGCTAGGCAAAGGCACATGTGGGTGGAGAAGGAGGCCAGGAAAGGGAAAATGCAAACGGTAAGTCAGAAAGCAGTAGCCTACGATAGAGAGAAAATAGAAAAAGGTATAGAGTGTGCTGATAGGAAGTTTCGATTACAATGTGATAAGTCCTATGTTGCCCGAGAGGAAGGTGACGCATTTGTGGATAAACTATTAGAAGCTCAGCCCCCACCTCCCTATGTCCCGCAGAGGGTATACCCTGTTGTTCCGACATCTCAGTCTTCTGCTCCTCCTGTTTCTACATCTGACCCTTCTACCTCTGATCCGGCTGCTTCCGCTACAGCCCGCCTGTTTCCTCTCTGGCTTTGCAAGCTGCGAGTGCAGTAGCTGCAGGTCCTTCTGCTGTGTCTGCTGTCCCCGCTCATGTTTCTCCCCCTTCTCTCACACCTTCAACGCAGTCATTACTAACACTAGTGCCCGTCCCTTCATCTATTGTGTCTTTCCCAGAAATTTCATCCCCAGCATCGTTGGGTGCTGAGACACCGGTGCGTGGGTTGGACGAGGGGAATTGGGCTGCGGCACGAGAACGAATGGGACGGGTGCTGATTCGGTCCGATGTGGGAAATGAGGAGTAAAAGATGGTAGCCGACCAGGCTGCACAGTGGCAACGGAGTCCGATCTACAGTGTAGAGGACATGTGGAGTGTGTTGAAAGATTTTGAGCCGTTTGTACAGCAGCATGCCCTCAAGCATATGTCGGCTACATTGATAGGGTTGTGGGAACAGTGTTTTAATGGTGTAGCACCCCAAATAATTTATGTCATTCGAGACCGCGTATACGCTACTGACATGGCCCCTAATGATGTTTTTAGTAATGTTGCAACGATGATTGGTTATCGGGGTAGGCTGCATCAGAAAACACCTACGACTGTGTCCCAATTCCCAATGAAGGAGGTGCATCCTATTTTCCATCCCGAGATTCCAGAACGGCGTAATGCGCAGGATATTGTTGTTCAACAACGGGTGGAGGCTCGCTTTGAGGAACAATGGGTAACACTCCATGGAAAAGGAGTGAGGTGCTAGTCCTTAAGAGTCAGTTGCTGGACCCTAGGAAAAATCCAACTGCATATTACAAAGAATTAACGGAGGCCGCCTCATCGACGGCGATGACGCTGGCAGATATTGAGATGTTTTTCGGGTTGTTGGTACCAGTGGACATATGGCGGCAGGTGCATAGGCAGGACCATGTTGTAGAGTTGGGTGGCACTTGAAATGAGATTAGGGCATGGGATAAAGAGCGAAAGCCTGGTGAAAAGCCTAAGGCTGAGATACTAGCTTTACCAAGTCGTATCATTACTTACATGCATTCTCTCATCCCACCCAGACGAGTAGATTGGGATAAGTTAGCGGCATGTCGTCGGAAGAAAGATGAGAGTGTGTCTGATTTTTTCACTCGGTTTGAAGGGGTGTTTCTGGATTTCAGTGGACAAGATTTGTCGGTAGAAGGAGGTGTCCGGTTGTTCATTAGTAGATTTGTCACGAACTTGCTTCCCGAAATTGCAGCTCGGTTGCAGGCTTCTGAGAGCACCTGGACTACCTCCTCCCCTTCAGTGATATTGAGTATGGCTCAGTACTATGAGCATAGGAAAAATGAGGAGAAGGAAAAGGTGGAGAAGAAGAATAAGGAGTTGAAGACTAAGGTACTGATGCAGCAGGCAGCAAGAGGGTCTGGTAGGGGACGTGGCGCCGGTCCAGCTCAGCGGTCGCGTGGCGCTGGCAGAAGCAGCGTTCCTGTGGGGCCGAACCAGTGTGCGTATTGTAGAAAGATGGGACACTGGCGGAGTGAGTGTCCGGAGTTGTTGCAGAAGGTCGCGGTCCCCAGAGGTCGGGGTTCAGGTGGACGAGGTTGTGGTGAGAGCGGTCGTGATGAGGTCCAGGCTGGTACATATTTGGGGGGTCGCTCTGATCAGAACTATTTTGATGACCTTCGGGGACGGCAGTACTATCACGATGATCATGATTTGGATGAGGTGTCAGGGATGTCCTATAACTAGGACAGCCAGGGACAGGGTGAGGGACCAGTTCAAATACCTGTAGATCAGCGTGGTCCTTACGTCACAGCGGATTTGCATGGTTCGGCCAAGAAATTTGTGGTGGATACAGGTGCAATCAATAGCTCTGTTTCTCGTTCACTGGTCCCCGGGCAGCTCTGTCTGGCCATAACAATGTTTCGGTAGGTTTTTCAGGCGTACCGTTTGTGAGCCCCATTTCTGAACCCCTTGCTTTAACTATTGGCCCTTTCACTGTGTACTCGCCATTCTTATTGACAACGAATTGCGGAGAAAAGCTAATGGGATTAGATTTGTTGAAAAAGTTGCATGCTACAATTTCATGTTCTCCAGATGGCGTTCATATGACAATAGGACCAGATGTAGCCAGTACCAAACAGTGTTTTTCAAAAGACGCACCGCTTCCTGCTGCATTTAAAGATGTGCCGCCCATGTTGTGAGCAACAGGAGATATAGACGTAGGATTGTTGCAGATACCACCGGTCTCTATCACGATTAAAGATAACGCCGTGTTACCTCGTATTCCCCAGTACAAAATACCGCAGGCGGGGAACGGGCTTTGTTGCAGATTATACAGGATTTGATCAATTCGGGGTGGTTGAGGAAACAGTTGCAATTGTGTGTAATAGCCCAATTCTCCCCATCCTCAAAAAAGACACCCTCGGATTCTGCTGATGCTCATCCTGATGTCTATCACTTTGTGATTGATTTGCGGGAGGTTAACAAAATAGTGGTCCCTCAGTTTCCGGTGGTACCCAACATTACTGCTCTCCTAACAATGATTCCTTCCACAGCCGAATTATTTTCTGTGATTGACTTGAAAAATGCTTTCTTTAGCATCCCCATACATCCGAATAGCCGGCACCTTTTTGGTTTTACCTTAGCGGGCCAGAGTTTCCAATTCTGTCAAGCTCCTCAGGGGCATACTGAAAGTCCTATAGTCAAGTCTTGAAAAATTAGTTGGATTCCCTCTCTCTCCCTTCAGGTAATGTAATATTGCAATATGTGGATGACCTTTTGGTGGCCTCCGAAACTGAAGAGGGTTGCAAGGATGCCACAGTCAAATTATTGCTACATTTGGCACAGTACGGACATAAAGTGTCCCTTTCCAAGTTCCAATATTGTCGACAGGAGGTCACCTATTTAGGTCACCTACTGTCGGAGGGAAGGAGGCTAACACCTGAATGAGTTGATGCCATTGTTAAGATGCCCGTCCCTGTGACTCAGAGGGATGTGCGTGCTTTCATAGGCATCACCTCGTATTGTCGTCATTGGATACCTGGTTACTCTTTACTAACAAAGCCTTTATTACGCCTAACAACTAAGGATGTGCATGAACAGCTCGGGAGGGCTCTGGCGACAGTGTCAAGAAGGGCAGAGAAATAAGCACACGCCGCATGAATGTCAGCAAGCTTTTGAGCAATTAAAAGTTGCGCTTTGCTCTGCACCTGTGCTTGGTACGCCAGATTATCAGAAGCCTTTCGTGTTGTACGTACACGAGAAGGCTGGATGTGCGCTTTCTGTGTTAACACAAGCCTCTGGAGGTAAGCAGAGGCCGTGTGCTTATTTCTCTGCCCTTCTTGACACTGTCGCCAGAGCCCTCCCGAACTGTTTAAGAGCAGCCGCTGCCATGGTTGTCTCTATCCGACAATCGGCAGGGCTCGTCCTCAATACTGATCTCACAGTAATGGTACCCCATGCTGTGGACACACTTCTGAACAAGACAAAGACGCAGCACCTTACCAGTGCTCGTCTGACTGGCTATGAATTGACTCTATTTGCGCCACACATCACCATTAAAAGATGTGCCACTCTGAACCCAGCCACGTTACTACCCCTCCCTTCGGAAAATGAGGACATAGATGTCCATGATTGTTTATTTAGAATGGAAGAGGAGACGAAGGGAAGGGTAGACCTGACTGATGTGCCCTTATCTGACCCGCAAGGGGAACTATATGTCGATGGCTCTTGTTTCAAACTGTCAGCTGGCACCACCACCACAGTGTATGCTATTACTATGCTGCGCACTGTAGTTGAGACATCACGTGTTCCCTACCAATCAGCACAATCTGCAGAGTTAGTTGCTCTTTTGCGAGCATGTGAGCTAAGTGAGGTATTGGCTGTCAATATTTATACTGACAGCCAATATGCGTTCGGAGTAGCCCATAATTTTGGGCAGCTCTGGGCAGAGAGGGCATTCCTGACCTCCCACAGTACGAAGATACAACACGGCCCTCTGATACACAGGCTTTTATCAGCCCTGACACTCCCCAAGAGATTAGCAATAGTGAAGTGTAGTACCCATAAAGCGATTACTGATGATGTGGGGAGGGGAAATGCGTTTGCAGATCAGACAGCTAAAGAGACAGCCAGGTCTAAGATGAAGAGAATGTGTGTGGCTGGACCAGCTAGATGGGTGCCTGAAAATGGGATGTTTGAGGACACACTGGAAAACGTGAAGGAGATACAGAGTGAGGCAACAGTTGAGGAGCTGGCAACGTGGCAGGAGAGTACGGGGCGGTTAGATGGGGAGGGTTGCTGGACTGACAAGTCGGAAAAGCAAAGATGGATGTTACCAGATGCATATGTATTCCCTGTGGTTACAATGGCACATGGCCCAGCTCACATTAGTACGAGAGGGATATGTAAATTACTGGATCCTGTATGGCGGAAAGACAATGGGGCACATGCATCAAAGGTTTTTGCGATCGCAAACGGTGCGATTCGCAAAAATCGGCCGTTTGCGATCGCAAATTGGCCTTTGGAGATGCATGAAAGTAGTTTCCTATGCGCAATTTAAGAATTCGCAATTAATTGCGAATTCCTAATTATGACAGATTTAAGGAATCGCAATTTGCGATTCCTTAAATGCAATGCTAGAAGCACTTTCAAATAGCGATTTCGCTATTTGGGACCGCAAATTACAGACAAATAAAACTTGTCTGTAATTTGCAAAAACTTCGAAAAATGCTCTAAAATGCATTTTTTAAGTTTTAGGTTACACACACACATGCCCTTGGGGCATGTGTGTGCGCAACATGGGTGCACATCACAATTTCAGGGTGCAACAGGGTGTCATTTTGACACCCTTGCACCCTTGAAATTGCATGAAGCAATTTGCGAGTACCTACTGGTACTCGCAAATTGCGCATGCAATCTCCCATTCATTTCTATGGGCCTGTAGGCCCATAGGAATGAATAGGAAGGCATTCCTTAATTGCGACTCGCAATTTGCGAGTCGCAATTAAGGAATGTTTAGGAATCGCTATTTTTATAGCGATTCCTACATGCATAGGCTTTTGCGATTCCTTAATTGCGATTCCTTATTAATCGCAATTAAGGAATCGCAAAAGCCTTCCTTGATGCATGTGCCAGTAAATCCCTAAAGTAGCTGCTCATCTAGTGAAGCACTGCATGGTTTGCCTGACGCATAATCCTGGGAAGGGTACCCCTACACCTTCTGGTAATTTTGCACCCCCTTCCTTCCCTTTCGAGGTTCTCCAGATGGATTACATTGAAATGGAACTAGTTAACAACTTGAAGTATGTGCTGGTGGTTGTTTGTGCGTTCAGTAAGTGGATTGAGGCTTACCCCACTAAAGAGAACACAGCCATAGCGACGGCAAAGGCCCTTTTGAAGGAGTTTTTCCCGCGCTTCGGATTGCCCCGTTTGATTTGGAGTGACAACGGGAGTCACTTCAATGCGAAAGTCATTCAGCTAGTGTGGGGCGGTCTACACATTAAGCAGAAATTCCATGCAGCAAACCACCCCCAGTCAGCAGGTTTAGTTGAGAAGTACAATGGTACTCTCAAGTTAAAGATGGCAAAGATCAAGGAGAGCACAGGATTGCAATGGCCAGACTCACTACCTCTTGCCCTATTGGCCACGAGGGTGACAGCTCATTCTAGAATAGGATTATCCCCATATGAAGTTGTTTTCGGCTGCCCTGCAAATGTTTGGGGCGTCCCCAGGCCCCGCCATTTTTCTGAAATTGAATACCCATTACTTGTAGATTACTTATGCGAGTTGACTAAAAATTTGCGTTCTATTCATTAACAGATTCATGAGGCACTGCTGCCGACGCCTGAGGGGCCAGGGCACAGCATCCAGCCCGGCGACTTTGTTTTGGTCTGTAACTACCAGAGAAAGGGGTGCTTGGAGCCGAGGTGGAAGGGGCCTCTGCAAGTCCTGCTCGCCACATGGACTGCGGTGAAGGTGGACGGCAGGAAGCAGTGGATTCACTCATCGCATTGCCGGCGAGTTCCTCTGCCTCTCCCCTACGACAAATGGGTCTTGGATGGCATAGGGGACCACGAGACGGAGAAGGTGCCACGCTTCGTTCCTTTTTCTGATACCCGACTGACCTGGGCACAGAGGGAGGAGGAGAACGACGCTGCTTTGAATGAGGCGGTCCCCCCAGAAATAAGGGCTGCCCTTTCTCCTCCACTTGGCTCACAGATGCTCGAGTCTCAGTCCCATGCCCCCTCTGAAATTAAGATCCTTTTCCGTGACGAGACAGAGCCTGGAGTGGCCAGGTACAATTTACATCCTCAAAGGAGGGACAGTGCACCAAAGGAAAAGTCAGATTAGTAGGGATGGACTTCATGGATGAAGAATAGGGTTCATGTACCTTGTCTGTGGTACCAACGATAGATCAGGGAAAGGAAGATTGGTGCATTGTCTGAGATACTGGACAGGATAAGTGGGGGGTATCTTCCCAGGAGGGTGGGTGCCCTATCCTGAGCGAAGAGACAGAAAGGGTTGTGATAGTACAGCCCCACCGTGAAGTGCTCAGTAGCACCATCGTTGACGAACAATATATGGACACCGAACTGTGTGCTTTTTTTTTTTTTCATTTTTATAATACCTGGCTCCATAGTACGGACCTTCCTCTGGTAGCTTGTTATATAAAAATGTATCCATTTGGCCATATTGTTATGGAAGAAGAACAGCCTTTAGCAACACCCCGTTTCGAGCAAAATAGCCCAACTTGGTCGAGCTGGCCCACCAAAACTAAGATAGTATTTCTAACAATAGTTTTTGTTGCTTTGGTAGCAGTGTTAGGGATTATATGGTTCCTCGAAGAAAGGCATCCTGTGCATTCCTTGATTGGTACTACTCCTGTTCCCCCTGAACATGTATTTGTCACTTTGGCCCCTCATAAGGAAAGGCACCGACAGACTTATGTCGACAATGTCTTTCTGCAGATACTCCATCAGGCTTACCATACAACCAATGTCACAAATTGTTGGGTTTGTGGTTTACTCCCTTCTGTGATGCATAAGAATGATATGTTACTGTCACTGCCATTCTCTTATCTGGCAAGCTGCGAAGCCTGGTTTCAGTTGTTCACCATGGTGTATATCCATTATCATGCTGATGCAATGAATATAATAACCACAAAAGCCCCACGTTGTGTGGAGAAGGGAACGAGAGGCACGGGGTCTTAGGAGCTAGCAGCCTCCAACACTAACAGTCTAACCACAAAAAGCTGCTCCTAACTGAATTGCCACTACGAGGTTTGGGATGTATTTGTAAGTGAAGGCATCTCACAAAAAGTAACGGACTGGTCTCACACACCACCTGGTGTCATGCTTCATCATTGACCAGTCCTCGCCCTCTAAAACCTTGGTTTGATACAGGGCGGGCATACACCTGACGACAGGGATGCACTTCTAAACTAAGTGGGGGCCCATAAACAAAAAGTGTGGTTAAAAAACATTATAGTTATCTTAATCGTGTTTTTAATGTTAAAGGTAACTATATGATATTAAAATCAAGTGACGGTATGTGGGGGAATTAATGTCCGTTAATGTGAGAGGTCAACATCAGGGAGGACCGGGAGCAGTCGCCTAGGATCCACATGGGAAATTTCCCTTGATGCAGGTTTGACTACAGGGGTTTCCCCTCCCCTCCTCCCATGGGGCAAGTAGCTTTGGTATCTAGGGCTTGAAATTAGAGGCCATCAAGTTGTGGAGTGTGGCAGTGCTCACGCCCACACAGTGGTTTACTCTTACCACTAGCTGGTAAGAACGGAGCCCTCTATGTTCTTTTTAGGTCCTGACGAATGCCCTGGACCCAAGCGGGCCATTAAGGCAGAAACATGTTGACCTCTCACATAACGGATAGGGGACATTAATTCCCCACATACCGTCACTTGATTTTAATATCATATAGTTACCTTTAACATTAAAAACATGATTAAGATAACTATAATGTTTTTAACCACACTTTTTGTTTATGGGCCCCCACTTAGTTTAGAAGTGCATCCCTGTCGTCAGGTGTATGCCCGCCCTCTATCAAACCAAGGTTTTAGAGGGCGAGGACTGGTCAATGATGAAGCATGACACCAGGTGGTGTGTGAGACCAGTCCGTTACTTTTTGTGAGATGCCTTCACTTACAAATACATCCCAAACCTCGTAGTGGCAATTCAGTTAGGAGCAGCTTTTTGTGGTTAGGATGCAATGAATATGACATACCTTGACTATGAAGCCATATTGGGATATATAGTGACACACCAAGGATTTACCTCGGGGAGGGATGGGACTATTGATACCTTACACCCAGATCAGTGGCGGCCGCTCCATTAGGGCATTGGAGCGCCGCCCCACTGCTTTCTCGCAGTGCGAGAAGCAGAAAATAAAATGGTATTTTAAATAACATTTTATTTTCTGCTTCTCGCGCTGCGAGAAAGCAGAAGGCAAGGGTATGCCTGGTTGGGGGCGGGTGGGAGGGTATACCTGGTTGTGGGCGGGTTGGGGAGGAGTGGCTTGCACCACTCTGAGTGCCCTAACTGCTTGGTCGGCCCTGGGGCCGACCAAAGCAGTCATGCGCACTCTACATTTTCTCTATGTAGGCTGCATGCAGCCTACATAGAGAAAATGGCGTCCCTACAGGTGCCCGGCTGGGCGCCGCCCGGGACTCTGCACCAATCACAACGCTGCCATTGCAGCGTTGTGATTGGCGGTGCGGGACCCGGCCCGCCTTGCGCCTAGACACATCCCCCATAAAGAAGGACAATTAATTATTACTCAACGGCTGTGCCGGCCGTTGTTTGTAACAAAACAACCCATAGTACACCCGTGATGGGTTATGAGGACGAGCACAACATTCTAAGAGGGCGCCGGGGGGTTAAGCAGTTTCGCAGCCTTGCACTGCAACAGTTATGCTTAGGAACATGCCTCGGACTCATTAAAAACGAGTCGGCTCGCAACGCACAATGGAGACCTCTGTGGTGACGAGAGGCGTCAATACCAGCGGTAAGTCAGACTACGCTGAGTGGGGTATTTATTTATTGGCGCTGGGATCGGGGCAAATTCTTCTTCTTGAACTATGTAGAAGACGTTCAAGGGCACGTGTGGCCCGCAATCACTGCATCTCCCACTATGAGTGTGGTTCGGGAACTTTTTAACTCCTGTTTTCAAAACACTTGGGGGCATATTCTCAAGGAGCCATCGCCAATTTATTGGCAATTTAGCGCCGCAAAAGTGGCGATAGACCTATCACCCTATTCACAAGCTGGTGCAAACTGCCGACATCGCCAGTTTTCCTGCGATAGCTGCCGCAAAACACATCGCCACGGATGAGAGCGACAACTAACGCTAATGGTATGCAGAGTAGGCGTTCCTGTGCAAAAACACACGAAAACACCACTTCACGATATTCTCAACGACCAGCCAGATCAGCGATGCGATCCGAAAACAGGCGATAAGGCGCGTTAGCAGCAGGGATTCAACACCTGCATTTTACTGGTGTTAAGCAGGACAACAACCTGCAGTATGAAAGTGAGCCCAGCCTAGAGCCACATCTGAAGACCAACAGATGCCATGGAGACAATGATCATGCAGCCTGGAGACCCAAGAGGGCCACAACACCCACCGCAACCACCCCCGGACCCTCCCCCCCAGGTCATGAAGTCCAGTAGTCAACGGTAGTGGAAAAACAGAACTTTATTACAAATACATAAACAACAAGATGAAAAGCTCAGCCAACGTGTTCCATTCCCAACGGGGAACTTCACCAGGGCAACGTGTGGATCCAATAAACTGCAAATGCTGCGGGAACTCCCCAATACCATTCCATATCCCGAAATCAGTAGTCAGAAACCTGTTGGAGAAATGGTAACAATGGTCAAGCGTCCTCATATTCACAAACGTCATCTGGTACAGTGTATTGCACTTGGACAAACCGGAATGCATTCAGGTATGATGAATCCAGTCCAAATATACTGTAACAGAAGTCCGTGTGCTCGTAACCTCCGCAGGAAAGAAAAGGAAGGTTACGACCACACAAACATCTGTTACGGTCTCATCATGCAGGATTCATCATACCTGTAAACATCACGGTTTGTATCATCTTGTTACCCCTGCACCTTCACTTCCCCCACGCTGTGCATGAACAGCTGGAGACCATGCAAGGGAATTACACCATAGCTGCCTTACCACACGTGTCGGGGGCAATTGACTGTACACATGTACCACTTGTGCCCCCTGCCGACCCTGCTCACAATTACCGCTACAGAAAGCACACGCATTCCATCAATGTGCAGGCAATAGTGGACCACCGGGGACAGTTCACCAATGTCGTCGCCAACTTCACAGGCAGTGTGCATGATACATACATCTTCCGACAGTCCATCATCAACCAGCGCTTCCAGGATGGCACCTATGGCAATGCACTGCTCATTGGTAAGTACTAACTGAGCACACCACACACCTCAACTCCACAATCACACAACTCACAACTGTGGGAGAGCACACGTAACAAAATCACATACAACATGCCAACCAACATGCCCAACTACCGGACACAACAACACAAGTAACCGTGGTAACAGGGGCCAGACATGTAGACAAACCATCCACAAAGGCAGAGCCCCTCTGCCACACAATTGCAGAATGTGGGGAGAGGTGGGAACCAAGAATGTGCGAAGGAGGCAAGTGACCCAGCAATAAGAAAGGACACAATGCCAAGTGTGGCGGAGATGTGCTGGACAGATTGCAGTATGCAGAGCACAGACATGTCCATGTGGACATCTACTGCTGGTGTTTGCAGTGTAGTGGACAGTGGACGCAAACAGGTTACCCCAGGAAGTGTGGAAGACCTTGGACATGTAGCCATGTGGTCCCCCCCTGTAAGCCTGAGCAGAGCAGCCTTGGCTGGCGTATGTCGCGAATGAATACCCCGGGGCCCTGGGCGTGGTCCAGTTCCGGGATGGCCACCACAGTAACTACTGCGTGTGTCTCTGTGTCCGCCATATCGTGACCATAGGCCTACACACACGTGCCCGATCACATTCAACGGCCGTATTCACACTGGAGATGAGGTGACTACGTCCCAAGCCAACCCGCGCACATCTCGTCAGCACATGCAGGGTCGCGTCTGCCAGGGCGGCGCCCCCCACCCAGCCACGAGGCCACCGCCGTGACCGGTGGGGCCTGCACGATCCTGTGCGCCTGCTGCACCCCAGCCCTGGTCCCCAGACCGGTCCGCCGCCCAGCGATGACTGCCCGCCCCTGTGCACCCAGGCCTCAATGCTCACCTGCCGCCACCGGCGTGTCTCCAAGAGGGCACTCCACGTGCCGGTGCAACCTCCTCAGCCGATCGCTGGATTCCACGCCACAGCCCCCAGCGCACCCTGCGGCACTGCACCGTGGAGTCAAGTGTGTGCTGACTGCTGACTGCTGCCTGCGCGTACACTGCGGTCCAGCAGGGCTCAAAATTCAAATCGAGTCTTGATTTGCTGGACGCCGTATCGAGGCCAACGCATCATCGCAGGCTGCACACCCGCTCAGCTCTTCAGGTGCGCCTAACTCTGTGCACCGCAAGTCATCGCCACGTGGCGGTAGGCCCGTGCCCGACGCAGGCCATCAGGTGCCACTAACTCAGTGCAACGCAAGTCATCGCCACGTGGCGGTAGGCCCGTGCCGGACGCAGGCCATCGGGTGCCACTAACTCTGTGCAACGCAAGTCACAGACCCTTTATGATTGAGTTCCGTGGATGCGGACGCCATCATGTCACCTCCGGCAGTGGGGGATGTGCTGTGGTGGGCCTCTTTTATTGGCAGGGTCACATGTCCCGTGACGCCTGTGCTGGATGGGTGTGGTGTGGGTGTAAACCAGCCCTCAGGGAGTGGCTGTGGCATGCTGACAATTAGACCAGGGACCAGCAGATCACTACAGGGAAGACCTGGGACATGTAGCTGTGTCGTCACACCCTGTGAGCGTAAGCGGAGTGGACTGGGCTGGCGTATGCCAGTCCAGCGTAGGGGTGTGAACAATGAGTCCGAGGCTCTGGGCGTGGTTCAGCTCTGGCCTGGACAAGGAAGTAACCAATGCGTGTGTCTCTGTTGTAGTGTCTGCGCCACCCGGACCGCAATCGGCAATGTTGCACCCTGTGACCCAGGCCCCACAACATGTGCAAAATGGACGTGAGGGGGAATCAGTGACCCTACATTCATCCATACTGTCATACTTGAAGGATCATAGACATGACACATCTGTGTGAATTTGAATGTTTTATTCACATTCAGTGGAGTGTTGCAGCTGGAGCAGTACAGGGCCATGCACACCCCACTTGACATTGTTGCCCTGTGGAGGGCCAGCCAGAGTCCATTAGGGAAGGACAAATTCATCGGAAGAGGAAGAGTTCAGTCCGCAGTCTGATTGCTGTGTCATTGGTAACCAAACAGAATATGGCAGTCCATGTCGAGGTCCAAGGTGAGTGCCGCAGAGTGTATCGGGGGACAGTGGAAGGTGATGATGCAAAGGGCCGAACCAAGCTGAAACAGGCCATATGGCGGAGATGAATGCTACCGCTTCCTCATTACCACAACGGCAGTCTCATCTACATCATCGTCCTCTGATGTGTGATGTGCCTCACCTGTGGGTGGTGGTGTTTCGGCTGCAGCACTGTGTGGCACTGACACATCAGGGGCCGCAGGTGGATTGTCTGCCGCACTGTGGGGCACTGACACATCAGGGGGCGGAGATGTGGATGGTGTAGGAGCAGCAGCATTCATCTGCGCCAGGCCTTGTGGCAGCAATGCCATACTGAGGATCTGCAGGGCATGGAAGATCCCAGCGACATCTCGCTGATGTGCAGCCGTGGCAGCCATCCTTTCCGCCTCTGTTAGACCTGGCATCATTGGCGCGGGTCTCCCTTCCTCTTTTCGCTTCCTATCTTTTATGTTGGCTGGATTTAGATGCTCTGGGCACTGTGCCACTGCCAATCAGTGCCACAGCGCGAATGCTCCCTGTGTAAAGATAACTGTATGAATTGGGATAACCATAATTGGCTCATTTGGTTTACCTGTCAGTCCCTAGTATAAGTGCACTGTGTGTGCCCAGGGCTGGTAGACCAAATACTGCTGGTGGGCCTGCAGCGCTGATTTGCGCTACCCACCAAAGCAGCTTTAAAAGTATGTCTGTGTAGCATGTTCTAATAGCGAGTTACCCTCCATTTCACTGTTTACTATTGTGAGGCTATCCGTTCTCATAGGCCAGAATGGGCAGGCTGAGTATTACATTCCATAATCCTACCTGCCCCCAGGAACCTGATAGGAAATTCGAATTTGATATGTTTAAGCTCAGGACATTGAGATACATCTTTTAGTAAGGGTCATTTGCATAGCCCGTGTTCGAAAATGCCTCTGCTAGAAACGAGGTATTTTCTTGCCTAAGCTTTCCTGTAGGATTTGCTAGTGTGTGTATTGGCTGTCTGGTTTTGGAGCAGCAGGGCCAGCTGGGTCAGACCTGGCTGGAGAGAGATCGACATTTAGAGTATGGGGAGGGGTGACTCTTTGATCTGAGCAGGGCCGTGGCTGGCAAGGTGAATGATGGCTCCACCTCCCACTGGGCGTCTGATAGCAGACCCCCTGATTCTCAAAGGGCAGGATGTCGCCTCATAAACCAAGTGCTCCCCGACCCCACCGAACTGGTTCTGGCTGGATTCAGTGATTTGTGACTTTAGAGAACAAAGACTTTTTAGGTATAAAACGCTGCGCTGAAACCTTTTTCAAGTGTGTTCCTTCTGGATGTCAAGACGAAACTCTGTCCGAGAGAACAGAGGAAAGGACTTTGAAACTTTCACCAACCTTGCTGAAGAAACTACCCGAGGGCCTGAATTGAGAGCGCCTCCTGCTGAAGTCTCAGGGACATTAGACTTCACCCCGTCAGCCGTCTGAATTCCTGTGCGAGGGATTCTACTTGCAGGTGAGGCCTCCGTCGAGTAATCCGGAACCTCTAGTTCTACTGTGAGGAACGCGGACTGGTAACCCTTGTTAACTCTGTGTGGGCCGCCGCAGCTAAGAGAGAGCTGCCGCCGCTGAGAGCCCGCCTTAATTTGAACCTTCGGAACCTTCGCTGAATCTGTGTGGGCCGCCGCAGTTAAGAGAGAGCTGTAGCCGCTGAGTGCCCGCCATTGTGCCAGCCTGGTCGAGATCATCCTTTGTCCTGTGGGCCGCCGCAGTTAATAGAGATCTGTAGCCGCTGAGTGCCCGCTGTTGTGCCAGCCTGGTCGAGATCATCCTTTGTCCTGTGGACCACTGCAGCTAAGAGAGAGCTGCTGCAGCTGAGTGCCCGCACTTGTGTCAGCTGTGCATCATTGTGATTCGTCCTGTGGGCCGCAGCAGCTAAGAGAGAGCTGTTGCCGCTGAGTGCCCGCACCTTTGCCAACTTTGCATCCTCGTGATTTGTCCTGTGGGCCGCCGCAGCTAAGAGAGAGCTGCTGCCGCTGAGTGCCCGCACCTTTGCCAACTTTGCCTCATCGTGATTTGTCCTATGGGCCGCCGCAGCTAAGAGAGAGCTGCTGCCGCTGAGTGCTCGCACCTTTGCCAACTTTGCATCCTCGTGATTTGTCCTGTGGGCCGCCGCAGCTAAGAGAGAGCTGCTGCCGCTGAGTGCTCGCACCTTTGCCAACTTTGCATCATCGTGATTTGTCCTGTGGGCCGCCGCAGCTAAGAGAGAGCTGCTGCCGCTGAGTGCTCGCACCTTTGCCAACTTTGCATCATCGTGATTTGTCCTGTGGGCCGCCGCAGCTAAGAGAGAGCTGCTGCCGCTGAGTGCCCGCACCTTTGCCAACTTTGCATCATCGTGAGTCGTCCTGTGGGCCGCCGCAGCTAAGAGAGAGCTGCTGCCGCTGTGAGCCCACCACGGAGCTGCACGACGAGAGTCATCACCACCACCAGCCCGGGCCGCCGCAGCCGCGTGCTGCTGCCGCTGAGAGCCCGCCTGTCCCCGAGTGCCCGAATCATTGTGAGTGCACGTTGCGGACCACTGCAGTCAAGAGTTGTGGTCGCTGGGAGTCCGCCTGTCACCGTCTCCGCTTCTTCGAGAAGCTGCGTGCTGTGTCCCCGTCCAACGGCAGGTATCTGGTGCGCAACGGGTCGCGTAGACCCAGGCCTTGAACTCAGTCAGTGCCACGTTCTGGTGAATACGTTATTGCCTTTTTAAGACCCTACTGATTTACGTGCATTGTGACTGGTTAAAACGCTTTTGAGAGTCTTGTGTTAAACCTTAGATAAAGATACTATTTTTCTATACCAATTTGAGTTGTGTCCTTTTGTGGTGTCGTTACTGCCTTATTGTGCATGGTCATAAATGCTTCACACACTGCCTCTGAGATAGGCCTAACTGCTCGTGCTACGTTACCACAGGGTTGAGCAGGGGTTATCAAAGGGGGTAGCCCACTTGCCCTGACTTAGGAAGAAGGGTCCCTATTTGGACATTGGCGCCAGCCATTGCCAACTAAAGACCCCCATTTCTAACATTGGCGGTCAGCGGTGAGGATCAGGACTTGCATTTATGATCCACGTACAATAACTGGTAGACGCCACTAGTGAGTACAGACCAAAGCGCAGCCATGCACGGGTTTTTCTTCCCTCTTTGAATTTTTTTTTTGGGTTGGTTTGTCTAGTATTGAATTGTTGATCGCAGCCATGAGTACTGCTAATATGGGAAGGCCAACATCCAATGCTTCGGAGGATCTCACCTTTGAGGAGGAAAGATTAGATACCTATACTGCCAGACAGCTGAAGTCATTTTGTAAGCAATTCGCAGTCCCCGTGATAGGTCTCTCTAGGAAGGAGGAGTACCAGAAGGCGCTGAAGGCCTGGTGGGAAGCGAGAGAGTCTGCTGGGGATGAGGAAGAGAATGCTGGAGGGCAGCAGGATGATGCAGTAGAGGGGGGCGGAGATAGATCACCCTCCAATCCAGGTACTAGTGTATCCCAAAGGAGCCTGACCCCAGAAGAGCTGGAGGACAGGGAGAGAGATAGGAGGCATAGTTTGGAGATGGCTAAATTGGAAGATCAGAAGGACCTTGAGAGTAAGAAGTTAGACATTGAGAAGGATCGATTGTCCATTGAACTTGAGAAAATGAGAATGGAGCATGAGAGAATGTTGAGGGAGATAGAGATCAGGGCGAGGAGTGTCCCGGTCTCCCCTCTGGTGGCAGCATACCTTTAGTAACTCCTGAGAGTAGAGTTTATATTCCCAAGGATGTCATTAAGGATTTTCACAAGAGTGAGGATATTGGGCAATGGTTTGCCGCATATGAGATAGCAATGGTGTCCCACCGGGTCCCTGAGAAGGATTGGGGAGCGGGATTGTGGGGGCGCTTTGTGAGTGATGGTAGGGATACCCTGTTGGACCTGCCTGAGGAGAGCAGGATGGTGTATGCCCATATGAAAGAAGTTTTTGATGACCTGTTATGGTTTGACCCCAGAAATGTACAGGCAGAGGTTTAGAACCTGTAAGAAGTTAGAGGGTACCACGTGGGTTGAATATGTGTCTTTTTTCTGCAGAGCAATGGATCGCTGGGTAAAGGGTAGCAAAGTGGAAACTTTCGAGCAATTGTATGATTTGTTTGCGTGGGAGCATTTTTCTAGTAACTGTTTACCAGAGCTACGCCAGCACCTGATTGAAAGCAAGCTGACTAACCCTAGGAAGCTTGCTGAGGAGGCGGACCGCTGGGTGAGCACCCGGGTCCGCAAAGGTTTTGTGGGAGACTTCGCCAGAGTTGGGCAAGGTCCCCAGCAGAGAAGTGGGGGGGACAAGGGTAAGCCGAGGGAGTTCCAGAGAGGGCCCCAAAGTAATTCCCAAGGGAACCAAGCAGTGGTGTCCCAGCCTCCCCCTGAGAAGAAGCCAGTGTCCCCGACAGGTAGGCCTGTTCAGAGGGGGCCACTCACTTGTTTCAGGTGTGGTCAAGTGGGCCACCGGTATTATGATCCCCAGTGTCCCCAGAGGGACCCCAATGCATCCCCTCGTGCACCACCCCGTGCACCATCCCGCCAGATTGCCAGTGTAGCCCTGGGGGGGGAGGAGGTAGAGGTCCAAGGTGGGTGGGATCCCGTAGAGTTAACCCTTGTCTCGCTAGGAGACTTTGAGAAGGTCCCTAACCCCACACTGCCTAATAACACTAAGAAGTACCGGCAGTGGGTGACCATCAATGGCCATAGGGTGGAGGCTCTCAGGGACACCGGAGCTAGTGTGACTGCTGTCAGCTCCCGGTTGGTGTCCAAAGAGCAGGTTGTCCCCCATGCATTCTGCCCCGTAGTGTCAGCAGACAACTCAGAGAGCCAGTGTGAAGTGGCTCAGGTTCCCTTCGAGTGGGGGGGTCTCAGGAACTCTTCAAGTGGCTGTGAGGCCCGCCATGCCTGTAGACTGTCTGTTGGGCAATGATCTAGAGAACTCCCCGTGGGCTACGGTGGAGAGAAAGTCTCATTTGGAAATGTTGGGTCTGCCTGAGTGGGCGTGTGCGACCACTCGGTCCATGACAGCTCAGAAGGGTGTTCAGGAGGGTCTGGAGCCTGAAAGTATGGCCCAGGCCCCTGCCTTAAAGAGAAGGGGTAGGGGGCGCGGGAAACCGGCCCCCGCGGTTCCCACGGTCCCGGAGGGAGCAGACCTTGAGGGGGATGCCCTGGAACCTACAGGGGAACAAGTGGCTGAACTGGGGGACCTACCGGAGCTGACCCATTGGCAGCAGGAAGGGGGGCCCTCCAGGGAGGAATTTTGCGAGCAACAGAGAACCTGCCCTTCTCTTGAGGGGGTGCGGCGACAGGCCGCCGCCCAGGCAGCAGGTGATCAGACAGGGTCACATTGGATCTATTGGGAGAATGACCTCCTTTACAGCGAGCCTAAGGTTGCTGAGCCTGGGTCAGCCCGTGTGCTGGTGGTACCCCAGCGCTTCAGGACCTTCCTACTGGGGTTGGCTCATGATGTGCCACTGGCCGGACATCTGGGGCAGACCAAGACCTTTGAGAGGCTGGTCACCCACTTCTATTGGCCCCAGATGCGCAGGAGCTCAGATGCTCACTGCAGGACGTGTGAGACTTGCCAGGCAAGTGGGAAGAGTGGGGGAAGATTAAGGCCCCACTACAGCCCTTTCCCGTTGTGAGCACCCCATTCGAGAGAGTGGGCATTGATATTGTGGGGCCTCTGGATCCCAAGACAGCCATGGGCAACAGGTTCATCCTGGTCTTGGTGGACCATGCCACCAGGTACCCTGAGGCCATCCCGCTCAGGACAGTGACGGCCCCCGTGGTGGGACGGGCACTGATGGGGATTTTCTCCCGTGTGGGATTCCCCAGAGAGGTGGTGTCCGATAGGGGAACTAACTTCATCTCCAAGTACATGAAGTCTCTGTGGGAGGAGTGTGGGGTAACGTATAAGTTCACCACTCCTTACCACCCCCAGGGTAATGGGCTGGTTGAGAGATTCAACCGGACCCTTAAGGGCATGATTATGGGCCTAGGTGAGCCCATGAGGCGTAAGTGGGATGTCCTCTTGCCATGCCTGTTGTTTGCTTACCGTGAGGTGCCACAGAAGTCCTTAGGGTTCAGTCCCTTTGAGCTGCTCTATGGTCACCCGGTAAGAGGGCCTCTGAGTCTGGTCAAGGAAGGCTGGGAGCAATCTCCCAGGAAACCTCCCCAGGATGTGTTTAGTTACATGCTGGCCTTCAGGAACCAGACTCGGCGTTTCAGGAAACTTGCTGAGGCAAACCTGGAAGCCAGCCAGGAAGAGATGAAACGCTGGCACGATCAGAATGCCACTCTGATCGAGTTTCAGCCTGGACAAAAGGTTTGGGTCATGGCCCCGGTGGAGCCCTGTGCGCTCCAGGATAGGTGGACCGGCCCCTTTGAGGTGGTGGAGCGCAAGAGTCCTGTTACCTACGTGGTGGACTTGCAGTCTCCCAGGAACCCCTTGCGGGTCCTGCATGTTAACCGCCTGAAGCCCCACTTTGAGAGGTCTGAAGTGGGCATGCTTCTGGCCACAGATGCTGGGATGGAGGAGGAGAGCGAGCCCCTTCCTGACCTCCTGTGTGCAGGGGAGCGAGATGGGTCAGTGGAGGGTGTGGTCCTCTCCACCACACTGACTCCTGAGCAGCAGGGTGATTGTCGCCAACTGTTGGGGCAATTCAGTGATCTGTTCTCCCTGGTGCCTAGTGTCACTGATTGGTGTGTCCATGACGTGGACACTGGGGACAGTCCTCCCATTAAGCACAAGGCTTACCGAGTGACTGACCGGGTAAGGGCCTACATTAAGGATGAGGTTACCAAAATGTTTGCCCTTGGGGTGATTGAGTCCTCTAGCAGCCCTTGGTCCAGCCCAGTGGTCCTGGTACCAAAAGCTGCAGCGCCTGGTACCACCCCAGAACTTCGGTTCTGCGTGGACTATCGGGGCCTCAATTCAGTCACGAAGACTGACGCGCACCCCATCCCCAGAGCTGATGAGCTCGTAGATCGGTTAGGGGCTGCAAAATACCTCAGCACATTTGATTTGACGTCTGGGTATTGGCAGATCGCCTTGACCGAGGGAGCAAAGGAGAGGTCAGCATTCTCCACACCCGATGGGCACTACCAGTTCCGGGTGATGCCCTTTGGAATGAAGAATGCCCCTGCCACCTTTCAGAGGCTGGTCAACAGGGTGTTGGTTGGGCTGGAAGACTTCAGTGCCGCCTACCTGGATGACATTGCGGTGTTTAGCTCCTCTTGGGAGGACCACCTGCGCCACCTCTGGGAGGTATTGATGGCACTGCGGAAGGCAGGCCTCACAATCAAAGCCAGTAAGTGCCAGATTGGGCAGGGTTCTGTAGTGTATTTGGGGCACCAGGTGGGGAGCGGCCAGGTGGCGCCCCTTCAGCCCAAAATTGAAACTATCCTGGCGTGGGAACCCCCCAAGACTCAGACGCAGGTGAGAGCCTTCTTAGGACTCACGGGGTACTACAGGAGGTTTGTCAAGGGATATGGCAACATTGTTGCACCCTTGACTGAGCTGACTTCTAAGAAGCAGCCAAAGAAGGTAAACTGGACTGACACCTGTCAGAACGCTTTTGACGCCCTGAAGACTGCCATGTGCACCGCACACGTGCTTCAGGCACTTCACTTTTCAAAGGAATTTGTTGTCCAGACAGATGCCTCAGAGCATGGTATAGGGGCTGTTCTGTCACAGATCAATGAGGAGGGACTAGACCAACCGGTAGCCTTCCTAAGCAGGCGGTTACTTCCCCGGGAACAGAGGTGGAGTGCAATTGAGCGTGAGGCATTTGCTGTGGTCTGGGCGCTGAAGAAGCTGAGACCATATCTGTTTGGGACTCACTTCCGGGTTCAGACAGACCACAGGCCCCTTAGATGGTTGATGCATATGAGGGGTGAGAATCCCAAGTTGTTGAGGTGGTCCATTTCCCTACAGGGTATGGATTTCACGGTGGAACACCGCCCTGGTACAGAACACGCCAATGCTGACGGTCTGTCCAGATTTTTCCGCCTTAGTGATGAGAACTCCCAAGGGGATGGTTAGTTCTCCCCACATTTCAGCTGGAGGGGACGCGTGTTAGACCTGGCATCATTGGCGCGGGTCTCCCTTCCTCTTTTCGCTTCCTATCTTTTATGTTGGCTGGATTTAGATGCTCTGGGCGCTGTGCCACTGCCAATCAGTGCCACAGCGCGAATGCTCCCTGTGTAAAGATAACTGTATGAATTGGGATAACCATAATTGGCTCGTTTGGTTTACCTGTCAGTCCCTAGTATAAGTGCACTGTGTGTGCCCAGGGCTGGTAGACCAAATACTGCTGGTGGGCCTGCAGCGCTGATTTGCGCTACCCACCGAAGCAGCTTTTAAAGTATGTCTGTGTAGCATGTTCTAATAGCGAGTTACCCTCCATTTCACTGTTTACTATTGTGAGGCTATCCGTTCTCATAGGCCAGAATGGGCAGGCTGAGTATTACATTCCATAATCCTACCTGCCCCCAGGAACCTGATAGGAAATTCGAATTTGATATGTTTAAGCTCAGGACATTGAGATACATCTTTTAGTAAGGATCATTTGCATAGCCCGTGTTCGAAAATGCCTCTGCTAGAAACAAGGTATTTTCTTGCCTAAGCTTTCCTGTAGGCTTTGCTAGTGTGTGTATTGGCCGTCTGGTTTTGGAGCAGCAGGGCCAGCTGGGTCAGACCTGGCTGGAGAGAGAGATCGGCATTTAGAGTATGGGGAGGGGTGACTCTTTGATCTGAGCAGGGCCGTGCCTGGCAAGGTGAATGATGGCTCCACCTCCCACTGGGCGTCTGATAGCAGACCCCTGATTCTCAAAGGGCAGGATGTCGCCTCGTAAACCAAGTGCTCCCCGACCCCACCAAACTGGTTCTGGCTGGATTCAGTGATTTGTGACTTTATAGAACAAAGACTTTTTAGGTATAAAACGCTGCGCTGAAACCTTTCTCAAGTGTGTTCCTTCTGGATGTCAAGACGAAACTCTGTCCGCGTGAACAGAGGAAAGGACTTTGAAACTTTCACCAAGCTTGCCGAAGAAACTACCCGAGGGCCTGAATTGAGAGCGCCTCCTGCTGAAGTCTCAGGGATATTAGACTTCACCCCGTCAGCCGTCTGAATTCCTGTGCGAGGGATTCTACTTGCAGGTGAGGCCTCCGTCGAGTAATCCGGAACCTCTAGTTCTACTGTGAGGAACGCGGACTGGTAACCCTTGGTAAGTCTGTGTGGGCCGCCGCAGCTAAGAGAGAGCTGCCGCCGCTGAGAGCCCGCCTTAATTTGAACCTTTGGAACCTTCGCTGAATCTGTGTGGGCCGCCGCAGTTAAGAGAGAGCTGTAGCCGCTGAGTGCCCGCCGTTGTGCCAGCCTGGTCGAGATCATCCTTTGTCCTGTGGGCCGCCGCAGTTAAGAGAGAGCTGTAGCCGCTGAGTGCCCGCCGTTGTACCAGCCTGGTCGAGATCATCCTTTGTCCTGTGGGCCGCCGCAGCTAAGAGAGAGCTGCTGCCGCTGAGTGCCCGCACTTGTGTCAGCTGTGCATCATAGTGATTCGTCCTGTGGGCCGCCACAGCTAAGAGAGAGCTGCTGCCGCTGAGTGCCCGCACCTTTGCCAACTTTGCCTCATCGTGATTTGTCCTGTGGGCCACCGCAGCTAAGAGAAAGCTGCTGCCGCTGGGTGCCCGCACCTTTACCAACTTTGCCTCATCGTGATTTGTTCTGTGGGCCGCCGCAGCTAAGAGAGAGCTGCTGCCGCTGAGTGCCCACACCTTTGCCAACTTTGCATCCTCGTGATTTGTCCTGTGGGCCGCCGCAGCTAAGAGAGCTGCTGCCGCTGAGTGCTCGCACCTTTGTCAACTTTGCATCATCTTGATTTGTCCTGTGGGCCGCCGCAGCTAAGAGAGAGCTGCTGCCGCTGAGTGCCCGCACCTTTGCCAACTTTGCATCATCGTGAGTTGTCCTGTGGGCCGCCGCAGCTAAGAGAGAGCTGCTGCCGCTGAGTGCCCGCACCTTTGCCAACTTTGCATCATCGTGAGTCGTCCTGTGGGCCGCCGCAGCTAGAGAGAGCTGCTGCCGCTGTGAGCCCACCACGGAGCTGCACGACGAGAGTCATCGCCACCACCAGCCCGGGCCGCCGCAGCCGCGTGCTGCTGCCGCTGAGAGCCCGCCTGTCCCCGAGTGCCCGAATCATTGTGAGTGCACGTTGCGGACCACTACAGTCAAGAGTTGTGGTCGCTGGGAGTCCGCCTGTCACTGTCTCCGCTTCTTCGAGAAGCTGCGTGCTGTGTCCCTGTCCAACGGCAGGTATCTGGTGCGCAACGGGTCACGTAGACCAAGGCCTTGAACTCAGTCAGTGCCACGTTCTGGTGAATACGTTATTGCCTTTTTAAGTCCCTACTGATTTACGTGCATTGTGACTGGTTAGAACGCTTTTGAGAGTCTTGTGCTAAACCTTAGATAAAGATACTATTTCTCTATACCTACTTGAGTTGTGTCCTTTTGTGGTGTCGTTACTGCCTTATTGTGCATAGTCATAAATGCTTCACACACTGCCTCTGAGATACGCCTAACTGCTCGTGCTACGTTACCACAGGGTTGAGCAGGGGTTATCAAAGGGGGTAGCCCACTTGCCCTGACTTAGGAAGAAGGGTCCCTATTTGGACATTGGCGCCAGCCATTGCCAACTAGAGACCCCCATTTCTAACAGCCTCCATCCGCACCATGTCCTCCATGAGCCTCCGCATGTGTCCCAACTCCCGGCTGAGATCGCTGGAGCCACTCTGACTGGACAGGTGTTCTTGTCTCCGAGTCATGACTCCAGCGATGTCAGCCATGCCTCGTTGGAGACCATGGAGCGGAGTATGGGTGTCCGTTAGGGACTGTAAGTGGTCCCTGATGGGACGTAGACACCCATGGATGGCATCTAGTTTGGCTGCCATGAGTTCGAACCCCACCCGCACCTGCTCAGCCATCTCCTTCTGGCCCTCCAACACACTGCGTTGAAATGCCATGTGTTGGTCGTGGGGATCGTGGGAGACAGCCAGGGTGGTGGGTGCTTCCTGCTGTGTTGTCTGTGCAGGGGGTGGGGTCTTCTCGATGCAGCTGGGCTGCCCTGCTTCTGGAGGTGAGGTGCCGAAGCTGTCCATGAGCTCTTGGAGGGCGTCGGTGTCGAAGGTGTGGAGGTCCTCTTCATCATCAGTGAAGAGCTGTTGGGTCTGCTCTGCAGGAGGTGTTGATTCTCCCTCTGCAATGTCAAGGGGAGATGCAGTTTAACAGTGTGTTCCATGTATGTTCACGCATTGGCCAAGTTTCCAAACAGACTGCATGACAATGTACATTGTGACTGTTTAGGAGGAGCTGCCTATTTGAAGCAGGACAGTTGACATTTGTGCACCATCAGGGATGTGGGGTTGTACTTGTCCATTATCATGTCACAGTTTCCTGCTATGCCAAATGTGATTGGCCAGTTTCTACACACAAGCGGCAGCAGTTGTGTCCTCTGTTCTGTTGTGAATGTGTTGCAGTTTGTACCACATTGTTGTCAATGTTGATGTGCTCTGATTCTTGTGTGTGTGCTGCATTGTGGGAGAATCGCCCCAGCAGCTCAGACTTTGCTTGGCCTTCTCCCTTTCAGGCGGTGTGCCTTTGACTTCTGTGCTTATGCAGTGCTGAGATGTTGCATACTTGGGTAAATTGGGCTCTTGGTGGGAGTTGGGACTCTTGGGCATGGTTTGTCCGCAGATGTCTTGTTGCCGTCAGGGGTTGTTTGTGCACGTGGATGTGTCAGTGTGTGACCTGCTCCTTTCCGCATGTGGACCACACTCAGCCACCTCGGTGTCGTGGCGTGCAACATGTCATGATGAGTGGCCTGCCGACATGCTCATCGTCATGCAGTGTCACTTGCATTGTCAGTGGGGCTCACGGAGCCGCAGCTTTGCTGGGTTCAGCACATGTGCATGGGTTTGTTGTGAAATTGGTGATGTGTGGGGAGGGCCCCCTCTGGGCACATTGTGGACGGGGGACTACTTGCTGTTTCTATGTGTACTGCAGTATGGTAAGGAGATCAGGGACATGATCCAGAGTAATTGTGGTTATGCAGTGTGCTATACTTCAGTGTGCATGTGTGCCATTGTGCCCATCTCCCCCCGTCCCCCCAGTCCTTGGTGGTTACTCACCCTGTTGCTGTTGTGGCAGGTCATGTTGAGCAGTGTCCGGTCCCCCGACTCCTGCCACCGTCTCCACACTGATGACTGTGGACACCATTTCCTCCATCTCATCCAGCTCCTCCTGTGGCGCAGGACTCCCACCCCCAGTCTGCATTGCTGCTTTGCGGTTGTTTGCGAGTTTCAGCTTGGTTTTGCGCTTCACATCATTCCAGCTCCTCTTGACCTCGTCCATTGTCCTCCTCAGCACTCCGACTGCATTCACCTTGTCCACAATGGACTGCCATGTTCCATTTTTTGTTGCCAATGACACAGTGGAGGTGACGAATAGTTGTTGATGTGTTCTATCACCTCCGTAATCAGGATCCTGTTTTCCTGCGGACTGAACCGCGTCTTCCTCTTCTTCTTCTCCTTGCCCTTCCCTGACCCAGAGGTCCCAGGCTGGTCCTCCGTGGGGCTTGTGGGGTTCGGGTTGTCCTCTGTACTTGCTCCGGCTACCTCCATTGTGCTTCGCAGTTGTTATGATTTTTTTTTTTTTTTTAAATTTTGCAGCTTTTATGGTGATTTTTCCCGCCTGACGTGGGAATTGCAAGCCTGGCGCTGCTTGTCGCCAATTTGTCTATCGCGGTTGGGCCCATCGCAACTTTTTTCACGTTCGGGTTTCCTTTTTTATCGCCGTCGCGGTAGTTGTATCGCGGACATTTGAGGCGTTATTGGGAAACTATCGCATGTTACCGCCGTGTTGAGAATACGACGTTGACACAGAGTTATTTTCCCGCGATAGACGGCGATATGAAAAATTGCGTTAGCCTATTTTGGCGATGTTATTCGCACGTTCTTGAGAATATCCCCCATGGTGGCTACAGTACAGCTATGCCTTTTCAAAACCTGACATTTATATGGAAAGGCTAACAACTTTCCACTTGCTTCCCCGAGTGTAAGTCCTCAATCACGCTACACAGTGGGGGATATTCTCAAGAACGTGTGATAACTACCGCAAAAGTAGCGTAACGCAACTCTCCACATCGCAGTCCATCGCGGGAAAATAACACCGTGGTAACGCGGCATTCCCAAGCCGGCGGCACCATGCGATAGGCTCACGATAACGCGACAAATGCCCGCGATGTAGTCAACGCGACGCCGCAAAAATGCGAAACACGAACGCAAAAAAAGCTGCGATGAGGCCAAGCGCGATACAAAAATCAGCAAAAACCAGCCACAGGCCTTCAATCCCCACGCGTCATGCGGGGAAATGCACCATAAAAGGAAAAAAAAAGAACACACCAAAACCAAATCATAAAGCGTAGCACCATGGATGCACCCGGACCGAGTGCAGAGGACAACCCGAACCACACAAGCCCCACGGAGGACCAGCCAGGAACCCCGTGCTCGGGGAAGGGCAAGGAGAAGAGGAAGAGGAAGACGGGGTTCAGTCCGCAGGAAGACCGGATCATCGTCACGGAGGTGATAGAACACTACCAACAACTGTTCGTCACCTCCACTACGTCATTGGCAACACAAACGGAAATATGGCAGTCCTTTGTCAACAACGTGAATGTAGTTGGAGTGTCGAGGAAGTCAATGGAGGAGGTCAAGAGGCGCTGGTATGAAGTGCACATCCAAACCAAGTAGAAACTCGCTGCCAACAGGAAGGCAGCAAAGGCGACTGGAGGTGGGACTCCTGCGCCACAGGAGGAGCTGGATGAGCTGGAGGAAATGGTGGCCACAGTCATCAGTGCGGAGACGGTGCAAGGAGTTGGTGGACTGGACACAGCTCGATATGACCTGACCCAACAGCAACAGGGTGAGTAACGACCAGGGCCTGGGGTGACGGAGGGAGATGGGCACAATGGCACACATGCACAATCATGCGCAGCACACTGCACACCCACAATGGGTGTGGAACATGTCCTTGATACCCTTGGCACACTGCAGCACACATAGAAACACCAAGTAGGCCCACGTCCATGTATCATATAGGGCTGTGTGTGTAAATGTCAGAATCTGTAGCCCGCCTGAAGTAGTGTCCCCCATCGCATGTGGCTACAGAACATCTCTTCGCATGACGTACTCACACACATCAGTGTGGACACAGTCTGTTTGAATGGATCATATTGATCTACATGGCAAGAAATTGGACACCATACTCACATTGCTGAAGACACGTAAGAGCACAGGTCTACCAGCAACTATCCCAAATACAATGTCTGGCTCACAGAGGTGGAGCTGCCAATAGGGATCCACCACCTATGTACCAGAGGCAGTCTGTCCCTCCCTGTGTACGGACAATGCTCATTGAGGCACACGACTTGTCATACTAATCAACACTCATCACAGTTGTACACTGGTGAAGTTGCGTTGACTTTATTAGCATGTGCGTGTCAGTACGGGCAAGTGATGGGCCACAACAGGCATACAAATGCTTGAGACACTTACAGGCAGATTGGGAACGTGTCGAGGTGCAAGGAATGGGGTGGCAAAAATGAACACATATCCTTACGGTTGGCAACGGTCTCAGCCCACCTTGCCTTGCGGTTCGAGTCATGTGGTGTTTGGCGTCTGCTCTTTGCCCCGTGTCAGGGGACACGACTCACAGCCCATGGGATCTGCATGGAGCTGTACCACCGGACTGCGCCGACTGTGTGCTCTGCTGACAGTGAGCAGGTGAAAGGGACCAACAAGGTCACATGTCGTGCTACATTGCCATGTGTGTAGTCTCCCTCCAGCAGTATGTCAGATTTAGGAACTTCGCCAAACGACACTGTGCAGCTCCGCCCATGGGGCTGCAGCACCTTGCACAGGTGTGTGACAACACGCGTAGGTGCACGCACATGCATTCTGAGTCCGAGCGAATGCAGACATGTCCACTGTTGTACTGGCTTATGGGACCATTCCTCCACGATGCAACACAGTGTTGGGACCTGTGCTCTGGGTGTCAATCAGTTGTGGCTGCAGGAAGGTAGTCACTCGTCCATGAATGCGAGCGCTGCTTCATAGGCAATCATTTCCAGAAGTACGTCGTTCTCGAATTCAAGGAACACGAGGGCGAGCCAATTCATTAACTGGTCCGGACAGATGTGCTTCGAGCACGCAGTTTCACCAATCCGCAACACAGCCCAATAGGGGAGTGCCTCGATGTGGTCACTGCACACGATGACTTGTGCAATCTCCCATCCACTGCTGCCGGCACAGGCACCACATATCAAGGCATCCCATGCCCGGGTATCCCGGTTGCACTCCTGTTCGTGGGCCAACAGGGGGCGCACACACAAGTCGTAATCCAGTTCAGCTACCGTTGTGTTGGATAGGCAGACCTCCATGGGCCACTCGAATGTGCATGATCGACAGTGGAACCATGGCTGGACGCATGTGACGTACGCAAGCCGGAAACGCAGACGGTAACTGATTCGCAAAACTGCCATTGGCAGAGCTCCCAACAGATGCAGCATTCATGCACGGTACAGTTCCACGTGACTGGGGTTGTGCATGTGCCCGGGATCGCCTGCCATTGCGTTTGTTGGTCTCGTATCACCGGCACTCCTCAGACCGGCGGCAGTTCTGTGGACGATATGCCACAGCTTGGAGTAATGAGTCGTATGTGTGTTCAACGTTTGGACATATGGGTTGTCTTTTTTACCGATGTGTTGGGGGCATGCCATGCAGGTGTAGCTCGAGCAGGGACAAGTGTGTGTGGGGTGTGGACACGTTGCTCTTTCATTAGCGCAGTTCGTGGTGTGGGAGTCGCCAGAGTCTGGCATGGTATCTCACTCAGGGGGTGCTGGGCGCATTGGAGACCAAGGTCGGAGGTTCGGATGTCCTTCCGCCTTGTGTATTGAGACAAAGGATCTTTCATGCCTGATTTTAGTCTGACTACTGCTTGCATTTCTGAAATGTGATGTGGCCTTCGCGCTGAAATTGTTGCCAGACCTTGGATTTTGGGTGCATCAATTGCGAGACACACGCAACAGTTGGCATGTATGTGCCAAGGGCCCGATTGTCCTTGCGCTCCTTGTTCAGTCTCCCTCTCTCTCTCTTTCTCTCTCTCTCTGTCCTTTGATGAGTGCCTCACACACCTTCTTATCTGGGATATTGTCTTGCAGACTGTCACTTACAGATTGTCCAGGGATGACCCGCCATGACTCTTCCAAATAGTTGTTTGGTGTGAAATTTGATTGGGATATTTTGTTTGGACTCTCAATGGTGAATGATTGATTCTGCTTTTTCTGTACTCACATGACTGTTAGTTGTTGTGATTCTGCGGCATCAGGCGAATGATTTACTCATGATTTCGTGACGTTGATGTGCAATCTCTTGGTCCGGGGGAGGTGGGGGGGTGGTACGGGGGTGGGTGGCGGTGGGTGTTGTGGCGCTCTATGGTGTCCGTGCTGCATGATCGTTGGCTCCATGGCATCTGTTGTTCTTCAGGTGTGGCTCTGGGCTGTGCTCCCTTTGATGGTGCAGGTTGTAGTCCGACTTTGCACAAGGTCAGAGCAGGTGTTAATTTCCTGCAGCTAACGCGCCTTATCGCATGTTTTGTGTTCTCATCGCCGATCTGGCTGGTCTTTGGGAATGTTGTGGTGTGGTGTTGTCGCAGCTTCTTGCACGGGAACGCCTACGCTGCATCTCATTGGCGATAGTTGCCGGGGTCATCCGTGGCGATGTTTTCTGCGGCTGCTATCGCAGGTAAACTGGTGGCGTCAGCTGTTTGCACCAGCTTGTGAATGGGGCGGGAAATTCATCGCGACTTTGGCTGTGATAAGGTGCCGATAACTCGGCGCTGGATCCTTGAGAATATGCCCCTGTGTGAAGCACACCGCCAGTGGTAACTGTGTTTTTCACTCTATTTTTCAATGCAGAATGTGGCTTTGCATTCAAACGTTGACGAGAGGACGCATTTAGTGCTAAAATATAGTGGTAAATGCCTCCGAGGCAAACGGCAGCCTTGTTCCCAAAATACAGCTCAGGTGCAACTGGGTGTATTAAGCGCTTTGCAAAAGGGGCCCTAACTCTGTTTATTGTATATTTGAGTAGCGCTACTTGGACTCTAACAGTTGTTTCCAGGCGCTCTGGAGCTGGGGTTTGTTGGAGGTCTTGGTGGCTCATGGAAGTGCTTGGAAGCTGATGGAGTCTGATAGCGCTTTTCATGTTCTTCATTTTTGGAGCTTTGTTTGGGGTCTTTGAAACATCTGGGTGTGATTGGGGCCCAGGGTCTGAGGTGTATCCCTCTGGTGCGTGTTTGGTATTTTAGGAGCGCGCAGTATTCGCCTCAACATGTTCCTCTCCCAAGTCACCCCTTAACCACCCTTTGACCTTGGGACGAAGGCTCCTTCTGGTCAGGCGTGTTGTCCATGCTCATTGGCCGCCAGCTCCTGCCCTTTCAACAGAGCCTCTCCCTGAAGCTGCTGCCCTCTAGCAGCCCCTCGGCATGGCTAGAAGGCCCTCCTTGGCTAGTGACGTGTCTTGGAATTGCACCAAAAGAACAGATTCTCAGCCCAGTCCTCGCCAAGCTGGTGGCAGAGCTCAGTCATAGCAGTGGTGAGCTGCGGTAATGGCCAAAGGTGAAACTTTTCTTCAAACTAAATATGTTTGGAAAACTCCAGTGTCTGTGATGGCATCTGTGCTCGGGCACCCGTCTATAAAGAGATACTGGTTCTGAATGCCCATCTGTGGGGCCTCCAGGCAGCTCCAGGAAGTGGTTATTCCTGGAGAGGCCTCGGGTCCGGATGGGCATGTTTGCAAGGAGTTGTATATATGTGTGTGGGCAGTTGAGAGAATTTGTCTTCATCCATAGCCAGGTAATAAACACTTTGGCTGTGGTTTCTGAAAAGGTAGAACCCTAAAAAGAGTATGAATGGATGTATACCATGTCTCTCTCAGGTGACTGAGCATTCTCAAAAGCTATCTCCTTCCCTGTGGCCTACTGGCAGGCACTCACCCGGTGGCCAGATAGTAACTATCCCCATCTCCCACCTGGAGTGTGGGCAGCGTTGTATGTTATCTGAATTACATATGTCTGCTATGCTGTTTGTTCTTTTAACAGACAAGTCCGGGGCACACATGGGTGAAATATAGTCCTCATGCCCTGATTACATTGCCAGTAAGTAAATAGGGAGCAATGAAACATGTCTTCTGTTCTTCTTAAAACGGTCTAAACGTGGTATGCTGTTTTTAATCATGAGTGTGGGCATAAAAAATTAAAGACGGTTGCTATGTGCTGCACGCAACTCATTTTTAATATATTTTTCTTGTGAGAAGGAATTTTCTCCTCTTTATAAGGGGTCCAGGGAGGTTTTATTGAGATGTGTGCTACACACAATAGGGTTATATAGAAAACATGCACACATACAACATTCTTCTGATCTTGTTCAGTTGTTGGTTCCTCCGTATATATAGGAAAGCTGTCGATGATGTAAAAGTGAGCATATTGCTGAGAACCTGCCAATTGGCTCCCTGGTGGTTGTTTAAGTGAGGCACTTCCTATATTTTTATATATCTTTATTTTCATTTTTCACATATGGTTTTTCCCTACGCTTAGGACCCGTCTTTTAAATAACACACATACTGGGGGTGTTCTCAGATGGATAAGAACCTTTTCCATCCCAAAAGTGAAATAGGGGGACCCCATGTATTGAAAACAGATGTGTGAGGCATATCAAGGGCTTTTGTTATGAATGAATGGTTTGAGTGGGGGGTGCCCTTGACATTTTTCCCTCTAGATCTCCTTCTTGTTTATATAGGAGTAATTCCAACTTATGCTCACGGGGTTGTGGACAGAAGGGCATACTGCTACACACACTCTGGGGCTGTCCTAAGCTCCATCCATTCTGGTGGGGGTGAGGCGTAGGATCTCGGAGGCAGAAGCGGCGCGGGACCCGGTCAAGTAAGTTTTCATTTTATTTTTATTTTAACGTACCCCCCCCCCCTTCCGCGAGTATTGCGAGCGGCAACTCGGTACATTGCTTCAGACGTCTTGGGGTAGTGCTTTGGATTCTACACAGTGCAGTAGATGTTAAAAAAGTGCAGTGCGTGAGGTGTTCTCATCCTCTCCTCCTGTCAGCATTAGGCTGGCACTTGACATCAGATGCTCTATTGGTTTAGTGCACTGAAAGTGTAGCTTTAATGTTCTCTTAGTGTGGCACGTTATATGACCGGCTGGGCGCATGGATTGGGTGTTCTCTTGGCGCTTTGCGTGGTATGCTCCGTGGTGCTGTGTTCTATTGTTGCAGTAAAGTCCTGATGGTGTAGTTCGGTCTACTAATGCTTGGATAATATACTGGAGCAGTGATTGTATGTTCCATTGGTGCAGTGTGTTCAGTGTTTTGTTTGTGCTGTAGGTTCTGTTGGTGCTGAACAGTCCTGTTGGTGCTGTGCTTGGTATGTGCTTTGATTCAGTGCAACTAAATGTTCTTTTGAAGTGGTGCATTCAGTGTTCTGTTTGTGCAGTCATTCTAAGCGCTATCTCCTCAGGCATTATTACATATTATGAAGGTGCAGGGCTTGAAAGGTTCTGGTAGTGCTGTACTTGGTATGTTCTCTTTTTTGGGGAGCTTAGGTGTCCTTCTGATGTTCCCTCATACAGTGCATTAGAGGCTACTCTCTCGCTGGTTGGTAACGCACGGGCAGGGCTAGCTACATGGCTCAAAACATCTCTGGGATGTAGCACTGCTGCACTAAACACCAATTCAGATTTAACACAGGCTTTCCACTTGGTACGGGATGATGGTTTTAATGTCCCCACGTTTGATTTGTGTAATGCAATAGAGATCACAGGGGTGACCTTAGTAGGACCCACGGGGTGCGGAGTGGGGAGGGGCCGGGCCGGGGACTGGACGGGGTCATCAGACCTCAGAGTGGTTGACACCTTCCTGCTTTCTCAAATTTGCATGAAAATGCACAATTTGCCCACTCTTTTTTCAAAATTTTCTCGGGGAGAGAACCCCCCAGACCCCTCCATAGGTGGTTCGGGCTCGCTCGCTACGCTCGCTCGCCACAGTGCAGTACGACAATTGTTTTACGCCCCACCACTTTCAAATGTCACCATCCGCCACTGACCCAGATGCCTGCATGAATGTTTATGAGGCCAAAAAGAATGTAACATGGCTCCAGAATGAGATGATGGGCTTCCAGGGCTTCAACGTCACTGAGTCTTTTCAATTGCACAATATTACCCAGGATAGGGCACTGCCAGTACCAGTAATAAATGCAACAGCGAGTTTCTGTGTCCAAGGTTTTGGGAAGGTTCCGGTGGGAGAGAGTACTTGCAACTATAACTATGATTTGAACACCACTAGTAGTCCACCACTGCTTCCACCCCACAATGTGTACTTCGTTTGTGGATCCCAGGCTTATGTATGGCTTCCGAGGGGGTGGTCTGGTATATGTTACGTGTCCTTCCTTTTGCCCCCTGTATACATTGCGCCATCCAATTATCATAGAGATCACAGGTTGCAACGCAGGAGCTTGTATTTGTCCCGAGTTAGAAGGGTTCTTGACACAAAGGATATAGATCAGTCAGGCACCACCCTGCAGCAATTTACAGATGCCATGAAGGGTATTTTGCCATTCTGGGATCCCATGCACCACAGTCGTAGTATACGCAGACTTACAAGGGTTGTAGAAGGAGTTTTCAACACCACAGCAGGAATACTGACCAACATCACGGCTGAGCTTCAGGCTACGAGACTTGTTGCCCTTCAAAACAGGATGGTGTTAGACGTCATCCTTGCTGATCGGGGTGGGGCTTGTCGCGTCATCGGTAGTAGTTGCTGTGTGTACATACAGGACCACGCCCCGAATGTCTATGCAGCAATACAAAAGTTACACAGACTAGCATCTGATATCCACCAGGAAAATGGCACTTGGGGTTTGTCTGGATGGTTTTGGGGTCTGATAGCGTCCTGGGACTGGAAAATACTCCTATTCTTAGTAGCTATTGCAGGTGTTGTTTTCACTTATTCCCTGTGTATTAATTGCCTTCCTGCCTGTTGTACTTATTGTATACAAAAGTTAACACCCCAACCCAGAGTCCCAGAACCAAATGCAAAGCCCTCCGCCATGATGGTGCAAGCTGTTCATGATTTGATGTGTATAGATGAGGGCATTTTTTAATACTAATATGCATATCCATCTAAATATTGCTGATGATCAACAGAACGATTAACTGCTGTTCATGCAGACACCATTCTGTCCCCCCCCTATTAGAATTGTAAAGACCCTTACCTGATAGCAATAATACATTTTTTAGCTATGAATGCTAAAAGGAGTGTCTGTTAGAATTGAATGCGTAATTGCCCCATCCCTATATCGTATACTGTGTTATGTTAGCATTCATGTTGCTATTTTGTAATGATTGCTGTTGCAAATGTGTGCGACCAGTTCCTTCTAACATTGCGCAGGCTAAAGTTAGCATCTGAGACGCCATTTTCTGCCATGTAACTGCCATGATATGTTGTGATCGAAACCCGGCCCCTGTGCCCCTTTCTGCTCGCCTCAGCAGAAAGCTGCTGTTCAGTTGTTCCCTCTTATCGTATTCAAGGTTGAAACCCAGATATACTAAATGAATAGTTTATTCTGCTTTCGCATGCCTATCCCTGGTCGTAGCTATGCTCCCACACTGGAGAGAGCTGAGACCGAGCAAGATGACCTTGGGAGCCTGATAACGTGTACCCGTTCTGCAGGTGGTAGCCCATCCTTCTGTGCCTTCTTTGTTCAGCCTGTGCCCAAGCTGTATTTTTCCACCAGGGGCGGGACTTGGGATGTGTTGGAAAGCTTATTTTGTATTACCAAGAATCCTGAAGTCAGTCCCTCGAAAGCTATACCGTGAGGCTGGTCAGACCGGACTCCACTGCAGTGTACTGACTAATAAAAGTGTTAGATTGTATTCTCCACTGTCATCCCGACTCTTCATTTCTGGGAAGGCCGAGAGGTGGTCGCGAGTGACCCGGGTGGCCCATTTCAGGTCACTTCCTTCACCCATGCCATTCCAGTTTGAACCCAGCCATATGCAAATCAGTCTTGATCCTGCGCCCAATGGGAACAGTCCAGCCCAAACTGCCAGACCAGGTCCTCCCTGTACTGGAAACAAGCATCCTAGGACCGGTTTCGGGGTTTCACCCCTCTTCAGCCAGGATAGCTTGACTCCAGTGGAATGGAGAGCACGGGACCCACGTCTGGGCATACCCGTCCCACTCAGGGTGACAAATGCAAAAAGAACAGTTGATGGACAGAATGCAGAACAATGTCATACATTCACCCCAGTACAGAGATCTGGGCCTAAATCCATCGTTTTTTTGCTCACCATGCCATTCCTGTTTGAACCCAGCCATATGCAAATCAGTCTTGGTCCTGCGCCCAATGGGAACAGTCCAGCCTGAACTGCCAGGCCAGGTCCTCCCTGGACTGGAAACAAGCATCCTAGGACCGGATTCGGGGTTTCACCCCTCTTCAGCCAGGATAGCTTGACTCCAGTGGCATGGAGAGCATGGGACCCACGTCTGGGCATACCCGTCCCACTTGGGGTGACAAATGCAAAAAGAACAGTTGATGAACAGAATGCAGAACAATGTCATACATTCACCCCAGTACAGAGATCTGGGCCTAAATACATTATAAAAGTGGCATTTTTAGAATTGTGACTTAAAATCCAACTTTTCCATTAAAGAGGATTTTAAATTACAATTCTTTAGAAACCAAATATGACATTTCTACTTGTTCCTAAACAAAAGTTATCACTCATTACATGTAATAAAATGTTATCCTACGGGAGCGATAGGCCTCACAGTAGCAAAAAACAAATGTAGGAGTTTTTCACTACTAGGACATGTAAAATTTAAAAGTACATGTCCAACTTTTTAAATACACTGCACCCTGGCCCATGGGCTGCGTAGGGCCTACTTTAGGGGTGCCCTATATGTATTAAAAAAAGGGAGTTTTAGGCCTGGAAAAAGGTTTGTTTTGCCAGCTCGAATTAGCAGTTTAAAACTGCACACAATCTGCAATGTCAGGCCTGAGACATGTCTTAAAAGGTTACTTAAGTGGGTGGCACAACAAGGGCTGCAGGCCCACTAGTAGCTACCAGCATTTACTTTCTAGGACCAGGGTAGATGTTGTACCACTTCACTAGGGACTTAAGAGTAAATGAAATGTGCCAATTGAGTGTAAGATAAGTTTACCATCTTATAAGGAGTGCGCACAAGCACTTTAGCACTGGTTAGCAGCAGTAAAGTGTATATAATCCTAAAGTCAAGAAAACCTAATTTCAGCAAACAGGAGGAGGGTAAGCAAAATGTCTGGGGAGACCTCCGAAAGTCTGACAGGTCTAACAATGGTTAAAGATGGAGAAGGTTCAGGCTATTCAGACTAAAAAAGAAGATCTTGAAAAGGCACTGTCAGATCCTGTATGGGGGAGCCACTGGACAGGAAGGGGCTACGTGGCCTCAACCACAGGGGCTGTGATCATTTGTCAATGATTTCCCAAGGGTCATCCTGCTATAGCCCTGCAAACTGTGCCAAGTACAACTGCTCCTGCAGTTAACTCTCAGGGTAGTGAGGTCGAGCATTCACAGTATTTTCATGGAGGTAGTTTAGGGTCCTCAAGCTCAGCACTGAACAATAAGCTAGCAGACACAATAATGTCAAAATCCAGCCCAGTGCTTGTGTTTTTGAGAAAGAAAGTACTTTAAACACACAATTGCTCTAGATAGTACACAACCCAAATATTCACACATGACAGTGCCCCTTAGTGCACGTTCTTCCTCAAGACACCTCACCCTCTGCAATCTCTTTGCTATTCCCTCCCAGGGGGTCACTCTAGCTCTTGGTCCCCCTGTCAAGAGGTCAGGAGATGGCATGAATCAGCACAGGTGCAGCATTCAAGACAATGGTCACATGTGCACTCAGAAACCTAATCTTACTCCTTTGTTATTGGATGGTACATTTGAGTCCTCATGCTCATCAAGTCGCAGTGGTGTTCCTCCCACATCTCGTCTGTAGGTGCTGTGTTGAGAGGAAAGTTTGCTGGGTCACAAATGAAGCCAGGCATGGGTCTCCACAAAGAGCGGTGATGTGGTCCTGCCTGTGCCAAGAACAGATACAGCCCAGGTCAATCCAAACGTGGTCATTCTAGTTGCAGTCTCTGTCAGACCGGAGGCAGGTGCAGTCCCGCCTAGTCGACATCAATTTTGGCAGTTGAAGCCCCACCTGAGCCTGCAGCAATCATGCATTTGCAGCCACTCATCTGGGTCTAGAGCAATCATGGAGTTGCAGTCCTGATTAGGCTCTTGATTATCACAGCAATATAATTCCCACCAGGAACCAGGAGGAAAGCCGTGGGACCACAGGGCACAAGGATCCTCCCTAACTCAGTCTTGTGCAGTCAGCTCTCTCTGTACATCTCACAGTGACGGGGCACACATTCAGCTTCTCTCCTACTGGACAATCTCTCCTTCCACAGGGTCTTCCTTCTCTCATCAAGCAAGCTGGCTTCAACATGTTTCAGGACAGATCTACAGCTCCTCCAGGAGAAAGTGCAGCCTTTCCATGCCCATGCCATCTCTTTTTGCACAGCAGTCTTTCGAGTTCTCTACAGACTGCTCTCTTTCCTGATCATAAAGGACTTGGAAAAGGAACAAAGTGGGGTGGTTCTTCTTTCAAGTGCCCTCCTAGGCTACTCTCCATACACAGCCTCTATGTAGAATGATGCTTCTCTTATCAGGTAGCACTGGGACTGTCTCCAACCTAGAGCACCCACAACATGGGCAAAAAGAAGGTTGAAGTTTCTGGACCAGTCATCAGCCAAACTGAAGGATTATTCAGGGCTAGACAAAGGGTCAGGCTTCACTCAGAAACATACCCCTTATACCAAATACTGCATTCCTATCCACCACCCCTACCATCCACCAAATGGGGGTGCTTAGGAAGGATCAATATGAGCAACAATGTGTTCTGTTGGGTAGTACCATTGCTTTGTGAAATCTAACAACAATTTGTCAAAAAGTAGATAGCACACAGAACAATCTTAGCGCTGAGCCGTTCTGTAATCAATACATGTAACAAGAAACGTTTTGTGGTCTATATTCGACCAGTTATTTGTTCACCCATTATTCTGTGAATGCACAATAAAGTCAAAGTAAAAGTCAAGTTTATTTGCATAGTTAGTTAAAACCATTGAATACCAATAAAACCGCACAGATATATCTGCTTAAAATACAAAATTGCAACACTAAAAACCATTTACTCTAACATCTGTAATGGATTTTTGTTTTAAACTGTGCAGTTTATCCTACCATTAAAATTCATTTGTAAGTAAAGGTGCGACATGAGTTAAATATAAAAGAATGTGCATTATTGACAGGTGTTGCATATTTAAACATATCATCTTGAATAAACCAATGGACAAACCCCTCATCTCTCCTTGCTTATCCTTTTACCCCTTAACAGCAAATGTTTCATCCCTGTCCTTACTCTCTTTTAAAGTGCAGGTGCCTTATGCAACCCTAGAGTCTAGTATAAAGAAATGCAAGTATTAGTATATATATAAAGTATTTCCTTTAACAACCTATATTGCCCCCGTAAACATATATCCTTGAATAAGGCAGTAGACAAAACCCGTCATCTCACCCTGCTATTTCTTTTTCCCTTAGCAGCAGGTACTTTACCCCTGTCTTTACTCTCTCTTAAAAGGCAGGTGCCTTGTGCTAACCCAAAGACTATCAATTCAACGTTAAACGAATAAATAGCTCAATAATAGGTAAAGTGCAAATGCTTTGTTAAATTCAGCTGCCTTGAATAAGATAGCCTTACTAAATTACTTCCCTCTGACGGCAAATTATTCTTTCACTTTTTCCATATCTTTAAGAGTCAACTTTAAAAGTTTTACCCCCTTACATGTCAGGGACAGTGAGGTGCCACTTAACCAAGTAATTACTGCTTGCCTGCAAGAGCGAATTTTCAAGTGTATAAATATTGGTTTCAAATGTTTTTCCTTTCCACCAAAGGCCCCGGGCACACATAAAAAGATGTTCTAACGATTCTTGCTTGTATCCGCAGAGTTGACAATCTTGATTTTGTGGCTAGTCTTTCCAAGCGGGGATAAGATCTTTAGTCTCCATTTTGCCAAAACAAAATAAGTTAACCTGATGCTTTAGGGCCTGTGAAAAGTGCGTTGAAAGATACTCCTGAGGCTGCAATTTTGTATATGAATTTAACCCTGTGCAGGCATGATGTCTTAGTGCAAGAGCATTTTTATATGTATAAGACAAGAACTGAGTTGTTACATTTATTGCTTGATAAAATGCAGATTTTCCCATGCTCACATCCCAGGCTTCTTGCTTACCTAAATCCTTAATGACCTGGTTTAGTTTGAATCCCCAGGAGCCTTTTACATTGCTGTATTTTTGCTCCTCAATTTCCTGCCAACATAGGTTATTGATGGAGCCGCTCTCAGAGGCACGCAGTCTCCAGCACAGTTTGATATAGGCACTCTTGCATTGAAATATTGGCTTTTTCAAGCCAATTTCTAGGCGTACCTGGGCTGGCGAGTCTGATTTTGGGATGTGAAACACGGTTTTGTATACTTTTGTTTGGATCTTATTAAGGATGGCTGCTTCACGCCCCTGCATAATTTCCGTGCCATAGGTCACCATTGGCTGAGCATGCATAACTGTGAGCAGATGACTAAATGACAGACAGCTCAATTTCTCCTTTAATAATTTAAAACCATAAGTTAAAGACTGTACTTTTGCTTCAATGGAGGCCAAGTGAAGTTTAAAAAGCATTTGGTGTTCCACATTAATTCCTAGGTATTTATAGGTAGCTACAACCTCAACTTTTTGCTCTTCCATAAACCAAGAGTGTGACTTGAATTTAAAATCAATCAACTGTACCACTTTAGTTTCTTTTTAATTTAGCTCTAGCCCTTGCTTGTCCATGTAACTTTTTAGGGCGTTCATACTGCATTGCAGGCCTATTGGATTTTGGCTTAAGAGGACGATATTGTTTGCATATTGAAAGCAACCTAATTTCTCTTTTGCCAGGCTTGGCGGGTGTCAGTTATCCTGTGGAAGGGCGACTGCAAGATCTGCAAGGTATAAATTAAACAGACTTGGAGCCAAGACGCACCCCTGCTTAAAACCATTTTTGATATCAACTTTGTTTATCACTCAACTCCCATCTCAGATTTTGACATGTCCCAGGTGCCAGTGTGCAGTTCTTTAATTGCCCTCAATAGGCCGCTTGGCATGCCCCAGTCTTCCAATTTTGACCATAGACGTCCTTGAGATGCTCGATCAAACGCAGACGTGAGGTCTACTAAATATGCAATAAAGTGTTTCTACTTTTGGCCTTCTCAGCTAAGTGGGTTAATGCTGTTAAATTTGTTACTGTCCCCATACCGGCCCTGAACCCTGTTTGTATCCGTGAGATTAGCTTTTTTTCATCTGCCCGTGATTTCAGATGCTGAAGTCATCAAAATGCATAGAGCTTCGCTTCAACATCAATTAAGGCTATGAGTCTATAATTTGTTGGTAAGGTTGGGTTTCCAGTCTTAAAAATGGTTTGAAAAACATTGCCTTTCCAGGAGTCTGGAATTCGGCCGGTACGATGCAGCTCGTTAAAACGAGGTGTAAAGCAATGGGCCCAATAAGTTACATGCTGGGGATTCCATTCGGACCCGCTGCTCCTGCTGGTTTTAATTACTTTAAAATGTTCATCAATTGTTCTATGTCCACTACTGAAGGCTCATTTTCATTGTAGTGAATTGTATAGTCATTGTGCTTATCGTTATTCACTTGCTTGATAGAATTTGTAGAAGATGGACATGCTCTCTTTTTAACTTTTTTTCGAGCACACTCTCACCCACGCCATCAGTCTCTGTCGCTGCATACATGACACGTACATGCGCTTCCCATGCAGCTGCTTCAATCCCTGCATTATGTTGTCTGGCTTTCCGAATTGACAATCCTTTTACCAACTGCCAGACTTTTTCACTATTCGGCTGTTTACTGGACAGGAGGATTTTGTTCCACAGATCCTCGTGGTATCTTATTTTGGCACTCAAGCAGATTTTCTTTTATTGTATTCTTAGGTTTCTTAGTGAAATTTTACCCGGCCTCAACCCTTGTTTTAACTTCTTGGTAACTTTTCTCGTTTCTCTTGTGATTTTAGGTTGTGTAGCTCCCTGCTATACCAGACTTGTGTTCCTGAACCCCCATTGTTTGTGGCCCTATATTTGTTTTTGGGGGCTGTCTTTTGACTGGAAATTTCATCAGTAGTGTATCGCTTAAATTAACCCATGCCTTTTCTCACTTGCCTATTTCAGCTATAACCTTTTCCTGGCTTTTTGATTCATTCTTGTTTTATGACCTTGAGGATTCCAGCACAAAGATAAACCTCTTTCATCAGCTACTCTATCCCAGGCCCCGCCATTTCAAAGTTTTTAAATGATAAGTTACTGGGGCAGAGATTAGCTCTTTTGTAGGTCGTAGCTGGTTAGTCTTGCATGCTATTTGAATCGATTGGGGAAAATGGTCACTCTCAGTACGAGGGACGATTTGAAATTGACACTCCTGTGACAAGGCAAATTTGCTTATTAACATGTAGTCTATTATTGAAATTTGTTTCTGCTTAAGAATGTAATTGATTAGGTACGGTCCTGGGCACACGAAATGAGGGTATAATACTAGTAGAAATGTCTCGTATTGTTGAAATGTAGAAGGTCTACACCAGAATGATAATCATAAGTTTTTTTTTTTTTATGTTTGAAAAGCTTTATTTAAATATTAATAGCAATACAAAGGTCAGCAAAACAGAAATGACTTATTGAAGGTATACATATTTGAAGAAATGGCTAACATTAATTTAAAGAAGAAAGCTGTTTAAGATTATAATGGGATAAAGGGAAAGGGGAAGGAGGAGGAGGAGGAGGGGGGAAGGAAGGGAAGGGAACAAGGGGAAGGAAAGAAGGGAAGGGGAGGGGATCTCTTATAATCTAGAATAGAATATATACGTTGCATATTTAACTAGAAATCTTAAACAGTAACTTATAATCAACATCTGGAATAGAGGGTGACAAAGAATGATTACGTTGGAAGTAAGAGGCAGAGAGAAATAATACATTTACGGAGGTTTAAAATTTTCTGCATTTAAACAGGAGTCATCCGCCAATGCCAATTTATCTAAGAAAGTAGTAAGTGGGATCCAAAACCTTCTCTATCAATCATCGGTTTACAGGAGGAAGCAAAAGCAATATCCAGGCGATGAAAATGACATAAACTGTTCCACCAATGTTGAATCGAGAGTTTTGTAAATGCTTTCCAATTAAGGGAGATGTGTTGGAAAGCTAGAGCTATCATGAGGTCAAAAAGACCGTGCATATGTGGGGGTAGATCTAAAGACTCAAACAGGCTACCTGCAAAAAGAAGAGGAAGAGAATAAGGGATAAGAATATTAAACATGCGAGAAATGTAAGACCAAACTTTCCCCCAAAAAGTAGAAACAGAAGGGCATAGAAAAAGCAGATGTATGAGATCAGCATTAGGAGAACCACAGGTCCAACAGTTCGTATCAGTAGAATGAGAGAATTTAGCAATAGAGACAGGGGTAAAATAGAGTCTATGATAGAGAAAAAAACATAGATTGAGTAAGGGAGGCAGATCGAGAAATTTTAAGGGAACGGGACCAGAATTTATCCCAGAAAATAATGGACCACTCACATGCGAGATCAAGTTCCCACGCGAGTTCCACCCTAGACTTAGAACGATCAGGATTAGGAGATGAGAAGGACTTATAAATGAGAGAAGCTTTGGGAAGAATAAGAAGAATTTTATGTAGAGGATTCTGAACCGAAGATGGAGGGACCGACGGGAGAGAGTAAAAACCTCCAGAATAATCGCCATGAGGGTGGAGAATCTCTGAAAAAAGGAGGAGGGGCATTGAAAAATGAGTTGAAATTGGGGGAATGAACATGGATCGGATCCATCAAATAAATCTTTAACCCAAATTATCCCCTAAGTCTCCAAGATTTCCAAAAAATGGATCTACCATTAATAGTAATAAGAAAGTTATGCCAGATTGGAGATTCCAAAAAGATTCTCTGGAACAAGGTTTTTTATGCAGTAGAGGTTTTAGAAGAGAACAAGTGTGTTTAAATAACGGGAGTGAGGAGAAGGGAGACTTAACGGAAAAGGCCAAAATTTCCTGAAATGAGAAAGGAGAAGCCAGGGTACGTTCGATCGTATACCATAGTGGGGTATAGGGCGACTGATCTTCCAGAAGCCATTTTGCAGCTTGACGTAAGCAAAAAGATTTGTGATATGTACGAAAATCCGGGAAATTAACCCCTCCATTTTGTTTCGTCCTACGCAGAGCAGATAAAGCTATCCTGGATCTCTTGCCCTTCCAAAGAAATCGAGAGAGAAGGGAGTCAATTTTTTTAAAATAACAGTCAGGAATGTGTACTGGAAGCATGGAAAGGGTATAAATCAGAATTGGGGTTATCATCATCTTAATGGAGTCTAACCGACCCCACCAGGAAAGAAAGAGAGGATTCCAAGAAGAAAGTAGACTGTCAATCCGGGAAATGATCGCAGTCATATTTAACTTAACAGAAGAGGAAATGGAATTAGTAAATGATATACCTAAATATTTAATTTTTACCGGAGACCAAGCAAATCCCGTAGAAGAGAAGGAATGTGGAAGACAAAATTTTGTAAGGGTAAAATTTCCGTTTTGTCTGAATTGATTTTATAACCAGAGACACGGGAAAAGGAATCAAATTCAGCTAATAGAGGAGGAATAGAAGTCTGAGGATTGGCGATAAAAAGAAGGATATCATCTGCATATGCAGAAAGTTTTAAATTATGGTCGCCATAGGAGAAACCAGAAATCATGTCATTATTACGGATTGAGGATAAAAATGGTTCGAGAGCCAGAATGAAAAGAAGCGGGGAGAGAGGACAACCCTGACGAACACCACGTCTAAGAGGGAAATATGAAGAAGTACATCCATTAACTAATACGGAAGCACGAGGAGCCAAGTATAATAGGGAAATAAAAGAAATTATCTTAGGACCAAATCCGTGCCATTTTAGGGCGGAAAGTAGAAAAGACCAGTCAACTCTATCAAATGCTTTTTCAGCATCAACAGAGACGGCAGCCAAAGAAGAGGAAAGAGATGGAATTCTATTGAGAACATTTAGAAAAAGGCGAGAATTGTCCGAAGTCAATCTGCCTTTAACAAAACCACATTGCTCCTTACCCACCAAGTGTGGCATAAGAGGGTCTAATCGCAAAGCTAGTAATTTGGCAAATAATTTATAATCTACATTAAGCAAGGAAATTGGGCGATAATTTTTACAAAATTTAGGGTCACGTCCCTCCTTATGTATGAGACAAATTACTGCCTCCTGAAAAGTACCCAATGTCCCATCAGAAAGAAGAAAAGATTGAAATAGATATAAAAGTCTAGGAAGTAATAAATTAGAAAAGTGCAAGTAAAATTCAACGGAAAAGCCATCAGGGCCAGGGGATTTACCTTTCTTTAAAGTGGATAAAGCGTGGCATAATTCCTGAAGGGATAAATCTGACTCCAGTTTAGAAAAATTAAGAAGGCCGTTAGATGGAATCGGGAGCGTATCAAGATAAGATTGAATCAGGGAAGAAGAAGGAGGAGAATCAGGGGTGTATAGATCTTTGTAAAAAAGCATAAATTCATTTAAAATGTCCTCATTCTTATAAATCGGGGAACCATCCGAAGAGCAGACCACATCAATCTGAGTACGTTCTTTACGGGACTTGAGATAATTCGCTAGAAGTTTCCCCACTCTATTGCGGCCTCCATAGTATCTAGCGCTACTGCGTAACAATATGGATGATGCATTATCCGTCGTGGATTTATTAAAAGCCAACTTGGCACTAATAAGAGCGGGCAGAACTGAATCTATCGATGAAGTATAGAATTGATGCTCTAATGATTTAATATTCGCAAGGGTAACTTTACGTTGTTGGAGAAAACGTTTCTTCCTCTTGGAAACGAAGTCCATGACAAAACCTCGTGCTGTAGCCTTAAATGAGTCCCACAGTATATGCGGTGGAATATTCGGGGTACTATTTAGGTCAAAGAATTCTTCAGCAAAATTCGTAAAAGAAGAGGAAAAATTAGGATCAAGAAGAAGAGAGTTATTAAAACGCCAACGGGAGGCGTTAGGTCGAGAGGGAAGTAATTCAAGGTCCATCACTATTGGAGCGTGATCCGAAATAACAATAGGTTCAATAGAGGAGGACAATAAATTTTGAGATAGAGATTTAGATAGAAAGAGATAGTCAAGCCGAGAAAGAGAATTATGAGGAGGAGAGAAAAAGAAAAATCAAGAGAGTCAGGGTGGGTAAGCCTCCATGCATCTACCAGTTGGGTCTGGGAGATGGTATCTAAAAACTGTTTGTGTGTCTTGTGAGGAACAAAACGTGTTTGCGATTGGCGGTCAATAAAGGGATCAACGACCTGGTTGCAGTCTCCTCCTAAAATAAAGAAATCATTTTTAAATTGAATACATTTCTGAGTTACTAAAGGCCAAAAAGCACTATCAGGATGCGTAGGGCCATATACGTTAAATATAGTTAGAGAAACATTGTTGATTAATAAGTTAGCCAGTATCCATCTACCTTCAGTATCAATTTCTTGTGTAACGACTTTACAGTTTAGCCTCTTATGACACAAAATAATCACACCATTTTTCTTGTTAGATGAAGGTGATACAAAGACCGAGCCCACCCAGCCTTTTTTCAGTTTTAACGCCTCAAGTTCTGAAAGGTGAGTTTCCTGCAAAAGCACCAAATCTGGATTGTATGAGGCAAGGTGTGAGAGTATTCTCTGTCTCTTAATTGGACTAATAAAACCCTTTACATTCCATGAGATAACCTTGAATGTAGAACTAGCAAAAATACATAATAAACAGTATATGCAACAATCCTAATAAAGAAGAGACAAAATGAAAGAAGGAAGAAAAACAATGGATAAATAGTAAAAGAGATCCATGTAACAAGAGTAGCGGGGAAGAAGTCCAGGGAAAAAAGAGAGAAGAATATGTAGGTGGGAAAGGAGAGAAGGGAAAAAAGGAATAGAAACAAGAATAGACAGTACATGACGAAAAGACGACTGTAATCCATACCTTATGAGGGACGAAGAAGGAGTATAGACGGCGACGGACAACAGGCACAACACACCCAACAGGGGAGCAACGCGAGACACCAAAGACACCAAATACTACATATGATCAGGAGCGGGAATATGCGAAGGAATAGAATTGAACATCAGCAAACCTGTAAAGGGAAAAATATAACATTAATACGAAGATATAAATGAAAGATCACAATGTTCACGATCCAGAAGAAGAAGAAGTTGTTTCCATGGAGACATGAGAGTGAGACTGAATAAATCTTCTGAGGTCCACCGGATCTTCGAAGGTAGAAGTTTTATTAAGAAGAGTAACCTTGAAAATGCATGGATGAAATAGGCCATATCTGGCACCCAACGAGCGAAGAGGTGGGCGCAAATCCAAAAACTCTTTGCGTCTCTTAGCTGTAGCTGAAGATAAGTCTTGGGAGATGAAAACTTTGGAACCCTGCCATGAGAGATTCTTTTTAGTTTTAGCGGCATTCAGAACCAGCAGCAGGTCGGTAAACTGTAGAAATAGAATAATCATTCCTCGAGGTTTGGTTGGCGCAGCTGAAGAAGAAAGGCGAGGACCCAGTCTATGTGCGCGTTGTAAGTTCAATTTGGTCGTCGGCGGAAGGTCCAGGAGCTGTGGAAGAAAGGAGGTGAAGAAAGCAACAGGGTCATCCCCTTCAAGGCCCTCAGGAAGACCATAGACGCGCAGATTATTGCGACGATTTCTGTTTTCCAAATCTTCAGTGGCTCTTCGAAGTTGCAAGACCTCTCTTTCCAGGGAGGAGATTTTTGAGGGTGTATCCTGTATCAGGACAAGCTGTTGTTCCACCACAGTCACACGGGAATCCATAGAGGCCCATTTGGAGTCCATTGATTGAAGGCGGGCATTAGTTTCTTCCACAAACGGACGGATAGCACGAATCTCCTCCAGAACCATGTCCAAAGAAACTGGGGATGTAGACTTAGGAGGAGAAGGAGGATCATGTTTGAGCCTCTTGCTAGTAGTCGAAGGTAACGGTACCTTGGAGGCCATTGCTGTGGATGGATCTGTAGTATCGGAACAATCAGAGAGGTAGGAGAATCTATTAAAGACAGCGCAACCAATGCCAGAAGTGTCAGGGGTGTTCTCTTTCCAATTTTGAGTATGCCGCGGTAGACGCTTGCTCCTACCCATGAAACACCAACCAGAGGAGAGTGGTACAATGTCTCGCAACGGAGCAATGCTGAGTATTACAAAAAAGAAGAAAGAAAATCCTCAAGTAGGTGCACCACAAGGAAACGCCTGGAGACCTCCTGCATCCTCGAGTAACTCTCGCACAATATATGAAAAGACTTTCAGACAGGTTCCACCAAGCAAAAAGGCAGTCACTTAAGCGTATACCACTTTTCTTGGTACAGCGAAACATGAGGGACGCAAAAATAAACAGGTGCCATGAGACAGAATAGGCAAAATGCTCCAAGCTGGCCAGTTCATACTAAAATAGGTGACTTAATAAATAAATACATTTTCCCATTCTCAGACTAACAGGTGCGAGGAGCGGGCGACAAAAAATGAGGCATTTGCGACGTCAAAGGACCTCCTGGAGCATCACCTGCGGCGAATACTGAAGAGAATCAGCAGGTAAGATGTAAAATGGCGGCCGTTACCTGAAGGGATCAGTCCTTTGCAAAATGGTCCCATTTAGACCAAAATTTCATAAAAATTAAAAGAAGCCTTCAGAAGAGCCCACCTTCCGACTTATTAATCTGCCATTCCCAGGTTTGAAGAAACGCTGCATCCGCTGTTAATTACAGCTCGTCTCCGGTGTCTCACGGAGCTCTGACGTTAGGCGGCCATTTTGAATCGCCGCGCGCGCCGTCCATAATCATAAGTTTTTAATATAGCAACAAAGAAAAAGCAACCAGCCGACACGTGTTTCGTCACAAAGGGGTAGTAACCCGTGACTCTTCAGGGCTGAGTGGTGGTACAACAATAGGTGGTTTCGAGTGGCCGTTGAAAATTCCAAAACGGCAAGGGGGTGAGATGCGGACCAAGGTAGGTGATCCACTGCAGGGTATGAGTGGAAAGGGGAGAAGGATTCCGAACAGGGGCGGATGGGCCAAGGTGGACTACTGACCTAAAAAAATTTGGAGGAAGTCTGTGGCGACGTGTGACAGCCAGGTGCTGGAAGCACGGAAGGAGAACGTTGAGAGTGCGTTCAAAAGGTCAGTAAATCCAGGGTGAAAACGGCGGGTACGCCGGTGATCAGGAAACTGGGAGATGTGGTGTTCAGGGCGGAGGAAATGGTATCCGCCCGGATCACCTACCTTGGTCCGCATCTCACCCCCTTGCCTTTTTGGAATTTTCAACGGCCACTCGAAACCACCTATTGTTGTACCACCACTCAGCCCTGAAGAGTCACGGGTTACTACCCCTTTGTGACGAAACACGTGTCGGCTGGTTGCTTTTTCTTTGTTGCTATATTAAAAACTTATCATTATCATTCTGGTGTAGACCTTCTACATTTCAACAATACGAGACATTTCTACTAGTATTATACCCTCATTACGTGTGCCCAGGACCGTACCTACTTTATTTGTGTGGATTTCAATCCACACTATCACGGGGGTTTAAGGGCATTTCCCCCGACCTGGCCTGCACTGTGCATACTCCAAGCATAACAAAGACATAGCGCGAATTAGCTTGAGCGCCATTCTTCCTGTCGATACTAAAAAACCCCACACTAACACATAAGAATGTAATTGATGTTGGTGAGTCATCTTTTGTGTTTCCATTCAGGAGCCTTACACCAGGTTTCTCCAACTGTCTTCTGTATTTGCTTCCACAATAATGGGTGCTTCTTTTTATACTTAAATCTGTATTAAAATCTCCAGAAATAATAAAACATGCCTGTTTGTGTTACCTCTGTAGGGTTTTTTATCATTTTACTCAAGGTTTGCATATTCTCCTCTTTTGTCTCTTTCCTCAGGTGAATGTATACATTTATAAATAAAATTACCATAGGCAGGGGGCTTGCCGTCATGGTTTCAAGCTTGATTGCTAGGATCCAGGTTACGCCAAGATCCATGTTTTTTGTGGAGCAAAATGTAGAGAGGCCCCTCTGTCCAAATTCTGAAAACTTTATCGCCGGTACATGATACTCTACATAGCCTACAAAATGAGTTGGTTCTAAACACCACATTACCTGGGTCAGAATTATATCATAGCTCTGGAGAAATGACCTTGCGTCCTCATTTTGTAACAAATGTTCTAACCCATTTGTATTCCAGGAGCAGATATTTATGCTTTCTGATTCCATTTCAGATCTTTTGTTCTTCCTATCACGACCAATTAGTGACTTGACTATTAGGAAGCCTGGGTCTGGCCTGATTTTTAGAGTCCGGGGGATCATAATGCATCAGCCGGCTCTGTGGGGTCTTACTTGAAAACTTCACAATGGTTAGGTTTTCAAGAGCTTTCGGATTCGTGTCTGCTCCTATTGCTCCCCTTAGGCACAATAAGGAAACACACCATACTCCTCTTCATCAATTTTGTGTATTTAACATCATGTAGACGATATCTTGAGTAGTCCATGTCCTTGGTCAAACCATCGTAAAACTGAAACTAATGTCTTTAGAGGGTGCATGCTGAACCATTTGATTAATAAGGATGGACATTTGTATATATTCTGTCTAATTGTTGGTATGTATTTTAAAAAACACTGTTGCACTTTATGTCACCTTATTCACTAAAGTCCTGTTTTATGTGTTTTATGTCTGTGACAGCCATATATGAAGGGAATTATACCTATCAGTTAAAGACATGATCTTGAATACACAAAACTGATGAAGATGAGTATGGTGTGTTTCCTTACTGTGCATCCATAGTATAACGGGTGTACAAATAGCTGGTCGAATACAGACCACAAAACGTTTCTTGTATCATGTATTGATTACAGAACAGCTCAGCGCTAAGATTGATCTATGTGATATCTACTTTTGACAAATTGTTGTTAGATTTCGCAAAGCAGTTGCGTACCCAACAGAACACATTAGAGCTCATATCAGATAGACCTAGGTTCTGAGGGACACAGGGTAACCCCATTATTATTAATAGGAAGAATGGTAAGCTCCTCCTTACTTACAAAAGGCCTCAGGGAGTTCCTAAAGGTTCCCCTTTCTTCATCCTCCTTTCTTCAGTACCTGGATCTCCTCCCTCCAACAGCAGTGATACAGGCACTACATTTCCACTTTCTGGGAGAATAGCGCTCACCCTCTTTATTGCTATGTTAGGCAAGATTCATCCAAGTGGATCCCACAAATCATCCATCACTAAGGCTCATTCACACATACAACTTATGACCATACATTTGTTACACACTCTACGCATGCTTACGCACTTGGCATGCGCATGGCACTATTATTGGTACACACATAAAAGTGGATCTTTACTCAGTTGGCTAGGAGGCCTCACTCTTAATGACACAGCTAAAAAGCTCTAGTCACACTACTGATCTCTGCTAAAACATAATATGTTTCCACCTCTGCTTTAGTCGCTCTACCCAGGATAGGGACAGTAATCCACTGCCAACACTAAGGAGAAAAATGATGCAGCCCTCCAAGTGGCAGGACCGGTCCAGGACCTCACATAGGGGCCTATTAGGATGGCGGGCGGACCTGAGTCCGCCCGCCATCCTCACGGTGTTGGGACCGGCCGCCAAACTTGCGGCGGTCCCGCACCATGAATTAGGATGCGACCGCCACCCTGGCGCCACCTGCTGCTTACAGCAGCACCCGCCGCAATGTCAAAATGGCATGCCTGGCATTTCCCTTCACCACGTGGCAGGCACCACGCGGTGCCTGCCACTTGGTGCAGGGAACTGCAGGGGGGTACCATGGGTACCCCCTAAGTGCTCCCACCCACCTCCCCACCCCCCGGGGGCCTGCAACGGGCCCCCAAAGCAAATCCCCGCCAGCCTTTCCATGGCGGCATCGCCGCCATGGAAAGGCTTTCAAAACTTCACATCCTAATATGGCTGGTGGTGCCTGCTAGGCACCGCCACCATATTTGGGCCTCTGCTCCGCCCGGCCGGCAATCGTAACGAACGCCGCGATACCCACCGCCATAATTCACGTTGCGATGACGTAACGGTCGCCACCGCCTGCCCGGCAGTGGCGATCGTTACGCCATCGTAATGACCCCCATAGTTACAGACAGACCTAGGCCTCTGCACACACACCTAGATTAGTGTGATGGCAGGGTCAAGTTAAAAGTCAGGATACCAGGTATACATGCAGTTCGGCACTTAGGGCAGGGGGATATGCCCCTATATCATGAAGGGATCACATATCTCCCTCTTCCTTGACTTCATGATGGTGGTACAGAAAGCAAGAAACCCTTTTCCAGCATTAAAAATGAAGTTGTAGCAACACAGGCATCAGTACAGCATGCGCTACATGGTCAAGCTATCAGTACAACAGCAGGGGAAACTTCATTTCAAAGGCATGGATATAGCAGGAAACGAACCAGGCGCAAAGAAGCGGAGACGTGGTAAGGAGTTTCACTATGACTGTTAATGAATGATGGAATTAACTACACAGGTGGAGGGGGGGCTAAATTATAGAGCCCACAACAGTACTCCCTCCCAACACAGGACAGTCACATACAAGAAAAGGTAGGCTCTGACTAAGTTAGGGTCACCATTGGTGATCCCACTGCCCAAGGTGTCTATAAGGTACTGATTCTTACTGCTGGTTTTGTCAGCTGGATTACTTACAAAAAGACGCGTCCTCTCACCTACAGTAGGTGGCATGCTTCATCATTGGGTCCACTCCTTCGTCAGCACTAACACAGTGCAAGACGGGTTCACTAGAACTTTTCTAGTCTTTCATTTATGAAGGGAAAGGAGAGTCTCACATAGAAATGAGACATTTGCATTGGACCAGTGAAAAAATCCATTTTAGTAGTATGCTGTTCCTACTCTATCTTAAGCAAGGCTAAAAACAACAGAAAGTTAGAGTGGAAGAGATAATACTATTACACCTTTCTCACCATCGTACTGAGGTCACTAGAAGCTAGACCAGCAAAAGGTATGCTAGTCAACAAGGCCGCACATGATTAGGAACTCTTCAACATCCTCAGCATTCAACTTTCAAGCCACCATGATCTTTATAAGTGATTGGATGAATAACAACCAACTTAAGTTGAATCCTGATAAAACTGAGCTGATTCTTACGGGTGGCTCTGCCAACCTGTGGCATTCCAACATTTGGCCTTCCTCTTTGGGCAAGTCCCCGGTGCCAGTTAGTTCTGCCAAAAGTTTGGGTATAAAGATCGCCAACGACTTGTCATTGAACGCTCAGATCGACTCAGTGGTTTCCGCCTGTTTTTTTCCAACTGCGGAGAATAAGGAAGATCAGCAGATTCTTGTCCAGGGAAGCTCTGACCCTGGTTATTTTAGCCCTGGTTATCTCCCGATTGGACTATGCCAATTCATTGTATGTTGGCATCCCGGCCTACCAACTGAGACGTCTTCAGTTGTGTCAAAATCAAGCCGCCAGACTTATCTTCCACTTACCTAAGAGGCAGCACATTAGACCTCTTTTGAAAAATCTACATTGGCTTCCGGTGGCCAAAAGGTGTGCATTTAAGCTGGGATGCATTATCTTCAAAGCCCTTCATGGCAATAGCCCAAACTTAATTTCTTCCAGGATCCAACGCTACATCCCCTCTCGAGACCTGCGGTCCTCCCACCTGAACCTGTTAGTGACTCCCTCCTTCAAACGCAAGAAGCATGGAGGCTCAAGATTCGCCGTCTTGGCTCCACAATTTTGGAACTCCCTCCCCGCGGAGATGAGGTCGGTGACCTCCTATGCACAGTTCAGAAAATTGCTTAAGACTCGGCTGTTTACTCAAGCGTATGGTGACCTAAACTAGTTTCCTGTTGCCCTCCTCTCCGCCCCCAGCGCCATGAAATCGTTTGATGTACGTGCGCTCTAGAAATGCTTTTAACATAACATAACCAATGCAAATGAAGTTGGATAGATGAGTTGTTGCATTGATATGCAAAATCTGTGCAAGATGGCTGTCAGGTCAATCACACTACCCAGCCCTGCATGAATTAATACTTAAATATATCTGGTATATTCACTTTCTGAAGAGCTCTGATTTTAAACAGCCTTAAACAGAATGAAAATTATCATTAACCTAAAATACCTTTAAGACTTTAGAAGAGGTGTACAATCAACAGTCTCATTTATTTGACAATTTGATTAAAAAGAACACAATTCATGTGCCTTTTGGTGTTTTTACTTCTTAAACAATAACAAAATGGGCCACAATTAATCAATCTATTTTCTGCTATTTAAAACAAAAAAAAAGCAGACTTATTTCAATACAAACATGATTTTAGAATGATTTCACACTAGTAACTGATTGAAATGAATGGAAGAATCTCACTTCTGTCTGTAACACAGGCTACACTGGTGGTACATTACATTGAAATAATGAATGCGGATTTTAGGTCTCGCCTGAGCCAGCGCTTAGCGCTGCTCTCGGCGAGAGTTTTAGTAAGCGGGTTTTGGAAGTGCAAACAGCAGTGGCTTTTGCTGGCGACCAGCTTGCGTTCACGATAGCGTGCACGCGCGCTACCGCCAGCTTTCAGCGCCCGATCAGGCGACATCTGTCTTTCCTCTCAATTGATTGCTTTCACGCTCCTCCGCCCCTCTCCTCCCCCGCCGCGTCGCGCTGCTTTCACTTTCGCGCGCGGCCAATGCTTGTTGTTTTTTGGCTCCCTCGCTGATCTTTTTTCATCCCTCTCTTCCTACCAAAACGTTTTTTTCTTTCCGTTTTCTACTGTTGTTGCACGAAACACTTTAATAGCCGAAAGCACCCGTTAATAAAATGTAATTTAACTCATCTTTACATAGAGTTTTGAATGTGCAACAAAACCTGTCGTACAACGGATTCTCTACTCAGAAGAAGCCTCACAGAAGGTAATTTTGCACGAGGCAACGAGCACTGGTATCACATCTGTTGCAGAGGCTCAAATTTTGCTCTCTATCTAACCAAAACATTTACCATACAAACACCGTAAAGATCTGTTGTGGTGGAGAGGGATGTAAGAGAAGCAGACGCAGAGCCTTCTCTTTAATGTGCCTCCTACCCACATAAATATCTTAAATTGCATATGCAAACTTACGTTTCTGTTAACCATTAACAGCAGACTGAGCAATAAATGTCTGGTGCCAAATGCCATGAGGAAGTGGGAGGCAAGTGTAGGCATTAAAAATGTTTTTTCCCCAAAGTAAAAACAAGCAAACGGCATTAGTCTCATTTTCAGCCAGAATTCCGTGACAATCAGCCCACACCTCTATCATGTTCAGAAATAAAAAAAAATCATATTTTACTACAATATTTTTACAGTCATGTGGTCCATGATTAAAAGGGTCAAAATGTCAGTCAATTCATTACATTTGCAATCCAATTCCACTTTCTCCCTGCGTTTAAGAGACACTCAAGAGTCCACATGACCAATATGCACGTTCCAGTGTGAAGGAGGCAGAACAAAGTTGGCAACCACTGCCTAATTTATTGAAAGAGGGAGGGGAATACAGCAACTTGAGCCTCTATCCACTCTAGTCCAGTAGGCTGGGCAGGATTAATCATAAAATATGCTTTGCTATGTTTCACTTAACTGCTGCAGTTCTACACCATTACTACAAACATGAAATATTCTGATTGAAGACGGATATTACTGGAGATTGCAGCGTCCACACGATCCACAATGACCTTTGCTACTGCTGTACTCAGACAGATCAGCACAGCACTAAGAGTTGTGTACTGGGATTTAGATTTGACCATGTGGAAAAAAAAAAAGAAAAATTGCAGATGTAAAACCAAATTTCAAATGATCTTTACATATTGGCCATAGGCTGCATCAATGGAAAATCTGGAAGCAAGGGTCGAAAACACACCTAATCTATTAAGATATTGAGTGCATAAATTTAAATACAATAAAATTCTGACTCCAGAAAAAACAAACATTGACAATGAACATGGTTAAATTAGCGGCTACGCCTCAAGTAAGGCTAAATGGTCAAGGTTTCCCAGACCATAACTTCTTGAGACATCCTGATGGTGTAACGTTCTATAGCAACAGCTTCTCTCCAAGATGCTGATAGTTTAATTTGTTCTCCAGGACGCCAGTACATAATCTAGCAAATGGCACTGTTAAGCGAGCTTTGAAAGTTACTGCCTCTTACTTGAACAGCTGTGTATTTAAAATATTTTTCCAATTATCTACATTTGACTTTAGTTTTAAAGCTGAGGCGGAAGGAGTGACATAATACTACTTATCCATATAAAAGGTTCTTCTTCAGTCAGTCACATTTCCAAAAAGAGGGCCCACAGTCAATTTAAATTTCAAGATGTTAAGACAACTTGTGGGATTTTTCTTCTTTACCAAACATTCCTGACAGAAGCTCACCAGAGCTGCTCGTTGCTACAGGATATTCAACACATAGGTTTTGGGAGGCACAAACATAATAGTAGTGGCAACCATGTAATGTTGAACACTAGTGAGGTGAACAGCTTTCTACATGTACTTTGTAAAAAGAAAAGAAACAAGCATTGGCATAGCCAATAGGTCTCGCTTTTGGGACCTTATAAGTATTTAGTTATGCAGCACAATATCCTTGGTGCAACAACATCAACTGTTGCATGGCTAAGCACTTATAAGGTCCCAAAGGCGAGACCTATTGGCTATGCCAATGCTTGTTGATTTTGCAGTTGCACACAATTTCAAATAGACGGAAAAACAAAATCTGTCACAGAAATGGTTGAACATCCACAGGTTACAAAGCGTTGGCACTGAAAAACAAACAAAAAAACTATAAATGGTGAGATAGAATGCAGAGACATCTATTAAAAGAGACCAGTGAATAGATTTACGGTTGATATTTGTATAGCATTTAAAGTTTGAAACGGTGGCAATAATCTTAGAAAGTCTGAATTTCAGGAGGAAAACATTGTGCAGAAACGTACACTTATTTCAAGCCACTGATAGTGCACAGGTTTCTGTGCTGTCACTTTTTACACTACATGGGAAAGTCAGTATTTGCATAATAATTGCATGACAAACTAATGCTCAGTGGGTTCCTTTTCAAAAAGGAGGTGAAAATTCAAAGGATCTTAAATGTTTGTTCACTGTCAGTGCTCAAGCTCTGGCATGTGGGTTTTAACATGTTTTACGATGGTTCCTTCATTTACGTATAGAATCAAACGCAGATCCTATTAATTCATTAATCTCCAATTCCGGAAATGAATTTCATCATCTGAAATGCGCTTGAACAGACAGCGAAAGCTGGTGTTTTTACCTTTTATCAAGCTGACATGTAAAATTCAAAACTTTTTATCTATGCCCAAGTGAAAGATGACGTTTATTAATGAAAAACTCTTGGAGCCATACAAAGCTTACTGACAGCAGTACCACGTTTCTTTCACCCAACATGAATCATTCTCTGTCGCCTTTGGTATCAATCAGCAAAATAATCCCTTGTGTAATTCCACACATTGGAGGCATGCCTACCATGTTCAAGTAATCATACCAAATCTAAACAGTGATGGATGTTTGCACACCCAGCAGCCTTCTTCAGGAGCAATCGGTAAACTAAGATCGTATTCATTACAAAAAAAGCACTGGAAATGCCAATAGGTCTGGCTTATGAATGAAAGTGTTTTTTGTGTCATTCGTGGGTGTAGGCACCTAATAAGGCTTATACATTTACTTAGCCCCTAATCTTTGCACTCATGCATCCATTCATCCATCGCTTGACTCATTCTTGCATTCACCCTCTAACACAATCACAATAAAATATGCACAAACTCAACAACATATGCACGATAAATTAAAAGAATACAAGAGAAAAAAAAAGAAAACATGCTGCCAGATAAACACAGTGGGTATATCCCTCAATAATGAAACTAAACATACCAATTGTTGTCTGTTTTGCAGAGCCATTGTAAATAGTCCATTATTGTTTGAAAGTTCCAGCATAGCAGTCACATAGAGAACCAAGGTGTTGGCCATCTTGGAATGGTAAAACAATGATACACAATGGACAACAGCATTACATAATGGTCTCCTGGTTTAGAAGAGGTGTGGGCCAGGTGGTAAGTCGCCATACTGCAGATGAAATGAGCTGCAAGTAAACGACCCATTAGCACTGCCCGGAGAGCTGTAGTATTCTATTAAAAAAACATTAAAATAGAAAGAGAAGAAGTAAACAAATAAAGAAATGAAAGAGGAACTATAAATGGAGAAAAATGAAAACTATAGGTCTGGACATCCAGCCCTGACACTGAAGCACACTCATTTTCATGTGGATGTACACATGTGATCAGAAAATGCCATCATTCACAGGGCAAAAGAGCTAATGACTGAAGTGGAGTGAACTATTACCACATGCACTACGCTTTCATAGATGGAAGCACAGTGTAAATGACACACGGACAGGCCACTGGCAGAACAGAGCTGACCCAAAGGCCTTCTATGTATCTATATGGATGTAGATTTATAAATATGGATGGATGTATTAAAATGCCGTTAAGAAACATTCTGGAAAAATTATTACAGTGCAAATCTTTAAATCCCTTAGGATTTGTCAGAGGTGGTAGGCAACACCAAATCCCTTCACTATAAAGGTAATGTGTGACATTACATTAAAAAATGTAACAAGCTTTAATACAGAGAATTAAAATTCATCCTTAAATGTGTATACACTTTAACATATGATGTTCACAGTCAAAATATTTTAGGCATACTGCATTTATCATAACTTTACATAATAAAGGGATCAGACCTTTGGCATCGGAAAAATGTTTCCTAGTGAACCAATTGGGCCTCTAGCTATTATTATTGACTTGCCACCATAACCAATTTAGGCCACCAGTTCTGAGCCCACAAGGTAAACAACAGGCATAAAGTAAATAAATTACATAGAATGCAAAAATACAGTTGGCGAAGCAAACTACTATCTCTTGTAGAGATCCTAATGAGGATTCTGAGAGTGCAAATCTTCTACACCTATGGTATGTCAGAGGGGGGACAGGCCCCAGTCCCTTGACTGCTATATTAATCTATGAGATTTCATGTGCCTTTCATAGTTAATGACAAACCTACTGCCTTTATCATACCTTTTTGTTCTAAACAATCAGGCCTATAATGTTTATCATTGGGTTGCCACCATTGCCAGCTATGCCCTACTGTGTTGGTCATAAGCCTTCCTACAAGGCAAGCATCAGGTATACCATAATAAAATTATAAATATGTATAAAATTCAGTTGTCAAAAAACAATATAAAATAACTACTAACAGAGCATAATGAGGATTACCTTAGTGCAAATTTTCTATCTCCATGGTATGTTCAACACTTAAAGCCTTGCCCACTACGGTAAACTGCGAGATTCCATGTAACAAATACCTGCCTACATGTTTAGTGCAGTGTAATAAGAAATAAAATGCCTTTATCACATGCTTTTCACAATAAGCAAGTAAGGCCCACTCACTTTGTCATACCTTTTTATTATAAACAGGTCACACATAAGGAATCTGACATAGCTTTTCCCCAGTAAACGTATAAGGCCTCTAGCCTTTACCAACAGCTTGACACTGTTAGACGTGGCACTTTTGGCAGGTTTATCCCCAGACTTTTTGCTTTTTGGTCTCCTGTTTTTGACCCATATTTTTCGTTGGTTTTAGGACTCTGGGCTAATCAGTGCAAAAGTCCATATGCTCTCCATGTATATTGTGTATGGATTGGTGTTTCCATGACTGGCTTATTTGATTTACTACTAAATCCCTATTAATGTGCACTTGTGTGCCCAGGGCCTGTAAATCAAAGGCTACTAGTGGGCTGCAGCACTGGTTGTGCCACCCACACAAGTAGCCTTTCAAAGGTGTCTCAGACCTGCCACTGCAGTGTCTGCATGCAGTTTTTACTGCCATGGCCACCTGGCAAGTGTACCCACTTGCCAGGTCTTAACCTTCCTTTTTCGTACATGTAAGTCACCCCTAAGGTAGCCCCATAGGCAGGTTGCAGTGTATGTGATAGGTAGGACATGTAGTAGTGTGTTTTACATGTCCTGATACTGAAATACTGAGCATTTTGTTTTTCAGTATTGAAAGGCTGTCTGTCTTATAGGTTAACATAGAAGCTGCCTTGTAACATCTTACAAGTGTAACTCTCCATTGGGACAAGAGAGAACTGGAGTTTAGGCTCTCTGAACTCACACCTTTTAGTAAAGGTGGGTTTTAAATTGTGTGTGTGACAATGCTACTTTTAGAAAGTGGGCATTTTCTTACTTAACCGTTCTGTGTGCCTCTGCCTGTTTGTGTATTCACTGTCTGGTTTTGGAGAGACAGAAGCTGGGTTGTGCATTCACTCTAGACAGTCACAAAGGGGGTTGTGGTATGTCCTGCCTTTCCTGAGTGACTCATATCCAGGCTGAATAGACATTTCTGTATTTAGAGCGGAGGGGGGAGTTTTCACTAGCACCTGAATAGGCTGTGTCTGCTTTGCACAATGCTGTCTCCACCTCCTGGAGTGAAGGTGGACCAGGGAGGACAGAGCTGGTTTCTACTGAAATCAGAGACTTTCTGCCTAAAGCTTAAAAGGGAAAAATTGTTTAAATATTAGGGCCCTGACCCCTGAACTTTAGAACTCTTTTGGACTAAGGAACCTGCCAAAAAGAAGAGCTGGAGAAGCTGTGAGGAGGAACAATCACTTTCTTTGCTGTGTGCTTTGCTGTGTTGGCCTGCAGTGGCGTCTTCTGTCTTGGGCAGTGAAGGTAATGGACTGGACTTTCTGCAACGTATTTTCCTGAGTTTCTCCAAGGGCTTGAGGTAGAGCTTGCCCCTGTTCAAGAAGTCTCAGGAACAGCAAAGACTTCAAGATCATGTGCTACCAGCACTGGGAACTGTGTGTTTTGCACTGCAACAGAAGAAAAAGCAACCTGACGCTGTCAACGACGCCGCTGCTGGCTCTGTGACCTGTTGGCACTGCAGAGAGAGCTGCCCCACTTCGCACCACAACCCTGGTCTCACCGACGATGGTGCCCGACACCACAACCGAGCCGCTACTTGCACTGTGACTTGAAAGCACTGCACTTCGCACCACCTTCCTTCACATCGCTGCCTGGCCTCCCTGATGACGACACTCCACGCCGACATTGACGCCGCTGTCTGCACCATGGCCTGGGGGCACCGCTTGTTACTTGACCCATCGACCCGTCCCACACCACAGCCATGGCCCACTGACGCCGGCGCCATTGACTCCAAATCGTCTATCGACGACAGCATTACAGCAACTAAGACAACCCTGCCTGCACCGTGACCTGCCAGAATCGCAACGAGCACCGCCCCACTTCGCACCGCAGCCCTTGTCTCACCGATGCTGTCACCGAGCTGCTGCCTGCACCATGACCTGACGGCACCGCAGGCTGCACCACTCCATTTCGCGCTGGCGCTCCTGACTTCAACACCATGGAGTTCGATCTGCAACTCGTGTGCCTTTAAGAGTCTGATGACTCCTGCACCGACTGCCGGAACCGACACCGATGACACCGCCTCTTCGGGCGCTCATTGCAAGGTTCAAGGAAAATAGGTCCCAGAATGTAAATTAAGTTGGACACTTGCACACACCACACACACAATGTATAGTTAATGTTTGTAAATTATAATGTAATGTTTTGTCATTGTACCTACTCATTTCCGTCACTTTTGGTCTTGTGATATTTGTGAAAGTCTTTAGTTTGCTTGTAAATATCCTTGTCATTTTTTACATATTTGTATATATGTCACCACTTTCACTGGAAAAAAAACTGTAAATAAGCTTTGAATGAAAAAATCTTCTTGAAATTTATAAAAAAGAATTGAGACGTTTTTAGTTGAACACCTGGCTCGTGTGTAGTCAATCAATCAATCAATCAGGGGTTTGTTAAAGCACGACTACTCACCCGTAAGGGTCTCAAGGCGCTAGGGGTGGGGTGGGGCAGGGTGCAGGTTCCATTCCATCAAGGAGGGGGTCTTTCGAAGAGCCAGGTTTTGAGGTTTCTTGCGAAGATGGGGAGCGATGTTGTCTGTCTGAGGTGGAGCGGAAGGGCGTTCCATGTTTTGGCCGCGAGGAAGGAGAAGGAGCGGCCTCCCGATCTGGTCTTTCTGGTGCGGGGACCACGGCATAGGAGAGCTGGGCTGACCGTAGGGTCCTTTGTGGTGCGTGGAATTTGAGTCGGCTGTTCAGGTATGCTGGTCCGGTGCGTGGGTGAGCATCTTGAAGGTGATTCTCGCCTTGACGGGGAGCCAGTGGAGTGTGCGCAGGTGCTGGGAGATGTGGCAGTGTTTTGGCAGGTTGAGGACCAGTCTTGCGGCGGCGTTCTGGATGTTCTGTAGCTTGTGGGTGAGGTTTTTGTTTATTCCGGCGTAGAGTGCGTTGCCGTAGTCGAGTCTGCTGGTGACCAGGGCGTGAGTGGCGGTCTTTCGGTGTTCGAGGGGGATCCATTTGAAGGTCTTACGAAGGAGGCGGAGGGTGTGGAAGCAGGAAGACGAGATGGAGTTGATCTGGCGGTCCATTTTGAGCTCGGAGTCCAGGATGATTCCCAGGTTGCGTGCGTGGTCCTTGGGGGTTGGTGGGTTTCCGAGGGCGGGGGGCCACCAGGTGTCGCTCCAGGCGTCGGGGTTTGGGACCATGATGAGTACTTCTGTTTTGTTGGTGTTTAGTTGTAGGCAGCTGTTTTTCATCCATTTGGCGACGGCTTCCATGCCTTCTCGAAAGTTGCGTCTGGCGGTGTAGTAGATTGACGAACAGACGGGCGGTGGGTAAAAAAGAATAGGAAAACTTGGGAAACCTTAGTTTTAATGTGAATGAATTTTGAATCATGTTTGCACATTAATTGTACTTACAGAGGGAGAATGTTATAGCTCTTTTTGGACAAAATCACTGTGAATCTATGGTCTAGGAGGTACTTTTTTCCAGAAACATCGCAAGGTTCATGACGCCCTGCATTTCCAAGGTGCTGTTTGCGGGTCTTTCCGACACCGCAACTGGCTTGCGGCACCGTAGTTGGCCTGAACTGTTGGATTAGTTTGTTCACAATGCTGTGATAGCCCCGACTGGAGATATCAACTTCAAGGAACTGTATTTTAAGTCTGTTTTTTTGCAACCCTCAAATTTTGATTACTGTATGTTCGATTTTTATCGTTTTGGTCTTGCTTTACACAGATAAATATTGGCTATTTTTCCAAAACTGGTGTGATGTCTTTTTGTAGTATTTTCACTCTATTACTGTGTGTTATGTACAAATGCTTTACACATTGCCTCTGAGATAAGCCTGACTGCTCGCGCTAAGCTACCAAAGTGGTGAGCAGGGGTTATTTTAGAAGTGTAATCCTCTTATCCTGACTAGAAGGAAGGGTCCCTGCTTGGACAAGGTGCATACCTCTGCCAACTAGATACCCCCTTTTTCTAACATACACTATATACAATACCAGCAACCATCAAGCTTACATTCATAAAATTAAAAACGTGTACTAAATTACAGTTGGCAATACAATATACAACTGCTCTCATTGGGGCCTAACAAGAGTCATCACAGTGAAATCTACTCCAAGGGTTTTTTCAGAGTGGGTGACCAACACCAAAACCCTTGCCTACTGTGGTGACCTGTGAGATTACATGTGACCAAATATCTTTATCTTTCTACGGCCAGTAACATAATGTGATAATAATCCACTGTTAGTGGCTAAGTGCCTTTGCTATGTGCTTTTCACGATAAGTAAGGCAGGCCTATTGCCTTAGTAAATAACTTTTCATAAAAACCTGACTAGACAGATGGCATAATATTTCCCTGCATACCAATCAAGACTATAGCTGTTATCATTGGCATGTCACCATAACTTAGTCAGGCCTACGGCACTGAGTGTAAGCCTACTGGCTTTTTCATGACATTTCACAATAAAACAGATGAAACCTATGAAATCTGGCATGATGTTTCCCAATGAACTGACAAATCCTTTACCCTTTTCCGTTGGCTTTATACCTTATGCAACACTTGCCCATTCAAGTGCATATAAATTGGCATCCATCATGCATACAGTTATAAAAATCCTTATATGCAGAAGAATACAGCTTGCAAAACAATATACAGCCCTTCTAAACAGGGCATAACAAGAATGATCACAGTGAAAACCCTCAGGGTCTGTTAGCCTGGGTGGCCATCTCCAATACCCTTACCTACAACAATAATCTGCAAGAATACATGCAACAAAATACCTGTCTATAGCAACCAACTGTTAAAGGCTTGCTGGCTTTAACAAATATGTTTTACAATTAATAAGCTAGACCAGCTGTCTTATTCACAATGTTTCATAATAAACAGATCGGACCTCTTGCGTCAGACATGAAATTTCCCAGTGCACCAATCAGTCCTGTAGCCTGTCACCATGATCAACTCAGGCCTACAGTTTTGTGTGTAAACTTTTCCACAAGGAAACCATTAGACACACAGTCAAAAAATTAGAAAGGTATACAAATTGACAGTTTGCTAAGCAAAATACTACCTCTCCTAATAGGTCCTTACAAGGATTCTCTCAGTGCAAACCTTCTATATCCAAGGTTTATCACATGGGGTAACCAGCACATAAAACATTACTTACTAAAGTATTATGTGAATTTCCATGTAACAAAAACATTATCTGTAGGCTTTAATATAGAGCAATACCAATCCACATTTAAATTCCTATTGACTTTAACATATCCTTTTTACAATAAATGTGTCAAGCCTAGTGCCTTTATCATGACATTTCATTAGAAAAACATATCAGGCCTATAGCCATGATAACTGGCTTGCCACCATAACCAACTTAGCCTTGCTGCATCAAGTATAAGCTTAACTAAAAGCAAAAAAGTGCAACACAAGAAGTCTTTTTAGGGGAAGCAAACAAGTCCTGTACTCCGGGAAGAGCCACACTGGCGACCAACAAGGGCGCAGAGCGCTAAAGCTCTAGTCGACTGGCTCTTCACTATCGCCAGATAAGCCCATGAATGCTTCCTCCCGATCCAGAGGGAATGCCACTATCTGCCCAGGGCAACAGAGGCAGCGGGGACCAAGAATTGGGGGCCGTGAGCGCTATCCCTGTAGCCCGCAATGCGGATGGTCCCAAGACCGGCCTGCGCCTCAGATGCCCCACAGTGACAGGGGCCGCAGGAGAGACTGAGATGCAAGGCTGGAGGACCATGCGATGCGGCCACATCACCCCCCTAGTTGCCTGTATACATCTTGGATTCTGGTGGAATGCTGGCTCATGGAGAAGAGTGGAATGCTGCTACCTGCGGCTGTAGAACCGGCCCCGCTCGTAGAGTACCAAATGGTGGCCGCCATTACAGCACTCTATCAAGATCCCTCAGCAATGTTGAAACATATGGCTGTAGGGGGGAGTGAACCCAGCCTGTCTCCTCAATCCTCTATTTGCCTGATCCTGACCCACCTCGCCTCTGTAGCTGTGCCCCATACATTAGAGCACCCTTTCCTTGTGGGGACTCTTTCCTCCAGCATCACGGCTGTCCCTGCTGCCATCGGCAGTCACGGGTGCCTAGACCACACCCCTCTGGCCCGGAAACATTGGCACATACCAACATCCGCAGGGCGTCTTTGCCCTTAGGTAATAGCTGACCCCTATGTCACCCTGTTGCAGACTGGGCGCTGTTACCCATTGTGAGTCAAAAGGAGTGCAGGTATATTCTGGATGCTGGCGATACATGCTCGCAGACCCAGTCCTGAGTGATGATCTTCACACAGGGTCACGCTCAGGTCCACCCTGCCTTATGTCCAACACACACAGTGACGCCGGCCTTCTCCCCACGCTTGACATGGTCCATGGGAACCCCAAACAATGGAAGTTCCCATTTGAGAAAACCAGACCACCCACCCCAACTGACATAACTACGGCTATGGGGGACGGCACATCGGGCAGTCCAGAGCCGGAACAACAGGCAGGCATGAGTGCTATCATGGCCGAACTCAGATCTGGGTTTAGGGCGATCAACGCCCGCTTCAACACGATTGCTAGCCACCTGTACCGAATGCGGAAGCGCCTTGACTGACTAAATACGAGGCTGGAGCAGGCTAAAGAGTGCATATTCACACTTAAGGATGGGGCCGCCAAGACTGAAAAGAGGCTAGAGAAACTGGAATCCAGATTGCACACTGTAGAAACCACGCTCCCTGCGCGTCCTGCATGATATATGTGAAGCTTACACATTACGTGATCCCTGGCGCCTGCCCCAGCATACACTTTCTGCTCAGCTCCCCATAACACGTGAACACACATAGATTATTGGTTGGTGTCAGTCACAGTTGTCTTGTGGCTAAGCACTATTATACACCTGCAACAAGCACTATTATACACCTGCAACATACCCTCTCAGACCACTCCCCAGTCAAAATGTCCTGCAGAATCCCCCACTCGGGTGAGCGAGAGTGCCTTTGGCGCTTCCCCATAATGGCACTCACAATATGCTTTTACTCGCTGAACTCTTCAACGCAATCACAGAGAATTTCAAACTTAACGAGGGCTCTGTCACATCACAGGTCACCCTGTGGGAAGCCTTCAAGGCATGTGCTAGAGGTATCTGAATTGCGAAACAAGCAGGGATCTTGAGGGACATACGTAACTGTCTTGCCTGAGTGGAAAATGCACTAGGAGAACTAGATCTGGCCGATGCCCATCGATGCACTGGCCCTGACCTATGGAAAAGAGCCTCCCTGATGGAGGAGTTCCGATAACTGGCAGAACTTGAAACACACTACCTACGGAAATATGCTAAAGCCGGCCGTTATGGAGAGGGCGATCATCCAGGACTCACTCTGGCACTCTTACTCCAGCCATCCAGATCTGCCTCAAATATACTGGAGCTACATGCAGCAGACAGCACGCATATCACAGACACTGAGAGTATTTAAGCTGAACTTCTTTCTTACTACACACGATTGTACACCACTCAACAAGGCGATGATACCTCAGCGCTAACACACTATCTGGACGAGGTGGCCATGGTTTGGCTTACTACTGCTCCAACAGCAATTCCTCAGCGAGCCGTTTACTTGTGAGGAGATCATCCTGGCCATAGATGCTATGGAAAGGTAAAAGGGCCCCCGGCCTGAACAGATACATTCTCCAAAACATACAAACACATCCTGGCACCGCACCTACTGATGGTGTACACTGAGGTCCTTGAGTCCTGCGTCTTTCCGCCCACATTAGGTGAGGCAGTGATTACATTGCTACCCAAACCTAACTAAGACCATTAATTGTGCATCTCTTACTGCCCTCTGTCACTGCTAAACTTTGACAACAAGATACTGGCTAAACTACTGGCCTCGTGCCTCTCCTTATTGATGGACCAGATCATATCACCATCTCAATCAGGCTTCATTCCACAACGATCCACGACCATCAATCTCCGCACAGTTTTTGGGGTACTCAATAGGATTTCCTACACCACCCCTGCCGCTATGGCCCTACTCAATGCCAAAAAAGCACTTGATTCACTCGAATGGCCTTTCTTTCTGGTTACCCTCCACAAACTGGGATTACCCCGGGGCTTCACTTCTCTGATCATGTTACTGTACTTGCAACCAATTGCCCAGATTCGGCTTAATGGCACTATATCCCCCCCTTCCCAGTAACTAGAGGTACACGGCAGGGATGCCCCCAATCCCCCCTACTTTTTATCGTAGCTATGGACCCACTGGTGCACCACCTACAAGGAAAACACATACATAGGGATTGCAGTTAAACCAGGCCTGCTGCTCATCTCACTATATGCGGACAACATCTTGTTATTTATACGCCATCCAGTTGACAACCTGGATCCTATCCTACTAAAATTGTCTGATTCAGTCATTTATCAGAACCACATATTAATTGGGCAAAATCCAAACAGTTCCCCTCACAGACTCCGTAGACCCATTCCAATCTGAGTTCCCATTAAAATGGCGTACAGAGTATGTTAAATATTTAGGTGTGTTCATACACCGGGACAAGGAACAGGTCATGCATTTAAATTTCAGCCCCGTCATCGACAAACTAGCTGCACAAGTTGAACGGTGGATTCACCTCCCACTGTCAATGGTTGGCCGCAACGCCATTATTCAAATGGTGGTTCTTCCCCGTTTTTTGTATTTATTCCTAAACATTCCTATCCCACTCACCAACTCCATCTTTGCATCCATCAGGAGCCTATTAATATGACTTGTCTGAGAGTATAAAAGACCACGGATCCGCTGGAATGTCCTGGTACTCCCTTATGAGTGGAGTGGGTTTGGGGTTCCCCATTTTCACTTGTATCGTTTGACCGCACAGTGCCACTGGTATCATGCAGACACACGTCTGTTATCCTCTATACCTGAGAAGGACCTTACCCTTCCCACTCCACTACAGACTCTGCTCCTCATGGGACACCCATTAGATCCTATTGATATTCAACCATTCTTTACCTCCAGCTGGGCCTGGTGCAGGCTCCGCTGACTCCTCAACGGGGCATACTATACTCGCCTGCACTACCACTGGCAAATAGCCCATAGCTCCCCATAACTAAAGAAAAACTGGTCCAAGGCACGCTCCACAACATGTCCCTGTGCACTTTTGGGGACTTGTTCTCAGATTGACACATCTTTTCCCTAACGGAAGATGTCAGACTGACCACTGCTATATACATGGACCATTTCGTACTTTGGCATCTTCAGAACCCTGCTTCGACCTTTTGCCACTCCACAACACCAAGCTGCGAGCCATGTGGGAGGCTGACCTGGGTATACCCCTCCCTGACAAAGTCTGGAATGCCTGCTGCGCGCAAACACGGTTGGTCTCATTGAACCATCGTCACACGCTCATCCACTTCAAATTCATTCACAGCGCCTACAATACCCCCGAAGCATTGGCTAAAAGACCATCACAACCCCGACATACACGATCCCCGAATTGCCCTAAATGCCATGCACCCAGAGGTGACTTAGCCCACATGACGTAGACATGCCCCATCATTGCCAAGTTTTGGAATGACGCATTTGGCCGCCTAGCTTTAATGATAGATATAAATCTAGAAAAAGCACTCTCCTTGCCCTATTGGGATATGTGCATAATGTTCCCAAACCTGTCAGGCAATACACGGCCATGGCCCTACTCTTAGCCAAACATGAACTTGCCATTCATTGGGGGCAGTAGAACCCCAGCCACAACGTAAGCCTGGCTTCAGAGCCTTGCATATTGTGACTCCGCCAGTGAATTATATGGCACTCTCCAGCCACCTACGTCCATCCCTAAGGACATCCAGCAACCCCTGAGAACCTACCTGTTGACAATCAATAATCCTGCACATGAATAGTAACTGTTGGAGACGGGGAGAAGAATGCACTTATGATTATTCTAATCAATGTATGCAATCACTGTTGTCTCTCTTTTTTCTGCCCTCCCCCTCCCCCATATTATTCTGCAGCATGGACAATCATTTCTTCCCTGATCCCTCAGAGTGCTATTGTATTGCTTGTCTTTATTGAAGATGTTGAAATCTTTGCTTCATGTTTGCTCATTTATCTCTCCCGACGAACAATAGACTGTTCGTACTCTATGTATGGTATGCAAAAACAATAAATAAAGGTTTAAAAAAAACAACATGTGGGTGGAGCCTAAGCCTGTCTCTCAGTAGTACTCCGAAAGCTCTTTTTCGTTGATCAAATAAGGTCTGCACAGTTGAACTGTCAAGCTAGAACTAAAAATCCATACAGAGTAGTGTAGGCCTAGGCCTCCCAGGGCTTAATTTGTGCCGGTGCTTGCCGGTGCTTAGCACCGGCACTTAATTGACAGGGCCGGGTCTATGAGTCTCAGTCTACACAAGGATCTGCTGCGCACACGCAGTGACGCACATCACATTTTTCAATTCCTTTGAGCAGTCGCAGCGGCAGCCGCAGGCCGGCGTGTTTTGGATGCCCGACTCGAGTGAGTCAGAGTAGTCCGCGCTGGGCTGCCTTGTTAAAAAATTCCATGAACCAAACGTGCAGGACTGCAAACGTGATTAAAAAACGGCAGTGTGACACTGACAGACACATGAGAAGGACTAGTATCATCACTATAGCCATATTACACACACACGCAAAGAAAAATGTCCATCGTCCAAATATACACAAATAAACGTGATTCAAAAACGGAACCTGCGCAGCAGTGACTGTGACAGACACATGAGAAGCCTATCACTATAGCCTGCCATATACACACGCAAAGAAAAATGTCCGAATATACTCAAATAATATACCTTATTCATGGATTCATTCATTTCATTCCAAATACATTTAAATATAATAATGGCGGGGCGGCGCGCGCACTGCGCTACGTGCCGCGGCCCTACCTTAGTGCTTCAGTGTTGCCAGGCAGACAGTGCCACTAACTTGCCTGTGGGTGGGCGGGCTGAGATTTGGGCTGGATTTTGGTTATGGTAGGGGGCTGTGCGCTGCGGGCGGCAACGTGCGCAGATTTTTCACATTGCCAGTTTGCCACGCCCCAGCATAACCACCGCAGCGCGCAGCACGACGACACCACCTGCGGCCTGCCATGGTGCCACTGCCACCACGACGAGTGACGAGTCATCGCCAAGTCGGCCCCACACCCGACGACACTGGACCGTGGCGTGTTGAGTAGTGTGCACTCACTCCACTGCAGGCTGGCTGTGTGTGCGCGTCGTCGTGTCCCGAGTCCCTGCGCCGGCCGGCCGCCCACCACAAGTAACGGTAAGTTAAGTAGAGTAGACAGTGTGTTAATAAACTTACCTAGCGCAGCGCTGCTAAACACTGCAACTAGCGATGCCAAATTTTAATTGCCAATATGCCATTGCCATCATATTATTGCCTGGCTGCCCCGCCGGCCCTGGCCTGGCTTTGCCAGCCTAAGTCCAACTGTCTTTTTTGGTGAGCGTGGTGGCCAATGTATGAATGCATCAATGTCAGAGACTGCTGCTCCTGCTGCGTCCGTGCCGTGGTCCTTTCCGAGCCCTGCCTGCAGTGCGGGACAGGGGACACACGTCGTCACCTCACAGTTCTGCTGCAAAGTGTGAAGTGTTGCACGCACACTCTCAGGTTTGAGGCTCGGGCGGCGGGCCTGCCCACACTTCATCCTCTTCCTACTGTGACTGCCTACCCTAAGTGCTCCCTCACGACCAGTCCTGCTCACGAGTCCACGTTAAACATTATGGTAGGCCCTGAAGGTGGCATTAAGGGGCAAGCTGATTGAACTGGCAGTAACAGCCAAACGTCCACGTGGCAGTTATGTTTGCTTTCTCCTAGGTTCCCTGCAACGCTCGCTGACGATTTCACTGCCCCCCCCCCCCATGACCCTCTGTACCGAAGAAGTTAGGGGAATATACTTATATCATCGTATATGATATAACTGTGGTTAATGTTATGCCAATGTACTGCACCTGTGAAGAGTAAGACCCACAATATATGTTATTTGCCAGCCTTCACTTCTTGTTGTGAAATAATAAAAACATATATTTTTCAAAAAGTTGAAAGAAGCAGAAGATATACACACATTGCCCGGGAAACTTGCTAATTTGAGGGTGGTCACGAACATAAGGGGCACATTGAATGCTCTTTTAGTAAAAGATCAGAGAGACTGACTAGCTCTAATTAGGAAGACACACAAACAATGGTAATAAATCACACACTCTCCGGGAACTCTGAGCCAGAAATATCAAATCTAGAATAGCGGGTCTAATTAGTGGAAAAAGATAGGAAAAGAGGAGAAGTGAGCAGGGCATACTAATAAAAGGCGGGGGGGGCAGACAAATGAAGCACAGACAACGATAATACAAGTCCTACTCGCACCACAAGCTTCATGACGTTCCCATCCCTACTGACACCCATTTGTTGTAATAAAGATTTTACATCAGCAAACGAAGGTAGGAGTTTCAAGAATTGACAGGATGGAGGAAGCAGGGCACTACCAAACCTTTATGGTGGGTGGTCGGATCATTTGAATATTATTAAAAAACGCTTTTGGGGTAACAGAGGGAGAGAGGTTAGGTACCAAGAATTACACTACTGCGCACTCCATCCCTTGCTGAAATTCAGATCGATCGGCTATTACATCTGACTTTTAGCAGTGCCAGTTGAGGATGTGGGTGGAGCTAAAAGAGTGGGTGGAGCCAGTGGAGAAAATGGGTGGAGCCGAAGAAAAGTAGGTGTGGCCTCAAACAAACATTTGAGCACCTGCACTTCATATTTTACAAATTAAGCACTGAGGCCTCCTATACTGCTTTCAAACACAAACTGAACTCTGAGGTCTAAAGATGATGATGGAAGGGAAGGGCCCTGGGACTGCAGTACATTTCTGATGACTGCCCTCCTCCCATTTGTGCTGCTGCCAGAGAAAAATAAAAACTGTCATTTATATAGCTATCTGAGACACATTAACAGAATTACAATGGCATGTGTGTCCCTGAAAGTTCAAACTCAAGCAGCCATACTTTTGCTGGCTCAGGCAGCTGGATAAATAAACAAAATAATCACAGCTGCATGGAAGTGAGGCACTTTTTTCTGTGGAGGCACACACCCTCAGTCTAATCAAAACATGTACTACTGGTTGTCAACATATGGGAAGAGCCAAATCCCCTTTCTCTAGTACAGTATTCCTGAAAGCTCTTTTTTAGGTTAATCACATTACGTCTAGCAACAGTTGCCTTGTCAAGCCAGAGCTATTGAGTACCATTGCACTTCTCATTTCCGAAATGGATGTTGAAAAAATATTTGGAAATCCATGAAAAATATAAAAATTATTTCATACATTCAAAAAGGTATTTTTGGAAATTATATGGCTGCTCCTTTTTAAACTGAGTAAACCTCGTGAATTTATGTAAAATTACATTTGTAGGTGACTAGGCTAGGACTCATTTTGTTCAGCTCCCTTTGTATATGGTAACTTTGGCTGGTTTTCAGAACCAGTTAAAAAAATCTATATTAACTGATTATCGAAGTGGCTTTCCTTGGAAGGTTAGCTTACAAACTGAATTTTTCATAACCTTGCACAGTTTAAGTCTTCTTCTAATGTAATTAAATATGTTACAGTTTCTTGGAAAAATCGTTACACTTTATACTTTTAAATTCAAGAAATTAATTTTTCTTCTGTCATAAATCTGATGTTACTGACATGCCCAGGAACAGAAAAAGGCCTAATTCCAGATCATTAATGCCAGGAATCTCTGAGTCGTTTGTATTTAACGATTATTTGTATATTTTTTGATTCATAATAATACCTAATATTTCAACCTAAATACGCCAATATTAGGTATGTCAGCTTGTGGGGAGGGTGAAGTACCTGCCTATACATACAGTCAATATTTTAAATCATCTCTCTGATGTGACAGAGGTTTGTCAGTTATGACCAGGGCCACTGGAATTATGCGATTGTGCGGCCACTGCGTTTTCCCCACAATTATGGATTTGCAGCATTTGCAACATAATCCATCATTTGCTGCATAATCTGCAGGTGTTAGCAAAAAAAAGTTTGTTTCTTGCTCGAACAGTTCAAAAGTTACTAATAACGCATCAACACGTGTTGCCGCGCAATGGAAGGTCCTTTGCAAAGGTTGACTGGCCACATTTCTGGTATTTATTGATAACAAACTGGTACTAATGAAGTGCAACCACTGCCCAGACACTGTTAACAAGTGTAAAATGACAAAATAATTAAGTAATACTATCATAAAATGTGCCGTATTATGCTGCATAATTTAGCTTTTCTTGCCGCATAATTTACGTAGCCCTGCCACATAATTTGGTCCTCCCCTGCTGCATAATTCCAGTGGCACTGATTGTGACATTAGGAACCCTTCACCCCTCCATCCACAAACGTTCTGAGAAAATGAACCTCTAGCACAAAGAGCCATTTGTTTGAGGGCCAAATATAGTGTGTTTCTGTTCTTTCTCTAGTCCCGGGGAACTCAGATGGCTATCTGGTAGGTTTGTTAGCTGTGTTAAATTGTATACTATTGTGATGTCCAGGCTCTGGCTACTTTCACCACGTTTAAGACAAGTATTTTCTACCAGGGTTTTGTAACACATATAAAATGTAACCCAAAAATGGAACCTGGATCATAGACAAGGCCTATATTCCAATTAGATAAAAGGTAACATTCTCCGTGTGCTTAAGCTGATTGTTCCTACCTATTTTGAAACAAACGTATCCACTCACTGACAGTCTTTTGCACAGTGTAGTTGGTACATGTCTCAACGTATTACCTGGCAACAATGTCTCACATGGAGATAACGTGCAAGTTATGTGTTACCACCTGGCAGGAAAAGGGAAAATGTCCAGAGCACTGGTACGACTAATTAGAAATACATATTCACATGACACCATTGTAAGTTTAGGAAACAAAAATAGCACATTGATGCCTAATGATGATATTATTGCAGAATCCTTTGTGGCTTTCTATCGGAAACTACACTCATCCTGCAGCTACCTCGGGGAGATTGATGAGTGACTATACCATGTTACATTAGTCTGGATTAATGCCCAGTTTGGGACTTCACTGTCTCAACTGCTTACTATGGAAGCAATAAAAGCCAATATAAAAGCCCTAGGTGTCGAGAAAGTACATGGACCAGATGGGCCTACTAAAGAGTTTTAAAAAGAATTTGCAGATTTAGTAGTTCCCAAATTATGTGCAGTCTATGTTGAAGGAAGTGACCCAATTAGGGCCACCCGGGTCACTCGCGACCTCCTCTTAGCCTTCCAAGAAATGAAGAGTCAGTAACGCAGTAGAGAATACAAACCAAAGTTCTTTATTGTAAATTACGCTGCAGCGGAGTCCAGTCTGACCAGCCTCCTAAGATGCTACCGAGGGACTGACTTCCAAACATTTGGTATCATAGAATAAACCTTCCAACACCTCTCGAAAACCCCGCCCCTCATGGAATAGTACTGCTTGGGCACAAAGGCTGACAAAGGAGGCACTGAGAGATGAGCTAACACCTGCAGTATGGGTACATGTTATCAGACTTCCAAGGCCGTCTTACTCAATCTCAGCTCTCTCTAGTGTGGGAGCATAGCTATGTCCGATGATAGGAATGCAGAGCTGAATAGACTATTCTGTTCGTACAGCTGGGTTCCAACCTTGAATGAGATATGAGAAACTTTCTGAACAGCAGCTTCTGCTGAGGCAAGCAGAGAGCGGGGGCACAGAGCCTGGGGATTGCTCACAGCGTAACATGAAGAGAAAACAGAAGAAATATGGCGTCTCAGATGCTAACTTAGGCCTACCCTACTCTATAATAGCTGGGCACATACGCAATTGAAATCACGATTATATGACATAGCTACATGAATGCTAACACAGCATAGCATATATCATGGAAGACGGGGGGAAAACAGGTCAATTCTAACAGACCCTCCTTTTAGCATTCATTGCTAAGTCTTTATTGGTGCTATCAGGTCAGGGTCTTTACAATTCTAATGGAAGGGAAGGCAGAATAGCATATACATATATATCAGTGGATCGTTGGGGCAGTCAGTAACAATATAGAACAGACACAGCTACCAATATTAAAAAATGCCTTCATCAATCGCCATTAAATCTTGAACAGCCTGTACCATCATGACAGAATTTTTATCCCTTTGTCCTTGAACTCAAGGCGTGGGTGTTAGCTTCTGCATACAATAAGAGCAACGGGCAGGAAGACATTGAATGCACAGGCAACAGGTGAATATCACACCAGCAATGGCCACTAAAAATAGGAGTATCTTCCAGCCCCATGTCGTTAACAGCCCCCAGAACCAGCCAGACAAGGACCATGTGCCATTCTCCTGATGGATGTCAGATGCTAATCTATGTAACTTTTGTATAGCTGCATATACATTCGGGGCGTGATCTGGTATGTATACTCAGCAACTACTTCCGATGACGCGACAGGCCCCACCCCGGTCAGCAAGGATGACGTCTAGCACCATCCTGTTCTGAAGGGCAACAAGTTTCGTGGTCTGAAGCTCAGCTGTGATGTTGGTCAGTATTCCTGCAGTAGTATTAATGACTCCCTCTACCACCCTTGTGAGTCAGCGTATGCTTCGGCTGTTGTGCATGGGGCCCCAAAAGGGCAAAATACCCTTCATGGCGTCTGTAAATTGCTGCAAGGTAGTGTCAGTCTGATCAATATCCTGTGTGTCAAGAACCCTCTTTACGCGAGTCAAGTACACACTCCTGCGTTGTAATCTGTGGTCTCTATGGTAATTGGAAGGTGCAATATACACAGGGGGCAAGAGGAAGGACACATAGCACACCCCACACCACCCCCTGGGAAGCCATATGTAGGCCTGGGACCCGCAGACGAAATACACACTGTGAGGCGGAAGCAACGGTGGACTACGGGTGGTGTTCAAATCATAAGTGTAATTACAGATACTCTCTCCCACTGGGACTTTCCCAAACCCTCGGGCACAAAAACTCGTTGTTGTGTTAATCACTGGCACCGGCAAAGCCTTATCTTGAGTAATATTACGTAACTGAAAGGACCGAAAATATTCAGTGACATTAAAATCTTGAAAATCGGTCATCTCTTCTTGAAGCCATGTTACATTTTTCTGTCTTTCATACACATTCATGCATGCTGCAGGATGAAGTGTGTCAGCTGCCGCATTCTTCCCCGGAGTATATCCTTGGTGTGTTAATATATAACCCAGTACAGTCTCATAATCAAGGTACATCATATTCATCGCATCTGAATGGTAATGGAGATATACCATAGTGAACAACTGGAACCAGGCTTCACAGCTGGCCAGATAGGAGAGGGGCAAAGACAACAACAGATCATTTTTGTGCATCACCGAGGGGAGTAAACTACAAACCCAACAATCAGTGACATTTGTTGTATGGTGGGCCTGGTGAAGCATTTGGAGAAATACGTTATCTACATAGGTCTACCTATGCGGGGCTAGAGTGACAAAGACGTGCTCGGGGGAACTGTAGTTGTTGCAATCAGGGTGTGTACAGGATGTCTTTCTTCTAAAAACCAAAGGATACCTAACACTGCCACCAAAGCTATAAAAACTATTACTAGGAACACTATCTTTGTCTTAGTGGGCCAGCGCGACCAAAGGGGGCTATGTTGGTCAGGACGACGCCCTGCTAGCAGCTGTTCCTTTTCCATAACTATACGACCAAAGGGGTAAATTTTCACCTATAAACTATCAGAGGAGAGTCCGTGCTATGGAGCCAGGTATACGGGGGAAAAGAAAAATAGTCTCTTAATGTCTATTTATCAGTGGTGCTAATGAGCACTTCAGAAAAGAAAAAGAAAAATAGTTTCTCTGAATCTTCCAACGGTGGTGCTAACGAGCACATCGCGATGGGGCTGCACAATCACAACCTTTGCTGTCTCTTCGCTCAGGATAGGGCAACTTCCCTCCTTGGAAAGCACCCCCCACTTATCCTGTCCAATGTCTCGGACCGTGCACCAATCTCTCTGTCCCTAAACTATTGTTGGTACCATAAACAGAGTACACAAGCCCTATTTCTTCTTGCAGATGTCCAATCCTACTAACGTGACTGTCCCTCGGGTGCACTGTCCCTCCGCCGGGGACGCAAATTGTATCGAGCCACTCCTGGCACTGACTCGTCTCGGAAAAGGACCTTAAACTCAGTGGAGTCAATTAACTGAGACTCCTGTTCCAGCGGACCAGATGGAGGAGAAGCCTGGGCAGCCTTTATTTCTGGAGGCACTGCCTTGTTTAAAGCAGCATCATTCTCCTCTTCCGTCTGTGCCCAGGTGAGCCGGGCGTCAGAAAAGGGGATAAAACAAGGGACCTTTTCCGTCTTGTGGTCCCCGATCCCGTAGCGGACCCACTGGTCGTAGGGAAGAGGGAGCGGGACCCGTTTGCAGTGTGATGTATGGATCCAGTTTTTCCGTCCCTCCACCTTCACCGCTGTCCTTGTTGCGGGGAGGACCAGCAGGGACCCCCTCCACCGTGGCTCCAAGCACCCTCGCCTCTGAAATTTACGTGGACCAGCACATATGTTCCGGGCTGGATCCCGTGCCCTGGCCCCTCAGGTATCGGTGGCAGTGCCTCGTGAACCTGTTGATGAATAGAATGCAAATTGTTAGTTAGCTCATAAAGGTAATCCACAAGCAACGGGTAGTCAATATCAGAGAAATGGCGCGGGCAGGGTACACCCCAGACATTTGCGGTGCGGCCAAAGACCACCTCATGTGGGGATAACCCCGTTCTCGAATGCGCTGTCACTCTAGTGGATAATAGGGCAAGGGGTAGTGCATCCGGCCATTGCAACCCTGTGCTTTCCCTGATCTTAGCCATCTTCAACTTGAGAGTACCATTGTTCTTCTCGACTAAACCAGCCGACTGGGGGTGGTTTGCTGCATGGAACTTTTGCTTGATATGCAGGCCGTCGCATACCAGCTGAATCACCTTTGCATTAAAGTGACTTCCGTTGTCACTCCAAATCAAACGGGGCAAGCCGAAGCGCGGGAAGAACTCCTTCAATAGGACTTTCACAGTCGCCATGGCTGTGTTCTCTTTAGTGGGGTAAGCCTCAATCCATTTACTGAATGCACAAACAACCACCAGCACGTACTTCAAGTTGTTAACTTGTTCCATTTCGATGTAATCCATCTGGAGAACCTCGAAAGGGAAAGAGAGGGGTGCAAAATTACCAGGAGGTGTAGAGGTGCCCTTCCCTGGATTATGTATCAGACAAACCATGCAATTCTTCACAAGATGAGCCGCTACCTTCGGGATGTAATCATTGCGCCATACAGGTTCCAATAGCTTACATATCCCCCGTGCGCTAATGTGAGCTGGACCATGAGCCATCGTAACTACAGGTAGTACATATGCATCTGGTAACATCCATCTCTGCTTTTCCGATTTATCGGTCCAGCACCCTTCCTCATCTAGGCGCCCCGTACTCTCCTGCCACATTGCCAGCTCCTCAACTGTTGCCTCACTTTGAATCTCCTTCACATTCTCTAATGTGTCCTCAAACATCCCACCCTCAGGTACCCATCGAGCTGGCCCTGCCACGAACATCCTCTTCATCTTAGACCTAGCTTTCTCTTTAGCTGTTTGGTCTGCAAACGCATTCCCCCTCCCCACATCATCAGTGATCGCTTTATGGGCGCTACACTTCACTATCGCCAGTCTTTTGGGAAGCGCTAGGGCTGACAGGAGCCTATGTATCAGAGGGCCATGCTGTATCCTTGCGCCGTGTGAGGTCAGGAATCCCCTCTCCGCCCAGAGCCGCCCAAAAGTATGGGCGACTGCGAACGCATATTGACGGTCAGTATAAATATTGACAGCCAATCCCTCACTTAGCTCACACACTCTCAAGAGGGCAACAAGCTCCGCAGCTTGTGGCGATTGGTAAGGAACACATGATGTCTCAACTACAGTGCTCAGCGTAGTAATGGCATACGCTGCAGTGGTGGTGCCATCTGACAGCTTGGAACAAGAGCCATCGACATATAGTTCCCCTTGTGGGTCAGATAAGGGAACGTCAGTCAGGTCTACCCGTCCCTTCATCTCTTCTTCCGTCCGGTATAGACAATCATAGACGTCTGTGTCCCCATTGTCCGAAGGGAGGGGTAGTAACATGGCCGGATTCAGAGTGGCACATCTTTTAATTGTAATGTGTGGTGCAAACAATGTCAATTCATAACCAGTCAGAAGCGGTGCGTCTTTCGAAAAACACTGTTTGGTACTGGCCACATCGGGTCCTATTGTCATATAAACACCATCCGGAGAACATGAAATCGTAGCATGCAACTTCTTCAGAAAATCAAGTCCCATGAGATTTTCACCACAATTCGCAGTCCAACAGAAAGGGCGGATCCACAGTAAAAGGGCCAATAGTTAAAGCAAGAGGTTCAGAGATGGGGCTCACAACCGGTATGCCTGAAAGCCCTACTGAAACGTTGTTATGGCCAGACAGAGCTGCCCCGAGGACCAGTGAACGAGAAACAGAGCTATTCATTGCACCTGTGTCCACCAAAAACCTTTTAGCCGAACCATGCAGATCCGCCGTGTCATAAGAACCATGCTGGTCTACAGGTATTGAAACTGGTCCCGCACCCTGTCCCTGGCTGTCCTAGTTATAGGACATCCCTGACACCTCGTCCAAATCATAATCATCATGATAGTACTGCCTTGCCCGGGATCATCAAAATAGTTCTGGTCTGAGCGAACCCCCGAGGATACCACACCCTGTGTCTCATTGCGACAGCCTTCACCGCGTCCCCGTCCATCGGCACCCCAACCCATGGGGGCGGCAACCTTCTGCAACAAGTCCGGGCACTCACTCCGCCAGTGCCCCTCTCTCTTACAATACGCGCACTGATTCAGCCCCACGGAACTGCTGCCTCTGCCTGCGCCACGTGATCGCTGAGCCGGACCACCACCACGTCCCCTACCGGACCCTCTAGCTGCCTGTTGCATCAGTACTTTTGTCTTCAACTCCTTATTCTTCTTCCCTACCTTCTACTTCTCCTCATTCTCCCTATGCTCGTAGTACTGGGCCATACTCAGTATCACTGAAGGGTAGGATGTAGTCCAAGTGCTTTCAGAGGCCTGCAACCGAGCGGCTATCTCGGGAAGCAAATTTGTTATGAATCTATTAACAAACAACCTGACGCCGCCCTCCACTGACAAATCCTGTCCACTAAAATCCAGAAACACCCCTTCAAACCGAGTGAAAAAATCTGACACACTTTCGTCCTTCTTCTGTCGACATGCTGCTAACTTGTCCCAATCTACTCGTCTGGGTGTGATGAGAGAATGCATGTAAGAAATTATACGACCCGGCAAAGCCAGTATCTCAGCCCTAGGCTTTTTGCCAAGCTTTCGCTCATTATCCCACGCCCTAATCAAATTCCAAGTGCCACCTAACTCCGCAGCGTGATCCTGCGTGTGTACCTGCTGCCATATATCCACCAGTACCAACAACCCGAAAAACATCTCAACATCGGCCAGGGTCATCACCGTCGATTAAGCGGCCTCGGTCAATTCTTTATAATATGCTGTGGGATTTTTCCTAGGGTCCGGTAGCTGACTTTTAAGGGCAAGTACCTCACTCCTTTTCCATGGAGTGTAAACCCATTGCTCCTGAAAGCGAGCCTCTATCCGTGGCTGGACTATAATATCGTGCGCATTACGCCGTTCTGGAATCTCAGGATGAAAAATAGGATGAACCTCCCTCATTGGAAATTGGGACACTGTAGTCGGCGTTTTCTGTTGCAACCTACCCCTGTACCCAATCATCGTCGCCACATTGCTGAAAACATCGTTAGGGGCCATATCAGCAGCATATACACGATCTCGAATGTCGTAAATTATCTGGGGTGCTACACCGCCAAAACACTGCTCCCACAACCCTATCAATGTAGCCGACATGTGCTTGAGGGCATGCTGTTGCACAAACGGCTCAAAATCCTTCAACACACTCCACACATCCTCTACACTGTAGATCGGACTCCGTGCCCACTGCGCAGCCTGATTAGAGACCATCCGCTTTTCCTCATTCCCCACATCAGATCAAATCAGCACCCGCCCCATTCGTTCCCGCGCCGCTGCCCAATTCCCCTCATCCATTCCATGCTCCGGTGTCCCAGCTCCTAACGAAGCCGGGGACAAGATGTCCGGGAAGGACACAATAGACGAAGGAGCAGGCACCAATGTGAATAAAGACTGCGTTGAAGGTGGGAGGGAGGGGGGAGAAACAAGAGCGGGACAGCAGATACGGCGGGAGGCCCCAGAGCTACTGCACTCGCAGCTTGCGAAGCCGAGGGGGAAACAGGCGGGGCTGTAGCAGTAGCAGTGGGATCAGAGACAGCAGAGCCAGATAGAGATACAAGGGAAGCAACAGGCTGAGATGCTGGAACAACAGGGTATATCCTGTGCGGGGCATAGGGAGGCAGTGGCCTGGCGTCCAAAAGTTCATCCACAAATGTATCCCCCTCCTCCCGAGCAACATAGTCTTATCACATTGTAGTCAGAACTTCCTATCAGCACTCTCGATACCCTTTTCTACTTTATCCCTACCATAGGCTACCGCTTTCTGAGAGATCGTTTGCATTTTCCCTCTCCGGGCCTCTTTCTCTGCCTGCATGCGTCGCTGCCTAGCTTCCTTTTGCCATACCTGAAGAGAATTAAACATCGACTGCCTACTTCTCCTGGCAAATAATTTATCTTGCAGATAATTCAATTTCTGCTCGTCAAAAGTACCTGTCGGTGGCCACTGAAGCTCGGCATTGTCCCTCGTATATTTGTGCCATAATGTACTAAACATAATAGGGCCAAGGCCGTGCTTCACATACATATCAAAATTCGGGGTGCCTTCCGGAGGCGCAGGTTGCCTCTCTTCCAACCGAGCCTTCGCTGAGCAACAGCGGCACCCCACACACCACAATTTACTTAAACAAGGCATCTTAGCAACAGACACATACACCACTCGCAGAAACTGAACGACACACCAAACAAGGGCAAGACAAAACCAGACAGTCCGTAGACTGCACCAAAACAAGACAGTCCGTAGACTGTACCAAAACAAGAAGGCAGGCTCTAGCCCCAGGCCTTTTCAAGAGTAGACCAAGATCAACAAGTGGCCCGGCAGAGCGTTCACAACACTCTGTACCTCAAGGGTCCACAGACCCATCAAGTTCGAACAAGCCAAGAATGGTCCTCAGACCATATTCAAAGTACCAAGGAGACAAGACAAACTCACCTGGTGCACACAGGTCGAGCAAAGTTATTCTCCACTGCCAACTATTCAGACCAAACGGTCAGATCCAAGGGTTTTGCCTCTTCAGGACCCCAGCCGAGATGACCACTAGACCAGGAGCCACCCGATCAGACAGGCGGGGCAGCCGCGAGAACCAAGCTCGGTCGTGTGGGGATCCCCGATCCGCCCATCCGACCGGACGCAACCCCGACCCGCGAGATGGGTCACCTGGTGGAGTCCCTGTTCGGGCGCCAACTGAAGGAAGTGACCCGATTAGGGCCACCCGGGTCACTCGCGACCTCCTCTTAGCCTTCCAAGAAATGAAGAGTCGGTAACGCAGTAGAGAATACAAACCAAAGTTCTTTATTGTAAATTACGCTGCAGCAGAGTCCAGTCTGACCAGCCTCCTAAGATGCTACCGAGGGACTGACTTCCAAACATTTGGTATCATAGAATAAACCTTCCAACACCTCTCGAAAACCCCGCCCCTCATGGAAAAGTACTGCTTGGGCACAAAGGCTGACAAAGGAGGCACTGAGAGATGAGCTAACACCTGCAGTATGGGTACATGTTATCAGACTTCCAAGGCCGTCTTACTCAATCTCAGCTCTCTCTAGTGTGGGAGCATAGCTATGTCCGATGATAGGAATGCAGAGCTGAATAGACTATTCTGTTCGTACAGCTGGGTTCCAACCTTGAATGAGATATGAGAACCTTTCTGAACAGCAGCTTCTGCTGAGGCAAGCAGAGAGCGGGGGCACAGAGCCTGGGGATTGCTCACAGCGTAACATGAAGAGAAACAGAAGAAATATGGCGTCTCAGATGCTAACTTAGGCCTACCCTACTCTATAATAGCTGGGCACATACGCAATTGAAATCACGATTATATGACATAGCTACATGAATGCTAACACAGCATAGCATATATCATGGAAGACGGGGGAAACAGGTCCATTCTAACAATGTGGAAGCAGTAGTGGGCTGGAATCTCCTTCTGAGAATGAGAGAAGCCATCATCATGGTACACCAAAACCAAACAAGGATAGCACTTGCAGCTCCTGAATTAAACTGGAGCACAAAGTAGCTGCTAAGGTATTAGCCAACAAGCTATTTTCTTCCATGACACCTTGGTCTTATTAGATCAGATGGGCAGGGACGGCTCCTCCATGTGGGGGGAGGAGCGTCGACCCACTGCTTTCTTGCAGTGTGAGAAGCAGAAACATAAAAAGGTATTTTAAAATACCATTTTATGTTTCTGTTTCTCGCACTGCGAGAAAGCAGAAGGCAGGGTTTAGTTGGGGGCGGATGGGTGGGCAGTCCTGCTCCAGGCAGGGGAGGAGTGGCTTGCCCACTGTTGTGGGCGCTGACTGTTTTGTCAGCCCCAGGGCTGACCAAACAAGTCATACGCACTCTGCATTTTCTCTATGTAGGCTGCAAGCAGCCAACATAGAGAAAAAGGCCTCCCCATAGACGCCTGTGGGGCCGGCGTCCCAGCCAATCACAATGCTGCCATTGCAGCATTGTGATTTGCTTAGGGGAGGGGAGGGAGGCTGCCTGCGGCTGCTTCCTGTTGTAGGATGACGCAGACCAATAACACGGGTCGGCAAAGGAAAGTTAATTTAACTTTTTTTATTTTTATTAATTAAACCTCCCCCCGCGCAACCCCCTCCCCGCGCGCCCTCCACCCGCAAGTCATTCCGGCCGCGACTGCAGATGGGTATCGTCAGTGGACCATCTACACACACATTATCACACCTTATTTTCCCTGCTGAAGCAGATAAATCCAGATCTACAGACTGCTGGGGGGCCGTTAGGTGCCAAAACACCATTCTTTTTACAACACTGCAGAGCAGGGGAATAGAAGCACACTTCTAAAGCTAATTAACCTATGATTCACGGTTTCAAGTGATGGTGTCAGAACCCCTTTACATGGAGAATGCAGGGGCTACTACGCCTAACCTTGGGGGTTGTGGCCTTTTACTCCTGATATCCCTGGGCAGGCCTACCATGGATTCTGAGCAACTGGGTCAAGTACCCCTTCTGCATGTGACTCTCAGTGATAGACTTGGTTGAGCAGTCCAGGGCTCCCTCAGGGTGGGAGTTGTGGATACAGATTAATGCACAAAGGCTTACAATTCAAAATGCGTGCAGCACAAGTAATAACTTTATGACAAGCCAAATACTCATTTTTATGAAAGAAGAGTAGTATTTTATTTCTACACACAAAGCAAAAATAAGACATTCACAAACTATAACACAATTCCCCTTGAGGTCTGGACTCTAGTGTGTCAAAGGCAATGCCCTGTCCCTCTCCCTCTTCACGTTAGAGATAGTGGCTATTCCCCATTCACTGTTGCAAACACTCAGGAAATGCCCTACTCGCAGTCCTTGTCTTAAGAGTCCACTCTGACTTTTAAATTCAAGTCACAAGTTTGCTGGTGCCACTGTGCTGTCAGCAGCGAGTTCACCCGGGGCTGATAGGCCTGAAACAAACTTAGCTGCTCCAGTAGGAGTGAAGTGTGCAGAGTTATGGAGTGCGCACTTGTCCACAGTAGCTGGTAGTAGTTAAGGTCCCAATCAGATGGGTCCGTTGACTGCAACTCAGCGGCTGCATTTGGCAGATGCAGTCTCTCTCTGCCTCGCGATTGCACTCCAGCTGTAATCAGAGATTTCCTGCACTTCTCATGTGGGGTAAGTGCCTCCACGTTGCCAGGGGGGGGTGATTCCGACACTCAGGTCTTCAATCCTGCACTTGAGCGAGTATGGTCACAAGGCATCCTCACTTGCTTAATGGGATCGGACCAGTTGCAGTCCACGTTACTCCAGGTGACCCATGGTTCACCACAGCTCTCAGTTTACGGATTTTGGCCCGACCAAGATGGCAAAAGTATTTTTGGCAGCCCCTCCTAGCATACGGGGTTGTTGCACAATTGCCACACAGGGTTTCAGCTCTTACCGCAAGGCAGTCTTTACCTCAGGTGTGATGACTGTTCCTGCAACTGCCTGAAATGTCCACTTGGACAATGAACATTTCATAATTTGGAAGAAGGCACCTTTGTAATGGAGAAGGAGTAATTTACTCCGTCGCTTGGTGGAGGACCCACCGTCCGCCAAATTATAAGTCAGGCCCATAGTCTCTTTACAGTTTTGACTATTGATTTGTATGCTCAGTTGTGGTGTAGAAGGAGGATTTTGTTGCTCATGTAGATAGACTTTCTCCATTTGCACTGTAGAGCACCAAATTCTGTCTTCATCTTCTTTATTTTTATGCAGTGGTGGCAGCACACCATGTTTATTGAAACTGATAGTGTGGTCTGACCGTTTTATTTGTGTTAGTGAGAGTGTAGTCTAATGGCCCCTCTTATGTAAAGTTATGCTATTATGTGTATGCCCAGAACTTACACAATGTGCAATAGTAGGACTCTGTGTGCGAGAGCGAGTGTGAACTGAGGCCAGTGGGATCCATTTTGGATGCCTGTGGCATAACATGACACAAGGTGAAGGATGAGGACCGCTTCTTTAGACACTAGCAGTGATTTGCCTGCATTACTGTGGCTGGAAGATGGCGATCCAGACACTGAAGTGAGGAGGATGGAGACAGGCCTGTTTTTAGAAATTCAATGAGGAATTTTCTTGACAAGCTGCTCCTTCTTAGTTCTTCCTGAGCACTGACATTTGGTTAATGTTAAGGTTGAGGGGCATTGGAATTGTAATGTCCCTGCATGGTATTCACTCATGGTCCCCTCCCCTGAGTGCCTGATTGCAATTAACTGGTATCCTGCTTCCCAGGGTTGAGGAGAAATAAACTGAAGTCTTGCTTTGCTGGAAGAAGCTGTTCATCTGATCTGAGATTCCTAGAATCCGACCTGCCTGATGAGAGAGGAAAGGAGTTAGAAAAACCTGAAGAGGTGTGACGGTCCAAGAAAGAGAAGCAGCAGTGAGACGCTGATGCTGGTGGAGTCTGACAGAGAAAGGATGATAAGCGAGAACAATCCGTGTGCCCCTGGTGTTGGTGGGCACTGGACTGTCCTGACCAGCAGTTCCCATCTGGAACTGCAGATCTGTGGCTGTCCAAGCTCCTGTGACCAAAGGAGTGCACAGTGACTGCTGAGTTTTGAGCTGGCGCAACCCCACACTATCTCCCTGAGACCCGCTTGCCATAACTGCCAAAGAGAGCCAAGTAATGAAGGGGTTGTACTGGGCCCAGTTTCCACAGCCAAAGTAGGGGGACCCCAGTATTTCAGAAGCGAACTTCCCCAACTCCTGTGGCTTCGACCATTGCTTCCCCTTTGCCCTCCAAATGGGGTCTGACGGATTAGGACTGCAGTTTCTGTTGTGCTTTGTGAGCATATTTCTAGTCCAGGCCTACCCTTTTGTTTATCTCTGATTACTCCCTCGGAAAGGCTGATGACAGACAGGTGCAGAAACCTCCCACTTCCTTGTGCATGTGTGGTAGGTACTGCAGTCTGGAGACAGTCCCAGTACTACCTGCTGTAAGAAGCATCCCGCTACACAAAGGCTATATCTAGAGAGCAGCCGGAGAAGGAAATCTGGAATAACAACACCTCAAACCTATTCTGAACATTGAGACAGTGGATCAGCAATCCTGTCTAGAAACAGAGTATAAAAGTTTGACCGAACCACCCCACTTTGTTCAAAATCTAAGTCCTTCATAACCAGGGAGTGGAGTGCCTCATAAAGTACTCAAAGGACTGATGTTTGACCAGCCACTACCTTCAGATGTGACGTGACATCATCTGAAGTCTGGAGACCTGTTTTAATGCCTAGAAGACTGCCAGTCAGATGAGAAAGTGAAGAAGTCTGCTTGGCCTTGAGGGAGTGAAGGAAGTGACCCGATTAGGGCCACTCGGGTCACTCGGGACCACCTCTCAGCCTTCCATACAAATGAAGAGTCGGTCAGACAGTAGAGAATACAAACCAAGTATATTTATTCAGGTACACTCGAGCGGAGTCCAGTCTGACAAGCCTCCTGGGATTGCTGCAGAGGGACTGACTTCAGCAAACATGGTGATACATTATGTACAATTCAGAACCAATGAAGACCCGCCCTGACTGGAAATTTCCAGTCGGAGGTAGCTAGACAAAGAAGGTACAGAAGGATAAGTTTCGATCCTGAGACCGGGCACACATTATCTTCATGCCAAGGTCGTTCTGCCTGCGCCCATCGCTGGACTAGTGGGAGCAGGCCTCTATCTAGTGGGAAAGGTATGTGCTAATAAGAACAGTGTATTCATTAGTACAGCAGGGCCCAACAGTGAAGAAGAGGAAAGTTACCAAAGCTACTTCTCGCAGAGACACAGAGAGATCAGTTTTGCCCATGGGTCAAAATGGTGGCTAAAACATAAAATGGTGCCGCGAATGCTCACTTATGCAGAACAACATGTAACAACACCGAAAATACATTTTTTATATTCCAACAGACACTCCTTTTAGCATTCACTAACAATTTTACACGATGGGCGGAAAAGACATAACATTCATATAAGCAAAAGGACATCAAGACTCAGAACAATCCATATACTCATTATCGGGAATAGAAGCTGCAAGGGATGATGTAGAAGCAAAAATGCCTTCGTCAATTTGCATTATGTCCTCAATGCTCTTCTGCAACATGGTCGCAGCGTTAGTGTCATGAACTGATATTTTTGGTTTACTGGCCAGAGCACTCACACAATAGATACAACAAGCCGGGAGGCAGTGTATACAGAGGCAACAGGTGAAGAGAATGCCGGTAACCACAGCTAGAAAGGTGAGGATCTTCCAACCCCAGGATGTGAATATGTTTCAGAACCACCCTGATTGGGTCCAAGTACCTGTCTCTTGGTGTATGTCAGACGAAAGTCTATGCAATTTCTGTATAGCTGCGTACACATAGGGGGCGTGGTCAGGTATGGAAATACAACAGTTGCTGCCAATGATGCGACAAGCCCCTCCCCGATCAGCAAGAATAACATCTAACACCATCCGGTTCTGCAAAGTGACTAATCTCGTAGTCTGGAACTCAGCAGTGACATTTGTCATTATCCCAGCAGTTGTATTGATAACCCCCTCCACCACTCTTGTTAGTCGACGAATTTGAAAACTATTATACATGGGGCCCCAAAAGGGTAGAAGTCCCTTTATGGCATCCTCAAACTGTTGTGCAGTGGTGTCTGTCTGATCTATATCCTCCGTGTCAACAACCCTTCAGACTCGGGGCAAGTGTGTACTCCTGCGCTGCAACTGATGATCTTTATGATAATTGGGCGGGGCAACGTACACAGGGGGAAGGAGGAAAGAGAGGTAACATTTGCCTGACCATCCCTTCGGAAGCCAGACATGAGCTTGGGATTCACAGACAAAATAGACATTCGGAGGTAGGACCAAGGGCGGACTATTAATCGTGCTCGGTCTGTAAGTGAAGTTGCATTTACTTTCTCCCACCTTTACCTCCCCTGTCCCCTGGACACAGAAACTAGCTGTTGTGTTGACCACAGACACCAGCATCGGTTTGTCCTTAGTAACATTACGGTCTTGGAAAGATTGGAAACAGTCAGAGGTGTTGAACCTTTGGAAATCAGCCATTTCCATTTGAAGCCAACTTTCGTTCTTCACTTTTTCATATGTGCTCATACAGGAATTTGGGGACAGTGTACCGAAAATCTCCTGTCCTGGCAGCCTTACGGCAATAAACCCTTGGTGAAAACGTATGTACTCTAACACAGTGTGGGAATCAGCAGGTGTCATAACCAGAGTAGAGAGTTAGAAATGATAGTGCACCATTACGAACAATTCAAACCAACCTTCACAGCTACCAATATATGAGAATGGTAGGGACAACAAATTGTCGCTCTTATGAGTAACTGAGGGGAGCAATTCACAAACCCAACAATTAGTCGTATTAGACACATTATGAACTTGATGCAACATTTGTATAAAAACATTATCGTATAGGACAATCTATGCGCAGCTTTGTGTGGAGCCAAAGTGACAAAAACATGCTCAGGGGGAGTGGGCGTCGTACCAATCAAAGAGTGTACAGGATACTTTTCCTCTAGAAACCAGGATATTCCAAGTATTATCATTAATGAGATCACAACAATTGATATGAAAACCATTTTACTCTTTCTTGACCAACCCCACGCTAAACGCGGTGCTGCAAACGGCTGTTCCTCCTCCTCAATAGGTCGACCAAATGGATGCATTATGAAGCAAGAAAAGGAATGCAATAAAACTAATAGCAAAGGCAAGTGTTCCCAGTGTCCGTCAGAGCCTCACTGGTACAGGCTCCTATTGTTCATCAACGTTGGCGCTCTTGAGCACCAGCGGTGGAGCTTGCTCAGTCCTAAGCTCACGATGAATCCCACGTCGTGCAGGATAATGCACCCCCTTCTAGGGAGCACGTTCGATTTATCCTGTCCAATGTCAGAACAGTGCACCAATCTCACAACACCCTGAACTAACACCGTTGGTACTATAGCAAAGTGCACCCTAACTTGCACAGTCAATCCCTAACTAATCTGACTTCTCCTTTGGTGCACTGTTCTTCAGCCGAAGGCGCAAATTGTACCTGGTGACTCCAGGCAAGGAGGGTTCGGTAAACAGTGGCTCTTTAATGGCTCGAATTTCCGGAGGGACCGCTGCATTTAGCACATCATCATTCTCTGCATCCGTTTGGGTCCATGTAAGCTTTGCATCACCAAAAAGGACGAACTGAGGTACCTTCTCACCCTCAGCGTCCCCAATGCCGTCCCTCACCCACTGGTCATAAGGTAAGGGTAAGGGTATCCTGTGACAATGGCTGGAATGAATCCAATTCTTTCGGCCGGCGACTTTTACAGCGGTTAGGGTAACGAGGAGGACTTGCTCGGGCCCCTTCCACCGGGGCTCCAAGCTCTTCTTCCGCTGGAAATTTCGCAGCAAAACCCAGTCCCCTGGCTGGATGCTGTGACCAGGCCCCTCTGGTATGGGTGGGAGTGACTGACGAATCTATTGGTGAATATAACGCAAACTTTCAGTTAACTTGCACAGGTAGTTTGTCAATAAAGGGTACTCAATTTCAGAAAACCAACGCGGGCGCGGGACACCCCAGAGATTTGCCGGGCGTCCAAACTCGACCTCATAGGGTGACAATCCTGTTCTAGAATGTGCTGTAGTTCTTGTTGACAAAAGAGCCAATGGTAAAGCATCTGGCCACTGCAACCCTGTTGTCTCCTGAATCTTTGCCAATTTCAGTTTGAGAGTACCATTGTACTTCTCAACCAAACCTGCTGACTGGGGGTGATTTGCAGCATAAAACTTCTGTTTTATGTTCAAACCATCGCAAACTAACTGAATAACCCTGGCATTAAAGTGACTTCCGTTATCACTCCAGATCAAATGGAGCAAGCCGACGCGAGGAAAGAACTCCTTCAGGAGTACCTTTGCAGTCGCAATGGCTGTATTTTCTTTAGTAGGGTAAGCCTTAACCCATTTACTGCATGCACAAACAACCACCAACACATACTTCAAATTATTGACTCTGTCCATCTCTATGTAGTCAATTTGAAGGACCTCAAAAGCGAAAGTGGGAGGTGCAAAATTTCCGGGTGGTGTAGGGGTACCCTTGCCAGGATTGTGCATCATGCACACCATGCAGTACTTCACTAAATGTGCAGTTGTCTTCGAAATGTGGTCATTCTGCAATACGGGGTCTAACAACTTACAAATACCCTTAGCACAGATATGGGCTGGGCCATGAGCCATCGTGACTACGGGAAGAACATATGCATCTGGCAACATCCATCTCTGCTTCCGTGACTTGTCAATCCAACATCCCTCATCGTTCAAGTTTGCTGTACTTTCTTGCCAAACTGTTAATTCCTCCACTGTGGCCTCACTCTGTATTTCCTTCGCATTCTCTAGTGTATCCTCAAACATGGTGACCTCCGGCACCCACCTAGCGGTACCTGCTACAAACATTCTTTTCATCTTAGTTCGGGCTGTTTCATTAGCTGTCTGATCTGCAAAAGCATACCCTTTACCCACATCGTCAGTAACTTTCCTATGGGCGCAGCACTTTACTATTGCCAATTTCTTAGGGAGTGTCAAAGCGGACAGAAGCCTATATATGAGAGGACCGTGCTGAATTTTTGTTCCATGGGAAGTAAGGAACCCTCCCTCCGCCCAGAGCCGCCCGAAGTTATGGGCGACTCCAAAGGCGTACTGACTGTCAGTATGAATATTGACAACTAGTCCCTCACTCAATTCACAGGCTCGAATAAGGGCGACGAGCTCTGCAGCTTGGGCCGACTGATAGGGAACTCGTGATGTCTCAACTACTGTACGCAGTGTAGTAATGGCATACACAGCAGTTGTAGTGCCATCTGGTAACTTAAAGCAAGAGCCATCGACATATAGTTCCCCTTGAGGGTCAGATCAGGGAACATCAGTCAGGTCTACCCGTAATTTCGTCTATTCTTCCGTCCGGAAGATACAATGATGTATGTCAATCTCCTCATTCTCAGAAGGGAGGGGTAATAATGTGGCTGGATTCAGAGTGGCACAGCGTTTGATCGTAATGGGCTTCGCAAAGACCGTTAGCTTGTAACCTGTCAGACGTGCACTGGTGAGGTGCTGTGTCCTTGTCTTATTCAAAAGTGTATCCACAGCATGGGGTACCATAACTGTGAGGTCAGTATCAAGTACGAGTCAAGCCGATTGTCTTATTGAGACAGCCACAGCCGCGACCACTCTTAGACAGCTCGGGAGGGCTCGTGCAACAGGGTCAAGCACAGCAGAGAAATAAGCACACTGTCGTTGCTTGTCCCCAAATTTTTGTGTTAAAACAGAAAGAGCACAACCACGCATCTCATGGACGTACAATACAAAGCATTTAGCGTAGTTAGCGGTACCAAGCACTGGAGCCGAGCAAAACGCAGTTTTTAATTGCTCAAAAGACTGCTGACACTCAGGTGTCCAAGGCAGGGGTTCATGCACATCTTTTAGTGTTAACGCAAGCAGGGGCTTAATAAGCAACGAATAGCCAGGTATCCACTGCCTGCAATAGGAAGTGATACCTATGAAAGCACGCACATCTTTCTGAGTTTGCGGAATGGGCATTTTAACAATGGTACTTTTGCGCTCAGGAGTCAATCTCCTACCCTCCTTCAACAGTAGGTGACCTAAGTAGGTGACCTCCTGTCGACAATACTGAAATTTGGAAAGGGATACTTTATGGCCATGTTGAGCTAAATGTAGCAACAATTTACCTGTACTGTCTCTGCAACCTTGTTCTGTATCCGAGGCGATGAGCTAGTCATCAACATATTGAAGCAATACATTACCTGTAGGGAGCGACAAGGAATCCAGCTGACTTTTCAATACCTGACTATAGATACTCGGACTCTCTGTATAGCCTTGAGGAACGCGACAGAATCTAAAACTTCTACCAGCTAGGGTGAACCCGAACAGATATCTGCTATCAGGATGAATGGGAATACTGAAGAATGCGTTTTTCAAGTCGATGACAGAAAAGAATTTAGCAGATGAAGGAATTATTGTCAAGAGAGTCGGAATGTCAGGGACCACTGGAAACTGGGGAATCACTATTTTGTTAACTTCAGGCAAGTCAATCACAAAGCGATAAACATCTGATTGATCCTCAGAGGAACCCGAAGGTGTCCTTTTGAGAATGGGAAGAATAGGGCTATTACAAACATTAGCAGTCGTCTCCTCAACCACTCCTTTCTCAATCAAATCCTGCACAATTTGCATCAAAGCTCGCTCACCTGCCTGCTGTATTTTATACTGAGGGATGCGAGGTAAAATAGCATTGTCTTTAACTGAGATCGAAACTGGCGGTATCTGTAACAGTCCCACAAGAGTGTCACCTGTCGCCCAAAGAGTTGGCGGCACGTCTTTAAACTCTGGAGGAAGAGGCACATCTTTGGACAGGCACTGCTTAGCGCGCACCACATTCGGACCTATTATCATGTAAACACCTGCCGGGGAGCAATGAATCGTAGCAGGCAATTTCTTCAACAAATACAAACCCATCAGATTTTCTCCACAATTAGACGTCAACAAGAATGGCGAATCTACAGTAAAAGGACCAATAGTCAACGCAAGGGGTTTTGAAATGGGGCTCACAACCAGTACACCAGAGAAACCTACCGAAACATTATTATGGCCAGACAGAGCTGCCCGAGGGACCAAGGAACGAGAAATAGAACTGTTTGTTGCACTTGTATCCACCAAAAACTCCTTAGCTGAACCATGCACATCCGCACTAACGTACGGATCACGTTGATCTACAGGTATCGGAACTGGTCCCTCACTCTGTCCCTGGCTGTCCTAGCTGTAAGACATCCCTGTCACCTCATCTGTGTCATAATCATCATGATAATACTGTCCTCCCCTAGGGCAATCAAAATAGTTTTGATCAGTACGACCCTGCGGGGCCACAGCATTCTGAGCCCTGTCCTGGCCACCAGCTCCACAACCCCGTCCACGAGAACCTCGTCCTCTCGGGACCGCCACCTACTGCAAAAGCACAGGACACTCGCTATGCCAGTGTCCCTCCTCTTTACAGTATGTGCACTGATTCGGCCCTATAGGTGTAGTATTCCTGCTAGTACGTGGAAGCTGCCGCGTCAAACTACCTCGTCCTCTACCATTCCCTCTAGAAGCCTGCTGCAATAATACCTTTGTCTTCAAATCCTTGTGCTTCTTCTCCATCTTCTCCTTATCCTCATTTTCCCTGTGCTTATAATACTGTGCCATATTCGAAATAACAGAAGGGGAAGAGGTAGACCAGGTGCTCTCGGAAGCCTGTAATCGAGTCGCAATCTCAGGAAGCAAATTGGAAGCAAATCTATTAACAAACAGTCGCACACCATCTTCGATCGACAAATCCTGCCCACTATAATCTAGGAACACACCTTCGAACCAAGTGAAAAAGTCAGACACACTCTCATCTTTCTTCTGACGACAAGCCGATAACTTGTCCCAATCAACTTTTCTCGGAGGGATAAGAGAATGCATATATGTAATGATACGGCCGGGCAAAGCAAGTATCTCTGCTTTAGGCTTCTCACCATTCTTCCTCTCCTGATCCCATACTTTAATTTGATCCCAGGTACCACCCAATTCCACAACGTGATCCTGTGTGTGTACTTGTCTCCAAATATCAACTGGAACTAGTAAACCAAAAAACATCTCAATATCTTCAAGCGTCATTATTGTTGAAGAGGCACCCTCCGTCAACTCTTTATAATAAGCAGTCGGATTTTTCCTGGGGTCAGGTAACTGAGTCTTGAGGGATAAAACCTCACTCCTTTTCCATGGAGTATAAACCCATTGTTCTTGAAAACGGCCCACTACCCCATGCCTAGTAACAGCATTATTCTGATCCCTTAGCTCTGGTATTTCGGGATGATAGATCGGATGAACCTCCTGCATCGGAAACTGAGATACTGGGGTTGGGCTCTTCTCAAGCAGCATACCGCGATAAGCAACCAATGTCGCAACATTGCTAAACACTTGACCAGGCTCCATATTAGTGACATATACATGATCTTTAATATCATATAAAATCCGCGGTGCTACATCATTGAAGCACTGCTCCCAAAGACTGATCAAAGTAGCAGACATATGCTTAAGGGCATGCTGTTGTACAAAGGGCTCATAATCCTTCATCACACTCCACACATCTTCCACGCTATAAATGGGGTTACGGGCCCACTGCGCAGCCTGATTATCCACCACCCTTTTCTCCTCATCTCCCATATCAGATCAGACTAACGTCCACCCCATAAGTTCCATAAATTTCGTCCAGTCTCTATCCTCAGGGCCACGCACCGGTGTCCCACTACTCAGTAATGTCGGGGAGTGGAGGAACACAGTGGGGGTAGCAACAGAAGTAGCAGGCACTAAAGTCACTGTCGGCTCCGTCGTGGGTGTAAGAGCTGGCGAAAGAGACGCCAAAGCAATAGGTGTGGCAGGAGTACTAACAGTCACAGTTGGCACAGATGGCGAGGACAAGGAAAGGGCAGGAGGTGCCGTGGCCAAGGCAGTCTGATCAACAGCAACAGAAGCAGAAACAGCAGAGACAGAAGAGTCTGGTAGCTGGGCCTGGGGGGCAGAGCAGAATATATCTTCTGCAGGGCATATGGGGGTGGGGGTCTAGTATCTAACAGCTCCTCCACAAAAGTATCATTTTCCTCTCGAGCCACATAAGACTTATCAATGTTCAATCGAAATCTCCTATCTTCACGTTCAATCCCTATCTCTTGTTTCTCTCTATCGTGTGCTACAGCCTTCTGAGTCAATGTTTGCTTTCTTATCTTTCGCGCCTCTTTCTCTGCTTTCATTCGCCTCTGTTTAGCTTCCTATTGCCACGCTCGAAGAGAATCAAACATAGACTGCCTACTTCTTCTCACAGACAACTTCTCCTGCAAAAACCCAATTTTTTGTTCATCATAAGTGCCCGTCAAACGCCACTGCAACTCGGCATTGTCCCTCATATATTTGTGCCATAGCGTACTAAACATAATAGGGCCAAGGCCATGCTTCACATACATATCAAAGTTCGGAGTGCCTTCTGGAGGCGCCAGCTGACTTTCTTCCAATCGAGCATCTGCAGAGCAACAACGACAACAAGAAACCAAAAATCGGTTGAACCCAGGCATTTTTAAAAGTAAATGCAAAAACAACAGTTGATGGACAGAATGCAGAACAATGTCATACATTCACCCCAGTACAGAGATCTGGGCCTAAATCCATCGTTTATTTGCTCACCATGCCATTCCAGTTAGAAGGCATGGAGAGCACGGGACCCACGTCTGAACTGGGGTGGCGGAGTGAGCTAAAGAATGATGATGGATTAAACCCAGATCAGTTGCCTGGGGGTGAGTGCTTGCAATGTTCAACACTCCGTCCATCATCCCCTTTGGTTTTGCTATGTTCGCCCTAAGTTGGCAGGGTATGCCCAGACGTGGGTCCCTTGCTCACTTTGCCACTGGATTCAAGATAGCCTGGCTGATGACGGCTGTAAGCCAGAAACCGGTCCCAGGATGCTTGTTTCCGGTCCAGGGAAGACATGGCTTGGCAGTTCGGGCTGGACTGTTCCCATGAGGCACAGGGTCAGACTGATTTGCATATGGCCATGTCTGAACTGGGGTGGCGGAGTGAGCTAAAGAATGATGATGGATTAAACCCAGATCAGTTGACTGGGGGTGAGTGCTTGCAATATTCAACACTCCGTCCATCATCCCCTTTGGTTTTGCTATGTTCGCCCTAAGTTGGCAGGGTATGCCCAGACGTGGGTCCCTTGCTCACTTTGCCACTGGATTCAAGATAGCCTGGCTGATGACGGCTGTAAGCCAGAAACCGGTCCCAGGATGCTTGTTTCCGGTCCAGGGAAGACATGGCTTGGCAGTTCGGGCTGGACTGTTCCCATGAGGCACAGGGTCAGACTGATTTGCATATGGCCATGTCGGAACTGGGGTGGCGGAGTGAGCTAAAGAATGATGATGGATTAAACCCAGATCAGTTGACTGGGGGTGAGTGTTTGCAATGTTCAACACTCCGTCCATCATCCCCTTTGGTTTTGCTATGTTCGCCCTAAGTTGGCAGGGTATGCCCAGACGTGGGTCCCTTGCTCACTTTGCCACTGGATTCAAGATAGCCTGGCTGATGACGGCTGTAAGCCAGAAACCGGTCCCAGGATGCTTGTTTCCGGTCCAGGGAAGACATGGCTTGGCAGTTCGGGCTGGACTGTTCCCATGAGGCACAGGGTCAGACTGATTTGCATATGGCCATGTCGGAACTGGGGTGGCGGAGTGAGCTAAAGAATGATGATGGATTAAACCCAGATCAGTTGACTGGGGGTGAGTGCTTGCAATGTTCAACACTCCGTCCATCATCCCCTTTGGTTTTGCTATGTTCGCCCTAAGTTGGCAGGGTATGCCCAGACGTGGGTCCCTTGCTCACTTTGCCACTGGATTCAAGATAGCCTGGCTGATGACGGCTGTAAGCCAGAAACCGGTCCCAGGATGCTTGTTTCCGGTCCAGGGAAGACATGGCTTGGCAGTTCGGGCTGGACTGTTCCCATGAGGCACAGGGTCAGACTGATTTGCATATGGCCATGTCTGAACTGGGGTGGCGGAGTGAGCTAAAGAATGATGATGGATTAAACCCAGATCAGTTGACTGGGGGTGAGTGCTTGCAATGTTCAACACTCCGTCCATCATCCCCTTTGGTTTTGCTATGTTCGCCCTAAGTTGGCAGGGTATGCCCAGACGTGGGTCCCTTGCTCACTTTGCCACTGGATTCAAGATAGCCTGGCTGATGACGGCTGTAAGCCAGAAACCGGTCCCAGGATGCTTGTTTCCGGTCCAGGGAAGACATGGCTTGGCAGTTCGGGCTGGACTGTTCCCATGAGGCACAGGGTCAGACTGATTTGCATATGGCCATGTCGGAACTGGGGTGGCGGAGTGAGCTAAAGAATGATGATGGATTAAACCCAGATCAGTTGACTGGGGGTGAGTGCTTGCAATGTTCAACACTCCGTCCATCATCCCCTTTGGTTTTGCTATGTTCGCACTAAGTTGGCAGGGTATGCCCAGACGTGGGTCCCTTGCTCACTTTCCCACTGGATTCAAGATAGCCTGGCTGATGACGGCTGTAAGCCAGAAACCGGTCCCAGGATGCTTGTTTCCGGTCCAGGGAAGACATGGCTTGGCAGTTCGGGCTGGACTGTTCCCATGAGGCACAGGGTCAGACTGATTTGCATATGGCCATGTCTGAACTGGGGTGGCGGAGTGAGCTAAAGAATGATGATGGATTAAACTAAGCCTGGGCGTAGTTCGCGAAGTAGCGCTACGCGAAGCTACGCAAAGTGCAGTTCGCACTACGCGAGCTACGCGTAGCACTACGCGAACTGCGTAGTGTGCTGTTCGCAATGATTGCACAGTGCCGGATGCTTGTCCGCACTGTGCAATCATTGAAAACGGCATCTTGCACAGTGCAAGCTGTCTTTTACTGCCGCTCGAGTAGATTTTTACTTGAGCGGCAGCTTTCTCAACGCGGACTGGTAGTTTCTCATCGCGAGCGGTCGCGAGCATACGTGACCACTCGCAATGAGAAACCTGACCTCCCGCGTTGAGAATCTCGCCGGGAGGTTTATTTTCCACGCTCGCGATCGGCAACTTGATGTTGCTGATCGCGAACGAGAAAAAGTCTCGCCAGGATGTCATTTTGCTTGCTCGCGGTCACCAACTTGACGTTGAGGACCGCGAGCAAGCAAAATTGACCGCTGCACTACGCTACGCTACGCGTGTTTGCACTGTGCTACGTGCAATTCGCGTTGTGCGAAGTAGCGCAAACTTCGCAAACTACGCGAGCGTAGCGTAGTACTTCGCCCAGGGTTAGATTAAACCCAGATCAGTTGACTGGGGGTGAGTGCTTGCAATGTTCAACACTCTGTCCATCATCCCCTTAGGTTTTGCTATGTTCGTCCTAAGTTGGCAGGGTATGCCCGGACGTGGGTCCCTTGCTCACTTTGCCACTGGATTCAAGATAGCCTGGCTGATGACGGCTGTAAGCCAGAAACCGGTCCCAGGATGCTTGTTTCCGGTCCAGGGAAGACATGGCTTGGCAGTTCGGGCTGGACTGTTCCCATGAGGCACAGGGTCAGACTGATTTGCATATGGACATGTCTGAACTGGGGAGGCGGAGTGAGCTAAAGAATGATGATGGATTAAACCCAGATCAGTTGACTGGGGGTGAGTGCTTGCAATGTTCAACACTCCGTCCATCATCCCCTTTGGTTTTGATATGTTCGCCCTAAGTTGGCAGGGTATGCCCGGACGTGGGTCCCTTGCTTACTTTGCCACTGGATTCAAGATAGCCTGGCTGATGACGGCTGTAAGCCAGAAACTGGTCCCAGGATGCTTGTTTCCGGTCCAGGGAAGACATGGCTTGGCAGTTCGGGCTGGACTGTTCCCATGAGGCACAGGGTCAGACTGATTTGCATATGGCCATGTCTGAACTGGGGTGGCGGAGTGAGCTAAAGAATGATGATGGATTAAACCCAGATCAGTTGACTGGGGGTGAGTGTTTGCAATGTTCAACACTCCGTCCATCATCCCCTTTGGTTTTGCTATGTTCGCCCTAAGTTGGCAGGGTATGCCCAGACGTGGGTCCCTTGCTCACTTTGCCACTGGATTCAAGATAGCCTGGCTGATGACGGCTGTAAGCCAGAAACTGGTCCCAGGATGCTTGTTTCCGGTCCAGGGAAGACATGGCTTGGCAGTTCGGGCTGGACTGTTCCCATGAGGCACAGGGTCAGACTGATTTGCATATGGCCATGTCTGAACTGGGGTGGCGGAGTGAGCTAAAGAATGATGATGGATTAAACCCAGATCAGTTGACTGGGGGTGAGTGCTTGCAATGTTCAACACTCCGTCCATCATCTCCTTTGGTATTTTTAAAAGTAAGCCAAATTCGTTATGTTGCCTGGCAAAGTGTTCACAAACACTTTGTATCCGAATCAGTCCCCAGACCGTACCAAATGCAAACCAAAATCAGTCCTCAGACCGTACCAAAGACAAACCAAAATGGTACCATATCCGCAAAGAACCAAAACAAACTCACCTGGTGCACACAGGTCAAACGAATTTATTCTCCACTGCCGACTCTTCGGACCAAACGGTCCGATCCAAGGGTTTCGCCGTTCAGTACCCCAGTCGGGGTGACCACTGGGCGAGGCACCGACCGGTCAGACAGACGGGGCAGCTGCGAGTTCAGGAACTCTCTCGTGCAGGGATCCCTGGTCCGCCCGTCCGACCCGACAATGGCTCCGGCCTCCTCACCCGTCCGCGGGCGAGGATGGGTCACACGATGGGGTCCCTGTTCGGGCGCCAACTGAAGAAAGTGACCTGATTATGGCCACCCGGGTCACTCGCGACCACCTCTCAGCCATTCCATACAAATGAAGAGTCGGTCAGACAGTAGAGAATACAAACCAAGTATATTTATTCAGGTACACTCGAGCGGAGTCCAGTCTGACCAGCCTCCTGGGATTGCTGCAGAGGGACTGACTTCAGCAAACATGGTGATACATTATGTACAATTCAGAACCAATGAAGACCCGCCCTGACTGGAAATTTCCAGTTGGAGGCAGCTAGACAAAGAATGTACAGAAGGATAAGTTTCGATCCTGAGACTGGGCACACATTATCTTCGTGCCAAGGTCATTCTGCCTGCGCCCATCACTGGACTAGTGGGAGCAGGCCTCTATCTAGTGGGAAAGGTATGCGCTAATAAGAACAGTGCATTCATTAGTACAGCAGGGCCCAACAGTGAAGAAGAGGAAAATTACCAAAGCTGCTTCTAGCAGAGACACAGAGAGATCAGTTTCGCCCATGGGTCAAAATGGCGGCTAAAACATAAAATGGTGCTGCGAATGCTAACTTATGCAGAACAACATGTAACAACACCACAAAGACATTTCTTATATTCCAACAGGAGGAGAGACTGCAGAAGGAGCAAGGTCCATTGTTTTCCCTCGACTGGGGGATGTAGTGTCTTGCGAGTTTTATAATGGAACCCTTTTGGCTCCGAACGGACTCCGTAGAGCTGTGACATAGATGTTAGAGTGGAATTCAATGAAAGCTTGTGCAGCGTAGTCATTGACGGGTACCCAGACTGGGGAAGTGGCTATAGGGGACATCCAGGGAGAGCTGACTGTCTGAGAGCATACTAGGAGCAACACATGTTGCGGAGTGTTCCCCTGATCTCTTATAACTGGTTACTAGAGGGAAACACTTTCAAGTGTCAGTGCCTGCCAGATCGATTGGGTATGCTACATCCTTCGGCCTGAGTGGACCTGCAACTGCCATGACCATTATGCAGGTCCAATTGGGGCTACTACTGCCTTCAGCCTGAGTGGCTCTGTAACTGCTGTGATTACTGCTGAGATTACTGCATCAGTCCAATCTGGGCTGCTATTGCCTTCTGGTCGAGCAGGGATGCAACTGTTGTGATTACTCAGCGCTGCCTTGGCCTTAAGCCTAAGAGGACTGCATCTACCTTGATTGCTGTCCTGACCTGATCAGGGCTTCTACTGCCTACTGGCCTAGTCAGGGCGCTGCTGCTTTTTGGCCCACTCAAGGCCACAGCTGCCTGTGTCAGGCCTTGGTGGGCCCTTCAGCAAACTGGCTGTCTGATGGAGCCACAACAGGTGGGCCCACAACTATATCCAGGCATCTGGACTGCAGCACCATGGGAATGAGCAAGGTGGTCATGTGAGGAGAGACAGAGCCCGTACCTGGCCTATCCAACAACCCCTGGAACTATCTTCATTCACCACGGCCTCTGCTTCCAGGAGTGCGGCAGGCTGCCTGATCTGCTCTGGAGGAGCAAGGGAAAGACTAACGCATAACCACTACACCACAAGGGGTAAAAACTAAAAGACATTTGAGCTGAGTGCACATTTGACTTTAGGAGGAAATAGTGACATTACTGCTTGGTCCTTTTACCTACCTACTGGGGGGACCAATCATCAAGGTGTCATCCGCTGGGATTTGCTGAAGGGACTCGATTGGTGTAGCACCACAAGGGAGAATCGTATGCAGGGCCACTACCCTGTATAGTAAGTTGGAGTGTATAGTATTTAGTACTGCTGTGTGATTAGAAGTGCTTTTCTTTTTTTTTAACAATAACCATTGGGCTGGACACAGAAGTTATTGTGTCTGTTGGATGATTATTGAGTGCTGACCTTAGACCGCTGCACTACCTCCCTGTGGAGCCCATGTCTGCTCATCCACACAACCTGAGGGTCAAGTGGGGAGAGGGTTGTCCGTGGCTTGGTTTGTAGACCTTAGAAGGACAGACCTCAGGACTCCACCACCATGGCTGAGGCCCAGAAGCCTATACCTGTCCTATTGCGCCCCAAACAAGGTCTGACAATTGGTCTCTGTCTTGCCAATCTGTTGGTAATCCAGTTGCATCGTCTCCTTTAACTGTTTGTTTGTTGGGTGGCAATTCCATGTTTAGAAGTATATTGTCTTCCGTTGTGTATAGTGGCATTGCTGTTCTGCACTGTCTCTTTTGAAAGAGATATTGTGCAGGTTTCTTCAGATTAATAGGTTATTCTCCGTTAGCATGGCATATTTTACAAGAGTGAATATTAAACCCGAAGTGTGTCCTGCTGCATCTGTCGATCCTATTATGTGTAGAAGAAAGTCAATGGTCTCGACATTTGACATCTTGGGGCATATGTACAAGCCCCTATCGCCACAGGAACATCACTTTTTACGATGTTCATGTGGCGAGAGGGGCTTCGCCTTATTTACAAGGCAGCGTTACGCTGCCTTGTAAATAAGGCCCCCTTGCATGCTATGCTTAGCGTGAAAGGGGAGGGCAATAGGTGTTGCTGTGGGCATTCCACCGCAACACCCATTGATTCTGACGCTGCCCCCTATTTACAAGGGAGGTGTAAATAGGAGGCAGCGCCAGAATTAAGACCAGGAAAAACCTGGTCTTACCGTGGCGCAACAAGGAGAAATGTTTCACTTCTCCTCGTTTTTGCTGTTTTCCTGTGTGCTGCGTCACCCTTCCTGCACATAAACAATAATTTTTTTTAAATGTCGTTTTGCAACTTCTACGTGTGCTGCATTAAGCAGCACACATAGAAGTTACAAAACAGCATATCAAGATTGTTTATGTGCAGGAAGGTCCCCCTGCACGCAGACACCCTTGCACTATGGTGCAAGGGTGCCTGCATTGGCGCTAGGCTGCTAAGTGTAGCGCCAGCGCAGGGGGAAATGCAGGGTTGCACCATATTCTTGTAAATATGGTGCAGCTCTGCGTTTCTGAAGTGGCGGAGTGAGGCGTTAAGCCACGAAGGCCAACGCCTCACCCCGCCACTTCCCTTGTACATATGCCCCTTTGTATTTTGTTTGTGTTAGATCTGGCCCGTCAAATCAAATGTTTATGTCTCCTAAAGTACATTCGTGTGGTTTCCGTCATCATGTCAATTAAGGAATCTTTGAAAAGTATTTGCTGAAAATCTCACACCTGACAAGAAGAAAGTAAAAGGAGAGGTTTGCCTTTAATAGCTGAGTTGTCAATGTTGTTGTGCAGAAACTAGAGGTTCGCCCTCCAGCTCCTGGTTGCAATCAGCCCGACCCCAGGCTGGCGGGAAACAAAAGTAAAACATTTAAAAAAAACAGCGTTATCCATGTTTAACTGAAGCACATTTCACAGCCTGCAATTCCACGTGAAACATATGGGAGACATAAATAACTCTCCACCTTGAATAAGAACACTGTTTTCCAGCCTTCACATTTCTGAAGTGTTAGCTCATCTTACATTCCAGTTAACTGGCTGTCAGCACAAAGCCCTGAGTGGCCATAAACTGTTGCCCTCCAATAAATTAACTTGAGCGGTTCATCTGCAAATGCTTTTTAAGCACCAGCATGTCTATGTCCATTGCGCCCGGGCCAAGATTCTCAAGAGAGTCCAGGACCAGCTGGAGAGAACAAGCATTGGCAAAGTCAATTGGTCTCTTCTTTGAAAGGCGTACCTCAGCATTTGGCTTTGCCAATGCTGTTTACAGATGCTGAACAGCATTGTCAAAAACAAAAAGAAGTATGATTGCTGCTAATGCTAAATAGCATCAACACAAAAAGAGCAAAATCCATCTTGATGATCTATGCATGTGTATGCATCCCCACATATTCGCATGCACACGTCAGGACGCAGAGGTAATTTTAGCTTTTTTTTTAAATGTAACCTTCTAAGATGGCGAACGCTATTCGTGGTCCTGTTAGATAAAAAATTCAATCAAAGGTTTGTGAAAGGGCATTGAGATAAAGGAGTGGCCTTGAAGCAAATTGCAGCTGCCAGGCCCTTCTTAAAATTTTTTTTGTTTTTTTGTTTTTTATTGAAATCGAACAGTAGGACATGTTTCGCCTGCTCTCCGACTCGCCAGGGCAGTGGAGGGGGCGATCTACAGCTGTGGGACGGTGGCTGCCCTCCCACCCTCTCTGTGAAGGGGCTGTTTCCCCCTCCTGCATCGAAACTGGTCATCGCACAGCAGAGGCTCACCACGGCTGCTGGGTGCCCCCGATTTCATCTTGTCCAGCAGCCCTCACATCGCCCGGCCCTGCCCCGGTTGCAACGGCTTTGTCCAGCGGCCGACACCTGAACTGGGCCTGGCGAAGAGGACTGCTACTTTGCCGCCTTAGGTGGGGGCCGCCGCGCTGCTAATCATCGTGGAGTACATGAAGTTTGCTGGAGGAACCACGCAGCAGCTTGACACTCAGGGAGTGTGCGGCTGTGCTCCCCTTGCAAGACCGCGGCCCATCAGCCCCTCGGGCACCCAGAGGCAACTCCGACGGTGACTGCATACCGGGGGTTGCCCAGACACTGAATCTCCCGACCTGAGGCCTTCGCAGTGCAGGTACACCTGGCCTCACCTGCTCATCCCAAGCCAGCAGTACGGCCTATGAGCACCCTCGTCCCCGGGAGAAGAATAAAAAATTAGCTAGCATTCTCGCCAAGAATTTTCAATTCTATTAAGGACACGGAGGCGAGGATTATGCTTCTCTTTCATCTATTTGCTACTCACAGCAGCCAATGAAAAACGTTTTGTATGCAAATAAAACTACATTTCCCATGATGCTTAGTTATACATCACATCCTGCATGACCCTATAAGAGCCACCATATCCTGTTGCTGAGCCTCTTTCTTTGCTCGAACATTTTAGTCCAATAACATTAACTCAAGTCCAAACAACCATCCTCCAACGTGGAAGAACCAGAACCAAACTGGAAAGTATACGTCTTCTTAACCGGAAGTACTTCTATTCCATCTTCTTTTCAGAACCTGAAAGGAATGAAACACAGGAAAAAACCCGTAACTTTTGCTTAACAGAGTATAAAATACATACGGGTGGGCAAACATTACAAACATTGTAATATAACCGGGTGGGATAATCCTCGCCTCCGTGTCCTTAATAGAATTGAAAATTCTTGGCGCGAATGCTAGCTAATTTTTTATTCTATTACAGGACCGGAGGCTTCTGATTATGCTAGTTTAACGCTTATCAACCACAACTGAAGCTATATCACCCACCGGTTTATAATAAAATTGTTTAAATGTAGACTCAGAAGACCAATCAGCAGATCTCATAATATCTTGAATGGTAGAGCCCAACATAAAGGTTTTTGATGCCATGGCACCACGAACAGAATGCGCCCCAAACAGTTGGGTATCAATACCAGCCTCTTGCATAACTGACTTTAACCATCTGGCTATGGTAGCCGCCGACACAGGTTTATAGGGTTTCTACAACGCAATCAACAATTGTGCCGAACCCTCCGGTCGTATAGACCGAGTACATTCCTCATAGGCCTTGAGACACTGAACCACACATAGCTTTGCATTACTAGGAAAGGCATGATATTCAACACTTCTTGACAAAGTTTTGGTCCTGGCAGTAATGTTAAAGGAAACTCCCTCCAGAGTAAATACTCTACCTGTAAGATCCAGAGCTTTCACGTCGGGGGAACGTCGACAGGCAGAGAGGCATAACAACATAGCTAACTTGCATGTTAGTTGTTTCCTTGTTAACAAATTATTGACTGGCCATTTATCAAATAAGGAAAGAACTAGAGAAACATCCCACAGAGAGGAGTATTTAGGTTTGGGAGGATTCGCAACCCTAATACCCTTTAATAACTCACAGACTACCGGGTGCATCCCCACAGGTTTGCCATCCATCTGGGAATGACCAGCCGAAATGGCTGAACGGAGATTATTAACTGAACGGTACGCCAAACCTTCTGACGCTTTTTCCGATAAGAATTCACAACATGGGATAGGTCAGCCCCCACGGGATCCACGTGTCGTTCCACGCACCAACAAACCCAGACCTTCCAGGCTGAAGAATATCGTTTCCTGGTGGAGGGAGCCCAGGCTTGTTTGATGAAAGCCGCAGCTTTGTCCGAAAATCACAGCATTTCCCATCTTTGCCTGAAAGCCTCCAGGCCATCAGGGACAACTGCCCCGATAACACCATCGGGTGCATTTCTCCAGGAGGGCCCTGGAGCATCGTCGAGGACCACGGGATCATCCTGGGGGAGTCGCAGCTCATCTCCAATAGTATTGGGAACCAGGGCTGCGTCTTCCACAGGGGAGTTATTAGAATCACCTCCGCCATGTGGCGGGATACCTGTGTTGTCACCCTGGGAATCAAGATAAAGGGGGGAAAGGCATAATTCAGACCTTTGGACCAGTCTTGAGAAAACACATCTGTCGCTTTTGCTAACGGATCTGGCCTCCAGCTGAAAAACGTCTGCAGTTGACGATTCAGCCTGGACGCAAAGAGGTCTATCTCGCATGTGCCCCACACAGCTTGAAGCCAATTGAATATCTGGGGCTGGAGTTGCCAGTTGCTGTAGTCTTTGAGATACCGTGAGTTCCAATCCGCTACTACGTTGGATTGTCCCGGAAGGTATTCTGCTACAACAGAAATCTGACGACTCAGGCAGTAATGCCAGAAGTCCTTTGCTATCTCCGCCAGTAGTGACGACCTTGTGCCTCCCAACTTGTTGTTATACCTCACTGCTGAGATATTGTCCATCCGTAGAAGGATGCAACAGGAGACCTGTTTGGGAGAGAGTGTCCGGATCGCGAACGACCCCGCTAACAGTTCTAGGCAGTTAATATGCAGCTCGAGCTCGCGCAGGAACCACCGACCTCCGGTGGAGATATCTCCGCAGCGCTCTCCCCAGCCCCACCGGCTGGCGTCCGACTCTATGACAACCTCTGGTTTGAGAGCCGAAGATGGCTCTGCCGTTCCACGCTTCCACGTGGCCCAGCCACCACTGTATCTCCTCTCACACTTCGTGGGAAAGTGGAACCCAGTCCGTGTAGGACAGACCCTTCCGAAGGTGTTGGATCTTCAATCTCTGGAGGGCCCTGTAATGAAGAGGGCCCAGAAATATTGCCTGTATGGAGGATGCCAGAAGACCCACGATTCTGGCAATCACCCGCAAAGAGACCGTCTGCTTGGACAACAGTGTGGAAAGCTCCTTCTTGATATCTCTCAATTTGGAGCGGGGTAGGCTCAACTGGGCCGTTTGCGAATTTATGACGAACCCCAGAAAGTCCACTGTCTGAGAAGGACATAGAGCCGATTTGGGTTCGTTGATCACAAAACCCAAGTTTTGAAGAATAGACATGGTTATGCGCAAATGCTGAGCAGCTAAAGTCGGGGTCTGTGCCATGATGAGTATATCGTCCAGATACACTATCATGCGGACGCCCTGTTCTCGTAAGTGCGCTATCACCGGTTTCATCACCTTGGTGAAGCACCACGGCGCCGAGGAAAGTCCGAAAGGAAGGACCAAATATTCGAACCACCGGTTCCGCCACTGAAACTGCAGAAAACGGCGGTGAGGAGGAAATATAGGAATCGACAGGTAGGCGTCTTCAGATCCAACCGGACCATCCAGTCCCCTTCCTTCAGCAAATCTGCCAAAAGATGGATGCCTTCCATCTTGAAATGGTTGTAAGTCATGAAGTGGTTGCACTCCTTTAGATTCAGTACTAACCTGTGACCTCCGCCTTTCTTCTGAACCAAGAATATGTTGCTGCAAAAACCGCGAGGACCATCGTCGCAATATGCAATCGCGTGTTTCTGCAGCAATTCGTCGAGTTCTGCATCTATAAAATCTCACTCTAGTTGGGAAAAAAAGAGTTGTCGGGTTGAATGTCCTGGAAAGGAGTCTGATAAACGTCTAGGTGAAAATCCTGAATTGTCTGTAGAACCCACGCATCTTGTGATATCAGAGCCCAATTGTGATAGAATAACCGAGTACGACCCCCCAAGGGTAACAGAAAGCTGTCGGTAGCTCTTACCTGCAGACTCTGGAGCTTGGAAGCCCGCTCGATGTCCAACTCTGTTAAAGCGTCTTCTGTTGAAGCGCTGCCTGGTGGGATAGAATGTTCCACCACGAGTGGAATCCCACTCGCCTCGACCACGGCCGAAGTCTCCTCGCTGAGGACCTTGGTGATACTGGCGGCCTGGCGAGCGTCCTCTGCCTCGCCTGGCCCGGTTAAGGCCTGCCTGGAAAACACGCTTTATGCCAGACTGGGCCTTGTCAAGGGACGTGAATGTACCTACTTATTTTGAAACGTCCTTCACGAAGCGTTCACCGAAGAGATTACCCTCTGCCAGAGGGCCAGCTTCTGCCGCTGCAAGCTCCGTCAAGTTAGAATCCATTCTCATGAGGAGCGATTTACGTCTCTCAGTGGAGATAGCACAGTTGGCATTCCCCAGCAAACAGATCGCCCTTTGGGTCCACCCAGCCAAGATGTCGGGGTCTACGGGAGCACTAGACTCCTGCGCCTCCAGGGCCATTTCCAAGATTTTGGCTAGTGGCCCGCCACATCCAGGAGCTTGTCCTGGCAGCCTCGCCAGGCACAATCAATTCCCTTCTTAGGGTCTTTAGCGAACTTCTTTAGAAATGTAAGAAGGCTGACGTCTATGTCTGGCGTGTCCGCCACCTTATCAGGGATATCGGGCCTAGGGCACTCGGAACGCAACCTGTTACGCACATCTTTATCGAAGCTTTTGCGCAGGTTGTCGTGAAGATACGCTGCCACTTCTGGGGCTGGTGCCCAATCCGATGACCTAGGGTGTACAATGTCGGCCGGATTAAAGGTAAAGGGTGTGTTCAAGGTTTGGGGTGGATCTTGCTCCACATTCTTTGACTTCCGTGACCGTTTCTTGGGAGGAGCCTCCTCCTCGGGGGTGTCTGTCCCCGTAGTGTCCATATCCGTATCAGTGTCAGTGTCCCTACTTTCTTGGCGCTTAACCTTATCTCCCATGCTGGGTGGAGTAGAAGGTTTAGGTAGTGTTGCTAATGCACCAGCATGGGGCCACGACTTTGCCTTAGGCGCGCCCGATGCCTCGTCCTTTTGAGGGTCAACTGGTGCCGTATAACCATGTCGCTTAGCAAACCTCTCCAACTGCTTAGTAATGGGTTTCAACGCAGCGGCCAGTGCCTGCTGCACAGTACCAGGGACTGCTTTTTCTATGGCCGGGTTGACAGACTCTTGGACAGAGGCGTCCAGAGCTTCAAAAATATTGTCCTCCAAAGAAGTTGTTTGCACTTCCTCTTGGTACACATCATCCTCTTCATACCTGACCCAGTCATCCATTGCTGTGATGTATGTCAATAGCCTTAACAGAATGAGGACTAACACAGAGGAGTAAAGGGGGGAGCCAACCCACATCACACAGAAAAGAATAAGGCACCTAGCTCCTCAGCAAAGCTGTATATTCACTGTTACAGCCCACAGGGCGTAGGGAGAGCCAATTAACAGATATGTGGAGCGTGTGCTCACTCCAGGGGGCCAGACGCTTATTGCAGCCTTTCCAGGCGTATGTAGAACTGTTCCGAGTAAATTCTCCGGTTAAATGAGCTACGGAGCACTCAGGGGGCGCGCGCGACATGCGTAGCCCAAAACCTACCAAAAAGTAGCCCAATTGGGCTACGCACGTCGGAGCGATGCAAGCTCTCAAAGTAACCGCACCGGCAAATTAGGGGAGACGTCAGCGGGAAGCGCGAGGAGCGCGCACAGTAAATCAATAATAACGCTGCCGGAGACAGCGCGGTACCTGCTCCCAGCGGGAGTCTATAAATACGCTGCCCGAACGGGCTAAAAGCAATTAGCATGTGTGTGCTCCCAGCGGGAGTCTGTCAATCACAACGCCCCAGTGGGCTGAAAGCTATAAGGCGCGAAAGCGCGCAACATACAATCAAGGCTGAAGCATAAAGCACATTAAACAGTAAGCGCAATGAAGCACATGAACCAAGTAATGTATAATAATGAAATCGACTTAACTCTGCGTGAGCAGCAAAGAAAGAGGCTCAGCAACAGGATATGGTGGCTCTTATAGGGTCATGCAGGATGTGATGTATAACTAAGCATCATGGAAAATGGAGTTTTATTTGCATACAAAACGTTTTTCATTGGCTGCTGTGAGTAGCAAATAAATGAAAGAGAAGCATAATCCTCGCCTCCGGTCCTGTAAAAGAATCAGAGGTGAGGCGCGATCATGGGGATGAGCAAATCGCCTGCTGTGCCTGCGGCCCCTGGGGCTCTACTTTCCTTGCTTGTGGGGAGCTGTCCTGAATGCGCTGGGCGGAGGTGGCCCTGGGACTACTTACACACCAACGGCCTGGAGCTTGGACATATGACTACAGAGCCTGTGTTAAAGCTGGTTGCAAGGGAACATTTCACTGGCAGGCCCCATTCCTTACAATCTTCATTGTGCGATGTGACATGGCTTGCCTGCCTGCTTTCGTCCCGTGGTTCACGGCTCTGCCTCCTGAGGAGCGACCAGAGGCTGAGAGAGCTGCTCGTGCTATTCGAACTGAGGGAGGCCCCTGGAGCTGTGCCTCCCTAGCTGCCTGATATCTACTGTGGTGCAGACCTTGAGGCCTCATGACTGTGTGGCCTGCTGGCCTCCCTGGGAGAGAGTGGGCCTGAGCTTTCTTGGAGCGGCTTGTGTGGTAAATGTGTGGGTGATCGGTGGGACCCCCTCCTGAACTGTCATTGCCCGGGTGCCTGGGGGCCTAGTTGTCTATCCCTATGGGGACCGAATATATTTGCTCTGACTGCGGCATTGCACCCCCTCGCCGCCACACGGGGCAAGGCCCCGTACCCTCGCCTCTGTGTCCCAGCTGCCTTGGAGGCAGGTGGGTGCCCGAGCCATCCTCTCTCTGCCTCAGTGATCCATGCACTGCCGAATGGGCCATTAACAAAGGCTGCCCCTGCGTTCTCTCTTGATCTGCCTGTGCCTGGCCTCCTTACCCCAGTGAGGTGGACTGTACCAGCTGATGGATACCCCTTCTCTTCCTGGTGGTGGAGTGGAGAGGTGGTGTGGCCAACAGGTTCTCTGTTGCACAGGGGGCCAAAAACAGAGCTCCCTACTCTCCTTCGGCCTAGCACCCTGCACAATATTTCTCCAACATCTTGGCTGGATAAAGCCACGCTGAGGCATTATGCATCCACCTGCTCTCTTTTCATTCCCTGCCTACACTACATTGATTTAGCTGATACTCACGCCGCCTGTGGCAGGGATAGAAAGATAAACACCTGATAACCCTGCTTATCTCGACCTGGACCTGGCACACCTCGCTGACATGCCACGCTTCAAATCCCGTAAAGGGAAACCCAGTGATGTCTTTCTGGACCAAAGCCTCATCAGCAGATTCGGAGGTACCGCCTCCCCCTTTGACACAAGAGACAGAGCCTATATTCTCGGCCACTATTACACAGGGTTACATGGACTGCTCCCTGCAGGAAATTCGCTCTGATATTAGCTCACTCATGGACGAGTTCAAATCCTGCCTACGGAACATCCAGAAAGATGTCTCTGAAATAAGTGAGCGAGTGGACGACCTTGGACGTACAATAGATGCCAGATCAGGAGTTCAGGAGATGTTATGGCAGCGTGTAACAGCTCTTGAAGAACAAAATGTCAATTTGCAAACTAAACAAGAAGATTCAGAGAATAGAAGCCGCCGTAACAATATCTACATCTGGGGGTGCCTAGGAGCGTTGAGGGCAATGATTTCATGTCCTTTACAGTGGACCTTTTCCAGGCGATTCGAGGTGATGACGACACTTCCCCGCCTATCCTTGACAGGGCACACCATGTGGCCTCAGCCTGTGGATGCACAGATGTAGTGCCAGACATTCTGACCAGAGTGCATTTCTTTACTGAGTAAGAAGAGCATCTAGGGGCAAATCTGAACTAGTGTTTCGGGGACATGCTGTTGAACTCTACCAAGCTCTCTTTCCTATCACTCTACGGAAGCGGCGTGATTTCAAGCCTGTCACCGACAAACTCCGCAACCTGGGGTTTCACTACCAGTGGGGCCGTCCCTTTGCTCTTTTGTTGACATGGGAGGGCAAATGCCGCTCTCTGCGATCGCTCACTGAAGCGAAGCACTTGTTGGGACTTGCTTTTGATTCTCAAGACCATGATGCCTCCCCTGTTCGGGGTCCCACTGAAAGAGATCGCCAACATATCTGGACTATGGTAAAACCACAACGCCCGACAAGCTACAGGCGAGGCGTCCTCACAGGAAACCAAACGGGATATTATTCACCACCTCTGCAGCCTAGGAGGGGACTTCTCCTGCCCGCTCCACTACAGGCTCCCTCTGAACATGGACGCTTAACTGCACTCCTGTGCACCAGCACGCATATGATGACACTGTCCCGTATATTCCTCTGCATATTACTGTCGGCGCTGGGCTGCGGGGCCTAGGATAGGCCCTCTACCTACAATTTGTTACCTACTCTATTCTTCCTCTGATGACCAGCCCCCAGCAACTTATTCTCCAGGAGAGGGTCTGGAGCGCTTAGGTGCCAGCCTCCGCAAGTTGTGGAAGTCGCTGTTGGAACCTGTTGGTCTGTTGTTTCTACTGGTTGTACTTTGCTTTCTTTTCCAGGTCGACTTACTCTACCTTCGGGGTCTACTGCATATGACAATTGTCACATTATACATCAGGAATGGCGGGGGGCACCGGTGAATACCCTGTAGCCTCCTCTTATGGGCTTAGTTTGGGTTTTCTTCGGGCTGCCTCCTTCTGGGGACAGTTTGGGTAGTGATGAATTCACCCCCATACCGCCACGGAGCACCCTCTCGTGCTATCTCTTCTCCATATGTACAGGACCCCATACACACCATCTGGCTTCATGTCTATGCTGGAAGACACTAAATTGATATCTCTGAATGTGCTAGGCCTATACTACCCAAACAAATGCAAGCAAATCTGGCGATACATACTGCAACATGACCCTGATGTCGTCTTTCTGCAGGAGACCCATCTGTTGGGGACTGCTCGCCACCGCATGACACATCCGAAATCCCCCAGGCGCCATTGAGCAAACATGAATACTAAAACGCTCGGGTGGGTTTTCTCTGCAAAGCAGGCTTCTACACATCTGTTAACAAGGTGGTCTGGGACGGGGAAGGTCAGTATTTGGCCTTACATCTTTTTCGGGGACAACAGATGCTCACATTGCTCAACATATATGCACCGAACATTATGGTATTCAGGGATTTTAATCTGGTGTGGGATCCCGCTCTAGACCGCAGCGAAGCCACATTTCAACATGCGGGGGCCATGTCTTCTCATCTCAAACGTGACATTGAGAATCTGGGCTAAGTACACGGGTGGCATTACAAACACCCCGAAACGTGGGATTACTCCTTCTACTCACACGTACATACTTCCTACTCCCGCATAGACAACACTTTAGTCACTCACTCCCTCCTTCGACATCTAGACACAGTAGAGCTTTCGGACATCTCTATTTCCAACCACGCGCACCTGGAGCTGACATGGGCGAGCAGTAGCCATTCCCCAAGGAGCCCGTTGCCCTGGCGCCTGTCCCCACACCACCTACGTGATCCAGTAGATATGGCTGAGATACACAAGAGTATCGCTGATTACTTCACTCTTAATACTCTTCCCGAAACCTTTCATACTCTGTGGGACAGGTTTAAGGGTTCAGGGTACAATCCAGGGTACAAACACATCTCTTGCCATTGCATGAGGAAGTGAGGCCAGACTGGTGGAATCTAACTTGATGGAGGAAATTAAACAATTGGAGCAACTGGACAAAGCCACCCCCTCCGGCCGAAACAAACGGCAGCTTTCCGTGCTGCGTGGCCAACTTCGCACTCACTGGATGGGAAAGGCTGAGCGTGCACTCCTGGCACTAAAACAGTGCTACTATACGAGAGGGGCAACAAGGTGGGAAGACTTCTGGCTCATAGACTATGTCAGGCGCCAGCCATGACACATATCGCTAAGTTGCGGACGGACAGCGGGGGATGAGCAATTGCAGAGCGAGACAAACTTCATCCTTGCCACGCAGATTTCCTTGATGAACCAATCACTCTTGAGGAGCTACATTGCAGTGGTCTGGGCTCTACTCCTGGGTAAAAGCCAGGTGCCTGATGACCTCCTGGTTTATTTTTATCGGCTCTTTTTACCCCACTTACAAGATCACCTATTGCAGCTATTTGAATCCTTCACACATGAAACAGGACTCACACCCAGGATGGCCTCTGCCGAAATCTCTATCATACCCAAAACAAGCAGAGACTCGACCTCGTGCTCTTCCTATCGTCCCATAGCCCTACTCATTACAGACACAAAGCTGTTTACTAAAATACTGGCCTCTAGACTCGAACCCTATCTCCTGGGCCTTATTAACCCGGATGAAGTTGGCTTTGTCCGCCATAGACATTGTGCAGACAACGTCAGCCGCATAGCATACTTAGTTGAAAAATCGCACTGTTAGGATATCCTAGCATGCATTCTCTCACTAGACGCAGAGAAGGTCTTTGATAGGGTAAACTAGTCCTTCCTTCGGGCTGTGTTGGTAAAAGTTGGCCTGGGGCTGGGTTTGATCTTTAAGATAATGGCCCGTATGTGGCACCGGCAGCCAATGTCCGGGCTAATGGACAAATCACAAGACCTGTAACCATTCTTCGGGGCATGCGTCAAGGATGGCCACTATCACCCTTATTATTTGCCCTTGCAGTTGAGCCTCTTGCCATCACAATTCGCAACACGGACACTGTGAAAGGCATTCCCTTCGATGGCCAACCGCACAAGATTAGTCTCTTTGCAGATGATCTCCTCAACATGATGTTTCCCTCCCAAGCATTGTGGCCTGCTTACAGGCTTATGAGGCAGTCTCTGGCTTTCGGATCAACATGGCCAAGTCGTCTGTGCTCAATTTAACTATCCGTGACCAAGACCTAGCAGCCCTGCAAAGAACCCTTTCAGTGGTCTCAGGGCACCATTAGATACCTGGGCCTCAACATCACCCCTACGCTCTCCTCCTGGTCTCGGGCTAATTGGCCTCACCTTTGCCGCTCCATCTTGGCTGACTTTCAGAGGTGGAAGCCCCTTCATATCTCCTGGATTGGGCGCGTGAAGTCATAAAAATGAATGTGCTCCTGCGGGTCCTCTATCTCTTCCAGAACCTGCCCATGTCGATTCTGCAGGATGATCTTCTGCACTTACAACGTGACATCTGAACCTTTATTTGGAACGGAAAATGGCCCCAGATAGCCAATGCACTGTTGATGCTCCCACGAAATAGGGTAGGCCTAGCATGACCCAATCTTCTTGAGTAATACTGGGTGGCCCATTTGCGTTACATCTCCGAGTGGGTGGTACGAGAGAGTGAAAAGCACTGGTTCCACATGGACCGAGCGGCGGCGTGTCGGTCACTGTGGGACCTGGTCTGGCTGCCCAACCATGCCCGACCACGTAGTGAATACATTACCACCCCTACTCGGACTGTACTTGATATTTGGTACAAAGTGGCCCTCAAGAAAGCTCTGACTACCTTTCCCTCTCAAAACACTCCTGTCACGCGAAACTCGGACTCCCCTCCAGCGCTCTCACCCCTCTCATTCCACCTTTGGAGCGATGGGGAATGTCGGACACTCCGTGACCTCTTCATGGGAGATGTCATGAAGTCCTTTGGCCAATGCAGGGTGGACTACCAGCTTATGGATTCCTCATGGCTTCAGTATTGCCAACTGCGGCACTGGGCATTACATCCTTTGGTATACACGGTGGCTATTGGTCTTTACACTGACTTTGAAAAGCTTGTCAGAGCCTATAATGGCTCGAGAATCCTAATATCAAACACCTACCATACTCTTCAGCACTCTACACCAATGCACACCCATACTTACCAGTCAATATGGCACAACATCACCCAGGAAGATATAACATCCAAACAATGGGAGACGCTTTGGCGAGATATACCCAAAACCTACTGCAGTCTCTCTCTCTCTTTCTCTATCTCTCTTTCTCAGAGAAGAGGCATACAAATGAATGTTTCAATGGTATCACACACCGTACCGTCTCTCCACCATCTACCTGGTACTTCCCCTCTCTGCTGGCGTTGTAATTAGGACATTGGGGACTTCTGCCATATTTGGTGGTCGTGTAAAGTAATTACCACATATTGGAAGGAGATACTGGGCCAAATTAAAGACATTGTAGGCTACCCGCTTTCCTCTTCTTATTTTACGGTTATTTTGGGCATCCGACCCCCGACCTTGGCCCCAATGACATATGCAAAGTGGAAGCTCATCAGCTACTTGCTTTTAGCAGCACAACAACTTATAGCACTCATGTGGAAGCAGACAGCCCCTCCCTCGATAGCGCAATAGTTTACCTGTGTTTGGCATATTCTAGCAATGGAACAAATATCACACAATTTAGCTAAAACAGAGAAAAAATTCCAATATCTGTGGAAGCCCCTAATTCACTATCTCATGCACATAGAGTTCCCTTGCTTTTGCTCCGTGAAACTCCGGATGTTCCAGCTCCTTGAATAAAACCACCCCTATTGCCCCACTTTATTGTAATGGCTATTATTATGTCAAAGGGAATACTATTCTTTTTATCCCATGCACAATGTCATTCCCCTGCTCACGCCCTCCCTGCAGCGGATCCCGACTAGATGGGTATTGGCACAACTTATGTTATATTCTTTTAAATTTGTGATGTGTGTTGTTTATGGACCAAATATTGATAACCACGAAATTTTTGATACACTTTCATTTGAATTACTGGATTGGGAGGGAGAATTGATTTTAATGGGAGACTTCAATTATGTTATGAATTATAGCATTGATTCCACCAACCGTAGGGTGACGTCTCATAAACCAAGAACTGGTACCTCTCTAAATGACTTGATGAAGCTGTGACGCTTGGCGGACCCTCTATCCATTAGATCCCGGCTATACTTATTATTCTCACCCGGACAAACACTACTCAAGGATAAACATGGTTTTCTCTAAGCGCACTCTGTTAGATAATATGCAGATGTCAGTGTGTCCGAGGGTAGTCTCAGACCACAACCCGATTTATTTTCACTTTTCACCTGATTTGAAGTGGGATAAGTCTGAAAGCCCTAGGTTTACTTTCCCCCGGCACGTATTAACTAGTACTGAATATATACAGACTTGTTCAGGTTTACGTAGTTTTTTTTCTTCTAGTAATAGAGGATCCACTTCCCCTACAACAGTTTGGGATACTATGAAAGCATATGTCCATGGTATAATGTTACAATTCGTGACTAAACAAAATAGAGCTGCAATTGCAGAAGCAAACACTCCCTGGCAAACTGTTCGCCAACTGGAGATACAACATGCCCTTAGAACTACCCAGGGTGCTACAGATGAACATCAAATATTCTGCCAACTGTTAGAAATGCGATCTGGGACTGGACGCAGAATGAAAGAACAGGTAGCGGCCAAATACGTAAAACATAGACAGCTTCAATATGAATATGGGGAAAGGGTAGGCTGAGTTTTAGCTTATCAAATTACAGAAAAACAAACTAAGGGTAAAATTCAGGTCATCAAGGGGTTGGATGGCAAGCTTCACACAAAATCCAAACTTATTTTGGAGCAATTTGCTGAGTTCTACAGTAAGCTCTATAGCCAGTCACAGACGTTTGATCAGCCCAAGTGTAGCAAATATATCCAACAGTGTCATTTACCCTCCCTTACGGGTGAGCAGGCATGCGACCTACAGATAGGAATATCAAGTTTGGAAGTTGAAGGGGCACTGATGGCTGTACCCTCGTGCATGGCTGCTGGAGACGATGCACTCCCGATTGAGTTCTATAAGATGTTTGGAGAAATATTACATGGGGAGTTTCTCTATGTGGTGCAATATATTCAGGCGGGGGGGCTTTTCCGGATAGCTGGAATACAACTAACATTGTGGTCTTCTTAAAAAAGGACAAGCCGGCTGACTATTTGGGTTCTTACTGGCCCATTTCGCTGATTAATACAGACGCTAAAAGGTTTGCCAACATTTTAGCTTGCCGGCTCACTCCACTGATCTCCGGTCTAGTATCCCCACAGCAACATGGATTTTTTCTGGGTAGAGATACTACAAAGCATATCAATACAGCAATCACGGCATTTGATATCGCCGGAAAATGCAAGGGGATATGGGCATGATACTTCTTGATGCTGAGAAGGCATTCAACAGGGTGATCTGGGGCAGCTTATGGATCACGCTGTCTGCCTTTGGTATAGGCGTCAAATTTATTAAAATGATCCAGGCACTTTATATGATCCCACACGCCCGGGTTGCTTATGCTTGGAGTTATTCTGAGCCTTTTCGCATCTACCGCGGGACAAGACAGGGGTGCCCACTTTTGCCCCTTCTTTTTGCCCTTTCTATTGAACCCTATTTACAATCTCTTTTTAGGAATTCAGATATACAACCATGGGTCTATGCCGATCGGAATCTCAAACTTACCGCTTACACGGACGATGTGGCAATATTCTCTTCCAATCCGGCTTTAGCTGTTTCCCAGATTTTCCATGATGCATGTATTTTCGTGGAATTCTCTGGCTACAAGTTAAATTTAGGCAAAACACAGGTCCTTCTGAATTTTAAGTCTGACTTTCCTATTCTGGGGGCTACCACCTCAGCAGTTTATTTAGGCATCAAGTTATGCCCTTTGGTCTCCAATATCGTTAAAATAGACTATGAAACCTTATTATCTGCCACTATTACTAAATTAAAATCACGGAATAAGCTACCGCTCACAATTATTGGGCGAACTAATTTTATAAAAATGAATATCCTTCCAAAGTTTTTGTATTTGTTTCGGGCAATCCCGTTGAGGGTTCCGGATTATTTTTTTAGGCGCCTCAATGGTGCTATTAGTAGTTTTATCTGGGGATATCGGCACGCTAGGCGTGCCAGTCGATTCTTGAAATCCCCTATAAAACAGGGGGGCTCTCACTCCTGGATTTTAAGCTCTAATTCTGGGCCGCTTTTACTGGCCGTGTGCGCAGTATACAGACATACGGCGACTTCAATCGTATGCCACTGTACTATCAGCTTGCTCTAGAAGCAGATGCTATGCTTTTTTTCTACCGTTTCAATGATCCCAATTACTATAAGAGGGTGCGGTTTAAGGTACTGAAAGATATTAGTTGTATTTGGAAGGGAGTCTGCAGGAGATATTCTCTAGGGTTTCTCAATCAAGATACCCCCATATGGGATAATCCTGCCTTCCCTTTTGTTTCTGGTGATGCAACCTGCAGAGTATGGATAGATTGTGGTATTACAACAATGGGCCAACTATTTGACTCAAATGGTTTTAGATTTTTTTCAGACCTGCAAGGAGTCTATAAATTGCCCCACCACTCTTTTTTTTAAATATCTCCAACTGAGGGACTATATGCGCACGGGACATAGACCGATGCGCGGCATCGACAGCTCAGAGTTCTCTTCACATTTCTTTAAGCCCGACATTAAACCAACTATAAGTGGGATATATCATCATTGTCACACTCCATAATAAATGATACCCCATTATTGGCAGCAAAATGGAGTAGGCTTCTTGCATCCAAAGTGTCGGCAGCAGAGGTTCAGATGTCATTAGAGTTGCTGGACCGCTCTATACACTCTGAATCTCAAGCTCCAGCACTGGCGTACGATCTGTCTTTTATATTACACTCCGGACGTAATTCTGAAATGGGTAGCAACATCGTCAATAGGCAGGACAGATAGACCTAGGTGCCCTAAGTGCGACCTCCTGGCTGCCGATGCCCTGCACATGTGTGCGCTCTGCCCGGGCTTGGAAAAATTCTTAGAGAATGCTCCTAATGCGGTAGAATGGCATACCCTTCTCCATCAAATATATGAACTAGAGCTTGCACTGGCTAAGGAAAGAGGAAGATTTGGAGGAATCTTAGATGGGATCTTGTCAATGTCAATGTCAATAATGCTTAGCCTAGCTACACCTCAATCTCCTTTTTGTTTATGTGTGCGCAATCTATGTTAGACGATACCATTTATATTCTTAATTTATGTGGCACTCGAGGGATTTCCTTCTGGCATGAATTAATGTTGGACATTACTTGGACATATGTACATCCATTCCTGTGACTTGTTACGAGCGTTTTTTACTGTGTCCTCTCTTCTTTTCTTTTGATGGTGCTATCCTGTAGGAACTGCAGTGATGTACTGATTTATGTTATGACCAATAAAATTAAAAAAATTTAAAAAGTCATCGCCCCTGCTCACGCTCTCCCTGCAGCGGATCCCGACCTGTATTTGTCATGTTTGTTATCAATTCTTTATATTTATATTTATATATGAGTGTTTCTTTTCCTTCTTTCTTGTTTTTATTTGTGTATTAAGTCATGAGGTGTCCCTAGACAATTATTGTGCACTTATCAGATGCTGCTTCATTGCTGTATCTTACACATATCTAATGTTGCTTTATTGCTGCTTAATCACATGTGTATATATGTATTATTACGCCACTTTGTTATCCTGACAGGACTGCCTATTGTTCCTATGCGCCAATGCTGACACCACAATGTGTATGTTTTGCTATTCTGATATACAATAAACAGAACTTGAGCAAAAAAATAAATGCTGAGTGGGATTGGAGGAATGAGAGAAGCAATGGCTGAAACATGGGTGGGAGACCCACATGGAGAGCACAGTGTCAGGGGTGATAAAGGGAATTTAGCACGTAGGATAGAGAGGGAGAGATGAAGATATCACATGCTCTCATTTGAAGTTCTAAAAGCAGAAGATAAAAGTAGTTCTCTTAATATAAGCAGTGGAACGATACAAGTCATCCAATCAAAAGGATGGTCAAAAAAAGATATGCTCCAGGGGTGGAACAAACACAAGAAGAGGATGGAATGCCAACATATAACAAGCAAACAAATTAGATTGACAAGAAAGCCAGTGAATGATAAGCAGTGGACTGACCCAAAGCTGATCGTAAGCATTGTTTTGTACACAATGGGTTTTCGACAACAGACAGTTAAAGCTACCTGTAGACAGTGCCTAAATTGAGCTGGTGGTTACTGGTGAGTGGCAGATGCATTCTTTTCTGCCCACAGGCACTCATTTAGTTGTCCTGCAGGTGCACACCCAAAAATAAACCATATTTGTACCAGAAAAAAAACATATTTACAGTCCCAAAGACTCAAGATGCCATCTCTGTTTTGTTTTCCCCCATCCAGGTAAAGGCATAGAAGTAGAGTCACTGAGACGGACACTGATGATTGGCTGGGTGACATATCATCAGTGTGAAAAGTCAGTCTTTAAATTAAAAACATATTGTTGTGCTTAGAGGAAGTTCCATGACTCCCCATGACCCGTGTTCCACTTCCTACTTCCCTGATTGGTTGCTGAAATGCTGCATCAAGATGTGATCTCAATCCTTATAGTACAGGAGACGGACCACCACCAGCCAGAGACGGGCCACCACCAGCCACATGGGTGCACTCAAAGGCATAAAAGGTAGCGAGGCCCTTCAAAGCCACCTCCTCGCAAATCCACTTTTCTAGATAATCCAGCATTCTGGGACCCTCAATTTTCTCGGGCAGACCCATAAACCTAATATTATTACGACAGGAGCAGTTTTCAGCATCCTCTGACCTGCTTCAGGGTGTGGATTTTGCCCACATGTCTGTCAGTCACTCTGCAGTCGAAAGGAGTGTGGCTGGTGTGTCGGCCAGGGTTCTCTCAGTGGTAGTAACTCTTTCTGCCAAACATCAGTAGGCCCATATCTACCCGCAAAGTATCTATTTTAGTTTCCAATGTCTCCTGTGAGGATGTGATGGCCTGTATAACATCTTGTAGTGTAAGACTCTCAGCCGAATCAATGAACCATGAGGCGGATTCTGCATCAGTCTGAAGTTCGAACACGCCCCCATGGTCCTAGTCTCGTCTGCGGGTGGTCTTACCCACAGTCTTCTCGAGGCAGAACTGGTTATGCGGCTGATAACTGTGTTTGTTATCAACAAGGGTCAAACGGTGCTCTTTGCAGGAACAGATAATGGTCAGCACCTCGTGACTCACGCTGTCCGCAGATCAAGTCAGGGTGTCTATGAGTTGATTTAGGCAAGTGAGTCCGCCCTGAGGTGCAGGACTGCTCGCAGTAGTATTGACGGTTGTGGACCTACAGGTGTTACAATATGTGATTGCTTGTACGACCTGCTAGAGCCCAGGGGCGCGGGTTCAGGGTCCCCAGCCCTCCCTTGTCCTTCTCTCCCTAGTAGTGGGTGGCCAGCAGAGTCAGTTGAACACAGGCCTCCAGTGGGGCCCTCGTGTCCACTGGGCCACGTCAACACCTTCAGGCCCCACCGGGTATGATATACTATAGAGCAGGGGGGCTATGAGGCCAGGTCTAGCTGTTCCGGCTAGCGCATACACAGCTCGTTCCCAGGCCCCACAGAGCAAGGATCAGGATCACTCCTCTCTGGGTGTCACCAGCTGCCTGGAGGGATGCTCACTCTCCTCTCACCTCAGGGGTAATGCAACGGCTCACCACGAGTCAGTAGCCACTCGCAGAGCCGCCCATCAGCCTATGAGCCGATAGGCCCCATGTACACAGTTCTCGCAGTAGGGCCCAGCACTGGGAGAGCTTAACAGGTAAGCGGAGGCACAGAGCTCACGGCTCGGGCAGCAGAGATCAAGACTCAACCCCTGCCCCTTCAATGGGATAACACATTTTTTTTAATGTCTTTTACAGTTGCTGTGGTGTGAGGTTTATCAATTACAATCCAACTAAGATCTTTTTCGGAATTATTCATTTCTAAGAAGTGTGCAGTGAGTTTTGTCATCGTCTTTTTGCACCTCCCATTGCTCATGTGTTCCAAAATCCTTAACTTAAACCCGTCTTGTGGTCATGGGGGGCATTTTATCAGATAGATGACATTCTCTGAATTACAGGTTACATGGTTCCTCAATTGCCACGGGTATTTCAAACCAAGGTCCACAACTTTACTGTTTGTGGTCAATGGGTAGGCTTTTCATGTTCCACAGGAATAATGCCCTGTCATGTGGGGTAAACCCCAGAGTGTCTTCTCCCCCTCAACCCTTGATCTTTCTGACTGAGGTCTCGTGTGCACCAGAATGTTCCATATGCTTACACTTTTTCTAAAGAAACTACTATTACAGCCATGATCCTGGAAGGTTGACCTCAAGGAGTAGAACAAATCATTGTTCCATCAGGCTCAAAATGAATAACCATATATAACTTGGCCATAAGATCTGTCTCCAATAGATTTGCTGGGGCTGATTGAGAAAACGGTAAACAGCCGTCAATGTACCCCCTCCTATTTCCATCTCCACTGGTTTAGTAAACAAAATCCTCACTACTGCCCAAGAGGATCCTTGTGTGTCCATTGAACTATTGGAAATTGGAAGGTCTCCCTCTCTAATACAAGATCGGGTTGCTCCTGTATCTATGAGCAATGCATACCTCTTGTTATTGATAACTTCCATCACAATGGGTTCATCATTTGTCCTGCGCATCACTGACAAAACTGGAAACATGGAACTATTCTGTGAGCACCTTCGTTGCGTATATCCTCCCACATAATTTGTTTGGAAAGGGTTTCCTCTTCTCACAACCACACCTCCTTGTCGACTTTGAGGTGAAATCGCCCTAGGGGGTGCTTGGTAACTTTGCTGTGGTGGCATTTATTGCACCTGAGGCATTGCTGGTTGCTCTAGACTTTGTGGTAGCATTTGAGGTACATATATTATTTGCGAGTTTGACTGTTACTGCATTCTATTTCCTGGCTGATTGTAAACTCCAGTCCTTCCATTTTGCTCACCCATCTCTTAGTTCTGCAATCTCTAATAAAATGTTCATATCTGTGATAGTAATGACATGTTTGATCGATCCTTTGTGGACCTATCCTGCCTCTCCCGGTATGCAGACAGAATATCGAGTTGCAAATGTCGACTTACCCAAATATCGAGCTGGAAATATCGTGACACAGAAATATCAACAGCAAGAATATCGTGGTCAAGAATATCGAATTTAAGGTAAGAAATATCGTTTTCAAAAATATAGAAGTCATTAATATCGTTTGCAAAAATATATGTTTAAAATATCGATTTTTTTATTAGTGTTATGTATTTTAGTTTATATTTTAAATGTATGTGATGTATGTTTTTGTATACATTATGTTTATGTTTTTAATATATGTGTTAAATTTTTAGTAGTTATCAATTTTATTTTAATTACATTTTTTGTTTTTTAGTTCCGTAGCGGGTTGTGGGTTTATAGGGGAATAGGGTGGGAAGAAATTTAATTAAAATAAATTAATGATGTGTCCAGGAGCGGCTGGGGAGCATGGCGGCCAGTGAGTAGCCGGTCGTGGAGGCTCCGGGAGTCAGGAGTATAATTTTCTTTGATATGCGCTAATTAAGTTGAGAGGATGCTCTGAAAGACTGTGCTATGCGGCCGTTAAAGATTTTGGGAATAGAATAAAACAGAATCTAAAAACAGACGCCGACGGGAAGAAAAAAAAAAGCTCACGTGAGGGCTCGAGGACTCCTTGTTTGGGCTTCCGTTTTCTTCTCTCATCTTGGCGGCGGAGGTGGCAGGTCCGGCGGAATATGCGGCGGCGGAGGCGGCCGCCGATGGACTAGTCTGGGGGACTCGAGACACTCGACAGCCGTTTTGGTCCTGCGCAGCCCTTGAGGTGGAACGAGGGCAGAGAGCCGTGGCCCGGATCCCTGTTCAGGGCGGCAGAGGCAGGGGCAGCACAAGCGCAGTGCGCCCAGTGCAGGAGCCACAAGGAAGTCTCAAGAAGACGAAGGCTGCAGGGAAAGTCACCGCCGGTGGGGAAGCTGGAGCAGGTAGGGAGAAAAGCCCAGCACAAGGCTGCAAGGAGGGGGATACTAACCTGGGAAAGAATCTTGTTGGAGTTTTGGAGGAGGGGGTGAAAACAGACATCAGAGGCACAGGCATAGGGGGACAAAAGAGATATGCCCTGAGAAGTGCGGGCTTAAATCAGCATAAGAACTCTGCTAATATAGATTCCAAACTATCTAAAAGTAACTGGGACAGTACTCAAAAGCAGGAATCTCAACCCGGGAAAAATTACATAACCACACGGCCCCCCCAGCTCAAAACAGTAGTGGAGGAGTGGGATAATCCCATAAGGAGAAAATCTAGAAAGATAAAAAGTCCCCCTCTAAGTCAACACAAAGTAAAACTCATCCCTTCGCTAAGGAGCTTCTTTAAGGTTATGCCAAGGACTTTAACATTAAAACATATAGATTTCACTACCTCTAACAGTGCCCCCAAAGCATTTGAATATCCGGAAGGTATCCTAAGCCCTAACAGGTTTCAAGTACTTGCAGATGATTTGAAGCCAACAAAAGAAGAGGGTATAAAGGGAATTCCAATGGCAGATGAAGAAAATGAAGATACAGTTATGAGCCCCCTGACGAACCAAGGGGAAATGGGGCTCTTGAGAGACAAGCAATTAGGTAGAAATGATCCAGGACCAGTGTTAGTCCAGAGAAGTGAGCTTCCAGGCCAGGTTGCCTCCCAGTCAGTTTCAGACTTGGTGCAATTGCTGACAATTGAAGTCAGAAATAGATATGAAGTGTCGGAAAAAAATCAAGCTGAGATTAAGTTGACATGCGAAAAAATGGAGGACAAGCTAGACTCATTAGCAGCCAGAACGGCAGCCTTGGAATCCACTGTAATGACGCTAGTCACTCAAACAGAAGAAAACGCAAAAGATATCATCCGGATGAAAGAAAAAGAAATGGGTTTTCAAGAGAAGCTTGAATCCCTTGAAAACTCTCAAAGGAGAAACAACATACGTTTGCTTAAAGTCCCCGAGGGGGCCGAAGGGAACAACCTCAAGGAGTTCGTAGTTAAATTGATCAGACAAGCTACCCAATTTGACAGCACAGAGCAAGCCCTTATAGCTGATATCCAAAGGGTTCACAGGAATCATTTTAGGCTGAATCCGAATAAAACAAGACCCAGGAAAATTTTAGTTCACTTTCTAACATACAAACTGAAGGAGGTGATTTTGAATAAAGCTCTCAAGATGAGCTCATTAACAGCAGAAGGAATAACTTTTGAAATACCTTCTGATGTTTCATCTATCACAGTAACCAAGCAATGGGAGCTGGGGAAGCTTCTCGACCCCTCCAGGAAACAGGACGCTACTGCGCAACTAAAATTTCCCACTACACTAAAAGTGATGCATAATAATAAAATGCAAGTTTTTAGACGGGTGGAAGATGCGGAAAATTTCCTGCAATTTATTTCGGAGGGAGCGGTAAGCTAGAGGAAGAAAAGAAAAGATATCTCCTCTCTCTAATCCCGTTGGTTAAGGCAATAAATATTGATAGGTAAGGAGCATAAAATAGTCCCAAAACAGTTTAAAACATGAATTATATATTCTTCTGACTCTAGGAGGGGGGCCTCACAGGCCACTGTAGGGCCATTAAGGAAAGAAGAGGGGGTTCTCCAGGGTGGGGCTCACGAGGGGGTAAGGGGGGGGAGTACTGGGTGGGGAGCAGTGGGAGAAAATTTTAAAAAAACATGTCCGATTCGCTTTGATATGACCCTTAAAACGTTTTGGGTGATTGGGATATGACACAGCCAATAAATGACCCTAACGTACAGTTAAGGGTCCTGTCATGGAACGTAAATGGTTTAAGAACGAAGTATAGGAAGGAAAAGATTCTTCAATACCTTAAAGATGCCCCGGAACAAGTTCTTATACTGCAAGAGACACACCTAACAGACACAGAAATGAGAAACCTAGTTAAGTCTAGAAGTTGGGTCCAGGATATAGTCTGTAGCACACAACAGTTAACAACAAAGGGTGTGGCAATATTAATCCAAAGAAACCCTTCTATTATTGTAGAAAGTAGTAAAGTAGATAAAATGGGGAGATGGGCCATAGTCAAGATTAAGTGCCATTCTCACAAATTTACAGTGGCAGGGTATTATGGGCCAAACATAGATGACCCAGCCCCTTTTAGAGGCCTGCTCATGGAACTATTAAATTTTCCAGATCCTATAATCCTTGCAGGAGACTTTAACGTAGTTTTAGACCCGGTTATGGATCGTTCACTAAAAAGCAGAGCAACGCAGAATTGTAAGATGAGATCAAGGATAAAGGCCTCTATGAGACAGTTAGGATGGGTAGATATATGGAAAATGAAAATGGGAAACAGAAGATGATATACTTTCAATAACAAGAAGTATGGACACCAATCCAGATTAGACTTCTTTCTAGTTAATCATGATCTGGAAAGATGGGTTAAAGATGCAAAGCATCTGGGGGCGCACCTTTCGGATCACTCGGCAATAACTCTAATACTAGAATTACCAGTCAGACCGACATATAGGAGATGGACTCTAGATCGTGCCATTCTATTAGAAGAAGAAGTGGTTGAGAAGCTGAGTGTAGAGACAAAAGAATTCTTTGCAACTAACTTAGATAGTGCCCCGATAGGAATTGTCTGGGACGCCTACAAAGCCTTTTTGAGAGGATGCATAACGTCTCTTCAGATATCTAGACAAAAGAAATATAGAGCTGAAGTGGGGGAAATTGAGTGCAACATCCAGCAGCTGGAACAAAAGCTATCAGCCCAGGGGAGTAGCTCGCCTACAGAAGACACTCTAGCAACATTACAATCTCTTAAATTGGATCTTGCTGGGGTGATGGAACAAAGTTTAAAGAAAAAATGGCAAGCTAGCAAGTTAGCCCACTTCGAATATGGGGAAGGCTGTGGAAAGCTTTTAGCTTGGAAAACCAAACAGGACCTAGCTAGAGGATTCATAAAAGAACTAAGATGTGAATCTTCTGGAAACATACTCAGGAGCTCTGCAGAGATTGAGGAGGCTTTTCAAAATCACTTCGAAAAGGTTTACCAGGAAGATTTAACCGTCCTAGAGGAAGATATTAGGGTCTGGTTGGACCAAGATGTGCCGAATAAAATCAATGAGGAAGAATCTAAAAATCTTAATAGTCCAATTATTAGAAGTGAGGTGAAGAAGGCGATAACAGCAGGGAAATCTGGGAAAGCAGCAGGACCTGATGAGCTACCTGCGGAACTATATAAATGTTTGATGGAGGTCCTTATCCCTATATCGGAGAAACTTTTTTCTCAAATCTTTGAAGAGGGCAGGAACATGCCGCTATCATGGAATGAAGCCACAGTCGCTTTCATCCTCAAACCATCGAGACCACCAAACTCCTGTGATTCATATAAGCCTATCTCTCTGCTCAATACTGACTATAAAATCTTCGCTAAGATTTTAACAGAGAGATTAAATGGGGTAGTAGGAAGTTTTTTACACGAGGATCAAAAAGGCTTTGTTCGTGGGAGAGGAATTGAGGACCTCACCTATAACTTGATAGGGGCAATAAATCTGGCAACACTGCATAAAGCACCATTGGGTATTATCACTTTAGACGCAACGAAAGCGTTTGATAGGGTCAATTGGCCCTATTTACAACAGATACTGAGACTGTGCAATTTGGGGGAAAACTTCTGTTGGACAGTGAGCTTGATATACCAAACACTCACAGCCAGAGTTTTAGTTAATGGGAATATGTCTGCCCCCCTTTAAAATCCAGAGGGGAACAAGGCAGGGGTGCCCGTTATCACCTTTACTGTTTAATCTGTATATCGAGCCTCTAGCTGAAAAGATCAGACGTCATGCTGGAATATCTCCCTTTAAGTATAAGAACTGGGAATAAAGGTGGCCTTATACGCCGATGATCGGATGGTATATACGTCAGATTTAATTACGGCAATTCCAATATTGTGTAATTTGGCTTTACAGTTTGGCTGTGTCTCTGGCTATGAGGTGAACGCGTCAAAGACGGAGTGCATGGCCTGGAATCTGGATACACAACAATACACAAGGGAAAAAGAGATAAGATACCTGGGCATCATGATCTCACAAAATATTGAGAAGATTACGGAAACAAACTTTCGCAAAGTCAGTAAGGAGATATGTAAATCTCTAATAAATTGGGCACACTACCCATTGACAATAATTGGCAGAGTAAATTTAATTAAAATGATGGTCTTACCGAAACTAACTTTCTTATTTCAAAATATCCCTCTAGTTTTCAGAGAAGAGTGGTTGAAGAATCTCCAGTCAAAAATAAATAGCTTTATATGGGCATCTAAAGGTACACGAATCTCCTGGAAAAAACTCTGTAGGAAAAAAAACAAGGGGGGGCTGTGTTTGCAGGATTTAGGGGCCGATTCCGATCTCGGCCGGTAGGGCTCCGAATCGGATTCGGCTTAACCGGATCCGATTCGGAGCCCTATTTCCCGACCGATTCGTACGCGCGTCCGGGCGAGCGAGTACGATGCGAATTCGCCGACCGACTCGTCCGGGCGTCCCGACCGGTCCGACCGACTCGATCCCGGGTTGAACCGCACCGACCGAATCGCACGGACACGACTCGCACCGCGCAATGGAGACGTTCCCCGGCCGGGTAAGTACGATGTGCGCCGCGAGCAGTCCGACCGAGCCGCGCACTCCGGCTCAAAAGAGCAGTCGGAGCCGTACTTTGGGGGTCCGTGTCGGACCCCCCTGTACGCGCAGCTGCGTGAGTCACACACAGGGGGGACCCATGGGTCCCCCCTACCTGTGCGTGTACGGCGCGAATCGCTTCGCCGCGTACACGCTGTAGGGGGCGCCCTTGTCCGCATCGCACCCATTGAGTCAATGGGAGCCCGCGTACGCGTTGTACGACAGGCTCCCATTGACTTCAATGGGAGTCCGACCGACTCGAGTCCGATGGCATACGTGCGCATCGTACTCGTTCGGTCGGGCTGCACGGGTCCGATTCGGTCGGATATCTCTCCGGGTCCGGCTCGGTCGGAGAGATTTCCGGCCCGAATCGGAATTGGCCCCTTAGTCTTCTATGCATGGGTGTTCCTCATAAGGGCAGGGAAAATGCTCCTGAGTGAACCAGATGGCTCAGATATTGGGAAAATGGTAAAGGTGATGCTGTAAGGTCTGAAGGGATGATACCAAGGTTTTATATACAAATTCGGAGATCCCAGATTTTTTAAAAAGGTACGCCTCAAGACTCTACATGGGCTAGCTTTCACGTGGCACAAAATCAGGAAGGCATTAAAATCAGCTACTATAGTGCACTGGCTCCTATCTGGGATGCGCCTGGCTCTCCAGAATGGACTAAAGACTCCTTAGCAACACCTTTAAAAATAGCCGGAATACTGAGCTGGGACCAACTTGTTCAAGAGGGCTCTCTGCTTTCATGGTTAATGAGTTGTCCAAATTTAAATATTTGCAAATGAAAAGCTGGCATCAAGCAGTCGGAACAACTGTCGGTATACCCAATGAACTGGAGTCCGCCTTAAGGAGGAAAGTGGGGAGGAAAAAGGAGGTGGCAAACTTATATTGGCTTCTGATCGATTTGGCGGAGGGCGATTTTGAACTTCCGTCGGAGCTGTGGGGAGAGAGCTTGCCTGGGATCCATCTAGAAGAGTTATGGCAAGTATCATATAACACTTTGTATTCCACAGTCCAAGCTGCAAACCTAAGGAGAAATCACATCTTTTGTCTCCACAGGGTATATTGGTCTCCTTTAAAGCTCTCCAAATTTGGGAAGGGAGCCACACCGAAGTGCCCTAAATGCTTTCAGGAAAAAGCTGATGATGTGCATATGTTTCTAAGTTGCCCAATGTTACAACATTTCTGAGCCGCTGTAAGTAAAGACATCTCTGCCATGCTTGGGGTGAACTCACAGGTAAGCATAAGGCTGGTATTTTTTGGGGTCATGGTAAATTATGAATCTATGCCCTCAGATAAAAATAAGCTCCTGTTTTATTTGATTTTACTTACACAAAGAGAAATCTGTAAATACTGGATTAAAAACACATCCCCGACTATTTCAGATTGGATTAACTCTGTAAAATATACGATGAAGTTAGATAGGGCATCTCTGAATAAGAGAAGTAAGAAAAAAGACTTCTGGCTACCATGTATAGATTGGCTTGAAAATGGGGAGAACACAGTCCAATGATTATGCCTCTACACTGGGATACTTCACCACTCCGGCTGTTCTGTGGGTTACTTAGAGAGAGGGCCAGAACAGACCAACTATGAAAAGGAGAGGTTCTGTGTAAAGTGCATCCATTTGGATACAGAGCTCTCTAGTTGGCGCCAATCAAGAGGGGAGCCTCAGAGAAACCCAAAATAACTCTGTTTACATCCAATGGCGAATAAGGACAACAACAAAAAAAAAGATTATTTTTTTATTTATTAATATTTATTTAATTGAGATTTTATAGTGTTAATTGTGGGAAGTAATTTATTTGCAATTAATTATTAATTGGTTGTAAATTAATATTAATTAATTAAATGGTAATTAATTATTGTAATTGTGTAGATTTTTTTAGGTGCGGGTTGTGGGGTTTATAGGGGTAAAGGGTGGGAAGTAATTTATTTTTGATTAATTAATAATTAGTTGTTAATTAATATTAATTAATTGAAAATTAATTATGGAAATTGTGTAATTAATTTTAGGTGCGGGTTGTCGCCTTTATAGGGGTAAAGGGTGGGAAGTAATTTATGTTTAACTAATTATTAATTCGTTGTTAATTTATAATAATTAATTTATTGCAAATTAATTGTGGGAATTGTGTGATTAATTTTAGGTGTGGGTTGTGGGGTTTATAGGGGTAAAGGGTGGGAAGTAATTCATGTTTAATTAATTAATAATTAGTTGATCAATAATATTAATTAACTAATTGATATTTAATTAGGGTAATTGTTTATATTTTTGTGTGTGTGGGTTTTACTTTTATAGGGGTAAAGGGTGGGGAGTAAATTAATTTTACTTACTTTATAATTAGTTGTTAAATACTATTAGTTTTGTAATTTAAAATAAGTTTTAGTTGTGTAATTCTTTTTTTACAGTTTAAGTTTAACTGTGGGTTGTGGAGATTATAGGTGTAAAGTGTGCAAAGTTAATTATTTTTATGAGTTTTAATTTGATTTTTAATTAATAATATTTCTTTAATTGTTAATTCATTATGTTAATTGGGGAAATTTAGATGTGGGTTGTAAATTGGGTGGTGTTATAGTGTAGGAAATACAAAAAGTAAATTAATGTAATAATTAATGTTTTTGTTTCTAGATAATATCTAATTACAAATATTTATTTGTTTGAAAATTATTTTTAACATATTTATATATTTTTTATTTATGGACTGGAGTGAGAATAATAATTCTTACCTGTCCACAATCCAACACTTTCCCTACTGTTGCACTCACTGGAGTGGGAATAGTAATTTTTACCTCTCCGCTATCCAACACTTTCCCTACTGTTGCACTCACTGGAGTGGGAATAGTAATTTTTACCCCTTCACTATCCAACACTTTCCCTACTGTTGCACTGACTGGAGTGGGAATAGTAATTTTTACCCCTCCTCTATCCAACACTTTCCCTACTGTTGCACTCACTGGAGTGGGAATAGTAATTTTTACCCCACCGCTATCCAACACTTTCCCTATTTTTGCTCTCACTGGAGTGGGAATAGTAATTTTTACCCCTCCGTTATCCAACACTTTCCCTATTGATGCACTGACTGGAGTTGGAATAGTAAATGTTATCCCTCCGCTATCCAACACTTTCCCTACTGTTACACTTATTGGAGTGGGAATAGTAATTTTTACCCCTCCGCTATCCAACACTTTCCCTACTGTTGCACTCACTGGAGTGGGAATAGTAATTTTTACCCCTATGCTATCCAACACTTTCCCTACTGTTGCACTCACTGGCGTGGGAAATTTAAGTTTAAAGATTTTTAATTAGTTTAACGCTTAAATTTATAATAGAATATTTGTTTATTACATTTTATGTTATTGAGATATATATATATATAGTAAATTTTTATATAATTTTAAAATTATACAATAAATTAAAATTAATAGTTTAACTTTTTTAATTAAGTATGTTATATTTGTTAAAATGTATATTAAATCTACTTTATTTTGTTTAAATTAATTTTATTATTAAATACATTTAATATTTATTATTTTATTTTATATAGATAAAAATCGATATTTTGTACAACTATATTTTTGTACTTACCTGCTTAAGTATAGGGAGTCGATATTTTTGCATTCTATATATTTTTTTCAATATTTTTACCATCTATATTTTATACTTCGATATTTTGTCAGTGAACCGTCTCTCCCTATTCCTCCTCGTCCGCATCAAGATTTTCCTTGTCCATTTGTGACCAAAGAACATAGGGCCCCATTACGATGGTGGGCGGACTGTGTCCGCCCGCCACCGTAACGGAAAATGGGACCGACCGCCAGAGGTGCGGCGGTCCCACGAGGCCAAATAGGATGCGCCCGCCACAGTGGCGGGCGCATTCTGGCCTTTAACATTGCGGACGGTGCTGCTGGGTGCAGCTCCGTCCGCAATGTTAAAAGTGCATGGTATGCATTGCCGTGCACAACGTGACAGGCACCGCGCGGTGCCTGCCACCTTGTGTATGGCAATGTAGGGGGGTACCATAGGTACCCCCCAAGTGCAGCCCCCCACCCACCTGGGGGCCAGTAACGGGCCCCCACAGCAATTTCCGCCGGCCTTTCCATGGCGGCATCGCCGCCGTGGAAAGGCCTTGAAATTTTCACATCATAATATGGATGGAGGTGCCTGCTCGGCACCGCCACCATATTATGCCCCAGATCCGCACGGCAGGCAATTGTAACAATTGCCTGCCGGCGGAAAAGACCGTCCGCCGCGGTACCCCCGCCATACTAATATGGCGGGGTAAATCAGGTGCAGATGGCGGGCGGGCGGATCGCCACCGCCGGGTCGGCGTGGCGATCCGCCCGCCATTATAATAGGCCCCATAATGAGGTGCTCCAGGTCCCTTGCATATCAGGGGCATCTGATCTATGGGAGTGACAGAATGTTGGAGGTTGTGCTGTCTGGCATATTTTTGCCACATGTGGAAACATTTCCATATGTAGGGATTATCCCAGTCTGGTTCTCCCTCGCCATAAAGAATGCAATCCTCAGCATTTGCCATGTCACATGAATCAAAGGACCCTTCTCGTGTCCATTGACTTATTTGTGGGGCTAAACCTTCAGTCCATCCTGCTAAATTATTTACATAGGGTACAACACTGTACTAACTGTTTACCCCTTCAGCAACTATTTCACACGAGATCAGTGCCGCGTAAAACTGATTGAACACTCATCTGCTGCATTGATCTATCATGTAGTGTCAATCCACCGATAGCTTCACAAAATCCCATCCTGGAGTCTGACTGGCCGTGTGTTCCCTAAAACCGTAACCGCTCAAGCGTAGTTGCTCGGGGTTTCCTAGCTCTTTCCCTACTGTTGCACTCACTGGAGTGGGAAATTTAAGTTTAAAGATTTTTAAATAGTTTAACGTTTAAATTTATAATACAATATTTTTTTATTAGATTTTATGTTACTGATATATATATATATATATATATATATATTACATTTTTATATAATTTTAAAATTATACAATAAATTAAAATTAATAGTTTATTAATTGTTTTAAAGTAAATATATATATATTTAAATAATTATGTATGTGTGTTTAACTTTTTTAATTAAGTTTATTTGTTATATTTGTTAAAATGTATATTAAATCTACTTTATTTTGTTTAAATTAATTTTTATTATTTAATACATTTAATATTTATTATTTTATTTTATATATATAAAAATCGATATTTTGTACAACTATATTTTTTACATCGATATTTTTGTACTTACCTGCTTAAGTATAGGGAGTCGATATTTTTGCATTCTATATATTTTTTCCAATATTTTTAACATATATTTTATACTTTGATATTTTGTCAGTGAACCGCCTCCCCTTATTCCTCCTCGTCCTCATCAAGATTTTCCTTGTCCATTTGTGACCAAAGAACATAATGAGGTGCTCCAGGTCCCTTTTTTGCCACACGTGGAAACATTTCCATATGTAGGGATTATCCCAGTCTGGATCTCCCTCGCCATAAAGAATGCAATCCTCAGCATTTGCCATGTCACATGAATCAAAGGACCCTTCTCGTGTCCATTGACTTATCTGTGGGGCTAAACCTTCAGTATATCCTACTAAATTATCCACATAGGGTACAACACTGTACCAACTGTTTACCACTTCAGCAACTATTTCACTAGGGGCGAGATCAGTTCAGCGTAAAACTGATTGAACACTCATCTGCTGCATTGATCTATCATGTAGTGTCAACCCACCGATAGCTTCACAAAATCCCATCCTGGAGTCTGACTGGTCATGTGTTCCCTAAAACCGTAACCGCATAAGCGTAGTTGCTCGGGGTTTCCTAGCTCTAGGGAGCATGTCCTGTTCTCCTTCTCTAGTGTTGGTGTAATTAGGCAATCCCATTGCTCCCTTTGTATGGTCAAGATCAATAAAGGGCCTTTCTTGAGTACCAATATAAGTAGAGTGCTAGCCTTTGGATATTGAAGTATTTCATCCATGTTGTCTACACACCTATGTATGGACTGTACTCTATTTGCCATTCTCCCAAAACGTCCCTGAATCTGTCCTGAATGATTATTATAATATTCTTCTCTCCCTGCTTCTCTTGCATCCCTTCTATCCTCTCTGTGTGATAACCTTTCTTGAACGCTCTCTGGTGAAAATATTACTTTCTTGTTCTCCTTCTGCCAAAGTGGTAAATTATCTTCAGTCCTTCTAAAATTCTCATCTCTTCCCTGGGATACTGACCATCACGCCATACTAACAGCCCTGTCTACACAGTCATTCCATATAGCATCATCGGTATCTCTTCATTGTGGAGTAAACATTCACTCCTTAAATACCCTTCCTGCTACATCCCTCTTCTGTAATAAGTGTGATGTTGCTGATTAAACAAGCAACAGTTTGTCACTGTCTCCTGGACCCTGCTCTTCACCTCCTGGGAAGAGGCTGGATCTAAATGCAGTGTAAACTTTGCTTCTAATTGTCCTGAAAACTGAGAGTCACCCACCTTTACTTGCCATCTGGGAGTACTCGTGTATCTTGGCTTTGATATATATATTTTCTTTTTACAGAGTTTTATATAGCGCGAACATGACCCGAAGGTATCGGGTATCAGAGCGCTTTACATAGCACCAGTTGCGTTACATGAGGACACATTCATTTTTGTTAGGCACAGGGAGATTAAGTGATTTGCCCAGAATCACAGGATGTTCAGCGTCATTGCCGAGACTCGAACCCAGTTCCCCAGATTCGAAGTCGACCGCCCTAGCCGTTAGGCCAACTCCTCTCCCCAATTTGTGGGGCAACACTAGGGGATCCCTTTGGAGTTTGTGAAAGGGTCTAAATCTCAGGATTCTCAAATCCTACTGCGCCTTCCTGAAGCTGCGCCAGTGAATAAATACCAGGTGCCTTAGGAGAAGTACTTATAGGGTTATATGGAGGTGGGAGAGCAGACAGAGTACTAGGGGTGTCAGCATTTGAGGAGTCCTTAGACCTTTCACAAAGACTCGCCATAAAGCTAAAGTAGCTTCCTGCTTCTGCAACTTAGCTCCTGCATATCTACTCTTAAGGTGTGTAACAATGTGCTCTAATATTTTGTTATCAAATGTTTCTTCCTTTGTCCAGGGATACCTGTGTTTCTGGGCAGCCTTAAACTATTCCCTACAATATTTGTGTAACCTTTTCTGGTCACCTGGAAAACTCTTTTACATATGCTCTAAGGGAGTCTCCATAATCCCTCCATATTTCTACCAACTTTTGGAATTTATCTTTTATCTGTCTCCTCAATATTTCTTCTTTTACATTTTTACACGAGTTCTCATAAACAAAAAATCAATCAATTTGTCTTTTCAGTCATATATAAACCATTATATGTCATAATAACATAATACAATAATGGGGGCGTGGCCGAATGCCGATGGAGTGAGCAGCTCAGCTTAGAGCTCCACTCGGCCGATCCCCATCCAGTGCCATCCTGTGACGATTCTGCTGGCCTGGGGGCCCATATTTTGCTCAGAGGATCCCTGTACACTGAGGAAACTTCCGACACACCTGTGGTTACGGGCTACAGTCACCAATCAGAACTTTGTGATTTGGTCAAATGCACCCGCGAGGCCACAGCTCAAGATGGCGGCAGCCTCGCGATGCAGTGCTCCGGGAGAGTGATAAGCTTGGGGGAGCTGATGCCCGGAGGCCTGCTGATGCAGACACCTCAGCAATTGTATTGCTGGTGCCCTCCTTTCCCTTTGCCTAGAAGTTACCTTGCCTCCCTGTGTTGGACGATCAGGGCTCTTGGAGCTGGCAAAGACCCAAGGCGATAATGGTGGGAGAGTGACATGGAGCCCCACGGCCCAGGGTCGGAGCCCTCTGGGTGGGGTTATCACCTGTGTCCCAGTTCTGAGGGGGGCGGTGGCAGCCAAGGCTTTGGCCTTTTTCCTGGGTGCTGCAGCCCTGACCCCTGGCCTAGGTGGAGACGGGGAGCGGTGGAAACGGCCCGACGCCTCTTAGCTGACTACCACACATGACGTGGACGCCGGTGACGGGACCCTGACTACAGCCTGTGGAGAAAGAGGGCCGTGAGTGCGGCACGGCACCAGGCCTTTTCGGCCTGCATGTCGGCAGACGGCCGAGAGTGCTGAGCGTGTTAATGGCGGACCGCTGGGTGGTGCTTGCTGTGACGTGCCGGAGGCTCCACTCAGAGACAGTGCGGCTTCACGACCCGAAGACGCAGCACGCTATTGGAACCTTATTTGAGAGGGGCTATGGAGAGTACAGAGTGGAAGTTGATCTCTCTGGGCATTGTGAATATCGTTGTTGGTAAATGACTAAGAGGTGATACTTTCTGAGGGAAGAATAGCAAAAAATAATGATGGGTTTTGTTTTGCTTTATTTTTGTAGGTATGCCTTTGAAGTGTGTCCACCAAGGGCAAGCATTGCCATACATTTCTCCCTACCATATAGTGACTGACTATGAGGGAGTTTCAAAAACTATAAAGGATCTGTATCCTGGAGAAGGCCATCAACCCTGTTGGGCGGCTGAGGAAGGCTGAAACATGTCAGTACAGCAGATAATGTATTGGAGATGTTGTTTCTCCCATATACCCTTTCCTTATATGTTTTTAATCCTGCCAAGCGGGGCCCATAATAAAAGTTAGGCTGGTACCCACTTAGACAGTTTTAATTTATTTTCTTTCTGCACTAGGGAGCCCTCTCTTGAAATAAATCTTTTTCAAAAATGACACGCTCCATCGTGGACGTTGGACTGCGCTAGGGTGTGTAAGCGGCCCTATGATGAAGCATGCCACTATCTAGTAGGTGAGGGCAATTTTAAAAACGTTATGGGTTTCCCAAATAGATCTCTTTTCTCTCTCTTTTCACCAGTTTGGTTTGATATAGCCCGAATCTAAGTGGGCTTGTGTTTTCTTTTTTCCCCCCTTTTTTTGTCATTTGTGTTAGTCTTTCTTGTATTGCGAGTTGTTCAGTAGATTCTTCTACTGGAGATCAAATCAGAGCTCGACCCACTGATTTAGAAGCATTTGCTTCAGCAGTGTATACATTAATAGCAGAAACACCAGAGTTATTGGGAAGAGAGGTCCAGCACCCCAAAGAATTCCTTTTTAGGCGACAAGGGCAAGATTCTTAGATACCTGACAATGAGTTGATATTACAAATAGAGGCCTTAGAGATAACACCAACTTATGGCGCTCTGATAGTTTGTGATCATAACCATGTCTTGTGGGCATGCGTTATATTCTTTGATCCAGTTAAAATGGCTAGGTAAATACTGGATGATCAACTGTTTGATGATGATTCTAAGAAAACAGTTAAAGTCTTTCAGGATGACATACCGTTGAGAACCGTATTGGAAGTAAGGACGCCCAAAACAGGTAGAGCGTATGATTCTGTTAAGGATGCAAATCTTTCCCAAGTACCAGACACCTTGTGGACTAAGGGTCCCCATTATGTAGGCCTTATTCGTACTGCTACTCCATTCAGAATTACACTGAAAGAAGGTGCTATTCTACCTAGGGTGAGACAGTATCCTCTTTCTAAAGAAACAGATGTGGACTTCGCCCCTACTACACAGGCGTTGCTAGAGCAAGGAGTAATTTACCCTGTAGTGTCTCCATGTAATACCCCTATTTACTGGGTTAAGAAATCTAAGGGTAATACTTGGCGTATGGTTCAAGACCTGCCACCCCTGAACGATGTAGTAGTACCAGAATTTCCAATTGCATGCTAAATTCTTCTCTGTTATAGATCTCAAGAATGCCATTTTTTTAGCATCCCTCGTCATCCAGGCAGTCATTATTTGATAGCGTTCTCCTATCGTGGGACTCAATATTTGCATTCTCGTTTGCCTCAAGGGTATTGTGAGTACCCTAGTATTTTCACCATAGTGGGGAAAAATGACCTGTCAAACTTTCAGAGTGACAGTACAATATTGCAGTGTATCAAAGACATATTAATTTGCAGTCCTACAGAACAACAGTGTAGGAAAAATACTATGGGGCATATTAGCAAGACCGGCGATAAAATTATCGCCGTTTTAGCGGCAGGAAACTGCTGCTAAAACGGCGATAATGGGCTTGCTAATATGCGTTATAGAATTCAATAGAAGCCCAGGTTAGATGTCCTGCACATCTAACCTGGGCTTCTATTGGAATTCTATAACGCATATTAGCAAGCCCATTATCGCTGTTTTAGCGGCAGTTTCCTGCCGCTAAAACGGCGATAATTTTATCGCCGGTCTTGCTAATATGCCCCTATATTTCTTCTGGTTACTCTTGCACAGAGAGGATACATTGTAGAGAGAGAAAAAGTTCAGTATGGTCAGGAGGAGGCCCATTGCTTAGGACAATTACTGTCAGCTTCTGGTCACTGAGTAACTCCTGAAAGAGCAGCATCTATACGCCAAATGACTGAGCCAGAAACTGTTATGGGAATGCAAAAGTTTCTTGGTCTCTGTAACTATGTGAGACAATGGGTCTTTGATAACAGCACTTTAATAGTGCCTTTGCTGGCTTTTATTAAACAGGCAAAAGACAGAAACAATAAGATAATGTGGACACCAGAAATGAAGGAAACTTTTCAAAAATTCAAAACTGAGATAATGAACACCTCATTTTTGAGGATTCCTGACTACCCTAAGGAGTTTTATCTCTTTTGTCATTGCAATGGTCAAGTGATGACAGCTGTTCTTACGCAGAAATATCCCTTAAGACACAAATCCATTGCATACTTTAGTGGACAGTTGGATTCAGTGATAAGAGGACATTATCCTTGTGAGCAAGCTCTCACCACGGCAGCCTTTACACTATGGAAGAGCACCCCCATTTTCATGGGGGCACCTCTGACGCTGTATGCCGAACATGCAGTGTTTGCTATCATGCAGAAGGCTAAAGCTACTTTAACTTCACTGAGTGTGTCAGGATATGAGGTAATACTGTCACTACCATCTTTGAAGGTTGTGAAGAGTCATACAGTAAATCCAGAGACATTCTTTGCTCATCCTATATGAAGAGTCATACAGTAAATCCAGCAAGATTCTTTGCTCAGCCTATATTTGACTCTGAGGATGATGCGCATGACTTTGAAATGTATATTCTTAATGAATCTAGTCAAGCAACAGGAAGCATTGTTTATTTTGTTTATGGTTCTTCTACTATTGACCAGGACACCGGAGTAATACACACGGGTGCAGCAGTAGTTAGGGCACAACAGCATGATATTTCAGACACACTCCATATAGTAGAGCAGTTAACACTACTAGCACATTATTCTGCAGAAGCAGCAGAATTGATAGCCTGGATAGCGGCTCTTAAGAAAGGAGTAGGAAAAGTCATCACAATCTATTCAGTTTTGGCTTTTGTAACTACAACTGTACATTCTAGCTTTAAGAGATGGAGCAGGAGAGGCTTTCTTAAGTCAGACGGAAGTCCTGTTATGCATAGGAATCTCTTAGAGGCTTTAATGGAGGTACTTGCCTTACCACATGCAGTGGCAATTTTGAAATGTGTAGCACATAAAAATGGACAGGATTTTGTGCCACGGGGAAATGCAATAGCAGATTGGGCAGCTAAAGATGCAGCTAGGTACACCCCCGCCCGCCAACCGCCTGCGCAATCAGGTTAACAACATGTTCCTGTTTTGGTGGCTCAGAATGCCTCGCCATCTGAATTTGAATCTAACACTGCCACCGATAATGTTATGCTTCATTATGTTGAGACAGTGCTTTTACATCTCTGAGAGTTACAGGAAGCTGCTCCACCACATGAGAAACAGTTGTGGGAGACTAGAGGGCGCTCCCAGTCAGGGGACAATCTCATTTATAGACAGATATCTATAGGTAAATCAGTGATGCCTCAGGCTTTACTTATGATAGCTCTTGATCAACTGCATTTACCAGCCCATATCCCGAGAGATCATTTGTCTAGGCAAATACAACAAGATTGGTTTGTTCCCAATTTGCAAGATATGCTTACCATGTACCTTCATAAATGTACTATTTGTCAACAATTCTTTCCAAATCCAACATTGAAGGCGGTAATTTCTACAGTACCACCACCACAAGATCTTTTTAAAGCTCTTCATATTGAGTTTGCAGACACGATAGACAGATGCAACAATTATCAGCATCTCATAGTTGTAGTTTGTCCTTTTTCTCGATGGATTGAAGCAGGACCATGCGTCTATTGTGATGCTAAGTCAGATGCTACTTTTCAGGTTCCTGAGGTGATTCCACGCTGGGGAATTCCAAGAAGGGATAAGATCTGACAATGGCACACACTTTCTTAATGCAATTTTCACACATCTCAAGACAATGTTAGTGATAAAGCATTAAATATCTTCTGTATATCATCCCTGGAGCAATGTCATCATTGAACGCCTAAATGGCCTGCTGAAAAATAAGTTCAGCAAGGATTGCGCCACATTGCATAAAAAGTGGTTGTGTTGTTTACTCTTAGCACTTTTCTCCCTTAGGAATACACCTAGTTCTGATCCTCACCTCCCACTCCATCAGATAGTGACAGCGAGACCTATGAATACGCAATTACTTGCCACCAGAAGTAAGGCTCCAGGGGAAAGTACATCTGAAATCATGAATGATGAAATGCATGTTTATCTCTATGAATTAACCAAAGTTGCAGAGTTCATTTCTAAACAGATAACCAAAGGGAAGGAGAAGCGTACCACCACTGAGGTCGACCTTCCAATTGTGCACATAGGCGATGAAATATTTGTAAGAAATTCTGTTGGGAAATGAAGAGAGACGAAGTTTGACGGGCCTTTCACTGTAACGATGGCCACTTCCACTTCCCTCAAGGTAGACAGCAGGAACCCTTGGATCCATTTATCGAAAATCTGAATAAATCCAGCATCACATCAAAAACCACCAGCAATATAAATGGAACAAGAGTGGAGAAGAAGTTTGTGATTGTAAAAATTCCCCCTCCACCTAGGCCTTTGGACAATTTTTTATATCTTTATATCAACAGAACGAAAGTTATGTATTTTTGTTTTCTTTTTCCATTTCTGTCTCTGGATACTACCATTTCTACTATTACTCTTCTATAGTAATGTGCATTTTAGCCCTACTAGTTACATCGCACACCAGTGAATAGAACTGCCTACTCATGCCAATGTATCCGCTAGTATTCACACTAGGTTGTTAGCACAAGTCAGATATAGGTTCAGAAAGCACTGAGTCATGTTTCGTTTGATCTTTAATCCCTCATGCCGCAGGATCAGATAGGTTACAGTCAACTAAAGAACTACCCCCAAGCACAGCTCTATGTCTTTTACATCTTTACCGTGTAGGATTAAGATCCGAATGCAGCCAACACGTTAGGATAGAACAGTTATTAGTTAATGTCGCAAAATATGATTTCTTAGCAGAAGTTTTATACATCCCAGATAAGCAGGACGTAACGGATGAGAAAGCACGAATTAAGAAAACAGGTCGTCCTACTACTGCAGAATGGATACAAATGATCTTAGGTTTAGGGTTTCTAGGAGTAACATGCCTGCCTACCGAGTAGAAAAGTTATTTACAAAATCCTTTAACCCCAGATTGTGTTCGTAGGCCAGGATTTAGAGTTACTGGATCAGTCTGTGACCATGATCAATGGCATTCTGATATTGTATTTTCCTGCAAGTTCACATCTTTATTAGAATGGTACTGATATTAGTCAGGATGCAGTGAATTTGATTTGATTTGATATTTATATAGCGCAGCATTCACCCGAAGGCATCGAGGCGCTAAGAGAAAGGCCATACATACCACGGAATCTAGAAAAAAAAGCGAAAGAACTCCAGCTCACCGTTCGACTGTGAACAGCCAGGTTTTAAGGGCCTTTCTGAATGGGAGCAGAAGAGGGATAGATCTAAGAGCAAGGGGTAGGGAGTTCCAGAGTTTGCTTGCTGCCACTGAGAATGCCCTATCCCCCCACTTAATCTTCTTGGTTCTTGGAACCAGTAGTTGCTTTTGAAGTGAGGAGCGTAGTAATCTGCTGGGAGAGTGCTGTTTGAACATATTCTTCAGCCTTGAGGGGTAGGGAGCGTGCAATGATTTTTGGACCAAACAAAGAGATTTAAAAATGATGCGTTGTTCAATGGGAAGCCAATGCAGATGTTCTAGACCCTTCTTAGCAGATTGTTTTTTGGGAATGTCCAAAATAAGTCTTGCCAAAGCGTTCTGCAGTACCTGGAGTTTATGCTGTAAGATCATATTGACAGCCAGGTACAGGGCATTGCAGTTATCGAGTCTGGACATTACCAGGGCCAGTGCTACCTGGATCCTAGCTGATCGCTGGATGAAAGGGAATATGTTTTTTAACATCCTTATGAGCCAGGAGCATGTAGAGATGGTACGATTCACTTGGACATTGAAACTAAGTTCAGTGTCCATCAGGACTCCCAGGTTCTTAGCCTTTGCGCTCGGGACAGGGCAGCATCCCAGAGATTGAGGCCAGCAGCTGCTATTCCATTTGGCTGCCCCTGATCCAAATATCATCACCTCAGTTTTCTCCCCATTAAGCTTCAAGAAGTTAGCGGACATCCAGTCTGCCACTCTGGTCATGCATCCAAGAACATTTTCTGACAGTGAGCCCAGCCCCTTGGGGATGGTAACCATAATTTGAGTATCGTCCGCATATGACACCACCTCCAATCCAAAAGAGTGGACTATGGTTGCGAGGGGTGCCACATACAGATTAAAGAGGGTGGGACTCCGGAAAGACCCCTGCGGGACTCCACAAGGTAGAAGATAGGAGTCTGAGTGAAAGGATTTTAAATTCACCCTTTGGGATCTCCCTGTCAGAAATGAGGACAAGAGGGCAAGTGCTTGATGAGAGATACCAAGACTCCGGAGTCTGTCCAGCAGCAAGGTAGGTGAGATGGTATCAAATGCTGCCGACAGATCCAGGAGAATTAGCACTACCCCTTGTCCTTCATCCACCGTACGCCTGATGTAGTCCGTGGCTGATATTAAAGCCGTTTCTCTACCATGATGCTTTCTGAATCCAAACTGCGAATCATTAAGCCAAGATTGATGTTCTGCAATTTCCATGAGCTGCTTATTAAGATGTAGTTCCAGGATTTTTGCTGGAGCAGGGAGCAGAGAGATGGGGCGATAGTTTTTACAGTCCCTAGGATCCAGATTAGGTTTTTTCAAAAGAGGTCTAATGATGGCTTGTTTCCAAGAAAAAGTGTGCGTGTATATGGGATGATAATATTGCGCTTTACACTTGGATAGATAGTACAGTATGTCCTCAGTCATGAGATTAACGTCTTTTTTTTTATGTTTCATAGGAAATTGCACCGTTAATATAGGCAGGGATATCAACTGCAGTGCCACAATGCATAACGCCGACATGCAGGGGGCAACTCCAGCCCCATGGACTATTATTGGCAGTGTGGAGAACTACTGCATGCTCAGTTACCACTGAACTGGAGCGCCCTATGCACGTCGGTCACTGGTAATTCCACGAGAAAATCTGTCAGTACTTCATGAACACCCCATGAGCTGTCCAACGACTTTGTTACATCATCATTGAAGGAGAATAACTGCAGAGTATTATGGCCCCACTACTTGGAATGATGTTCCCCAAGAGTACCAATTGTTTAATGATGCACAGTTGTCCTTTGGAAGTATTGTGCCATTTGTCCAGGCAAAAGCAACTGTTCGATGGCTGCAGATCTCACTACGAAAGATGGATTTACTGCCATAAAAGAAGAGCTGCATGCCATGAGAATGATGATAATGCAGCACCATTATGTACTTGACCTTATGATGGTCATGGAAGGAGGGGTATGCACAAAGATAGGAACTGCTTGCTGTACTTATGTCCCTGCAAATGATGTGGACAATAGAACTTTGTTCGAGGCTATACAAACTTTGCATAATCTACAGAAGAAAATGGTAGATGGAGGTGCCCCAGATAATTGGCTTAGCAGGTGGTTTAGGTTACAACCATCCTGGATGTCGGGACTGTTAAAAGTTTTATTTCCAGCTCTTGCAGCATTGTTATTGATATATTGTGCTATTCAATTAATTTTAGCATGTTGTAGGAGGATCAGTACAAAGGTGGGAGGGATGTTTACAGTTAGGGCACCAACACGAGTAGTAGCTGCTCAGGGCAATTCAGTGCTAAGTGTAGGCCCAGGTTTAGAGCAAGTAGGTGATGGCCATAACTGATGACCTTGGGGCTGAGGAACCAGGTTCGAGTCTAGGCATGAGCTCAACATCCTGTGATTCTGGGCAAATCGCGTAATCTCCCCTTGCCTACAAAAATGTAATGTGTCCTTGTGTATCGTAACAGGTGCTCCTGTAAAGCACTCCGATAACTTCGGGTCGAACTCACGCTATATAAAACTGCAAAAAAATAAAAGCAACTAGAGGGGACATGTTGGAGAGGAAATGAAACATGAAGAAATTATGCTACAGCAGACAGCAGTAGAAAGCGATATAAAATTATACGTGGTGAAAGAACCGTATAGGCCCAAATCCCATGCTGATGCAGGAGAGGTGAAAAGTTCACTAGGAAATAGAGTGCATAACCAGCAAGGTCTTAGTTAAAAAAAAAACCTGTGTTTGTAAACCTGAGGGAATTTATGGTCTCAGCACACAAGCACAAATTCTGTTGTCCTAGTAAATTAAAAACATGATTGAAGAATAGAATCAGGAGATTGAATTAGCCAAGATCACACAGAATCTGATAAGAAGTGTTGGGAGCAGAACAATAAAACACACACGCAAATACACATGTATTCAAAAGAAGAAAATAAATGGCTTGTTAAGCAGTTAGAACTGTAATAAAGAATGTGTAGGAAATAGGGACGCAGGTGAAGAGATGTTTTCTGTAGCAAATATGTAACTGCTGAGTAACCTATTATTTGACCTTTGGAAGAAGCATTGTTCATGTTGTTATTTAAGTGGCTGCCTATAAAGCAGCAAATTAAGACCAGCTGTTTATCTGTGTAGAGATAGCTACTCTCCCTGCCGCGAAAGTAAACCTGCTTTTGATTTGCCAAGAAGAGTCTTGTCTTTTTCTTTATCTTAAGTTTCCCTGCAACAATCCAGTTCCTGTCCAGGGGTGTGCATTGTTTCTGCCAACATCCTCATCCTCACTACATGTATGTCACGATTTTGTTGGCGAGCAATTCTAGGAGAACTCTCAACTGAGGGGACTTGATCGAAGAAGGACTCTAGTCAGTCTTCAAACTGGAGCTTCTATTTGGTCTTCTCCTTTAACCTTTGTCTCTCAGTATTGGCTGGAAGTGTGTTCTGTGGGAAAGGTGTCCAGGTATTGTCATCTGTACTGCCTTCTGTGGCTCAGTGAATGTTTTTTTGTTTGTAAATAAATTTGAATTAGCATCTTAAGTCTTCAGTTTATGGCAGTTACTCAGATTTTCTTCGATATATCCACTATTCTGTATGATTTGAGACAAGGAAGTGGATAAGGAGGTAGTGATTCGATGACTTACTGATAATCTCATTACTCTGATTCCATCTTCCTCATCCCAGTCATTGCAACCCACCCTCCCTCGGTGGGTGGTCTTAAATTCATCATCTATGTTACCATGATTATGATACTCTGGAATTGGGAAGGGTCAGGTCTGATTTATAGTACCTGAGGAGGAGATGGAGCATCCATGGAAAAATTTCTATTTTGTTTTTCATTGAGGTTGCCAACTAGGTGCCAAAGTGGGAGGAGCACACACTTCATTTCTGTAAGGGCTGGGATGAAGAATGAGATTTCCAATAAGTAAATGAGGCATTATTGTTCAGGGAATCAAGTAAATGTGAACAATATTATTCCATTAAGGAAAGTGAATAAATTTGTTACGTGATATATAAACTAGGCAAATGTGCGCACTGGTGCAGTTTTGGGAAAACAAAACATATTTTCACATTACTAAAACATTATCTGAACTGAGCTAATGTGCATTGCTTCCAAAATATAGTACATGACAAAGAGTTGTAGGTAAAAGGACACCGCTTAGTACAATTAAATTAGGTTTTAGTAACATCTGCCGTTTACAGTGTGTACATACTGCAAAAATGTGGTATGAGGTACAATGCAAAAACATTTTACCATTTTATTAATTACAGCAGCAGGGTAGAAAATGAGCAATTACGTGCAACTCTGTATACTGTGGATATATCTCTTAAGCATGAAGGATGGGGAAAGACGAGAAAGCAACAGGTGCTGGCAATCCAGGACCTGCTTCCAGAAAACAACCCCGTGGCTGAATCTCGACCCGCAGCAGGCATTTAAATCTGAAACTGGGTACACCATTGAAAAGGTCACTGCTATGTAAAATAAAAATGTGTCCTAATATGTGGCTTAGAATAAGCATTACTAATGTGCCCGTGAATGTGCGACCACCATCACAGCTGCCGCTGTGCTGGAGTCAGATTATTTATGCAGCACCGAGGGTGGCTTTTGTAGGTGCACCACTAAGTTTGGGGGGACCTGTCACGGCTGCATCCCTCCACCAAGAAAATGCCTGTTGTGATGATCAGAAATCTGCATGAGAGAAGAATGTTTCGGAGGTAAATAAGAGTTGTAGGATGCAGATTTTGCCCATTGGGTAAAGTAATCGGATTGGTTGAGGTTTTGGTCAACGATAAACCTGACAGAATTGGCATGTCCTTTACAGGCTCACAAATGTATGACAACTTGGGTATACAGGTTGTCAATCTCTCCTCCCAGCACCTTGATAGCGGCATGATCTCTTTGCTGAGCAAGGGCCTTAGCTTCAACCCCCACGAACAGGGAGACACCTGCAGACATAAGATCGACCTTTTCAAGTTTATCAGGGGCATCAAAATCAAGAGACACTTTAGTGGCACTCCACCCACTATAAGAAGCATCAGTAAGATCTGCTCAGACAACACGTCTGAAATACAGAGCATAAGCGACATCCAGGTCACTCACTCACTCCTCTCGCTCACTGACTTGGACGAAACACCCACCAACATGGAGAATCTCCTCCAGGAGTTGGATATAGAAGAAGATCTTAGTCTACGTAGTGGCTTCAAACCTAAGTCGAAGTGGACACCCATGCTCCCAGGGGGCAATGCAGTTGACACGTTCTACAACCTAGTGTTATATGATATAGACAGACACGAAACCAAAACACTTAAGACTAAACATAGGACCAAAGACAATCTCCGCAGGGAGGAAAGAGTAGCTTTGAAACAACTCACCGCTAACAGAGACATCATAATTAAAGAGGCGGACAAAGGGGGTAACGTAGTACTCATGAACAGATCAGAATATCACGCAGAAATCCTGTCCCAACTCGGAGATACTTCCTGCTATGAGCAGCTTTCTTACAACCCTACAGCCCCCCTTGTCACCATAATCAATAAACACCTATCAGAATGGCACACGCAAGGTCTCATTGATGACCAAGAACTACTATATCTGAAAGTCCACAGACCAGCATTCCCCTGTTTGTACACCGTGCCCAAGATACATAAGTCGGCACCCTTTCCTCCAGGGAGACCAATAGTGTTGGGCATTGGCGGACCTACTGAAAGAATAGCACAATATGTTGACCTCTTCCTTGGCACTCTGGTCAAAAATCTGCCATCACATATACAAGACACCAAACATATTCTCAGCATCTTATCTGATGTCCAATGGCATCCAGACATGATCCTGGCAACCTTAGATGTAGTCTCTCTTTATACTACCATTGAACCTACACTAGGGCTCAAGGCTGTTACCAGCATACTTAACAACAGACCAGCCAACTTGTGGCAGCATACCCAGATGCTTGTTGCAATGATGGACATCATACTAAACAACAACTTCTTCATCTATGACGGTATGTGGTATAAACAGAACAAAGGAGTAGCCATGGGCTCGAAATTCTCACCCTCTTTTGCGAACCTGTACATGGGCGTTCTAGAGTCCAAATGGATCTGGGGCACTGATGGAGCACAATGGATTGACTCCATAATATACTGGGGACGCTACATAGATGATTGCTTACTTCTCTGGTCAGGGTCACAACTTGAACTCGACGAATTCTGCGCACACCTTAATCGCAATGACATGAACATGAAATTCACAGGGAACTCCAGCGCCTCCAACATCACATTTCTAGATGTGGAAATCTACATCAAATCTAACACTATTCAGAGCCGTCTTTATAGAAAAGAGACATCATGCAATGCCATCTTGCACGCAGAGAGTTCACACCCTTCTCACCAAATACAGGCGATTCCCTATGGGGAATTCATGAGAGCCAGGAGAAATTGTAGTGAGGAACTGGAATTTCAAGAGTGCCTGACCGACATGAAACAAAGATTCAAAAACAGAGGCTATAGTGCCCGCACTATCAGTTCTGCAGAAAAGAGAATCAGGAACATAAAGAGAGAAGGCACATTACACACCAGGAGGACAACCACTGAGCAAGACCAACCTGTGCGACTGATCACTGACTATAGCGACATGGGGTTAGCTATGAGGAAAAGCCTCAACAAGCATTGGAACGTATTACTTGCTGATAACACAGAGAGAGAGATGAATGAATGAATGAATGAAGTAACATTTCTAGAGCGCATGGTTACCCGAAGGCATCCCAGATCATACCTCCCAAACCACAAATCACATACAGGAGAGGTAGAACACTGAAAACGAGACTCAGCCCTAGCATCCCAGGCCCTAGCACCAGTCCCGCATGGCTCACCACCCATAATCTTGGCTTCTTCAAGTGCGGGCACTGCGGTGTCTGCAAACTAGCCCAACATGGGGTCAGAAACTTCACGGCTGTTAACAGACAACAGTACCAGATTAAGCATAACATCAATTGCAACACCAAATTCGTGATCTACATTCTCGAATGCACCTGCAAACGTTGGTACATCGGGAGTACAATCAGACAACTGAAAGATCGAATTGGAGAGCACGTCAGAGCCTTAAACAACCTTGACACCAGATATCCCATGGCGGTCCATGCTGCCACTTGTCCCAACCAGGCCCCAAGGAAACGGATTTCCTTCTTCGGATGTGACGTTGCATCCACCAATGCGAGAGGTGGCAACAGAGAACTCAGACTCAGATGCCTGGAAGCAACTTGGATTATGCGCCTACGGACAGTGCAACACGGACTGAACACTGACCACGAGTTGCATTACTTCCTGGGTGAATGAACAATATGATAACAATTTTGCTTTGGAACTTCTAATGTACGGACTACTAATGTCAACATACATGTTCTCTTCCTATTGATTTGATGACACTTGCATGTCTCTTCTCCATACTATATTCATGTGCCATTGTCTCCCAATTTACACACCTGCTCATGAATATTTGTCCTGTAATTTTGACCATTGTTACCGTTTTTATTCTTTTCATTAACTACATGACTTTGCATATCTATGCTCTATATCAGTGGTTACCTCCACTGTATCCCATTTAAATGCACCTGTTGTTAATTTTTGTTATGTATTTATAATCTTTGTCATCCTTTATATCCGTTTATGGTTGACCATATGTCATTTGCATGTCTGTTCAATGTCACATACTCTTGATTGCACCCTTATCCCAACTCCGTCTTTACTACCCTGTAGTTATTCCCGAGGCTGCGGGTGCCTCATTGATAGCGTAGGCGTCCTCCGCACATGCGCTCTACTAGGCGGCACTCCCCCGGGTGTTCCAATATGGCGACCGCCCGACCGGATCTCCTAGTTTGCTCGCTCTAGTCTTCCATGTTTATTTCAGGATATAGTTCCCCCCTTTTCCTGTTTCCCTTCCATTCATTGCCACATGGCTCCAGTGTCTCCTCATCTCTCTTTGATCCGGACCCCAGGTAACTGCCTCGCAGCTACGACGCTGCTTCTACTACTCTCCATTACTCCTCTAATCCCTCCTTACAATTGTGCCCTTTTCCTTCCGTGTCTTCAGGCAGGCGTCTGCATTATCCTGCTAACGCACTACCTGATACCGCCCTAATTTTCCCGTACCCGGGGTAAGTTCACTTTACTTTCCTCCCATACCACAGAATCCCGCTTCGGTTCTATCGTGCCTTGAACCCTCCCCTCTTCGTCCTCCATTACAGCCTTGTTTTCGCACCTCGCCTGCTTGGCTCCTTGCTACCTGCAACTCGGCCGGACACTGGACAGCCTCCTCCTGCCACTCCAGGGTGAGCCCTCGTCCTTTTATTCTATTGCAGGTCCCTTTAGCCATTGCTGCTTCTAGCTCTCCCCTTCTTATCCCCACAGTTCCTTTCACCTTCTGAGCGCCATGGCATACCCGCCCCAGCCTTATCTTCATATTCGCCGCCGGTATATCACAACCCGGTAAGACTTACATATGCCTCTTTTGTCCTCAGCCCTCCTGGCCGCTTTCTATTATCGTCATCCTCACTCCCACTTTTCTTCCTCAGCGGTCCCCCTCCTTCCTACCCTCGGATCCAGCGTGGCGCCACATACAGCGCCATCTGCCCAGTTGCTCCCGTCTCCCGCTCACCCCCTACCGGGTTGGAAGTATCACCGGTTTTCGGGTGAGCCTTATCTGTTGTTTTCCACCCCCTCCTTTACCTTGTTCCACGACTCCTATGCCTTTACTTATCTACCTTCCTCCTGTGTCTCTTCCCCACCTGGTTCCAGTACTCCTCCAGTAGCTTTCGCTGTTTAGGTTATTTATTTTTTACCCGCCTCCACTCCCCCTTTCCCCCTCAGTTCAGGCCTTCCCAGTCCTTGCAGGACCTTCTTTCCTTCGCATCTTGCCCATTTTGAGTTAATTTGTGTATCGACCAATCACTCACTACCTTTTGTGCATTGGGATTTCCTCAGACACCATCTCTACAACATTGCTAGCACTGTTCACTTGCCACATCACACAATGTACCATGTTTCCCGCGCTTTACCTCATGTTTTCTTCACATGAGAGCGGCACTATCACATCAGTCACATTGTGTTTAACATGTTTTCCCGCATTGCCACCAAGAGCCCTGACTTATGAATAGCAGAACATTCACGAGTGTCACCACACACTATAGTGGTCACACTTAGCATTTCTTTCCCTATTAGTCACCTCGGGTGATCCCTTTTTACCTATATATCATGTCTACCATAGACTAGGTACCCTTTGTTTTTAACCACTTTATTCCCCTCACCCATTATTTATTTTTTGTATCCTCCCCAGCCCTGATGAGTCACGGGACCTCTCCCAGTGACGAAACACGTGTCGGCTGGTTTATTGTATTCAACATAGTTGTTGTTGAAATATAAAGATACTTTTTTGAACCAATACTGATGTCGACCACTGCATTTATATAACGCATCAATACTGAAAGTTACATCACGAATACCCTTACCGCGTGTGCCCAGGACTGCGCTTACTTTAACTGTGGATCATGCGATTCACACACTCCCCAGGGGTTATCGGGTTACTCCCCTGACCTGGTAGCACCGCACCAATACAGGTCTATAGTTAGTACACGCAATAGCCTGAGCGCCACTTTCCTGACTTAACTAAAAACCCCCAGCCTAAACCTTCAATGTAATCGGATTGGTTGAGGTTTTGGTCAACGATAAACCTGACAGAATTGGCATGTCCTTTACAGGCTCACAAATGTATGTTGAATCGTACAAATATATGTTGGCACTCAATGATGAATCCTTCATGAGTTGCTGCAATATTATTTGTTACATATATGTGTCAATGACCACATGCGCAATATGAGTGTGTTAAGCATGAAATCCTCCTACAAGTCGGAGGCTGTACCCCGTATATAAAAGTGTCCTGCAACACTAAAATGGCTATGTGTCCTTTCAGATGCATGACAGCAATACACATCAGTGATCACAGTCAGAGGACAACAGTAAACAGGGATGCTCCATTTGACAGCTTTGACATTCATTAGTGGTGACAGGGTTGGCCTGCAATGTGGCCTGTCAAGAATCAGGCAACAGGAAGTGACATCAACACCATATGATTTCCATTGCGCATTTAACCTGAAGGGAAAATATGGCCTGGTCAGAAAGATATTAGGCATTAGTCTAAACAAGGGAGAGGAAGGCCTGTTTTACTAGACAGTCATCTGGGGAAATGACCTTCACTGCTAAGGTAATGTCCTTCCATGAGTCAAGTATAAACTTTAATACTATGGCTATCTCAATGCCATGAACATTTTTGCATCTTGGCATGACTGTGAGGTCTTTGACACATCCTGATAGTTTGCAGTAGATGACACTAGTTCATTAAATTGTACTCTCAACCGATAAGAACGCAATAATTGTGTATGACATTATGTACACTTAGAGGGTAGCATAATGTGATACGCTGCATTCTAATATGCATTTGTAGACACCTCCATTATCAATCTGGTCTTCACAACATTGCTGATAAATTTCTAGGAATAACCAAAATGAAATGGAACATTTTGAGATAGTCTGACTGAAACCATGGAAGACAACACAAAAAACGTAAACAACAATTTAAAGTAAAGAATCTTTTTGATATTATTTGAACCGAAAATAAAGATGATGCGAGACACTTCCAGTAGAAAAAGACACACCACAGTTATTATAAGAGACAAAGATTTGCCTGTCCATCACGGTTTAAAAAACACACACCACGACAGTAGTTATGAAAAATGACTGTTTTTAATGTACAAAAGCCTTATGTACAATTTCAGCAAGTTGTGTACCTCCGTTTGTAAGATATAGAAAACAGCTACAAATGTTCTCTAGGTATACATTTGAAATAACAAATAAGGTGTTTAGTGATACAGTCTTCTATACAGAATATATACAGGCTTGGAATGGTTACTATACAAAACTATTTCATTCCGAAGTACCAAAGGGTACTACTGCAGACCTCCGAAGCTCCAGCCCAAGAGGATATTCTTTTCATGGAAAGGTAGGAGTAAATCTTACACAAGCAAAGCTGAAGAGAAGTCACTGTTAGGGAAAACCATGACAGTGTCTTACAGAAAAGGTGATTTCTGGAGTGCCAGTACATGCTGCCTACAGTTAGTGGCGGAAACTCTATTTTATATTATTGCAATATGGTAACAACATTGGTATGCTGGAGTGGAAAATAGGAAAACAAAGAAACACGAACCATTTAAAACAATGGAATCACTGCAGAGAGTAGGAATGTACAATTTTAATATATACAATGGCAAAACCTCGGATGTAGTTAGACCGTATCAGTGATGTGGGCAGTCATGGGCAACAGCAGCTTTCTATATTTTGCAGAAACTTCTATAAATAACCCTGCAGTCTGCCTTTGAGCCTGCTTTCCTAGAGAATTATAAAGCAATTACCTACATTTTTGTCGAAGAATGCTAGACTTCCTTTCCAAACTCAAAAGTTCAAACGAAAAATGCTCTTTAACATTCTATTGAAATTCCTGACCAGTTTTACACAGAATAAAGCAAATTGAGAAAAGGCCAATTTGTGCTATTCGATTCATTTGGTTACAATTCCTTAGGGGACACCATTAGTTGCACTTTCGGTGACTACAGCATGCACATTGCAACAGGTATTTGAGACATTGGTTGAAAGGTATGTGAAAACTATATTGTGCATGCACAGATGAGATTATGGTGTAAATGAATTACATTATGTAAATCAACTTAAACTGTCCCAAATCCTTCCCTTGACAAAAGTAACAAGTGTAGTGCAACAATCCACTCTGCCATTTGCTCACGACGTGTACATTTTTCATGCAGGGAGGGTGAGGGGAGATGAACAGAAAGATCCTCAATTTGAAGTTAGGTGCCCTGTGAATCATCAAGACTGAGCCAACTGAAACATTCCCAAGGTCACTGAAGTACAAGGGTAACTACCATATGCCCATGATTACTGAAGCAAACCCAAGATTACCGACAGTTGCTGTGCAGGTGACAAGAAGAGAACCATTTTAAAGAGAATAATCTTGTCACTGGGGCAAAGCTTGCATTACCAAGTAGAAGTAGGACACCTTGAAGTCTCTGTTAGGCCTTCGCCCCTGCTGAAGACCCACAATAGCGACTAATAAACACCCACAAACCAACTGCATGCCAGGTTTACACATAGCATCTGCGCTGCTGGCACCTTACATGCCCGTTGCACCCTGGTCAATTATCCAGGTGCATGCATAGGTGCAGAACTACTGGCAATGCCAAATCACGCTCAAGGGATTTGGCCACTGATCTCTAACTCTGGCACTATACTCAGTGGTGAAAGGAAGCCTTGTTGAGTGACACCCACAACCCCTCACTCCTGCATTTGTAATATGGAAAAGGTTTATGCTGTTGCTCGTGTGCTATATTCAGGGCTCCCAGTGGCCCTGTGCTGCCTTTCATAATATCCCTTAACACGCATCATTGATTGCTAGATAAGTTCTGAAGTAGCCCACTAGCAAAAGAAAAAGTGTGCTGCTTGGGAACACATTAACAATAGGCGATAAGTGGACCCTTTTCTAAAATGGTACTGTTGTGACTGACCAATTTTCTCTGATTTGCTCGGTTTGATTTCCAAACACACGAGAGAAAAATGGTGGACTGGCGCATTTATGCAATCAACCACACTAGGGAGTGCACAATAGCCGAAAAAGAGTCCAACCAAATACAGCACCAGTGCTTACTTTGGGAGTTTAATGCATCGTTTGCCTGAAGTTACTCCAGAGGGTGAGTAGTTTCTACTTGTTGACTGCACTGATTAACATATAAATAATGTTGCTAATTGAGGTAAGGCATTTGTCAGAAGACCAATGAAATACACTTTTACTGTTGCAAACATCTTACATACCTTTGTCATATACAATGCATCATTTAAATGTATGATTACATATTAATTCTAATTTTGTTCCTTTTGTTATAATGGTTGTCATAGATTTCGAGAGTATTGCTACAGTAAAGTTCTACTGGTGCCATGATTCATACTGAACAGTCTCTATTATTTACGCAGGAACTGTAAAAGGGGAATAACAAATAGAAAGAACACCAGTCATCAGCACAATCATTTGTCTTTTGATTTTTTTCCATGGCCTCAGAGAGAAGACTAGGATATTTGAAATGCATCCTACTGGCTTGAGAGTAGCCTCCATGTTGGATGAGTAACCCCCTCATGAAGGAGCAATAGAAAATAACATTTCAGTCCTTCAGAGCACCCATTGACTTAAAACACATTCTGGCAGTGATTATGTACGTGATGAAAAATACTGATATGAACTGTGCATATCAGAGGTTAGCCCACTTAATAGGGAAATCTATCAAATAAATTAAAAAAAATTAAAGTAAGCAAAGTTTGAAATTTGTATAAGGGAAGAACAAAGTGGGTATGAAATAAGACAAGGGAAAAGCGTCCAGAGGCGGACCAACCTTTTAGGACATTGGAAGATTTTCAGACAGATTGGTGCTGTCGCCAGCCAATGGAACTAAGGTTGAACCAGTCACATGTCATGCAGCCTTCTACAGAACCTCTCTATCTCGAATGGAACTAAGGTTGAACCAGTAACATGTCATGCAGCCTTCTACCGATCATCGCTATCTGGAAATCTTCAAGTTACCCAAAGCAGTTCATCCATGACAAATACAGAAAGAGGAAAAGGCAAGCGGTTATGGAGCAAGAGATGGATTGAAGGTTGAGAATACTGCATTGAGAACAAAATAAAAGATACTTTTGACATACCTAGTGAAACTCTCCAACAAATGTACTAGACAGAGGCCATATGAACTGATTCATGGACATCAGTACCTTGGGACACTTGCTCTGTGAGCTCCTATATTCCAATGTTATAGCATTTGTGCCATCCATTTGTGCATTTGTGTAGCTTAATGTTGTAGTGTTAGGGACGGACTTCTCTATGTCACTTTTAAAGTTCACTAGAGATCATGCAGAACGATATCTAGCAGATAAAATGTACAATAAGTGCCAAAATGCCAATACCGTCCGACAAGCTGGGTGAGCTTGCAACATTCTAGAACTTCTCTGTAGTGGAATGGATGGGATCCACCGTTTAATGTAGTATAACTTTATTACAAGGCAGAGGATATATGTAGTTAATATGGCTATGACCTATGCCTCTTCCTTGACTTTCTTTGATTGAGAAGAAATTCTGATTTGTTGTGCAGAGAAATCCTTCAGGTATGTGTGTCCATTGAGATGGTGCTCTTACAATCATTTTTGCTCTTAAACATGCAGCTTATTTATGTAGGAGAAACACAGTTTACCATTTGACACCAATGCCAACCGAAAGAAAAACATGGGCTCCATTAAAAAAAAGGAATGAGCTACCCTCATACAATTTTGCATTTATTAGACCAATCTAATTGTTGACTCTGTATATGATGAGTTGTACTTCAGGCCTGCGGATGAGATACTATTACCGAAGCTGGCATTTGCTACTATTATTTAAAAATCCAGCCGGTCAGATGGTAGTGAGAGTTTTTATTGACATTTTGATTGTTGCACAGTAAGATTGTATGCTCTGCTTAAATAGGTTTTACCTTAAACAGACATAAAAAAAACTGACTCTCTTTAATGGTAATATTAAGAAGAGGAACAGCAATTCAAATAAATAATTTAATCTTTAGGAAAAAAAAATGCTTATCAGTGCTTAATTTGTGCCGGTGTTTGCTGTACCACCAAAAGATATTTTGACAGTCCACCACATGGTGATGCTGTCTGTAGATTTATCCCAAAAAAAAGGCACGTGACAAAAGTGTTTAACAATTCAATATACAATTACAAAAATAGTAATATCAGGGGGCCCAGGCCAATCCTACAGCTTTGGGTGAAATAGTGTAGTCCAAATTGTCACATCTGTAATGATGTAGGACTGTGATATTAAGCAGGTGTCATTAGTACTGGTATTTGAAAGCAACGGCAGGGACTGTAGGTGGTTCAACCTTCAGTGGCTGACTGAGGAATATCTTGGACTGTGGCACTTATTATTATACAAAACAAGCACTGGTTTAGACAGATTCCTGGGTGCACAACAGTTGCAAAGGGCTTTGTTTATTACAGAAGAGGATTTTCACCTGTAAAAAGCTTGGAAACAAAGCTGGGCAAACAATCATTTTACAGAGGGACTTCCTAGAAGGAGGAGGGACATCCAGATATGAAGAGTCAAGGGGCAGCAGCACTGGCTGGTACAGATTAAGACTGCCTTTCATGAAATCTGATTAGACCTCCATCGACACGTGATGCCAGATGATATCAGGGGGAAACATCCTTTAGACCGAAGCTGGAATCACGCTGTTCCTTCACAACGCCGGCAATAGAACGAACGAGTCATTAGCATGCATTCGTTTAGCACGCAAGTTGTTACAACAACTTGCTTTAAGGGGGCGCATAGGTGGAACGGTGTTGGATTTAGAGTCCAACACATTCCCTACTGTTGCGCAGACTGGAGTTGGAATAGTAAATTATACTATTCCAAAGTCCAGCGCCCCCTAAGGCACGTCGTTGTAACGACTTTCGTGCTAAAGGAACGCATCGTAACGACGCGTTCGTTCTTAAGCCGGCATTGTAAAGGCATGCGTGCTAAACGCATGCGGGATAAAGTCGTACAACCGATATCAGGAAGTGCTAACGGCCAGACAGCAGGGCTGATTTTTGTGTTACTAGCATTTTTAGAGGTATGTTTGTCTCAGGGCTAAAAAAAGACCTTGTGGAGGTGATGCTGTGTTTAAGCGGGCTCCAACCAAGAATAAAAATGCAGCTTCTGAACACTTGCTGTATTCTATTTTACTGGATTTCTGTAAGAATGTAAAATGAGGCCAGGTCCTTCTCAACAAATATGTTAGGTATGTTGTTGGCTATCAAATATACCCTTTCGACCAATCTGTAAGCACTATAATTTTTAGGAAAGGTGCATTGTACTTTGTATTATATACATATATATTTAAATGCCTTAGTTATTGATGTTAAAAAAACATAGCAAGGCACTTTTTTCAGGTGACGTGAATTAACAAGAGGTTTCACTGGTTGTAGAGGGTTACACAACACACGTGTGCAGGGCATCGATGAACTAACACCTGAAATTCAACAGGAATCTTTACAGAATGGAAAACATATGGCATTGCATGTCCATCACATTTTATATTGTCCCATTTTGCATTCGACAAGGGGTAAAAAAATATAACATAATCCCTTAGATGGTGGACATAAATCACCTACTGGTAACAAAAAGGCAACAAAAAAGGAGAATGAAAGCATATGCTCAACTCAGAAGGATATAAACTGTTGTAATGCATTGTTTGAGTTCGACCCGTCAATCCCCGGTGCTTTGATAGAAAAAGATAAAACAAAAATACTGGAGTATCTCCCCTCTTGGTGAAAACATTCATCTAAGAATGTACACAATTTTGTAGATCCCACTCAGGTTCGCACATTGTGCACATAACACTTGCAAAAACGTACCCTATGTAAACTGGCAAATAGAATAAAGCACATTCATAAAATTGCATGGTGTGGAGGTCCTGAAGTACTTGTTTATACAGTTGTGCTTTACATTAAGACATCAAGTTCAGGAATTTGCTCTCTTCGGCCAAAGTCGATAGCATGGAGCTCATATCCCCTATCGCCATATTACTAATACCAGCAGAGATGGGCGGCAGGGTGAGTGAGTTCCGTGGAGTTGTAAGGCGAGAGGAGTTCTGGGAGAGGTTCTGCAAGAGGCCGGGGCTCAGAGTCCCGGACATTAGGCTTGAGTGGTCCCCGTCATCCATCATGGTATCAAAGTCGATTGTAGCTGGCTGCTCTAAGCCGTGTGAGTCAACTGTGCTTGAGACCTGATTGACTCCTGGTGATGGCATTGCATCTGGCTTCACTTTTGGGGAACCCTGCAGCAGTCCGGCAGTGCCCCCCACAGGGCTGTGGTCAAAGTTTCCATTGTGCTCATACATGTGGATTTGGCCGGAGTAAAAGATCAAGCTGTTTTCCTGTTCACTGTTAACATACTGCTGAGGCTGTTCCAATTCCATGTTGTTTGTTCTTTTGGGGGTAGCCTCCACAGTCTGCTGGGCAGCATTTACATTAGCTACATTCTGCACACTTCCCAAGTACCCGAGTTGCTGTACCGAGCGCAACCCTCGATGCCTGTTCATGGGACTTGGGCCAAGTGGAGGTCGGGGTTGAACAGCTCCTGAAGAGTATATTTGTCTCTCTGAACCCACCACTTTGCGTTGAGTGTCAATAACATTTTGTTGATTCGAGGCTATTAAACAACCATGCTGCTGGAAAGCCTCTACGTTTTGGGAAGAGTTCATATGATATGACTGAGATGAGTAGTTCTGATGCGTAAGTCTTTGCATCCCTTGGTTTGGTATTATGCATTCTCTTTTGTTATCTTCCATGAACGAGGAATTTGGAACAGTCTCCATTTGTTGAGGATGGGCATGCTGACTGGACTTTGCGCTCATGTCATTACACACTGGGGTTGGTTGGTTTTGATCTCCCCTGACTGTGCCTGGATTCTGCATCTGCAGTGTTGCGTTGTATCCCTGATATAGCATGAAGTCTGGGTTCATATTTCTAGTAGGACACTGGCTCGTTTGCTGTTCCCTTTGCTGCATCAAATTCAGCCTCTGTCCACTCAGACCTGCATTTCGTTGCAACACATTTTGCTGAGCTACATTCATAGGATTTTGGCTTGTCTCTATGACTTGCTGGTTAAAGTTCTGATATTGACCAAAGTTCTGCTTCTGCTGAATAACGGCTAAATTTCCTTGCAGCAACTGCTGCTTCATGTGATTGGAAATTACATCCACAGTACCTGAGCTAACTTCATTCCATTGGACTGGCATGTTATTTTTATGCATATTGGAAGAGGTGCTAAAATTTCCTTGGCACTCTTCAATTAAGGGCCTAGTAACATTCAAATTTGCATCAGTGACTGCCATCCTACGTTGGCTGTTGAGGTTCTGATTTTGCAGTTTTCCATTCCCTTGGCAATTTTGCATGTTGTTGTTGTAATATGCAGTACTATTTTCCACATTAGATTCATTGTTCTGAGATTTTATGTACTGCACCACATCATCTGGAAGCATAATGTCCTCCTCCACTATGTTGCCAGCCACCTCACTAGACACTGCTTCCATGGGAACATTCTCACTAATGCTTGGTGGCCGAGGTGAATAGGTATGCCGGTTGAGATTGCTTTCAGAATGTGTGAAGTTCTGCAAGTTGAAGTTCCTTCTCTCCATGGCATTGCTTGTATAAGAAGGATTCATGTTGTTCATGCTGTTAAACCGCTGCACTCTTGGTAGGGATTGTGGGTCAATGGGGGGTCTTCTAATGGGATCACTTGCTCGTCTTGTACCATTGCCAGCCAACTCCTGGGGAAATGTGGGCATGCCATACATACCAGCTCCATTGTCACTGCAGCGTCTAGGAGCAGGTGGATGGCGAAATGGGGGCATGGTGAACTCCTGCCCGTCAAACAGAGACATCTTGTTACGTAGATTCATCTTGTCCATGTTAGGCAGGGGTGTGGGTGGAGGGCCACCAGTGGCAGCAGCATATTTTGCCTTAAGCCGGTACTGTTGAGCAGGTGTTAGGTTGAAAATACCAGGCATACCACTGCACTGGCTGGCATCACTGGACCGACGTGACATATCAGTTGAGATGGGGTCATAGGAGTCAGCGGAGCTTATATTGTTTGGACGGCCCCCACAATGAGAAACCTCACTGGAACGACGACTTGAGAAATAGGGTGAAATCCCTGATGATCTGCGGCTGTTCGTGTAGGCCGAGCTAATTGTACTTGTTGCACTATCGCGACGATCGTTTAGCTGGTTCATCATCATCTCCTCGTTGACAGTCAGCTCCATGATTCTTGGACAAGCTAGTGTAGTTGTGGTACCACCAATGCCTTCTGGCAAAGAACCTAATGGAGAGAAAAACAAAGGTTACTCAAATGAGTAACAAGCATTTGCAATGCAATCGGTCTCGTATTAATGAAAATTAAGAGCCACTGGCGTTGCAAATGACAATGTTTCTTAGTTATGTTTTTTTGTTTGCAGTGGAGTGATCATTTGACCTAGTTAAAGAGATAGGACGGAAAGAGAATTTAGAGGAAACAGTGGAAAGTAGGGGTGGTACAAGTATTGCTTTAAAAGAAAGAGGAAAGACGGGACAGTAACATAAGCAATAAAAAAGAAAATCTACGAAGCAAGGAAAGGGTGCAGTACAAATGACTGTTAATAGGTGTCCCTCTGGAGTTCTAAAGGTACCTCTATTAGCCACATAATGTACTGCACCCTTAATGCAGCCTGCTAAAGGATGTTGTTCCGGCATTGTTTTCTGTTGAATGCAGTATCAGAGGCACAATGCATTAACGTCTATATGAAACAGCAGCATTAACGCAAGTGTGACAGATAACATCAGTGATGTGTCATTTACGGTGCTGCAGAATTTTCTCCTGTTTGTGCAACACAGGGTGTGCATTTTTACACAGTACTGCGCAGCTGAGGCATGAAAGGTGCCCCGGACACAGCACACATCTAAAAAACACAGACTTGCCACAGCGACACGCACATTATTGGAGCCACTCCTGGCTTTAAAAAACAAGCAGTAACTAATAAAAGCTGTCAAAATCTGCACTGTGTGGAGCGGGAGGGCACAAAGAAGGTGGACGGGATGTGCATAATGAAGGCAGGGAAGCCACCGGCACGTGACTAGCAGTGAACCTGTCCACAACATACCAGACCTGTAGTGTACGGGACTCATTCCCTTTGGCAAACACCCAGGTAAGACTGTCTGTAGCAAGACGCTAAAGACGTGCATCAGCACAATGGACTTGTACACACAGCGTCAGAGGAAAGCACATTCTGAGTTGGCCACGTTGCACAAGTGGACCCATCATCATGACAAAACTGCAGCTGGACCAGTAATCAGATCACAAGTGTGATCAAGTGTTCTGTGATCTACAGGTGAAGAGCCCCCCTGACTTGCTTCCTCTGTCAACACCGCACACACTAACCTTGACTAAGATGGTTGATGTCAAGCCCACAGGGTGCACCTTCGAGTGAGGACGATGCCAAGGAGTCTTAACTTACTACAGTGATGCCTTGGATACACTGTTCCCTCAACAGGGTGCAGGTAGGAGACATGCAACATGAAGGCCTCTCATTCTGACAGCAAGTGTGTCATACAAGGCACCTGCCACACAAATATCCCTGAGTGGGAAAAATCTGGAACAGGATCCTGTGTGCATGTGCAACACAAGTGAGCAATGCACCTTTCCCTGCACACCTGTAGGCTGCACATCACATGGTCTGGTAACACAGGCAAAGGATACACTGCCACGTGACCATCCATTGGACATCGCTGCTGCGCAGGCACGGATTAAGTCCAAGCTACACACCACTCTCCAGGTGGTTGGGTGACAGAAAAGGTGACAAATTGGCTTGGAGCACTGGCCCATGGACAATCTAGTTGTGACGTTGTGCACACAGTAGTAAAATGGGCACACTGTCACAGTAGGGAGTCACTGTGTGCAAAAGGTGCTGGTTGGGTCATCTTGATGACATCTCTCCGATGGATCTTTAAGTCCGGCTATCGAAGTGGCACCACACTGCCCACAACAAGCGAGCTGCAAATTAATCCCTCTAGATCTCTGTAGAACTCGCAAGTGTCATATTTCACATTTTCTATTTTTTTTATATGAAACACTACATACTTCTATGAATTAAGTATCGGGAGTTTCTAACTCATGCTGTATCCAAGCCTTGCCTCACTTCCGGTAGCCAGGTAATGATGATGTTCCTTACACTGTAATCTTGCTTTCTGCTTTGCCTGTTCTGCTTCTGTCCTTTCTGGATGTATTACTTGAGGGGAGGAGTAGTAGGGAGGGGGGAAAAGGATATGGCACTATGGTCAGAGCAGCTGACTTCGGAACTAATGGACAAAGGGTTCGAGTCTCAGCATCGCTTCAACATCCTGTGATTCTGGGCAGTATTACTTAATCTCATGGCTTTAAAAAACAAGCCATAACTAATAAAATCAGTCGATGTCTGCACTGCGTGGAGTGGGAAGGCACAGAGCAGGCGGACGGGTTGTGCACAATGAAGGACGAGGAGGAAGGTAATGGAGGAGAAGGGCAGGGACTAAAGAAAGGACGTGCTCTACATGAAACGCTGCTACTGACGCATTTAAGCGCAACGGCAGTCGCGCTGATTATAATAAAAATGCACTCCTTTGAAAACAGAAGCGTGGCATCCCTGAAGCAGGTGCCGTGCTTATACACAAGCCTCTCGTAGACCCCCCCAAAAAAAATAGTGCACAAAGGAATGTAAATTAAAAAAAAGTGTAAGACCACATGCAGCAGGGGCATTCTGCTGGGAGGGTCCGAAACACTAAAAGGCACAACTAATTAAGCATGCTGACCAAACAAAAGTAGGCATTCATGGGAACGAATGGAAAAGTTGGAAGATGCTTCAAGCCACAGCCTAGATTACAGCATGCCTCACAAAGCAGCTCATGCGCTGCCCAGGCGCTGCCTAGGCTAGACCTAAATATGGGGTCTTTCGATAGCTACTAATGTACAACTAGTAATTCAATGTAAAGCACCAAAAGGCAAGCGAGACAAGTCTATCCAGTCTAGACCAGGGTGCTGACTAAGGAAAGTTATCCATATATTGGAGATCCTAAGGACTGTGGTAATTACCACCCCAAGCATCACAATTTAATTTTAACCATCTCATTGGCCCTCCTGAAATAAAAGGAAAAATCTTAGGAAGGAACCTGAGATTTTTGTCTGTACAATGGATCCCATACCCTACAGTCTTAAATAAGCTCTCCCTGTAAACATGGGGAGTTCATTTACCACTAACAGTCTCTCTGGCATATATGGTGGGCTGATGATGAAGCATGACATCCAAGGTTGTGTATGAGGCCCAGCCTTACTATTCTGTATAATAACCAGTTCTTGTTCTGAGACTTATAAGACATTAGGATTCATAATATATGGCTAATTTCCCTTAGTGAGCAACCTCTTCTAGTCTGGATAAACTTGCCTTTCTTCGCCTTTTGGTGTTTTCGATTGTGATTTGGGAGGATGCACACCATGACAGCCCAAACCCTCCTCATTCTTTCAATGTCCTCACAGTGGGGGATCAATGGTTTGACATCTAGTAATTCACTCATTTTATGACCAGATTGGGAAAAGGATCTTTAGTCATGCTTTAGATCAAATGTTAGACCTATTAGGGGTTAATTTAGACTTGGTAAGGGCACAGCCTTCACGAAACCTAAATCCTCCCATCAGCCCACCATTTTCTTGCCATGAAAGCATGTGGCATTACTCCTTAAATACAGGTGCAACCAGACGGTGGTGGAAAAATGACATGACGGTGGCAAATAACTGTAGCCCAAGATGGATATGAAGGTTTTTCCTATTCACCCACGGCTTTAGGGTATTTTGGAACCTTTTTCATCATCCTTATAACCCTTGAATATTCTGCTTTTGTCAACACAAAGCCTCTTGGGCTCACTCCTACTGAACAGTCATGCTGTATGTTCACTGCCACTAAGAAACCACTGAAAAACCAAAGCAAAGGACGGACATACCATAGTACCCTTGCCACAAGTAATCATTCTTTGTACACATTTGTACAACTACCTGAACATTGTAAATACAGTCTATAGTAAAAGACTTGGCTCACAAGAGTTTTCTAGTTTTAGCTGAGGACGTACAAATTATTATAGTAGGACAGAATTAACCATGTCAACCCAACGTTATTTAAAGTACAGTACTTTGTTGTGTAGGAGCTATCAGTCTGTTCATGATTAATTCCCAACCTTTAAAGAAGGAAGGGGCCCTTTTATGTGTTGTTCTTTTAATTTAACTTGGATGTCAAATTGCTTTCTATTCAAAGCCCAGGACTATGAGCTGTGAGAAGGACCTCTTGTGGAAATGTTTTGATTTATGTATAAAGTAAATGGCAGTTAACAGAGCGAAATGTGGCTTTCAGGTATTTTTAACACCATCATATATCTATGCTTATGTATAGTAAATAAAAATTTGGAGGGGTGTTCTCTTTGCAAAAACAGGAACTTGGTCCACCAATGCATTTTCAAGACAGGTGTTATTTGGTTTCCATGCATCGAAGACCTGCTCTTGCTCTTATAGGTTGGGGAGGTGGGCCATAGTGGCCCAACCTCCAACACAATAGTATGTCCTAATGGCCGATGATATTAGGAAAACTAGTCGTTAACATAATGTGATGTTTTCACCAATAGGAGCATCAATCCAGCATTCACCCAACAGATCTCCTTATCACTGTGAATTGACTCATTGACCACTGTGGGTGGTCTTTGTGTGGGTTTTTTGTATATGAGCTTTGTGTGTCATTTAGTTTGTGCTGGTGGGCGGTACGTATTTGTGACTGTATTTCAATGCGTGTGTTGTGTATATTGCGTGTGGATTCTATGTGTGTGGGGGCTCCGTGTGTGTTTGCCTGTGTGGGGGAGGAGTGTGAAGGAGTCTGTGTGAGCGGTCCATACTGAAACTGTGAAGAACGAAGTGGCATGTGGGTCTGGGTTTTCCTTTGCGTGTGTGGATCTTTGTGTTTGGTGTTATGTGTAGGAGTTGTATGTATGTGCAAGTAGAGGGTTCTTGGAAAGCGATTGGGGGAGTTTATTAGTGATACTTTAAGCATGTTCATGCATAGGGTGGCCACCTCACTCCCGTCCTAGATCTACTACTGTCACAAATATGACATTGGCTTGACAAATGTTTCAACATGAGAGGGGTTATTTCAAAGCAGAATAATCACTTGGAAATACCTATTTGCGTTATAGGCTGATTAATTTACTTCTTTGATGTGATCAACCTTGGAGCTTTGCTTTTACCAATAGTGGGACATTTCTACGCCATACACGAGAAGGAGCACAAAGAGAAAGGTTTATCATGACCTCTTCAAATTAATGGTTGGAGCAAAAAATTATCTACATAGTAATTTTCATGAGTAGAGATACGACATGGAATTTCTACGAGTTAGCAGGTCTTCTTATTATTGATCACGTAGTCATTATTGGATATATCTATACATATTAGCCTTGAGAAAGTCCTTTGGACGAAACACGTGTCGGCTGCCTGTATATATAGTATATTTTTCTAAAAAAGAACAATAAAGAACAAAGCAAAGAAAACCGTGAATCGATCTGTGATCTTCAACTATTTCGTGACCAATGATGAAAGCCAGCTTTACTGGCTTGGATCAAAATTCAGTGTGCCTCGGCAATTGTGTGATACATTTTTACTTCTTTGACTTCATCTGCTAATGTCATTCCTTTTTGTATCGTGATGTGCTACTGCTGCTCACAACACTAACAAATTGTGGCAAAGTTCATTTCACATTTTTACATGAACTTATTGATAAATTTATTGGGTATTCATGTTCTGTGGCTTTGCTTTTAGCTTATAGTTATAATTATAAACATTTGCTTCCGAGAAAACTCTGAGTAGGAAGTATGTCACACAGGGGCGGTGCGTCCATTAGGGCTCTTGGGCGTTGCCCCACTAATTAATTTGAGGCACTCGAGTAGTTGAGTGACGAGCGTTGCCGTCACTTTCAGTCTCTCACTCATTTGCAATGCAATCCCAGGCCGCCGGAGGCAGTCGGCTCAGAAGGGGGCGGGGCAGCAGGAGTTCAGTGCAAGTGACTCTGTCATCATGACATCGAGGTCCGGATAATATGTACTATCATGGTGGTCTGCGGAGCGCACAAGAGTGCGCATGTTCTGTTTAGGGCTTAACATTTTTGGGCCTAGCCCGAACATGCGCACTAGTAGGCTGCTCATTAGAAGAGCGAGGGTTGTTCCATGCCGCTCTTCTAATGAGCAGCCTAGTGCGCATGTTCGGGCTGGTCGCAAAATGTTTTAAGCCCTAAACAGAACATGCGCACTACTGCTCAAGCCAATCCTGGCGCTGCTGCTGGAGCAGCGTCTGGATTGGCTGAGAGACGCAGGTACTTCACTTGCCAGCCAGGAGCGAGCGTGACATCAGAGCCTCCTCTCGTCGGGTGGCGGGAACGGCTGAACCTGCAGCAGCGGCCGGGCGGGCACCGGCGGACCCCCGGTCTGATTGGTATGGTTACGTTTTATTTGTTTTTTTATTCCCCCCCCCGTGTTCCCACCCCTCCTCCCTCCCGTGAGCATGGCGGCCGCGGCTGTTGAGAGGATAGGATAGAGCTCTATAAAAGGATTCGACGATCAGTTTCGTTTTGTGCGCGAGGACCGATGGGTCATCAAGCCCTCCATTCATCAGGAATTTGCTCATTAAATAAAGTCTAATCGAGAAGCAACAAGGCGCCCAAAGAACTTTGACCACTGTAAGCCACCTGACAATAATACCTGTAAGGTTACATCTCTGAGTCTGCTCTGATGAACTATCACCTGCTCACACCGTAGAAACTCCGCAGCACATGAGGGAGTCTTAACCCTGAAGGAGCAACGATATACCTGTGGTGTTGCGAAACGTGGCAAGTACAATTGTTCTTGAATTCACTATACTTCGAGATGTTAATATCATGTCACAATGGATCGTATAATCAGTTCATTTACCCCCGTCCCATCTTGTCCATTGTTACGGAAGAGACAGCGCATGTGCGTAGTTATGTTCTGCTTGAGTACATATTAGCAAGGTCGATATTTGGAGTCTGTTGTAAACAGCTATCGATTGAACAGTCATTTTCACAGATTGGAGAAAGGTGGGCAGTTAAATGAGCCATATATTTTATTGCCAAGGAAGTATTTCTGTCAGCAAAGTTTAGTTTTGTGCTTGTTTTAATGTGTCGTGTTAATCATTACATTTTTATCCGTGTTGTCTGTTTATACATTTGAGTTGTCTGTGTGCTTCGTGTAGTATTAACTTGTGTCTGATTAACGTTTTCATTTGTGCATCGTTTGTATCACGTTTCTGTTGGTGCCGAATCCTTCTGTCACTCTGGTGCTGTGTTGTGTTGCTTGTGTCTATTAGTGTTTCTTGACTGCCTGATGGATGTGTATGCCATGCCTGTCTGTGTTACGTCACTTTTGGTTGTTAGTTAATGCTCTTCCTTGTCACTCGGTAGTATCTCTGAGCAGTGTGTTTTTGCCCACTAGAATTCAGTTTCTGTTGGTGTAGTGTCATTTCTGGTTTGTGTTTCTCTGCTGTGTGTGCGTTTCTGGTGCCTGTCTCTAGCGAGTGTGTGCGCGCACTGTGTGTTGTATACATATTTAGTCTGTTTTTGCGCTGCTCTGGGGCATGCTTGACGTGGCACTCCTGCTGTTTACCTAATTAACGGCAGTTTGGAAGAAGATGCAAGATCTTGTACAAATGCCTTGACAGAGGAGAGATGAAGTCATGTGAACGTGACCTAGATAGTCGAGGGAGCACCTGTTGACAACACATTCTATGCTCTTTGACAAATATATATATATATATATATATAGTTCTTTGCTGAATTGTTGGAGTGAAGGTGTGAACTTGTTAAGTCTTAAGATGTTGTGCTATATTCTTGGCATGTAGCTGAAGATGGCTTACCTCTATATTTGTCTTGTTAAAAAGAACAATGGTCCCTTCAACTAATCATCCACAGAGTACTTGATATACAATGAATGTAAATAAAACATTTTTTTTTAAGATCATAAGGCTGCAATATTCTCATCGAAAATAAGTGAAAGGAAAGTGCTCAATGCTCGCACATCACACACTGTGATATAAAAACACATTACAGTGCAAAAACATGTCGTCCTTATCCATACGTCTAGAGCAAAGAAATAAAAATAGTTCATTTGTAGGCTCATAGGATATACTTTGATGCCAGAGGAGAGATCACAGAGGAAGATTTGTTTAGGAACCACTCATCCATAACTTTTATGCCCCCCCACTTTCAAATGTCACCAGCCGCCCCTGATGTCACAGTATGTGCTACCTTCATTCACAATATATCAACTACCAAGATGAGTTAGGACACATCATTGCTTGTGTTTCTCTTTTTGAATTGAGGACTGAATCTCATTCCATCCAACACTGCTGAAAGGGCAAAGGTTTTGGATCTGCAATGTTTTGAGGGCCAAATGCACATCTGCTTCATTGTTCTCATCTTGGGAACCATTGTTATGAGGATCTGCATTTGTTTTGGATTCCTACATTTATTTTCAAAACTGCTGACAGATTAGGTTTCTGGCTGAGAGAAATGTGAACTATTGGTGATGACAATTACCATCTGAAAGGCGTTCTCTGCATATCTTTGAAAGGCAAGCTCCTCTTATTTGGGTGCACTTACTGTTACCACAGGAGGGTTAATAGCCACTCCTACTTAAAAACTTCCAGGAAAGACTGGTGGCTAGGTATGCTTAGTCGGTGGAGATTCTGATGCAGTTCAGGGTATGTGGCATTTCATGACTATGAAAAGGGAAGGGTTGAACAATGAAATTTCCTTTCTTTCATTGACTGCTCAAGTTGGTTAATGGGACAATGAGTTTAGAAACCGTAGTTATGATAGTCTGTGTACTATCTGGGTTGAATACTGCATGAGGGATGTGAATAAGGTGGCTGGTGGCGTGGCATTTTGGGTGTTGAGTATGTCATCGTTAAAGGGCTAGAGGTATTACTTTTTGATAATCTTATATAGGACTATGATGCTGCTGAAGTATTTTTTGATTATGTTTGTTTTACTTTTGGTGGTATTGTTCATTCATTGAAATGAGATGGCTAGACTGATGAAGCCTAAATGGCGTTCATGACCCAAAAAGAATGTGACATCCATGCTACAGATGGAGGGTAGCGACTTACATCTCTACTACAGGAGACATAATATATGAATCTTTGATACTTACCAATTCCTGGTATGGGTGGCAGCTTGGTGTTTCTGATTTGTGGAGCTGAATTTGCCCACAAACAGGAATCCCTAACCGTCTTCAGTTTCTCTTTCTTAAGGTGTTCAAGTCTTTGCATTGTTGTCATGTGTTTTCTTTGCTGGAGGCTGACTGTCGAAGTACCAGAGGAGACTGTTGAGTCCACCACAGGAGCACTGTCATCCAAGGCTGTAAGATCTCCCAGACTTCCCCCACTATGCATGTTGAGTTCTATTCCACTGTCATTGTTGTTGATGCTGCCAAGCGGCGATGGTTCACTACTGCATGACGACTGGCCACCAGGGCTGGATTGATACATCTAACAAAGAGAAGAGAAAGCAAAGGTTTAGTGCTCTTAGTCTTTACTTATGGCTTGAATAATTGCCTAAAACAGCAACACAGTTTCTAGATATGAGAAGACGCCTGAGTGACCTGCTTTCCTCCCCATTCCTCTTCTACATCTACTGCTATTGCCAATTTTGATGTGTACTATGTTGGAAAGTGAACAGTTGCTATACCTTCATGGATGCCTGAGAACAACACAAAACACTAAATATGCACAGAAATATAGGACTCTTTTTAAAACTAAGGGCAACTACTTCAGTTCTTTCTCAGCGTGACACTCAGCACCTCACTAATCATTATAACTAAGATAAAATAAATAGTCACAGGAAAAATTACTCAAAATCCTAATCTTTTAAAAAACTATGAATTTGATATTGGTTATTACAAAAGGAAATACGTTTTGTTTTGAGAAGTAATTGCTACGAAGGTGCTTTCATGACTTAAATGTAATAAGAAAATGGATGAGTCAATTAAAGTACACTTCTCAGTCACAGATAACAAGTGAGCCCTCTAAGAATGCTTTCATTTGCCTATGGTGACTGTAGTATATTTCCAGGAACGTCAAAGATTACATCTATTTTTCAGAAATAGTTAACTTAAGTCCCAGACACTTTCCTCCTCTCCCCAAACTCTCTACTCCTGTCTTTCCATCTCTGACAGAGCTCTGAGCTTCACTGGTCAGATTGGTAGAGGGGACCTGATGCTTGTTTTCTGAGGCTCATGGTTGTTTTCTGGAGTAGAATCCACTGAAGACAGGAAGTACACCAGTGAGGCCCTAGTCATGTTACCACCCAGATGATCAGGCAAATGAATTTCTGGCGCTACTTGCCTACATCACGTTCCTTTGGTGGCTGTTGTATCGATAGTTTCATTTATGGCCAGTAAAAAAAACAATTGCTGTTGGCTAAAATACCAGGGCTGGCTTAAGGCGCCACTAATGTCATGAGACCATCCGGCGATTATGTTGTATGTTTGGACGGATGAAACCTCTGTGTCGCCTTGTATGTAGGTGAGTCTGTGATTAAGTTTGTGTCTGTTTGAGGACCTTCATGTGACTGGGTCTTCGTAGAGATCTGTGTGTGCAAAGTGGCTGTGTCTTTGAATATAAGATGACCTTGCGTGTGGTATGTGTGTAGATTGTGTGTGTCTGAGTGAAAATGTGTGTATGTCTGCATGTGTCCGTGAGGGCGCAGTGTACACTGGTTAGTTGATGGGTGAATCTCCATACTTGCAGGTCTAATTGTGATGCTGTCCCTGTGTACTGTTGCTATGAGTTGGTGTATGTGGAGGGTGGGTGAATCTATGTGTTGGTGGTGTGTCTGAGTGGACGTGGTTATGGGGGTCTGTGTATGAGGGTGTGTGTCTAAGTGGACTGGTCTTTGTGGGTGGATCTGTGGGTGGTCTTTGTGTGGGTTTTTTGTATATGAGCTTTGTGTGTCATTTAGTTTGTGCTGGTGGGCGGTACGTATTTGTAACTATTTCAATGCGTGTGTTGTGTATATTGCGTGTGGATCCTATGTGTGTGGGGGCTCCGTGTGTGTTTGTCTGTGTGGGGGAGGAGTGTGAAGGAGTCTGTGTGAGCGGTCCATACTGAAACTGTGAAGAACTAAGTGGCATGTGGGTTTGGGTTTTCCTTTGCGTGTGTGGATCTTTGTGTTTGGTGTTATGTGTAGGAGTTGTATGTATGTGCATGTAGAGGGTTCCTGGAAAGCGATTGGGGGAGTTTATTAGTGATACTTTAAGCATGTTCATGCATAGGGTGGCCACCTCACTCCCGTCCTAGATCTACTACTGTCACAAATATGACATTGGCTTGACAAATGTTTCAACATGAGAGGGGTTATTTCAAAGCAGAATAATCACTTGGAAATACCTATTTGCGTTATAGGCTTTGCTTTTTCTATTTTGATATACTAAATAATTTGATGAGCAGCTAACAGACTGAAAAGTGACTTGATGAATATATAGTATGAAGACAGCAGCAATATTTCAACATCTTAACTCCCACTGTTTGTATCAATGAAGCTTTTTTTCAACTGCTCCAGACGGAAGGATATTTTGCTCGTTGGATGTCCTCTTTCCCCTGTTAGCAAGTCCATTTTTAGGTCATTTGTTGCAATCTATCATTCCCTTGTGGCAATCTGAAGTGGTGCTGAAAAGCAGTTGCCTACAACGGCAGCACTAGCCATAAGTAAAAATAAGCTTACCAGATTAACAGAACAGAGGTCACAAGCCCCAACAACTGATGGATTTCCACTGGGAAAGTGGTACCATGCCATTCTCCAGGGAGTGTTTGTCCACCCTTACACGCAAATTTAACCAAAATGCAAGGCTACACACTGGCGTTTGCAACCTGTTCACAGATTACATAGCATTTAGATTTATATATAAATATGACATATTTGTGCTTTATGAGATAGCTCTTTACATCTGAGTACCTTTCTTACACCTATATCTTCCCAGTAGTTAGTGTCAAAGCAATAATGTTTTGCTCACCTTAGTACCGACTGTCCGTAGGAAAGTACAGTAAAGTAAAAGGAAGAGTAAACACAGTAAGGTGATTAGTAAAATTTAAAGAAAACTGAACAGAACAGGAAAGGTTAGTACAAAGTGTACAAGGAAAGCATAACTGCATGCAAAGTTTTACTGTGTTCCCAAGGGTATGTGTTCATAAAAAACAATAAATTCAGTAGTACCATTTTTTGCTGTCTGTTAAAAAAAATTATAAAGCAAATAGATTAAGTCACAGATTTAAGTCCATAGTTTACATAAGACAAATGGCGCTAAATTTGTAAACAATAAACAATTTTTCACTGCAAAAAGGTCTCTTTTTCATAGCTGCTAAGGTTTCAGATTGCTATGTGTGACATGTTCATAATTTCAGCGTCATTATGAGTGTCATTTCAACAACTATGAGTAAAACTTTCTCGCGAGCAAAATCAAGCAATGGGAAACATATAAATATCAGAGATTGTATTATTTCATAAAGCCTTTTAGCTCACACTAATAAAAATCATTAATAGCTGAGCGTCCTGGGTCCGCTCGCTGCCCGCTACCTGCGAGTTCAGTGGCACCATAGTCAGTGGCTCTAAGTCACCCCGACCCAAAACGAGTTAGTGCGCTAATGCACAAAACTTCTGAGCAGACAGACTGCGTGATTGCACAGTTCTCTGTAACATGGCCGCAGGCCACTTATGATGACTGCGACTGACGTTTATTAGCATAGCAAGTGAAGTGCAACTAGGAGAATACCGGCTCTGTCACTCAGGCACAGTAACTCACTTCTTTGCGAGGCGAGCCGGTGCCGCGGCAACTGAGGGGCCCCGTGGCCGGCCCGCACTCGTGGACTCCCGCTGCTACCAATGCCATGCCGCATGACTCTGTCACACACACTGGACTGGTAACAGTGCTCTGGACTGAGGACAACCACTACCGTGGTTCACACTCAGCCTTGCTGCCGGTGCCTGGTAGGGTCGGGTAAGTCCGGTCGCGGGATCAATTAATACCGCCACTGTGTGAGCGTCTCTTCCATGTTGCAAGCAGCAGGTGCTTCACGAGTCAGCCACTGGTGGGATCAGGTCTGGTTGTGGGATCACATACCGCTGCGGTGCTATTTCCCATTTAAACTTCATAAAATGCCCCTCTTCGGCGCCGCGGGCGATTTGTTCTGACAAACTCACAGTGTCTGGGAAAAAGCCATTGGGCTGTCCTGGCACTCACTCCTGACGTCAGTCAGTGAATGTAATGTGCCACGTGGTGCCGGTGCGTGTACTGGTTACATTGTAGCAGTGAACTAGCGGCTAGTAGAGCATCGTGCAGATGAGCCAGCCCCCAAGCTGCCGGGAGCAGAATGCTCTGCACGCTGCCACTGCAGCTTTCTCAGTATGGTGCATTATAGCAGCACTCCGGCTTCACAGCTGAGGAGGCGCTATAATGCGGGACACTGCATTTCAGTGCGGTGATGCGGACCATCACACTGAAATGCGTTTAGTTTAGTTAACCAAGCATTCCTTTTACCATAGAACTGAGATGTAATTAAAAAAATAGTACATCACTTCATTATAAAATACAATTCAGACATAATCATACTCTTAAAACATCTATGAGTCCCTTTCGCCATCAGATAATATTCTTGTTGCCAGTGGTGTAACGAAACTTGAGGGGCCACCCTGCAAATTACATGCAGGGACCCCCCCACACTCCAGACCGAGTCCGAAGCTCTCACAGCTGGGGCATGCCAGTGCCAGAGTGGGCCCCCGGAGATCGGGCCCCCCTGCACAATGGGGGCTGCAGGGGCTTTTGTTATGCCACTGCTTGTTGCCCTCCCACACTATATATATAGCATGTAAATATATAAATGATATAATCATTTTTTATTTATTTATTTATTTTTTATTTGTCAACCGTAGGGTAATATACAGAAAGCAAAATGCACAGTATTAGATACATACAAATATCGAAAATCATAACACATTAAAAAAAAAAAACTATATAAATTCATTCATATATAGAAGGACATAATTAAACCAATCTAGACACCATATGTTACTGATTGTATAACCTAAAACAGGGATCCCCAAATTATATTAAATTTGACTACAGAGCGAATGCCCCTTGTCCTTGCAAGCGCTTGTTCCATATCGTATGTTTGTCTTACTAACACACACCAATCCATGACAGTAGGGGGTTTTGGTGATATCCAAACCCTGGCAATTGTTAATCTTGCCGAAACCAATAGAATAGCAAGCAGACCATTACATTTAGAACTCACGGTCCTACACCCCATCATAATTTCCATATTCGATAAGGGTAATACTATCCCCAGCTTCTGAAACAGAACATTGCCAATCTTTTGCCAAAACATTGTCAGTTCTGTGCATGTTATAAACATATGTTTAATGTCGGCAACATATGAATCGCATCTTGGACATTTTGTCCGGTCGCTGATTGTATTATTGTTAAGTGACCACTTAGCTATCCTTTCTGGTGTATAGTATAGGAGACATATCGTACGATGTTGCTGTAATCGCAAATTGGTAGAGTGCACAACCTTGTCAATAGCAGTGAAGGCTTGCAATATAGTACTAGCCACTACTGGCATCTCCAGCACCTTACTCCAGCGTTCAGCAAGTCTCTGACTATTGTCTGTTCTATAGCTATTTAACCATTTGTACACCTGCATCATACAAAAAATCCCAAATATCAGAGCCAGATGTATTCATCAGATTTAGATGTCGTAAGAAATAATCCCGTATCTGATAATATTTGAACAGCATATGGCCTGGTAATTCATGCTTAATCTGTAATCTCTCAAAAGAAACAAAACCACTGTAGTCATACAGATCCCCTAAACATATAACTCCACATCTCGCCCAACTTTTGACCACAGCATCGTGAAATATCTCCGGAAGTCCGGGGTTGTGCCATAAAGGGAATTTGTCATGATAAGAGGAAACATTACCTCTGAGTAAAATAGCACGCCAAATAAATATGCTATCCAGTAAAGTCTTAAATTTCACCCTTTTAAAATAATTTGGGTCATTGATTCTATAAAGAAACATGTTTGTCTCCCCACCCAACATAAACTCGTGACAGAAAATAGTACTATCAGGATTAATGAGACTACGGAAGCGGCCAAAAAAGGCTGACTAAAAATATATTCTAAAATCAGGGAACTCAAGACCACCTTGACTGAAAGGGAGTTTTAACCAATCTATCGCTCGTCTTGCTTTCTTATATCCCCATATAAAACTGCTTAGCGTTCCTTCAAGTTGTTTAAAAAATGAGTTAGGAACGCGTAATGGAATAGAGCGAAAAAGATAAAGGAACTTTGGCAGGATCTTCATTTTTATGATGTTAATTCGACCAATTATACCTAGGGGCAACTTATGTCAGTTTTTTAATGACTTGGCTATCTCTTTTAACAGAGCTTCGTAATTTAAAGAAAATATCCTATCTATCTGTGCCGATATCCTGATCCCCAAATAAGTAGCAACTGAACAGACACCCTGCACAGGAACTGGCGGTTTATAGTTAAGTAGGACTTGGGTCTTGTTAACGTTTAACTTATAACCAGAGATTAGACCGAACCCCCTAGCTGCTATTGTTATCGCTTCTAGTGCTTCTCCTGGTTCTGTCGAGAAGACCGCTAAGTCATCTGCATATGCAATAACTTTCAGAGGACTTGTTCCTGAAGTAAAAGCGCGGATTTGAGGGTTGCTTTGCAATGCCGAGATAAATGGCTCTATATGCAGGGCAAATAATAAAGGTGAAAGGGGACAGCCCTGCCGAGTACCACAAAGTACCGGGAAGATGGATGACTGCAACCCCAAATATGCTAATTTAGCACAGGGTTTATCGTATAAGGCTCGAATCCATTTCATGAATTGGCCCTTAATCCCAAAAGCTGAAAGTGTAGCCCAGAGAAAATCCCACCCCACTCAGTCAAATGCTTTTTCTGCATCTAGCAAGATCATACCGAATGGGGTTGATCTTGTATTTGCCACATCAAAGGCTATCACTGCCATATTAGCGTGAGCAGTAGTATCCCTTCCTTGAATAAACCCATGTTGATGGGGTGAGACCAGACTAGGCATTATTGGGGCACAGCGATTTGCCAGAATTTTAGCAAAGATTTTTGCGTCAGCGTTGATGAGTGAGATTGGCCGGTACGACCTGCACTCATCCGCTGGTTTGGTTTTTTTCAAGAAAAAAACTATTTGCGTCACATTCCCAGATTCGGGGACTTTACCATTTATTCCGATAAATTCTATTACCTGACTGAATGGGAGCATCAACTCATCTTTAAATACTTTATAAAATTCCAGAGGTATGGAATCTTCCCCCACAGCTTTACCTGACGGCAAGGCGCTAATTGCTAGTTCTATCTCCTCACTTAAAATATCCTCATCCAAAGATTCAGATGTCTCACTCCCCATATTTGTCAAATAACTATTCTGGATGTAACTGAGAATATCTTCGTTTTTTGGTTGAATCGTTGGAGTATACAGTATTTGGTAGTATAGAGCAAATTGTTCCAGTATCTGTTGTGGATGCTTGTACAATATATCGTTCAGCCCCTTAATGGCTTTTACATGAGCCTTAGCCCTGTCGTCAGCTACTTTAAAAGCAAGAATCTTACCTATCTTCTCTCCATATTCATATTGTGACAAGCGATATTTACTGAATCTTGCCATGCTTTTCTCCCTAAATGTCTTCTTTAAAGCAGATCTGAGATCGATTAGATCCAGCCCCAGCTGATCCATATCATCAGTGGCCCTCAACACTGCCACAGCATGTTGGTCTTCTGCCACACGTATGGCTATAATTGTTTCTTTAGCTGCATTCTTAGATCTTTGTTTTGCCACCAGATATATTGTTGGGTGTAGCCTCTAATAAAAGCCTTACTTGTATCCCAGACCACTAAAGGAGAGGCAGACCCTATATTTTCCTTAAAAAAGACCTTAAGTTGATCCCTGATCTTGGCCACATATTCCTCATCTGATAATAAATACCTAGGAAACGAGAAGGATCTATGCACCTTATTCTCATCTTGGATCTTAAATGTGAGAAGGAGAGGGTTATGGTCAGAAGTGACTTTCGGGCAAATTTCTATGTCAGCCGACCATAAAATTTGATCTGATGCCCAAGCCATGTCTATTCAAGAGTATAATTTGTGTGGAGCGGAATAGAATGTATAACCCGGTATGTTTGGATACAGCATTCTCCATACATCCCTAATAGCTTGTAACCGACCCAATTCCCTGATTGCAGCCCGTGTCCTTCGCATCCTATGGAATGTGCCTCGTCTTGTTGTATCAATCCCATAATCCATGATACAATTAAAATCACCCATCACCACCCGTTCCCCCTCCCAATTCAGCATTTCAATATTAATGACATCAATAGTAGCAGGATCGTCTGTATTAGACCCATAGAGTGCACAAAATACATATTTCTTTCCTTTTATCATCATCTGGTCTATAGCCCATCTCCCACTTTTATCAGACATTGTCTTACAGACTATCCCCGTGAACCGTTTGTGCTTGAAATATAGCGACCCCCCGAATAGAGGGACTTTGAGTAGTACACAGTATTACTTCATAGCCTAATTGTTTTAGCAATCCACGATCCTTATATGAAAGATGCGTCTCCATTAACATAATTATTTGAGAGTTATACATTTTTAGCTCTTCTGTTACTAATTGCCTCTTGATCCTGGTATTCAATCCAGCCACATTCCATGCTAAACATTTGAACCACTCCATGTCCATATTAATATTTTGCTATCTCTAATTTCTAACTTAGTTAACTTAATATAGCTTTCTCCTATCATATTATCATTTTTATTCCATATTACCCCTAGGTTGACTTTTACCTTTTTTTGCCCCCACCCTTGACCACCCAGACCCCTTACCTCCCCTGGAGGAGGACCCACCCACCTGCTTCTTGAAGGAGGAATCATCCTCTTTCCTACAGCTGCCGCTGTATTGGCAGCTATCTGAGACACAAACTTCACGGCAGCTCCCAAGGCATTTTTGCATTGCTACATAAAAACAAAACTTACAAATACTCAGAAGCAGAGTCAGCCTCCCTATTTTCCCATTACTCTCTTTTTTTCCCCCCCCAAATCAGGGCCAGCACCTTAACTTTTATTCCATCCCCCCTTTCTGCCATCTATGGAGCGCCTCTTTCGCTTCTATTTCAGAAAAAAAGAAATACGATTGCCCGCCCCGCACTACCTTCAGGCGCGCTGGTTCTTGTAAGTATGCTTGCGCCCCAATAACTTTTAATGGATCGATCAACTGCCTGAGCTGCCATCGTCTGTCCATTGTTGCTTTACAGAAATCCGAACGGCAGAAAATAGAAAGAGACTCAACCACGACAGGTAATCTAGGCCTAGCCTTCAGAGAAACAGCTTGTCGCAACAGAAAATTTCCGAAATAAATCAAAAAGGGCCGTGGATATTGATTGCCTTCTCTGCATTGCACCAATGGAAGTCTATGGGCCCTTTGTATCTGGCAGTCCCAATCCCCGAGATCTGGAAAGGCCTTCTGTAGAATCTGTACTATAAAGGCTCTGGGGTCTGAACCTTCTTGTCCTTCTGGAATACCAAACAGTTTTAGATTGTGTCTCCTTTGACGATTTTCTAAATCTTCAATTTTACGTTGCATTGCCCCTATCAAATCATCATGCTGCTGGGCCATGTCAGTTACTTTAGAAGTCGCTTCTTCCGTGTTAACTACTCTTTGCTGCAATTCTGTTATCTCGTTAGTCAGAGTCCAAACTTTGAATGTTACTTCCTCCAGAGACTGCTGGATATCATGGTTATCTGCCCTAACTTGAGCAAATAACTCTCGTGTTTCTTCCCTTTGATCTTTAAGGGTTTGAAGAATCAGTGAAAGCATCGAGACCTCACCACCTTGACCTTCCTTATCTTGAGGAACTCCTTCCACACGTGGCATGTGAAATGCTTGATAAGAGTGTGTTTTACTTGAGGCCACCTCCTGATCAGGCTCCATGTCATCTGTCCCGGTCGCTGACATCCTAAAAGCCCCGCAGATATCATCTGCTAAGCCGGTATCCGACAATCTAGATATCAGAGTTTTTACCCCGCCTTTTGCCTGGACCCACCGCCGTATGGGGCTATCCACAACTGCGTTTTTGGATTGCGCCAACCTTCCATTACTCAATGCCTGATCCATTCCACTAAGAGCCTTTTTCCCATCTTTCACTGGTTTAGGTTTAAAATTTTCTTTTTTCTGCTGATCACTGTACGTAGAGTTTGCCGTAGGAGGAGCAAGATGGCGGATTGACACCGTCTTTGAGAGCCAGCTCACGGAGGAGCTCCCGAGGCTAATTAAATCGGAGTTGGGCTAAAAAACAGAAGCTACGAAAGAAACTATGTGGGAGCAGTGATTTAGAACAACTCTCGCATATACAAGTTATTTGTTCTACCCTATCTTACTTGGATGTGATATGTGGATTACGGCTAGTGACTGATGGTTGGCAGTCAGCGGTCAGAGGAAACACAGCGTTTCCAGACTTAAGGACTCATTGCTGAATCGCCGCTGAATCCGCCGCGCCGAATACAGGCGATTGTACGGACTGGTCCTAGGCGCTTGCCGCTTACAGCTAACGATTAACGGTTAGCTGTCAGCAGTCAGAGGTAACACGGCGATTTTGGACTCGTGGACCCACAACCGAGTCATCGCTGAATTCTCTGCGCTGAATGCAGGCGATTGTACGGACTGGCTCCAGGCGCCTGCCGTCCACACACGTAGCAGTGTGTTTAGAGGTTTGGCGATCTCCCTTGCGCCTTGTTTCCAGATCCATCTGGGGGCTGCAATCGAATTTGAGTTTGGAAGTATCCAGGAGTATGGCTCCGCCAAAAACTACCACCAGAAGTACCCGGGCGGCTAATCGTTTGCCGGTAAGTGCCGCACTGAACCTAGTGGGCAACCCGGGAGGGGGAAGCTTGGAGACCCAGAGGGTGGATTCTTCGGGCCAGGGTATAGCGCTTGGGAAGCTTGGGAAGCCGGTAATGCGCTTTTTACAGTCCAGAAAGTCAGCGGAACTTTTTTCTTCAGAGACTGTAATTGCAGCAAATAATGGCAACAAATTAGCGGAAATTGTGAATCATGCTATTTGTGAGCAACAAGATAACACGGTGCTCTCTTCTCCTGGCTTTAGCAGAACAATTGATTCTCTGCCTCAGCCTCAGCTTCTGTAATCAGCCAGACCGGATAACAGTGGGAATGGTCTTGATCCCCGAGGCTACTGAAAGGGAGGATTTTAACAATTCTGAGAGTCGTGGGGAAAGCTCGGACATTTCTTTAAATAATGAGGAGCATTTAGCAGTGTTCGATGAATTCGAATTGGATGAGGTCAATAAAGGGAATAAAGGGAAGAGGGCGGAGAAAGCCTCTGCTGTCATGCTAGGTGGACTGAGTCTGAATGAAGTACCGTCGCCCATTGATGCGTCAACAACTGCGTTAATATTTACACCTGTATCTACACTTGTATCTTCATCTGTCTATTTTGAGGGTGGTGCTGTAGAAACAAGGCTAGGAGAGAATGATGCTGATGGTATGGAAGACAATACTGTAGGACGGAGTAATGAGCTATCTGAACACAACCCTTTGGCTGTTTCTGAGGAAAATACTACCCCTATCAACAATGCAACACTGGGTATTCATGATATCTCGCTTTCTGACCCAGAGAGGATTGTCACAAATCAAGTACAAAAAGAGGGATTAAATCCCTCAGTACCGCAAAATTTAAGTGGGCCAAAACAAAAGATATAATCATTTTGGCCTTATTTGACACAAGGCCACTCATAGAACCAAAATGGTAATAAAAATAAAGGTATTTTGCAATTATTTTTATTATTTCTCATTCCACATTTTTTTTTATTTCTTGCAGTGTTGCTGTGCAGATCAAAAATAATGTAAGTATAAACAAAAACTTCTGGTTGAAAAGTTCTAGAAATGTGCAACTGTTCCTATCTATTATTTTGCAAATTAAATTCTTTCTGTGATGTCCGAATTTACTCTTGATGCCTTTGAAACATAATCAATCATATTTGTGTTGTTGCACATTTCAGGTACAACCGTCCTATAAAAAACAAAGAGGCAGGCAGAAGTGCTGTTTCACCACCACCATCTGTACCTGTAATAGCTGACATTAGCTTAAGTGAAATAAACCAACTATTACAATGGTATTAAATGGGATTAAGATTGTACATCCACAAGAGTGGATACAGTACAGGTTAGTAGTGAATCACTGTAATATACATTTGTTTCTGCGGCTCATGTAGAAACAATTTGCTACAAGAAGGAGGGGAGGGCAACAGAGGAAGAGTTAGACACTGACCTCTAAAGGGATTACAGGACAACACCCTCCAGTCCTGTACTTAATTTTAATAAACACAGACTGTATTTGAGATAATTAAGGTTTCACGTATAATGTTCAATAATCAAGAATTGATTAATTAATTGTTTATTGATTTCAGATTTTCTTCATAGGCCAACCACGTGTTTCACAACAACATGTTGCTTCATCAGGGCCAAATGAAATATATACTTTTGCAAATGCAATATGGGGATCTTTTAACAATTTGCACAGTGACGAACAGAAAAAAACTGTATTCTTGGTCTTGATCCTGAATAATGAGCAATTATAATCCGTTTTATATTCATAGAGCTCCTGGGATGAAAATGAACTTCACTGTCTCGGCAAACAAACCCCCCGGTTATTCGGCCATCGTACCGAGACAGTGAAGTCCATTTTCATCCCATGATCAGTATGAGTGTAAGACAAATTCTAATTGCTCATTAGCAAAAGCTGCACTAATTAGATCGTATCACAGAAGCCGGTCACGGATGCTGCACCAAGTCATACAAACGAAATAGAAGAAATCGGATGGGAAAAGAAAAGTTTTCACTCATCAATTAAGCCTCCTAACAGGAACGCCAACAAGTGTGTCATTCAAGATCGGAAAGAGATAACAGTAACAGCAATAAAACACGCAATTTAAGGGTACTGAGTGGACTTAAACACCGCAAGGTGATGACGAACTTTTACTTGAGTAACTCTTCTTGGGCTCTTTCCTCTGCTTTCTTGACCCAGAACAAACAAACCCATTAAAATGAACAACCTGGGTGATATTTTGGGTGTTTACTGCTTAAAACCAAAACGTTTTCAGGTGTGCTACGTATGACAATGATAGGCAATCATCCTGCAGAAAAGAGCACGATAAATGCATATATTTAACTTTTGTTTTAGCTTCTGTAGTGGGCAGTAAATTAAACACACACAACCACAAATCCGATTACTTCAATAAAGAGATTGTGAATCCTCTTATTAGTAATTCCATTTCTCTCACCAAGTTTGTGTGCTTGTTTGACTTGGAACAATCGCCTTTCCAACATGGCTGTCATTTCTAATTGCACTGAACTGCACCTCTGTCATAGTCCTATCTCTAGGTCTTGCAAGAGTATGAGTTTCGCTTACAATAAGGAAGAGAGCGTCCTGTCATGACATCATCGACAATATTTGCCTATCCATGATGCTCCGTGTTTTCAATAGAATGAAAGGCAATGTTGTTGCAAAGTCTTTTTGTTAAAGTGCGAATATCGGTGAATAATTCACTATACATCGAGGACTACATAAGAAACAGTAGCCATAGATGAACTCACAGTTAAAAAGTCTACTTTAGAAAGGCACCCTTACATTGAAATATTATGAAGAGTAGACTATTCATCAGCTCGATCGGCTTCAGGTTTGTGCTCGCTTCGGCAGCACATATACTAAAATTGGAACTTGGGGTTTAAGTAAACGGTGAGCGTCCACGAATGCACAGCGCTGCAGCCAGGAGGCAGATGCATCCGTAGGAGGCCTGGGGAGAAGCCCCATCCCACTGCCACCTCGACCCATAGAAGCACAGTGGATCAGCGGGCACACAGAGCCCCCACACCACACGGTGCTGTAAAGGACAAGGAACAAAACACGCTCACATTACAACATAACACAAAAATAAATACAAAGGAGATTCGCAATGATTTTAGCTGCCACGAGGAACCCACTAAAAGGGAAGCTTCAACAAAGACGAACAGGAAAGAAAGAAATAGTCCCAGAAACGAACAGATAAGCACCAAAGTGGAAAGATACAAGTAGTTAGGCACTGCTCCATGAGAGGAAATAAATACCAACAAGGAGGGACAACGAGGAAAGATTAACCACTAGCAAGCAAGCCTTTTTAAAGGGCAATCAAACTCAAAAATAAAAAGTGATTGGTGGGCTCTTAAGCCTACAAAGTGTATACAACATGTCTCAAAGAGCCAGCACAAGCGCTGCCTAGGCTCTACTTGAGAAGAAAAAAGGACAATTCCAGACCCAACCACTAGATGGAGAAATAACAAACAACATGTGAATCCAGAAAACCCTCATGCGGCAAAAACATAATTTTATACATGTTCTTGGAATAGTTATTCTTTGAGAGATGTTCTAATAGAATTAATGTTTCTGTGCTCCCATTGCTCTGTTCTCATGTGGAATAAGTATTGGCAAAGGCAAAAAAAACACCTCAATGATGCATATGCAACTTCACGCAAGCATACATAGGTGACATGGCACTATGGCAGCCCCACCATTTTGACATATGAACACATGCATCACACATGGGCACCTATATGTCAAGATGCTATGGTGGCGATACTTGTTTCTCCTTAATTAAACATTTCAAGATGGAGAATGCCCATCTTGGTGCAGTAAATTACAAAAAAAATATAAAAAGTAAGTGAAAGCACCTTATTTAGGCAGTAGTAACCCAACAGCAATGTTCAGCTGGCGGGCTCTCCAAATAGAACATGATGCGGCGGGGCAGGTGAGCTAAGGTTTAGCAGCCAGCGGGGAGGTGTAAGTAAATGTTGAGGTGGAGGTGTAAAAAAAGCTGATCAGAAAAGGCAATGAGAAACAGCACACATGATATACAGCAAGAAAACTCATGCACTTCCATGTAGTGTGGAAAAAAAAGAAAAAAGTAGTTCTGTGATGTGGAGCTGTGGAAAGACACAAATCTTCCAATCAAAACAATGGTAAGAAAGCTATGCTCCCAGGGAGGGACAAATACAAGAACAGGAAGTAAAGCCAGCAAATAAGGAGCAAGCAAATTAGTTTGTCAAAAACATCAAAGAATGGTATATAATGGGCTGACTCAAATGTCCCTATGAGTATTGGACAAGTTACTTACTTTCGGGAACGCCTTATCTGGTAGAGACATGATCTAGCTGCAGATTTCTTACCTTTGAACTTCCAGGCGTCAGGCTAGATCCGGAAGATTTTTGATAGAAGTACCCCTGCGCGCCATAGGTGACGTCTGTCGAATCCACGTGATGTCGTAGGAGTCTGGTTCATCGTCGTCGTGACATCCGCGTCATCTATACAGGCACCACCTCGTCGTAAATATTTCAGTACTTTTCACGACTTTCCACGCCAGAAGCGCGGAGCCATGAAGTGACTGACTGTGGTGTGCCACAAACAACTAGGGCCCTTAAGGGGAAACAGGCCTGACACTAAACCAATCCGCAGTGCGTGGAGGATGGGTGGGTCGGTAAGGAATCTGCAGCTAGATAATGTCTCTACCAGATAAGGCACTGCCGGAGGTAAGTAACTTGTCCATCTATCCACGGACCGCGCCCGTGCGGCATGGAGTGCGGACCTTGGTATCGACATCCCACAGGCTGACTGGCTCTACTGTTGCAAACAGACAAAGCGTTTGTCCCCAAACTACCGCTTGCGCCTTATTCATTTTAAATATTTACACAGGCTATATCGCACACCCGTCCAGCTGCACAGGCTGGGACTCATTCCAAGTGATAGGTGCATGCGCTGCTCTGCACCTGCAGCGGACTTCTCCCACCTTGCCTGGCTATGCCCTGGGGTCTCTGCTTATTGGCGTGAGGTCTGCACAGCCATTTCAGAGATCGTCTCCTCGCCAGTTCAGCCCACTCCCTCGCTTTGCCTATTGGGGTTCGTCAAGTTCTGCCCGGACGCGTTGCGCCGTCTTATTGCCATGCTGCTTGTCCTCACGCGGCGTAGGGTCTCCATGTGCTGGGGTCGCAGACCCGCACCCAAGTTCGCCCAATGGCTCGAAGATGCATCGCGTTGCCAGACCATATTGTCCGAATTCTGGGACCTCATGCCAGCTAGATCTCGCCCACTCGATATCTGGGGCCCCCTAGTGTCATACCTCCTAACCCGCACTCCCCCGGGTCCGGTTGCCTCTCCTGCGCTCCCCACCGGCTCTCTGCCCGTGGCGGCCGCCGAGGTGGGCCACTAATTGGCCTTACCCCGCCCCTACTCATTTTCAGCTGGGCCTGCCCTTTCATCTAGAGATTGCGTGCCCCCTGTCAATCGCGGTCACTGGTTAGTCGAGGCCAAAACGTCTGCCATGCTGCTGCTCTCTGGTGCTCTGTGCTATTAATGTTTACTGCTACCATCAATGTGCCCTTTGTATATGGTGCTTCGATTCAATTCGAGAATGTAACCTGTTTATTTGATTTGATCAATAAAGGTTTTTGAAAAAAAAAAAAAAAGTAACTTGTCCATCTGGTAGAGACATCTAGCCGCAGATTCCTTACCTTTGAACAGATACTCAAGCAATATCATCCCCGGAGGAGGGACTGCAGAAAGGTTTCAGACCAAGAAGACCTGCAAGACAGAGCGGCTAAAGAGGCCCTCATTGTGGACCTGAGAATCAAGGCAGTAGTGTCTGGCAAATGTGTGCAGAGATACCCACGTGCCGCTTGGCAGATGTCAGAAACCGGAACACTATGCTGGAGAGCTGTGGTGGCTGCTTTTGCCCTGCTAGAATGGGCTCTAAGGCCTTCAGGAGGTTGTTCCTTCACCAAGGAGTAGCATATTTTTATGCAGAGGATGAACCAGTGTGAAATGGTCCTCTTCTGAACTGCTCATCCCTTCTTTGCTCAAACATACCCTAGGATGAGTTGGTCGTCCACCCAGAACTCTTTTGTACGATCAAGGTAGAACGATAACGCTCTTTTTGGGTCCAGACGGTCGAGACGTTCTTCTTCCTTGCAAGGATGTGGAGGCACATAGAAAGTAGGCAGAGTAACAGATTGGGCCAGATGGAAAGGTGTTACTATCTTTGGCAGAAAAGATGCCCTAGTGCAGAGCACTATTTTGTCTAGAAAGACGGTCAGGTAAGGTCCCATTGGCACATAATAAGAGGCAAAGGGGGAACATATGGGGAAGCCCCTTCAAAAATCTCTGTACAAGAGGTGATTTGAAAAGAGATGGCTGATCCGGCAGCTGAAGAAAAGCAGACAGGTCCGAAAGGTAGCCCTTCAGAGAGCCCAGAGCAGAGCCCTGCTGGGCCAAGGAGAGAATAAAGAGAAGGACATCTGACAGGGAAGCAAAGGGTCAATAGACCGTTCTGTACAGTATTTACAACATTTTTGCCTTCTGCAGGCGTATACCGACTTCATGGAGGGACACCTGGGTGCCAGAATACCCACACAGACTTCAACAGGAAGGTCAAAACCTGTCAACTGTCACTGCTCAATCTTTACGCAAGGAGACGGAGAGTGGACAGGTTCGGGTGGAGGACCCTTCCTTGTTGTTGCGACACAAGATCCTCCCGAAGAGGCAGCCTGACCGGAGGATCGATGCTTATCTGCAGAAGCTCGGGATACCAGAATCTCCGGGCCCGATTCACAAAAGTAATCTGAGACAAAATCCTAACTTTACGACTTTCGGTATTCACAAAAGGCATTTAGGAGTAGTAAAGTTAGGATTTTGTCTTAAGTTTTGGTCTTAAGACAAAATCCTAACTTAAGTTTAACTTAGGATTTTTTCTTAAGTTTGTCTTAAGTTTTGGTCGTAATTTAAACTTAAGTTAAACAAAATACTATGCAGCACTAGCGCAACCGTATCCCATAGAGAATGGGAGTAATGGTCCAAGAGGCAAGCGGTGTTTACCGAATGCAATGCTAGGCTGGTGGAAGAAAAGATTTTCTTACCAAAGCTATCCAGCCTTTTGGATTACCTGTCTGGGGGTGCGGAAGGGAACGTGCCGTGAGAAGTGGATGCTTAGACCAAAAAGCTGGGTGGGGTGGGGTGGGAAGAGAGGAAAGCTGGGTCGCCCAGTGCAGGGCAGTGGTGGCGGGCAATGGTTCTATTCACAGGAGCCCCTGTGCTGGGCTTGGAGAAGGTGCCCAGTAGAACATCTGTTAAGGCCTAATTGAAAGGCAGCAATTGTTCCGAGGAGGAGGCACTATGCTGCAGGACCTCCGTCAGGATGTTAGTCCTAACTGCCACCATAGGAAGCAGCGGGTCCAAAACCTCCGCAGCCCTACGCACCACCACTGAGAATGAAGCTCCCTCCTCCGTAGCCAGGTTAGGGGGAGACAGCATGCCAGAATCTAGGGAGGTGTCCAGGCCACTGGCATCACCCAGGTCGTCACGCCAGTCCAGGTCTTGATAGGGTTGTGTGATTTCTTAAGAGATCCTGCTGCCCCTCCAATCTTCATTATCTATTCCTAACCCTTCAGAATAGGACAGGTTGAACGGCATGGAGCCGCCTGGCTCCATTGGCGCCAGTCTTTGCGTCGGTGGATGCCCGACCAGCTCCAAGTCATCTGGAATGATGAGGGGGAGGCGCCGCCAGTGGGCGCCAGCGATGCAGAGGGCCTCAATGTTGGACGTGGTGCTGAGGAAGGTCACAGAGGTACGACAGGTGCCGGTCTGCATCCGGGAACAGATCCAAGAGGAGCCTGTGGTGCTGTTGCCGGAGCCGAAGGCGCGGAACCCACGGGGTCTCCTTCAGCTGAACCTGCGGGGCCCGAAGGTGCACCGGCAGGATCAGGCCACCGAAATATGGCGCACATGGTGTCTTATAATTCTTTTAGTTGGGTGGGGGTTGCTCCCGGGAAGGGATGGAAACGTGGAGCCGAACCAGGCACCCGCTCTGCGGAACGGGGCCTCGAACGCTGAGGCTCCTCCATCTCGTTGCATGACAGACAGGACAAAGTCGAAGCACGCTTCGACTTCTTGTGCTTTTTATGGTGCTTCTTACCTGACCACGAAGACTTTGAAGAAGAAGACTTCAACTCCCCGAAGCGGTGCTCGGACCTTCCCCTCGACCGAGACCGGGAGTGAGATTGACGAGGGGAACTCCGTGGCGCCGGACACCGGGCCGCGATCAGCTTTAGGGACCACTCCCTCAAAGCCTTTGGCGCCATGGCCAGGCAATCGTAGCACGACTTTCTGTCGTGGTCGCACTCCGGGCACCAGAGACACACCAAATGGGGGTCCGTGACCAACATGGCGCGGTGACAGACGCCGCACGGCTTCAACCCTGAGGCTTTCTTACTAGAGATACCTAGCCCACCAAAAGGAGTCGACAAAAAGTTGAAAAAGTCTGTAAAAAAGTGACATGGGGTAACTGTCTTCGACGAATCTGTGCTGGCTGGCGCCGAAAGAAAAGAACTGGCGTCAGCGCGCCACAGTGGGACCTATATACGACACAGATGTCACGACGATGACGAACCTGACGCCTACGAAGTCACGTGGAGTCGAACGACGCCACCTATCGGCGCGCGCACAGGTACTGCTATCAAAAATTCTACGGATCCAGCCTGGCGCCTGGAAGTTCAAAGGTAATGGAATCTGAGGCTAGATGCCTCTATCAGATGGTATAATACACAAGAGGCCTTAAAAACAACCAGCTAAATGATGTCTGTAGACGAGGCCTAAAAAACTGTTGCCACCAATATAAATCTTGTGCCTACTATGAATCCTCCATTCAACCTCTACAGCAGATCTGTCACAATTATATCATTACACTGTATTCCCTGTAAGGAGGAACAGTAACACCTACTACCACCATTCTTTAACTCTTTTGGGATAATGTGCTGCAAAAGCAAACAGTTCCTATAATTTCTATTATAAATATGATCAGAAGAATTATGGGCAATGTGAAAGGTTGTCGGCTGCAGTTGGCTGTGCTCATGGCTCAATAAAACTCTATTACCTGATTTTGAAATTCAGTACTGGTAGTTTGTATTGCATTATTGGACTGTTTGCTAGTTTATCTTACCATGGTGTTCTCAGTTTTTATTGTCTTGACCTGGAAACAGTCTTCCAGGCTGCTGCTCGTGCTGCGAGTGTCATGGTCCTCTCCGGAAAGTTTGCCACTATGCTTGGCACTTGCCTCGTTGTCCCCATTTTCCTTTGGTGGGTTTGTGCGCGGGTGGCCTTCGTTCCGCTGCTTTTTTGTAACGTGCGCTTCGGGTCCGTGGACGGTTTTGACATGTTTCCTGAGAGAGCTGGGGTCCGTATACCTCTTCGTGCATCCGGGGATTTTGCACACGTATGGTTTCTGTTAAAGAAGCCAAGACACATTTAGTTGTAATTACAATGACATATATAAATAGGTGCTCCAGTCCCTACCACATCAACAAAGACATAGCACAGGCAATCAATTAAAATAAATGAAATTACTGTCTATAGTCATGATTTCAAGTGACACATGAGGTGACAGGCGAATAACAGCCAAGACTAGAGATTAAGGGGTGTAGAAGGTATACAATGGTCCGAGTTGTTGAGAATGCTGGACGTGTGATATAGTAAGGGGCTGCTGTAGAGAAAAAAATTACGTTCTCTGCCAAATGAATGATCAGTTTGCACTCCACAACAAACATACATTACAGGGACAACAAAAAGTTCCAAATGTTTACACACCACAGAAGACAGGCGCTCAGTTTTTTCACAAATGCTCCCAATTTCAGTAAATGATGTAACTGAGCAGAGAATTAAGTGGCTTGCCCAGGATCACACAGTTTGGGTGTCCACCGATGTATGGAACCGTCTTTTCCCTCACACACCCTTTGCAACGCAAAAAGGCGGGCTATACGAGGTAAAGAAAAGTAAAAAGTAATGAGCAAAGGGAATTGCAAGTAGCACTTGTCATTGTGACTTGCAATGCACACTTTCCACATAGATGGGAATCGTAAGGCAAAAGGGGTGGCAAAGCAGCATCCTTCAATGTGACCTGCAAGGCTCGCAACAATGGTTTGCTGTCGCACTTGAGGGGTGTCTCACTTACGTACTGTGGGCTGGTTACTTTTTATGTGAGGACTGAGTGATTCTCTTTCATGCACTGTAAGAATATAGCCCTCCATATTGCTTTAATGTGGTACCTTTGTGAACCATCCCTCCCCGACTGCAATTTACAAAGCCCACATGCACCACACACATGCCTGCACGCGTCCAACAGAGAGTTGGGCTACTGTTCCTACTGCTTCATCTGGTTTTTTTCTTCACTTGTTTTCTTTAAATAAAAGCCTTGCTACAGATGCAAAGCTAATGTGGTCTGGCTTTTCCACAAAACAAACAGTACCAGATCGCTGGTCTAGTCTACGGGGCTTGTAAAATCTAAGCTGTTACCACAACGTACCTCGTTGGAGTGAGTCCGGTTCTGGTGCTTGGCCCGGTCGGAGGCGTTGGAGAACGCCTTGTTGCAGGTCTCGTGCTCACACACGTATGGCTTTTCACCCGTATGAGACCTCAAATGCGTTTTCAAGTTTTCCAACCTAGAGTAGGCCTTGTAACAGCCCTCAAACTGTAGAAAAAAACACACACATACAAGCGATGAGCAGGATAGTTTTGCACCCAACACTTAAGGTTTTCAAATAATGTTATCTTTTATACAAGCTCCATTTTAAATAAGATCGGCATTGTTAACTTCACTAGAACAAATATGCCAGCTTGCTTCTACTTTTCAACTTGTATCTTTTTCTTCACCAGTAACAACTTGGACGGAAATAACCCTAACAAGTGCTTGAAATGGAAATATAGAAGTGCAGGCACTCCCAGTCTCAGAGTACCTGTTTGCTGCTCAGAAGTGCTGGTAGTCTCCCATTAAAAGAATCGGAGAAGTGCAGAGAAGTGCCGGTGCTATCCATTACAAATTAAAGAGGAGCAGGAAGTGAGTATCTGGGAGTACCTGCCCATTTAAAGCACTGTCTAGAACTCTTCTCTACTTAGGGATATCATTTAAGCATATCCAGGTTTACAGAAGCTGCTGCCCTAAGCACTGACTTCAACCCTTGAGGCCTGGATATAGCGCTTAGTTTGAGCCGGTGGTTTCCGGTGCTCAGAACCGGCACTTATGACAGTCTGCCACAAAGTGGTGCTGTTTGTCCAATTTAGAGATGAACACAACAACAGTTGTTTAAAAATAATACAATATACATTAAAAATGACTAACATCTGCTGCCCAAGCCTTAGGGGACCTGGAATAGTCTGAATCGTCACACTTGTAGGAAGTGATGCTTAGTAGCTGCATTGGTATTGTCATTGGCATCGCTGGCAGGGGTAAGGGGTGGTGCAAGCTGCCGTGGAAACCTGACAAGGGCCCTGGCACTTATTTTTTTTTACAAATTAAGCACTGCATGGATAGAAACTAATCTAACCACTGACCCTATAAACTGAAATATTGCCCTCAAGATGGTGAGAGTTTATCCTCACTTCTGGCATCTGCAATAATCTCCAGGTCGTGAGTTTGAATTCCAGCAATACAGACTCACTCTTCCATCCTTTGAGATAGGTAAACGGAGTACCTTAAACTGGTTAATGGTCACATCTGTAATTTTTAGAGCTTAGAAAAGGAAGACATGCAGTATGAAGCACTGTACAAAAACTAAATTATTAGTAGTAACTGTTGTTACTTTTTGTAGCTGAGTGTTTGGTATTGATCATGGTAACAGGCAGCATCCTTCAGTTTTCAAAACTGCTTTTTGAAACAAGTGTATTGTGAATTCCTCAAGGCCAAAGTTAGTTTGGTGTGAATTCTGGTGAGGCCATTAGGATTTAACCGTGTGGGACACTTCTTTTACTTCTGTGATATTGGTGAAACTGTTAATATGGATATCAATGCGTTTATCGATAAAAACGAACTATCATCCTTATTAATAAAATCACCCGTCCCGAACTCCACATCTACCTCGACACACAATTATGTAGTCAGGTAGGCCCTTAGACCTACACCCGAGATCCCTGATTGATTGGTCGCAGGTGGGAGGGTGCATTGCTGACAGGCAAACACACGGGCAGGAAATTCTTGATGGGTCCCACAGATAGCCACAGCGACATCACGATGATCAGGGGAGATAGCCCCCAATAAAGTACACATAGCCCGATGGGGTAACAGGCGCTTCAGTAAACACCATAAAGTCAGATGCCACCCACATGAGTTAGGAACACATAGCTAATCAGGGCCTAGAATACATAGTGATCACACGCTTCCCACGCCGGACATCTGGACACATTCACCACTGGCCAAACTGTGTCCACGCAAGGTTGAGCCCCACCGGTAGTGACCATTCAACCATTAATTTATGACTCTAAGGCAGCAACCAATATTCCTCACCATATATGGTATGCAGGATACGTTTATGGCTTGATGTAAAAATGTATAAAAGACTAACGCGAACTAAATTGAGACAGTCATCAGACCTCGTGCCTGTAACTGTTCTCCCGGCCACATTGTATAATTAAATGAAACTGTTCCTGTTTTGCCAAACACTTCTTGTCTTCTGTTTTTTAAGGAATTCGAACCTGGGCAACAAAACAATGCTGATGCGACAAGGCCCATTTCAAGCAGAGTTGATGAGAACGGGCCTCAAAATGCCTGGGGCCTGGGACAAAGAGTCCCGGATGCAATCCCCTTGTGACTGTTTTGATCCCGAACACCAAAGTTGGCCACTCTTGATTGTCCTGCATTCCTCTTTCTTCCACCAACCAACATTTCCGGTTTCTTTATCTCACCCTTGCAGGTTTTTTCCACTACTTCCTCACTTTGTCACTGTTTGCTTGTATTTTTCATCCTTCTTTCTCACTTTTCTGCCATTCTCTCTTGCTCTGAGCCAAAATGAAATGATGAAATATAAGTCCTGGTGCCCAGAATTGAGCGCCAGTTTCCCCCACCAGCAACCTTCAGCGCAAATTAACCTCAGCCAATGCAAAATGGCTAGTGCAAAACTTAGGAAATCCTGCTGGCTGTAAAGTGTCTCTAAGGTCAAATCCAGATAATGCCAAGGGGAAAAGAGGCACTCAATTTTCAAGATGGATGAGTGTTAGACCTGGTACCATTGGCGTGAGTCTCCCTTCCATTTTTTCACTGATTGCCTCCTCTGTTTTTGATATGTGTTGCTGGTTTAGATGCTTTGGGCACTGTGCCACTGCTATTCAGTGCCACAGTGCAAGTGCTCCCTATTGTAAATTCATGTATTGATTAGTGACTCCATGATTGGATTATTTGATTTACTTGTCAGACCCTAGTATAGTGCACCATGGGTGCCCAGGGCCTGTAAATCAAATGCTGCTGGTGGGCCTGCAGCACTGGTTGTGCCATCCACAGAAGCAGCTTGTAAAGTGTGTCTCAGGCCTGCCATTGCAGAGCCTGTGTGCAGTCTAGGACTGCCATGTCGACTTGGCAAGTACACCCACTTGCTAGTCCCTAAACCTCCCCTTTTCTACATATCAATCACCCCTAAGGTAGGCCCATGGGCAGGGTGTATTGTATGTAAAAGGAAGGACATGCCCTGATGTGTGTAGCATGTCCTGATAGTGAATTACAGCCAATTTCGTTTTTCACTATTGCAAGGCTACCTGTCCCCATAGGCCAGAATGTGCAGTTTGATTATAACATCCTATAATCCTAACTGACCCAGGGAACATGGTAGAAATTCGAATTTAGTATGCCTGAACTCAGAATGATAAAATGCATCTTTTAGTGAAGTTGGTTTTAACATTCTGTGTTTGAACATACCACTTTTAGAAAGTAGGTATTTTCTTGCCTAACCATCCAGCCTGCCTCTGCTAGCTTGTGTATTGTATGTCTGGTTTTGTGAGTGACAGGGCTGGGGGACTCCGGGAGACAGGGTGAGTCAGCACAGGGCTGAATAGACCTATCTGCATGTAGAGTGGTGGGAGGAGTAGCACCTGGGCCTGAATAGGGCTGTGCCTGGCTTCCACAATGCTGGCTCCACCTCCTGTGGTGTGTCTGATGTCCCTGGCCCACACTGACAAAGGAAGAAGGTGTGCACTGGCAGAATGCACCCAGAACTGGTTTGGACTAGGTACAGGACACTCTGCCTTCAGAGGACAAAGGATTTGCTAGTATAAATATGGGGGCCCAGACCCCAAGACTTTAGATCACTTCTGGAACAACAAGACGAACCTTTGCCAAGGAGAAGAACCAAGGAAGCTGCAGGAGTTTGGACTGCCCCTCTGCCAGTGTGCTGTTTGCTGGGTTGGCCTGCAGTGGTCTTCATTGCCAAGGAAAGGAGAAGGAACTTTCAAAGAACTTTCATCATCTTGCAGAATATTTCTCCAAGGGCTTGAACTAGAGCTTGCTTCCTGCTGAAGTCTCAGGGCTACAAGACTTCACCACCAGCTCCCTCCTGAATTCCCTTGCTGGAGATTCTGTCTGCAGAAGCCTGCGTGTCGCTGGGAGCTGGAAGCGCGACTCAACGAGAAGAAGCGTGTCGCTGTCGCAGCTGTTGCCGTCGCATCGCCGGAGAAGCGGGTCGCCCCCGCAGAGGCCGCCGCCGCCTCACCAGAGAAGCGTGTCTTCGTCGCAGCTGCCTGCCGTCGCATCACCGGAGAAGCGTGTCTTCGTCGCAGCTGCCTGCCGTCGCATCACCGGGGAAGCGTGTCGCCACCGCAAGGGTCGCCGTCGCATCATCGGAGAAGCGTGTCGCCGTCGCAGCTGCCTGCCGTCGCATCACCGGAGAAGCGTGTCACAGGGCCTGTCGCGGCTCCAAAGATACAGAGTTAGCCGCACGGCCGTCGGGCGTGCCCGCATCATCTTCACGTCGTCGCATCGCATCAAGGGCACACTCTCATCGCACCGGATCGTCGCATCGCATCGAGGCGCCTGCTTGCCGCATCGCCTTCCCTGCGGACCCTTTGTTTGTTGTGCGTTACGCATCCAAGGTACTTTTGTGAGAAACGTGTCGCATTTATCATCATCTTGAACTAAGTTACTTCTACCATCTTAAGTCTATTTTGAGTACAGTATTGTGGATTTTTGTCGTTTGTGGTCTTGTGTTAAGTCTATATAAAGAATACTTATTTTTATAAAACCTGTGTGGTGTCCATCTGTAGTGTTTTCACTGTATTATTGTATGTGCTCACAAATGCTTAACACACTGCCTCTGAGATAAGCCTGCCTGCTCGTGCCAAGCTACCAAGGGGGTGAGCAGGGGTTATTTTAGTAGTGTATCCCCCTTACCCTGACTAGAAGCAAGGGTCCCGATTTGGACAAAGGTGTATACCATTGCCAACTAGAGACCCCCAGTTCTAACATTGGTGGTCAGCGGTGAGGATTCTGGAGTTGCATTTGTGACTCACATACAGTGATTGGTGTACACTACTAGTGAGTGCAGACCAAACGCAACCACATACTTTTTTGGTAGAATTTTTTTTTCTCCTTGGACTGTTATTTTTTCTGAGAACTGCCAATTCTTACTACCATGAGCCGACCAGCATCTGTTGCATCTATGGATCTATATTTTGAGGAAGAGAGATTGGAAACCTACACTGTGAAACAGCTAAAGCGCTTTTGCAAAAAATTTAAAATTGCTACCCCAGGCATTGCCAAAAAGGATGAATACCAAAAGGCGCTGAGGGCCTGGGTGGAAGCAAGAAATACCCCTGAACTGGTGGTGGAGCCAGTGGGGGATGCAGAGGGGCAGCTGAATATACTATTGATTCCAGCCAGGGAAGGGGTCCCGTCCCCGCCTGGCAGTAGTGTCTCTTCCAAAGGCCCGTCCCCAGGAGAGCTGGAAGACAGGGAAAGAGACAGGGTGCACAAGCTGGAGATGGCCAGGCTCAAAATGGAGGGTCAGAGGGACCTAGAGAATAGCAGGTTGTCCTTGGAGAGAGAGAGAATGAGGTTGGAACATGAGAAAATGTTGAGGGAGTTAGAGCTCAAAGCAAAAAGCTTAGAAATCAATCCCTCTGGTGGCAGCGCACCATCTGTGCCTGCAGAAAGCAGAGTCCATATCCCCAAGGATGTCATAAAGGAATCCCACAGACAGGAAGATATTGGGCAGTGGTTTGCAGCTTATGAGATAGCAATGTTGGCCCACCGGGTCCCTGAGAAGGATTGGGGAGAGGGGTTGTGGGGCCGCTTTGTGAGTGAGGTGAGGGATACATTGTTAGACCTACCCAGTGAGAATAGGATGTCTTATGCCCACATGAAGGACGCCCTGATGACAAGGTATGGGTTGACCCCAGAACTCTATAGACAGAGGTTCAGGAATTGTAAGAAGCTGGAGGCAACTACCTGGGTGGAGTATCAGTCTTTCTTTTGCAGAGCTATGGATGGTTGGGTGAAGGGTAGCAAAGTGGATACTTTTGAAGCGCTCTATGATTTGTTTGCATGGGAGCACTTGTCTGCCAATTGTTTTCCAGAGCTACGCCAGCACCTTATTGATAGCAAGTTAACTAACCCTAGGAAGCTTGCTGAGGAGGCGGACCGCTGGGTCAGCACCCGGGTCCACAAGGGTCATGTGGGAGACTTCGCCAAAGGTGGGCATGGTCCCCAGCAGAAGAGTGGGGGGGACAAGGGTAAACAGAGGGAGTTCCAGAAAGGGCCCCAAAGTAATCCCCAAGGGAACCAAGGGAAGGTTTCCCAGCCTCCCCCTGAGAAAAAGCAAGAGGCCCCGACAGGTAAACCTGTTCTCAGGGGCCCCTCTAAGTGCTTTACGTGTGGTCAAATGGGCCACCTTTGGTATGATGCATAGTGTCTCATGAGGGATTCCAAAGCACCACCACGTGTACCACCCCGTCAGATGGCGAGTGTAGCCCTGGGGGGGGTGGGGGGGAGATGGGTGCCCAAGGTGGGTGTGGTCCCGCAGAAATGTCCCTTGTCTCACTAGGAGACTTTGAAATGGTCCCTAAGACCCAGCTGCCTGATAACACTAAGAAGTACAGGCAGTGGGTGACAATCAATGGCCATTTGGTGGAAGCTCTCAGAGACACCGGGGCTAGTGTGACAGCTGTCAATTGCCGGCTGGGAGCAGGTTATCCCCCATGCATTCTTCCCTGTAGTTGCCGCGGACAACTCGCAGAGCCAGTGTGAGGTGGCTCAAGTTCCCTTTGAGTGGGGGGGGGGGGTCTCAGGTACTCTTCAAGTAGCTGTGAGGTCAGCCATGCCTGTTGATTGTCTGTTGGGCAATGATTTAGAAAGCTTCCCTTGGGCTAAGGTGGAGAGGTCGTCTCATTTGGAGATGTTGGGTCTGCCTGAGTGGGCGTGTGTGACCACTCGGTCTATGGCAGCCAGTAAGAGTGTTGAAGAGGTTCTGGAGCCTGAAAATATGGCCCAGACCCCTGCCTTAAAGAGAAGAGGTAGGGGGCGCGGGAAACCGGCCCCCATAGTTCCCACGGTCCAGGAGGAGGCAGACCTTGAGGGGGATGCACTGGAGCCTACAGGGGAACAAGTGGCCGAACTGGGGGACCTGCCTGAGCTGACCCATTGGCAGCAAGAAGGAGGCCCCTCCAGGGAGGAATTTTGTGAGGAGCAGAAGAAGTGCCCTTCTCTTGTGGGTTTGCGGCAACAGGCCACAAACCAGGCAGCAGGTGATCAGTCTGGATCACATTGGATCTACTGGGAGAACGACCTCCTGTATAGCGAGCCTAAGGTTGCTGAGCCTGGGTCAGCCCGTGTGCTGGTGGTACCCCAGCGCTTCAGAGCCTTCCTACTGGGTTTGGCTCATGACGTGCCTTTAGCTGGACATCTGGGGCAGAACAAGACCTTTGAAAGGCTTGTCACCCACTTTTATAGGCCCCAGATGCGCACGAGTTCAGATACTCATTGTAGGACTTGTCAAACTTGCCAGGCAAGTGGGAACAGTGGGAGGAAGCACAAGGCTCCTCTCCAACCTTTCCCTGTAGTCAGTACCCCCTTTGAACGGGTGGGCATTGACATTGTGGGGCCACTGGACCCCAAGACAGCCATGGGCAACAGGTTTATCCTGGTCTTGGTGGACCATGCTACCCGGTACCCGGAAGCCCTCCCTCTCAGGACAGTGACGGCCCCCGTGGTGGGACGTGCACTGATGGGGATTTTCTCCCGTGTGGGGTTCCCCAGAGAGGTGGTGTCAGACCATGGTACAAACTTCATATCTAACTATATGAAGTCCCTGTGGCAGGAGTGCGGTGTTACCTATAAGTTCACCACTCCTTACCAGCCCCAAGGTAATGAGCTTGTTGAGAGATTCAACCGGACCCTTAAAGGCATGATCATGGGTCTTGAGGAACCTATGAGGCGTAAGTGGGACGTCCTCTTGCCATGCCTGCTTTTTGCTTACCGTGAGGTGCCACAGAAGTCCTTAGGGTTCAGTCCCTTTGAACTGCTGTATGGTCACCCGGTAAGAGGACCTTTGAGTCTGGTCAAGGAAGGCTGGGAGCAATCTCCCAGGAAACCTCCCCAGGATGTATACAGTTACATGCTGGCCTTCAGGAACCAGACTAGGTGATTCAGACAACTCGCTCAGGCGAATCTGGAAGCCAGCCAGGAGGAAATGAAGCGGTGGTACGATCAGAATGCCACTCTGATTGAGCTTCAACCTGGGCAGAAAGTTTGGGTCATGGCCCATGTAGAGCCCTGTGCGCTCCAGGACAGGTGGACCGGACCATTTGAGGTGGTGGAGTGCAAGAGTGATGTCACCTACCTGGTGAACTTGCGGTCTCCTAGGAACCCTTTGCGGGTCCTGCTTGTCAACCGCCTGAAGCCCCACTTAGAAAGGTCCGAATTGGGCATGCTCCTAGCGACAGATGATGGAATGGAGGAGACCGAGCCCCTTCCTGACCTCCTGTCTGCAACAGAGCAAGATGGGTCAGTGGATGGTGTCAGCCTCTTTGCCACACTGACCCCTGAACAGCAGCAAGATTGCCGCCAATTGTTGGGACAATTCTCTGATTTGTTCTCCCTGGTTCCTGGTGTCACTGAGTGGTGCGTCCATGACGTGGATACTGGGGACAGTCCTCCTGTGAAGCACAAGGCTTACAGAGTGACTGACAGGGTCAGAGCTCACATCAAGGAGGAGGTCTCCAAGATGTTTGCCTTAGGGGTGATTGAGTCCTCTCACAGCCCTTGGGCCAGCCCAGTGGTCTTGGTCCCAAAAGCTGCCGCGCCTGGTGCCACACCCGAACTCCGGTTCTGTGTGGACTACCGAGGACTCAATTCAGTCACCAGGACTGACGCGCACCCCATCCCCAGAGCTGATGAGCTCATTGATCGGTTGGGGGCTGCCCGGTACCTCAGCACGTTTGATTTAACGTCTGGGTCCTGGCAGATCGCCTTAACTGATGGGGCAAAAGAGAGGTCAGCATTCTCCACACCAGATGGGCACTACCAATTCCGGGTTATGCCCTTTGGGATGAAGAATGCCCCTGCCACCTTTCAGAGGTTGGTCAACCAGGTGTTGGTTGGACTGGAGGATTTCAGTGCTGCCTACCTGGATGACATTGCAGTGTTCAGCGCCAGTTGGGAAGAACACCTGCGCCACCTCTGGGAAGTGTTGATGGCACTGCGAAAGGCAGGCCTCACTATCAAGGCGAGTAAGTGCCAGATCGGGCAGGGTTCAGTGGTGTACTTGGGGCACCAGGTGGGGAGCGGCCAGGTGGCGCCCCTACAACCCAATATTGATACCATCCTGGCATGGGAACCCCCCAAGACCCAGACACAGGTGAGAGCCTTTTTAGGACTCACAGGGTACTACAGGAGGTTTGTCAAGGGGTATGGCAACATTGTTGCACCCTTGACTGAGCTGACTTCCAGGAAGCAGCCCAAGAAAGTAAACTGGACTGACGCCTGTCAGAAGGCTTTTGATGCCCTGAAGACTGCCATGTGCACAGCACCCGTGCTTCATGCGCCCAACTTCTCAAAGGAATTCATTGTTTAAACAGACGCTTCAGAGCATGGTGTGGGGGCTCTTCTATCACAGATTAATGAGGAGGGCCTAGACCAACCTGTAGCCTTCATCAGTAGGAGGTTACTTCCACGGGAACAGAGGTGGAGTGCAATTGAGCGTGAGGCATTTGCTGTGGTCTGGGCATTGAAGAAGTTGAGACAATACCTGTTTGGGACTCACTTCCGGGTTCAGACAGACCACAGGCCCCTCAGATGGGTGATGCAGATGAGGGGTGAGAATCCGAAGCTGTTGAGGTGGTCCATTTCCCTACAGGGGATGGACTTCACGGTGGAACGCCACCCTGGTACAGAACACGCCAATGCTGATGGTCTGTCCAGATTTTTCCGCCTTAGTGAAGAGAACTCCCAAGGGGTTGGGTAGTCCTCCCCACATTTCAGCTGGAGGGGACATGTGTTAGACCTGGTACCATTGGCGTGAGTCTCCCTTCCATTTTTTCACTGATTGCCTCCTGTTTTTGATATGTGTTGCTGGTTTAGATGCTTTGGGCACTGTGCCACTGCTATTCAGTGCCACAGTGCAAGTGCTCCCTATTGTAAATTCATGTATTGATTAGTGACTCCATGATTGGATTATTTGATTTACTTGTCAGACCCTAGTATAGTGCACCATGGGTGCCCAGGGCCTGTAAATCAAATGCTGCTGGTGGGCCTGCAGCACTGGTTGTGCCACCCACAGAAGCAGCTTGTAAAGTGTGTCTCAGCGCTGCCATTGCAGAGCCTGTGTGCAGTCTGGGACTGCCATGTCGACTTGGCAAGTGCACCCACTTGCCAGTCCCTAAACCTTCCCTTTTCTACATATCAGTCACCCCTAAGGTAGGCCCAAGGAAAGGGTGCATTGTATGTAAAAGGTAGGACATGCCATGATGTGTGTAGCATGTCCTGATAGTGAATTACAGCCAATTTCGTTTTTCACTATTGCAAGGCTACCTCTCCCCATAGGCCAGAATGGGCAGTTTGATTATAACATCTTGTAATCCTAACTGACCCAGGGAACATGGTAGAAATTCGAATTTAGTATGCCTGAACTCAGAATGATAAAATGCATCTTTTAGTGAAGTTGGTTTTAACATTCTGTGTTTGAACATACCACTTTTAGAAAGTAGGTATTTTCTTGCCTAACCACCCAGCCTGCCTCTGCTAGCTTGTGTATTGTATGTCTGGTTTTGTGAGTGACAGGGGCTGGGGGACTCCAGGAGACAGGGTGAGTCAGCACAGGGCTGAATAGACCTATCTGCACGTAGAGTGGTGGGAGGAGTAGCACCTGGGCCTGAATAGGGCTGTGCCTGCCTTCCACAATGCTGGCTCCACCTCCTGTGGTGCGTCTGATGTCCCTGGCCCACACTGACAAAGGAAGAAGGTGTGCACTGGCAGAATGCACCCAGAACTGGTTTGGACTAAGTACAGGACCCTCTGCCTTCAGAGGACAAAGGATTTGCTAGTATAAATATGGGGGCCCAGACCCCAAGACTTTAGATCACTTCTGGAACAACAAGACGAACCTCTGCCAAGGAGAAGAACCAAGGAAGCTGCAGGAGTTTGGACTGCCCCTCTGCCAGTGTGCTGTTTGCTGGGTTGGCCTGCAGTGGTCTTCATTGCCAAGGAAAGGAGAAGGAACTTTCAAAGAACTTTCATCATCTTGCAGAATATTTCTCCAAGGGCTTGAACTAGAGCTTGCCTCCTGCTGAAGTCTCAGGGCTACAAGACTTCACCACCAGCTACCTCCTGAATTCCCTTGCTGGGGATTCTGTCTGCAGAACCTGTGTGTCGCTGGGAGCTGGAAGCGCGACTCAACGAGAAGAAGCGTGTCGCTGTCGCAGCTGTTGCCATCGCATCGCCGGAGAAGTGTGTCGCTGCCGCAGAGGCCGCCGCCGCCTCACCAGAGAAGCGTGTCTTCGTCGCAGCTCCCTGCCGTCGCATCCCCGGAGAAGCGTGTCTTCGTCGCAGCTGCCTGCCGTCGCATCACCGAGGAAGCGTATCGCCACCGCAAGGGTCGCGTTGCATCATCGGAGAAGCGTGTCGCCGTCGCAGCTGCCTGCCGTCGCATCACCGGAGAAGCGTTTCGCAGGGCCTGTCGCGGCTCCAAAGATACAGAGTTAGCTGCACGGCCGTCGGGCGTGCCCGCATCATCTTCACGTCATCGCATCGCGGGCACACTCTCATCGCATCGCACCGGATCGTCGCATCGAGGCGCCTGCTTGCCGCATCGCCTTTCCTGCGGACCCTTTGTTTGTTTTGCGTTACGCATCCAAGGTACTTTTGTGAGAAACGTGTCGCATTTATCATCATCTTGAACTAAGTTACTTCTACCATCTTTAAGTCTATTTTGAGTACAGTATTGTGGATTTTTGTCGTTTGTGGTCTTGTGTTAAGTCTATATAAAGAATACTTATTTTTATAAAACCTGTGTGGTGTCCATTTGTAGTGTTTTCACTGTATTACTGTATGTGCTCACAAATGCTTAACACACTGCCTCTGAGATAAGCCTGCCTGCTCGTGCCAAGCTACCAAGGGGGTGAGCAGGGGTTATTTTAGTAGTGAATCCCCCTTATCCTGACTAGAAGCAAGGGTCCCTATTTGGACAAAGGTGTATACCATTGCCAACTAGAGACCCCCAGTCCTAACAATGAGTTTGAAAAAATAACGCTAAAGGTCATAGGGCATCTGCTGTGAACAATAGCTGCTGCACCCTGAAAGCGGGAGAGCGGGGGAGAGCCACTAGGGGGTACTTCTTTTAGCAAGGTCTTTCGGGGCTAACGTCAGTGTTTTAATAAAGGGCAAAATAAAAAAAGAATCACATGAGAGGCTCCTCACAAAAACCTGGGACTATTATTCTTTTAGAGCAATTTTGTCTTTTTACCAGCATGGAATGGTCATGTATAGGTGTTAATTATTTTGTCTACAGAAATCTAATACCCAAACACGACAGTTACTATTAATGTCGCCTGAGATTTCAACATCTCTACCAGATTATAAAGACCAACATGAACCTAAATCAACAACTGCCTAATAAATATATAAAGGGCAAACACCAACCATGTGGTTGGACACAACAATACAATAACGAATTAAAAAAAAATGAAAGTGAAAGTGAAAACCTCACAGGAGTAACACAAGTGTCATTTATAATATATGACCAGCCTTTTTCTCATCATAGGCGTTCATGGAAGAGAAAGAGAGCGAGAGAGTAGCTTCTCCCCATTCTACCTCACCTAAATGTCGCTATCCGTGCCCTGGGCGCCACCTCCTTGAACGTCCCTGTCTATCCTGTGCCGAGAGGTATTGCCACCTTATGCTCAGGGCCATCTGCTATGCTCATCCCCTTACTTTGTGAGGTGCACCCTGAATCCCTCTGTCCTAATGATTCATCCTGTAGGTACTGTAATTAAAAAAAAGTCAGACAATCCCGCCCTTCAACTTTTTACTGGCTGTTCTGCATTACATGAAATGGAATCCTCTCAAAATTATTTTATAAAAAATGTCACTGTTAATTATTTTGTCGTCGGCCAGGAAAGATTACACATATTGCACATGCAGAAAATATCACTGGAGCCCAACTGGGAAGGTTATTTGGTTCACAGAACTCCCTAACATATATAAATAGATGCATATGTAGTGTTTAGGAAAAGAACTCGATCATCGCAGGAAGCCTACACTTTGAGCTGCGCTGCTGAGGGAGCATTAGTTGAAGGAATGATTGGTGCACCAGTGCATAATTTATTCATGTTTGCAGGGGTTGGGCACTTGCATTTTTGGGGAACAGGATCTATTTTTCATCATTACACTTTGACTCAAAGCATTAATGGGAGAATGGCAGGAAAAGGAGAACGAAAGAGGAAGAGAAATATAGGAAAAGTGTGATAATGGAAGAACGCAGCGAAGAAAAATTAGTGCCAAGAGTGAGATGATGAGACAGGAAGTGCAGGGTGGTGGAAGGAGGCGGAGGAGGAACAAAGACTAAGCAGCAATGGCTGACAATCCCATTATTCAGAAGCAGCGGTGTCAGGCTCGGAAAAAAAGCTTTGTGACGTGGCACTATTTTTTTAAAGAAATTTTAAAACAGAATATTACCACACATCTCTCATGTGACACACGGAATAAACAGCAATGAAAGGGCAGTGGTCCTCTTTACATTCACATTACTGTGTTTCACCCAAGAAAGTGGGGGAGATGAGTATTTCCTTATTAATGCATCGGTGAACATTCATGAAAACAGAAGCAGCATCAGATCAGAAAGGAGAACCCAAGAGTGATTGGGTTGTTATGCAGAGGGCCATCAGCCACAACAAGTGGAAGAGGACAGTACTTCTGTCCATACCGTTTATTAGGATATATGCCATAGACCACCCTTCCTCGCCTTTTGCCGGATAAATTACCCTGTTCACAAGTAGCAACCCTTTCTTCTACTAGCATTTTAAGTCAAGTTATAACACATGTAAACTACACTATTATCCAGAATTTAATTGGGTGGCAATGGAAAATTCCCCATTTTCTGCAGGAGGTGCTTCCACAGGTGTCATTTCCTGGCTAGCACACTGGAGGAATTCTACAGACAGGGTCAAAATCTTAACCCCATCAAAGTACAGTCAGTGTTTGTGAGTTCTAGATATAAAGTGAGATTTAGCTCAATGACAACAGCATGGTTTTGGAGTCTTCTGCGTTCGGCACGCAAAAAGGAAGTCTTGCCCACACACCCAAGGTGTGTAACGTTTGCAGATGTGATCCATGAGACAGTTGCGCTAATGGGACAGCATCATTTTTCAGCAGTCACACAGCACCAAGTGACCAAGCTGTGATTTAAGCTCAGAACTTCCAGACTGCAAGGTCCTTGCGAAAACCAATAGCCCACACCACCTGCCAACAAGACTAGACTTTTTCTTCGGACTTGGCATGCTCAATCATGACTCTAACCGGCTAAATGTCATATCAACTGAGGTTCTGAGCACCCAAAAGTCATCTATGATGTATAAGCACATTCTTTATTAAACGATTTTGCCTTATGACTCTACCCTCCAGCTCAAAAGCTGTTAGGAATCATTCCCTCTTCAAAAAGACATTCATGCCCCACTTCCTGACCCAGCCCTTCAACTCTCCTATCTGGGCATTTATGCTAATGGCTAAGTGTTGCTAAAACTCATGATTCATGTGAATTACTTAGTTGTAGGTCAGTATACCTATAACAAAATATTGCCTGACATAAGTATCATGGCCTGTATAACAATTACAAAACTGGCACTCCATAGGGTGCAGATTTTCTATTGTCATCTCCACTGGGGCAATATGTTGTAAACGATAATTAGGACCCAGTATTTTCGTCAGATGACATTTAGCCCACAGCATTCCGGTACCATATCAAATTACTTTATACCTTTAACTCTGGTGTTTCAAACCATGAGGGATACCTGAAGTCAAACACTGGAATCCTGTCATGTAATATATAAGATATATAACTGATGGCCTAGTATTATATTCTTATAATGCTGTCCCAGCAATCTGGTGACATTCAAAAACCAATTCAACCCCGATCCAGTAGTTTATGGTGTTGGGAACATCGTAACTGACACATAAAGGGCATTTTTAGTACCATGAAGAAGTCCAAGTCTGTTGTACATATGCCTATCTCCTGTGAGGGTGACCCTGAGAGTAGCTTGCACTATTCAGTTATTTGTCCAGTGGCTCTTTTACATACATGGAATTAAAGAAACCCTGCACAACGAGGGATCCCACTGTCGATTGTTATCTCAGCTGCAGTACAACGTAGGTGCAGAAGGGCTGGATCGATGTCATATTTCCAAGATGACCTCTGCTCTCAAGAGTTATTTCCATGAAGGTTCATTGTACGTAAATGTACCTCACGTGGACATCCTGTAAATCTGTCAGGCGTGCCGCTGTCTTGCACCAATGTTTAACACCCAATTGCAGCCATCATATTTCCATTTATGAGTTTATTTTTTTTATTAAAGAATAAAAACATTAAATCGTAACACATGCCAACACATTCCTGAGAGTCTTAAACATAGTAAAATATATACAGTATGTCCAACAGAATAAAAGTGAATGAACAACAAGAGGGCGAATGTGGGGAAATTATAGTTGCCACTATATTTCTAAACTTTAAATCTGTAGCAAGGAGCATTAAGGAGCTATAGTTGTACACATAGCAGCACACTTTCAAGACAACGGCTGCCAGGTTAGCTCACAGCTGTGGTCTCTCTTTAACCTCTGTGTTCCCAAGGAGGCTGCCTGCAGTAACAAACGCCTGTTAGCGCCATTCCCTGGAGTTCCTCGGTAGGAAATGTGCAGTGTGCACAGCCGAGCGCCGCGCAGGCCATTCCCCGGCTGCAGTACCGTGCAGACCCCCCCCCCCTCTCCGCCCCACCGAGACGTGCGCTTACCGTGCACTTGTGCGGCTTTTCCCCCGTGTGCCGCCTCATGTGCACCACCAGCATGTACTGGGCCTTGAACGGTTTCTGCTCCCTGGAACACTCCTGCCAGCGGCAGACAAACTCCTTCTTCTCGCCGTGGATGTGGTCGTTGTTGATGTGCTGTTCACAAAGAGACAAAAGAAACAAAAACTCGAATGTGAGACACAACGAGAAGTTCGTCCTCCTCAAAATGTACTTGTAGTGTAATGTTGTACAGAAACTGTCCATTCCAAGCCCATGGTGCTACGCTTTGTATAGATGTTGCGGTATTTATTTATACAGCACAAACTTAACAAGGGTAGCAGAATGCTGCACCATGTCAAAGGCAAAGATACAGCCAATGAGTGATTGGAGGGGTAGCAGAGTTTTGTGAAAGTGGGCTGTTTCTGCGTTGTGATGTCGTGTTCTTCAAAGAAGTGTGTCTTTAGTTCTTTCCTAAACTGGAGAAGTGTTGGTGCGGCCCTAATTGACGGAGGCATGTTGTTACAGATCCTGGGTGCATATCTGGAGAAGGCTTGATTTACTTGCACTATGTCTCCCTACTACTAGGTTCATGGTGTCACATGGAGGTGTACATAGGCGTAACAATAGCCCCCACACCCACTGCGGTGCTGGTGGGGGGGGCCCGAGCTCCAGGGGGCGCCTTCTGGCACTGTGCACGGGCGGTGCCTGAGAGCTCCTGACTGGGTCTGGAGCGTGGGGGTGGGGGGGGGGGGGTGGCTCCAGGTACCTTGCTTGGGGGCCCCCTCAAGTTTCGATGCTGGCTCTAGTGATCAGAAGGGGCCTCACACTGGTGTAATCCGGCACTGATAATTAAGGGGGGCTTCCACTCTGATGTAAACTGGCACTGAATATCATTGGTGGACTCCAGATGAGGGGAATGTGCACTGATGACCAGTGGGGTGAGAGCTAACTCTATTGTAATCTACGCTGTGATTAGTGGGGAAACTCACGATGAGGGGTCTAGGAATGCTAGTAAGTAGGGGCCCTTGTTTTGAGGACCGACATCTCTACTGGTCAGTGATGACAATGACAATGAGGGAAAGTGGTAAAGAGTAAGTGAGAGCATTTGCACTGATTCAAACTGGCAGTGCTGATCAGTGAGGGCAAAAGAAGGTAAGATGGTGATCAGTGTGGATACTCACACTTGCAATGTCTTCTGCTAGTGATCACGGGAGGGGACACTCACTTTCAGGGAATGAAGTTTTGATCAGGGAGGAGTTATACTGATGTGAACTGGCGATACAGACATCAGTGGTCCCTGGCAGTGCGGATAATGGTGATCACCGGAAGGCTGAATATGATGGTCATTGAGGGTGTTGACACTGTTGGCCACGGTCGATGGTGACAATGAAGGTCACTGGCGATGCTGACACTTGCAATCCCTGGTAGTGTCATGGGGTCACTAAAGTATGCTGACACAGGGGTTAAGTTCACCAGGGGTGCTGACAGTAATAATCACTGGAGGTACTGAGGGTAGCTATGGGTTGTGATGTTCATTGCTCCTGGGAGTGTCAATGCTGAAGGTATCAGAGCAATGATCGTCATCGAGGGAGCCGGCGGCGGTGATCATTAAAAGTCTTCACAATTCGAGACACAGAGTGCTGTCTGTGCTGTTCCCGACGTTTGTTGACATGTCAGTCATTTGGTTTGCTGACAATCATGCTTACTGGTAGTACTAACAAAAAATACTTCTAGGCTGGCACTGAATGTCAATCAGGGTGATAATCTGGAGGGTAGACTGTGGCGCAGACTTTGAGGGTCACTGGCAGTGCTAGCTTACAACATTGGTGAGAATGCTGACATGGATCTGACTGAGTGAGCTGACAACTATGGTTGTGACTATCATTGTCAGTGCTCGCCGTCAGTGTCACTTAGAGTGTTGTCACTGGTAGTAGCAAAGTGTGCTGACACCGAGCGTCAATACGCTTACTGATGCTGATTACTGGTAGTGCTACAGATCATCACTAGGGGAACTGTCACTGAACAGCAGTGGACAAGGTGACACTGAGGGTAGCTGTGTCCGGTGGCTCAGTGGCACGGTGCATCCACAGCAGGGACGGTGTCTGCCCGCACTGTATTTGGTTTGAATCGCTTGGAACCACAGAGCCTTTCATCATTCAACAATTGATAAAATGAGTACCCTTTCGTACTACTGAGCAGGGTGACAATAAACATCCATTATCTGTCAAGAGCTCCAAGAGAGCCCAGAGGCAGTGAATTTACAGTCTTCAAATGTTCCTGTTATAATTTCCCGGTGCTGCGGATGCTGATGGCTACTAGCAAAGCGAGTAATGCGCCAGGCTAAATGCTGACACCAAGGGTCACCAAGGGCGCTGACAATCATGGTCACTGGGATGATGACACTGATGAGCTCTTGAATGGCTGACAAGGACATTTTGGACCTGCCACTCATCATCACAGAAGGTGCCAACATGGAGGATCACAAGGTGCGCACAAACCGATGGTCATGAAGCAACGTCATTCTTGCGCCTCCCACATGGTACTTTCACACCCCAAAGGGTGTAACCACACGAATCAATCCACTGCTTTACTCGAGAAAGGAGGCAATGGGCTTGAAACATAAAGAAATGTTTCAAACTAATTAAAAGTAGAAGTGGTATATGGTTTTGTCCATCTCTTTAGATATTGGGCCAATTATTGCATCTTGAATAATCACAATAATAAGCTTCCCTTTTGCTCGTGTTCATCCTGCAATCAGTCAGTATGTGAAGGCTATAATGAAATGCTAATGAATCTATACAATGCCTATCCATCAAATTCATGTGTCTACCTGAATATTTCAAACAGAATACAGAGCAGCAAGGGAAACAGCAGGACATGCTTCTTTTATTATTTACAGTTGCAGAGAAGTTACTTCTGTGTTGTAGTGTAAGCAGTTTATGTCTGGCTATTTGACAAGTGCCTCTGTAGAGCAGATAGACGGTCTAAAAGAGGGTGATTTACAGCCTTTTTGTGCCCAGAGATGACTTACGTGCACCAGTTGCTCCTGAGTGTCGAACTCCTTTTCACAGCTGTCCCAGTGGCAGTCCGTCTCGTAAATAACCTCGGGCTCCTGCTTGCATTCATCTTTATCCAGATCCTCTCGCAGTTCTGTCAGGTGCTCCTGGTGCAGAAAGCAACAGTAAATTGCGGCCTCTCAAATCCTGTATCCCACTTTGATAACGAGTGAAATGTGCGCAACGTACTAATAGAAAGCAGTTGAATGCCCCAGCTCCAAAAACAGTAAGCGAACACTACCTCAAACAAATGAAACCAGAATGGACATCTCAGTGGGGAGTGAATTGTCAAGCCGTTCATTGACATGACTGCGTTATCCATTCGGAACCCAAGATCAACAGCATTAGGACTCTGTTGGGTCTATTCTAACATTATTGACTTGGTTATGCTATAGAATATAAGGAGCTAGTGCCATCTGTTGCTCCTAGAGGCTGCCATTGACTACCTTTTTGGGATTCTACCTGGTATGTTGTGTATAGTAAACATCAAAGTCAGAATATCGAGGGTACTAAATATCGGGGACAAATTATCAACAAAAAAAATGACAGGTAAGTCTAGATTTTCTATACGTAACTCCACATATATGTATCTATGCAGTACATATTACAGCTGAAATTCTGTCTTCGATATCCTTAAATGTCAACATTCAGTAGCACAATCGACAAGAGCGACAGAGAAACTCAGTCCTAGGGAAATGCCAACATTTTCAGACAGGCTAATGCAGCTCAAAGGCAAATCATGTTTGAAGATGCTGCTGTGTTCACAAAGATGGCTGCGGTACTGGCCAAATTTACATGGCACCTACCCAACCACTCCCTTTAGCAAATGCTTATGAGTTTGCCAAAAAACGGTTGGGAAGTACTGAAGATTTAAGAAATAAATGCAACCCCTTCTAAAAATCACATCGAGGACATTAGCTCCATGATAAGAATTTTAAGACCCACCAAAATAAACTGTTTCCCTGATTCTTTGCACATATTTGCCCTCATTCTTTCCTCAGCCATGGGTAGTGGAGTAAAAATGTGTAAAAACATTTCGTTCAGCACAAAAATCAAAAAATAATTTATCTTATAATAGTATGTAAATGGTCAGAAAACGGGTGTGTACAGACTTGGGAATACTGCTGCAATAATTTGGTGGGAGGAATATATCTATATCGAAATCCCTATAAATCAAGTGGAATTTGTTTTACAAAAAGATCACATTGCTTTAATCTGGGAAGCACATCTCAGACAAGGGAAAGCCAATTTTGCCAGCAAGGTTGTTGATTAATATTGACTAATTAAGGAAAGTGTCTTCCTTAGAGAACCTTTCCATGAGGTTGTAAAACTTGACAGGCAGGTTCCTAAAAAAAAGTTGTATTCTTTTATTTACCTGAAGCGGAGACAATTCAGTGCGTGCAACTTATAACAGCTTTGCTCGGGAAAAAAGAATTACGAATTTATATTGGAAAAGAAAGAGTGTTTTACAAAACGGAATAATTCTTCGGCGCCATCTGAAAATGTTCTGCTTGGCAAGGATGTCACAGCATCTCCGTGTTATTTCTGTACCTTGACAGGGGAGGAACTGCAGTTCGCAGTTACAGATCATCTGCTTGTGTTGTGAACGAGAAAAGCAGAGTAAAACAACACAGGCCAGGGCACTGCTTTCGTGGCCCACTGTTAATTTTAAGAATAAGGGTTAAAAAAAAGATGTCTGCCTCTCAGACCAGCCTCGTCAGGCAGCTGGGTAGCTATTAGGCCGCGTGGTGGCTCTCGGCGCAGCGACGCTCCTAAACTCAAAGCTCGTGAGACCTGCCTGTTTGCCCCAATCGTGCTGACTCCAGCATGTTCCTCTTCCCCCGGAACACTGCCTTCATCAATCCCAGCAACCCCCAGGTGAGCGCGCGCCGGCCGGCCCCATGCATCACGCACAAACGTGCTCCTGAGCCGCGGCAGGTAGAGGGATTTGTCACGAGGCCCCGTGCTCGTCTGACAGTAGCTCAGCCCAATATTTCATGGCGGCGAAGCGCGCTGGCTGTCCTGGTAGCCTGCAGGTGGATAACGAATGTGGTGCACAAAGTACCTGCCGCTAAACAGCGTCAATGAAGGGTCTCGGCATAAGAAGAAGCCTTTGGGCCCCTTTCATTGTCAACTGCTGCGTCACCAATGTGGACGTGAGAAGAAACTCCTCACAGAGTTAATACATTAACGGCTGTTGTAAGCTTTTAACTAAAGGCACTTGCAGGACTTTTCCAGTGATGAGCATTGGGTTCTCGTCGCTAATATTGCCAGCTTGCAGTCTTCAGGGGCTGGCATTGTTTCAAAATACTTGCCCTCGAAAGGTTATTTTCCCTCCTTTCTAAGGCAGCCTGCACATGACCTATCCCTGGACCCGTCGGATCCCACCACATTAAGCAGGTGGCAGTCGATATCTCAACAATATTCCACGCTATACCATTCTACAGTATGCTACTCCACTGTATAAACACTGTATATGTCCTTCACTTTACGGCACTTCTCTCTACGACACACCACAGTATGCTTTACACTGAACGGCACTACAGCCTCCCCCACTACACTCTACCCAGCTACACTCTACAACACGCTACTGTATGGTATTTCACTCTACAACACTCTATTCTACGGCACTCCAGTCTATGCTATTCCACTGTACGCCACCACACTATACCTCACTCCACTCTACGCCACTCCACTGTATGCTACACAACTCCACTGTCCGACCCTGCAATCTATGCTATTCCACTCTACCCCACTCCAGTGTATGCTATTTCGCTGTATGCCTCTCCACTGTACGTAAACCGCTCCTCTCTATGCTATTCCACTGTACATCAACACACTCTATGCTATTCCACTGTATGACACTCCACTTTATACCGCTCTACTGTGGAATAGCAATTTCACTATATGCCACCCAGCTTTACGATACTCCACTGTATTCCAGTCCTCTCTACGTCATACACTCTATGCTATTCCACTCTACAACACTCCACTATACACAACTCCACAGTACGCTATTACAATGTACGCCATTACAGTCTACCCCACTTCACTCTACAACACTCTACTGTATGGTATTCCACTCTAAGCCACTCCACTCTACGGTGCTCCATTCTATGCTATTACACTGTATGCCACTACACTGTACCTCCATCTACTCTACGTCACTCCTGTGTACGCTTCTCTACTGTATGCCACTCCCTTCTACCCCACTCCAGTGTAAGCTATTCCAATGTACGCCACCCTACTCTATTTGACTGTGCATCACTACACTTTACCTCACTCCACTCTACACCAGTCCACTCTACAACATCCCACTCTATGCTACTCCACTCTACACTATTCAACTGTACACCAGTCCACTCTAACACACTCCACTCTATGCCACTGCACTGTACAACACTCCACTGTGAGTTATTCCACTGTATGCCGCTCCACTGTACGACACTTCGGTCTACGCCACTACACTGTATGCCATTTCACGCTACACTATTCCACTGTATGCCACTCCAGTCTATGGCAGTTTACTCCACCCTACTCCACTCTACGCAACTCTAATCTATGCCACTCCACGCCACTCCACTCTATGCCTCTGCAATGTATGCTACTCCAATCTACGGTACTCCAATCTATGCAATTGCGCAGTAAGCAACTCCCCTCTCGCCACTCCACTCTACACTATTCCACTCTACACCACTTCACTATACTCCATTCTACTGTACGCCACTCCACTATATGCTATTCCAATCTACACCACTCCAGTGCATGTTATTCTAATCTACGGCACTCCACTCTATGCCACTCTACTATATGCTATTGCACTTAACACCACTCCACAGTACTACACTCCACTCTACGCTTTTCTACTGTATGCCACTACACTGTATCTCTCTCCACTGTACGCCGCTCCACTCTATGCCACTGCACCCTGCGCTACTCCACTGTACACTATTACACTCTACCACACTCCATTCTACACCACTCCACTCTTTGCCACTCCACAGTACGCTATTCAACTGTACCCCGCAGTCCCCAATGAGCTGGCCATGCCCCGGGGGATGGGGTCCCCGGGGCCAGGGCTTTAAGTGGGCCGGGTCTCACCGGTGCTGAGCACCGGCAGTTTTTTTAAGGGGGCCTCGTAACGGGTCTCTATCGGGCTCTGTTTTGTGCCCTGGCACAGGCACTCCGTTTTTTCCCGGACTGCTGTGACAGCAGGCACATTGATGTGCGCGTGCTCACACTGCTCACTTCTCACTAGTGGAGAAGTTACAGCATGACGTTATGCCAGGTGAGTGTTGTAGGGGGAGGGAAATCCTTTAAAGAGAGTCATTTTCTCTCTGGATTTCCCTTCTCTTTTTGAAACTCAGGAGCAGCAACATTGTCGTCGTGTCACCAGGGCTTTAAGTGGAAGCGTTTTCAATATTATATACAAGCCATAGTTGCTGCTTATTTATCTTATGCAACTAACAACCATTGACAAAGCCAATAGTCCTGACTTGTTGTGTAATGATGTTACTTGTTGTGTCATATATCTGGATGCAATGACAGAAACAGCAAAATACAAGTCGGGCGGCAAACTATGCTAAGCACATATTTTCAGCTTACGTGTTTTTTAAGCCACGCCCTTAATTACATTGGCCACGCCTCCTTGAGAGACCCCCCCAGTTTTTTCATCCCACTTAAAGCCCTGCCCAGGGCGATGTCGGCCAGGGGAGAGGGGCCGCGCGGCCTCCCTCCCCATTTTCTAAAAAAATGATGAAGGCCTGGCCTTGGGAGATGGGGTCCCCAGGGCCAAAATAGGCCTGGGGAGGGGGGCTACGCAGCGCCCCTTCCCTAAAAAAAGTAACAAAAGAAAACAACCCACAAGTCACCAGGGGCCACGCCCCCTTCGCCACCACTCTGCAAACGCGCCTCCTGGCGCAGAGGTGGTTAGGGAATGAAGTCCCCTTGAATGCTGATGGTCTTTGGGGGCAAACAAGCCCTCTTGTTTCCTCCAGTAAGTCCCAGACAGTGGGATGTCTGAGAGAACTTGGAGGCCACATCCCCTTTCTCCACCAATCTGCAAACACGCCTACTGGCACGCTTCTGGTTGGGGAATGAATTCCACTTTACTCCTGAGGGCCTCAGGGCTAAAGTGGAGTACTTCCCCCAACTAGTAGTGTGCCAGGAGGTGAGTTTGCAGAGTGGTGAAGAAAGGGGCGTGGCCTCTGACAACCTCTTAGCAATCCAGCTGTGTGGGTCTTACTGGAGGTGACAGGAGGGGTAGTTGGCCCCAAGGACCCTCAAGAACCAAGGATACTTCATCCCCCAATTAGTAGTGCATCAGGAGGCGCATTTGTAGAGTGGTGGAGAAAGGGAGCATGGCCAACGAACACCTCTCAGCAAACCCACTGTGTGGGACTTACTAGAGTTAACAGGAGGGGTAGATGGCCCCCAAGCACCTTCTGGAGCCAATATATATCATGCGAGTGGCTGTGTGACTGTATGTATACTTGTGCGTATGGGTGTGTGAGTGGCTATATGGGTGTATAAGTGGTTGTATAAGTGGTTGTGTAAGTAGCTGTGTGGGTGAGTGAGATGCTGTGTGAGTGGCAGTATTGGTGAGTGAGTGGGCGTGTCAGTGGATGTATGGGTATGTGAGTGATGGTGTAAGTGTCTGAATGGCTATATAAGTAAGTAAGTGATTGGGTGAGTAAGTGGCTGTATGGGTGAGTGAGTGACTGAGTAGGTGTTTCATTAAGTGACTTCATGTGTGACTGACTGTATTGGACAGTGAGTGTCATGTGAATGGTTGTATGGGCGAATACAGGGATGTATGAATGGGTATGTAAGTGGTTGGGTGAGTGAATATATGAGGGCTTCTATGGGTGAGTGAGTGGCTGTGTTGAGATGTTAATTGGGTGAGTGAGTGGGTGTATGACTTTGTAGGTAAATTTGTGGGTGTGTGAGTAGCTGCATGGGTGAGTGTGTGGTTATGTGGCTGGCTGTATGGGTGAGTAACTGGTTGTTTGATTGGCTGTGTGGGTGAGTGAATGGTTGTGTGAGTGGGTGAGTGAGTGGCTCTATGGAGGAGTGAACGGGTGTGTGAGTACTGGTATAGGTCTGTGAATGGGTATGTCAGTGTTTGTACAGGTGTGTGAGTGGGCATACAAGAGATTGAATGGGGGTGTGAGTAGGTGTGTGAGTGGTTCTGTTGATGATTTCATCGGTGATGTCATTAGTGGCGTCATCAGTGATGTCACTGATCATGTCATGAGTGATGTAATATGTGAGGTCATAAGCAGTGCATTTTGGGGGTGTAAGTTATAGTTAGCTCAGGTAACTATAACTGCTGAATTTCACTGATTTTGTACGAGTGAAATCTGACCCTAACTATAACGTCCCTGTAACCTTTGGTTTTTTCAGTGAATATATATTTATTTATATATATACATGCAATAAAATACCTCCCGCCGTGCATTATAAGGATATTTCAAGTCACTAAGGAGTTCCATAACTATATTGAGAAACAAGCCAAAAGTTATGAACTCTGAGGTGACTTGCAATATCTTTATTGTATGGTACAGCAGGGGGTACTTTGTTCCTTATAATAAAAGGTCACGCACCCCTTCTCAAAACCACTTAAATCCTTGCTGCACAGCTCTTTCAAATGAAAGAGAGCATGTTTGCAAACATGAAGAATAGAAATAGAATTCCTAGTGCAAAATTAAGGACATCAAAAATTTATTATAATCCGTTTAATGCAAATCATTTATTTTACAAAGGTGCAGTAGCTCGGAATGTGTAGAAACATGCAGAGAAAATCTAACTTTTCTACAATTACCAACGGAGTGGACAAAAAAAATATGTTGTCATAAATATCTCCTTTCTCCTGGTCACTGTACAGCTAGAAAAACAGAGCAGAAAGAAAAGCCATGTTTCGTTTTAGTTCTTTAAACTGCTGCTTTAATTATGATCCGTGACCTGACCTGTCTTTCCCCTCAGCTGCTGGTTCTGGCAGCAGACACTGTGACGTCAGAACTCAACTGTATTAAGTTACTACATTTGAGCAGCTACATCATTTCTTTATAATAGGCGACTGGGTGTATCACAAGTTGCATACTAGAAAGAAATTAGAAACATGTTTTTATACAAGGATTGCAGAATCACATGTATTATGCGTACAATAATACACAGTGGTTGCTGCCTCTGCATAGTCATGGTTCACTGCGCTTTCATTGAAAAGGCATTTTTGATTGAATTTTTTGACAAAATTTGGCACTCAGCGTAAGCAGCAAGGTCTGCCGAGCCAAATTTCATGCAGTTCAGTGCAGGGGGAAATGAGTTGGAGGGGGCAGAATCGATGGATGTGTTCCCCTATTTTAGCTCCCATGGGATTTTTTTTTCTCGCAGCTACAGCAAAAATCACTGACCAGTTTTATGTCAAACTTAATATGGAAGTAGAACTTTCCTCAAAAAAATTGCTTTTTGTTACTTTTCTGTACAGGACTATGGCTGAGTGGTAAAGGAATGATTTCTAGACCATCCTCTGCAGCTTCAGAGGAGGAATGAGAAGTCCAATACCTTGTGGAGAGTGGAGAAGTGGAGAAATACTATGACATGGGAGTTTTTCATGCATTCACCCAGAGAGAAGAAGCTGAATACACTGGTCACCCGCACGTTATGTGACCAAAAGGTTAGCAGGGGGTAGAAAAGACTCTATTCCTTTGGAACATCTACCATGCATCAACACTTAAGTGGAAGCATGAAAATGAGTATCAGAGGTTTGCGCAGAAAAGAAAAGAAACCAGATACAAGAAATCAGACACACCTGAGAATGTGCTGCAAAAGGTACTGTAGGAAGCACAAGTGAATAATCGACACCTGAACATCTTTGCACTTTTGAGCATGGAATGCAAAATGACAAACTGAACTTCTTGTGCATAGAGATTAATCCCAGGATTGGGAATCAAATGATGGAAGATCCTTATGCAAAATTCCATCATTTTTAAAAATAAAATAAATCAGTAAGTGGCCATTTCCAAAGAAGTAGTAAAACAAGACTATAAAACACAAAATGAACACCCATCCCACAAAACTAGTTCTTTTGTGAACCATCAACATAAAAACCAAAAAAAAAGCTTGAGGTCTGTAAATGAAGAAGGTAGCAAATAATGTTTTGCACAGTTGCATCAAATGGATCAATTTGTTTACTGCAACAATAGAAAAAAAATCTTTTCCACTTTGATGCATAGCATGCTCTAGTTCTAGGTCTACGAGCTTCTTTCAGAATAGTCATACATTCAGGGTGAAGATCAAGGTAACCGAATTCTATGTCCTCAGGAGTCAAATCTCAAGGTTGAGCTCCTTGGGGTTTGGGGGCATGATGTCTCAATGGTTCTGAGTGAGAAAGTCCGGGTTGAGGAGAAGTTTCTCGTGGGGAACTACAGAGAGTTCGAGCAGTGTAGTGAACCATGGTTGGTGAGTCCAAGTGGGAGCTTCGAGAATGAGGGTGAGAGATGTTTGCCTGAGCCTCTGAACTACAAATGGAAGAAGAGGGAGAGGCGGAAATGCATAGGCAAATATCCCTGACCAGTTCCTCCAAAGCATTGCCTTTGGATAGTGGGCGTCGGAACCTGGAGGCAAAGTCTGGGTATTTTGCTTTATTTGCAGTTGCAAACTCTATCTGTGGAAGCTCCCACTTGTGAAAGTATGGGAGAAGGACTTGTTGGTGGAGTTCCCACTTGTGGACTTGTTGCCGTATCCAGAAGAGGTCAGCAAAGTGGTTGTCAATTCCTGGGAGGTGTTTCGCTATTAGATGGATGTTGTGAAGTATTGCCCAATGCCAAATTGTCTGAGATAGGTGTGATAATTGTAGAGAGCGTGTCCCCCCGTTTTTGTAACAAGTACATGGCTGTCATGTTGTCCATCCGTCCAGAACAACCTTGCCTGCCAGGTAAGTTAGAAATGCTTTCAGTGCTAGGTGAACAGCTTGAAGCTCGAGGTAGCTGATGTGGAGACTCTGGTGACTGGTATCCAAGAGACCCTGACTGTGAGATCCTGAAGGTGAACACCCCATCCGGTAAGGGATACATCCGCTGTAAGAATGATTTGGGGAACAGGGTCAAGAAATGACCAGCCCTTTGATAGATTTTGTGAGTTTCACCACTGCAGAGAGCGATGAGTGTGGCTGACTACCAACACTAGATCTTGTAGCTGACCCTGTAATTGAGACCATTGGTGCGCCAGATATTCTTGCATCAATCGCATATGAAGTCGAGCATGTGGTACCATTGCGATGAAAGATGCCATCATGCCTTAGAGTCTCATAACTGTTTTGACTGTTATGTGTTGGTTGGGTTGAAACCACTGTAGCAGTGTTTGGATATTTTGAATCCTGGCCACATTTGGGTATGCTAAACCCAACTTTGTGTTGAGCATGGTCCCTAAATAGGCTGAATCTGTAAAGGTTGGAGGTGTGATTTCTGTAAGTTGACAGTAAACCCCAGTTGATGGAGAAGATGGAGAGTAGCCTGTGTGTGTTGTTGACACATGAGATGTCTACTGGCTTTGAAGAGCCAATCGTCCAGATATGGGATGAATGTTTTTCCATGAATGTTTTATGTGCTGCTACTACTGCTAGACATTTGGTGGTGTTGTAGGGTCTCCGAATGGGAGTACTCTGAACTGGTAATGCCTTCCAGCTGCCACGAACCTGAGGTATTGGAATGAGCTGGATAGATTGGGATGTGGAAGTAAGCGTCCTTTAAGTCTAGTGCTGACATAAAGTCTCCTTGTTGAAGCAGTGGGATCACGTCCTGAAGAGAGACTATATGGAAGTGTTCTGATAGTATGTAATGATCTAAGGGCCTGAGATCTAAAATGTGCTGTAGTGAGCCATCTTTTTTGGGAATCAGAAAGTATAGGGAGTACACTCCTGAACCTTGATGTCGAAGAGGGACGGGCTCTATGGCCTCCACTTCTTGTTCGAGCAGGCTTTGATGTTCTATGGAGAGATTATGTCTGCGAGGTGGAACGTTTGGAGGTGTGGTTATGAGCTCCAGACAATAACCATGTTGGATAATATCCAACACCCATTGATCTGATGTTATAATTTTCCAAGTAGGGATGAAATGTTGTAGTTGGCCCCCGACAGGTGTTAAATGGTCAGGGGAATGAGCAGAGAGTCACTGCTTTGAGGTGGAGGGTGCAGAGCGTGTTGAGGCATCCATACCAAGACCAGTGGAATTATTTCCTCTATATGTGCCTCTGTAGCACCCTTTGAGGGGAAGGTTTGTTGCTGTCTATGCGAGGAGGTAGAGGCATCAGGTGGTGTAGTTTTGGTGCGCTGTTTGTATGAGTGATGCCAAAAGGAACCACACTAAGCAGGGCTTTGGAGAGCTCATATTGATTTAGCTATTTCGGTGTCCTTTTTCATTTTCTCCAAAGCTTGGTCCACCTGGGGACCAAAGAGATGCTCTTTATCAAAAGGCACATTTAATAGTGTTTGTTGCACCTCTAGCTTGAAGCCACATACACGTAGCCAAGCATGTCTACGCACTAATACACTTGTGTTGATGCACCAGGCTGCTGTGTCCGCTGTGCCTAGGGCACACCTAATTGAATTGTTGGAGATGAACTTTCCATCATTTACAGTATCATGTCCTTTTTTTATACTCCTCAGGTAGGTGCTGGAGGAGTTCCTCCATCTCGTCCCAATGTGCTCTGTCGTATCTTGCTAAGAAGGTTTGAGTGTTTGCAGTCTGCCAGTGATTGGATGATTGTGCTGCCACCCGCTTCCCTGAAACGTCAATAAGTTTGGACTCCTAATCAGGTGGAGGAGCATCTGCTGATGACTGTGAATTGCGCTGTTACGAGCATTAGATACAACTAGTGAGTCTGGGGACAACTGACCCTTGATGTAAATAGGATCTCAGGGTGCAGGTTTATATTTCCTATTGACCCTGGGCACTGGGTCTTTAAAAATGTTGTCAGAATGTTGCAGCATGCCTTTAAGCATAGGAAAATATTGGCATGATCTATGTGTGCTGCACAATGTTTCGAAAAGAAAACCATCCTCAATAGGGTCTCTGTGTAAGGGGACCTGGTGATATGCTGCTGCCCCAGTAATGAGGTCTTGAAAAGATGAAGCATCATCAGGGGGTGATGGTCTAGCTGGATAGAGACTTGGGTCAGTGTCACCCAGGGGATCAATGTCATAATTATCCTAAGGATCTGTGGGCTGTGGATATGAATCATCACTTCCCTCATGATCATCAGTGGGAGACTGTGGAGACCCCTGTGGTGTAATGTCTACTGGTTCACCATGTGGATGCTGTGGTGAAGGTGGCGGTGGAGAAGATGGTGGAAGAGGTGGTTGAGGTGGTGGAGAAGGAGGATGCAGAGGGCTTTTTGCAATGCCCTTCTTCTTTTTAGCAGACACTGGTACATCTATGGCCTCCACAAAAGAAAGCTGGCCCTTAGATGATTTGTATGCTGAGTGCACAGTCTGAGCTAAAATACAGCCAGTGTGAGGCTGCATATGTATCTTTTTCTGCTTCGGATCGAGCCACTCCTGCATGATTTGGAGGATTGGTTCCAGAGGCCACTTGGATGCCGAAGCCAAAGTTTTCGGTAACGAAGCAGGTTTCTTTTTCAAAGTTGAGGTGGTTGGAGCGGAGTGCTCAGAACCAAAGAGGCAGTTGCTCGGCTCGGTGCGGAGTCTGGTCGGCTCGGTGCAGGAGGCAGTTGTTTCATCGTTGCTTTCGGTGCCGAGGGCGGGGCGTCCGCAGCAGATGGTCATTGCCTACCAAGGCCTGCTGGCAGTGGTGGCCGGGGAGCTGTATATTCGGTGGAAACCGAGTGTTTCTTGGGAGGTGGAGCTGGGGCATGGGTTCTCATGGCACGCTGGCCCAAAGGAAGATCTTTATTTAGAGACTGATGTCAAGTTCAGAGGTTGAGCCAGACCCGGAGTCATGGATGGAAAAGGCTTCTTCCTCAGCCAGTCAAAAGGATCGGCAAGCCTCGCAGCCCGCTTCCTGGTGGTCCCGAGGCAGACATAAGTTGCAAACCTGATTAAGGTCGGTCCTTGGGTACTTCGCGTGGCACCTGGTGGAGAAGCGAAATGGAGTTCATTCCATTAGCAGTGCATTCTCGGTTGACGCCGGTGAAATAAAGAATAGGCACGGATAGGCAAGGCCCTGATTGAAGCCTGTTGAATTGATGAGTGAAAGTTTTCTGTTTTTCAGTACACGACAATGGAAAGCGTGACCAAAACAATATCGATGAGGGTGGAAATGAACAGCGAACCGAAAGGAGCTTGAGACGGTCTCGAACTGGAGCACAACACAACACGTCCGAACCCGGCGGCGGAAAGAAAACAATCTAACAATGGAGTTGATGGGTATTATCACCAAGAGGAGGAGTGACTTTGTCTTGCGACTCAAAAGACTTCTTAGAAAAAAAACTACTTGTACACATCCGGAACCAACACTAGATGGCGGAGGTATGCAGAGCATGTGTATCTAGAGCAACACATGCCTCAAACATATTCTTTTCCTTCTTAATTTTATCAGCACTGGCAAAAACTAAAAATTGTACTGAAACCATGAAGCAGGTTAGCGTAATACAAAAAACTACATTTTCCATAATGGATTGCTGGGGGACTGGTCTCACGTGTCGAGTGTTGATACACTTATTATCAATATCAAAAGAAATAACACAAACTTGTGCTTACCTGAGTGCAAGGTGAAATGGGGCGCTGACTTTCCACTTCCGTCTTGACTTTGCCGCGCTTATTGATGATGGCGTTCACTGTACTGCTGACAGCTGATTCACTGCTAGGCTTGCTCTAGAAAGTTGGAAAGAAGTAAGCTGTTTAAATGTGGAACACTGACATAATCTTGGGGACGGTTCATGGTTGAAACAGGCTGAATCTACCGGCTATCTGTCTCGGCCCAGCATACTTTTCAGATGCTCAAGATGTAGTTCATTGTGACTAAACTCGGCTGATCCTGCCTCTTAATGCCATTAAAAGGTCTCCTGACGCCTGTAACAACACTCTTCCATGGGCAGTTTGTCCAGTCTCTCCCCTTGACAATTGTGAACTTTCATGCGGGCAGGGGGGGGGGGGGTAAGGACATTCATGCCACGTAATACCCAGCTATCCTTCTGCTGAAGGGATAAGACTCAACACGAGCATCCAGAACTTCTTACAGACATAGCAGCACTCTATAGCTGCTTTCACTTGCAGTCCAATAAAAAGATACTCGTAAAAATGCCCACTGGACCCCTACCTTGCACACACATCTATAAAACTAGTTTTGGAAACCGCCCAGCAGGATTCTTGTGGATCCTGGTAATACATTTAAATAATGTTCCTTCTTTTGTTCACCAAACACTTCATAACTTAATTAAAGTATTCCTTCAATGCTATTGCTATTATCACTTTTATTATTAGCGGTTATTATTTGTTTGCGTGATTACATTTGTTGACTATGTCAACAGTAGTAAAATAATAAAAATGACTGGGTGCTACCTCAAAGGAAATTGTGGGCGAATTTGTAAATTTCCCAAAATGTTATTATTTCTGAAGCCTATCGATGAATCGCCCTAATGAAAGAGAAGACCTCAATGAGGTTTAATAGATAACACTACTCTTCAAAAAATATTTGTGACATTTTGAGTTCAATCACCCCCTCCCCAAAAACAATCTACAATTCTCCTTTCATCTAATCCTGCAATTTAGAGCTAAGAAAAAAGTACAAAAGTAGAGAATGAAAGCTCATTCCTATTAAAATAATGCATATTATTATGGTCCTAAGTAATACAAATAATTTATAAATAACTACAGCACTGCTAATACTATTTATGATAACCTGATACCTAATGGATCTTTATGATTTTAATTATATGTTGAATATGCATTAATGATTATTTTAATATTGTTTGTTTTAGGGATACTTGCAACTGATTCTGTTATCATTATAAACAGGGGCGTAGTGAATAAACAGCTCTGCACAACCAAAACTTTGAGCCACTAAATATTAGCTGGGATTAATTCCATGGTGATTTCTGTTTTGTTCCATCACCTGGAGCAATTTTTAAGCACTATGGTTCAGAGCATAAAGCGGTCCATGCCGAAGTCTGGTTTGACCTTCTGGCCACAGTTCATATTACAGAAATGCTATATCAGCTTTTTGTTCTTTTGAGGTCTATAAATTGAGCATCGATACAATGCTTAATGGTATTTACTGGATTGTAAAACAAAATAATTTCTTTATTAAATGTGAAGTTGTTTACCCTTTTAAATTAGTAAATTCTCATTAGATAACTAATTTTGTCGATAAAAAGTGCATCTTTGTGGTACTGGTATTGTTTATGTCTGACATCGTCAACATCAACCGGCTTGTGCTCAATGAACACAGAGTCGAGAGTGGGCCAGCCCACCACAAAACAATAGGCTTGGTTCGTTCAGTACCCTTCAGCCACTGGCTTGAATCATTGTCAATCACATCTCAAATCAGCCCATAGAAGTAATTTAGACTCGGAGTCATGCTATTGACTGTTTGAATATATCCTTCCATCTCTTTTGAAAAGTAAAAGGGACTATATTACATCTGAAAAGTTCTGTCACTCTGACAATCAATACTTTATGTCATGCACTCTTGCTGAAGAGTGAAAGCCTGAATCTGAAATCCCCCTCCCCCCACCACCATCCCTCCTAAATGCATCTCTCAGTGAGAGCAGCAGGAAGTTCCACTCCCTTGCTGCCACCGCTGGATTGCTCACTGATTAAGCCCTCCCAGTGTCCCCTTCTTCCCTGCCGCTTTGCTTCTTTGCCAACATGCTGCTATTTCCATTGAGTGGCCTGCCGGCTCTGCTCTAATCCTGTCACTGGAATGCGGTTGATGTTCAGCACACCTATTGACTTCCTCTCACTGCACACAAACACTGGCAAAGCCAATGAATGGGTCTGGCTTATAAATCAGAATGTGAGCCAGGTCTATTGGCTTTATCGATGCTTGGTTTGTTTTACATGGTATATGTGGTGAAGTTTAGAGATTTTTTGCTAAAAATGTTAAAACAGAGAAACCAATCAAAGAACAAAAGATTAAGCTCGTTTACTCCCATTACAAATAGGTGGAGGGATGATTGGAGTGAAGTCTCTTCTTTACATTGTTTATGGTCAGAAATGTCAGTGCAACCCGAATCACTTATCCCACACCCTAAAAATAAATTTTTCTACTTGCTTTCCTTCCAGTACTGTCCTGAAATCAGAGAATTAGTTCCCTCGTCAAAACCTTAATCTGCATTGGCTCAACTGAGTTTCCTACAGGAACAAGAGCTGACGAACAACTGCATCTTGGATCCCGGCTGTCTTTTCTTGGCCCGATTTTAACAATTTTGATATAACAGATTGGTCAACAGACAAGACTCAAGGACTGGTCTGAATATCCGTAGAGGCACATTTAAACACAAATACCTGTAAAATTTGAACCGAAAAGAATATTAGTCTACCAGTCATGAAATGCCAGAGGATGACACTGCTCAGCTGAGACTTGGAGAGTGAACTTGGATTTGCATTGCCAGGAAATTATGGAAATCCAGGTGTGCCTTGGTCCGTCAGCTCCGAGTGGTGAATCAGTAAGTATTTTGGAGCACATAGGCACAAGAAAGCCACGCAAGGATAAAACCAGTCTTTGGCTGGTTTTATCAAGGGTAGTTTTTTTGGGGTGAGAGATATGGAGGGCCTCATTGTAAGACACCCCTGAGTTTAGAGTTTTATATAGCGCAAACTCGACCCGAAGATATCAGGTATCAGAGCGCATTACATGAACACCAGTTTCGTTACAGATGGACACATTCAATTTTGTTAGGCGAGGGGAGATCGAGTGATTTGCCCAGAATCACAGGATGTTGAGCGTCACTGCAGAGACTCAAGCCCGGATCCACAGCTTCGAGGTCGACCGCTCTAGCCGCAAGGCCACATCCTCTCCCCAGGGTATGGAAGCCCAAGAGACCTGCTTCCAGGGGACTCTCTATTCAGCCACCCTATGCCAACGATTATATTTTCAGCTGTGGAAATGGACTGGTTCAGCGACTCACCTTACTAAAGAGAGAATATTTTTTGTTGTCTTTTCTAGGTTTATGTTTTCTTTCTGGGGGATACGTTAATTGCCTGATTATGGGAAAGTAAATCTGATGTAATGATGCTACTACATACAGGGATGTACCTGCTGACAAAATGGAAGAACTGTTGACAGGCCTGCGCCGCTGTGAGAACGGTAGCGCTAAGGCTGAACCAGTCACATGCCAGGCGGGATTCATCAGATCGTGCTGGGCGAGCCTAACCCGTGTTTGACTAAACTCCAGATTTAAACCGCGTTGAGAAAGAGCAGCATTTCTATTAAAGTAATGTAAACCTTCTTTGTCCTCCTTATGGGCCACGCAGCTAGGCGACCTTGAGAACACAAGAGACGTCACTTCAGAAAGCGCCCCTTGGCGCGCGCTTTTACTGGCAGGGTCGCAGCCACCCCCCTCCCGGCTCCCGCCATACCTGATTAGCTTCCGGCTGACTGCTGTTGCTGAGGGGCGCAGGGGCGGGATTGCTCGAGATGACTGCCATGTGCTGGCGGGATGGGAAAGTAGGCGACGGCTGGAGGAGCGGAGGCGTGTGCCCAAATGCCGCGCTCAGGCTGCGCTGTTGGTTCAGGAGGTGCTGATACGCCACAGGGTTGAGAGGGTGAGGGAAGCTGAAAGCAGGGCTGAAAGAAAGACATATACGCATTTCACAACTGATAAGCAAAACAATGTTGCCAGAAATACTTTTTTCTACGCTTAGTTAAGGAAAGGAATCAAATTCGTGATAAGAAAATAAAATGACTAAATATTAACAGAATTAAAGCGATTCTCGGTTAAGTGGGCTAATGTCCCTGTATAGCATCACACTGCAAAACTGCATCCCGGACGTGTGACAAGGAAACATAACTGAGTGTTATCATGCTTGTTACAGAGCTCGTTGTGTCACCTGTAGGTCACAAAGGCACATTTGGTGGGTCTCCCCTGCCTTTCATCTTTCTGAGGTCAATGACTCTAGCGCTATTTATTCACTCGCAGCGCTACACAGAACTCTAATGGAAAGGGCAACCCAAAGAAGTTATTATTAACTCAAATGAACAAACTGAAAATTAAGCAGTGGTACCGCCTGTAAATGATACCACAAAGTAACCCTGAAGTGAGCAAGGCCACATATCTTTACAGTGAGAGCTAGGGAAGGCACTGTTAACAAAGGTACTAAATGTCCTCTGTCCCTATCTTGACCCTGAAAAAGAACAGGCCTAAACCCTTCTGGCAGGGATCGTCCGCTGGTCCAAATCCTGGAACATGGTTGCTGTTGGAGAGCACTCTGACACTTGCTGGTTGGTTTTTTACAGTCATAAAAATGGATCTCAGTGAACACAAAACTGAAAAAGCCCTGAAATACACCAGTGAAACTATGCGACAGACAATGCACGCCATAAGTCACACCCAGCCATGCCTATTGCACCCATTTGCTGATGGCATATGGCAGAAGCAAAGGGCATGAGTTATGATGTAAGTGCTTTAGTAGGTTCGTGTTCGCTGAACACCATCACTAACCTTTGACTGTGGTTGATTCAGAGAAACAAAAGTAGCTGCTCAGCAGCCAGTTCTGACACTGAGATAAAATGCTGTCACTCACAGTTGCATGTGTGTTTCTACACAACAAGGGAACCTGGGAGTGGTCAGGACCTTGGGTACAAACTGTAATACAAAACAATGTCCCCAAGGCATATGAATGCAACAATGCTACCAACCAAATGGTCAATTATCCCAAACAATAACCAATAAAATGTTTCTTTATAAAAGCATTGTATAACGGCGAAGTAGGCAAGAGTGAAAAACGTGCCTGGTGCTCTCACATCTATGATGCACACACATTTCAATAGTCAAGAATACTTAATAAGTCTTTATGAAATCTAAAAACAAGAATAGCATGGTCCGTCCTTGGCTAATCAACAATAGAGAAGAGTAATAAGAAGAAGGGTCTTGTAGTTGTGTTTTATTAAAAATCTGAATGTTCCAAGTAGCACAGGTACGGTTTGGTAGCCCCGCCTCTTCCAACAGGACACAAGATGGCTACCATGTAGACGGCTTTACCTGATTGCCCCGGCGGATAAGTGCCCATAGGAGCCACTGGCGGCAGAGCTGCTCCTTGAGTTGTTGATGTATGCTACCAGGGAGTTAGGGGAGGTCCGGATCATTGTCTGCAAGTCTAAGCTGGCATCCGAAAGTGGAGAGATGGACAGGGCCCGCTTCCTACTCAGCCGTGGTGTGAGCCTTGGACTGGAATACCGGGACACTGCAAGAAAAGACCATGCTCTCGTTTAATACATCATGGAAGAAGAATGGTGACAAATACAGATTCGTTTGCAAGGTGAACAATGATTCGTCTGATACAGGATCAATAATACGCATGTTTCTGACAAATTTCTGTTAGAGTTGAAGCCTGTTTCCTGTCCAGTCACGTGGGGCGTATATGATCCTAAGCAGGCATGATAGATCAATGATGTAATGCTCACCGTTGATACATGTAGCGCTCTGCGGGTCATAAGACAACGTCCTGGGGGAAAACCACATCTCTGCCTTCCCATTCCTCAGATGTTGAAGAACTGACTTCCTTTACATAGGGTAAAAGTAACTTCTGTTACATGCAGAGCTTAGAAATGCCACGAGCGTTGCATGAAGCACTATATAAAAAGCAAGTTACTATTAATATGTCCCTCTAATTGTGCATGTAGCTTTTTTTTTTTTTAACTCATTTTCTTTGAAAGGACTGCAGGACAGTCAAGGGGGAGTGACCATGAAGGGATCTGAATGTGAAGGGGGTGAAATTTAATGACTAACATTCAGGATTGTTAAACAGTCAATCATACAGTGATCAGGTGCAACGGCAGTCAGCACGTGCACATCAACCGTCCAATCAGCTCATTCTAGCCGGTGCATGAGCCAGGATGGGAGGGGCGTGCATTATTACCTCAATGATAACAGAAAAAAAGTAATTAAAACATATTCGGTAATAAATTATTGTAAATATCCGGTCTCTATATAAGCACTCTACGTTTCTAGGATATATTTTACCTGGTATTGACTAAAACAAGAGAATAATTCTACATGAAAACTCACACAGTAAAGCTTTTCAATTCCGACTGCTTTCTATGCATTGTGAGGTGAAATGTGTGTTGCCAAACACTTGCATTTGGTAAGCTAGTGAGACATTTCAGTCTACGGTGCAGACATTGCTTTTCATCCTTCCGGAGTCAATATGAGGAGTATGACCAATAGGGGTTATGTAACAGTTCTTTTTGAGCCTTAAAACAATTCGAGTGTTCTATTCACGTCTTTTGTGGTCTTCACTGTTGCCTGCTTAGTGAACTTAAAAACACTTTTTTTTTTTTTTACAAACATAGTTGTTACCTAAAATTAATAAGAAAGTACTTTTGAGAGTCAATATATGCCAACCACAAATGGCTGGTTTCAGCAAAGGTTTACAAATAAATACTTTCTACATCAAAAGACCCCTAAGATGAAAGCACGGGCTTGTTTCTGTAAGGAGATCCCCACCTGTCCAGATCGCGTGGGGGGGGGCGAGCCTGTCCCAGGCGGACCCCCACTGGCCCTGGCTGAAAGGAAGGAGCGAGACGCAATTTTCCAACCTGATGAATCGCCCTTTGGAGCGGGGGTAAAGTCGTGGGAATGTGCAGATCACAGGAGATAAAAGGGTGGAGGAGGAGGGTGGGAGTCCCACCGTGGGAGCAGATCTCATTTCTGGAGATGGATCTCGCCCAAGCTGACTCCAGGCGCTCTGTTTCCTATAAGGAGCCTCTAGTGACGTCACATTGTTGCAAATATTCTTTCAATCATGTTTGACTTCAAAGTGCCAACCGTGTTACCCAAAGCTACTGGAAATGTGACATGCCAACGCAGGGGGCAAGATAGTTTAGCGCCTGTTGCAGAGGTCGGTGTAAAAAAGAAAATACATATGTTTGAATTCTAACACAACCGACTCAGTCTATAGTGTTTCCAAACAGACAAAAGGGCAAGAGTAGTGGTTAATAATGACATTTAAAATTGCCTAGAAACTACTGCGATAGAGGTGCACACCTGCTAAAGATTTCCGGGATTATGAAATGTGTTATATGCCACATTACCATTTATAAGGAGAAATTCACCCTGCATTATTTTACCTGGAGTTCAAGGGTTGTCTCTCGTTAAAGCAAACCATTCCACGCTGGTTATAAACGGCAGCAACAATGCAATCACTTCAACTACAATTCCAGTTTTAGGGCGGAGTAAAAAACTATCAATACATTTATGACCGTCATTCGCGTAGTTGGAGAAATTGAGAGAAACGTTGCCTTCGGAGAAGCTAGGCTAATTTACACTACTTCGTTGATGCATTTTTCCCATCCGCAGCCCATACAAAATGCACCAGAATTTAGAGTAGGGCGGTACGAAATTCATGTAATTTCCATTTAGACAAGTGTGTGAAATTTTGGAAAAAATATATAAAATGCAAAACTGACATTTAGCGCTATATTTTAGAGCTAAATGCGTCCTTACATCCATTTTGAATCATAGCAACAAAAAACAAAAGTGCTCTTAACATAATCCATTTGCATTTTGTCCTTTTGGGTTGGTCCCCTGCTCCTACGACATGATTTTTACCCGAACAGATTTGAAATTGCACACCTTGGCATAGTGACGTAGTTTATTTTATTTCGACCAAAAAGTGCTCAGCAAGGTGCCGGAAACACCGTAAAATTACGCCGGCGTAACGATAATTAATTTCACCCGTCCTAATATCGCGGCAACTGGCGTCCAGGACCCAGTAATAATTGATTTCTAGGGCGCATCTGGTCTCACTTGGAAGCTGAAGGGGAAGGCGACGGGTCCTCCCATATTGTGAGTTGAAAAGGAGGAAACTGCGGTTAAAACAGCCCATGACGGCAAATAGAAACTATTTAAAGTTCTGGCTCTCTAAATATGGGCAGTTTCTACACCCCTGCTCCTGCCCAATCACCTTCGACTGCCTTCCGAAAGGAGTTCTGGGATCAAGGAAGGGTATCTTGAGTGTGTGGCGCTCAGCTGTCAGTTTTACAAAAATAAGACAGAACAAATGACTTATGCATAACCCAAGGTCACACATGGTATCTGGCCTGGATGGAGCTGCTCTTATGACCAGAGATGAGCCCCACCAATAATATGGTGAACTTGGGTTTCGTTGCAGCGAATGGGCTGTTTTCTGGCCAAAGGATGCTCCAACCACGAATCACAGCATATTGTGCGACTAGAAATCCGCGACAGAGGCGATGGCATGGCAGGGGCTAGGCCTGGTGCTTGGGTAGGGGGTCTGGGGCTCTGGGATGGTGCCCAGAGGTGGCCAGGAGGGCTAGCCAACACATGGAATTTAGCCAGTGCTTTCAATGGGTAGGTAGTGGTACTGTTCAGTAATGAGTACCTTCACTTCTTCAATTTGAAACACATTCAGTGGGAGAGTACCAGTACTTCTTAGGAGCAAACAGGTACTCTAAAGAGTGAGTACCTGCACTGCAGCAATACATTCAATGGGAAAGTACTTCTTAGGAGCAAACAGGTACTCTAAAGAGTGAATACCTGCACTGCTGCAATACATTCAATGGGAGAGTACTTCTTAGGAGCAAACAGGTACTTAAAGAGTGAATACCTGCACTGCTGCAATACATTCAATGGGAGAGTACTTCTTAGGAGCAAACAGGTACTCTAAAGAGTGAATACCTGCACTGCTGCAATACATTCAATGGGAAAGTACTTCTTAAAAGCAAACAGGTACTTAAAGAGTGAATACCTGCACTGCTGCAATACATTCAATGGGAGAGTACCATACTTCTTAGGAGCAAACAGGTACTCTAAAGAGTGAGTACCTGCACTGCTGCAATACATTCAATGGGAGAGTACCATACTTCTTAGGAGCAAACAGGTACTTAAAGAGTGAATACCTGCACTGCTGCAATACATTCAATGGGAGAGTACCATACTTCTTAGGAGCAAACAGGTACTCTAAAGAGTGAATACCTGCACTGCTGCAATACATTCAATGGGAGAGTACCATACTTCTTAGGAGCAAACAGGTACTCTAAAGAGTGAATACCTGCACTGCTGCAATACATTCAATGGGAGAGTACCATACTTCTTAGGAGCAAACAGGTACTCTAAAGAGTGAATACCTGCACTGCTGCAATACATGCAATGGGAGAGTACCATACTTCTTAGGAGCAAACAGGTACTCTAAAGAGTGAATACCTGCACTGCTGCAATACATTCAATGGGAGAGTACCATACTTCTTAGGAGCAAAGAGGTACTCTAAAGAGTGAGTACTTGCACTTCTATACATCCATTTAAAGCACTGAGTTTAGCAGGTGAAAATGGGTGCAGTGGCAGGGCACAAAGCGTGAGGCGTGGGAAAGTGGATTGGCAAAGGTCGTGCTAGGGCATAGCTTCGATGGGCTCAGTAGCAACAGTCTACTAACTTGGCCTTGGGGCAGCAGGAACTTAAACTTGCAAGTCAACAGATTCCACAAATAAATAAAAACTGCAATGTAATGCAAACTAAAAAAATGAAACAACAGAACATGGATTGAGTGCGTCCTTTTACTGAGGGATTACACCATATATGGGCCATCAAGCAGAAGCATTAGCTATGTGAAGTTTCAGAGGGGAACATGCACTTTATAGTTTGAAAGTGGATGACTCACATAGGTGTGGAAATCTAGGCAGTCATTGGGGTACACGAAGCCCTCAGGAGTACTCAAAGGGCAACTATGACTTTGATAATTCCGCTTGTGAGTGCCCATCAGCCCTAACCTTAGACCTGGGGATTGTTTCATGGCCAATCTTTAGTAAGTAGAGGTTTAGGTGAAATGATAATTTGCATATTTTCAGTCCTCACCACTCCCACTGCTGTTGAAAATATTTTCCCCAGTGGGACCCTATTAGAAAGGGCTCTTTCCAGCTCTTTCCCACACCGACTTCCCTACTGATGCCTACTTTCAAAATGGGTACATTTAAAACCACAATTAGCTGTGACAATAGTTGTTGCCATTGTTTGTGAACCCTCACAAAGTCACAACTTTGTGGCTGAGCACCACCTTTGCAGTTCACTCCCCTAGAGAAGGAATGAGTTATTTCTCTGTAACCAGTGCATGAAACGGGAAAATGAACGTGCAGGTATTCACTATCTACCTAGTTTAGGGTGACCAGGCGTCCCGGATTTGCCCGGACGGTCCCGGTTTTTCACCAGTTGTCCCGGCAGATTCCAGGAAATTTAGCTCATGTCCCGGTTTTTAGAGGGGGTCGACTGAAAACGGCATGAGGTGCTTTTTTATGTTTTACGAATCAGGGATAGTTAGCAGTTGTTTCAAGAAAGCAATTTTATTAACAGGCAAGCTACTAGGTTTAAAAATTGCATTTTATGTATGTTCTGACTGCCTGTTCTGTCATTCTCTGCTGAGAAGCGCTGTCATTCTGTGCGCTGGTTTGAAGTAAAATTGTAGTCCTTCTTCTCTTTTTGTGAAATGTCCCGGTTTTTGGCTTTAAAATTCTGGTCACCTTAACCTAGTTGCTACTGAGAAGAGGCAATTGTCTCCCATTATAAGTATTGCATCCATGCTGGAAGTACAGGTACTCTACAGGGCAGTAACACAGGCCCCCGCATCCCCCGCGGTGCGGGTGGGGGGGGGCGAGCTTCAGGGGGGCCCCTCTGCACAGTACTCAGGTTTGAGAGCTCTGGATTAAATCCGGAGGGGGGCCCCTCCGTGTACCTTGCAGGGGGGCCCCTTCAACTTTCGTTACGCCACTGGTACTCTACTTTCCAAATTAAAGAAAGAAACGTACTCAATACCTTTGAGTACCTGGGACAGTTTATTAATTTGTAAAAGAATAAGTGCCCAGGCCAGAAGTTTTGCTCAGAAGCCCACAGCAGTGCGACTGAATTTCGGGAGCCAAATACTAAGGCTGCGAGGTCTTGCCCCTTTCATCAACCACCATACGTTCTACCCCTTTATTTCACTCCTTCCGGCTGTTTCATTCTTGTTTTCTCTCTTTGTCACTGTTTTTTTTTTAGTTTTTCTCTTCCTCCTTCGTCCCACTTTTTTTTTATTTTTCTCTTTCTTCCTCTAGGCCAAAGTCTGATGAGGAAAACAAAATAAGTGCTGGTCCTCATAAATGAGTGCCTTTGGGCCCCACCTGCAACCACAGGTTCAAATTCAGCATTGCATGCCCATTTAAAGCACTGGCTTTAGCCGCCATTTTGCAGCAAGCTTCGGTGGCTAATTCAATGTTTTCTATCCCATACTTGGCACTGTGGGGAACCCAGGCACTTGTTAGGTAGCACAAGCACAGAAAGGCGGGGCCCCGCACAAACACATTAAGACCCTTTTTCCGTATTTTGTTCTTCGGTCCTGATGTGAGCCATTATTTTTCGGATAACGTCGCTGCGGCTGCTTTTTGTCACTCTCCTTATCGGGGCCTATTTTGATGAATTGTACTTAGCAGGCCAGGCTAATTTTGCGATACGAATCTGCGTCCCACGATTCCAGCTAATTAGTTTAAGGACATTGATTAAAGGTGCCGGGGCTTTGCAGGGAAAACACTGGAGTCCCGTGACTGATCTGTCGGATCAGCGATAAGTTGTGCTTTCCATGGTCCAAACTTTCAAAAATACACATCAATTACCATTCCACAGACACACGACTGTTAACATAATCTCATGCATTTTTTGGAGTATTTGTTGAGTTTGAACCTGGTGTCAGAGGTCAAAGGATGTCTGTACATAGTTAGAATGATATCTAGAGAAGTGAGGCGAGTGTAGGCCACTAGGATATTTGATATAGGATGCATTATTCGTCCAAAAAGTATGTTTATTAGTATGATTGTGAAGGCTAGAGTTATACGTTTAATAGAGTTCAGGTTCAGTATCTAGAATTCCTGACTCCAGTGCAAGTGTGGTTATTCACAGGGTGTCTGAACAGCAAATGTTATGCTGAGTGGTTATTGGGAGATGGAGGGGGCTAAATGAAGGTGGGAAGAGGACAATGCAAAGGTTGGATTCTGGTTTCTCTGGCCTTGCCTGGTTGGCTGTCTGGATTGCCTGGTCAGTGATGATGTGGTGTTTTCTTGTTTCTTGTTCCTCTGCTACTTTGGTTATAAGGGGTAGAAAGCTTTGCAGAAGATGCAATTGGCTGTTAAACTGTTGTGGGCTTGCAGGGGAGCCAGTGTTGGTAAGTAAGGATCGGTGTGATGTAAAATCTTCCACTTAGTTGAATGGTGGTGTGTGGTGAGTCTTCAGGGGGTTCTAGGCAGAGTGTCTCATGCCAGTCAATAGGGCGCTCTGTCTATCAGGGAAATGCAAGGGCTTGCAAGGTGGAGAATAAATTTGTTGGAGGGCTGCAGGGTCGTATCTTCTGTAGAAGGCTCAATTGGTGCCTAAGGGCAAGATGTACTAAGCTCTGGTCGCAAAATACTGTTCATAATTTGTGACCAATATTTTTCCCAAAAAAGTGCTGTATTTTGCGAACCAGCCCATGTAAAAAAAAGTCAGATTACAAAGTACTGACTCATAGTGGGTCACAATTCGACCTACATCATGAATATTAATAGGGTAGGTCGCCCATTGCGGCCCACTACAGTTCACAGCCACCACAGGGATGGTGGCCTGCTGGGGTCAGCAGACTCCCATGTCAGTGATTGATTTTAAATAAAGCACTTTAAAAAAAAAAAAAAGAAAGCAGCCCCTTTACCTTGAGGGGAATCAGGAAGCATTAAAAAAATATATATATATTAAAAGTCTAACAAACTACTAAACCACTGCATACTAAAAAAAAATGTTTTTGTTAACATTCACACAAGAGGAAGGGGTCACTTGGGGAGTCCTATGATTGGTCCATCAGATAAGTTGTGCTTTCCATGGCCGAAATATTCAAAAATACATCCCAATTGCCAATCCCTTCCTATTTGCAAATGGGTTACAACTACCATTGTTTAGTCGGTAATATCTCAATTTTTTGTGACTGGATGTCAGTCGCAAAACGTTAATACATGCCATTCCAGTTTGGTATTTGGAACGGAAGCCCTAAACTTGCCCCTTCCAAATACCAATTTGGTATGTAGACGCAAACCAAAATTGCAATTTGGTAATGTGTTACTAAATCGCAATTTGTGCTTGCTACATACCAAAAAAGTGTTTTTGCAGTCGCAAATGGATCAATTATGCAAATTGGACCCTTTGTGAACACAAAACCCTTAGTACATCAGGCACTAAGATTGTAAGCTTTTATTGTCACTAAGATTGTTAATGAATTAAAACAAATTCAGAACACCCTTATTAATGCCCGTCCACTGTAAACCCCTATCTGACTGCAACTGTGAAGCTTTGTAGGCCATTAACCTTATATCAAGTTTGGAAATGTATCTTCAACAAGTGTTCGAAAAAGTTTTAAATATTATACAACACTCACTGGACCTTTCTTTTCCTGGGAATTCCTTTGCAGCTGTGGAATGGTGCAAGCATGTCCTTATTTGACAAAAACGAGAGAACCATGTGTGTGGTTTTCTTCCCCATTTTGGGAGTGTTTAAAAGCTAATTAGCAGCTTCAAGTCCCAAAAAAAGGATTAGGTCAGACTCACCACTGGAATATTTTCGGGTCAGTGACTGAAGTTGCTGGGATCCGTTAGGCACAGCATACTCAATTGTTTTTAATTTTACACTAACAGTGCCCATTACTTCTTATTGCCTTGCCCCCAAATTCCCTGACCCGCACCCCATTACACTCATCATAGTTCCTATACCTTTTTTATGCACTTCAACTGCTTCTTAGGGTAAGATTAAACTAACCTCCCTGTTAGACTTGGCATCTTTTGGCGTGTTTCCCCTGACTTTTTGCTTTTTGACCTCCCGGTTTTGACTCTGTTTTTGCTGGTGTGATGATTCTGCGCACTTTCCTCACTGCGGTCCAGTGGGAAAGTGCAAGTGCTCCTGTATAAAATGTGTTATGGATTGGTGTTTCCATGATTGGCCTATTTGGTTTATGTGTCAGTCCCTTGTAAAGTGCACTGCGAGTGCCAGGGCCTATAGACCAAATGCTGTTGGTGGGCTGCAGCACTGGATTGTGCCACCCACGCAAACAGCCCGTAAAGTGTAACTCGGGCCTGCCATCGCAGAGCCTGTGCGCAGCCTGGGGCTGCCATGTCGACTTGGCAAGTGCACACACTTGCAAGTCCCTAAACCTTCCCTTTGCTGCATGTTAGTCACCCTAAGGTAGGCCCAAGGTACCCCTGTGGGCAGGGTGCGGTGTATGCGAGAAGGTAGGACATGCCCGGGTGTGTGAGGCATGTCCTGATAGTGAATTACAGCCTAGTTCGTTTTTCACTATTGCAAGGCTACCTGTTCCCCCTAGGCCAGAACGGGCAGTTTTGATTATTACAGCTTATAATCCTAACTGACCCCGGGAACATGGTAGAAATTCGAGTTTAGTATGCCTGGACTCAGAATGATAAAATGCAGCTTTTAGTAAGGTTGGTTTTAACATTCGGTGTTTGAAAATACCACTTTTAGAAAGTGGGTATTTTCTTGTCTAACCATCCAAGCCTGCCTCTGCGAGATTGTGTATTCCTTGTCTGGAATGTGAGTGACAGGGGCTGGGGGATGCCAGGAGACAGGGTGAGTCAGCGCAGGGCTGAATAGCCAGATCGACCTGTAGATGGGTGGGAGGGGTCGCACCTGGGCCCTGAATAGGACAGTGCCTTCCCTCCACAATGCTGGCTCCACCTCCTGTGGTGCGTCTGATGTCCCTGGCCTACTCACTGAAAGAAGGGACGGAGACTTGTCAACAAAGTGCTCCAGAACTGGTTTGGACTAGGCGAAGGCCTCTCTGCCTTCAGAGAACAAAGGAATTTGGGATATAAATATTGGGGCCCTGACCCCATGAATTTAGATCTCGCTGGAATCAAGGAACCTGCCAAGACGAAGAGCTGGAAGAGCTGCCAGGAGGAGTACTGCCCCTTTGCTGTGTTGTTGCTTTGTTGGGTTGGCCTGCAGCTGCTGCTTCTGCCTTGGGCAGTGAAAGGACTGGACTGAACTTTCTACAAACTTGTGCTGAGTATCTCCAAGGGCCAGGAACCGAGCTGGCCTCCTGTTAAGAAGTCTCAGGGACTACAAAGACTTCACAAGCCTCTGGGTACCGCTTCTGGAACGCTGTTTCAGTTGCCACAGAGGAAGGGAACCGCAACCGACTCCGTCAACCGAATCCATCCCTGGCCGGTGACCTGTTTGCACCGCAGACCGCATCGCCCCGCTTCGCATCGCAACCCTGGTCTCACCGTGGGCGACGTCCGACGCCGCCAACATCGAGCCGCTGCTTGCACCGTGACCTGTGGGCACCGCAGTTCGCATCGCATCGCTTCACTGGGCCAGCCGGACCAGACCGACACTGTCGCTGCAACTGGCTCAAGAGTCGAGACCGCACCGCATTTGGGGCACCGCTCGCACGTCTGCGACGCACCGCTCCGACTCGCACCGCTGTCCGACGCCAGCTCCCGCACTCCGGCTAGGTCGCCTGCATTGCAACCTGTCAGCACCGCATCGAGCATCGTCTCACCCTGCATCGCACGCCTTGGACTCACCGACTCCGTCTGCACGACGCTCATCGAGCCGCTGCCTGCACCGCATCGAGGGACACCGCACCTTGCATCGCTCCGTCTTGCACCGCAACCGCGACGAACGCCGACCGGCTCGTACACTCCGTACCAGCCACAACGAGAAAGGTACTGTGACCGAGTCTGTTCACGACTCTGCTGGCCCGTATCGACGCGGTCGGCTGGAACTGTTAGACTCTGTGGTTTTCAGCATCACGGTAGGCTCGGACGGAGCTACCGACTCGTATCGAACTTTGCTTTTGTGCTATTCCGGCAAAGAAGAAGTTACCGTATCAAGCATTCATTTTTAAAGTATAGTATTGTGGATTTTTGTCGTAATTGGTCTTGTCTTGAGTATATAAAATATTGGTTATTTTTCTAAACTGGTGTGGTGTCCGTTTGTAGTGCTTACACTGTATTACTGTTGGTTATGTGCAAATGCTTTACACACTGCCTCTGAATTAAGCCTGACTGCTCGTGCCAAGCTACCACGAGGGTGAGCAGGGGTTACTTCACGAGTGTAACAACCCTTACCCTGACTAGGAAGAAGGGTCCCTACTTGGACAAAGGTGCAAGCCCTTGCCAACTAGAGATCCCATTTCTAACACTCCCTCAGTAGCGTGAAGCCTTCCTTAGGTAGCGAAGAGGGCCTAGGGCATATGGGCATTTAAACAGTAGAAAGTTAAAAGATACACGGTCACAGATCAAAATGTTTAAAAAGGCATCACCGCCAAGTGAGCAGATTTAGCTGGCTTTTGACAATCCTTAGAGTAGAATATATTTTGTGCAGTTCCACCATCTTTAGCATCTTACACAGCCTGGTGATGTATTCAAAACTGACCCTAAAACTAGACAAGTGGCCGAAACAGTAGAGCTAGTTTCCATCTGTCTCATGTGATTAGTGGGAATATTCAAATGTCCTTATGTAGAGGAGGTTGGGTTTATTGCGGTAATACCTTGATTTAAGAATTGTGGTACTGCAACTGATCATTGTGATATTAATGCGGGTTAGCATTAAATAGGGAATAACACGTGGAAGCAGGGTTTCTGCATTTTTTCTGCATTTTAAACTACAAATCTAGCACCAGCTTTCTACAGTTAAGGATATCAGTCACTCATGTCCAATGCCATGGTGGTATGTCGCTTTTTCCCATGTAGTGAGGTGACGCATATCGTTTTTTGTGCAGAAATACCACTTCAGACTGAATAGAACAAAATGAGTTAAATGTATGGAAATGCAATCACCACAAATTTAATCGGTTATCCACTCGCGACCTACTCTAAAGTTACATATTTTGTTAAGTATGGGCAGACACGGATGATACAACATGCTTGGTGCATCCAGACACTCAGACTGTTACTAGTTGAGTATGCCACCCATGTGCAATGCATTATTTTATAATACATTTAATGTAGGCAGAAATAGTGGTGGGTTGTAAGTAATGCACTATTTGTTTATGTGACTGTCATAGGCAGACACACACTGACAAAGGAGAACGATATCTAATAACTTCTAATAATTTAAAAGTTGCCTTTCAGGGCGACACAGTCTGTTACTGTGAACATCTTTGCGGTGAAATTTAGCAGTTTGAATAACAAACACTTGAAAATTGGTTTATTCTTATATCTACCTCTGGCGATGCATTTAAAAAGCACTTCTAAAGAAAATATGTGGATGGCTCGATACAAATCAGGTTTCAGATAACTTACAAAACTGCTGGTTAGTGTGTGTGATGCACATCAGGGCACGGTTATGTTCTCCTTTTTGATATTCAGAACCTGCAACCAGTTACGTTCGACTCACACCACTCCAAACGTGTAGCAGCCTGTAACATATTCTCTGCCGTTTATCTTTTCTTGATACGGACACCTGCATATTTCACCACTAGGTGGCGGAAGATGCAAACGTGATTCCATGATAGAGTCCCACTCAGCCGAAGCTGCTGCTACTACCATATTTGGGCAGACCACCTCATCCTCGTTGCTAGCTACAAAATGTCATCTGTTGTCCCATGACAAGAGTTGTGCATTACTTTTCAAAGTGGCTGTGCGCCTGTACTAAAAACGTTGCAGCAGCCACTGCATTCGAAGACCCGTGAGACAAAATATGTTCACAACAAAAGGGCTTATTATGAACTAGTACAAAACCCAGAAACAGGATAAAGACGCTATGGCAGCGACACAATAAGTGGCGTTGCCATTTGGTGAATCGAGAGCTCTCCCTGGAGGCCGTGCCTCTGGAGATGGCGTAACGGGCGCAGTCAGTTACGCCAGTCTCACCTGACTTTTCACTGGCTCAGCTTCCAGCTTTACAGGAACGCTACAGATTTACCACCAGGCACGGATGCCGCTGTGTCCTCGCCAAAGTGTGGTTCCAGCTCAAGGTACTGCCTGTAATTGCTAGGCGAGCTTCAAGAATGCCTGGCAGCATTTGTATAGCACTTTCTGACCCCTGAGGAGGCCTCAAGGGGCTTTGCAGGAGGTCGAGCAAGTATCTAGTCAGTCTGTTTGGCACGGCTGGAAGTGTTGGTTGAGAGTAGTATGTATGTTACGTGTCATGTATGAGTTTTGGAGGTGTGCTCTAGTCATGTCACAGCAGCTTGTGGAAGTGCATAAGTATGACAAGTCAACGTGAAACGGAGTGAGAGAGGATCACACTTTGCGTGTATATATATATATATATATATATATATATATATATATATATACCTGTACCTCTTCTAACCAGTGATGCTAAGAGGGGACATGATGAGGATATGCCGCAGCTGCATTTCATCTACCCCGCACCTCTTTGTGCCCCTTCACTATGGCTGTAAAAGGTCTTGATGGCATGTCCAGGCATGGACATTATGAAGGAAATTGACTACGCACATCAGACATAAGTAACTTTGGATGAAGTTGAAGTTATACTCAGAGCTACTGGAATTATGGGATTCTGCGGTTGTGGCATTTGCCGCATAATTATGGATTTGATGCATTGCCACATAAACCACCATCTGCTTCACAATTTGCAGATTTTACCAAACAAAAGATTGTTTCCATCTCCAATGGCTCAAAATTTACTATAAACACTGCAACACATGTTGCCGTGCAGTGGAAGTCCCTTCACAAAAGTCGACTAGTCACCTTTGAATTCCCTGTTGTATTTAAGGGTTAAACTGTTACTAATGAGGTGGACCCTTTGTACAGACAGCGTTTTAACATATGAAAGAAAATAATAATGCAGTAATACTGTCTCAAAATGTGCTGCATTATGACACAAAATGTGCCTTGCCTCATAATTTAGTCAACCCTGCTGTGGTTATACTCTCTGCCGTAGACAGTTAAAGCCAAAATGTACCGGACACAGGCAGTATATGTTATTACTCTGTAAAGTCCCTTCAATGTCGTAGTAATCAACTTTGGTCTGTCATAATTTGTCAGCTGGCTTCTGCTTCAGACAGCTCCAATGTTTTGTTGTGTAACAACTACAAAACATGGGAGGAAGCCATTTTGAGTGTAGAGGCAAGATGTATTGTATTGTAATTGCATTTATATAGCGCTTACTACCCCTGACGAGGCGTCGAAGCGTTTTTTCGGCGAGTAGCACGCTACTCTGGAACCCATAAAGGATTAGTGTTGAATTAGTATAGTGAAATAGATGTGTGGCGCTGCACTACTTAAAAGGAAGTTGTGTAACCTGTCACAAAACACATTCTAGCTTACTCTCATTGTTACCTTTGAAAGAAAATTATGTGGTCATCTGCCTTCGCGTCTCTTACTAGCATAATATTAAAGCTTTCATGTCGCCCTTGGAGGAAGGCTGAAGCAGGGGCAGTGTAACTGGGTCTGGCAGCCTCGGCTGGCCTTGACTATCTCTTTAGTTGTGCCTTGTCATATAATGGAATCATAGTTCAAGGCCAAAGAGTGAGCTTGAAACTGTAGATAGTGTTGAAGATGACAGTAAAATGGGAAGAATGTGTGGTGGTACTCGCGCACACACACACACATTCATTTCTCACAATTTAAAATGTAATAGTGTCATGACAGAGGCGGAGCCAAAGTCAAATCTATGAAGCTGTAGCAGGTGCAATATTTGTCAAACTAAGTGGGCCTAATCTTTGACCAATATACTAATATAGATTTAGCTATGTAACTGTACAAATCTCATCAACATAGAAGCACGAAGACAGGTTTAGATACGCAGAGGTGGTGATTAAGCAGAATCTATGACATTACGGTGCCACGAAGATGGCCAGATCAGATGGGTCCGCTGATCCTCAGGTACCATCAATTTCGATATATGTAACTATATAATATAATAAAAGTGTGAGTAGAAACAGAGCAGCAAGTAAACAGACTATGGAGCTAGGTGTAGGTACATAAAGCAAAGCTATGTTGGCAGGGTATGCCCAGACGTGGGTCACTTGCTCACTTTGCCACTGGATTCAAGCTAGCCTGGCTGATGATGGGTGTTACCCAGAAACCGGTCCCAGGATGCTTGTTTCCGTTTCAGGGAAGACCTGGCTTGGCAGTTCGGGCTGGACTGTTCCCATGAGGCACAGGGTCAAGACTGATTAGCATATAGCTTGGTCTGAACTGAGGTGGTGAAGTGAGCTACAGAATGATGATGGATTCAACCCAGATCTGTGACTGGGGGTGAGTGTCTGAAAAGTTTCAGCGCTCCGTCCATCATCTCCTTGTGTTTGCTTTGTTTGCCCTAAGTTGGCAGGGTATGCCCAGACGTGGGTCCCTTGCTCACTTTGCCACTGGATTCAAGCTAGCCTGGCTGATGAAGGGTGTTACCCAGAAACCGGTCCCAGGATGCTTGTTTCCGTTTCAGGGAAGACCTGGCTTGGCAGTTCGGGCTGGACTGTTCCCATGAGGCACAGGGTCAAGACTGGTTAGCATATAGCTGGGTCTGAACTGAGGTGGTGAAGTGAGCTACAGAATGATGATGGATTCAACCCAGATCTGTGACAGGGGCTGAGTGTCTGAAAAGTTTCAGCGCTCAGTCCATCATCTCCTTGTGTTTGCTTTGTTTGCCCTAAGTTGGCAGGGTATGCCCAGACGTGGGTCCCTTGCTCACTTTGACACTGGATTCAAGCTAGCCTGGCCCATGAAGGGTGTTACCCAGAAACCGGTCCCAGGATGCTTGTTTCCGTTTCAGGGAAGACCTGACTTGGCAGTTCGGGCTGTACTGTTCCCATGAGGCACAGGGTCAAGACTGATTAGCATATAGCTGGGTCTGAACTGAGGTGGGGAAGTGAGCTAAAGAATGATGATGGATTCAACCCAGATCTGTGACTGGGGGTGAGTGTCTGAAAAGTTTCAGCGCTCAGTCCATCATCTCCTTGTGTTTGCAAAGCTTACCAGCATCATGCCCAAAAATAATGAAAACATTAAGGGAATGATTCACAAAAGCATTTATGAGTACGAGAAGTAGTACTACAGGTTAAGTCTTACATGCCTTTGTGAATTGGTCCATAAATGCCCAACTCCCTATTAGTAGTAGTAAAAGTTTAAAGAGGACGCAGTCTTTTCTATTTGTACTAATTGTATATAAATATTATCCTACTAGTCTAATTTAATTCCTATTTTAGATATTTTGGGGCTAATTTAAAAATGCATGTAAGAGTACGTAAAAGAGTACTATTGGAGTACTACTTTATGTACTCCAAAATGCTTTTGTAAATAGGTCCCTAAGTGTTTAACTGGAGTCGTGGGAAGTACAGCGCTGTTTAACTGCTTGCATTAAATTTATACACACAAACAGTGGTGGCTGCTGAAGTTTTAAAGTTGAGGGGCGTAAGACCAATATATGAAATTTGGTGAGTAAGCATAGCAAACATGCTGGGCTTTTCCACTGGGGTTTTGGGAGGTTCTCTTCTTGAGAATATTTTATACCTTTGTGAGAAATGGTGCATTTTCCAGCACGATGTTTAAAAATATCCATCTAGTAGCTGAATTGGATAATTGGATTGCGTTAAAGCAAGAAACCTGTCATCAATCCCGTCCTCCCCAGACCAAACTGTGTGATCCTAGGCAAGTGCCTTATTTTACTATGCTTCTTTGTCTCTTATCATCACACTGTGTGATCCTGGGCAATTAATTTACTACACCAAATGTGATGATAAAGGACAAAGAGACACAGTGAAATGAAGGAAATTGCCTAAGATCACACAATTTGGTCAAATGGGAAGCCGGGACTAATATAGCATCTTAAAATACTTCAGGATGGGTTCTATGCTGAAACCTAATAGACTGTACAGTATTGCTCCATCTAGTAACGCAACCTAGGCCACATGTAAGGTGCACATGATAAATAACTTGCCCTTCTGTGGTTGGCATCGTCATCAGGTTGGTGAGGGGCGGAGGCTATCACTTCTAATAAATGGCTCTCGAAGTATACAATCTAATGCAGTAAACTGAAACGCTTAGCATTTTAAAGAAATGCAGTATTTCTTTATCATGGCGAAGCGTTTCACTTTAGTGCATTAAGTTGTTACGTTGGCAGCAGCAGCAACGTAATAAGTTATGGCACTAAACTTAAATGCTTCGGTATGTTAAAGAAATACTGCATTTCTTTAACATGCAATAGTGCCCCAGTTTAGTGCATTACATTATTATGCTGGCAGTGGCATCAGTGTAATAATTTAATGAACTAAACTGAAACAATACCGCATGCTAAAGAAAGAAGGGCTTACCTGTGGGCAGGGTGCACACATGAGTGAGGGCCTAGTGCTCTCATCCTCTGCTGGATCATGCGCAGTGAGGCAGAGTTAACTGCACGTAACCCTGAGGGGCTGCTTTCTAAGACAAGCTCATGCACACTTCCAAATTGTGCTTGTTAAACAGTGCCTGGCTGCATGTCCCTGGAGCACCCGCGCCCTGAACAAGCAGCCGCTAATGCACACAAACACAAGTGCACTTTTGTGTACAATGCTCACAACAGCTCATTATTGGTGGCCCTACCAGTTTTATCTGTGGCACCTTGTGTGCTCCCTAAAAAAATATTTTCAGTGCTGCCGCTGCTTCTAACTGGGACTATGCGCGTCACGTTTAAGGGACCCCACCAGGGCCGGCCTGGTCTGTAGCGGGCACCGGGCGTTTCCCGGTGGGTGGCCACGGTGGGGGCCGGGTTTGGGCCCCTGGGGGCCGGTTTTGTTACCGGGGGTCGGCAATATCGGCCCCGTGTAACAAAATCGGCCGAAACCGGCCCTCGCAAACAGCTCGGCTGCACCCCCTCTACCCCCAGGGGGGGGCGGCCGAGCAGTTTACCAGGGCCGGTTTCGGTTCTCAGTCCGGCCCTGGACCACACCAGATCTATATTGCGTGTTGGAATACCTCATGGTTGCTGTCTGATCATTCATATGTGTGGATGGTGTTCCATCGCTAGAACGTGATCCTTTTAACCTTCAGCGCCTCTTGAGGCGCTAAGGGGGTACTAACACTGTCTGAACACAATCCCACGCGCTAATTACAGTACAGAGTACAAGCCTCTTAATGTCACCGCATGATAAGTAATCCCTCCCACTACTCTTACTGGCCTGAAGGAAATAACAAATTACACACATTTTGCTCCCTCCCACTACTCTTACTGGCCTGAAGGAAATAACAAATTACACACATTTTGCAAAACAAGCTGGGAAATGAGGCGCCTGAATTTGTTTTTTCTACATTTGCATTCCGACAGCCATCCGCTTCCTTAACTAGGGGAAAGAGGCCAACGCTGGCAGCGATATATATCTCTGTTTCTCCCACCCCTCGGGGAGGCCTGTTTATTAATGTGCCACTTTCCTTGATGAATGACTAAATGGAAAGGAAAGCCATGTACCTATTTCTCCCTGTCTTGGCAGGTAATTTATGCCCCCGGTGACTTGGCCCTCACTTATTTGCCGAGTGATAGCGGCCTAACGTCCAACAGTGGGGCAGCCTCGCTCTCATTGGCTCATCTTCTCCTCTTCACTTGCGTGCGTTCGTGCGTCGTGCGTTCCTGTCTGCCACCGCCTCAATTCTCCCCGGCGTAGAACTCTTGCGTGAAGCTGTCATGACTCAGAGGGTTGTTATAAGGTTTTTTTCCGACACAAATCAAGTAATATGCATTTTATTAGTGCCTGCCTTCATTTAGATTATTCAGGTATGAAGAAGGGAGAGGTAGGGGGCGCGGAAGAGGACGTGATGGAGTACTTTGCTCTATTAAGGCCTTTGATTCTTTAGGATGCATTAACGTCTGCAATGTATATTCCTGTTTATAAATGATAGTGGGGAATTAACAAAAGAATTACCATTAAAATTGGTAAAGCGCTTTAAAACAGTAAAAACTACATCTGCAAGTGAGCTGTGGATTAAGATTCCAACTTTATGATACCAGCTATGCGCTTTAAACAATAATTGGTAAACTTGTATAAAGCACTTGACAATTTCGCTAATTTCTAGACACTGTCACGTTTCTTGGTATTGAAAACAGGTTTCGATTATTACCCAACTCAACGGCACTCCGTTTATCAATCTCGGAATGGTGAAAGGTTGAGTAGGCCTATTGGAATTCATGCTTGTGGTCTTCAGGTTCCAGACAACTTTGTAATATATCAATTTATTCACCAAGCACTCTTACCAGCCTTGACAGCTCGGGGTTAAAGACACTTTCTAGATTTTTTTGCGTTTTTGCCTACAGTCATTACTGGATGAGCCAAATACAGGAGCTCAGAGATAGTTGGTAGTCAACAAAATCTTTCAAATCAATTAAGACATTTTATTATGTGGTGTTAACACTGTAAATCCTTCTGTTTGTGATTTTTTATAATTTTCTTCCTAAAAATAATATGTGATATGATACTGGAGAGGATGTGGTTTAGTACAGGGCGGAAAGAATTAGGACACCTGCGTTCGAAACCCTTCTGTGGCACATACAAAAATGGTGATGGTGTGATTCTGGGCAACCCATTTTTTCGCCCTATGAATCAAACTAAATACGTGCACCTGTGTAAATAAGCCTAATGCCATGCCAAAAAAATCAGTAGTATATGTGCTGTTTCAATGACATATCCCCACTGGCGCACCCAAGCACATATGGGTTGCTGTAATGTGAGCTCAACCAGACCGCATTCGCACTATACTATTCTTTCCGCAGCACTTGATGTTCCTGCTGTAATAAAATTCTTTGTGAAGTGTTCCTCAGCTACTTGGACCTAGGGAGGTGCTATAACACACCTAAAACCAATGAAAATATCCTTGGATCTTGTGCCGTCTTCCTTCTTCCCCAGTGAAAATACACCCATGTAGCACGAGATGAGGAACAACCAGGTTCTCTTAGAGAAGGCCGAAGGAAAGGCAAACAATTAGGGAAATAAACATTTTATTTTTCACAAGAGTCATAACGCGGTAAACTCTTCTCACTGGGCAGTGGGCACGAATACAAACCTGTATTGAGAAGGTGGGGAGCTCCAGGACAGCATTCTAGTCTAAAATTCTGTTGCTCAGACCCGGGCATGGACAAGAGTTCTTCAGGGAGCCTTGGGCAGTGCTTAATCAGTAAAAGTGCAGGGGTCTAAAGTTTTTTAAGGAACCTGCTGATGGTGCTGATGCATGCCAGGGCCGCCTTAATTCCATCTCATCCCTCTTTCTTCCTCCACACTGGATTTCCTAGTTCTTTATTGTACTCTGTGTTCTTCAGTGCTTAATTTGTGCCGGTGGTTTCCGGTGCTCGGCACTGGCACTTAATTGTCAACACCAGTGCTTGTGACAGTCTGCCACAAGGTAGCACTGTCTGGCTACTTTATAGTTGCCCACAACAACAGTCAATTATTAATTCAATAAACACTAGAAATGACTATTACCTTCCGCCCAAGCCATTCTTATAGCTTTATGGGCCTGGAATAGTCCGAATTGTCACACTTGTAGGAGTGTGATGGTTAGTAGTTATGATGTTACTATCATTGACAGCATGGCAGGGGCAACGTGTAGTGCAAGTTGCAGTGGCCTCCTGACGAGAACCCTAGCACTTATTCTTTTACAAATTAAGCACTGGTGTTCCCATTGTTTTCTACGTCTATCTTTCTTCTGTGTCTTCTTTTCTCTCTCTTGCTCTGGGTCACAGTCAGAAGAGGAACAATAAGACCTGATCCCCAAAAATAAGTGCTGGTGCCCAGCACCTGCCAGTACCTGCACAAATTAAGCTTTGGGTCGGGAGGAAGAAACTGAAAAGGAAGGAGCATTGTTGGCCATGATGCAAAACCATGTTAACACAATTTACCTCTCTGTTAGTTCCTGAGTCTGCGCCTCCTGTCGTGGAACACCTGATTTTTGTAGCTGAGCTTCTTTGACTCACAGCTGGGACTTGACGGACTATCTTCACTTAAAATCTCTCTGATCTTGGCCCTGCAGAGGTCTTTGCGATAAAGGTTCCAATTGTTGCTTCAGTGGCCACTTCATCCTTTCCTGGTGTGGACTTCACAGTAGCGCTTTTGTTCCAACACTAGGGGCACTGTGATAAGGGGCTACCTTCTTTGATGCTAGTTCTGCAGGGATTACACCAGACATGGACGACCACTTCCCGGGTGTACGTGTGTTGATAGACTTTGTGAGATCCCTGTACACTGGTAATGTTTCTATTCTTGTTATTATATTATCACTCTTCGAAGCAACTGACCAAGGTTAGCTGCTGATGCTTATTGAACCTGGAAGAAGCTTGGGAAATCACTATAATGTGGGACTAGCCCCTTTCTTCACGAAAACACCTTAATATCTTGCTTTGAGGGAGCATCTTACAAAACGTCATGCTTCCAGTGTAGCCCATCCAGGGAATGTGTGACGGTATTCCGCATGCCGGAATCACGCTGTGCCTTCACAGCGCCGTCATTAGAACGAATGCATCTTTAGTACGCATTCGTTCAGCACGCAAGTCGTTATAATGACTTGCCTTAGGGGGGGTGCTGGATTTTGGAATAGGTTAATTTACTATTCCAACTCCAGTATGCACAACAGTAGGGAAGGTGTTGGACTTGAAATCCAACACCATTCTACCAATGCGCCCTAAGGCAAGTCGTTATAACGATTTATGTGCTGAACGAATGCGTACTAAACATGTGTTTGTTCGTTTGCCGGCGCTGTAAAGGCACAGCGGGATTCCGGCTTTGGTCTGAAGGACGTTTCTCCATCCAGGTAACAAGATGGCTGAGTGAGTTAACACTTGCTTCCGACATCGACTGTGATCTAAAGATCACAAGTTAGAATCCTGGCAAGTTCAACTCGGTATTCCAGCTTTCTTATCTCAGTAAACTTTGTATTATTAAATTGCGTAATAGTAAGATATATTATATACACTCCTTTGAAATAGCAGCAGTGTGGTGTAAAGTACTAGACAAAAACGAGATATTATTGACATATTATATCCACATGTGCATGGATGTGGCAGACGTTAATCACCCAAAGACTTGCCCTTGAGTGTTACATACAAGTGGGATGCATGCCAATAAATATTGCAGCTTCCATCCAGAATGGATCTTAAACTCGTTTGCTATTCTTAACCAGCTGGCCATGGTAGTTAAGCTGCCCTGAGTAGTGCTCTCTAAAGGGCAACTCTTCCCAAGGTGATGACCTTAGGGTCTGAGCGATAATTGAGGTAAGGCAGTGGCTGCTTGAGGTGCTATTAAAATGGGGGTATGCTACTGCTTGTCCCAAGGATGTGCAACCTCAGAGTTCTGTTTGATTGAAGCCTTAAAATGCAACCACAAGTTGTGGTGGTTGTCCCGATGAGTGTGCTTCTTTGGCATTGTCAGTGAAGACATTGCCCATGTTTGACTGAAAGGGCATTCGAATTACAGATGGGGCGCTATATAGAAAGCTGCCTCTCGAGACAAAGAAAAGGCTTCGAGCACACTCCTCTCCATCTGCGTGATGTCCACTAACGTCCAGAGATGCAAACCCCAACTCAAGATGCCTCAGTGATCTACAGTGCTGCATGGATTTCTAGCCACCATCAAATCTGCAGGGGCACCTCTTTTCTTCAAGCTCTGGAACTCTTTCGCACTGGCTGCCTACTGCACCCCAAGTCTTCAGCAGTTCTGAAGGTGGTGTTATTTTGCTTGTGTTATGTTAATCTCCATTAAGTCAAGTAATGTTCTGTAGACATCTGTTGCGCTTTCATGCAGCCCGCAAGCCACTTAAAAGACTGATTTAATCCCGTTGCTTTCACAATTCTGAACTCCAGTTGTGTACTAATATTGTATTCAGATCTGATTAACATACACAGAAAAAAACACATACATGCAAACACACACACATACTCAAACATACATGAACAGACACATACATTTGCATGTGTGCACACACACACAATAAAACAGAGGTAAGAAGGAAGGATCAGAGGCCAGGCTACCCTTTCCTCTGACGTGCTCGAGTCTGCACAATCGCCATGTCCTGGATTTATTGTAGAGGTACCTGTATTTTTCTCTTAGTTTCTGAATGTATTGCCATACAAGTGAACTGTCAGATTTCGACTCTCAGTCTAAAGGATTTTTGGCCTACCATACATCCTCAAGGCGTGAGTTGATTGTCTCAAAATCAATTATATTTCTTGACGCTACATATAATTTTTTGAATTATTTTACCTTTAGGGTTGTCTTCTAGGCTCTATAAACTGCCTATAAGATGTTCTCTGACTCTTGCCTTCATTATTTTATCATGCATGCGCAGCGTGCAATAAGCACAGCCCACACTGTTCTCCTCGTCTCCCCGTTTTGTCTTCCACCTGCATTCCTTACCCGTTACCATTCCCCCTCTACCTTTCTCTCCCCTCAAGACGTGTGTACACGCTAATAACTCATGTAACCTGTAACTCGCTGATCCTCATGTAAAGCGCTCTGATACCTTCGGGTCTAGCCAGCGCTATTTGCCTCCTCCCCCTTCACCCTACCCCCTACTTCTCTCCGCCCTACTCCTCTCCTCTCTATAGCTACTGACCTTTGCCCTTACCCTGCCTTACTCATAGTTCCCACACTTTCCTATCCACTTGTCGTTCTTTTGTAATCCTTTCCCTCGCCAGTTGAGACATAGCTATTTGACTGATGCCCGATGGAGCTACCTTGTTTAGCTATTGGGGAGACGGGCTGTGGATTCCCTCCTCGGACGTCACCTACCCAGTCGGTCTTTGGGCAGACTTCCTTTCGTCTCTCCTGCCGTCTTTTCACCCATCCTCCCCCTTCACACTTCCCCCCTCCGCTCTATCTGTCTCACCTTTACTCCCTCTCTCAATGTGTTGCTTATTTTTGATGTAAAGTGTAATTTTTTATCGTTTTCTGTAACATTGTGGAACCTAATGTAAAGCGCTCCGATACCTCCGGGTCTAGCCAGCGCTATATAAAACTCTCAAAATAAAATAAAATAAACAACCCTAGGCTTTAAAACCCATCTTACCAGACAATGCCCCAACACTCCCCACACCACAGATTCTACAAGACCAACAACAGATATACACTACACAAAGGCTAACAACATAAGATTGGAGAACAAACGTTTTTTGTGATCTAGTTGAATAGTTTTAGGTGGGTGAGGTGGTCCCCTCCTTCAAATGACCCACATTCATATTGTAACTGGAAGATCACAAAAAGAAAAGGTCCTCATGTGTGCTTTACACAAGGGAGGAAGGGGGGCTTTCCCCAAAGACCTACACACACTCATCCCCACCGCTAACATCGGTTGCACACTGGTGATAAACGTCAACGATTCCCCAACTTTACCTCCTGAGGAAGGCTGAGGTAGCCCCTTTAAAGATGGTCTCTTGCTCAAATAAGTGCAAATGTGGAGAAAGTGCATTGCCCTTTGGGGTTAAAACCAACAGAGATCATGGTATGCCGATAAAACTGCCCCCTTAATGTGCACTGGGCTCCCTCACGATAGGATATCACAAAAACCATTGTGAGTCAGAGCCACACAAGTCCACTGACGGAACAGCCCCAGAATGATTTAAAGTTCTCAAGCCCTTAGACGCGGAAGATTTTCCAGCTCAAAAGCAGCATAGAAAATCATTTATTCTTTAACAGGGCAGCTCTTTTTGGTGTCAGAATAGAGACATCCCCGGCCCCTTCCTCTGCTTCCCTCTGTGTCCAGGACACTTTGAGGATATGGAAGCTTCTGCGCCTTTGCTTACCCTCGTTATGTGTACATGTCAATGGCGCAGCCACTGAACTGTTCACTGAGTACACATGGGTGGATTTTCAGCTTTCAGAGAGTGAGCTAAGTTTGTTCACTTATAACTGCCAGCAAAGGCTTCACAGCCAATTAGGACTCGAATCGACATTTATATACATCATTCTGAAAATTCTCCCATTGCTCAATATAGATATGTGGGATAAAGAACCCCTCGTTGTACATTATAAGGATATTGCAAGTCGCCGGGGAGTTCTATGACCATACAGAGGAACAAGGCCAAAGGCCGAATTCCTTTATAACATCATGGAACTCTGAGGTGACTTGCAATATCCTTTTACTGTTCAGCAGAGGGTATTTTATTCCTCATAAGACATGCTCGCTCGCACCATCACCCTATTCACAAACCGCTTATATTTTTGGTGTCTTGCACTTTTGTGTTCATTTCATACTTGAAGACTAAAACGAGAATCTGTACTGCGAAATTAAACCCACCAAAAAGCAGTTAGTAATTTTTAGAAAAAGATACTAGAATCAGTTTAACGTAATAATTCAGATGAAAAAATTGCTGTCTCAGATTGTGTAAAAACATGACGTGATTCTATAGTTTCTGTAATGACCTATAACACGGAAAAAAACATATTGTGCTATTCTTGTTTCTACTGATCACTTTTTGTTTTCAGAAAAATGCTCCAAAAGAATATAAAGCCAGTTTCCATTTACCTTGTTTAAACTGAAGCTGCAATGATACTCTGTGACTTACCTTTCACTTAAGCTGCTGCTTCTGGCAGCAGGCATTGTGACATGAGAGCTCAACTGTAATTACTAATTACAGTTGAGCAGTTATGCCATTTCTTTGTTACAGGTGCCTAGAGAGGTCACAACTCCACTGTGATACAGAAATCTGTCTCTTATAATCTCAGATTTTCAGGCTTTCGTATATTATAAAGGGCTTCAGCGGTTGCCATTTGAGTGTTCCTGTGTTAAAATGATAAAACATATAGTTCATAGCCAGGCTTAAATAATAATAATGATTTTACGTTTACTAATCCTAGATGGACGATAAGCGGCCTTAAGAAGAAACGTACTGTATGTGACAGGAAAATGGGTGCATCATTTTACTTTACACACTATTTTTTACGTTTTGTAATCTATAAGTATAACTGTGCATGGGGTCTCTACGAACAACTGCTATCACATTATTTGTTATTTGGCAGGAAGTCACGAGAGGCCACTTACAATGACATTAGTCATTTAACTGTCCATTTTTCCTATCAAATTAATGCAGGAACTTGCATTTATTTTGGGAATATTTTTTTATCCGTGTCTCCTTCTTTCACCTTACTCCAGCATTCTCTTCACTTGCCTCTGATTCGTTGCTTTTGGTTTCCTCTTCTTGGCATCTTTTATTGCTAGAATATTCCCCTTAATTTGTCTCTTTTGTCTCAGAACCATCTTCTAGATCACTTGTTTTGTGCTTCTCGTTCTCGCATTCTTTCTTCATTTCATTTGTATGCTTTCTTTGCATCTGTATTGCATTCATTTTTTCATTTTCTTACTCTCCTTTTTTAAGTCTCTTTTTTCCTTTGGTTCTCTCACCTATTCTTTCTTGAATTCTTCACTACTTTCTTTTTTCTTATTTCTTGGTTTAGATTTTGGATTCTAAACACCCATTTCTGTTTTTTTATTCGTTTTTCAATGTTCTTTCATTTGTTCTTTTGGGATTTTTTATTGATTTTTCTCTTTTGTTCTTTCAACGATTTGTACCTTTGTTGTTTTTCTACATATTGTACTTTCATTGGTTCCCGTTCTGAAAACCTCTTTCTTTTAGTCTTAATTGCTTATATTATTTTCTCTCATATTGTATGATTCTCAGTGCTTTCATCCATTCTCATTGATTCTTAGTTTGTTTTTGTCCTTTTCACTCTGTGATAGTTCAGTTCTTTGATTCTCTTTTACTTGGCCTCTAATTTCCTTGTATATTTTGTTCCCTTTATCTTGTTGTTTTTCAGTCTCCTTCAATTCTCTCAATCATGCTTTGTACCGTTTTTTCACTACTTTCTCATCTACTATTCTTTTATCAATTTTTTATTCTTCCTTTCGTTGATTTTCAAATTCATTTTTTGCTTCTCTTCATTCTTTGGTTTGCTTTCTTTTTTGCATATCTGTCTTTTTTGATTCTACCTTTTATTCTAGCAGTTATTTCATCTTTTAGATGAATTCTTTGCCTCATTCTTTGTGATTTTCTCATTCATTTTTCTACTCGTACCTTTGCATTCTTTTCCATTTTTCTTTTATTAGTACTGCAGTCACTTTTTCCAGCACATTCTATTATTTTTCCATTCTGTTCTTTTATACCCCCTGTTTGTTTCACTATTTCATTTTTCATTGCTTAATGGATTTTTAATTCTTTCTCCTTCAATGTCTTTTGAGAAAAGCATTTATTCTTTGTTCCATTTCATTCATATTCCAGTTCTGTAACTTCATTCTCTCTTTTGTTTTTTTTGTTCAGTTCGTTCTCTTTTTTCAAATTTGTTCTGTCTTGTTTCTTTCTACCATTCTCTTTCTGCTATTCTCTCTGATTCTGTTTCGTTTTTTCCTGTCTTGTGTTCTATTTCTGTTCTTCTGATTTTTCCTTCACCCTGTTTCCTTCTTTCTTTCTTTAATATTTACTTTGATTCCCTTCTTTCTTGTCTGAGGCACAAATCAGCAACGCCAGGAGCAGCGGGGTTTAACAGCCCAGTTAATTGGAGCGCTGCAAACGTATAGGAAACGGCTGGAGTTTGGAATTAGACAATCCCTTATTGATAAATCCAGGCCAGCTGCAGATCCTGCCCTCGTATAACTGCTTCCCCGCCCCTCCCCCTCGCCGCCACTGCTATTTAATAACACAGCCAACTCAAACTTTGGCAAACGCCTAACATTTGTTCTGGCAGCAGCTGCCCCGAGTTTGGTCTCCCAGAGATCCTATAAGCTTCACAGTTCAATGAAACGTAACACTTCACTAGCCCCCCTGGTGACAGACAAGGTATCGAGCTTCCTGCGCCAGCTCCACAAGATACCCATCAGGGGGGCTTGATTGCCGGCCCAACAATGGCTTCTTCATCCGGATTGGGCACATCATGAAGGCTGGTCGGAGTCTGGTCTGGCAGTGACCACTGGCTGATTGGTTAGCCTCATGTAACCTCAGAGCAGCGGGCACTTGTAGCCACACCAGCAGAGGCATAGGTATCCCTCAATACCAGGAGAGCTGCCGCCTCCTAATAGAGGACTTCCTGTGCCAACCCACCGGAGACGTCACGTCAACCTCGTCTGTCCACCAATGGCAACTTGAGGGGGCTAGAACAATGTCAGGAACCCACAGGCCAGATGCCTCCCAATAAAATCCCCCAAAACCTTACCTACCAACCACCTCCATTGGTGCTAATCCTGCTTTGTCGGCTCGTGCATGATGGTGCACTGACGCACGGGTATTATTGAGCTTTAAGGCCCTGTAAAGGCAACAAGCACATTGCAACCCTTTCCCTTTACAGAGGCGTCACTGTGTTTTCTGTAAGCAGCAGCAATGCCCTTTGGAGTCCCATGACTTACTGCACTGTCTTTTTCACGTGGTCGTTGTATTCATATTTCTTTCTCATCTCAAGTGACTCGATTTTTATGCTTGCCAATGGCACCGACTCACATACATGTCACAGTATTTTCGATAAAGTGGCATACAGCGCCCTTGTGAGCCACTACGTCAGTTGTCTTCCCTCCCTCACATGTGTACTTGCTCACCTGCGCAAGGTTGCCAATACTGACTCACATGTAAGGCAAAAATGTTCTACACCAAGAGGATTAGCCGCCTTTGGGCTTGCTTCCATATGACCTCTGATACTTGTAGGTCCAGCACATCTTGCAATTTATTTGCCAGCTCCATTGCCACAACTCACCTACACTGTCACCACAATGCTGCCACATCTCTTGCACTGACTTGTAGAGTAGTCACAAGACTAACCATTGTGGGGCTACTGACATCCTGAGAATTAGTACCATTAACATGCGTGCACTCCTAAACCCCTGGGCACCACCCACAGTTGCAGTCACCAAATTCTTTCCTTGGTTCAGCCAAGCTGGGCCAGTCTGGCAGAGCTGACGCACTTGGACGTCACCATATTTTCCTGTGAGAGGTTGGTCTTATTGAGTTAAGAGGAATTGTGTCCTTAGGCCAGTGGCCTCATAACCTCCCTTGGAGGGTGCCTAAACACCATACCAAAGCGCTTCTTTGCGGCAGCCTAACATTGTCTGCATAAGAGCACTATCTCATGTTTACAGTTCCCTCTAAGGAGGCAAGATCACTCTACAGAAAAAAAACAATGACCATGCTGCCTTTAGGGCATCTTGAAATCGGTGGTGGAAGGCCATATTGTTCACAAATGGCAGAAGTCAGGGTCTGCCACGGTTTATTGATAGAGGTCCAGTTTCTGTTTAATGCAATCCTTTATTGCCAGTTGCGACGGATATGTGAACTGGGGTATTTGAAATGTAAGAAATATGCCCAGGATTACACATTGATATCGAATACGTAGGCCGAAATTAAAAAGAAAGTTTATTAGTTGGACTGTGGCCAAATAAGCTTCCACACCTCCTCTCCACCCGAAGAAATGGGTGAAGCTGTCTACACTAAGAAAAGATGAAGGCAGTGGATATAGAAAAACCTGGGAAATACCCAATTTGAGTTGTAGAACTATTAACTACACTTATTGGAATGTTGAGGGGGGATAAGGTTGTTCAGAATTCAGTCGATAATTACTCGTTTTTGAATTGACAGCATTGTCATATTCAGATTTTAATAGCATTATTAATCTTTGAGCCAGTCACTAACGCACGCTCCTATGCACCCTTCCCTGAGGATCAGGCCCACAAGTAAAGAACTGATATCTGCAGTCAGTAATGCTGCACAAACTACTTTAAAAATGGCAAAGCTTGCACGGCGCAGACCTAGCTTTTTTTGTGAGCAAAGGTGAGCTATTTTTCAAGCCTCTCTGAGTTAAGTTCCAGCAGTCGAGGCACCCCTCTCTCTCTCCCTCTCACACCAGCATCTGTTTACATTAGACAGAAACCTAGTCTTTCTTCGCTTCTATTAACCGTGCCGGTCTAGACGGCCGCGCGCTGCAGCTCAGCCAGGAGATGGCACGCGGACGAACGCAGCCTCCCATTCCACAGCGTGCCCGCACTGACAGCCAGACCTAACGCCTCTGACCACAGAGCACCTGGACGTGACCGGAATTCAAAGTGATGAAACCACATGTATGTCTGGACCGAACCCTGCACTTCAAGAAGCCAGTGCTTGAGGAAAATAAACTTACAAAACACGCTGATCAGCGCAGCTCAATTGGAACGTATCATTGTATTCATACCCTAAAAGACATCGGCTTGTCCAGTGACATTTCCTGCATTTGCCTTAGACGCCATGATTTGCACTGTCACTAAACTTTTGGAACTTAGATTTTTGTCTTTTGACAAATCTATGCATTCTTCAAGCCAGGGCCGGACTGAGGAACCAAAGGGAGCCTTGGCAAAAATGGTCAAACCTGTCCCGCTCCCTTCGTCTCCTCATACAACCTTCCTCTTTCCATCGATCTATCCTCTCTCTCTCTCGCTTCTCCCTCTCTGATCGCTTTCTCTTTACCTTCCTCCTCCCTCCCTAACTTTCTCTCTCTCCAAGCTGCTGCAATTAACCTCCGGGAGCTGATGCCCGGTGGAATAAAAAGCCTGTCCTGCCCTATAGACTACCCAAAGTGCCCTTTGACCAGATAAACTTAGACGTGTCAGTCCCACAATTAACTCCATTTCCACATCATCCACAGCACTGTCCCAGCTCTTTCTTGCTTAGCTTCAGCTCTTTGAGCGATATTCACCCGATGGAGGCTGATTTACTAAAACACAAGTGAAGTCAAACATCCTTTAACCTTTGATGACATCACAGTGTTGACCTCCTGTCACACAGTGAGCACCTCTCCTACATGTTGCTGAAGGGATTAAGGACAGGGCAAGAAGTCGAAAATACACAAAGTAAATAGACCTGTTAGAATCCTGTTGAATTTCTGTTTTTGCTGATCCCCGCCTGACCTATAAATCCATTTTTATCAATGGTCAGGGGTAGTAGTGTCTACACCTTCATTTACATCCATAAATGCCAGAATTTGTTTTAAATGTGCCTCATCCAGGGCCACCAGACCACACTCCATAGTTGTATTTATTGTGCACACATTTTGATATTTTTGAATTTTGCATTTCACAATATGATCCTATCCACCTATTGGGCAACTTGCCTCTGTATTACAATTACAAATATACAAAGCCCTGCAAAATGAAATGCAAAGCTATCTAGCCATTCTCTTGAAGATTTCAAATTGAGTTGTCTGGAGACGATCGGTATCCCGTCAGTGGTGTTTTTTGATGTTTGAAACCTCTGGAAGAAAGAGGTATGGATGGAAAGAGGACGTAAACAACACTTCATTTTGCGAATGATCGATATTTATTGGGTGCAAGAAGGATATTAGATATTTGTAATATCAGATGGGCCAGCTCAAATGAGATTTATGGAATATATTTGACAGAAAATACCCGTATCATCTCCTTGCCCTGAAGAAGTGGCTTATCACTGCGGAACACGTGTTGACACTGGCTGTATTGATTGTGGTGCATTTTAAGAATTTGAAAGTACAGGAGAATATTTGCCACAAGATAATTAGATTGAACATCGATGGAATTCTGTTATAATTCATGATGGATTTATTGTACAGCACAGGAGTCCAATAAACCATACCAAATAATTATTTATTACATGAAGTGTTTGTGTGACATAAAAAAGTTATAAAACATATTTTTTCATATTTTCAAATACAAATATTGAAAAAACTAATTATTGCAAATTGATCCCCCAAAATGCTTAAGTTGAACTAAAATGTTAGAAGGATTACTGACTAAGTTGGTGGTAGCTAGGGCAGGGCCATTGTCATCTATTAATCCGAACCAATAATCGATTCAATCTACAAACATGTAGGCCTTATACTAGTGACTTGAAGCAGTTTTATGGCAGCATGTCGGCACTTAACACATTGTTGCTAATAAAAAAAATCAATGACAAATTAGTCAGTGATGATATTTAAGAAGCTGGCAAACTAAATATATTGCAGGAGACTCATCTTTACGGAAAATATAGCACAAATGAGCACAAAGGTCCCGGAAATGGCAAATATCTTCACCTTGGACGCTTGGAAGAAAAGAGGCGTTTTTACACTGGTCGACAAGAACAGGATACTTATTCTGGAAGGCATGCAGCTTTCCAGGGCACAAATGTGTTTTAGCTTTGCGATGGCCTGAAAAGAGAGCGGGATTCTTTTTTAGAATCGAAGCTTTGGTTGCTCGGCTTGCATTTGAAACCACTCTTTTAGTAAAAAAGCACACATTTGGGAGAGGCATGGGGCTCAGATTTATACAATTCTTCTTAATGCACAAGGAGACTGGGCTCACTCATATCTCACAACAGTGTGCTTGCTGTCTTCAATGTGAGTTCTCTAGGACAGCCTGATTTCTTAAATCCCACGTCTTATCCTCAGACGTCTATGTGCCCCAAATAGAAATTAGTGCCACTGGAATTGTGTGGTAGAGAAGGACAAAATTATGTGGCAGGGTTGACTAAATTATGTGGCAAGGAATGCCGAATTATGCGGCACCATAATTGTATCTCACAATTGGATACATTAGGATTTACATACACCATGGGACTTTAAAAAGAGTCACAACATATTTCAGGTTCTTGCAATGTCTTTGTACTCTGTTGAAGTAACTGCAATTCAGAGAACAGTGTTTATCAGTGTCTGAGAGAGACGGAGTAATTCTAGCCTGGATGCCTATATTTTTTTTAAGTATTTATTGTTTTGTTTCTTTCTGCAGAGAACAGCCCTTCACCAGTCCATCATATGGGAGGTTCGCTCTCCTTGGACAATATTTTCACTTTTTATATGGATATTTACAACAATTCATAGCAGAAGGCGACAAAATAACTTTAATAAAGGGGATGGCTTGACACTTCCAGCCCATGGGCAGCCATTCTGATTATGCTATCATCCATTGGAGCTGGAAATAAGTTTTTTGTTAAAATCTGAAAATTATGCAACAGAGTGTGGATTATGTGGGGAATGAGGCAAATTCAAATTTCCACAGAAATTACTGTATAAACCTATCTTTCCAGAGGCCATGCCTTTCATTAGTTCTGGATATGTGTCTATAAAACATAAGTAAAAAGTATGTATGAGACCTAAGGTAGGTAATACCTGATCATATGACCATTCCATGTTAAGACACAATTGTTTTTCGCCAATTATAGACACAAAGCAGATAATCTTTCTAACAATAAATCATCTTTAAATCGTCATCTAATCAGATTTCTCGTTTCCTATGAAATCCATTGAAATTAAAAAATACAATTTTATAATATACAATACAACAATTTAATCTTTAAACTTATTTAGAAAAGGAGAGAAGAAACTAAAAAAAGACAAAATGCAAAAGTTTAAAGTAACAGGATCCTAACAAAATGACAGAAAACAAGCAGGAAAGTTAATTTATAGACCACATCAACCATAGTGTCCATTCAAGGGAAGCAGTAACAGCAAGTGAGTTAAAAATTGCCCAAGACCAAAACTTTAAATCATTATGAAGTACCTGTAAACATGGAAATGGAATTCAAAATAGCTTTGAGGAGTGCTGCTTCCTGTGCAAAAATATATCTAGGGAAAATGTGGTACCACTGAACCTCTCTGCAATCCACTGTGGCCGCCCGCCCACATATCTGCATGTTGTATGACATTATCGTTGGGCACACTACATTGCTTTCCTGTGCCAAGCCTGCCAGGCTGCACTCCTTCTGTGCCAAGCCAAGTACTGGGCTAAGCAAACGGAAGTACTCATTACAGAAAATTACCGGTATCCAAAATGCTAGCAGGTGAGGTTTGCTGGGAACGGTGTGTCAGGCACTCAGAGTGATGGACATTGGTTTGGGACGAGCTCCGCCACGTGAAACCCTATATTCCCAGTGTCAAAAGGGTTCACACACTGGGAGACTTTTTAAGCCAGATGTAATTCAAACGCATTCTCAGGAGAGGCTACTGACATTCCCAGTCTTCACTAGATCTAGGAGTGGGATGTTCCCTTCAAAGGATGCCACTTCAGCACAACACCGGATCGGTATACAGATATGTGCCTAGTAAATGTATTTTCAAAACCAAATCATCGCAAAACTGAGATTTGTTTTAAAATGTTAAATTGGGTGGTTACGCAGACCAATGCATTCAGCTCCACTAATCTGCATTTGACCTCATGGTCATAGATCTAAATCTTAGTGGGTCCACTCAGCTTACCATCCTTCCAATTTTGATAAAATGAGTACCACTGAGCTGGGTATCAATACATATGTCATTCAGTGCCAAGATTCAACAAAGCGGTTAATGTCCACTTTACAAATGCACATTATGTTTTATGTTATTTACCATTTATGATGAAAACCAGATCTACACAAGTGGGTAAACCAATCTTGAGTTGATGCTCTGCTGAAATCATTATTACGCTCACAGCAGGGAAAAAGAAAAGCAAAGCAATAGAGCTTTGTGTTTGACTTTACAGATGGTCCATGCTCACCCTCAGTTCAGGATAAACCAGCACAAAAGAAGAGCCAATAGAAAGATCCTGTTTATACACTTGTGTGGGTTGACTGGAAGGAGCCACACAACAGAACTCAACAGCACCACACACAAGCCTCCTCCATTCAACTCTACCCAGGACAGCATCAAATAGACAGCAAAAACTGCAGCTACACAAATTTTCACTCTGGAAACCTCAGTGCTTAAGTTTGCCAGTGGGCACAGGCACTCAGTTTTGGGGACCAGGATTTATTTTTCATCATCAGATTTTGACTTGGCCTTGGCAAAATTTCATTCACACTAGTGTAACCTTGCGTTATTTCTGCCATTTTTCATTACGATTGTCACTCAAAATGCCTGAAATTGTATAATTGAGACTTTGTTCGGGTATAAATCCTATTGCAGGATCATGGGAAGAATGTGAATGAACTGAATGCAAGCGGCTGTGGTGATCGTCACTTGTGATTTTGCACTTGTTTTTAATTCAAAATGTGTCCTTGTGGCAAAAATGGACACCAGGATATATAACCTCAAACCACAAAAACCTTGGAAATTCTCCACGGTAGGGAACCAGAGGCAATGGTGTCTCTAGGGTGAGCTGGCCTTCAATCTCCAATGTTAAACACAAGAAAAGTCACCCGAGAAATTGTTTACCGGTTCTTTTTATAAGTGATTGTCCACCCCTAGCCTATCTCTAGACACACACAAAAATGGTACAGGATATCCTCACACACCACCAGGTATCATGCCTCATCATAGAACTCCACTCGCTCTTCAAAAACCCCGTTTGATGAAGAGCAGGCCTACACTTCATAGTAAAGAAGGCACTTCTACCTAACTCTTGAACCCGTGATATGAACATGGTAAAACAAAATGTGATACATCAAACTAACTTTTAATTTAAGTGAGATATCACTTGGTGATAAAAACCAGTGTGGAGACGAGGGGAACCAATACCCCATCACCACTCAAACCATCAACATGTTTCTGCCTCTTGGCTCAAACGAGTCCGTGGCATTAGTCAGGACAGAACATGGGATCCTTTTGTGGCATACACTCCTGTCATTGCCACTATAAATCAGGGCTGACCTTTGTCATCCCTCACAATTCTATGTCCCTAGGCACCCTAAATGTGGGTCATTTGGGCCCCATGGAGGAAGGGCCCAGGAGCCCCTGTAGTCACACATACTCCAAGGTGCATCACTCATGGCTCACCTAGTGCTGCTTGCTCCTTCCTCCCTTTGATTATTCACACAGAAAATTCATGCAAAGTGTTGAAGCCGACATTTGGCATAGTAACATGAAATTCTGCATACTTTTTTGGGCATTTTGCATAATTTCTGAAAAGGAAATTACACAAACTTCTCACATGTCAGAACAAGAGGGAGAAGGGCGGACAAGGGAGAAAGAGAGAGCAAGAGCTTATTACCCTTCTTGTGTTTAAAATCTTCACAATCTGCCACTTTTGTGGAACAGGATGTGAAAGAGGATGTAGCCAGTGGCAATAGTGGTTGGGAGAACTGGCTTTGGAATTTATGGCCATATCGGTGACCTACTTAACCCCAAGGATTTGTCACATTCATAAGCCACATCCTGCCAACCAGCGGCCTTTTGTTGCAGCTTCATCATCATACCCTGCCTTACGCGACGCATTAATGGGATCTTTGTGTGCCCTCACATATTTCAATGAGATCTAAAAAAGGAGCATAAAGGCCTTTCAGTGTTTCACCACACATCAAGCATATCAAAGAACTCTGCAAAAGAAACACTTTTTTGACTAAAAATATACCCAGGGAAACTTGAAAGGCTTTTGTCTTCAAAGAGGGCAGAGCTATAGGGTGGACACTGTGCCCTCGATGTACACGAGGAGCGTCTTTCCGCACAGGTTAACGTGGTGAAGCACATATCTTCTTTGACCAAAATAACAGCGCTCTAAGTGCCATCTACCAGCTCCAGTGCAAAAATGCCTTTGGTAAACTTTTGTAAAACTTTTTGTTAAGCAGCTCTTTCACACTAAGTGCTCGTTGGATTAAGCTATCAGTTCTGAAACGTGGACCAACATTTTGGTCCCAACTTCCCCACTACCATACTGTGAGTTCCAGGGCAAATCATATTACTTTCATGTGCCTCAGTTCACTCACTAGCTAGGAGTGCATAAAACAAGCCCAGCACATGATAAATAATATGTATTTGTAATGCACAGGCTCACCTGGGACCTTCTTGGAGCTGAGCACTAGGTGTATGTTGACATCAGATGTTTACTGGTATCCAACTTAATCGTTGAGTTTTATCAATTTCAGGAGGATGTACGACTGAGTTGACCCACCAGTATTCGAACATGTGATCAAGAGGTGAAACAGAGCATTGTGGTAGACTCATTAGTCCACTGAGCCACTAGACCAAGCACAATTAAGGTTGCAATAAAACCATACCATCCTACCTCTGACTCCCTTGCAAAGGTTTTCACCCCCGTTCAAAGTCTTGCCAGCGAGACTGTGTTCTTAAGATGGAGGCATTCAAAATATATGCGACACAGTATCATGTCATGAAAAAAATTCTAATAAGCTGCATTTTGTGACCCATGCATTGTGGTAACTGTCACAGAATGAAATGACTGCCATGTGTAATAGGGAACCAAATTTCTACTCAACGGAAGGTAGACATCCCCTCTTTTTGTCCTTTGCTCCACCCGCGCCTATCCTCCACCCGCTTTGCCTGACAGCCTCCAACTGTTTGAAAGATGTGCTCAAAATGACAAAGGAGAGCTAGGGGAGGGACTAATAGCTAGCCACTGACAAGCCGCTGGGATTGGCTACCATATCTCATTGATTAGACACCTTAGTAGCAAGCCCAATAGATAATATTGGAGCCAAGTAATACCATAATCTGTATATTCTATAATATATAAAAGAGTCTAGGCTGTTTGTGTGTTACAGATTGACCAGAACATTGAGTTCTCAGATGTAATCTTAGTTGAAAAATCTTAAACTTGTCTCCTTTGGTGCCTTCCAATGGGATCAATGAATGCCTAGATGGAAGAATACACTATGTTGTACACTTCTGTGTAGATGGTCATACACAGGCAAATTGGAAAATGGCATAGGTAATGGAATGGCTGGTGAAGGACTGGAATGGTTGGTGAAATGGGCAGAGGAAGTGTGTGCTAACTTAAAAAGGTTTAATGTTGAGGTTTAGACATTAAAAAGAGACAGAGGGATAGGTATTTTACTATAGCACTATGTACCCATTAGTGATAAATTTAGATAATAGGCCAATCACTTGGTAGGAGAAAAGCAACATTAAGCAGTTTTCACAGATGGCGTCCTACATTCAGATGCTACGGTGGGACCACATGGACAACGTGAAGGACTTTTGCGGTCATCTCAGCAACTCTTCTTCAAATACAGTCGCTTCTGCTGGTGTTCTACCAAAATATTGAGTTTTTAATATCGACCTATAAGAATATTGACTGCAGAATATCAACTAGCATTGTATTGTCATTATAATTATCTATGTGTCAGTTCTGTACCCTGACTCTATATATTTAGAGATAGTAAAGGTATGCAGTCGTGGAGTTAAAACTAGTAAATCTACACTTACCTATATATACATACCACAACAATACAGTGGTAGTCAATAGTCTGGAGTCATTCTTATTGTAGGTAGATTTATTTCAACATTTATTTTCCAACATGCAACTCCTCCCCCCCCTAAATAAGGAAGATTTCTCTGCAATCGCTTTACATTGATTGGATCCATCTTGCTGTGTGGTGGTCTGTTGTCTCAGGTTCTTCCAGCTGGAAGTCCCTCCCAGGCTTGATATTTCCATGGTCTGAAGTCTGCCAGGCACACTGGTTTGGAGGCCTTGAGTGTATGCTACACCTGTGCTTGTGAAGTGTACCCTCGGCGCTTTCTTTTCAAATCAACCAATGGGTAAAAGATGAATGAGCCAAGCTTGCAACCTCTGTACTAGTGCACAAAGTAACACAAGTGTGGCACAAACTCTTGAGAGCCCCAGATTCCATGAGGTATGTCACACTAGTTATCTGAGCAAGGGTCTGAATTCATACAATTCAACAACACATACCCATTACAGATACAGCCTGAATAGTAGATTGCAGGGCAAAGTACTACGCGTGATCTAGAAAGGAGTCACACTGCAAATTCTGATACTTTACATCAATGCACCGCCCGTCAGAACTCAGAAACACAGTTAAGTGAACAGCTGTGGCTGCACGTAGTTCAAACCTACGCTTCTACTATGAATAGTAAATGGTCTTGTAAATACAGTGAACTCACAAGGGAAACCCGTTTCAAGACAAAGCAGGTGGAACCCTTGTAAACAGTGTTAATTTAATTTCCTAGATGTGCAAACATTTTAATCAGGCAAGTGTTGTGTTGGTGAGATTAGCCAAATATCAGCTGACTGTGTTAGAGGTTGTAAAGTGTACGAGTTTGTTGTAAAAACAAATAAGAAGGTATGGGAAACAGGATGAGTAGGAGATGGGTTTTCGTTTCTACAGTCAACTCTATGTGAAAATACTCTCAATGTTTGCCCTGAATTCGGACATTTGATTGACATTGCCTGGCATGACTGCAGCTGCTGACGTAGAGCCCCAGTCATGGCAGCAGTTGGAAGGACACAAACATACATGCATGCCTACTCACTGTCCACGGGGTTGAGGTAATCGTGAAGGTGGGCCATGCTGGCCGCCCCTCCACTCTGCAACAGGAGCTCCCCATAGGGATTTGGATGGGCAGCCATGAGGGCCATCTGGTGATAGTAGTCTGCAGGGTTGGCTCCTGGTGGAGGGGGCGGAAGTCCAAAAAGACCACGTTCCTTAAAGTGCTCATGGGCAACTGCAGAGGACAGAGAAAGAACACATCACCATTAGAGACACAGAACCCCTTAAATCATTTGTTTGCAATCACGTTACAGCCACGTTTGAACGCTCATAAGAGGCGCCACATGAATTATGCAGCAATGGAGGACAACATTTTGCAGCAGTGTTGACTTAATTATGTGTCAAAAAAACAAAAAAAGGCAAATTATGTACATTTTATGGCATGATTAGTTTGCCTTTCTGCCATTGTAACACACGTTAAATCTACCTCATTTTTACCAATTTAATACATAGATACAGCAATCCGGAAACAAAAGGAGCCAGATAACCTTTTGAAAGGGTCTTCCCTTACATTTTCATCCGTTTGAGCTAGAAACAACATTTTTTGTTAAACTATGTGGCAAATGCTGGATGATGTGGCAAGTGATATATAGTGATATAATATATCAATTATTATACAATTATTATACAAAAAATACAATGGCCTCATAATCGTATAATTCTGCGGTCCCTGCTTCTAAGTCATGCTTATAATGAATTATTATATTGTATACAATAGAGCACTGCTGCATGCCATGGTTGACTATTTACCCTCTCTTTGCAGTTCATGCTAAGAACTCTCCAGATGCATTACTGCAGTTCATGTCCGCCTGTTTTGGCCCAAATACCCGATACTCTGGCCTCCACATTCCTGCATTTCAGTAAACTTGTAAAAGGTCTCTGATTCCCGGTGACTAATTTAATTATGCAATGAAAAAACACGTGGAATCTAGAATTTAAGGGGCCAGGCAATCCAGACGCAATAATGCTGTCAACATCACTGGTCGCGCCCTATAAAAGAAGACAAGTACATCTGAGTCCATGAAAGCTGTGGACAAGATTTAAAGATGAGGGCTAATGCAAAAAGTTAAGAGGTATTGGATTGTCCTCTTTATATTACTGGCTGCCAGAACCAATTACAGCCAGTCTCCCAGCTGCAAGTCCTCAGGCCGCCACCCGCTAGCGGTTCAGTCAACCCCATTCCCTGTGGCTTTCAACACACTGTTTCTTAATCCAGTTAGCAAGTGGCCACATCTCATCTGGGTCCTTATTGCATAAAGTCCCCCAGGGGTGCAACGGACAGTGCATCCATTTTCTGTGCCCCTGGGGATCTTTATTATTACACAAGGGTACGCAGACACTTGTACGGGCCTTCTGTAATACAGATTGTGCCAATGCTATCTTAAGTGGCCGTTCCCTCACTTGCACATGGACGTGGCTGCAGGAAAACTAGGGAAACACTTTGCCTGTGCGATTCATACTGCATTACACAAGTGGGGCACAAGGGCAAAGAAGTCGTCAGGAGGCGCATTGACTGTGCTCCACAAAGAGGTGGTGCACGCACCGAGGGTGCATGCTAAAACTCCGGCATATGGCCGAAGGGAGTGAAGTACATAAATAAATAAAACGAATTACATTGCGCGCGCTGCAACGCCAAATGGCGCGCGCCCAATGTAATTTGTTTTATTTATGTACTTAACTCCCTTCGGCCTTTCCACTGCGTGGCAAAATGTGTCACTGCTTTTTTAGTAACTTTTGAACTGTTGAACAAAAAACAATTTTTTTGGTTAAAATCTGCAGATTATGCAGCCTATAATGGATCATGTGGCAAATGCAGCAAATGTAAAATTATGTGATAAACGGTGTAGCTACACAATCACGTAATTTCAGTGGCCCTCCTTACTGATCAGTCGCCGAAGGACCTCCTCTCTTCACTTATAATGGAGAAACCTCCAGGACAAGGCACAACATCACTAATATTGGGTAAACTGTTCATTTCAGCTCATGGAGACAACGACGAAGCAAAGATGTCCTTACAAAAAGCAACTCGGGTTTAGTTTCAGTTCCATGATTTGTTTGGCTCAGTTTTCGGCCAGGGTGAATTTCTTTTTGTCCTGCAGAATGCAGTAAAAAAACAGCCACGGTTCCTGGAATTTCACTTTTGAAATCTGTGAAGAATTAGAGCAAAGCAGCGAAAGCCACACCATGAAACATGAAATTTCATGACATATCACGAGCACATATCACATCAGGACAAACCACAAAACTGCAAAGCATTGTAAAAAGCGTCCCCAACACGTCGAATCTGCAGAATTCGCCCCAAATTCGTGAAGTAGAAGAGTTTCCAAAAACATTTGTCTAATCAGTTCCAAGTTTCCGAAATGTCCTCACCCATCACGACTCAGTATTAGGATCCAAGTGCATTAGGACATCACAAATGTCTTTCTAGTAATCTACTGATGTGAATATGCTGCAGGCCCATTACACATTCAATATTCAAATTGTTTTAGTGACACCTGATATAGGGGACTACTTTTAGAGAGCGTGTCATTTATGAAAACACAAGAAATAATAAACAAGGGGCGGCTTTCCAACTCTTCCTTTTTAACGCATCTTCCAGATCTGCTTTTCGGGAGGAACGGTGGCTCCATGCTACTGGAATGTGATGCTTTCTAACTCGTTTTTCGTTATGAAAAGTATTGCCATCAATGCTTAATTTGAAAAAAAAAACACATGTGCATGGATGGGCCCAAAGCTTTTCTTAGGATCCCACTGGAGGTACTGTCGAATGCCAAGTCAGCAAATAGTCAAATACCAAAAACTCCCTAGTCTTGATTCCACCACAGTCCCCAGAAATGACAGCCAGTACCCATGAATGTAAACCACCAGTACTAAATAAGTACAGGCTAATCTGGCACGCACTGTCCTAGTAGGTTAAGGAAAGTGAACAAAGACTTAGACCACGAATACGACGGTCTCGGTAAGTTCCAACACCCATGCAAAGACCTTTATGCACAGGCGTCGGAATTATGAGCTTGTGGGTTTCGTCCCATCTGGTCATTACCAAGTGCGATAAAATCTGACAGTCGGATTCTTCTGATAAATTTTGGCAGGTCGCCACGTTGAAATTTACCAAGTAAGAAAGACCCAGTGGGACATTTTAATGCGGATTTTAGTGCATAAAGCACCACAAATTAAAGTTACAAACCACTTTCAAACTTAATTGGAGCCATTTATCGCGTTCAATAATGATCCCCATTTTACCGTTGTCATTGATCCCCAGTTTACCGTTGTCATTGATCCCCAGTTTACCGTTGTCAGGTGACCGCACCAATACCACAAGACTTGTAATCGAGGCCTAGAAGTACAAGAATGCCCTTGTTTATTGCATGAAAGGGCAAGGCTGGGAACATGGTCATGCTAAGCATTAGAGGGATGCAAGGTGAGCACAGACCTGCAGAGAGGAGGAGCCATGTTGGGGCATAAGAAATTAGTGCATGGGGAGTATTTCTTCCCATATGGGTTCCCCTATGAGTTTTGAGGAATATGAATGTAAGCCAACAACTGGACTAGTGCGTTTTTATCAATGAAGTCATAATATTATATGACTGCCTAATTGCTGATAAAAATATAGTTGTGGAAATAAGCAAGAAGTGTACATATATTTTGTGGTAGCCTACATTGTTTAGCTAAATTATGTTCCTAGTTTTGCAAAAATAGGTAGCACTTACGCCTTCGTTCATAGCTCAGAAATATCTGCGCCTTTTCATGCCTGCTGCTAGCCACAGTTACTTGTAGGCTAAAACAAAAACCCACATTGCTTGTTATTGTGGAAGATTTGATAAATGGACGAAGAATCATCTATAGCGCCAATCTGTATGGAATTCACATCTTGGCTTCTGGATATGGCAAGTAATTTACCATTTCGCTCCCAACTAATTAGCCTAAAAATTATAAACTGCCTTAAAAAGAGACTCCAGCGGCAATTAGTGTGTAGGTGCCCTAGTTTAGCGATGTGAGGGAGATGTTTATAGCCATTGTGGCGTGGATCATTAATCACTAATAGAATATTCCTTTAGTTGTGATTTAAATACGATCTTTACAATTTTTTAAGCCATTCTTTATTTGATAATACATTCACTTTAGCACACTTTTGGGATCCTTTTGGAGAAAGAGGAACACGAAGAGCAGAGAAAACAGATCAGCACAAGAAAAATACTTTATGTTGAGCAAAGCAGTGTCACAATTACCACCTCTACCATGAACCAGGCACATCCTATGATTCTTTTGGAAGTTTCCATCGGAAAGTAAACTAACTAGTATGTAATGGTTACCACCAAGAAAAGGATGAATCTATTTATGATAAAATACTACTTAAATCACACGTCTATCCGCCACACTGATTCGCTCCCCCCGAGGAGGAGAAAAGACACCGGAGGCATACCGGAGGGGATTCCCTCGGACCCCGAAACCAGCGAACGTCTGTGCCCCGAGAAATCGGAGCAAACGGAGTGGGGCCTATCCGCAGCGCTGAAGCCGGGGAGCACAGTGCCGGTGAGGCCGCGGCGGTGAGGGGACGGAGCCGCCTTTCCCGGCCGTAGCCACGAGCCTGGCGAAGGGCCCTGAGAATCACCCGCGCTCTGCGGCGGCATCGGCGGAGTGGGCGTCAGGCGGTCCAGGCAGGAAGCACCTGTAGCAGCCCTCACCGTCCCGAGGAGCGACTCGGGAGCCTGAGACGCCATTGCTCCGCGGGGCAGGACCGGAGCACTGCGGCGTGACCTGGAGGTGAGGCGGGGGGCCCGAGTGTCTTGGGGCGGTGTCCCCGAGTGAAATCATCGGTGGACCTTGTCCTTTTTCCCCCCTCGCTGAAGTGTCCGCAACCAGCTGCGGGTCCGGTTTCCCCCCCCCCCCTCACTGGCATACTGTGGGGTGGCGCCGGGGACCCATAGCCACAGCCCAGTCGAAGAGACGAGGAGAGTGTTTGAGCCGGCCGGCCCTGCGCCTCTCACCAGTGGGCCTCTGTAACAGCTAGCAGGGTGAAGCGAGCGAGCGCTAGGCTCCCCCATATGGAGCCTCCTGAATCAGCGCTGCCACCATAAAGTGATCTGAGTGCGCGTGGACCACATACCGAGATCCTACAGTCGTGGGCCCCCTCCCCCGCCTACACCATTAGACTACTGGCCGGGCACATTACCAGTCAGCACCCCCCTGACTACCGGGGGCCATAGACGACTCGTTTAATTCCACCACAAGCCCTTTGTGCGACGAGGAGCGGACACAATGGAGAAAAGCAAGCCCCCAGGAACGAGAGGGTCTAAACCAACGCAGACCAATAAACTTGATCGATATACGATGCCCAAAGACATGCTGCAGGGCCGTCAATCCAGAGGCACACCCCTGGGGGACCCAGAAGAAGAGGAGCGAGAACTCTCCCTTAAAGACGTCATGGAGGCCATCACAAGCGTCAAGACCTCTCTTGAACATAAAATGGACACTATCGCGATTGACGTAAACCTAATAAGAGCAGACCTAGCCACATTTAAGGAAAAGGTCAAACAGGTGGAAATCGCTACGACCAGCCTGACGGGAGACGTCGCACAGCTCCAGGGGGAGGTCTCGGACCTACAGGATTTCCGTAAATTCACGGAAATGAAACTGGATGATTATGAAGGGCGCCTACGCCGCAACAACCTACGCATTCTGGGAGTTCCGGAACGGGCGGAGGGGCAATCTCCGGACCTCTTCGTGGAAGACCTTATCCTAAAGCACCTCCAACCCAAGGGCCTCAGCCGATTTTTTGTTATTGAGAGGGCCCACAGGGTACCGGGGGCGTCCGAAACCCGGGGCTCCTCCGCGCCCTATGCTGGCGAGAGTGTTGAACTTCCGGGACAGGGACGTAATTCTCCAAAATGCTAGGACAGGAGCTCCACTCCACTATGAAAACGCAGGCATCACCTTCTTTCCAGACTTTACACAGAGAGTGCAAAAGATGAGGCGCACCTTCCTTGTGGTGAAGAGGGAGCTTCGAGAGCGGGGCCTGAGGTACTCCATGTTGTTTCCGGCACGCTTGCGGGTCGAGGCAGAGGGCGGACGTGGTTTTCGAGCATCCTGAAGAGGCAGCTGACTGGCTTGAAAGCAGGAAGATTCCGGGCCCACCAGATAGTCAACCCAGAGAGGAGACTTCGCTGACCCCTACAGGATGAGACACGGTGGTGGAGAGTGGATGTCACTGGGACATTTTGGCCCTTATCCGAGCTAGGTTAAGCACTGGGCGGCTGCGAATTTGATCTGGAGGGGACTTCTTCGAGACTGTTTAAACTCCAACCCTCGAGGGGTGCCTTTTCCTTGGGGTTACAGACTTTACTTTCTATAGGGGGCAGAGATACGGACAGCCACACCCCTATTTTTTTTCTACCTTTAGTTTTTGCTAGGGCGACAGGCACTCTGCAAGTTTGAAATGGGCAGTTCTACGCCCAGAGTGCAGGGCAGCAGGGAGGGGGTTGTTGGGTGGGGGAATTTTTGTTCATAATTTGTTGGAAATTTTGCATCGGTGTCAGTTATGGTTTCTTCCACAGAGGGGATGTCGACTTTGTTTCTCCTGGCATTTTAAAATCTATCAAGTTGTACGACAGAGGTTATGGGGGACGGGACAATTAAGGTATTAAGTTGGAATGTCAACGGGCTTGGGGACAAGATTAAGCGGAGCATAGTTCTCCAGTACCTGAAACAGAGATCTCCAGATATTGTCCTGCTCCAGGAGACGCACCTGGTTGGTAATCTGTGTAAAGCAATGCATAGGGGAGGATACAAAATGGTAGCACACGCGGGGTTCACGTCTGGCTCCAGAGGGGTGGGCATTATGATGAAAAACACACTCCCCCTCGCTATAAGTTCCACATGGGCGGATGACCGGGGCAGATACATTGGTATTACGGGAACTTGGGAGGGCCGTCTTATCTCTCTCATGTCCATCTATGTTCCGCCAGGCCTACAGGGCACCACCTTTGCGGACCTGGGTAAGGTCCTCCTCTCCATTCCAGACGGCCTTGTGGTCCTCGGAGGGGACTTCAATGCGGTGGTCTCGGGCATCCTGGACCGCCATCCCCCGCGTGAGGTGGGGTCCGCTTCCCGCTGGCTACCTGACTTCCTAGAAACTATGGGGCTAGTTGATGGTTGGAGAACTTACCATCCAGACCAGATACAACACACCTTTCACTCTGGGGCACACAATACCCTTTCCCGCCTAGACTACTGTTTGCTGCCAGCCGCACAAGCATCCCTCATACACGAAATTAAACATCTCGCGAGAGGCATCTCCGATCACTCACCGATATGGCTCCGCATGGTCCTCCATCAGAACAAAGTAGGAAGACTAGCCCCAATCAATCCCTGGTATCTCCACAATCCCAAAATCCGCACAGCCCTTATTGAAGCCATGGATAATTATTTCTTAGATAACGAAGGGACGGTCTCCTCATCCAAGTCCCTATGGGAAGCATTTAAGACTGTAATCCGGGGACAGGCGCTATCGCTGATCTCGGGTGCGAAGAAAGAAAAACAGAAAGAAGTTTTGGACATCGAGGCTGAAATCGATAGATTGGAGAGTGAACTGGAGTCTGGGGTGACGCCAGAGAAGCTTCACCTCCTGAGCCTGAAACAGCACAGCTATAAGGCCTTAGTCACAGACAAAGCCAAAAACTTGGGGAGGGAGCGGCTGGGTAGACTCTACGACCTGGGTGACAAAGCAGGGAAGCTTATAGCATGGCTAGATAAACGGGAATGGGCGAGCAGGCTGGTGCCAGAGCTTAGAGTAAAAGGGGACATACCCGTCACGAATCCACAAGAGATAGTCGATAGCTTTGCCAGCCATTACCAAACGGTCTATACGACGGTGGCCCCCTATACGGAGGAGGACTCTCAAGAACTGTTGCATGACATCAAACTCCCCCGCCTCTCCTTAGAAAATCGGGATTTCCTGGACAGTGACTTGACCCCAGATGAGATAGCGCAATCGATCCGTTCATTAAAGTCGGGAAAGGCACTCGGCCCCAATGGACTCCCCATCGAGCTCTATAAGCTGCGACCCGATAAACTCTCCCCCTACTTAAAATCTATGTTTGAGGAATCACTGGAGACGGGCATGCTGCCCAGGGAACAGAGGATAGCCACCATAGTTACCATCCATAAAGACGGGAAACCCAGAACAGACTGCAGTTCCTACCGGCCAATTTCCTCCTAAACGCCGAACCCAAAATCCTCGCCAAGCTCCTGGCCAATCGCTTGGTCAAGGTCATTAGTGCCTTAGTACACCCAGATCAATCCGGCTTTATGCCGCACAGGAGCACGGCCCTGAATCTGCGTCGAGTCCATGGGGTAGGAGCTAGAGCACATACTCTCCGAGAGCCAGCAATGATCGCGTCTCTGGACGCAACCATGGCATTCGACACTATTGAATGGCCTTACCTTTGGGCAGTATTGGCCAAAATGGGTTTCGGCCCTAACTACATAAACTGGATACGACTTCTGTATAACGAACCCTTAGCCCAAGTGGTGGTCAACAATAAGTTATCAGCTACCTTCCAGCTGAGTCGGGGAACCCGTCAGGGCTGCCCGCTTTCGCCTCTCCTCTTCGCCCTGGCTCTGGAGCCCTTGGCAGCCTGGATCCGTAGAGATCCCAGGATACGGGGATTAGAATGGTCTCCCGGCTGGGAGGACCGAATCTCCCTCTACGCAGACGACCTGTTGCTTTATTTGGCCTCTCCTAGGAAATCCCTTATAGTGATCTTAGATATCCTGGCGGTATTCGGACGATACTCTGGATTCTCTATCAACTGGAGTAAGTCGCTTTTGTTTCCTCTGTGGGGCGATCCACCCGTCCCTCCCAAGAACTGCCCCATACAAATCAACACGGCAGGCTTCAAATACCTGGGGATTTTCATTTCGCTAGATCCCGCAATCCGGTATACTCAAAACCTTCTCCCCCCCCTTCGTAAACTTAAAAGCGATATTGCCAACTGGAGGTCGCTACCCCTCTCCCTTCTGGGTAGAGCCGCCCTATTCAAAATGATGTCCCTGCCTAGATTCCTATACACCTTGCAAAACACCCTGGATCCTGTTCCCGCCAAATATTTCAAGGAAATTGAGGGCCTGCAGAGAGACCTGTTGTGGGATGGAAAACCTCGAATCGCCCTGACCAAACTAACACTGAATTGGTATGACGGTGGTATTAGCCTCCCAGATATCAAGAAATACTACTGGGCGGCTCACCTAGCAGCCATCAACCACGGCATGTATGGCCGTGCAGACGATCCCGGATACGCCATGGATAAATGGCTCCTCCCAGATGGTAATTATAACAGGGCGCTATACTCACGGCCCAGACGATACACCTTGACTGGCCCCACCAAACATTCTGTCCAGATCTGGCATGATGTTATCGCCTCACTGGGATGGAAAAACACGCTGACATTAGCCACTCCACTTTGGGACTCAGAAAGATTGGGCGACTTATGGAAATCGAAGGGCTTTGACAGATGGGACCTTATCGGTATCTCACACATTAGGGACCTTTGGGGGCTGGAGGGGTTAAATCCTTTGACACGCTCCAGGCGGACTACGATCTAGCAGCCACCGAGTATTTCCGATACCTGCAGGTCCTGCACTCACTGCAATCTTTGCTGCCTAAGGGGACGTCCCCTCCAGAGGCCTCTCCGCTGGAGGACAGAATATTAGACGGCCACCTTCCTGAGAAAACCATCTCCCTGATTTACAAAAAGTTAATCAACAACATGGAGAGTCCCCTTCAATCACTCCGTGAGAAATGGACGCAGGATGGGGTGGAGGTGGATGATGAGGACTGGCAGCTGGCGGTGGCTTCCCCAGGGAGGTTGCTATCCCGGCACGTTTGAGGCTGGTACAGCTTAAAATCCTCCACAGAATTTATATGACAGGACCCCGTTTGGTACACATGGGATGGTCAGATAATGGGAACTGTAGGCGGCAATGTGGTCACGTGGGGACATTCATACACATAATTTGGGAGTGCGAACATATCATATCCTTCTGGCTCAAGATCCATGACACTATTAATGCGGTACTACAGGTTCACCTCCGCCCGGAGGCACGACGATGCCTCCTCAATCTGTGGGAACCTACGGATCTCAACACAAATCAGACACGGTGGGCTACACTGGGGTTCATGCTGGCAAAACGCAACATTGCTCAACTATGGGGGCCACACTATCACCCACGCTGGCAGCATGGGAGAAGAACCTTGACTGGTGCATGTTCCGGGAGAAAACAGTCTACCTGGCAAGAGGGTGCCCCAAAAAATGGTCTCGGATATGGAGCCCCTGGAATACCTACCGGGGAGAGATCTGTATGCCTCCTGATTGTCCCGAACAAAATGACCCCCACACCCTGTAACATTCCTCTATCATGTAGAAAGCTGACGTATTTCCTCCTGTACCGACTGTAATGTATGATTTGGCGAACCCTCTGTAATGTTTATTGGAACCGATGTATGTTTAATAAAAAGAATTATAAAAAAAAAAAATACTACTTAAATACACCATCCTCTTTAATGAATCCATCATGGTGAATAATTCTAAACTCATGCCCTTCCTGAAAAACTTTGCTGCAGCTGTTTTTTTTTTTTTTGTTTTGTTATAATAAAGAGTTTGCATTTTGGTTGGTGCGACACATTCTGCGACTCCCCATTCTCCTGCCCATGCCTTTCCTTCTTGACATGTTCTGAGCTCATCAGCACCCCCATTATCATGTCATTGTCAGAGGTAGAAAGAGGACTAATAATGCAGTGTCCTACTCTGTAATGGTGTAATTATGTAACCATTACAAAGCACAGCTCTGCGGTTTAATTGACATTTCTAACAGTGTCTTGGACCTTCTCCTCCCGTCACGCTATTTCATCCTCCGTTGCGACCACAAAAACAGAAAGGGGGTGGAGCAGCAGTAATTCATAGGAATGTGGTAAACCGCAAACTACTTTCTAATGAGTGCTTTAATTCTTTCCAATGTCTTTCCTGTACATTTCCACTCCCAAGGCCTCTAATCCTAAAATCAATGCAATAAACCACCCCTCCTGGTGAAAACACCTCTTTCCTAGCATGAGAATACGGGCTACAAAATACAATAAAGTGCATTGTGCTTTCTGGGGCGACGTTGTTACACGGACGCCTCTGTAATGGTACTCCCCAGGCTACATTCCTAGGGAAGGCAACCAGGTAGTGCAATATGTTCAATCGTAATCTAGTTAAATCAAACCAGACATTTCCCTTATGAAACCAGGAGAGATAAGACTCACACTCAAAGGACAAATTAATTAAGTTATAGTTAACACTTGCAGTCAATTTATCAAAAGCCAACTGGTGGAGTCTACCCTGTCTGATCTGGAGAGCCTCCTTTACTTTGGGTATAGCCTTGGAATCAATACTTGCCAGATTGCTGGCCATTTCGACAAACCCAGCTCTATGGATTTCTTCCTTATATAGCTAAACCAAGGAATGGCTTACACATTGTATCGAGAAAGATAATCCTCCATTACATCTTTCGTTAATTGTGCTTTTGGGTTCCCCCAGATCCTGAGACATAGTAATAGGGGATCCAGCTTTATCTTATCTCCCAGGGGAGCTACATCCAGCTCTGAGAGGCACATAAATACAGGAATTAATTGTGGAACAGCCAACAATCTGCACACAAACTTATTTTATACCTGCTGTATTGGCCCCGGACCGTTATATCCCCACACTCCTGCTCCATACGTCGCTACAGAGACCCATTTACTCTGATAGATCTCGGTTCATTTCTCTATCAGTTTTTGTCCAAACCTTCTGGCAAAAGAGAAGACCGACTCCACAGCTCTTTGTGTTTGGGCGGTCCTAGAGTGGTGCAAAATTTGCCCGGATAAATTTTGGTCAAAAGGAAGGGTGAGGTACGTAAAAGTCTTCAAATTTCCGTCCCCTCTAAATAAAATGACCAGGGTTTCACATTTATTGGGCCAATACTCATTGTAAATGATTGTTGTAGATTAGAATTAAGACCCAGATACCCCCTAAAATTATAAAATTCATCTAAAAGAAGTTGTAAACTTCTAGCAGTTCTTAAATGAAAACTGCACCACTGGCGTACATCAGAAGTTAATCTTGTCCATGGCCAAGGTCACCATACATCAACTTACACTGCTCTGGAACATCAAGAAATTCATTCATGAGCAGAGCAGGAAAACTGTACTTCAGGCACTGGTACCCTCCAGACTGGACTATGGGAACTCTCTCCTCACTGGCATCCTTAACGCACATCTAGAACCACCGCTTTTTGACAGGTCACAAAGAATCTGATCACATTCCTCCCATTTTTTACACTCTGCAGTAGCTTCCCATTGGAGCAAGAACACAATTGAAGACTGCAAGCATCACCCACAAACCCCTCCTCAATGCCACAACCTTCTACTTGGTTGGAGAACTGAACATCTCTAGTGCTCAACGATGACCGAGTAATGATGAACACCTCCTGCTGGAACCTCCAACATTCAAGCAAGAACACTTTATGAAACAGGCATTCTTTGGCAGAGCAACAAGGATCTGGAACACTCTCCCAGCATCTCTTCACACACCTTCTTTTTTTTAACATCTTCTCCCCTGATAAGAACTGCTAGATCTGTCTTTAAGCGTTGTTGCTTATCTTATATTTATGATGATTGATATCAAAATTCCTCTTCTTGCTCTCTTGTAAAGCGCTCTGATGACTTTAACCTAAATTTGTGCTTCATAGAACCGAAAAAAATAAGTATATGAATGAAAAATTCATTAAATAAATAAAATGAATGTCCCTTGAAGAGTGGCCACAACTTGAACGTAAATGGAGACAAGGACTGCCCTGCACCATAGTGAGTGGGATCCTTCTATATAGTCGATATCAATGTCATATTACAATCAATTATGCTTTTTGGCAGTGGTGTTCCATTGGTGTGGCTTTCATAATACAATTCTTCATTTGAAGCCCATAATCCCATAAGAAATTATTTGATGAAGTGTCATTTAAAATAGTACCCTCTAGTAAATTATCATTCAGATTCCCTATGAGTTTCCATTAGCATTCAGATATTTCTATGAGTTTCTTAAACTATTTTTTCCTCTCCTATAAGATGATTTTGTAAGTGTGAGGGGCCTGGAAGAACAAGGATAGGACAAGGAGTCTTTGTTCTGAAATTGAATCTTGAAAAATAGCAAAGCACATGAGCCACTTGTCTTAATGGGTACTGAGCTCTTATAAGGAGCTGTAACCCTGTGAATGAAGTACAGGTGTCCCTCACTGGTGGGGATATTAAATGACTCCGAGTTAGTGGAAGGCCTAATTTCAAGTAGTGGGCTTTTCTTTCATAAAGTATTGCATTCTGGGAGTTGTAGTGTCCATTTCAATTGAACCAGCTGGGCTAAATTATCCAGTTATAAAGATTTTTTTAAGGCATGCCTTGGGCAGGACATGTAGTACCTGGATAAAACAGAGCCAGTCCTTTTAACCAGATTACTGGCAGCGCCAGAGTTCAGTAGTTACAGTGGTAGACTCCTAAGAAAAAATGTGGGCCCCTGAACGTAATTGGTTTTTTTTCAACAAATTAAGCACTTATGAGGGGGGAGACAGATGCCAGCTCTCGTGACATGCTGACTATGGGTATATGTTCAGATTCATACTGCAAGAGCTTTACGGCTGATATTTAACAGTTTCTTGATGATTAGGACACAATTGACAATTAGATTTCAGTGCACAGACTGGGACATATACAGAGGGGGAACTTATGGTGCCAACATTGCCATGGGTAAAGCCTGCTCCTGACATAAGCAAGCCCTGGTGGCTAACACTTATCCCGTGCTGGGGCATTGGACTATGCAAAAGTGACTTCAATATGAAGTTTCTTATCTAGTGAATACAGAGTGATAATCAGACTCAAAGGCGAGATAAAGAGGGAATGTCATGTGAGGGCTGGAAACAAAAACAGTAAACAAAGTGTCATTGGGCCAATTACATTTGAAAATGAACCATATGGTCAAATTCTGCTCTACCACTCCTTACTGCCAGTTAAAGCTGCACGAAGGTAAAGGATATGAATGGAGCTAATTGCCACATACCATTAAAACTACGAATGTATTAGCACCCCAGATCTTCATACTAAATTAAAACAAGAAAGCCATTGGAGTGAGTGTCTTCCTTCTAAGTTTAAGCAGCTAAACTTTGGAATTCACTTCCAGCGAAAATACGATGCACTCAGGAACATGTAAAGATCCGGAAAGAGTAAAGACCAGGCTATTCCCAAGATAACCTCTTACTATGATCTTCAGATCGACAAACCACCTGACAATAAAATAGAAGATTTTACTGCACAATGAAATGGACGAATTCAAAAAACCACTGACACTCAGTGCTTAATTTGAGCTGGTGGTTTTCAGTGCTCAGCACCGGCACTTAATCAATCACCACCACCGGTTTTCATGAGCACCAGTTAAGGACACATGCATTAATTTACGGGAGATTAAGTGATTTGCCCAGAATCACAGGATGTTGAGCCGATGCCGAGACTTGAATCGGATTCCCCAGCCTGGCCATTACGCCACATCCTCTCCCCACTTTCATGGATAGCAGTTGGTTCTGTTTTAGGCGGCGCTAACAGGAAAAATGGGCTGGTGCAAGCTGCCTCCTGAGGAGAGCCCCGGCACTTATTGTTTTACAAATTAGCCACTGCTGACACCTAAACCACGTCTCATTCTAGAACATTCTAACCGAAGGAAGAGAGCAAACTGTCCTGCAGCTGTTGGTAATCCAACACATTATGCATACTAAAAACTCCATAAAATCCATACTCCATCATGGCAGAGGAACTGCAGGTCCTGTAAGAACTCCAGTATACACCAGTCCACTAAACCAGCTTCATAACCTTATCTGAGCCACTGCAAGAAATCTGCTACCACTGCTACTCACAAAAGACTCTAGCACAGTCCGAGCGGCAACTCGCAGCTAAACCACTATTATGACTGCTTCTCATACCTGAATTTAGACACAAAGAAAGGACTGCAAAACATTAAGCACCAGGCACATTTCACCATACTCGCAAACCTGCCTTTTCAGCTACACAAATATGCACATCCATTAACTATGTTGTGAAGGGGGACTATAATTACAGAAATATACAAGAGACTTGCAGAGGTGACCTAGGCTACAAGCATAATACAAACTGTCAGTTGTGTGTCTGTTACACTTTCACCCATCACACTACCAAGGGCTGCATCCAATTACAAAGTAGTTGCACCCTGGTGGTCCTCGTGCACGATACGGAAATAGTCCCACATAAGTTCAGAACAAAGACAGCATTTGTTCAACCACATACTCTACACGGCATAGTATACTGCCCATGTGGGCAAGTGCTCCAATGCCCCCACCTAAAGTTAGGAAGCACTGTATAAATGCAATAGTACAATCAAATGCAGCGCCTCGTGCTAATAGGACCACAGCACAAATCACAATAGGGTGCAAGAGGCCCTTTGCAAGTAATAAGCATTGAGAAGATGTCAGCCAGTGGCTAAATTGTCAACTGTGAAGTCAGATAATCCAAGTACCATTCTCAGTTCTCCTCTGATCTTTGCTTTATGGCCCTAGGCAGTTTTGAGTGCCTCAGCTCTCGGATCTGCATACACTGGGAGAGCCAGTCATGAATAATGTGTGCCATTAGTTGTAGGCAATGGGTACTGACCCTTATTTTTGGGGATGGAGACTTATTCTTCATAAGCCACCTGCCCGCTTCTTCCCTCATGTCATCCACGACTGAAAGGATAACTGCTTCAGTAGAGTGAGCTGGTCAGAAGCCAGTTTGATGTGGGTCGAGGAAATGAGCGTCTTCTAGCAGGGAACACAGGCAACTCAGGCAACTTGCCACATGTGCCTCCAGAACCTTAGCTAAGTACTGTAGCTAGGATATGGGGCAATAGTTTTTCAACATGTGTGGGCCGTCCCTGAATTTCTTTAATAGCGGGACCTCTATTGCCTCCTTAAAGGAGTTGGGGAAAACCCTTGACTCAGGGAGTTCTTGAGAAGGGAAAAGACTGGGTCTGGAAATAGGGAGAACACTTGTTTTAGGATCTTAGGAGGACATATATCGGTCGGGGAGCCCGACATTACTTTAGCATATCCTGCTGATGGCGGGCCACTCAGACAATGTAGAAGGGTTCCTGTCATTGACTGGGGTTACTGCAGTGGGAGGGCTAAGGGGGATGCCGTCTTTAATTATTTTGATCTTATCAATAAAAAAGAGATTGAGAGCATCTAACAGAGTCTGTGTTTTTAGGGCATCTTTGTGTAAAATCTGTCTGGATTGGCTACTTCAGTGACCATTATGAAGATTTCTTTAGATTTATTAGTTGAATTTATAATTTTATCTGAGAAAAATACAGATTTAGCAAGGATGGTGGATTTTTTTATATTTTTTAAGATTAAGTAGATAAAATATAATATTAGAGATATTGCTTGTGAGTAATTACTATTGTTTTACAATGATAGGGTAAAGTTCAGGAACCTGCACAAGTACTCAGGAACATTCATTTCTTACTGAGGCTCAGGTCCCTCAGGGAACACAACCTACAGTGCCAATGTGCGTATTACCTTCAGCGGGGCTGAGGCCCCTTGCAGCGGAGATCATTGAGAGGGTGGGGCTGCTGTGCAGGGAGCGCAGGTAGTGCTCCATGTGCGGGTTCACGTAATGATGGGTGTGGCCAAACGGTGATTCGCCAGTCGCAGCTGCGTGGGGAGAGAGACGGATAAGCGAGATGTCCGAGATAACAGGACTCCCAGTCAATGTCGAAGGTCTGTGTGAAGAAACACAAACATTATATATTACATACATTGTATTGCATACAGGAGTCGGCATTTGTCATTTTTACACAGATTTAAATTAACGTTAAAAATATTCTTGTTCACTCTTTTTCTACCGCGCCACACTATATTTCTTCCAATACTTTTACAATAAAACTGCAGACTAGTTAGGCAATTTTCACCTTATACAAATCCTACGCTTTGGAAAATCGCTCTTCTATTCAGTGCTTTATTTGGGGGGAAAGTGCCATGGTCCGATGTTTTTCTCAGAAGCCTCAGACTGGTGCTACTGAAAGTCACGTGCCCAATAACAAAGCTGCTTAGTCTTGATTTCACCTCATGCCTCTTTATTCCACCACCAGACAATCCTTGCCCCTCTATCTCACTCTTGCAGTCTTTCTCCTTTTGCTATGGTTTTCCCGTCTTTCTATTCCACCTTTCCCTGTTGTGTATTCTTCACACATGCTCTGATTCAAAATCTGATGAAGTAAAATCAGTAAGTATCCTCAAAAATGAGTGTCGTTGGGATCCGCCTGCAACCACCAGCTCAAACTAAGCACTGCTTCTGTTCCTCATCCCCTGTGGTTATCATACTACATTTTATACCAATTTGAGTTTCTAACAATAAACACCTTTTATTTTATTACTACTTTATACTTTTTTCCAGCTCCCAAAAGGCAGAAACTGTGAAGACATAAGTAAATCACAGTATAGGCCAAATGTCAAAGATAGATTTTTTTTCAATTTTTCGCAAAGTTCTTTATTGTGATAAGAAAATCACTCATTCTAGAAAATATTGATATGGGCCCGCCGTACTTGAAAAATGGGACAAAATATACACATAACCTCAGTAATATAGTGGGCTCTAAATCTTTCATTAAACATTTATCTATTGTCCAAGTGTGTCATTACTTCTCTAATGGCATTCTGAAACATAATTCTTTTAGATTGCCTTTGAGACGCTGTAAGATGTTTTCATATCCTATACGTGGTTTTTTCACTTAAAAGGCCTGCAGGGAGGCTCTGATGTTTTTCAAGTTTTTAACTACAATTTAACCAGGTTTATAGAAAGCATATATGAATGCATCAGCGTTTCATATAATATCCAATTAGTTTCTATAAATACAGAAACACATCCCAGATGTTAGTACACAAAAGTAAGAGATCTGTACACATTGTTTTTTAAAATATCATCCTTGCAGGACAACAACATAAAGGGCTGAGTTGCTGAGCTAATCTAATAGAATTGTACGTGGGACCGTTTTCAACAATGGCGCATCACATATCATACCTATAACCCATCTCCTCCTCGCCTCACTGGAGAGGATATCTTGACATGCTCCTGCTATTGAAGAGTCGGCAGCTGGTTCAGCTGAAAACGCATGTGTCCACTGTGGTCCCAGATTCCCAACATCACTAACAGAAGTCTGATCTGTCCCAGGATCTGGCAAAGGTTTGCAATGGCTAAGGTTTCATTTTGGAAGCTCTTGTAAAGTCCCAATTAGCCAAAAATTTCCCAGTTGTCGTCTTGGGGTGATGTTCCTTAATTCGTCACTGATTACACCAAATTGATACTAATCCCTTATCCCATCCACCCCTACCCTTAAAAGGAAACTACTATTAACACTAACCTTTTTTACTCATTTCTGTAAATATAAGTCTTTCCTAGCAAAAGATTCATAATATACCTACATTAAGAAAACAAATAGATTGGTTCAAAATGTGTTTTTAACATTTCATAAACTACTCCAAGTCAGTAATGGGCAGTGATTGAAGCTGTAGCAGAAAAAGTCATCATTGTTCGAAGATATATAGGAGTTACTGTGGCACCACCCATTCAAAAAGGAGAATTTTGAACCAACTTTTTGAGCTAATTGATTTGATGAAAATTCAATTTTTCAACTAATTTGAATGCGATTACTTTGGAAAACGTTATTTTTTCGGACTATATGGCTTGAGAAATTAATATACACAAAGCTCACTGATCAGCAGTCTTTCTGTTTATTTTTTTCTTGTCTCCATTATGGCCAGTCCATCACTGATGAAGAATATTCCCTCTGTCAGTAACGGTCTGTTCCTCATACTGACAATGTTAAAAGACATCCCTTCCCAGCCTGATAATGCCCATTCACATTCCCAAGATTTGAGAGCAAGCAGTTCAAAATGGCAGCCTCTGCTGCAGTAGCAAAGTCTTTAGCCCCGCCCACGTTACGACTCTAATCAATGGACATTCAGTGAGTTTTTTCTTCTAGGTTTTACTCCAAAGTGCAGCTGATAAAAATACACCGTTAATCTACTGACCAGGATCTGTTCAGTAGGAAGAGAGGCAGATCAATGAAAATAATGACATTTGACTTGACTAGCAGAATTGATTACATTCACTTGAAATACTCCGATCAATCTATTTAGCACCCGCAAAGGACGTTAGGAGGCTCTGAGTGGATTAGAGTGAGGGTGTGTGTTATGAAACAAACACAGAAAATTGCCATCTAAAAAGGTTCTTACATCTCAGCCACTCTTCTCATGCAGGTGGAATGATACCTTCCCCAGGAATAAATGTGTACACTCCATACAGTACCCGGACTGCTCGGTGTTGGGAAATGTACTGCTGACGTGGAGCACAGGCGGAAGTTGAGGGTGTGCACATCTTCAGCAAACAGCTGCTAATACTTACCTTCGGTGGTGCCAAACAATCAAACACAACAATGTCACATTCCAAAGAAATTGTCACTTTAATCTTGACTTTGTGAGGGGATGGTGACATCTCCTTTGTTAAACAGACCAGCTCATTTTGCAATTCTATCCAAGGTCTCAGGCTGTGTAACAACCTACCTCTGAAAAACTCTAAAAAACACTGTGGTCAGAAGCCCATGTGTCAGCTTTTAGTTTCACCACTGTACAAATACCTATTTGATTGAGTGGATCTCTAAAATGTGTTCACCAGTTACAGAGGTATTTGCATTACCAAACACAATACTCACACTGAGTTCCCTCAGCACTCACCTTGCACACCTACACCACACAGCTCTTAGAGGGCCTTTAATTATAATCACATTGTACCATATATCATTGGTACTTCACTTTACAGCACACACTCTACGCACTTCTGGACTCATTGGACACTCCACGAAACGCCGTGATGCATCCTACTGCCATCACACAACACCACACACCACTCACACCAGTGGTGGACTCGGTGTTGGTTGGTTGGACAAACGAGGCAACTTTTGAGGCTGAACAAACTCTCTTTCCTTGCTTAGGAAATTATGTGTTTTCTGGCAGCTGTATGCGAGGAGACCCACCACCACTCACGGTTGCAGGGACAGGGGAATCACAATGCACAGGCAGTTTGGATGCTTTGATACATGGCCCATGTGCCGTGTGTGAAAAATAACAATTATGCAGACAAAAAAGATTGTCTCTAGTAGGGAATCATTGCTGAAGAAAAGAGACATAACAATTGCACTGTTTACTTTTTTAAAGGGCGAAACAATGGTAGGAGACTCTCTTGAAATCATCGGATCTCATATTAGAGATGAGGTGGAAGAGGAGGATAAAAGGAATGAAAGACGCTTGGATTATGACTCACTCATAAGGACTTGACTTCCCTAGGACGTTGCAAAATGTTTATGATGCTGACAAAAGCTGTGAATAGTGTAAAGTTCTGTGAAATTTCACAGACATAAAATGTTGCATAATACTTGCTAGCAGCCTGGATTTTGCACAAAATGTATTGTTGAAAAGTATTCTCCTTCAACCATTCTTCTGCCAGTATCTTATGTAACTTTTGGACACAAGAGATGCCCTTGTTATCAATATTCATGAGAGAACTCAGCAACAGAATTTTTGCAAAATTTCACAAAAAAATGTCTATTTAATTTCATGTAGCTGCCGTTATGGGTTCACGGACATTTGGTGAGAGATCGCTGTTGTCCAGGAGATGGTGAACTGCTCCAAACCAATGCATCTTGAGTTTGGGGTTCTCCCCATTCATTTCCCTATAGTTTACCTTTGAGGTGCTCATGCATCACGTCAAAAAGAACACTAACCCTTAAAGGAAGAGGAAATGACGGGATAAAGGGTGCTGGCTGCAAATTGAGAAGTCATGTTTGATCTCAGATTTTATGGTAGCAAAAAACCGGAAACATTTCTATTCTCGCGATACTTTCAAGTCAAAAGTCTTATTATGTAGAGAAAATGATCTCCCTTTGAGGTATTTCTTGATAACTTGACATGACATGTCCTCATTTGCACTAACTATGATCTCGCTCCAAGATCCACAATTGATTTCCTTGTCTTTTTCTACAAATTACTTAGAAACAAAAGTATATTTTAAAGACAAGAACAGCAATACATTGTAGCACAGTAATGAAGAGGGCCGCGCAAGGCCGCACGTATATCAAGTGATCTCTTATGAATGAAGCCGCTTTGAAGGATTCCGCCATTGGTTGAGTTGAAAGTGATGGGCTTGGAGTGAAGAAAGGACTTCACATGACAGCCTATTTACATTTCTTAATAAAGTGGCGCGTGTGCGAGCACTGTGGCGTAGGCGCCTGCCCAGTGCGATGAGGCACAATGCCTAATAGAGTAATTGGCATCGCAGAGGCTCTTTCAAGCACCTTCAGAGTGTGCCACACGTCTTGTTATCTTCTCTTCGGTAGCCCTGGAGGGACAGTCCGATGCCTGCCGAGTGTCAGCGGCTCGGCTTTGAAGCACTCTGCGGTGTAACTAGTGTCATATTTAATGTATGTGTTTTATAGAGCAGGGGGAGGTTTCAACATGGCGCCTGCGGTAGAATGAGGGAGGCGTCGTGCTCAAGCACACTCCATTCAGGGAGGCTTGTAGGGTATTTCTACAAAGTGGTAGATGTCAGTGGGATTCTGAGTTAGGAGAGCTGTGTGTGGCTCCGTTTGTGTTAGGATGGACACCTCACTTGAGGGAATAGCTTACTTAAGGTGCTCATCCGGAAATGTTTGTTCCGTCCAAGGATGCTAAGTCCATGCCTTTTTCACCACCTATTTACCTGTCAAAAATGATCACATAAAATGGAGAGAAAAAAATCTAAATGTACAATTTGCATGTAGTGCAAAACATGGCATTGTTTGTACTTTAGGCCCGTGCCTACATGCCACCCATTCTCTACAAGCGCAGCTGCTTGCCGGCTCAGTTTAAGAGATGGACTGAAGTGTAAAAAATGTTTTGTTTAAGTGCTACCCATGTTAAGTCCATCATTTTTAATTATTTGTACATTTATATAGTCCTCCTTTATTAGTGGTGGGATTATATAGCACACCTCTCACTGAGGCGAGCGATTCTTTTCTAACCTATAGACATGCTACACAGCAGCTGCGCTGTTGTACAACATCGCTAAAAGACATGCGCCTAGCCAATAGCTCTCGCATAGGTGAGAAGTATTGGCTTTGCCAATGCATGTTAATCTGACTTAAACCCTACGTCAGAGCATGACAAAAGCAGAAAAGCAAGAAAGATATGAAAAAGGTGACAAAGGAAGAAAATAGACTGTTAAAGCACCTGCAGGAATGAGATCAGGAGAGAGAGGCAGTGTAAGGTAGGAGATGGAAGAAAGAGGCATGAGGTGGGATCAACACCAGGCAGCCATGATGTGGGCCTCATAGGAAGTCTGCAGCACTAGAAGCAGTTCCTAAGAAAAACTTTGGGGCTAGCACCTTTTTTTTTCTTCAAAATTACACACTGTAAGTGATGTTTTTTAGCAGCCTATGGTGCACCGGTGGCTGCACGCACTCCACTCTCAGTGAAAGGTCGTGCTGCTCATCCTTGATCAGAATATACACCTCGGCAGGAAGTGCGCTGCCGCTGCGAATCACATCTACCGCTGGGGAGACGCAGCCTATCAGGATGAATGGCCTCGCGGGAGCCCAGGCCTCACCTAAATCCTACCCCTGGCGGCTGTTTTTGCTTTCAACTTGGAACAAGAAACCCATTTCCTGTCTGCGGTGCAGCAATTTCCATCATTTCATAAACGGACAGTACAATGTTGCCGGGCTTGTGAAACTATCAATATTTCTGACTTTCACAGAGGAAATGTTTTTACTCATCAGGTTTGGAGTCAATTTGTAACATCTGTGTAGGTTGGGATAAAGCTCTGTGGACGGGGCAATAATGCTGGACAGGATACATAAAATGGATGGAATTTACTGATATTGGATGGGATCAGTGCTTTAAATGGGCAGGTACTGTCTGGTACGGAGCATTTGCACTTTTTTTAAATTTAAAAGGGAGAGTACCAGCACTTCTCAACACTGCTATAACGTTTTTAATGGGAGAGCACTGGCATGTCTCGGCAGCAAACAGTTACATTGTTAGCCGTCAGATTGTATAGATATTTGGGTCCTGCAGTGAAAGGACTATATTAAAGTCCTCGAAATTATCTGATAACTTGTGACAGATCTCTTCCGTTATTACATGCTTGTTCATTTGATGAAGATTATTTTTTGACTGTATAGTGCTGGTAATGGACAACCCCCATAGCAGATATGTCTTATGTGAATTTAAGAAGCATAGGTTACAAATTGTTGCTGACTGTTGCATATTAAGGTTTTGATATTATTGTGGGCCACAGCTGTTATAAATGGAAGTACATAACTATGTAATTCCACGGCGAACCAGTAGGTCGGCCCTTTTTTTTGCTTACTTGCATAACAAAAGCAGTTTGCTGGTGGAGTTGTTTGTGAACCGTGGGTTGCGAGCTGAGGATTGTGCTAGACAGTGCAACTGTTTTCTGGGCTCTGTAGCCGGGATGCGGATGGTGCAATGATCTAGGAAATGGCCAGGTTTTAAACTGTCTTCATAAGTGTATATGCTCCTGGGAGCTTCTATTGTTGGCTGGTCGTGACTTCCAGAGCTTAGCGGCTTGTACTGAGATAGCAGTCTGCTACTGAGTATCTGCACTTCTTTAATTTGAAAGGGAGAGTGCCTGCCCTTCTGCAATACATTTCACAGGACAGTACCAGCATTTGACAGAAGTACCTGCACTTTCATATTTCTATTTAAAGCACTGTGTGGAAGGGTGCCTGACCCAGTAGCGGTCCGTGGTAGGAGTGCCGGCCAGGCGGTGACGTGGGGCGGGGGGTAGTAAATCACGGATTACGGCCAAATACAGGTAAGTAAACATTTAAATAAATAAAACGAATTTCGTTGCGCGCACCGCATCGCATTTGGCGATGCAGCGCTCACATCGAAATTCGTTTTATTTATTTAAATGTTTACTTACCTGTATTCGGCCGTAATCCGTGGTTTACTACCCCCCGCCCCACGTCACCGCCCGGCCGGCACTCCTACCACGGACCGCTACTGGCCTGACCACGTTCCAAAGAGAAACTACGAGTCTAGTCTCCTACACAGACACAGATTTTACAACAGGGACCACGCAGGCTTTATGTGTGCACTGACTGCCTTCACTCTTTAGTTTGAGTGATGCACTCTCTTCTGTGCATGTGTTATCTGTTACTAGATGGGCATGTGTGAGGGACTGACTTTATTATAACAGGGTGGGCAGCACTGGTCTGTGCATGGTGCACCTGTTTGGGTGAACTTGGGCACAGACACACAGTTCTTGCACTGCAGTGCTTAATTTATAAGCAAGAAAATAAATGTTGTAGCCTAAAGATTTCTTATAGGCTTAACACAGGCACTGCGAAATGCATGGGTTGTCAAATCCCTAGGCTGCTTACTTATGATTCCGCCACAAGCTTCTTTCTGCCAGCATCCTACTCTTCATGCCTCTTTAACTCACTCTTGGGCGTTCTTTATCATCCTCATTTCTCTCTTTGTCTCTGTTTTCATATCTTTCTCCCTTTTCTGCCCTTCTCGCTCTTGCTCTGGGTCAAAGTTTGATGATGAAAAATAGGTGTCATGCCCCCTAAAATGAGCGCCAGTGCCCCCAACTGCAACAACTGGCAGAAATGTGTCACTCAACACTGCGTGGAGCCCTTTATAATCAGATTTCTTCAACTGCGATCAATAAGTAGCAGTGAAATACTAATTTCAATAGTAATCCAAAAAGGCAAAATGGCTCATTACGAAGGAGTGCGTAGGTGACGCCAATTTTTCTTTCCACATACAAAGAAATTGATCCGCAGCTCTGCAAAAGAGTAACTTTTATAGAACCCAAGGAGCAACTGACTATATTTGTTCTCTAGTAACCAATAATTAACATCGAAGGCTTTGCAAAATGTAACTGAAGCCGCTCTCAAAGCAGGAAGGAATGTGGCTAGCCTCGGATGGGAAGTGACGCACAGAAACGGAAGGAGTAGCTGATCCCGCGAGAGGGCCTTTTAGAGGCCGCGGGGAAGGCGGCCATTGGCAAGAGCCGATCTATGGTGGGTTTAAAAGCGACTTTTGTTGTTTAAATTATTGATATTTTTATTTTATTTATGCTCTCCTCCTCTTTTGTTGTTATGCTCATATTACTGACATATTGACCCTTCCCCTTTTTGTTGTATCCTCATATATATACAACAGTTAGGATTTTATTGACCTTTATTGCATTGCTAGTTCTTATATTATTATTAACGGCATGTTTTACATTCAACTGATTGTATACATTTTGTTGCATTAATAAAGTTTTTCTTTTCTAACTAAAAAAAAGCGACTTTTGTAAGCAGTTTTAATTACTAACAACCACAAACAATACAAAACAAATAATATGAGTGAACTACAAATGTTGGGCATGCCGCCTGATTAATACCGTTCCAAACTATCCCGTGACTTTATCTCGACACGACAGAGGGACAACGGGGTCACTTAAGAGAACAGTCTAGAACGGTGGTCGGGGGCATGCATGCCTTCATTTATTTTGGGGCTCTACTGAGGGACCCCACCCTCTCACCGCATCCTTATGAGCTGTAAGTGCCACACATTTACCTTGGTATCTACGATTACATATGACGTGCATCTGTCCCTTCTCTCATTAAAGGGCATCTCCGCTTAACACCGAACAGCCCTAACCCCTCCATCCCGTGGTCTTATCTCCTGAAGAGATTTCTGAGGCAGACACGTTTCTGTTTACACAATCCCACAAAACGTGACCCTCCACTCACCTCTTTTCCATTACAGCACCGTAGGCCCGGCGCTCGCCCCTCCCAGTGCCAAAAAACCCCGCTGCGTTTCCCAGTGCGAAGCTGCGATGAAGGATTCTGTGTTTTCAGCTGACAAAAAGCAGATTTCTTACTAAATAAACTCTCGACTTTTGGTGGGGAAATTAAGCTATAAAACTGTGTCCACAAAGGAGGCGGAAGCAGATGGACCTTGTTAAGACCGGAGCACACCGCCATCAGCGGTTAATTAAATTACCTGCTACTCTGTCAGATGTATTTTGTTTTTAAGGATTAGCTTGCTTTTAAAAATCTTAAACACAAAACTAGAAACGAACCCAAGTTGAAGTTGATGGTTTGCAGCTGAGCCTCGAAAGTTTAGATCAACCAATGGCTGCATGTAATCAGGGACACCTTAATTCAATCAGTTTTTTTCCTCATAGCACTATCGATGGTAATCTGGCACTGTAGTTAGATGGGGTGACCTAGAACTGTAACACCCAAAATGCACCAAGCTTGAGTATCTAAGAACTGGAACAAGATTTCATGGAAACATCAGGTCACCTGTAACCCTGGGCAAAATTTAAATTATGCCGGAGAAATTAATGAACTTCCCTTATTTTGAGTTATGGTAAATTTCACCTTGCATGATTTCACATAAATTTTGTCTACGGGGGACTTGTTCAAGTAGAAAATGCCTCAGCTGGTAACTCGGGCAACTTTTTTAGAGAACGTATGCCTTTGCATACAAAAACGTGACACAATATACCTAGGGCGGCTCCTCCTAGAGAGCAGAGGAGCGTCACCCCGCCTGCTACGAGCACAGCAGGCAAACACAAATAAATAAAATGGCATAATAATGCCATTTTATTTTGCCACCAGCTCGCACTGAGTACAACGCAAGCGTAAGGGCAGGGGGGCAGGGCTGAATCCTGCGATTGCAGGATAACTGCTGCCCCTTTCAGTGCCATGTCGGGTGGGCCAGCTGCCTTGCTATGGCCAGCCCGACATGCACATTGTAGACCAAGTAATTCCAGGGCTGTGGAACAGTCAGGGGATTGCTGGCACAGGCCCTCAGCCTCAAAATGAGCACTGGGTTAGTCTGCTCCCACCAATACTGGAGCTGCTGTCATGCTAAAAACGAAGCAAACACAAGGAGATGATGGACAGAGTGCTGAAACTTTTCAGACACTCACCCCCAATCACAGATCTGGGTTGAATCCATCATCGTTCTTTAGCTCACTTCGCCACCCCAGTTCAGGCCCAGATATATGCAAATCAGTCTTGACCCTGTGCCTCATGGGAACAGTCCAGTCCGAACTGTCAAGCCATGTATTTCCTGGACCGGAAACAAACATCCTGGGACTGGTTTCGGGCTAACAGCCCTCATCAGCCAGGCTAGCTTGAATCCAGTGGCAAAGTGAGCAAGGGACCCACGTGCGGGCATACCCCGCCAACTTAGGGCGAACAAAGCAAACACAAGGAGATGTTGGACCGAGCGCTGAAACTTTTCAGACACTCACCACCAGTCACAGCTCTGGGTTGAATCCATCATCGTTCTTTAGCTCACTTCGCCACCCCAGTTCAGACACAGCGATATGCAAATCAGTCTTGACCCTGTGCCTCATGGGAACAGTCCAGCCCGATCTGCCAAGCCATGTCTTACCTGGACCGGAAACAAGCATCCTGGGACCGGTTTTGGGCTAACAGCCCTCATCATCCAGGCTAGCTTGAATCCAGTGGCAAAGTGAGCAAGGGACCCACGTCTGGGCATACTCTGCCAACTTAGGGCGAACAAAGCAAACACAAGGAGATGATGGACGGAGCGCTGAAACTTTTCAGACACTCACCCCCAGTCACAGATCTGGGTTGAATGCTAAAAACAGCAAGAGAGCAGCTCCAGGATTGGTTGGATTTGTGCTCCATTGAGCAGGAAGGAAGTCCTTCCATTCCTGCTCGTGGACCGCATTTTGGTGAGTTTGGTGCCATCGCAATCCACCATATTTTAGTCTTGCTAGCCGCCACTGCAATATATTTATAAACCACTTCTCATGCTAATAGTGTAATTTTGTGATGTTTCACAAAAGAAATATGCAAATTTGCAAGTACATATTCAAGTTAGGTGGCTGGGAAGAGGTGTCTCTTCAAACTCTTTCCGAACATTAAGATATCTTCCAGCCTTAAGTGATGTGGGACAGAGCTCCAGGGAGTTGTGCCGTGTAAATGTCGAGGTCTACCTACAAACCTATTGTAGTTTGTTTTGCAGATGGTCAGGACGTTGAAGGAAGCAGACCAAAAGCTCCAGATGCATCTATAAGGCTGAAAAAAGTTTGAGTAGCAGCCTGACGTATGACCAAGTAAGGACTTGCGACCTATGGAAAGAGACTTTAATTGTGATCTTTCTTTGTGTGGCAGACATCATGCCGCCTCTAATGGGAACATTACATGATCGAAGTGAGAAAAGCCAAATATGGGCTGGATGGCATGATTCTCCTATTCTCCACAGCTAAAAGAGCATCTATGTTGGTAGGCCTGTGTAGATAACATTGCAGTGGCTCAAGAGGATATCACCCAGGTGAGGATCAGGGAATTTTATAAGGTTGCTGAAGTAAGTGGAGAACCCAACAGAGCAACCATCCACATTGGAAGACCATGTTTTTGACTTTGCTCAATGGAGGTACGAAGTAGAGTTCACAGTCAAATTGGACTACTAAGTTGCTTGGCCATTTTACATATGTTGGCAGGTAATCCAAAGTGTCTGGCCAGGTGAAAGGGAGAGGTGGTGTGGTACACCCAGAGCTGTACGTGTTATATTCAAACCTTGTTTTGAACCCCAGAGATCTCAGAAAGTTTTAAAAGTAGCAAAGTACAAGGGAATGTCCCAGTGCAGGAGACACATTACTACAGCAACATGAAGAATATGTAGTCAGCCATATACATCCACCAAATATATTTACACCTGCAACACTTCATTACACCAAAGCACCCACTCAGAACTGGATGAAACTCTTAAGATAGACAGTGGGTGTGCATTACAGCTACAAATCCTCAGAAAAATCCCAATATAGAGTCAATACGTCACCACATCAACACACCATCACTGGCTTAGCCCAAACCATCTCAGACCACTCCTTTCAACCTCTTACGTCTCACTCTTACTTTGCCAAACAATTCATTCAAATAAGGTTTTAGAGTTTTTTTTATAACTTACTGCGAAGAATGAGCTTCTAATTAAAAAAAAAACACTATTCCTTCACTGGCATCGATACATTGGTTTTGAAAAAGCCTAATTAGTCTACACGTCCCAGACATTCATTCGTTTTTGTCATTTCTTTGCAACCACTGCCCTGTTGTGTGGATATTTCAAAGAAGTTTGAAGCTAGAGGCTATGTTTCATGTGGAGAAATGTGCTCAAATGTTTCAACAGAACGTAATATTTCATTTTGTATAGCATTTTGGATTGCTGGTCAGTTTCACTCCCAGTAATTCTATTTTTTGGTAGTTAGGGAAAACCGTTAGATATTCAGGTTCACATAAATTTGTGCATGTGACAACACTGCATTTACAATTCATGTCTCTGGTTCCACCATTGACGCTTCAGCCAGTAGCCCTAGAGACCAGACATACTGGATTTGCTGGGACAATCCCAGTCTTTGTAAGACTTCCCCAGTGTCCTGGCACTTTCTCGTAAATAAAGTGCATGTCCCAGTTTTGAAACAGAGGACGATGGAGCATGCACGCTACAATGAAAATGTGCAAGCAACCCCCTTTGTCCTTCATGATGCCACTAACTAGATTGGAATGAAGGAATGGGTCTCTTTAAATACAAAACTTCTGCCTTGCAACACACTTGAGAAATGCATTGTTGCCAAAGTGGATTGTGTGCTCAGTGCTGGTGTGGATTATTTTATTATAGTCTTTATTTTGTGTCCATGATTACAGCACCGTTGTAGTTCTATTTCTGTGAAACGTAATGCTTAAAAAAAAATTCACCCTACCTAATCCTCTTGTCCACCTGGAAGACAAAAATGTGAAGACCAAGAATCTTTAACAAGTATTTTTAAGTAAATGAGTAATAGAATTGCTAATATTGAACATGAAATAGGAAAACAATTAACCAATTCCTACAGTTAAATAGAATCGTCTTGAGAAAGGAAGACATAAAGAACAAGCACTTCCAAAGCCATAAGTTTCAACTTTCAATGCAGTTGCCTGACCTTTTGTCTTTGTCAACACTTTTTGCTGATGCTGTTCCACACCATCAAAAAGAAAAAAAATGCTTATTTGCCAATGCAAAACAAAATGGGCAAAAAAAAATGGCAATGAGGCATGCAAGTGCAAGCCTCATCATACATGTGGGCAAAGGCGTCATTGCACAATGACGGCCACCACATCACCAGGCAAGTGTGCACATGCATCATGATCCTGAGGCCATTTTGAATTTTGAATAATTTTACTGTTCCAAAACAGCGGGTGGCCAACTATGGAGCAGTAAATCAAAAAAAGTATAAAAACTGCACCAAAGCAAATTTTTTTAAAGAAAGGAGCAGCTCCCTCCCCTCCAAAAACTTTGCTAGTTGTAAACGCCGACAAGTGGCGTGAGGGGGGGGGGGGGTGAGTGTTTGAATGGGGAAAAAGCAATGGGGGAGCTGGTTGGGGTGGGTGATGCAAACTTTCAAAAGAAGGGGAAAAAAGGCAAAACTAGGAGGGGCTGGGCAGCAACAGATGACCTGGGTAGGTATGAATAGGTAGCAAAATGGAGAGCGCAGGTGGGGGTAAATATTTCGGTGTGAAAGCAGGATACGAGGGAATTGCACTCCTTTGAAGTGCTGAAGAAAAACAAAAAAAAGTAATCCCCAGATTGTAAGCAGTGGAAGCATACATGCCATCCAATTAAAAAGGGTGGTAAAGCAGCTATGCTTCTGCAGAGGGACAATCATAAGAAGACTAAGAAAAATCATTGAATAAGAAGCAAGCTAACGATACTGACGAGAAAGCCAACCAATGTTAAGCAGTGAGCTGACCCAAAGGCGATTGTAAGCATTGGTACTTTCCACAATAGGCCTTCGATACCAGATAGTCAACAGCTGTTTGTATGAGAGGTCTAAAAAATGAATCATAAATCGTCATCTTTTACAGTCTATCAGGCACATGCATCAAAAGAAAAACCGGTCGCAAACGGGCAGATTCTCAGAATCTGCCCCTTTGCGACCGGTATATTTGCATTTGGGATGCATCATCCCAAATGCAAAAATAGCAATTTAAGTAATCTCTAAATTGCGATTACTTAAATTGCGATTGCATTTAAGGAATCGCAAATTGAGATTCCTTAAATGCAATGCATTAAAGTAAAAAATTAGCGATTTCGCTAATAGAGTCGCAAATTACCATCAATTTGTACTTGATGGTAATTTGCAAAACTTTGAAAAATGCACTTAAGTGCATTTTTCAAAGTTCCATTTTACACACACACATGCCCTTGGGGCATGTGTGTGTGCAAGATATACTCATATGCAGATTTCAGGGGTGCAACAGGGTGTCCTTTGACACCCTTGCACCCTTGAAATGCATGCGCAATTTGCGAGTACCTATTGGGTACTCTCAAATTGCGAATGTAATTCCATTCATTCCTATGGGCCTCTAGGCCCATAGGAATGAATGGGAAGACATTCCTTAATTGCGACTCGCAATTTGCGAGTCGCAATTAAGGAATGTTTAGAAATCGCTATTTTTTTTAGCAATTTCTACATCCATAGGCTTTTGCGATTCCTTAATTGCGATTCCTTAATAATCGCAATTAAGGAATCGCAAATGTCTACCTTGATGCATGTACCTGTTAATGTTACACACAGCAGCTGCTTTACAGAAGTGCAGCCTCCAAACCACAAGGGAGTGTAACTTCATAGGTCTGTGAAGTGTGTTGCTCCAGGCAGTTTACAGCTTCTCATGTGTCAACAAACAATCAGGACTCCAGTGTTAGAAACAGTTTTACTATGTTTGGCAGGGATTTTAAGCACTCTACTGCAAGGGGACCGTACGCTGTATGAAGACCTTTAAAAAACTAAAGAAGCTGTTACCTGCTGCCAGAATTTAGAGAGGTTCTGGACTACATAGTGAAACATCCCTTTTTGGGTCTAGCCCAGAGACACTAATGTAAAAGAAAAACATAAAAAAATACATACATATATAAGTACATATTAGGACTTTGGCTCAGCCCTCCAGTGCTTTATTTGAGCCTGTGGTTTCCGGTGCTCGGCACCGGCACTTAATTGTCAGCACTGGTGCTTGGGGCAGCCTGCCACAAGGTGGCACTGTCTACGTAATTTAGAAATGACCACATCGACAGTTAATTATTAATGCTATATTCATTAAAAATGACTATTACCTGTCACCCAAGCCATTCTTATAGCTTTTGGGGCCTGAAATAGTGAGAACTGTCACACTGTTGGAGTGTGATGGTTAGTAGTTGTGTTGTTACTATCATTGTCAGCATAGCAGGGCAATGTGTGGTACAAGCTGCAGTGGCCTCCTAACGAGGGCCCTGGCTCTTATTTTTTTTTTTTTTTTTTACAAATTATGTACTGGCCCTCTTCCTCCAATGGTCTGTACAACTGCCAATCACATTTTGTCCTCCTACCACAACATACAGCATGAAGCAACAGTTCAGTCCACTTCATACAAAAGCTCACCTGCACAGCGAACACCGGCATTTAACTGTTCACAAGTGCTCACCCCTGCAAAAAGACATGCACTTCTGTGCCATGGTTGGTGAGCCAACACTTTACTTTGTCAACGCTTTTTCTTTTCCATTCTTTACTGTTTTTTCTGGTGATATTTAAACTATACGTTTAAGCATACAGAAATTCAAAGCTACTTGTACCTTGTCTTTTAGCGAATCGTTTTATTTTCCTGTGATGTACAGTAAAACTAAAATGGTTTCTATATCGTTCTACGTACACCTGCTTCCTAGGAAGCGCCCATAGTTTTCTATTAAAATTATGTGTGATAGTTTACTGTCTATGTATTTTTATGTTCTTCCCTCCCATCTAATTGTGGATTGTTATAATATGTTATTTCTTACACACTGTACATAAAATGCATTAGTATGTTCATTCTTCTTTGTAAAGAGCTCTGTCGTCAGAGCTGGATTTAGCCCACTCTACAAAAACTCCAAAAATAAGTAACTTAAAAATATTAAAATTATATGCAATGGTTCATTTTATTTTTGAATTTACATTTTTTTTTACTGAAAGCATGTAGCTACCAGGTTTAGGAGATAGCGCACTTTTTCCATTTTATTTTTCTGACATATGCTTGAAATAAAAAGTACCATCACACCATCTTACAAAAGGCAGACCTTTTGGCGTTGCCAATGTTTGTTGCCTATGGCAGCAATCTTGCAGCCATTTGCTTGAGCCTGCGAAACACATACGTTTCCCTACGCAAATCTACAGTCAAATACTGACTCGCTGCAGTTAAGAGTGTTAAGCTGGAAGGCAAAAGCAGTCAATTCAACAAGAGGGGCACGGTAACTGAGGCCAAACTAGACTGGCACAGCACTAGTCCACGGACTGAGTGCATACTAAATAGAGGAGAAGCTTGGCTAAACGCAAAGACGTGCATTCCAAGAGGCCTTTAAGGACATGGTGGTGCAGTTAACTCCCAGCTCTGTCCAAACATCCAATAAGAAGCAAAAAAGAGCAGAAGTCATGCTGTACCCATGACAAGCAACAACACACACTTGCGAAGTCCATAATGGCCAGCTATGAATACTTGGGCTAGGTATCTTTGGGATGAGCAGGCAGACTGGCCTTGGGCTAGGGATGCCTAAGAGAGTGTAGGGATTGGGAAATGAAGAAATGTCAAATGTGGCATCAAAGAACACCTTGTCACAACAGGCAAGATTGATCATCCAAAAATATGCTGCTAAAAAGTGAGACAAGCCTCGCTCTGAAGTTGCACTTGTGGAAAAGTATGTCTGTTGTCTTGCCATTAGCTCAGCCATTTTGCGCTTCATCCTCCATTGCGACCTCTCTACAGGGGTCACAAATGCTCTGTGGCTTCACATCTTGATTCACCTCACCTCTGCACTGCCACCAATGCCCTGTTTCTGACCTGACCTGCCGCCACCTGCCTGGACTCATGCTAAAACCAGTCGAGCAGGACTGCCCATGCCCTTGTTTGCCACAATCTGACTGAACTCTTGCTAAACCCCAGTTTAACAGGACTGTTCACCTGCGCTTACTGCCCTCACCCTGCCCTTCGCCCTACAGGGCTTGACAGCTACCATCTGCTAGCTTATCAGATTGACCTCTGCTTGTTGTGTAATGATGGTGTTCACCTACGCCCTGCAGGGGCCCAACAGTGACCATCTGCTAACTTATCAGATTGACCTCTGCCTGTATAATTATGGTGTTCATTGTTTTACTGTACACGTCTCCCTTTGTATAATTATGGTGTTCATAGTTTTCTGTATACATCCCCCCTTTTCATAATCATGGTGTTCTTTCTTTACTATATACGCCTGGGGTGGGGATGAAGGGTATATAAGACGTAGAACCAAAGTGCTTGGCAGATTTGCCTCCTCAGACAAGCTGCGGGTGTCTGTTGCTGATGCTCTCTCTCTCCATCTCATGAGATTGTAATAAATATCCTTTCTCTCGGCGCTCCAGTGTTGGTCTCAGTTTGTATCCCGGACCCGTGGACGAAGGGTGGACCCTGCACCTTTGGGTGGTCTTCCAAGGAGACCCCCAAATCCACAATTGGCGCCCAAACGTGGTCCCCATCAGTGACGCGGCTGCCCGGTCGAGGGGTCCCTACGAGGAAGTTTGAACGGACGGTGGTGGAGTATACCTACGCGAAAGAGACCCTCGTCTTCGTAGCCACCACCCGACCTTCGCTGCATCTGAAAAGACCCCCGCAAGTGGCACCGGTCCTGACTCGGTCCCCCGATAGACTTGGACGTGCTTTGCAGTAAAGAGACCGCCTGGAAAACGAGACAAAGGATTCTGGTAGGATCGCCGGTTGGCGATACCTTTTTGTTGTTTGTTTTTGGTTGTCTGATTATTGTTCACTCTTTGCAAAGAGCGAAGGCAAAACGGGTAATGTGGACTTTTTGTCCGGTTTAGAAACTGGTAGAGACGTTTTTGGTAAAATAATACAGAAAAACATGCCCGTGTTTAGTAAATGTGCACGATGGTTTTGTTGTTGCACATCTCGATCAAGGGTGCTGGAGGATAGTCAGCCGGCTCCTCCGGAAGGTACCCCTAATAAGGACATGTACATAAAGTACGGTATTTCTCCCATAATGTATAACTCATTGTGGCATAAATACACGTCTAAGGATACAGAGACTCAATGGCCTATGTACGGCTCTTTCGAACCCCAGAAGCTTGAGGCCGTAGAGGCACAACTTCATAGGAGGAGGTCCCGACAAGCAATGTTTGATGCCTTGGGTCAGTGGAAAAAGGAAGGGACTGAGAGGGTGAGAAGGGCTCAGGCTAGATTACAGAAAGAGGCTCGGAAAAGTGGTAAACTGGCATTAGAGGAATTGCGACGTGAAAAGTTTGCTTCAAACATTGCGTGTGCAGATAGGGAATACAGGTTAAATATGTCCGGTCAATACTCTGTACGTTACACTCCCTTGTCACGAACGGACCCCCAGGAGGAGGAGTTTCTCCTCCACCCATTGCCACCACCGTACCATGTCCCTCCCCATCCTATCCCACAGCCGGCCGGTGAGAATGCACTACCCCCTAACGCCCAACCTCCACCTCCCGACCACACTGGCCCTCCTGCTCCATCTGATCCCGATTTAGCCCCCTCTGTTCGATCACACACACCCCGCATTACACCTACAGAGAAACAGGCTCTGAATGATCTCGTTCGCACCTGCCTGAAGGATCTTTCCACATCAAACCAGATCCGTGCGATCTATGAAGCCTATGCACCACCCTGCAAGGGCTACTTACTATAGCAATTTGCTCATAAAATACTCTCTCTTTATGAGAAATGCCACGGAGTAACACCAGCAGGCCATATTACAGAATTGTATCGTAAGTTGACAGAGGGACGAGGAAGTGCTGAGGAAAGCCACAGCTTGTTAGCATTTACACTACAAATGATGGAAAGTTTGAGGAGAGACCAGGAGGAAGAGGAAAAAGAACCAGTAGTGGAGGGAGCGATGGGAGGTCATATGGCACCGATAAGGGAAGCTGCTCCAGTTTTTGTCCCTGCTCGAGGACAGGGTACTGCTGAGGGATTAGATAGTCCGGATGCGAAGAGCAGGACGTTATATAATTGGGTGTACACTCCGTGGCTTCGAGCTGACATCTTAGCTTTTAAAAAGGACTTACCCGACCCCCGGAAGAATCCTATTGGATTCTACGAAGGGTTGGACACGGTTATTGCCACCTACACCATGACCTTAACAGACATAGATCAGTTTTTTCGGCTAATACTGCCGCCAGACATCTGGAGACCAATAAGGAAAATAGACGATCAGACCGTATTCGGTCACAAGTGGGAAGATTTAGTAACAATGGATAAGGATAGAAAACCAGGGGAAAGGCCAGCGGAAGCTATTTTAGCACTACCAGGTCGCATAGTAACAAAGCTGAAGGCCACCATTCCGGCCAGAAAGGTTGACTGGACAGTCATTACTGCGTGTAAGCAAAAGTCTGAGGAAACGACGTCTGACGTCTGACTACTTCTCTCGACTCAGCCAGGTGTTTGTTGACTATAGTGGACAGGACACGACGACTGAGACAGGCCGACACTTACTAGTTCAGACTTTTGTTAAGGGATTGTTGCTACCGATCTCCACTAGGTTACAGAGTAGCGAAAGCACGTGGCCTGCGGCAACACCAGCGCAGATCCTGACAATGGCCCAATATTACGAACATCTGCAAAATAAAATAGAGGAGGAAAAAGACAGAAAAAGAAAAGACCTAAAAGAAAAGGTAATGCTTTCCCAGATAAGCACGGGAGGGGGAGGAAACGGTAGGGGCCAACAGAACAATTATATGCCTGCGGCTGCTAGAACACACCAGCCCCCACGTCAACTGTCCCAGGACCAGTGTGCGTATTGTAAAGAAACAGGCCACTGGCGTGCAGATTGTCCACTTTTGCAGCAAAATACCATAGGGAGAGGGCGAGGAGCACCTAGAGGAAGAGGGAGAGGTCCTGCGCCAACCTTTGGCGGACAGCGTCCAAACGTCTTTGATAATTCCAGGCAGGCTGTTACCCAAGATTTTACCACTGATCAGTTCCCCGACAACGAGTATGCATGAGACAGCCAGGGACAGGGGAAGGAACCAGTAGAACTTCTTGTCGATCAAACAGGTCCCTATGTCACAGCTAAGGTGGTTGTACGCAGGGAAAATTTTTGGTTGACACCGGGGCCTCTAGAAGTGCCCTATCAAAAGAACTGATTCCTAGGGCACCCCTGTCCGGCTTATCGATCACCTCCGTAGGATTTGACGGCACGCCCTCTACTAACCCCCTTTCCACTAAGGTACCCCTGGATATACAAGGGAACACAGCGATGGCCTCTTTTCTGCTCTCCCCAAATTGCCCAGATAACCTGATGGGCATTGATCTGTTAAAGCACTACAGAGCCACCATTCGCTGTTCTCTCCAAAATGTCCGAGTCATATTGTTTGACAATGATTGCCCCATCGGTTACGAATCCAGTTTTTATTGTCTTACTGATTCCGAACAGCAGGATTTGTCCCAATTACCAGATGCCCTGTGGGCTTTCACAGACACCGATGTGGGGGAGATTGTTATGGACCCTGTCAAAATAACAGTGAAACAAAATGCACCTCTTCCCCGCCTGCCCCAGTATAAGATCTCTGCAGAAGGGGAAAAGGCCCTCATGACCATAGTACAGGATATGATTACATCAGGGGTAGTTGAGGAAGTCCAGTCCAACATTTGCAATAGTCCTATCCTTCCAATCCTGAAACACACGTCCACCTCTGAGAAAATATACAGTTTCGTCATTGACCTTCGCGCGATCAACAAAATAGTGGTCCCGCAATATCCTGTGGTCTCTGACATAACAACTATATTAACAATGATCTCTTCAACTGCTACCACCTTTACCGTGATAGACCTCAAGAATGCCTTTTTCTCCATACCAATACACCCTGATTCACGCTACCTTTTTGGCTTTACCATAAGAAACAGATCATACAGATTCTGCCGGGCTCCACAAGGGTACACGGAGAGTCCGAGCATATACAGCCAAGCCCTTAAACAACAGCTCGACCAGATACAGTTACCACCCGGCGCTGTCCTCATTCAGTATGTAGATGACATTCTTTTGGCTGCGGACACTCCGGCCCTGGCTCGCACTGCCTCTCTTACTACTTTACACTTTCTGGCGTCACAGGGCCATAAGGTGTCCAAGAATAAGTTACGGTATTGTAGACAGCAGGTGACCTACCTCGGCCATCTGCTGTCTAAGGAGGGACGTACCCTCGCACCTGACCGCATCCAAACAATACTACGCCTTTCTTCTCCTACTACCCAAAGAGATGTTCGTGCATTAATTGGCCTCACTTATTTTTGTCGTCAATGGATTCCGAATTTTTCCCTCATAGTTAAGCCACTCCTTGCTTTACTTACAAAAGACACACCCACACCCCTCCCTTGGACACATGATCATGACCAAGCCTTTGAAGACTTACGTCACGCTCTTTGCTCTGCGCCAGTACTGGGCACGCCTGATTCAGATGGTACCACATCTGCTGCCTATGCCGTCACTACTACCAACACCATTGTTGAGACTGCACGCATACCTCACCCGCGCGTGTACCCTTAGCCAGGATCTCGCTGTCACCATCTATACCGACAGCCAGTACTCTGGAGTGACAGCAGGAACCACTTCATTGGAGAGGTAGTTGGACACATATTAACTGGACTAGGGGTCAAACAAAAATTCCACGCAGTCTTCCACCCCCAGTCAGCAGGCTTGGAGGAAAGATACAATGCTACCATCAAATCAAAACTAGCCAAAATAGTGGAGACTACGGGGCTTAGATGGGCCGATGCATTACCACTAGCACTCCTATCAATAAGGTCTGTCCCACACTCCCGCAACTCGTTGACCCCATACGCCCAATGAACATCTGGGGTGCCCCTCCGGCTACCACCTGGTTGGATTCTCCTTGTGAATTGCTGAGCGACTACTTGTCTGTACTTACACGAACTTTGTCTTCTATTAATCAGCAGGTTCAGGAAGCGTTGCCCGACCGATCCACGGGGCCGGCCACCTACAAGGAAGTGCTGACGCACGACCACCCAGTGTACGGCCTCCAAGAACCAGAGCTTGAACTGTTTGAAGACAACACAGTACCAGCCAAAGAGAGATACAACCTCCATCCTCGCACAACCTCTGGAGCTCCAGCGACTGGACAGGAGGGCTGAGCCAAAAGTCGCAGGGCGGTAGTACAGTCTGGTGAGGTGGATCGATACTCCTTATAGTGGGGTATTGAGAAGCCTAGCCAGTGAAGCAACCACCAGGTACCGGAGACGCGTAGGGCTCAGTCTCCCTCTCTGACAGCTGTAGAGCCCAAAAGAAGATCGACTATGCCTAAAACCGCAGACCAGAAGAAGGCATTTCATAACAGACTGTATAATCGAAGGTCAATAGTGCTAACAGTATTTCTCTGCCTCACGATCATTTTTACCATCATCTTCTGGATCATGGAAGAAAAAGCGCTGGCGAAAGGTACCATATTGCCGACTGATGCCACACCTACTGAACACTCGCAGGTGTCCTTGCCCCCTTATCTCCAACACAGAAGACAACACTTTTGGAACAACACTTTTATTCAAATGTTGCATCAGCATAATATGGTCCTGAACAAAACGAACTGTTGGGTCTGTGGTCTTCTGCCTCAATCCACGGAAAACCCAATATCGCTTTTTCCTTACCCCTACTCTGTACATGCCTCTTGCCTTGCCTGGATGATGCTCATCATGGATGCCCAGCAGACTGGCAACATCGCTAATACCATTCTCCAGCAATTCCGGGACGAATTTTGGTGGAACAAGACAGGCAACACCATCAACCCTTTCTGTCCAACTAACAGTCCCATGAAAATATCGGAAGATGAACAAGAGGAAATGCTGATCTTCAACACCACTGACCGTCTTCGCTTTTCTAGCTTCAAAAAGAAGGCCCCCGCCAAGCGAACATTGCCCCTATCAGTTGTTCACATTCCTGGACTTATATGCATCAAAGGCTTAGGTACTGAGTACGTTGGGGACAGCTCTTGTGCCATAACAGCAACTCTGAACACAACATTTCCACCACCGCTTGTTGCCTCCCCAAACACCTATTTTGTGTGTGGTTCAAAAGCATACACCTGGCTTCACAAAAACTGGGAAGGCACATGTTATATAGCGTTTCTCCTTCCTCCTGCCTATATTGCTCCTCCTCTTCATCATCGCGTCCGCCGCAGCAACGAAGTGGTCGACCAAGCAGACACTACCTCTCAACTGTTCCTGGATGCCATGAAAGGCATCCTTCCCTTCTGGGGACCGATGGAAAACAGCAGAGACATTCGCCACCTCATCAGGGTCATGGGACCAACTGTCAACATCACAGCTGGTATTCTGGCCAACAACACAGCGGAGCTACAAGCGGTACGCCTCGTCGTTTTACAAAACTGCATGGTCCTTGACGTCATCCTTGCTGACCGCGGAGAAGCGTGCCGCATCATCGGTACCAGCTGCTGTGTGTACATCCCAGATCATTCCTCATCTGTCTATGAGGCTATTTCCACGCTTCATCGAATCACCTCTGATCTTCATCAAGATACCGGCTCATGGTCCCTTGGCCCCTGGTTGTGGCAACTTCTACTGACTTGGGGATGGAAAGTCCTAATGATCGTCCTGATACCTCTTGTATTGATTTTCTTTTGCTGTCTTTGCATTCAATGTGGTCCCCCACTTTGCGGCCTCTGCGCAAGTGCTATCAAGCCAGTCCCTATAAATACTCATGTCGAGAACAATAAAATAATGATCGAACGTGAGATACAGCTATTGATGGACATTGCTATTGACTAAAAATGATTTCGCTTATGGCAAAAGGAGGGACTGTGGAAAAGTATGTCTGTTGTTTTGCCATTAGCTCAGCCATTTTGCGCTTCATCCTCCATTGCGACCTCTCTACAGGGGTCACAAATGCTCTGTGGCTTCACATCTTGATTCACCTCACCTCTGCACTGCCACCAACGCCCTGTTTCTGACCTGACCTGCCGCCACCTGCCTGGACTCATGCTAAAACCAGTCGAGCAGGACTGCCCATGCCCTTGTTTGCCACAATCTGACTGAACTCTTGCTAAACCCCAGTTTAACAGGACTGTTCACTTGCGCTTACTGCCCTCACCCTGCCCTTCGCCCTACAGGGCTTGACAGCTACCATCTGCTAGCTTATCAGATTGACCTCTGCTTGTTGTGTAATTATGGTGTTCACCTACGCCCTGCAGGGGCCCAACAGTGACCATCTGCTAACTTATCAGATTGACCTCTGCCTGTATAATTATGGTGTTCATTGTTTTACTGTACACGTCTCCCTTTGTATAATTATGGTGTTCATCGTTTTCTGTATACATCCCCCCCTTTTTCATAATCATGGTGTTCTTTCTTTACTATACACGCCTGGGGTGGGGATGAAGGGTATATAAGACGTGGAACCAAAGTGCTTGGCAGATTTGCCTCCTCAGACAAGCTGCGGGTGTCTGTTGCTGATGCTCTCTCTCTCCATCTCATGAGATTGTAATAAATATCCTTTCTCTCGGCGCTCCAGTGTTGGTCTCAGTTTGTATCCGGGACCCGTGGACGAAGGGTGGACCCTGCACCTTTGGGTGGTCTTCCAAGGAGACCCCCAAATCCACACACTGGGAGGTGGGGGTTTTTGATCAGCGAAAGGTTGTGAAGCCCGAGTCTGGCACCACGAACCGACGCACAGAGTTTGACTCCCCAATATATGTCAGTTAAGCAGGGGTAGAAAAGTAGGTCTCCATATCAAGAGATGTAAATGTTATGAATGACTGAAAAACAGAAATTCACATAAATCAGCAGGCCAGGGTAAAATGCAAATTGTCTTTTGAGAATCACTGTAGTTACCGTATAGACTTACTTTGACAATACTATTTTGATCTTTCATGATCGGATCTGGCACATGTTGGTGCCAGGCTCACCAACTAGTGTGACACCAACTGAGAAGATATACGGTCCAGGTCTTTCATATTTGCATCCTTGATATTGACACAGAACTCCTTGAGCAAAAGAGACATTATATTGCAGTCTGAGTTCTCCAAGTGTTCCAGATTACCCCCTCTGGAGAACAACATAGCAGCCTTTCTAAAGCCTCTGTCTATGCAGCCATTGTACAGGTCCTAAGCTCTGGAAGGGCGGACCATGACACCGTAGGTGAGACCAATGCCATTAACTTTTATCAGGAACCACGAAATGGGCCCCCACGCTCAAACCATGAAGTAACTTGAGAGTGCATGTTGTAGTTCCCCACATCTACTTGAATAACTCTACATTTGTGGCCACACATTTTCAAACAGTGAGCGGATCCAGTACAAATTTGACTGTAGATGTAATGGGCGTCTGGCACCTCCTGCCTCCCAGGCCTGTCTCTTACCTGCTTCAGTGCCTTAGTAATGGAATGCCAGGACTTAAAACTATGTCAGAGTTGGATCCCACTTACTGTCACCACACATCGACAACATCATCCTTCCGTCTACTTCCTCCTTTACCGATCTTCTGCCACCATGCCAGCCATGTTAGTTTTCTGTTTGAGCTGCTTCTTACCATCTATGCGGCAATGTCAATAAGCCACGCATACACGCAGGGCTAAGATTAGTATGTTCTACTCCGCAAGGAATTAAAAAATCTAGGTCACTAGCGAAATGAAGGCAATAGAGTCTGTGGTTTAAGTTAAGAGATTGCGGAGGCCATCTGTACCTTTAGATGGATGTTAAAGGTGGGGCGAATCCCTGGAGAATATAGAATAGGCATGCAAAACTAGGTCCACCTTGGAATCTATGAGAGTGTTGTATGATTGTGGTGATCCACTAAATCCCGTACCCTCCTTGCCCCCTGCACTAGTAGCAAGTAATTTAGGAGCTGCTATTGCATCCCATGGCTTGTGAAGTTGAAAAGAGCTAATGACGAGATCAATATCTGAGGCTAAATACGCTTCTACAGTTCAAATCTAGACATCTAGTGAATGTTGTCTAAACGCATAATTGATGGTCAAATAGTTTTTGACCTCTAAAAACGATTTAAGCAGGCTGAATATAACATTCATCAAATGTTTCCTTAGCTTTTGTAAGTTGAAGGCTGGATATTTGTCAGCTAGTAAGTAAGGGGCAGATGTATCAAGGATTGCATTTGCGATTCCTTAATAGCGAATTTTAGCGAATTGCTATTAAGGAATCGCAAAATGCTATGTATGTAGGAATCGTAATAATAATTGTGATTCCTTAATATTCCTTAATTGCGAATTGCAAATTGCGATTCGCAATTAAGGAATACCTTCCCATTCATTCCTATGGGCATAGAGGCCCATAGGAATGAATGGGAAGACATTCTCAATTAGCGAATCGCAATTAGAGAATCGCAAATTGAGAATGCAATTTCAAGGGTGCCAGGGTGTCCTTTTGACACCCTGTTGCACCCCTGAAATATGTATGTGTGCACATGTGGCGCACATACATACCCTAACGGCATGTATGTGCGCCACATGGCACTTTGAAAAATGCAAAAAAGTGCATTTTTCAAAGAAATCGCATATTACCACCAACTTGAAGTTGGTGGTAATTTGCGATTCCTTAAGGCCAAATTGCACTTTTTTGGTGCTTCTTACATTGGATTTAAGGAATCGCAATTTGCGATTCCTTAAATGCAATTGCAAAATAGGGAATCGCAAATTTTGCGATTCCTTATTTTGCGAGGCAGTTTTGCCTTACTACATACCACTAGGCAAAATTGCGTTCGCAAACGCTGAAATCGCAGAATTTCAGGCGTTCTGCGAACGAAATTTTACTTGATAAATCTGGCCCATAGTATCCAACCAAACCTGGTCTGTTGGAAAACATATTGACTGACAAGACATACAAATTATTTTTAGGAATTGGTACAAATTAACACCATGAAACAGACCTGCACTTCATCAGAAGCATCAAATAACAAGGGCACAGAGGTATTGCTCTGTGCCAGATCATCATTTAACCTTGCTTCCTCTACAGAGACATTGCCCTCACAATGACTTTCTAGTAACCTCAATAAAATCCGGGTGTTGCCCTGATGTGGTATGTGTATCTCATGCAGAGCTTCCTGATAAGTTCCTAAGCGGCCGTCCTTCAGTGCCATCCAAAGTAAGCTAGTGGTACAATAGGTCTGCGAATGGGATGGTGGTGGATAGGACAGCTGATAGAAAATATGAGGAAAAAGAATGTTCTCCAAAAGTCGTGATGGAGGGCTGCCATTCATGTGTGCTCAAGCGTGCTGTACTCTCAGGGACTGAGGTCTAGCTGCCTAGATCTTACGAATCCACATCAAGTTGTCAACTATTCTTTGGGTTCCTTTGTGCATTGTAAGACGCTGATTACTCATAGGGTTAAGGTCTCTGAGAAGGGTTCCTTTTAATGTGTGCCCAAGTATGTATGTGTGCATTAGGGAACGTGAGTAACGCTTACATTAAGGGTGTGCGGTCATTTTTCATACAGTGTCCTTTTAAATTTTACAAAAGTTTTATTCAGGTAAACAAGGCGTACACGACCTATCTACCTATGAATTAACATGAGGCAGATGCATGAAGTCACTCAAACTATGCATAAGAACAGAGGAAACAAACCTCCCTCACTTTCTATTCTCAGTGAGATGAAAATTATAAGATCTCTTTTGCATCAGACCCTAACATCTGAAAACACAAGTTCTATGACCCAACTCTGAGGGTTGTAAGTCACTATATAGAAGTAAACAATATCGACCTATAATAACATTGCATCTACTAGGCGGCCTACAGCCACATCACAATGTAAGTATATAAGCACTGTTCTTAACCCTAGCTATGCTTACCTTGGGAGGTTAAGTATAAGTGGAGTTAAGATCAGTACTTGCATAATTAACTTGAAATCTAGTGCAAGTTGATGTAGTGGAGGTGATATTATTGCTATTTGATATAGTGACCCACTGCCACTGCAGAGATGTAGAAGGACTCGTATTTATGGACCCATAATGAAGAAAGTGATAGGAGTTCCAACCCTCAGATGCCGGAAGCAATAAAGAAATGAATACGCTAACACCGGATTACATTTTGAGTTGTATTTTGTCTTCCACCAACTCAACATAATTTTAGGTTTATTTAGCACCAAGCGGTAACTTTAGACACAAAACTCCAACGTTCAAGTAACACTGAAAGCAGGTGCATGCAGTGTTTTTGCACAGACTGGAGAAATAATAACGAATAAACTGTGAAAACAGAACTTGCACCAGTTTTGTGAACATTTTGTAGCTTATTTTTCCCATCTGGCGTACAAGGTTCTCATCATCAACTAAAAACCACTGGAGGGTGCGAGTGCAAACCACACGAAAGTGCAATTTGTGCTGAGTTCTGTAGGGCTACATCACTGAAGGCAGGAATAAAGAGCACTAGCTCCTAGTTAAGAAAAGGGCACTTTTTAAAGTTTGATGTGTGGCCTATAATGCGCTCAGTGTTTCCGGTGCCTCTGTTTTCATGGCCTACGTTACGAAAAATACTCTTGTATGTGATTGGCGAATTGAGTTGCCGTTACGGCAATTGGTTGCCATTTAAAAAAGCCAGACTAGGAAGAAAGTCTTTTGTGATGAAGCCACTAAGACTGGGGACCACTACCAACTGTGGATCACGGAATCTTTCAAAAGAAACTAAAAACTCACCTTTTTGTCTAAAAACAACTGAGAGCCACCTGTAGAGAGCAGGTTCAGTGAGTAAGCTACTGCCATTATCTCATTTCTTCTACACTTCCCTTACTCTTCTAACGCCAATATCCCTCAGCGGTGTATGTTTGCACTCAGTAAGTATTTCATTCATTCATTCAGGTCTCAAGAGACACAAGTGCTAAAATTGGTGCAAATGTCATTTGCACCTGTTTTAACCCTATACGGTGAAATATTCACATCCCTGTGGATAACACAAAAACCAACAGACTCTTTAACTACAGAGTAGCTTTAACGAAACAGAAAGACGCAGAAGTCGCTACTTTAATTGATAGAAATGCTATTTAGATGGCAAGTTTTGGGACTGGGTTGCGATTACAAACCCACATAATGCCGCCAGGCGGAACATTCGACCACTGAAACTTGTGACAGCAGAAACCACTTAAAGATGTGGTAAGGGGCTATACCCCTTGCCTCACCGCTCCTTCTACCCAGCTAACCCATCAATAAAAATCAGCAGCTGGCGCAGTATGTCCACTGCCTGTGAGCCGGTGCCACTGCTGAAAAGACACCTTTCCCATCTCCCCGGGTCAAGTTCGGAAGAGGCTAAAAAGTGGTGGCTTTTTGGCACAAGCCTCGGGTTTGCAGGCCACCGCGCTCCCGCGCAGCTTTAACCGTAAAACACACAGAAGCGGCCCTTGTTTGTGTGTAATGAGAGGGCACTCTGTAGCGGGCCTTATAAAAAGGGCCGAGGTGTTAGGCATCAGCGGTTGCCATGGTGTTTATTATTTGATTAGGCGGCAGAGTAAACCGGCTAAAACCACCTAATGTGTTTGCATGTGTGCCCTGATCTTGTGTTCGGTCCAGAGTTGTTTTCAGCGATGTTGACTTGGCGCGCGCTCCATGGCAGGGCTTGAAGGCGGGTCTTGTGTACGGCTGCTGCTGCTACCTCGCGAAGTGCAGAAACGTGGACTCGGTTTCAGCGCACAACGAGTGCATTGCAGCTGCCCCACCAGTGTGCCAATTGCAATAAGGCAACGTCCTTATAGGCTCTTTGGGTAGGTGCAGCGGACTGCGCTGTCAAAGTACATTTTTGGGAAACAGTTGCCGCTTTAAAGATTCTACAACGATCTCTTACACCGAGTCCCCATGGCAACCCCTCAGGGGGGTTTCTTTTTCCCAGAACACTACCTGGAATTCCACGTTGGGTGGTTTTTAGCGAATCTCGTGATTTCCAGTTGGGTTAAATACCTCACGTTTTGTTACATTTTGGCATGTCAAACCTGCCGGAGTTTAACAGGGGAAAGTGTACCGTGTTTACGATGTCATGTGGATTTCGGTGCTTTAAGTACTAAAATTGAGTTCTAACAGAAAAGAGTATGATCTAGCAATCAGTCATGGTCTGTTCCTGTTTCCAATTGAAACTAGTGGCACAATTTCAAAGAGAACTGAAGAAAATGCTTATCAATGGTGACCTAGAAACAGGAAAAAACTGTTTCGTACACAGCATCCAGCCTTGAAAATTTCGAAATAGAAATGTTTTTACCACCTTGCTTGAGGGTTCTCAATTTATCAGCTATGAATGATTAGGGGGCGAACCCAATCAAAACCAGCAACAACATTAAAGCACACAGATATGTGCAACAAGGTAATTAAAACCCTCACTTTTCTTATGACGCCTGGCAAACGTACAGACTTTAACCTACATTTTACGTGACAGGCAAAACAAAAATAGACACAAATACACTAAGAAGGAACTTCACTTCCCAAAGCCACCTCTTAAAAGCTTTGTCACTGAATGAAACACTTGCCATGTCCCGCTGCAAAGGAGAAGTGTACACTTTAAGGACTTTTTGTAGGATTTTTCCACCTATGACTCATCACTGCCTTTATTAAACAACAAACTATCGCACTGATGAATACCAGCCACTCAGGAGCCCTCTCAGACCCATGCCCCCACCTCATATACAACCTTGGAAAAACTATCATTTTCCAGTGCTCCCCGCTATCATCAACACCTCCAAACCACCACCACCACCCCGTCTTGCTGGAAAAATGCAGAAGGCAACGCACTATTGAAGAAACCAACAGCGGACCCCAACACCCTCAGCAACTACAGACCCATCTCACTCCTGCCTTTTTCAGCTAAAGTCATGGAGAAAGCCATCAATATCCAACTCGCAGACTACCTAGAACTCCATTAACTCCTAGACAGCTCTCAATCAGGCTTTCGCACCAACCACAGCACAGTGATAGTCCTCATTGCGGCTACCAATGACATCAGAAGCATCCTCAACTGAGGAGAAATGGCGGCACTCATCCTCCTCGTCCTCTCTGCAGCTTTCGATACGGTCTCATCAGAAAGCCTCAGCACTTGGGTATCTGCGAAATGGCTTTCAAGCAGATATCCTCCTTCCTCAAGGACAGAACTCAACGAGTTAGACTTCCCCCCCCTACACATCAGAACCCAAGAAAATCATCTGCAGAGTCTGTCAAGGATCGTCGCTCAGTCCAACACTCTTCAACGTCTACAAGATGCCCCTTGCGGACATCGTGAGAGCCCACAGCATCAACATAGTATCGTACGCCGATGACACACAGCTCATCCTCTCCATTACCGACTCAACCAGCACTGCCAAACAGTCGCGGCCGGCATGACTCACGGGTGGTGAGGCAGGGGGTCGTGCTGGGAGGGTGTCGCTCGCGGGGGGGGGGCTAATTTAATTTAAAAAAGATTTTTTTTTTTAAACGTACCTTCGCCTCCGCGTTGCGTCTCCTGCTCAGTGCTCACAGGAAGCAGAAGCAGGCAGCCTCCCTCTTCTCCCCTAAGCCAGTCACAACGCTGCAATGGCAGCGTTGTGATTGGCTAGGACGCCGTCCGTACAGGCGTCTATGGGGAGGCCGTTTTCTCCATGCAGGCTGCGCACCAGGCCACACGGAGAAACGGGAGAGTGCTATGACTGGTTTGGTCGGCCCTGGGGCCGACCAAACCAGGCAGCGCCCATAACATTGGGCTAGCCACTCCTCCCCGACCCGCGCACCCGCCCGCCCCCAACCAGGCATACCCTTCTTCTGCTTTCTCGCAGTGCGAGAAGCAGAAACATAAAATGGTATTTATACTATTTAACGTTTCTGCTTCTCGCACTGCGAGAAAGCAGTGGGGCGACGCTCCAACGCCCACGTGGAGGAGCCGCCCCTGCTGCCAAAGCAAACTTCGCCAATTGCATGAGCAACGTCGCTGCCTGAATAAAAAGCAATTGCCTCCAACTCAGCACAGACAAAACCGAAGTCCTAATCTTCGGCAACCACCACTCCTCCTGGAACGTCTCTCTGAATTTGAAGGGCACACCCACCCCTGCGGACCATGCCAAGAACCTCAGGATCATCCTGGATACCAACCTCTCCATGAGCAGACAGATCAACCCCGCCTCCTCATCATTCTTCCACATCCTGCAAATTCTATGCAACATTTTAATGTGGATCTCACTGAACACCAGACGAACCGACACCCAGGCTCTTATCACAAGTAGACTTGATTACAGAAATGCCCTCTACATCGTCGAAATCCCATCCCTTGTCTTATACCAACTCCAAACCACCTAGAACTCTGCCGCCAGACTCATCCTGAACATCCCGCGAAATGACCACATCTCTCCACACCTCAACAATCTCCACTGACTTCCAGTCCAGGAAAGATGTAAGTTCAAGCTACTCATCCACACCTACAAAGCTCTCCACAACACTGGTCCAGCTTACCTCAACCACCGACTCAACTTCTACCAACTCACCAGACACCTTTGACTTGCGTCTCAGGCAAGCATCAAGAAGACCAGAAGCGGAGGACACTCCTTCTCGTACCTCACAACCAAGACCTGGAAGGACCTCCCGAAATACCTTAGAATCTCCCCTTCCGTCATGGACTTCCAAAGGAAACTCAAGACGTGGCTCGTCCAGACGAAACAGGCTTGATCTCCTCCTCCCCCCTCTTGCCTGCCCTACTGAGCGCCTGGATACCCTCATGGGTGATTAGCCGCGCTCTAGGAATTCACATAACACAACATCATAGTTTTGTGCAGGGAAAGGTTAGTTTTATTTCAATAATCCTAGATCTCTGACTTACTCAGTGCTGTCATCTTCTACGTGGGACTTTCTGCATGAAGGATCAGAGATAAAATGCCTTCGATAAGATTAAAGTAATCAGTGAGTGTATTTTGTTACCGATCATTGCACAGACGTCCCGCTTTGAGGAGCTCCAACTTAATGTTTGGCGTAACAGTCAATAAATCAGGTACTGTAATGAATGACCTCTTAATCAGTGGTACCCTAGGTTAAAGGGTGAACAACAGCAGACTCATGGCAGATATGGTCAGTGCATTACCACACTAATTTGTCAAACAGTAAGTCCTCGGGTCAAGAAGATGTGAATGGACTTCTTGTAGAATGGAACGAATTACCCACCATCAACTGACCACTACCCGAAACACAGGCTGTGGTGGACTAGAGGTATACTTCTTCCATATATTTCTGAACTAATGCAACACTCACTTTTTAAGTGTCACCTTAAAAGAACATGAGGGGTGACAGATCCTGTACGACATGAGTGAGAGAAACTTTAGAATGTGGTAATGTTCAATCTACCTCTAAACTAGGGGCAGGTGGGGGTTGACTGAAGCTGGACTATTCAATACATTCCAGCAACGATGCACAGGTCTGCATCACCTTGAAAAAATGGGACGGGACTTCTTATTTGACTTATATCTGGGAGAATACGCAGAATGAGCAGATCAGCACTGACAACAGCACCAGGGGAAAACTGAGCTCAACTGACAGGTCACTCATTCATTTCATTCCACTCTGATGTGACTCAACTCGAAGAAGACAGGATGACATCAGTGAGAGACTATGCGGAATGAACCCGGGACCAGGATGCCGGACTCAACTCTTAGCTCATTCAGTACATTCCCAAGCTGATACGTCATACAGATAGACCCTCCTTGAAGGTAATAGGGAAAGACTTCCCTTGTGACGCCTGAGTGACCGAGCACAATGAGCCAGCCTTCAGCGCGCCATTATTAGGAGGGCATGCTGCGGTTCACAGAAGATAAACTCATTCTATTTACTACCACAAATACGTCAAGCCAAAAGTTACATATTGATGTTGACAGAGGTGAGCAGCTCCTTGGCAACTTTTTAGCCCACATATTGTCTTCTATGGCCAAAATGACCCATGGAGATCAAGAGAGCAGGAAGCTATATCCCAAAAAAATTATGGTGGTTGGCTTAACATTTTAAAATCAAAAGTCACTTGCTTTTCTAGTTTTCACCACAAGTTAAGTGCAGTAGAGTGGAGTGGCATAGAGTGTTGTAGAGTGGGGTGCCATTTAGTGGCGTAGAGTGGGGGGGGCGTAGAGTGACGGGGCATCGCGTGTTGTAGGGTAGAGTGGAGTAAAGTGTCATAGAATTGAGTGACGTAGAATGGAGTGGATTATCATAGAGTATAGTGTCACAGAGTGGAGTCAAGTTTTGTAAAGTGGAGGGGCGTAGAGTGGAGTTAAGTATAAAGTGGAGGAGCACAATGTCGTAGAGTGGAATAGAGTGGAGTGTCAGAGTGGCGTAGAGTGGAGTATCATATACTGGAGTGGAGGGTCGTGGAGTGCAGTGTCATGGGTAGAGTGTCATAGAGTGTCGTAGAATGGAGTAGAGTGTTGTTTAGTGGAGTAGAGTGTTCTAGAGTGTAGTAGTGTGTCACACAGAGGAGTAGTGTGTCGTGGAGGGGCGTAGAGTGGAGGACTGTAGAGTGGAGGGGTGCATAGTGTGGGGGCGCAGAGTGGAGGGGCAAAGAGTTGAGGGTTTAAAGTAAAGGGGCATAAAGTGGAGTGGCATTAAGTGGGGTGTCTTAGAGTGGAGTGCCATAGAGTGGAGTGTCGTAGAGTGGTGTGTCGTAGAGTTGAGTAAAATGGCATGGATGTAGTAGAGTCGAGAGACATAGATTGGCATAGAGTGTAGTGTCGTCGAGTGGAGTGGCGTCGAGTGGAGAGTCGTAGAGTGGAGTGTCATAGAATGTAGTATTGTGGAGTGGTGTAGAATGTCATAGAGTGGATTGGCGTACAGTAGAGTGTCATAGAGTGTCCTACAGTGGAGTATCATAGAGTGGAGTGTCGTGGAGTGGAATGAAGTGGCCTAGAATGAAGTGGTGTAGAGTGTTGTAGAGTAAAGTGGCACAGAGTGGAGTGGAGTGGCGTAGAGTGTCATAGAGGGTTGTGAAGCGAAGTAGAGTGGAGTGTCGCAGAGTGTCATAGAGTGGAGTGTCGTGGAGTAGAATGTCATAGAGTGAAGTGGCATAGTGTGGAGTAGAGTGAAGTGTTGTTAAGTGGAGTGGAGTGGCATAGACTGGAGAGGAGTAGAGTGGGGTTGAGTGGAGTAGAGTAGCTATACAGTTGGTGGTCAGCAATAGGCAAAATTGGCGCTCTAAGGTCTATCACAAGTACAAATCAGTAATGGCAGGTAATCTGACACGGTGCATAAGGTAGGGAAAAACCATCAGATCCTCACGTGTGTGGTCAGCAGACCACTATGCTATATATACAAATCCTCTGCACACGTTCAAAAGTACATACATAAAGTTACATAAAGTTAAATTTAACTTTTTCAGAAGCCAACTAGATAATGCCAGAAACAGACCAAAAAAACTTTTTGAACTGATCAAACTCCAATCCAACTATCTTCCCACCCTTCCGCCATCGCAGGCGCCTACGCTGCCAACTTGTGAAGTGTTTGCCTCTTTCTTCCTGGAAAAGACTACTAAGATCGAAAATGAGCTACGAGCTCTACAAAGCAGACAACCTACTTTCCCTTGCCAGACTAACCCTACTCCCCTCCCTCCACCTCTTCCTCTGCCCGCCATTGTTCCCTCTTCCAAAAATATCTCCTGCTGGAGCCAACCCACTCTACTCCAGCCTCTTCCAGACATAGGACTTTCACCCAAAAATAACGCTTGCTGGAACCAATTCACTCCCTATGATGATTGCTCTATTCTCAACTTGCTTACTACTCTGAAACCCTCTAACCACTTCAGTGACCCTCTACCCTCCAGCTTCTTCAATGAAATAAAAGGGTCCTTAGTCCCCCTCTGGACCAAAATAGTAAATGCCTCCCTACATCAAGGTATGATTCCGGAATGTCTGAAGGCAGGGCATGTTTCGCCCATTCTCAAAAAACCCACGGCTGACCAAGAGGACCTTAATAACTTTCGCCCGATCACTTGCATCCCAACTCTATCGAAGCTCCTTGAGAAATGTGTTCTTGCCAACTATGTAACCACATTGATCAATTCCAGCTCTTAGATCAATTCCAATCGGGTTTTCGCCAGGGTCATAGTACTGAAACGGCTATTACTCATATAGTAGATGACGCCCTAAAAATGCTTGATCGGAATGAAGCCTGCCTTCTAATCCTCCTGGACTTATCTTCAGCGTTTGATATGGTCAAGCATGATAACCTCCTTGAATTACTGGAACGAAGGATGGGTCTCTCTGGCCCGGTTTTAAATTGGTTTGCCTCCTTTCTCAACAACAGAACGCAAAGATTTAAAGTAAATCACTCCCTTTCCAACTCCTTGCCATCCACTCTTGGGGTTCCTCACGAATCTGCTCTCTCTCCCACGCTCTTCAACTTGTTCATGGAGCCTCTTACGGTTTTACTCAATTCTTCTAACATTCAGTATCACATGTATGCCGATGACACCCAACTTTACCTGAAAATCTCTTCCCCTGGCGACATCAAATCACTGAACTCTACCTTACTCAAAACTCAACACTGGCTGACTACCCAACATCTTAAGCTCAACTCCTCCAAAACGGAATTCCTCCTGATAGCACCAACCAAAAAGGCGGCCATCATCGCTGATTACTTGAAACACTTAACAGCTCTCAACTGTACCCCTCACATTATTGACTCGGCTAGTTCTCTTGGAATTATACTTGACAAGTCATTGAGCATGCAGGAACACATTAGTGCGGCCACCAAAGGGGCCAACTTCCACAGGTCTATTCTAAGAAAGATAAAACCCTTCCTCCCCCCTGACGACCTCAAGTCTGCTGTGCAAGCTCTAGTAATCTCCAGGCTACAGTATGGCTGTGCAACTCTATGTGGGCTACCCAGATACAAGTTGGCTCCGCTCAGGGCTTCCCTGAATTCAGCTGCAAGGCTCATCACAGGTGCCAGAAGAAATAGCCACATATCGCTGGTACTGAAATCTTTAAACTGGCTACCTTTGGAGGCTAAGATTGATCTCAAGATTGCGTGCATGACGCACAAGGCCCTTCACTTCAACACCCCGATGTACCTAGCCCAAAAACTGGAGCTCTCTGGCGGGAGCCGATCTTCTAGGAGTTCCACCACTCTGTTGCTGAAACCTCAAAAATTCCAGAAAAGAAAACTTATAACCGGGCGTTTTGGTATTGCCCCGAGAATCTGGAACTCCCTGCCTCGTCACATCAGACTGATTCCCTCTACGGCGTCTTTCAAAAAAGAAGTGAAAGCCCTGTGGATGAATGCCCTTGTTTGACGGCACATACCTCCATTGACTATTCCCACTCTGTTGGCTTGTGCTCAACTGCTGTTGGTTTGTTGCTCGTATATGCTACATTATTTCCTCCTGCATATTTTAATGTTCCTCTATCGTTTACAGTACCCTGCTTATCATTGTTATTGTTGTTTTACCTGCAACTCTGTTTTCACCTCAGTACAGCTGTAAAGCGCTCTGATACCCGCCTGGGTCACGTTCGCGCTATATAAAACTTTATAAATAAAATACATAAAATATCACAATGATACTTGTCTTTATATTTTCAGATGTCTTTAATTCAAGATCTTTAAGCCTTCTTAGCCAACACGTGTTTCGTCGCTGTTACAGGGGATTACCCCGCGACTTCTTCAGGGCTAAGGGAATATATAAACAGGTACTTGTTCGTGTATGCAATGGTAGTAAGAACCCTTTACTTTTCAAATTATTGACAAGGTAACTTTGGTGACATGTGTGAGTTTCAAAAAAGTGAATAGAACTGTGTGGAAATCCATGTGAACTGGTGTTGTACACGCTTCTCGTGCAACTTCTTTGTGCATCCATATATCAATGGGGGAAAGAAAGAACAAACAAAGCCCCCAATCGTTATGTTATCGCTATAAAACTTACTGGTACAGTTGGTGTTTGAGACTCCCTTATAGGAGTAATCCTGTGGTTGGCAAGGTGCGGGCATGCAATCATCCTGTTTAGGAATTAAAATCTATTTTGTTATATTCGTGGCGAAGTAGTGCTCCCTCATGCTGTCACTAAATAGTAAATACATGCTGACTATATTGTGTAAGCAAACATGTATCAAAGAACGTATTTTGTTATAATACGATACCTGAGGTCAGTTTCAAGTAGTCTCTAAGTAACAGAAAAGGGCACATCAGCTAAAGAGTAGCAGTGGGTACATTCTAATAAGGTGTACTAGGTACCATGAAGGATCCCCCTACCTTAATTCCGGTGTTAATTCCAACCCGGAAGGGGTTCCTATAAATTCTGCTCCTGGAGAGGTAGACCAATTAGTCTTGTGTCCGGAAAGCTAAAATTGCTTCCAAATATAAGTGAGTTTATTTTAGAAGACCTGCCCCATCCTAAGGTAAAATTAACATTATATGAGCATTTTTATCCCTTATTCCTCTGTCCCGTGTTGAGACTCTAGTAAGTCCGTTTTATTATTCCTTACCGGCAGTATTACGTAGAACCCTTCGGATCTCCAGGCCGTGGCGTGTTCGCCGTGCAAATCAGCAGTCAACAGCCGGCCACCCCGGGGTTGTCTTAAATAATGAAGCATGAGGGCGGACTAAGCCGATACTGAACCCATTTTGGGCGCCATCTTGGAGCGGTGTATCGGGACCCCTGGGGCACTGGAATCCCAGAACCCATTTTGGGCACCATCTTGGAGTGGTTATCGGGACCCCGGGTCACTGGAATCAATATTGTTGTGAACTGGCAGAATGTCGTTGGCAACTGGCTGGTGGAAAGCCCATAATATTAAACGCTATCTGCTAGTAATCTGTATCTGCAGGGGCACATGACAGCATTGCGGTGCACTACCAAACAAGTATGACATTTGTGGCAACGTGCATGCGGTGTTATATATAAGTACATCCTTGTAAAAAATTTCTCTTGATATCCAAGAGCTTTGTCGTACTGACCCGAACTAATCAACATGATAGTGTGTTTTGTGACATGTGACGTGTGACAAAGTGATAGTGAATATCGTGACATAACTGGGTGAACCTCATATTTAACTATAAATTCCTAGACTTGTTACGGACAGTGGCAGTCGGTCTCAATTCTCGCTAGTATCAGATCCAAAGCATTTTAGGAGCTGTATTGCAATGTGAAAGTGAATTCTGTGACATAGCTAGGTGGGGACAGTAGCATTTAGTCTCAGTTCCTTATTGTACATAGTCTACAACAGGTTAAGTATCGAGGTCTCAATTTCTCACTGTACATAGTCTACAACATGTTAAGTATCGAGTGCAAGTAAATCCCTTCATTAATACGGAAACAGTCATATATTCCAGCAGTATGTAGTCTACCAAAATAAATAGGGATGATGTTGGGAGTACTCTATAAACTGTGATGGTGTACATAGTCTACAACATGTTAAGTCTCGAGGTCTCAATTCCTCACAGTATATAGTCTATAGTAAGTTAAGTATCCAGTGCGAGTAAATCACTTCATTAATACAGAAACTGTCATGTATTGCAACAGTACGTAGTCTACCAAGAAAAGTAGGGATGATAATGGGCGTACTCCATAAACTGTGATGATGGCATGGCGTAAGCCAGCCAGTGTTTCAGTTCATTTGGACGTGGGTACGGGCTAATCCCCAAGGAAGTATTGAAGCTCATGGTCCGTGTTCAAGCCCTGTTCGACACTTTTAAGTCTCATAAACCATAGCGCCTCTTTCCTCCTGAGTGTTAATTCCCTATTACCTCCCCTTGGGTCTTTGGGTGTGACATCAAAACCATAAAAGGAGAACGTTCTATGTGTGCTCTGAGAATTACATTCAGCTATGTGTGTGGCTATCGGATATCTGCTGTCCCCTTGCTTTACAGCCCTCGGTTTCCCAATGCACTCTTTGAGGCTCCTGATGGTACTTCCAATGTATCTTAGACCACACTCACACTCAATAGCATATACTACATATTTTGTGTAAAAGGTGATGTTGTTGTCAATTTTGTACACCCTGTTGTTAGGTCCCCTAAATTATTTCTTTCTGTCAGTGTCCCATATGCACATGGAGCAGTGGCCGCATTTGAAAAAGCCCAAAGTGTGTTGGGTAAGCCAGTTTGGTGTTTGTTCCACTTTTGGGTAGCTAGGGCTGAGAATATTTTTTAGGCATTGTTAAGAGGAGTGGCGTGGAGTGGCATAGAGTGGAGTGGTGTAGAGTGGAGTGGCATAGACTGGAGAGGAGTAGAGTGGGGTTGAGTGGAGTAGAGTAGCGTTGAGTGGATTAGAGTAGAGTAGAGTGGAGTGGTGTAGAGTGTCATGGAGAGGCGTACAGTCACGTAGAGTGGCGCAGAGTGGAGTACAGTAGCATATGCATGGTGTGGTAGTGCACTGCCATTATAGACAGCACATTTTCAATTGAAATGACCATTACATTTGCACAGATATACAGTTTTACTGATAAAACTATACAGAGCTCAAACGATAATGTGGAAATTGGCATCACCTAGTGTATTGGTTTGTTTGGTCTTATTAAATATGTGTTTCCAGCACACTTCAGAACTACAATAAAATGTGCTCATTTGTGCTTTCCTACTTCTGACATATTCTGAAATATTTGCACAGCTCATTTACAGACATTTAAATGTTGTTGTGTGGTAGAAAAAGTCTTTCCTTGCACACCCCCAGACTGTCAGATAAATCCTCTAACTTTGAAGTCAGAGAGTGAAAAGTAAACATCAAGCTCCCCCAGAAGACAGAGCCTGACATTTGATCTCTGTCCGTGAATGCATGGCAAATGTGGCATGATAAGAACAAAATGTAAAGTCTGTTGTACAGAAAGCAAGCACTCGTGGAACAATACAGTAAACAGGATGTGCTCCACAGAAGGGACAAAGACTTTCTGAGCAGCCTAAAACAAATAAAGTCAGCAAATAGAGATGGCAAGCAAATGTGAGTTACAAACCACAAAGCCAATGGTAAGCAATGGGTGGATTTCTTTCTTAGACCAGCTTTCAGAAACCCCAAGAATGCTGTCTGGTAAGCTTTGAGCTAAAAAAAAGACCATATTTCCACTGTTGGTGGAAATCAATCTTAAGTTTGAATTTCTTTGGCAAGCGGAAATAGGGGTCTTATTTCCTTTGTTCCACCAAGAACACTTCTTGAAAGGAATGGCAGAGGCATAAATATTAAAAGTACTGTTCAGGCTTTAATTACATCCCACCAGGTATTTTTGGTCTGTGACTGTTGTGCGATATTTGGCATATGATTGTATTAAAAACTCGATCTGGTATTCGAACTTGTAGATCATTTAAAGGAATTATGTGCTGAATTTAAACTGATACTAATCCTTGAATTGTTACTATTTAAAGCTACACACTTCATGAAGTTTACCTATCACAGTGTCAGGACCATGAAAATAACAAGCATTGGCAAAGCCAATAGTTATGGCTTTGGTAAGTATGCTATGTTTTTTGAAAACCTATGCAATTTGAAAACAAACGGCAAACACATAAAAAAATAAAGTTAAAGGAGTGACCTGACATCCCAGGCACACCAGCTACTGGCGTACACTCCTTTTTAGGCAGTTGTGTTGATGTGATCAAGCAAAATGCTGTCATACAGTTCAATACAGCCAATAGATGAAGGGGGCTGACCCACTGCCACATGCTATGCGTTGGTGAGCCAAAGTGAAATAAGAGTGCCACTTGAATATACCAGTGGATGAAGAGGACTGACCTAAAATCAAATGCATGTGTGCATATATATGCAGGTACTTTAATATTAATTATTAAAAAAATTAAAGAAGTCGGCAGAACCTAAAATTGCCTCAAATCTTGCGAAGGATTATGCAATGAAAGAACATTTTGAGAGTTGGTGTATGCTCAGAATCCAACCTATAATTTTATTGAAGAAACCCTTCCAGCTCCATTAATTAAGAAATTGAATTGTGTCAGACAAAAGAGACTTTGACCTTACCAGAAAGAGCTCATGCAAGACGTTCAAGGGCAAACAAGTGGAAAATGGCGCTAAAGTTGGCAAACTTTTTATTTAAAGTTTTGGCTGGAAATGCTGCTTTTAGACAACGTTTGCTATTCCCTGTCACATGACTCCTGGCTATCATCATATTAGAGGTTCAATTGCTGATTATTTAGCTCCTCACAAATACAAGAGCCGAGAAGTCCTGCTTCACTAAGCTTGATGATGACCAGCCGAAGACGACACAGGTGAGCAGAATGGGTGCAGGTCACCTACTGGCACACTTTTTTTTATTAAAAGAATGTACAGTTTCAAACCTTCAACAAGTACAGAAAAATACAAAAATATGAAAAAAAACACCTGTGCTAAGTACCTGTGTAAATGAAGCCCTTCATTTCTTCACTGACATCTCACACACAGCTCCTGCAAATCAAGGGTTTTTGTCCTAGACTCAAGTCACAGGCAAACAAGGTGTGTTTATGCTTTTTTGTGAAGAACATCTACCTTTAAGCTTCAGTGACTGAGTTGACATTAATTTCAGAGTATCCGGGTTGTGTAACTTGAAACAAAACAAAGCATCTGATTGAAGCATGTTTGTCAATGAGGTACCAAGAGAAGTGAACTCTCTCTGGTGAAACAGGGACGGGCTCTGCTCGCTCCCTTATTCTAGAGGTGCCCTGGAGTCAGCCACAAAAATGTGCACTGGTCTTAAGGAACAGAAAGGCTTTTATCGCCACTGAGACTGCAATGCAGATGGTATATAGACGTGGGAAACAAACAGGTGTCAATGAGGGAAGTGATGAGGAAAAACCTACTGACCAAACATGAAACAAGGAACCTGGCTGTCTGTCCCATCCCTAGCACATGCATGTCTGAGTAAGGGGTTTGTGTAGTCAAAGCATGCTTGACCCGCAGTGCACTGCCACGAATGCTGAGGGCACTTTGTGTACAGGAGGTAAAATGAGTCTGGTTGCAGGGTACTTCGACAATGGGTCATTCACTTGGTAGCCACTTTGAAAACCTGAGATTCACTCTAGCGCGTTTAAGTACAACAGAGGACACATGTAAAGCAGCCATATTATCAGTTCAGTTTGATCTGTGTTCAAAGTTCGACTTTCTTTTACTTTTTCTTACAAGACTCTGTGTATGCAATGAAAATACGGTATAAGGCAGTGTATGTATCTGTAAACCTTCCATAGAAGGGAACAAAGTCTGCCAAGAGAAGGGAAGAAAGGTCATAGCTTCAGAAAAATGTTAAGTTTCTTTATGACTTTAAAGGCAAATGCCCAGAAGTAACAACTTGAGAGTAGAGCATTCTAGTGATGGAAGCTGTCTGCAACATTATCCAGTCATCATTTTGTATTTATGCCTAGCTACCTACTGTGTCGATCAAGCTAACCAAGGCAGAGTCTAATCAACCACAGACCCAGTCATAGTATACCAACTGAGACACATCCATATGTAAGTAAGTAAGTCCGTTTTTATATAGCGCAGCTACTCACTCACCCTTACGGGTCTCAAGGCGCTGGGGGCCGGAGTGGAAATTAAGTGAGCTATTGCCCAGAGTCACATGGTGCTGAGCTGCCGCCGGAGCCAGGGATCGAACCGTGAACCCTGTGCTCCGAAGTCAGCTGCCCTGGCCGCTGCACCACACCTCTCCACTCCATCCAGTCACTAACCCATTCAACCAACCATCACCCAAATTCACAAAGAGTATATCCACACAGCCACCCACCCATGTCTCTGTCTGTCATTATGTCCAAGCATCTGCCCATCTAAAGAAATATATGCTGGGAGCCAAAGCTTGCCATCAAGAGCAACCTCATAACATATTCTTTTTTTTTGTTAGATTTCAGCATCTGCCTGGTTCTGCTGTCTCTCCCAATATACATCACTGTCTTGAGTTGCCCCCACCAGCAGACAGAACCCTGCTGGGCTCTGCTCGACATCCATGACAAAATAACTGGTCCCCTCATTATGTTATATGCAAACAATGATAAAGAAGAATGTATAGAGGTGTCACTGCGAACAATCAGGAAGCAAACCTTTGACACCAAGCAGCAGGCAGATAATAAGGCCCCACGGCTGACAACAAATGAGACTACACTTAATTTGCTGTGCAGCGTTCATATAATTGGATAAATTTGGTGCAGGCAAGAGAAAAAGACAGCTCGGATATGGTAGTGATGAATTAGGGGTCCTCTGTCAAGCTCAAATCACATTAATCAAAAAGCCAAAGCTCAGAGACTCAATTTGTCTTACCAATATTACCCGCTCCTGACTCCTTTGATAAATAGCGCGGCATCCAGGCTTATTTTTGTTCCTGCACCTCAAATATTTCAGCATCCATGCAGGCCGCCTCCACATACAGACTCTTTATGATGTGTTCATTAATATGTGTCAGCGTTAGAGAATAAGCTCTAGAAGGCATAATTCACGTCCTCATTCCGGCGCCATCATCCGTAGCCGGCCTTCCAAACCTATAATAACATGCTTATGTGGAGCCAAGTACCCCTGGGTTAATAAACACTGTACACAACTGGTGTTCATAAGATTCAACTCAATGGTCTTCAACCTATTGACCTCGGAAGGACTCCTGCCTCAGTCAATCCGCAAGGTTTGAGACTTGTAGCATGGAGGATCCTGGCAGCAGGTAAATTAATCTGCTGAACCACTGAATCAAAGTGAGAGATGACAACTATCATCTATGACAATAAATAGAGTGCTTTTCTGGTTAGTTAATAAATCTATAATTTGACCATTAACATTTGGCAGCTTCCAAGCTACATTTCCGTCCTGCAAATTTCAATGTCTCAGACCATTGTCAAATTATCAGCTCTCCCTTATCGCCACCAATGAACAAGAACCTGTGAGGATTTAAGAAGTTTTAAAAACATTGTGAGAAAGTAAATTGCTTCTTTGGTGGGGCTGTGGCTAGAGGGGTTCAGTGGGGTAACGAAACTTGAGGTGGCCCCCCTGCAAGGCACACAGAGGGCCCCCCCCTCCGGACTCAATCAGGAGCTTCCACGTCAGCGTACTGTGCTAAGTGGGCCCCCTGGAGCTCTGGGACCCAGCATCGCAGGGGCCTATGTTACGCCACTGGAGGGGTTCCGACTGGCTCCAATATGGCGATATATATTTTGGGGCTGATTTAATGTTAGGGCGACACTGTACTTTGTTGTAAAGAAGTACCCTGTCCTCCAAACACTTGGCCCACCCGCCCCATTTAAAGTTGGGTAGATCGTACGTATTCTGTTGACAGAGCCCCTGTTTGCTCTGTCGGCGGAATACTTCCCTTGACGGGCTGTAATATCACATTGAACCCAGGAGAAACAAATTTGACCGGTTTAACATAGGGACCTGGATTTCAGATGCACAGTGATCAGACTCAGATCCACTCTCTGGAAAAACTCAGTTCCACTTCTCTGTGAAAAGTTGAGTTGGGAGTCACAAGAACATTGCATAGCCTAGATGTGCAGTGGACGAAGAGCAGATGACTTCTCTTCAATGGTCTAAAATCTAAAATGCATCTCCTGGCGAAAAACCCCAAGCCTCACTCACAATCCTATGCTGCCCACTTCAGGAAAATCCCTACACATGTGTACACCATCAGAAAAGTGGGAACTTAGGGGCTCATTATGATGGCGGAAGGACCGCCACTTCCGGGCCGGCGGTGGCGGTCCTTCCGCCATCATACAGAAAATTCCCACCGCCAAATTAGGATGGCGGTTGGAATCACAATGGTTCCGCGGCGGACGGAAAGTCCATCCGCCATGGTTCCGCAAGGCGGTCCTTTTCCGGCCGCCTTGCGGAACCCGGAACAAGGGCAACATTGCGGCGGTGCCGTGCAGGCACCGCTGTAGGGATTACGGTATCCCTTTCTGCCTGTCTTTTTGCGGCGGATATCCCGCCGCAAAAAGACAGGGGTAGACTGGCTTTGGGGGCCCGTTGCGGGCCCCCTCTGTGGGGGAGGGGTGCACTGGGGGGGGTACCATGCACCAAGTGGCAGGCACCGCGTGGTGCCTGCCACGTGGTGCAGGGAAATGCGGTGCATGCACCTTTATCATTGCGGACGGTACTGCAGCCAGCAGCACCGCCCGCAATGATGAAGGCCCAGGATGCGCCCGCCAGTATGGCAGGCACATCCTAATAGCAGTGGTGGGACCGCCGCATGTCTGGCGGGCGGTCCCAAACACCGCTATGGTGGCGGGCGGACCAAGTCCACCCGCCATCATAATGAGCCCCTTAATTTTTCATTTTTATAGTTCCCTACTTTTAATCCTACGTGTGAGTACTCTGGTGGATGGGCAGCAGCCTCCTTTAAGAGTAAAGAAGAAGATGATTTTAGCATTTTTCTGTGCACGCAATTACAAGTGCCATAAGACTGGTGGTACTATAAGCATAAATAACATAACATAACACAGCATATGTATTTGTAAAGAACGCGTTCACCCAAAAGAGCATCTTCGTAGGGAATAACAGATGTTTATTTTGCCCAATTTAAAGGTACTCATTTTATCAACCTCCGAAGGCTCATACCTTCATGACTTTTAATGCTCAGCTTTATTTGTTGCAGCTTTAAACAACTGTACTGGCTTCTAAGTCAGGCTAACAATGGAATCAGAATAAAGGGCTTAGGCGTAACCTGCATAGAAGCCTTTGCAAAGCGTCTGCTACCCAGATGTGTCCACTTAAAACCATGTGCATTCTGCTTGTATATTACTGGCGACAGAGAGATAGGTGGCTGTCTTGTTGTTCCTGGGGTTAAGCCACGGAATGGCCCACTGATACATTTTAGGCAAGAAATCAAAGCTCTCCTACACTTCTACTCTAATGACACTCAGCTTTATATGCAAATGTCTTCCACAGAGGACACTGTGCACCTAGCTGAGACAGCAGAAAAAGTCCACACCACGATGACGTTGTACTTATCTCAAACTAAACTCATCAATAAGAGAATTGCTATTAATTTCCACACCCCAAAACGTCCTACCCCTCTGTTCAAAGCTGCCTAAGTGCACTAGATACACTAGTGAACAGCCCTTCCATTAATGAGGAATTAAACACTTTCTTCCAAAAGAATTTAAGTCCAAACATTGGCTCTTTCATGGGATTGCTCTCCACTCTGGAATCCCAGCTACACTCTTCCCCTCAAAGCAGCCATGACTGGTCATCAGCTCCGGAAAGTTCGACAAATCACCCCAACCCTGAGATAACTTGACTGACTTCTAACTGAAGCCAGGTGTTCAGTTGACCTGTCTCATCCACAAAGTCATAAATGCGGGAACCGGAATTACCTAGCTCACATACTGATAAAATTACCTAGCCCACAACTGGCGACAAGCATTGACAAAAGAGTTTAAACACCCCCTACCATTCAGTCTTTTCCAGATTGCGTTCTCGCATTATGGAACTCCAACCGTCCCATTATCAGAATGATTCCCTTGAAAAAAGTCTTCAAAAGTGTGTCAACCTGTCTACTGTTCCAACAGCACCTCAACAATTCCTATATTCTCCCATGGTCTCCTGACATCTAAGCTCACTAAAAGAATACTCTCTCGTCACCCCTTCACAAACTCATTGCAATTCCAAAGACTTTAAATTACCATTCTCCGCCCTGGTGCACCCCACTGTACTTTCCCCTAGAAGCTCATGCACATAAGACTTTGGTGGAGTTTGTGCCTCTTGCTTCACCTGCTGTAATCAATTTCACTGTGTAGAGCCTAATCTATAAAATAAATAAACAAGAGCAAGGGCATCTTCAATTGAGGACGTTGCCTTAGATCTGATGATTCCAGTAGACCTCTACATACAACCACGAGGCCGGATTCACGAAACGTTAATATCAGTGGGTGCGACTTATTCTTGCAGTGCTACTCTCTTATTTTGAATCTAAATATAAGGCAGGAGTGTGCATGTCTTTATTCTGGCTAATGCTTTTATTTACGAAGTGCTGCAACAGTATAGCTCAGCTGAACCTTTCAGTCGGGTCCCATAGCCTCTTTTTTGATCATCCCTTCCACATCGCAAGCATTTAAGGCTAAGCACCCTAGAAGGGATTTAAGCTTGTATCTTGGGAGGGTATACTGTATAGCAACCCTATACCGTATTTTGCGAAGAATTGATAGTGATTGGTTCGACAAAACTGTTGGCCATTCACTGAATAACAAACTATTTCAAGGAACTTACTAGTCCTTACTAGCTTTCACGCACTGTCATTGCAGCGAGCCTCTGGTCAGTCCCCGTGGCCACCAGTTACAGCCATCGTCTTAGCTTGGTATACTCTTGTACTAAAACACATAACAGTTCACTAGCCCAAAACACACACAGGCTAGACTGCATAAGCTACATGGGTGCTTTTTTTCTTCTATGATAATTTGCATTGAGTTACTGTTTGGTGGTACTGTGAGGATGGGCTATTCTGCTTCATTTTACTACATTTCTTTTTGCAAAGCGTAGTGGTATTTTGCAGTAGCAAAAATCAGAGGAGCCATTAAATGAAAAGTGGTGCAACTTAAGACTTTAGTAACACCTATGTCTGTTCTTATGTTAAACCTTTTGCAGATATTTACTAACCTTCCCTTCCCAAACAGGTTTCATTTATGGCTGTCGTAAGGAATTGTCTTATGAATATGCGATTCAGTAAACCTGCACAACTGTTTTCCTACCGCTATGATGGCATATTGTGCTCACTGAGTTAATAACGTCAACTTAGAGCTGTGAAATTTGACATATTTCTAAATTATCTTTAGACACCTTTCCTTCTGTCACTTAAAAATATGTTTACCCAGCAGGTCCATTAAAATCCACCCCAGTGAAAAATGGGGTGACTGGTGCTCCTTCGCCCACTTTGTGTGGCAGTCATATCTGGACCCTTCAGCTGCAATTTAATGTTGAATGTAAGTGTGGAAAAAGCACTTACACATGTTTGTAAAGACCAAAATAGTTACACTCGAGACGGTGCGCACCACACTTGGATGGGATTTCCATGATCACTTCCCTGACAGACCATTGGGGAATGGGGATGCTCACAAGAGAAACTCAAGAGAAAACGTAAGTGCCTAAGATACACACACAGGCATAGATGTGGGTGCTACTAGTTCCTTGATGTACATATTTTACTATTTTTGGAACTACAGTGTAACTGACATGAAACTGCTCCAATTTTAAGGCACAAGCCAATCGCACATATTTTTAGGCCAATTGTTCTAATTGAGCCTTAGTCTTCATGCATGTGAATTAGCACAGCAGCGCCTTGACACGGCCATGTGCATAGGGTACTGTACTCTACAGGTGTGGCTATACACTCACCCTAACAGACAACATTTTTGTTATGCAAAAGAAACTACTGCACAGAGAAAAGGAGCAAAACAGGACACCATTTGCTTATTTGCACTGTGGGGCTAATAGCACCTCGTGCGAATGAGCAAGTATAGTGCCACTTGGGCAAGTGTACATACTTTGGTCCATGTACTTGTAGGACTTTCTTAAAGAGAGACCTCATGTTCTTAACAACAGGTTTTGCGCCTTTTGCAGGACAATACAAGATTTCAAGGAATGTTTTGAATTTACCAACCAACACAGAAGTGATAACATCAGGCAGCAATGCACAAGTTTGTGCAGACTTGTCAACCATTCACAATCCTTATCCCGTAATTGTTTCCGCATCTTATAATTAACACAGCTCTTAAACATCCCTAAAGCCCGTGTAATCCCCTGAATGAGAGTCCACAACGGGGGACGTGAATCCTCAACCCAAGGAGGCGCATAAAGTGCCAGCCCTCGGGGAAGGCAGGCACCGCCCAGGATCAGTGAGGAGTTCAGTGGAGAAGCAGGTTTAAGGAACAACAGGGAGAACCCCCTTTAAATGAGCGGGAATCGGTGGGATCTGGGGTAGGGCTGCAATTTATGAAAATAGACTGAATTAAGGTTTGTAGCATTAAATCCGAATTTCGAGTTCAAGTGACCGGGTGAAACCTTTTCAGATTTTTAAACAAAAGAAGAACATTACTCTTTGGTCCACAATGGACGAATCCACGCCTGATTTTTAGGATAACCACAGACAATGTAAGTGATTCCCATTAGGGCCCAATTACAAGGGGGCGATTGCGTGGGCAAATTGTGCGCCTCCTAATTACCACTTGTGCAGGGTACAGTAATTAGCGGGTGTTCAGTTTACACACGATTATGGGTTGCAAACCTCAGAATGAGGGATAGCGCACTTGTGTCTAGTGTTTAGCCTCTTGGTGCTTTACTCAGGGTCACTCTACATAAATTCATCCCACGTCAACATCTTGAACGTCTGGCATGTATTCGATTCACTGGTCCATTAGTGGACAACCCAGATGTAAAAGATCTTTGGTGACAGTTGTGAGAAGATGCTAATAAACACTCCTGTGGGAAACACAACACATAAAAGGGAAGCAACCAAAATGTCCTAAAGAATCTGATATTTTACAAAATATGAAATAGAACGACTATTGATAGAACAATCTGATCTTAGGAAATAGTGTGACCTTCTTGTTGTGCCCATAATGAAACTGGAGATCAGCCTTGCTTTTTGTCATGTTAATTCTTTACATTAGGTAAGTGAATTAGCAGAGAAAGTTTTTTCGGGGTAGGCCAAAAATGGTAGTAGAAAGTGCCCTTAAAATGTATGGATACATACATATTAAATGCAGATAAGGGCCATTAGGTCAATCTAGCCTGAAAAAAGCCTTACAATTACTCTACCAGCTGCAGCTCCCAAACTATGCCTAGTTTCCAGCCAAGGTCTATCTAAGGTCTACAGGTAGGATATGTGCACTGAAATTGAATTGTGCTGCACAGAGTTAACTCCTTCTCCGTTTTTACAATTTACAGCTATCCCTCAAGGGTTGTGTAATGGGATGTTCGAGCCACAAAAACTGCCTTCTACAATGTTGTAGATGGCAGTGGTTTTAAATTTAAGGTGATGATAGGTAATATCAAAAAGAAGTGCTACGTTTTTGGTTAAGACTGATGTGTACAAATGTAACCGATAAAAAATACACCTTCTATTAAAGTTGGTTTTAGGCTATGCTTCGTCATTGCCAACGATTTGGGTGCCTTCACCTTATTTCAGCTGAAGCTATTTTAAGAAAACATTTTTCTTCGTCTCAACAAACCTGGGTGCAAATTGAGCAGGTCCGGTGTTGCAGCCACCTTGACCCTACAAAAAAGCGCTCATATTCGTCTATAGTTCAGATCACAGGAGTCAGATATTTGCTTGGAGATTCTGCTTGGTTTGACCATAAGCACTCCACGTGCTCCGCTTGTAAAATTACTGTATTTATTTTTTATAAGGCACAAAACAAAACTCTAATATTAAGGATTGAAGGAAAGCTGAGCTCCAGCACGTGTTTCCACAGGTGGTATTTACCCTTCCTTGGTGTTTGACCTTTCTAGGCATGTTTTTGTGGGTAACCCTCTAAATTGGCTTTGTGATGCCCACTTACATCTCACATAAAAGGTCTTCCCATAGGTCCTGCCATTAATACGCTATCGAGATCTTACTTTAATGCAATTGTACTAACTGCATTTCTACAGACACTTTAAGGGTTGTGTTTGCTTTTGTGTATTAGTAGCTTGTAACGTGCACACCACAAACATAATTAAGTGGAGCCTACTAGACAGTGCATGACTAGACTGTTACGAAGCAAATTGTGGCTTAGCAACGACCAAGAGGGGCTCGGAGCCCACCCATTGCTTCTCATTGGGTGGCTTTCCTTGTCACTCTCATTTGCCTTCTTCTTATCCCTGCCCCACATTATCGATCTTGCGTTTGTCCCTCCCATGGAGCATTGCCTCTTAATCTGTTTGATTAATTTGAACCTCCGTTTCCACTGCTCGCATTTCAAGCACAACTTTATATTTTTGTTTTGAGCACTCCATCAGAGTGAATGTGTTTTCCAGCTGTCACCCTCGTGGACTTTCCTCCCCCTGCGTTGCTCTCTTTTATCCACCTCACCCCTCTTGTGCTCACCAGTGTGCTTCTCCCCATTGCCTCCACCCACCCACCCGCACACTTTGTGTTGCTTAAGCGACCAGGTCTGCCATCCCACAAGTTGTTTTCATATCCGTGCCGTCACATCACCCTTCTCGGGCATTTCTCACCCATCCCCTCCCCTGTGTTCATTCTGGTTCCTCCATTGCTTCCGTTCCCCTTGCACCCTTTGGGCTCACTTTAGAAAAAGAAACGCTTTTGCACATGTTCTTTTTTAGGTCTCGGCCTGCACCAGCGCTTGCGCTGGTCTGGCCGAGAGTTTTAGTAAGCGGGTTTTGGAAGTGCAAACCCACTGGCTTTCGGCTGGCGACCAGCTTGCGTTCACGATGGCGTGCACGCGCGCAGCTGCCATCTGGGTTTCCTATCTCTTCCTCATTTCCTCGTCATGGCTCATTAACTCTCTGGACTCTGATGTTTCAATCGCAGCAGCAGCTCACATTACCAACTGACGGCCCTGGACCACAGTCACATGAAAAACAACAGCGATTAGCATTGAAATGCAAGCTTTTTTTTGTCTAGTTAGAAATATTGCTTCGGTGGGTTGATTTCACCTTATATCGCTATTTGTTTTATATTGGGAGTCACAGCCTAATTACCAGTATTTTTGTCTCACTCAGTTTTTTTATTATATTTATTCGCGCAAAGCACAAAGCTATATTTAAGGTTACTTTTTCCGCGTCACTTCTTCACTCTATTTAAACTCCACCCCCCCACTCTTATTGTCTCTCTCCTTCTCTCTCTCTCCCCTCTCTAATTCTCTCTCTACTTAATTAACTCTCCCCTCTCTATCTTTTTAGCCTTTCATTCTCTCTCACCCCTTTATCTGTTTCTCTTTCAAACTCCTTCATTCACTCTCTCTCCCCTTCTTTCTCTCTCTCTATCCCGCTCCACTCTATTCTATGTACACCCTTTCTCTCTCTTTCTCTGTCACCACCCTCTCTAATTGGGCATTATATCTTCACTCTATCTCTCACTCGGCAACACCACAGCATCACTCAGCATCACCACAGCATCACTCAGCGCAACCACAGCATCAATTAGAGCCAGCACAGCATCAATTAGAGCCAGCACAGCATCACTCAGCACCAACACAACATCTCTCAACGCCATCACAGCATCACTCAACGCCATCACAGCATCACTCAGTGCAACCACAGCATTACTCAGCACAACCACAGCATCACTTAGCGCCACAACAGCATCACTCAGCGCCACCACAGCATTACTCAGCAGCACCACAACATCACTCCGAGCCACCACAGCATCACTCAGCACCACCATAGCTTCACTCAGCGACACCACATCATCACTCAGGGCCAACACTGCATCACTCAGCACCACCACAGGATGACTCAGCACCACCACAGGATGACTCAGCACCACCACAGGATGACTCAGCACCACCACAGCATCGCTCAGCACCACCACAGCATCGCTCAGCGCCACCACAGCATCGCTCAGCGCCACCACAGCATCTCTCAGCGCCACCACAGCATCACTCAGCTCCACCACAGCATCACTCAGCGCCACCACAGCATCACTCAGCGCAACCACAGCATCACTCAGCGCCACCACAGCATCACTCAGGGCCACCACAGCATCACTCAGGGCCACCACAGCATCACTCAGGGCCACCACAGCATCACTCGGGGCCACCACAGCATCACTCAGGGCCACCAGAGCATCACTCAGGGCCACCAGAGCATCACTCGGCACCACCAGAGCATCACTCGGCGCCACCACAGCATCACTCTGCGCCACCACAGCATCACTCGGCGCCACCACAGCATCACTCGACGCCACTACAGCATCACTCGGCACCACCACAGCATCACTCGGCACCACCACAGCATCACTCGGCACCACCACAGCATCACTCAGCGCCACCACAGCATCACTCGGCGCCACCACAGCATCACTCAGCGCCACCACAGCATCACTCAGCGCCACCACAGCATCACTCAGAACTACCACAGCATCACTCAGTGCCACAACAATATCACTCAGCAACACCACAGCATCACTCAGCGCCACCACAGCATCACTCAGCGCCACCACAGCATCACTCAGCACCGTCACAGCATCACTCAGCGTCGCCACAGCATCACTCAGCGCCGCCACAGCATCACTCAGCGCCGCCACAGCATCACTCAGCGCCGCCACAGCATCATTCAGGGCCACCACAGCATCGCTCAGCACCACCACAGCATCGCTCAGCATCACCACAGCATCATTCAGCACCACCACAGCATCATTCAGCACCACCACAGCATCACTCAGGGGCACCACAGCATCACTCAGGGCACCACAGCATCACTCAGGGCCACCACAGCATCACTCAGCACCACCACAGCATCACTCAGCGCCAAGACAATATCACTCAGCACCACCACAGCATCACTCAGCACCACAGCAGTATCACTCAGAAAGACCTGAGTATCATTCAGCATCACCTCAGCATCGTCTCCGCAACAGTCACCACCACCACCACTACCACCTCAGCATCACTCAGCACCACCTCAGCCTGCTCTCGGAATCTGGCATCTGTTGATTCTCCCTAGCGTCTGGCCGCTGCTAGTGTTATAATACAGGTACTAGTTCCCAACCTTCACCCTCCGATTGTTTATGCCCCCTCAAAAAAAAAGCTTTAACAAACAACCATTGCAATAGGCAGAAACAAGTTGCCAGCATTGCAAGAACAAAAGAAAACTGAGGACATTTTTTATTGTAAATACTTTTTTAAATATGGTCGTTCAGTTTTACATAATGCCTTCTTGGTCATATATAAAGTAACAAAAATGCTTCTGACACTTTTTATTATAACTTTTCAGCATGCTGCACAGCAGCCACACTTCTCTACAGCACAGCTTGAAGACATTGGCAAAGTCAATAGCTCTGGCTAAACACTTATAAGGCCCCAAAGGCGAGACCTATTGGCTATGCCAATGCTTGTTTTTTTAGTAACTAAAGAGGTTAAAAAGCACCCACGTCATTTTATAGGCACAAGCATACAAAATGATACAGGGTCCATGCCAAAGGCTTTTGTCTTGTTTGTTTTTGTAACTTTAACCACACTGCACAGCATGTCGTGGCTAAAAACCATTGGCAAGGCCGATAGGTCACGAAGGCACGACCTATTGGCTTAGCCAATGCCTGTTTTTCTAGGTGTGGACAAAAGCATGAGACAGTCCACTGGAACACCAGGAGCATAGTTCTTACATTTGATCAAGTCGGGTTTCCATGGGCAGCCAAGAAGGAAGACAACTAGCTCTCCTGGTGCTCTGCATCTCGTGCTACTGAGAACAGGATTGGAGGCTGCAGAAGAGTAAATGCCCATGTTAAGTATTGTTGACATGTGACACATATGTTATGTTAGGAGATTTGTAGAATGACTGTCCCGGCAATGGGACGTCCCAGCGCTAATTGCCAGGAGACATATGCCACATAGGACTAACCAGAGATTTTCCTACATGGACCCTTGCTTATTTTAAAAATGTCTAAGCACATTACATTATAAAGGCATTGGCAGCAACTGATTTATTCCAAAGCCCGACCAGACCACTAATAAACACTAATAAACCCTAAGGTCACAATATCTTGTTGGTCATGACAACACTGACCCCTTTTATGTTCGCATATGTCAGAGGTCTTCAAACTGTGGTGTGCTCCTATCTTCTCCCCCTGCCGCCTACCCAACCATTGGCTAATATGGCTAAAATGACTAAAAGGAGAGAAAAAATATATAAATCCACCCTCCTGAAGTAATTGAAAGAAAAGGTAATGGCGAAAATTATGTCCAGGAGGAGATTCTTATTTTTGTTATAGCTTGTGATAAAATGGTTTCAGAACTTTTGATAGCTACTTCCCAAGGAGAGTAATGTGGTATATTTTTATTATCTTTTGCATTTAGATTTATTGCATTTGAAAACAGTTTTTTTTAAGGTAGAGCTTTTCCTATAGATGCTGAAGAATTTCGAAGTAATAGTTTTGCCCTCTATGTTTCAAACTCAATGGCTTTAAAAGTTTCACATTTCCAACCTAGACTCTACTGTAGCCAGCACTCAATAAACAAGCTTATAAACAACAAGCAAAGAGGACAAGCATTGGGAAAGCCAATAGGTCTCCTTTTGGCTTTGCTGGTATTTTTTTAGCCTTGCTGTACAGCCTTGCGGTTGCTGTGCAATATGGCTTAAAAGTAACCAAGCACTGGCAAGGCCAATAGGTCTGGCATTGGCAGGAGCCTTATGACAATTCCTGTTTTGTTTTGTCACGGTTTTTGTACAACTTTATTGTTCAAGAAGCTGTTAGACGTTCATCAATCAAAAAAAAAAAACACTGGCTAAAGGCAAAAAAAATTCTGGTCTAAAAAAAGCAGACATTTATGATTTTTACTCCCTGGCGCGGAAATGAACTACTTTTTGTGAGGATGTGTTCCTTGGGAAAGGGAACCATGCCCTAAAGAACAGTGAAGTCAGACAATTGCTGAAATGGGCTGACACACTGCCCCTTAATGCATGATGGAGTAGGTGGAAGACTACTGGATGAAATCTGGCTTAAAAAACCCCTATAAGTAAGTATGTCGTACACATAATTTTAGTAAAATCAAAAGGTCTTGGCTAACACCAACCCAAAAAATCCAATTGGTTTGCTATTGGCTGCTAGAGGACTTGAAAGAAAGAAGACAAGAAAGAAAAGAAAGAAAGAAAAACAGGGTTGCAAAGATAGATAGAGCACACTGATTAGCTTATATTCAGAGTTCATATGAGCTGAAGGCAAGCAGGAAAGAAGGCAAGAAAGGAAAGAAGGAAACAAAGAAGGTGATTAAGGAAGAAAGAAAAACAAGGAAAGAAGGAAAAAAGACAGAAGGAAAGACAGAAGGGGAAAAGAAAAAAGGAGAAAAGAAGGGAGAAAAGAAGGGAGAAAAGAAGGGAGGAAAGAAAAAAGAATGAAGGAAAAAAGAAGGGAAGAAATAATGAAGGAAAGAACAAAGGAAAAAGAAGAAAAGGAGAAGGAAAAAGAAGTAAAGAGAGTAAAGAAGAAAAAAGATAAAAAAGAGGAAAGAAAGAAAGACGTCAAAAAGAAGGAAAATGAAAGAAAAATTTGAAGGAGAAAAGACTGACAAATGAAAAGAAGAAATAATAAAGAATAGAAAGAAAGAAGAAAGCAAAAGGAAAAATGGAGAAAGGAAAAAAAAGAAAAAGAATGAAAGAAAGAAAGAAAGAAAAAGGAAGGAAGAAAGGCTTGCAAAGATAGACAGAGCACACAGATTAGAATACATCTTTAAAGTTCATGTGAGCTGATGTGAAGTAGCTGCAGTCAGATAAACAATGCCATTTCAAAATAATTTACAACAGCATTAGCAGTAGATGAGATCTGATAAAGCTGGAATGTGCCCTGTTATTGCATTGAAAGCACTCTGCTATCTATCACATTAGGATCCAAACACAAAGACAACACTAAAGTAATAAACAAAAATCCTGGCACTGAAGGGAACTACCTTGTGTGTATATGTGCTCCTTCTGAAAGAGCAAAATTTAGCCACTCAAACTAAAGTTAGCTAGTGGCATAAGTGGGCTGAACCATTGCCCCAGCTGTATGTTGTAGTGGGAGGAAGCAAAATGTGAACGACACAACAGCAGATCAATGGAGGAGGAAAGGTGGCTGAAAGCCCCTTTAAGTAAGTATATTACACATATAATTTTAGTAAAATGAAAAAGTCTTGGCTAATGCCAGACCTAAAAAAGAAGAAACAACGTTGCATGTGCTGCATTATTTTGTATGAGCATGCATGCATTTCAACATGCATGTGCATGCCTAGAAATGGACACAGGCAAAATGTGCTCTTTAATAAACTAGAGCAAAAGCACTTTTAAAAAATGTAAATCAATGAGCGGGTTGCAGGAGTGTGTTGGCGCGAGTGGGGGTTGAGTGGTTAAGCAAAACAGGGGTGAGTACACTGGCGAAAGAGTAACATGGACATGGGGTAGAAGCACACAGGCAAAAGAAAGCAACACGTGCAGGTGGGGAGAGACTCATCTGTGAGAGAGAGAGCAGTGAGGGAGACAGCTGGAAAACACATGCACTTGCACAGAGTGCTTAAACAAAAAGAAAAATCAAGCAAAAAAAGAGTGTCTGTAAAACCCAATAGGCCTGCAAGCCACTGTATTTTCTTGGTAAGCCCACAGTATGTCTTTAGCAACCAGACAGCTTGTGCTGTCTGTTAGGTGCTACCTAAAAAAGGGAATTTGTAGCTGTCGCGAATAGAGTACAATAGGTATGAGACGTTCAGTCAGCTCCGTTCAAAGTTAAACAGTCCTGGATTATCATGCAATCAAACATAAACTGTAGCACATATGCACCTGAAATCAGGGCTGGCCTTTTCTCAGAGAGCGCACCGGGCAAAACTAAATTTGGAACTGCTCCTGATGCACAAGTTACTAACTTGTGTAACGATATATCTGTAAGAGACAGTAGTTAGTGACAGATTCCTTACCTTAGAATATCCCCAGGCGTCAGGCTGGATCCGGAAAGTTTTTTGCGTAGCAGTACCCTTGCGCGTCGGTAGGCGGCGTCGTGCGGCTCCGCGTCCGTCGTCGGCGTTGTGATCGCCGGGATGACGTCGCGGGCAGTACTTAGGCGCCGCCCCTGCGCGGTGACGTCAGTTCTGTACACGACTTTCCGCGCCAGGAACGCAGAGCCATGCAAGAAGCTGACATAGGTGTCTGAAAAATACTTGGGCCCTGAAAGGGATGTCCTTAACCCTAGAAATCAGTTCGCAGAACGGGGAGGATGGGTGGGGCGGTAAGGAATCTGTCACTAACTACTGTCTCTTACAGATATATCGTTACACAAGTTAGTAACTTGTGCATCTGAAAGAGACACGTTAGTGACAGATTCCTTACCTTAGAATAGATACCCCAGCAATACCAACCCCGGTGGTGGGTCTGCGAACAAAGATCAGACAAGGAAGTCCTGGAGGACAGAACGGCCAAAGAAGCCGTCCCTCCGGACCTGACTGTCAAGGCAGTAATGCTTTGTAAACGTGTGCAGCGAGGCCCACGTAGCTGCCTGACAGATAACCGGCAGCGGAACACCGCGGCCCAAGGCCGTGGTAGCAGCCGTTGCCCTGGTGGAATGGGCACGCAGCCCAACAGGAGGCTCCTTCTTAGCCAAAGAATAGCAGGTCTTGATGCACAAGGTAACCCAGCGGGAGATGGTCCTCTTGTGCACCGCCCGACCTTTTTGGCGCCCACGTAGCCAACAAAGAGCTGGTCATCCACCCGGAAGTGTTTTGTGCGGTCAATATAGAAGGAGAGCGCACGTTTTGGGTCCAGACGGTGGAGCCTCTCTTCCTCTCTGGAAGGATGCGGAGGCGGAAAGAAGGTGGGCAAAGTGATGGTCTGCCCAATGTGGAAAGCAGTAACCACCTTTGGCAAGAAGTACGGACGCGTCCGAAGAACAACCTTGTCTGGATGAACAGACAGAAAGGGAGGTTTGCAAGATAGAGCCTGGAGCTCACTCACCCGCCGAGCGGAGGTGATGGCCACCAGAAAGGCTGTCTTCAGAGTCAGAAGACGAAGAGGACAGTTATGTAGAGGCTCAAAGGGTGCCACATTAAAAAGGTAAGAACCAAGTTCAAGTCCCACTGAGGCATCACAAACGGAACAGGAGGGAAGAGGTGAGTAATGCCTTTTAAGAACCTGTTAACAACAGGGGACTTGAAAAGGGAGGGCTGATCAGGGAGCCTGAGGAAGGCCGAGATAGCACAAAGATAACCCTTGATGGTACCCAGGGCAGAACCCTGTTGGGCCAGAGAGAGAAGGAACAGAAGGACCTCAGAAAGAGGGGCAGAAAGGGGATTCACAGCCTTTGCTGTGCACCATGCCACAAATTTGTTCCACCTGCAGGCGTATACCACCTTAGTGGAGGGACGCCTGGCTGCCAGAATCACATCACAAACTTCGGGAGGCAAGTCGAAAGGAACCAACTGCCGCCGCTCAATCTCCACGCAAGCAGGTGTAGACTGGACAGGTTCGGGTGGAGGACCGTCCCCTGCTGCTGCGACAGAAGATCCTCCCGAAGAGGCAGACGGATCGGGGGATCTACGCTCATATTGAGTAGCTCGGGATACCAAACTCTTCGAGCCCAGTCCGGAGCCACAAGAATGACTTGGGCCCGGTCGTGCCGAATCTTCTTCAACACTCTGGGTAGAAGTGGTATAGGCGGAAAGGCGTACAACAGACCGCAACTCCACTCGCGACGAAAAGCGTAGCCGAGCGAGTGCCGCCTTGGAAATTCCAACGCGCAGAACTGATGACATTGCGCGTTCTCTTCGGTGGCGAATAGATCTAACCAAGGCTCTCCCCACTGTAGAAAGAGTCCTTGCGCCACTTCCGAGTGAAGACGCCATTCGTGATCCATCATGCACCTGCGGCTGAGTTCGTCCGCCCTGGCGTTCAGGGAACCTGCCAGGTGTTGAACCATCAGGAACATGCCCTGATGTTCCAGCCATGTCCAGAGGCGCAGAGCCTCCTGACAAAGGGTCCAAGACCCCACCCGCCCTGTTTGTTGCAGTACCACATGGCGGTGGTGTTGTCTGTGAACACCTGCACTACCTTCCCTTTGACAGAGGGAAGGAATGCCTTGAGTGCAAGTCGGATCGCCCGGAGCTCCAGAATGTTGAGATGGAGCCGGGACTCCGCCGGAGACCAGAGGCCTCTGATCTCCGCCTCTCCCATGTGACCGCCCCATCCCAGAAGGGACGCGTCCGTCACAACTGTATGCTCTGGCTGGGGAAGGGAGAGGGATCTGCCCATGACCCATTGCCGGTTCGAGAGCCACCACTGCAACTGTTTTGCAGTCCCCTCCGAGATCTGTACGTGATCGGACAGGTTGCCCTGGTGCTGCGCCCACTGGAACTTCAGGTCCCACTGCAGAGCCCGCATATGCCATCTGGCATGATTGACCAGCAGGATGCAGGAGGCCATGAGGCCCAGCAGCCTCAGGGTCATCCGTACCGAAACCCAGGATAAAGGCTGAAAGATCGGAATCATAGCCTGAATATCCCGGACTCGCCGTTCGGGAGGATAGGCCCGAAACTGCGTCGTGTCCAGAACTGCTCCGATGAAAAGGAGCTGTGGAGAAGGAATCAGATGCGACTTCGGCACATTGATGGAGAACCCCAGCGAGTGCAGGAGTTCGGCCGTAGTCTGGAGGTGGGAGACGACTGCCTGGGACGAGCCCGCCTTCAGCAGCCAGTCGTCGAGGTAGGGGAAGACTGAAACCCCTGCCCGGCGCAGATGAGCTGCGACCACCGCCAACACTTTCATGAACACCCGAGGGGCACTGGTAAGGCCAAAGGGGAGCACGGTGAACTGAAAATGCTCGGGCCTACCGTGAACCGAAGGTAACGCCGGTGGGCCGGCAGGACGGGGATGTGGAAATATGCGTCCTGCAAGTCCAACGCTACCAACCAGTCTCCAGGGTCGAGGGCAGTCAAGACCTGAGCTAGGGTGAGCATCTTGAACTTCTCCTTCCGGAGGAAGCGATTGACGTTCCGGAGGTCCAAGATAGGACGCATGTCCTCCTTGTCCTTTTTGGGCACCAGGAAGTAGTGGGAGTAGCAACCACGCCCTACTTCTGGGGTCAGAACATGCTCGATGGCCCTCTTGGCCAAGAGGGCCGTGACTTCCTTCTGCAGAAGTACCAAGTGATCCCCTGACATGCGGTGGAATTGAGGTGGCATGGCTGGGGGTGGACTCGAAGGGGAGGGAGTAGCCCCTTCGGACAATGTCCAAGACCCACCTGTCCGAGGTGATGGTACGCCAGTGGTGAAGGTGATGGCGGACCCTGCCCCCACTGGCGTGCTGTGCACCTGAAAGGAGGGACTAGGAGGGTTTGGAGGCCGCGGACGGGTTGGAGGTGGTGGCCTGACCCGCACGCTGGTTGCCCGATCCGCCACGGCGGAATCCACGTCCTCGGCCACGCGAAGACGCCTGCTGCGCGGGCCGGTGGCTGGGCTGCTGACGTGAAGGGCGCCCCTACCGTGGCCACGATAGGGGCGAAAAGCAGAAGTCAGCGGAGGGCGTGTAGCAGAAAGGCCCAGGGACTTTGCAGTAGCCCGTTAGTCCTTAAAGCGCTCCAACGCATGGTCTGCTTTGGACCCAAAAAGACCGACTCCATCAAAGGGCATGTCCATGAGAGTATTCTGGACATCCCCTGAAAAACCAGTGGTTCTCAGCCAGGCGTGGCGTCGTAGCGCCACCGTCGTTGCAATAGACCTGCCCAGCGAGTCGGCGGTATCAAGGCCACATCGTATTGTGTATTTGGCCGCATCCCTTCCTTCCGCAATGGCGCGGGAAAGCAGTGTCTGGACCTCCTCAGAACACTGGGGCAAAACATTCGCCACCGAATCCCACAAGGAGTGGGTATATCGGCCCAAAAGGCAAGCGGTGTTGATGGACCGCAAGCCAGCACTGGAGGAAGAAAACCCTTCTTCCCAAATTGATCCAGGCGTTTGGATTCCCTATCCGGAGGGGCGGTAGGGAAGGCGGTTTGGGAAGCGGAGGCTTGGACAACCAAGCTCTCAGGGGTGGGGTGGACAGAGAGAAACAGGGGGTCGCCCGGAGCTGGGCGATGGCGTCGGACACGTTCCTATCCACAGGAGCCCCTGTGTTGGGCTTGGACCAGGCGCCCAAAAGAACGTCAGTGAGGGCGTCGTTAAACGGCAGCACAGTCTCCGTAGAGGAGGCTGCCGGCTGAAGCACCTCTGTCAAGAGATTAGTCTTGACCGCCACAGTAGGGAGTTGGAGATGTAAGGCTCCAGCCGCCCTACGCAACACCGTTGCAAAATTGGCTCCCTCCTCCGTAGCCACGGGAGGAGACAGCATGCCAGTGTCAGGGGAAGTATCTAGACCACTGGCATCCCCTAGACCCTCTGTCCAGTCCTCATCGTACTGACACTGTTGTGCCAGAGGGTCATCAGACCCCTCCCAGTCCTCCTGGTCCTCCTCAGGTTCAAAATAAGGGGAGGAGGGACATTTGGGACCCAAGGTCTCATCGGCGCCGGAACCGGCGTCGAGCGACGCCGGTCCGGGTCCATGTCCGGAGCCGGAAGGAACTGGGGACGACGCCGCCCGGAGCCCCAGGCGGCGTCGAGAACGGCACCGGAGACATCGGCGCCGGCGGAGGTGTTGTTAGGTCGACCGGCGTCGATGGGGGTTGTGGAGCCGGGATCGAGGCCGGGGCCGGAGCCGGGATCGAGGCTGGAGGCACGGGCGACGCCGGGGCCGGAGCCGTCGGCGACGCCGGAGCAACCCCATCAGGGCCCGCGGGGCCCGAAGGCGCACCGGAGGGACCTTGAGGCCCGAAGAGGCGGGCCATGGCCGACAGGAATTCCTGTACTTGGGCCAGATCCGCCCCCGAACCCGGGAAGGACGGGTATTGCGGGGGCGACTCCACAGGCATGTCCGGGGCCGCGGGGACGGTGCCGGGAGGGGCCTCAGCCGAGTCGCGAGACCGGCGAGGCGAAGTCCTAGAGCGACGATGCTTTTTGGACTTTTTGTGTTTTGACTTACCGGACGAAGAAGACTTCGATGCCGACGACCGGTGTGGACTCCGCGATCGACCCCTGGACCTCTCACGCGACCGGGGCTTCCGCGGAGCCGAATGCCGGGCCTCGAGGAGCTTTCGAGACCGCTCTCGCAAAGCTTTCGGGTTGAGGGCCCGGCAGTCGGAACAAGACTCCGTGTCGTGGCCTCGGCCGAGGCAGAAGAGACACTCCCAATGCGGGTCTGTGATGGACATCATCCGAGCACAGGCGCCGCAACGTTTAAACCCGGGCATCCCTAGGACACCTTGAAGTCGATTGAAGAAAAACAGTGAAAAATTCACCAAAAAGTTTGGTCAAAAAATGACCAGGGCACTCCTCTTCCCGGATCTGCGCTTGCTGGTGCGGAAAAAGAAGAACTGACGTCAGCGCGCAGGGGCGGCGCCTAAGTACTGCCCGCGACGTCATCCCGGCGATCACGATGCCGACGACGGACGCGGAGCCGCACGACGCCGCCTACCGACGCGCAAGGGTACTGCTACGCAAAAAACTTTCCGGATCCAGCCTGACGCCTGGGGATATTCTAAGGTAAGGAATCTGTCACTAACGTGTCTCTTTCAGATCCTCCTCTTCGACTCCTTTCCCCTTCCGCCCCCTTTCCCCTACTGTCCCCTCCCATTGGTTATCCTAGAGAGGCTCCCAGGTCAGGTTAAGTACATCATTTAAAAAAAAACACTGAAATCCGCTGGGAAAAAACACAGTTAAAACTCAGTTATGGTTCAGATCGAAACACTTGCCAGCACCCTAGAAACACAAAAACAGTTATAGGGACAACAACATGGTGGCGAAGTGAGTTATGGTGTGTGGTATGTGCTTCGATATCCATAACTGGTGAATATCATTGATTTGTATCATTTGTGCCAGAACCATAACTCAGTTTTTAACTGTGCTTTTTCAGTGAATATATACATGCACGTGAATGCATATCGATAATTTCTAAAACAGTGCTCCCTTGATTTGCTGATTTCGTGGAATACGTAATGTCTACAGAGCGTCAGCCAAATATCTGTCTATTTTAGCTCTCCCTGGGTGACGAGATCAAGTCAAAAATATCCATTAGATCCTAGATGCTGTACAGCAGCAGTTCTTAAGCTGTGTTCTGGGAACCCCTAGGGGTCTGTGACTCGAACTCGGGGGGGTCTGCGAAAACTTAGGAAAAAAAGACACATATATAATATATATATATATATATTTTAACAGATTAAGAAAGTGTGCGTATATAGTGGAGCAAAATGTGTATTTGTTTGATGAACGATTTATTTGTGTATTGTTTTCCTGTTCAAATCATCGAAATTACTTAGGCCCGTGTTCCCGGGAATGCAGTTTATGACTCAATGGGGGTCCCCAGATTCCAATAATGATCTAGTGGGGGCCCCTGGATTACAGTAGTGATTAAGTGAGGGTCCGCAGAAGTCAAAAGGAAAAGTACCACTGCTGTATATGATCTTCTTGAGGGAGCCTGAACATTTTGCTAAGCTATTCCCTGCGCAAAGGTATATTAGGTGTGCTCCAGTGTTGAAGTATACAAACCACTACCAGAGAAGCAGATATCCATCTGTTCCACTGAGGTGTGATCCTAGGGATGTCAATAGTACTGTGAAGTACGGGTAGTCTTGTTAAAGGACTCAACTCTTAACAACTCATGTCTTTTAGGGCCTGCTAGATAACTTCCCAATAACTCACTAGATTTAGGCAAGAAAACAGTGTGTGTAATGTCACAGTTAATGTCATTACATCTCCTCCAGCAGGCAAACTCCATGCTGAGACATACTTGGAATAGTTTAAAGAGTGTCTAGCAGCAATGATGAAATACTTTAAAATTAGGCTTGGGCGGAGTAAGTAAAGTAAGTAAAGTATTTTATTTGCACAATTAATTAAAATCATTGCAATTCATACAGAACAAGAGTTAAAAACACTGTGCATATTCTACTTTTTTTTTAAATATCCGTGAGAGCAAAGTGGTTCATTGCTGGTAGGGCAAAGATTCTTGGTGATCGTCTTCTGTTAACCGGGAATTAATCTCAGACATGAATTTTACAAAACGGGCGGCCATCTAAGCTGAGTCGCCCCTCATGCACTCCTCTAGGGCTTCTTGGCATGTCCGGACATTCAAAATCCGCCAAATTGGACGCAGCAAAAAAGTTCGTAATGGCAGTAAGGTTCTGCAGGTGCACAGGATGTGAATTAAGTTTTCTTCCCCGCTCTTACAGAAACGGCACTGTGTGGGCACATCTTCCTTAAATCTCCGGCCATACTTATACGCCCTCAGTGGGATTAGGCCAAAACGTAACCTCATTAGATGGTGTTTCACTCGTGATTTCATGGATGATGACAAATAGTGTGGTAGGGTTTTAGGACCATAGAGTTTTGACGCCCAACTGCCATGGGAGAGATTCTTCACGGTTAGGGTATCATGTTTGAGTGACAAGATCTTTGCTTGTTTGGTCAAGATGTTTGTGATCGGCCCTATGGGCAGCGAACTTGTCCATATATCTTGAGCCTCTAATGCGTCCAGGCAGAATGTTAAAAATTGATTCCAGGGAGTGCTAGGGTTATTTAACAGAGACCATATGCAGCTCTTTAATGTAAAATCACGAGCCTTTTTGGTTTTTAAACAATAGGCAATATAACTTGCTTTCATTACCCAATGTTGGGATGACAAAGAGAACTCCATGCGGATTCGGGCGTGAGAGGTCGAGTTGGGTAGATGGAACACTCTACGAAAGCACATTACCTGGGCTCTATCAAGCCAGGTAAGCATTTTGTCTTTAAAGGTTATGGCGCCAAAAGCTATTGTCGGCAAAATTGTGGCTCCTATCACCCTAATTAGCGGAGAAAAGTCTGGAGAGTGAAGGGCTTTCTTGGTTCTTACAAAAGCCCCCTCCAAACTACGAGCCACTCCCTGCGTTGCGGTGATATGCTGCGCTGGTCTCCCTTTGTGATCAATCCAAACTCCCAGATACTTGTATGCGGTCACTATCTCTATTGACTTCCCTTCAATGTACCAGGAGTGCTTTCTGGCTCGTGAGCGCGAGACTATCATTGCCTTAGTTTTGGTGATGTTAACCTCCAAAGCGTTTGTTTTGCAATACTGGGCCAGAGAATCGAAAAGTCTTTGAAGGCCCACCTGGGTTTGATCAAGGAGGATCGTATCGTCAGCATATTGCATCGATTGAATTTTTGTGGATTCAATTCGTGGTGGAAATGCTCGGGAGAGGGCCAGCCACTCAGGCAGGTCTGCTAGATAGAGATTGAAGAGTAAAGGAGCCAATATGCATCCCTGCTTTAAGCCTCTATTAGTCATGATTTTGTTGGTAGTTGACCATCTCGAGGAAACTCTTATTTTTACCCAGGTGTCAGTATATAGGGCTATGAGAGCTTTCAGGAGGGGCTGCGGGATGCCCCATTTTGTTAACTTTTCCCAAAGTTTGGGGCGAACAACGCTGTCAAAGGCTTTTTGGAAATCAATGAAGCCCAGGTATAGCGATTTTCCTTTGGTAGCGAGTGTACTTTCAATCATGTGGACTAGGCAGATCAAATTATCTTCGATGTGGCAGCCCTTTTGGAATCCAGTTTGTGTGAAAGGTATTAATTTACGATCTTCCACCCAGGTTGTCAGTTCTTGCAGTAGGACACTTGCATATGCCTTCCCTTCCACGTTTAGAAGGGCTATCATCCGATAATTGTCGGGGTCAGCCCGCGAGCCTTTTTTATGGATGGGGACGAGAAGAGATCCTCGCCAGGAGTCCGGAATGAATCCACCCATTCTGGTTACCTCAAATAAGGTGGCCAGCAGAGGGGCCCATTTATGTGTGGATACTTTGTATATCTGTGTTGGTATGCCATTTGGGCCTGGTGCTCCTCCTGGGCGCATTTTCTTTATTATAAGTGCAACTTGATTTGAGGTTATCTTCATAGTGGGTTCCACTTCGAGGTTAGAGTTAGTATGATTGAAGCCAAGAAAGTTTGGCCATTTGGGACTGGCTGGTTCTACATAGAGTGCTTCAATGTGGGCCTCCCATTCAGCAGGAGAAATATTAGTCACTGTGGGGGTTGGGCAGAACTAACACCTTTGTTTACCCAGCTCCAGAATCGTCTTTGATCCTTTGATTTTATAATTTCATGGGCAGTTGCCCAATGATGTTCTTCTTTCATTCTCTGAGAAGTGAACCTTGCTTTCCTATATTCCTTTCGAGTGAACGATATTTTATCTCGCAAGGATTTGTAATCTGTGTCATTATAGGCGCACCTGCGCAGTAAGTTATTTAATTTGCGCTTAATGCTTGTTGTAAATTGCTTATGCTCAGAGAGACAAGATGTAATTGGGGTGCAGTTATTTGGTCTTTTGATTATCTTTGTGGCTAGGTTTTCTCTGAGGTCCAACACTGCTGTTTCCCACGACAATGCAGTCAGTTGATCACTGTGCTCCTGTTTCAAATTGCCCAAAAAGTCGTCCACCTTCTCTTCAATTATTTCCTGGTTGTCCACAGTCCACCGTAGCTTTCTTACGATCTCGAGATTGGATTCTTTCCCGATCAGATTATGTGTTGGGCGATGACAATGCCGGGATGAGACTTTGCACGTTAAAACGGCGTGATCACTTTCCGGTGAAGGAGTTACCACAAATTCCTGGACAAGGTGGAAGTGGGCAACTGAGATCCATATATAATCCAGAGTGGCCATTCTAGCGAAAGACACATGGGTGTATGCAGCGGGCAGGTCTGAGTTTAGTCTTCCATTTAAAATGCGGAGACCCAATTCGTTTAAGTACGCTGCTATCTTTGTCCCTTGACTTTCCTTCCGTTGGTACTGAGACCTTATCTCCGGGATGGCCCACATTTGATTGTCCAATGTGAATTGAAGTGAGAGATCCGGGCCTACCTCCATTATGTTGGCATTAAAATCGCCCATTATTAACCATATATCGTTTGGATAGTGGGAGGAAAGGTCTCTCATGGCTGGAAGCATTTTACTCAATGTAGCCTCTCGCTTGGTTTTAGAGGGATGCAGGTAGACACAGCCAAGGATCATTATTCGTTGTTTCAATTTGTTCTTTTCCAAGCACTGTGTCTGAGTTTTAACAAAGATATAATCTCCCTGCCCTTCGCACAGTCGGGAGGCTTTTGCGACCAGGTTATTCTGCACAGCAATAAACACTCCTCCCGAGGCATGGCCACCTACTTGAGATGCTATTGCGTGGGATTCAAACACGGTGAAGTCCTCCCAGGCAATTTTTTCCAAAGACCATGTTTCTTGCAAGGCAATGATATCTTGATTCTTCATAAAATGAGTGGTTGATCGTTCTATTTCTTCCTTTGTTAGCCCGTGGATGTTCCAGGAACAGATTCTAAGGTGATGCGTGACATCCAGGTTGGGCTTCTGTTCGATCGAGATGATCTGTGTTTTACCCCAAGGCCTGGGATAACCAGGACCAATCTTGGGAGTTCTGCCGTTTAAGAGCATATTTACGAGGACCTCCCACTGTGGATGTCGTTATTTGCAGCGGGTTCTCCCTCCAGGACGCTGTTAGGGTTCCTGCTAGGGAGCCACACAAAACTGAAGTAGGTTGCTGAGTAATTATGTTGTTGTTAGACACATTTTTATTATTATGGGCCGTTGAAAGATTGACTGCTATGTCCTTTAAAAAAGCTGGGTACTTAGCTTTGGTAATGAAACTAATCTGGATGCCCCAGTCGTTCAATAGATTTTTGTTGTTCATTAGTGCAGAAGCCATGTCTTTGTTTTGTAGGGTTATTACCGTTGCCTCGCTCGTCTGACCCTGTTCTGGGGCGACAAAAGCCACACTTTCGATATCTGTCGTTTTTATATTTTCTAATCCCGGAAGGTGCTGACACAGCTTTAGAATATTTCCTCTATTGAGGGTATCCCATTTCCCTTGGGATACATACTCTGGGTACAGCAATAATTTGGAGCTTTCTTGAGTCAACTTAGTTACTTCTGCAGTCTTTAAGGAAATTTTATTCTGCTGTTGGTTAATATTTACCATTAGGGTTTCGCAGGGCGTCTTTTCCTCGAGTAGTTGGTTTAAGCCTTCTGATCTATTTACTTTAGAAGTGTGTGGGCGAGCATTAAAAGAGAGATCTTCCCCTCTTGCAATATCTTGAGAGGCCTGCAGCCTATGTTCGGCTATTTCTGGAGGGGTCGAAGCCTTCCCATTTTGCTTTTTTTCCAACTCGTCCCTCAAGTTAATTTGTGTTGCTTTCTCCTCTGTGTATGTTTTAGGTTTGATACCTTTCTCCTTGGTTTCGAGTGGTTGTGCTAGGTCATGGTTACATATGACTTTGTTCGTGGAACCCTGGCCCATGGGCTTTTCTGCACCATGTTTGAGCGAGGGACAATTACTGGAAGGTTTTATTAATTTATCCAGGGTCTTAAAAGATTTTCCACTGCATTTTTTGGTTTCTTTTTTTCCATTCGGTTTCTCGAGGCTCTCATCCTGGTCTTGCACTGTGCAGCGGTCGGTATCGACCTTAATTTGGACCCCACCTTGTGTTTCAATGGTATCTTCCAGAGAGTAAGTAATTAAAGTTCCTTTTCCATGAGTGTTGTCGCTAGGAACCGCGGTTAAGTTGGCTGTTGTTTCACTGTCTTCTGTTCTAAGCCAACGTAGTAATGCGCTGTCGTTTCTCCTGGCTTTGTTTAGTTTCTTTAATTTCTTCTTATTTTTCCTGGACAGGGGTTGTCCTTCTGTGGGAGGTAGGTTGGCCATATTTGTTGGCACTGTGGAGTTCAATGCGTTGCCTGTCTCTGTTACGAGGTTAGATTGGATAATGTTATCTAGGTCTCTTATTGTTTGTGTTTTGTTAGAAGTAGATATGAGGTCATGATTACCAGCGTCTTTCGAAATTCTGGCTAGATGCTCTTGTGTGATGATGGTCTGCTGCTCATGAGCATCAGAAGGATCGCGATCTTGCATCTGGTAGCTAGTCTTATTATCAGTCGTGTTATCTCTTAGGTGCTCAGCGCTATGAGAGCGTTTTTTCCTAAGGTGTGCCAATGTGGGGGCTGGTTTTGAAGTAATGGAAGAGGGATGATTTTCTGTGCCCGTCTGTGTGCCTCGTTCTTCAAGTCCTCAATTAAAGAGGACATTACTTCCGGGAGTGTTTCTAGTTTTTTTAATATCGGATTACAGCTACATCCACTATAGCATTGGTTTTGACTTTGATTTTTGTTTATTTCTACGTTGTTTTGAGCTCTACGTATCAAAGAGTTTAGTTGGTCAAGTTTTGTATCAATTCTGGTTATTGAATCCGCTACCAAGTGTAAAATGTTTATCTGGACATCTAATTTATCTGCGTGCATATGAGCAGCACTGGCCATTGAGTTCAGGGCTTGATTAGTAACTGAGAGCAGTACCTCAACCTATCAAGTGGCTCCCTAGGCCAGGATTCTATTTTTGAGAGGTCGTTGTCCTGAGTTTGGGGATGCGATGGAGATGGTTTTATATCTGAATAATTACTAATTGACAAAGGACGTTTCTTTTGAAGACTTTTGTTTAGACCTTTTTGTAAGCTGAGGTCTTTATTGCCGGCACCGGTATTATTGGGATCCGTCAGAGAGGCATTAACCTTTGTCTCAAGCTGGTGTAGGTCCTTAGAGCAGGTATGACTAGTGTGCATCTGAGGGGCAAGAAATGGAGTAGAGGCAAGCGAAGGAAAGTCAAACCTCAGCTTTTGAATATGAAGCTCCAATGCTCCGTTGATTGATTTGCTTCTTTTTCATTTGACGGCGGGCTTTGTAGGTTCAGTAGCTGGAATACTGGGCTCGCTGAGCTAGAGGACGAGATCCATATTGTTGATTCTGGCAATTTATGGCCGGAGTGTTGGGGTGAAACAGCGTCTTTGTCTTCTTTGAGATCCTTAGCTTCCGACCACTGTGATGACTCTTGGTGGGCCTCGCCGGGTTTCACGCTACTGGAGTGCCTGATTATGGCCTGGATAGGAATTTTATTTTGTAAAACATCCGGGCTACTGTTTGGTAGTGACTCTTGTGAGGGAAGTAGGGCTAATTGTAGAGAAGATGGTTCAGAGATGACAGGATCCCTTCCAAGGATAATTATCTCAGGGTAAAGAGGAGCCAGTTGAGGCGTACTTATTTGATTTTCCTCAATTTCCTCGGTTTGGTTGTGGGAGCTTGAGCTCTCGTAGCTCATGGAGTGGGCTACTTCCTTGAGGGTTTTCAGTCGGCCGATTGAGATAATCTCTGATGTCTCTGGTGTCACGACAATTCCGTTTGGCTGACGACAGGGTATAATCTGATTGGGCTTCCTCATGAACTTCTTGCCTACTTTCGACCAGGGGTATCCGGCAACTACTTCGACTGGCCAGTTGAATCCCCTTATGCACATCCAGGGTTCCTTCAGGCCGAGTTCCCTTGATTCGCGGGGATATCTGACTCCCCTGTGTTCCCGGTTGAGGGTACAGCATCTTGGCCTTCTGTCGTTTAGCGGTCTTGTGAGGGCGATGGGAGCTTTGCAGCTGCGTAGTGTTCCTTGTTCGCATTTTGCTCTCTTGGTTGTGAATGAGGGGGATTTTCTTTCTCTTTCACTGCGGTTGCTTTTTTTTTTTTTTTTTCTGCTCCACTTTATTTCCACATTGTTCCTCTTTCACCCAAGTAAGGTGGTAGCTGAGCTCTGTTAGGTTCTTTTTAGATAGGCGCACGATAAGCAAGGACTCTGATGTTACTACAAGGGGGGGGGCTGCGAAGGGGAGGAAGGAGAGCTGAGCGCGAGTGCACCAAACCGGCCACAAACTCAAACTAGTCGGGCCGCTTCTACTTCTGCGGGATTGAATTCGCTGGAATAACCAAGGCACCTCAGTCTCTATCACCACTATCCCCACTGCTGACCTCTTCCCCCCCCACTTACTTGCCACTCTTTGGTGCTGTTCTGTAGTCTTTGGACGTGGCTGCAGCTGATCAGTTGATGGGGCAGTAACTCCGTTGCACGCCGTGAGCCACAAGGGGTAGTCAACGGTAGTCAGCGGTAATCAGCGGTAGTCAGCGGTGGCGGTGGCGTGAGAGCCGTGCCCTGCCGTATCGAAACGATCGTGGGCAGTTACTGCGACACTCAAACGGCACTCAAAACGGCTCCCGATCTTGCTGCTCGCCTCTGAGCCTCGTTGCGTGACTGATTCGACACACTGGAAAGTCAGGACTGGATCTCAGGTAAGGTTAAATGTAGCACAAAGGTACAAAGTAATCTGACGTCGCACTCGAATCGGCTTGGGCGGAGAACTCTGCTCCGTTCGCGGAGTTTGCAGATTTTCCGCCCTCTGCGCTCCGCTGAGTTCTTCGCGCAGCGGAGTTTTTTTCCTCGCTCGTCAATGTTAAGTTGGCTAGCGCGAGCGTGTAAAATTCAACGCTAGACCACCTCCCAGTGAGATTTTTCAACATGGGCGCTTGCGGATGGTTGCGACCGCTCACGTTGAGAAACCATCCGTTAGCGTTGAGGAAGCTGCCGCTCGAGTAGAACATCTACTCGAGCAGCAGAAAGAAGCAGCGCCCTCTTGCGCTGCGCATGGTACCATTTGCACTGATTTTCCAGCGCGGGACAAACACCCAGCACTAAAAATCAGCGTGAATGGCGCGACCTAACGCACTCCGCCACTTGCAGGACTTTGTAGCAGAACTCCGCAAACTCCGCCCCGGCCTATTTAAAATATGTGAACTTGAGCCTTGCACTTTCATGCTCCTGCCAGGGGTCTTGAGAAGATCAGCCCATTCAGCTTGGGTGTACAGGTAGGTAACTGCAGGTCTCCCTGAAGTGAACATGTCAGTTGTAGTTGGTCTGGAGAAACATTTGGTTAGAGTGGTTTTGCATAAGCCTGAGACAGTCCTATGAACCCCAAAGCCGAAGGTAGGACAGCATGGGTGATGTTTAAAGTGTCTGGGGTGTGGGACCCACATGGCATTTCAGACATTGAGAGATCTGGTTGTACTGGCAAGCCTGGCTCCGTTAAGGTGAAAATCCACCTTAAGGGCATGGAACATTTTACATCTGCAGTTATGTAGTCTGTATCCCTATGGAGAACCAGAAAACCAGTATTTAATGCAACCTCTTACTTGTAAATCAACGTTATCCCAGAGGACACCGAAAGGTGCCACAATAGATCCATTGCCATCTTTATAGGAATTTTATGCCAAACCAAAACGAGGGATCTTGTCATCAGGTCAATGGAATGGCCTGCGTTTAATTTTATAACATAGACGTGTAAGGGTTTGAGTTCATTTGTAGCCCCAACAGAATGTCTTTATTGGATGCGATCAGGTAAGTGGCCTGTAAGACTTTGGTGGATGATAAGTCCCGATACAGGGTAGTAAGAGTCCGTCCAACTGAGTGTCTGGCTATAGTTTTGAGAATTTGAGATAAGTATGGGTCCCGCCCCAAACAAAGGCTCTGAAGGTCTTGTCTATGTGTTGCAGCAACTGCAGGGGAATGGACAGTGTAATCATTCCATGGATCTAGTTAAATCATCTGGTAGTGATCACATAAACAATCTCCCTCCTACTCTTAAGCAATAGTTGTAGTAGAAAATATCCCTGTAAGCCAACAGTCATTACGACTATTAAAGGGTCAGGACTGCCAGGCACCATGTCACACAAACCTCTCGTTGTAAGAGTTGACCCATGTGAAACCATGCTCACCAAGTAATGTGCTGATAGTGGAATAGGGGAAGCGCAAACCTCACATACTGATTTTTCAAATAAGCCTCCAGACTAGAGTAGCAGTTCTGAAACTTCTTTAAATTCTGCAGGTCAGCGGGCTGGTCATATTTCTTCTAAATCAGCAGATCGCAACAAGTGTGTTGCTACTGGAAACATGCCACAAGGAGACATCTGAATATGAGCTTCTTTGTCAACTGTGAGCTAGGAAACCTCAGCTCTAATCTTTGCTTCTCTCTTACAGCAAACTGTGCAAACCTGTGCATTACATTTGATTTGCTTAGTCAACGGAAATTACAGTGTTCTGTACTATGAAAAATTGGACAGGTCCGGCACTGAGGGAGAGGATGTGGCCTAACGGTTAGAGCGGTCAACCTCAACGCCGGGGAACCAGGTTTGAGTCTCGGCAGGGACGCTCAACATCCTGTGATTCTGGGGAAATCACTTAATCTCCCCGTGCCTAACAAAAATTGAACGTGTCCATAAGTAATGCAACTGGTGCTCATGTAAAGTGCTCCGATACCTTCGGGTCAAGTTTGCGCTATATAAACCCCCCCCCCAAAAAAAAAACTGATGAGCAAGTGATTTTCTGATGGCGAATTAGTGACTTACTCAAGAGGAATCTGTGTTCAGCCATATTTACAACTATAACGCATCTTTGAATGTTTTTAGCTAGCTTCAAAACATTCATATTTTAAATGTCATGCGCTTATTGCTCTGCTGCCCCTAGTATGGCTCTCCAGCTCTCTCTGGACTTGGCTTAACATAACATATGTATTTGTAAAGCACACGCTCACCCAAGGGTATCTTGGCGCTGAATAACAAACATTTATTGTTACCCAACTCAATGGTACTCCTTTAATCGACCTCAGAAGGATGAAAGGCTGAGTGGACCAGCCAGGATTTGAACCTGTGACCACGAGGTCAAACACAGGTCCCTACAGTGGGAGCATTAGTCCATTAAGCCACAAGACTCAGCAGATCTTGCATGTGTGGCTAGGCAAATTGGGTGGATGCGGCATGTTCCACATGCAAAGACTTGTGAGGTGTTCGGAGTTTGTTGGTACGCGGGTGGCGATGCACCTAGATGTGGTGGAATCGAGAGAAGGGGGAAGAAGGGAATGAGTAGACTTTTGTTGAGATGCTAGCAGACTCAGGTTTGTGTACTGGTTTGTGTGAATGGCTGGTCTAGTGAGTGGATGTGGTGTCTCCTAGATCAGCGGTTCTTAACATTTTGACTTATGTGGACCCCCATTGAATCATTATTGGAATCTGGGGACCCCTAATGAGTAATTACTGAAAGATGAGGACCCCCGGCCTAAGCAATGTCTATGATTTAAACATCAAAATAATACACATACAAAAACAAGTATACACTAAACAAATGCTCAAATATTTAAATATTTGTTTCATTCACAATCCAATCTAGAAAAAAGTTATACATGTTTCAATTTTGCTTCTTTACATGTACATACTTTTTTAATTTCAATGTATTAAATGTAATATTATTTAATTTTGTTTAGACAGTTGCGGACCACGTGAGTAGGGGGTCCTTGGACCATAGGTTAGGAACTACTGTCCAAGATGGATTTAGGTTGCGAAACCTCGAGGCGTGCTTTGAGTAACTTGTTTATTATGACATTGCTGACAAAACATCACTAAATATAAAGACATAACATATTATGATTGTTTTTTCAAAAATATTTAGAGACGGTAATGAGGCACAGTAACGGGGGCCTTTCTGAGGTCGAATGGAAAAACAGTCCAGTTTCTTCTTCGTTACCTTCTTCATGAGTAGAGTTGTTCTATATAAAATATATTGCAACTTTTCTTCTCCATATTTTCTTTCTCTTTACTTAGAGCCAACCACTAACCACACCTGTTCCACTTCTGAAGGGCACTGTATCCATATTTACTCTTCAGTTACGTTTAGGATTTACTTGCGTTCTCCACAAGTTGTTCCGTTACTTATGTGTACGTGCAATATCAGATTCGAATAATAAACCTGGCAGCAGACTCCTTGTACAAAATCATCTTGCTCTTTTAACGTTATGTTTTCCTCAACTAATGTATTAGATGAACAAATATCTTGCCTGGAGTGTGGACACTCGCATCTATCTTCAAGAAATTCATTCATAACAGAAATTGTAGGAATGCCTTGCCTTGTTCCAAGCCCTTATAGATTTGGGAACCAGGTGCTTATGTTGCACACAAGGGTCAATATGCATAGCTGCCACGTTTTCCAGATCCATGCGTGATAAGCTGTTCCAGTCAAGGTTTTTTTCCTCTGAATTCTGGAACTTCTAGTCCTGGTATTAAAGTGGAACAAAGACTAACGTTAGAATAAACCTAGACAGGTCATCTCAGATGGACCTGGGAAACTAGGCAGGACTGACTATGCCGCACAACCCCAGAGCAATCCTAGATGAGAAGCCGGTCACTAGAAGGAGGCACATATCATTGCCAAATGAATTCCAATCTTATTCGACTTATGGCTCATTCCACAAAACGGTCCAAATAAGTCTAGGCTATCACTGTCCTCTAAAACCAACTTTAAGTGACCTGTGACTCGGGGTTAAGATGCTGAACTCCTACCTGGTGTGTAAGGGATTTAACTACAAATCGTGCAATCGAACAACCACACGAGGCATACAAAGTACGTCTAGATTAATGTAATGTGATAGGGCCTCACGCTTCACGTCGCAACTAGTATCCGTTTTCATCACTTACGATAGCACAATCACAATATAGCAAACAAAATACAATCTTGAACCCCTGGAATGCTTGTGAGCATTGTGTGATAAACTTGGGTACTCCACTAGACCCTACTGAGCTATAGAAAATTGGATAACGCCACACAATAGAGGTTAGAGGTCATTCGTCGTGTTCATTATTTTCACAAGGATACAAAGAGGGCTCTTGTCCCTTCATGTCTAACTCTCTTAAAAGAGCGTGTGACAAAAAATGAGACTGGTAACCGTATACACTGCCACTGAGCGGTACCCACCGAAACCCAGCCATTGTAGATGTTCTACATGTTCACTTTTATAACTGATATTAATTTTAAAAAAGAAACTACCACATCATGATAAATCAATTGTACTCAAAAAATTCTCCAACATCATAGCTTTGAGTTTTTATCCACCAGCAACATTTTAGAACCTAGAATAACGAATGTTCCCTAAAAATACAGCCTACACGAGCAACTCTCTAAGATAAGGTTTGAGCAATGGTAAGGTGGAGGGGGCATACTTTTACACAGCAAAAAAGGGTCAGCACTGCACTGCACTGCTTGGACCTTTCAGTAAACTTTGTACTAGAGCAAACACTGCAAAAAAGTACCACTGGTCCCTTAACCGAAGAGTTGTGTAACTTAGCTTTATATCAATTACCTTCAGACCGGAAAGGGAATGACAGCATGGTATTATAAGACAGGTCTAAATGTTAGACCAGTAGTTCTTAACCTGTGGACCCCAGACTCCTGGGAGTTTACAACGCCTACTCAGGGGTCCACAACTACTTAGAAAATTAAACACAATTAACAGATTAATAAAGTATATATATATATATATATACATATATATATATACACACAACTAGAAGAAAAATGTAAAATTTAAAAAGTTCTGTAGGTGTGACGAAATTTGAATTGGAAGCAAAAATTGAGTCGGCATCCTCAGATTGATTCGTGGGAGCAATGAAAGTACGTCAAACAGAATATCATAAAGACGATGGGTGGCCTCAATTGAATTTAGAAAAGCTACACCCTTCCCATCATAATTAAATGTTTGATTTTTATAATTCTTTGTGAATTCAATAAAATATTTAATTTGTTTATTTGTTTGATGAATGCTTGTTTCTGCATTTTTGTGTATTGTTTTGAATTTTAAATGATTAAAATTGAATAGGTCAGAATACCCGGCTTCCAGTTATGTTTCAGTGGGCGTCCTGATATTTCATTAACGATTCAGTGGGGGTCCCGGATTCCAGTAATAATTAAGTGGAGGTCCTCAGAAGTTCAAAGGTTAAGAACCACTGTGTTAGAGCACGCATTGACCCACCCCCCAAAGCCCAAATGATTTTAGTAGACTCGGACATGGACTCACAGATCAAGTGACTATGTTAAAAGGGGGTTACTTTTCTTCTTCATAGGAACGTACAGTGATTGAACAGAAACCATAGATTTGACTCCTTTGAGCATTGAGTTCAAGGCAAGCAGTTCGACTTACCCATGAATGGCGTGGATGGCATGCGGCTCGTAATGGTATCTCCCTTCCTGGTGACGCATGTCGATTGGGAAGGGCGCATGGAATTCTGGAAAAAGATGAGGAGCCACTGCAGAAAGAGGAGGGAAAAACAAGAAAAAGCGAGTTAAAAAGGGCGATATCTTCGCCAGCCCATTTTAAAATATTTTCAAAGGACATAAAACTCCATGAATTTCAGAAGAAGTGCCGCACCAGCCGAGGGGAGTCTCGTGGTGATCTGCGGTATCACAGGCGCATGCCGGGCACAGCCGGGATGAATAAGTAATCAAAGTCACTCGCAGGGTTCCTACATCTTGCACATAAAAGATCTCCAGCCGTGAGTTTTTTTCTTCCTTTTTGACACAGACAAGGAGGCGGGTGCTCTTTGAACTTGAGAAATTGCAAAAGGAGTCAGGCGGGGAATAGAAAATCACAGCTTGGGAGCGCAGAATGGAGGGGACGGGTGAATCCTTTTCATAGGACCGATCCCACTTCTGACACCAGTCCCTCTTACCGACGGGTCCTGGATGGGCCTAATCTACCAGCATGTTCCATGTGGGCGTAGAAGAGGGAGACTCACCTAGGCCTGTAATATCACAGCTGCGTCACGAGCACCGAGGTAGCCCGTCGAGCAGTCGGGGGCTCAGGTTATGAAAAATGGGCCTAAATTGCTCTCACTTGTCACTGTTTGCCTTCCGATCGCAGTCACGCATTAGGGAAACGAGTGTCTCTCTGTGGAGGAAGGAATGGAATTAGGGAACGGAGGAAGGTCTGGACTGGATACACAGATGACGTAAGGAGACAGAGAACACCTACAGTTAATTTGATATTACTCCATGTTCTAGAATTGGAAATATTTAATCAAGACCAAATATAGAGATGAGCTCGAGACAAGGTCACTGACCATATACACACCATACAGAGTAATCACGGTCACATTAATTTCATCAGCAGCGTCTCCTCCGCTAAGGCGGAGGAGCGTCGCCCCACTGCTTTTTGCAGTGTAAAAAAAGGAAAAATAATATGATAATAACCCGAGGTTATTATAATTTCAGTTTTCCCCGTTGCAGCGTCTTTGCGGGCGGGGCTGCTCTCAGAGCAGGGGGAGGAGTGGTTTGCACTCCCTATGTGAGCATGAATGCTTGGCCGGCGCTCTCGGGCCACCCATAACAGTCATGCACACATACCGTGTTCTCCATGCAGGCTGCATTACAGCCTGCGTGGAGAACATGTTCACCACTCCAGCCCCTGGCTGAGCACCGTGTCACGGCGCTCAGACCAATCACAACAGGAGCCCTGGTGCTTCCTGCTTCCTGTCTCCCTCCCCCAAGAAGCCAGGAAGAGGACGTAGGAGAGGCGGCGTCCAGCCAGGTGCCAGCCAAGAGGTAAGTGATTATTTTTTAACCTACCCCCCCGCCCCTTCACCCCGCCCAACTGCTGGTAACAGGTAGCAGCTGCCGCTGAATTTCATTCAGCCCCACTCTCTCAAGACTGAGAATAGACAAATTGTTTTTCTTTGCATTGCTGTAATGAAAAAGTGGGACTTAATGAATGCCACAGTAATGCCACACTAAGGGCCCGATTACGAGTTTGACGGTGCGGCGGCGGGACTGCCCCACCGCCCGCCGCACCGCCAAACCCGAATTAGGACCGCCCGCCTATAATGATTTTTTTGTCATTGGCTGGCATTTCGTTTGCCTTTCACACGGCAGTGCCTATAAAATAGACACTGCAATGGGAACGTCAAAGGAAGTTCCAGCATGGCATGGACTGAAAAGTCCATGTCGCGCTGGAACTTCTGTGCATGCACACAGGTGGGCACATGTTGTTCACCCCTGTGTGCATCCATAAGGCGTGAGGCACAAGGGGGCTTTTTTCCTCACCGCCACGGTTTTCACGGAGGAAAGACCTCCATAAAATCAGTGGTGGTGATGGAAGTCATAATATACTTGGCGGGACCGCGGCGGTCCCGCCAAGCATATAGATGCCTCTTGACTGCCGCGCAACCGCCATGGATCGGCGGTTCCCTGGCGGAGTCGGCGGTCCCAGGCTGGCACGACTACTAGGGTTGCAATGAGGCAGTCGCAAGACCGCCACCGCCGTGCCACCACGATTCTGGCGATCCTCGGACCGCTAGACTCGTAATCGGGCCCATAGTGTATAACAGACTTTGCGGACCAAAAACATGGCCTTTTGACTTTGTGTGCACTGTTGCAAACAGGAACTTGAAGCATGAATTCAGCTACATGCGATGTGCACAGTAGCAGTGTCTCCAATAAAGCAAAAGAGCTCACTTTATTAATGCCTCCTCTATGGAAATCTGCTCTTAATCTGAAGGTAACATTTTTCAATTCAAGTGAGTCCAACCAGTTGCTAACCATGAGGTCAATAAAATGAGTACCATTATGTTGCATAATTACAGGGGAGGCACGTACATTGGAGCGGTGGAGCGTCGCTCCATAAAGTCCCCCCAAAACCCCATGAAAAATTAAATGGTAACTTATTACCATTTTTATTTTTTATCCCTGTCTCGAGCCAAGGGTCAGGGCAGGGGCAAGGTCGCTAGTGGGTGACAGCAGCAGGGAGGAGGATAGGCTGTCTATGCACTTATGTTTAAAGTGTGCATGTCTTTTTGGCTAGCCCTCTTGAGATGGCCAGTCACACATGCACACTTTAAACATCTTTAACCCAGCTGTCTTCAGCTGGGTTAGAGTCAGTGCAAGCCTCCAGGGCGCTGTGGAGCGCCGAGTGAGGCTGCTCCCTCCAATCAGGGCGCTGCTCTCACAGAATGATAGCAGTACCCTGATTGGTCAAGGGAGTTCCAGACTCGAGCTTCCAGTTTCTGTGAAGGTCCAGAGAAGAGGACGTTGCGTTCGCCCGGTAAGTTTTTTTTTTTTTGCGCATGCTCACTGACACCCCCCACCCCCATAGATACTAGCCGCCTCTGCATAATGAAACTTCCTATAAGCTGTTGAAGGTGCTGCAGTTCTTGGAGTGTATCATATAATGTTAAGAGTTAATAATGTGTCAAGAAAATGGGGAAAAAAACACATAGGTGAATGCTGTTTAACGAACAAAGAAACCCATAGTGACATCCAATAGAAAGTTACCAGGATATTTCAGGATTTGATGAGTTCCCGAACTTTTACAGTCTTTGAAGACATTATAACTACTGGAAGAGAAAGTCTACTATTTGAGGCCAGACGCATAGAATTAGAGGCTGTATGCATTAAATGCCAGTTCCTCAACTGGTCTCTAGAAAGACAGGTAATACAAACAGATGTAGGTGCCTTAGAAGCCAGATATCGACATTATAATTGGAAATCAACATAAAATGTGTTTCATCCCTTTTACTGTTACATTCTTCCCCTACGATGTATAACAATTTCAGTACTTTCATCCTGCATTTAAAACACGTATTTTCGTTTTACTATTATACCTGCGATCAACTTAAACCTAATTGTTTCACTTGTCATCTTGCTCAGCAGGGACATATCTAACAAGCATTTGCAATGCAATAGGTCTCGCATTTACGCAAGTTTGAGCTATTGGCATTGTAAATGACAATGCCTTTTATTTATGTTTTGGTTTTTAAAACATAAATAAAAGACATTGTCATTTACAATGCCAATAGCTTCAACACGCATAAATGAGAGACCTATTGCATTGTAAATGCTTGTTTCATCCCAGCTACTTGGCGCTGCCCTGCATGGGAATTCCTACCTGGAGAATGACAATGCTGTCCAGAACTGCCCATTCCTTCCTGACTTCAGTGACCTTGCATGGCCTCCACTTTTACCCTTACTTTATCAGTACCACAGAATCAGTACTTCGAGGTTATTTTTTGCCCAAATATTCTTCTGGGGGACAGTTCCATGGATTTACAACACAGTCAGTAAATCAAGGCCATTACACTACAAGTCTTTGCTCAGAGGCAGGACCACTGGAATAACGCAATATTGTGGCCGCCGCGTTCTCTGAGTATTTACATATTTTCCACACTTGCCGCATGATTCAGATCTTCTGTATCAGTTGCAAACATTGATTCTAGCTCAGATGGATCAAAAGAGGCTTTAAAAAGCATCAGCCATGGTCCCCCGGGAGGACAGAGCTTTGCAAAGATTAACTGTCACCATTTTGTTGCTGACGGTGGTATTCGGGTGTTAGAGTGCTGCTAATGAGGAGAAACGTTTGCCCAGACAGTACTACTGCGTTATAAAATGACAAAATAGCAAAATATTGCGACAGAATGTGCCATATTACGCTGCATCATTCCACCTCTTCTGTGTCTGATTACGTTTGTACCTCTCCAGTCCCTGCAGCACCTCTTCTGACCTGGGTCTCAGGCTCTACAACAGCTCTGCTGACCTGGTTCTCTGGCTCTACAGAAGCTCTGCTGACCTGGTTCTCTGGCTCTACAGCAGCTCTGCTGACCTGGTTCTCTGGCTCTACAGCAGCTCTGCTGACCTGGTTCTCAGGCTCTAGAGCGGCTCTGCTGACCTGGTTTTCTGGCTCTAGAGCAGCTCTGCTGACCTGGTTCTCTGGCTCTAGAGCGGCTCTGCTGACCCGGTTCTCTGGCTCCAGAGCGGCTCTGCTGACCTGGTTCTATGCCTCTACAGCAGCTCTGCTGACCTGGTTCTCTGGCTCTAGAGCGGCTCTGCTGACCTGGTTCTCTGGCTCTGCAGCAGCTCTGCTGACCTGTGTCTCAGGCTCTACAATGGCACTGCTGACCTGGGTCTCAAGCTCTACAACGGCTCTGCTGACCTGGTTCTCTGGCTCTACAGCAGGACTGCTGACCTGGTTCTCTGGCTCTACAGCGGCTCTGCTGACCTGGTTCTCTGGCTCTACAACAGCTCTGCTCACCTGGTTCTCTGGCTCTACAGCAGCTCTGCTGACCTGGTTCTCTAGCTCTACTGCAGCTCTGCTGACCTGGTTCTCTGGCTCTAGAGCAGCTCTGCTGACCTGGTTCTCTGGCACTAGAGCAGCTCTGCTGACTTGGTTCTCCGGCTCTAGAGCAGCTCTGCTGACCTGGTTCTCTGGCTCTACAGCAGCTCTGCTGACCTGGTTCTTTGGCTCTAGAGCAGCTCTGCTGACCTGGTTCTCTGGCTCTAGAGCAGCTCTGCTCACCTGGTTCTCCGGCTCTAGAGCAGCTCTGCTGACCTGGTTCTCAGGCTTTACAACAGCTCTGCTGTCCCGGTTCTCTGGCTATAGGGTGGATCTGCTGACCTGGTTCTCTGGCTCTAGAGCGGCTCTGCTGGCCTGGTTCTCTGGCTCTACAACAGCTCTGCTGATCTGGTTCTCTGGCTCTACAACGGCGCTGCTGACCTGGTTCTCAGGCTCTACAGCAGCTTGCTGACCTGGTTCTCTGGTTCTAGAGCGGCTATGCTGGCCTGGTTCTCTGGCTCTAGAGCGGCTCTGCTGACCTGGTTCTCTGGCTCTACAACAGCTCTGCTGACCTGGTTCTCTGGCTCTACAGCAGCTCTGCTGACCTGGTTCTCTAGCTCTACTGCAGCTCTGCTGACCTGGTTCTCTAGCTCTAGAGCAGCTCTGCTGACCTGGTTCTCTGGCACTAGAGCAGCTCTGCTGACCTGGTTCTCCGGCTCTAGAGCAGCTCTGCTGACCTGGTTCTCTGGCTCTACAGCATCTCTGCTCACCTGGTTCTCTGGCTCTAGAACAGCTCTGCTGACCTGGTTCTCTGGCTCTAGAGCAGCTCTGCTCACCTGGTTCTCCGGCTCTAGAGCAGCTCTGCTGACCTGGTTCTCAGGCTTTACAACAGCTCTGCTGTCCCGGTTCTCTGGCTATAGGGTGGATCTGCTGACCTGGTTCTCTGGCTCTAGAGCGGCTCTGCTGGCCTGGTTCTCTGGCTCTACAACAGCTCTGCTGATTTGGTTCTCTGGCTCTAAAACGGCTCTGCTGACCTGGTTCTCAGGCTCTACAGCAGCTTGCTGACCTGGTTCTCTGGTTCTAGAGCGGCTATGCTGGCCTGGTTCTCTGGCTCTAGAGCGGCTCTGCTGACCTTGTTCTCTGGCTCTAGAGGGGCTCTGCTGACCTGGTTCTCTGGCTCTAGAGCGGCTCTACTGACCCGGTTCTCAGGCTCTAGAGCGGCTCTGCTGAACTGGTTCTCTGGCTCCAGGGCGTGTCTGCTGACCTGGTTCTATGGCTCTACAGCAGCTCTGGTGACCTGGTTCTATGGCTCTACAACCGCTCTGCTGAACTGGTTCTATGGCTCTACAGCAGCTCTGCTGACCTGGTTCTCTGGCTTTAGAGCGGCTCTCCTGACCTGGTTCTCTGGCTCTACAGCAGCTCTGCTGACCTGGGTCTCAGGCTCTACAACGGCTCTGCTGACCTGGTTCTCTGGCTCTACAACGGCTCTGCTGACCTGGTTCTCTGGCTCTACAGCAGCTCGGCTGACCTGGTTCTATGGCTCTACAGCAGCTTGCTGACCTGCTTCTCTGGCTCTACAGCAGCTTGATGACCTGCTTCTCTGGCTCTACAGCAGCTCTGCTGACCTTGTTCTCTGGCTCTACAGCAGCTCTGCTGACCTGGTTGTAAGGCTCTACAGCAGCTCTTCTGACCTGGTTCTCTGGCTCTACAGCAGCTTGCTGATCTGGTTCTCTGGCTCTACAACACCTCTGTTGACTTGGTTCGCTGACCTGGTTCTCTGGCCCAGTTCTCTGGCCATAGAGCAGCTCTGATGACCTCGTTCTCTGGCTCTACAGCAGCTCTGCTGACCTGGCTCTCAGGCTCTAGAGCGACTCTGCTGACCTTGTTCTCTGGCTCTACAGCGGCTCTGCTGACCTGGTTCTCTGGCTCTAGAGCAGCTTTGCTGACCTGGTTCTGTGGCTCTAGAGCGGCTCTGCTGACCTGGCTCTTTGGCTCTACAACGGCTCTGCTGACCTGGTTCTCAGGCTCTACAGCCGCTCTGCTGACCTGGTTCTCTGGCTCTAGAGCAGCTCTGCTGACCTGGTTCTCTGGCTCTACAACAGCTCTGCTGACCTAGTTCTCTGGCTCTACAACGGCTCTGCTGACCTGGTTCTCAGGCTCTACAGCCGCTCTGCTGACCTGGTTCTCTGGCTCTAGAGCAGCTCTGCTGACCTGGTTCTCTGGCTCTACAGCAGCTCTGCTGACCTGGTTCCCTGGCTCTACAGCAGCTCTGCTGACCTGGTTCTCAGGCTCTAGAGCGGCTCTTCTGACCTGGTTACCTGGCTCTACAGCGGCTCTGCTGACCTGGTTCTCTGGCTCTAGAGCAGTTCTGCTGACCTGGTTCTCCGGCTCTACAGAAGCTCTGCTGACCTGGTTCCCTGGCTCTACAACAGCTCTGCTGACCTGGTTCTCTGGCTGTACAGCAGCTCTGCTGACCTGGTTCTCTGGCTCTAGAGCAGCTCTGCTGACCTGGTTCTCTGGCTCTAGAGCAGCTCTGCTGACCTGGTTCTCTGGCTCTAGAGCAGCTCTGCTGACCTGGTTCTCTGACTCTACAACGGCTCTGCTGACCTGGCTCTCTGGCTCTACAGAAGCTCTGCTGAACTGGTTCTCTGGCTCTAGAGCAGCTCTGCTGACCTGGTTCTCTGGCTCTAGAGCGGCTCTGCTGACCTGGTTCTCTGACTCTACAGCGGCTCTGCTGACCTGGTTCTCTGGCTCTACAGCAGCTCTGCTGACCTGGTTCTCTGGCTCTACAGCAGCTCTGCTGACCTGGTTTTCTGGCTCTAGAGCAGCTCTGCTGACCTGGTTCTCAGGCTCTAGAGCGGATCTGCTGACCCGGTTCTCTAGCTCTAGAGCGGCTCTTCTGACCCGGTTCTATGGCTCTACAGCAGCTCTGCAGACCTGGGTCTCAGGCTCTACAACGGCTCTGCTGACCTAGTTCTCTGGCTCTACAGCAACTCTGCTGACCTGGTTCTCTGGCTCTACAGCAGCTCTGCTGACCTGGTTCTCTGGCTCTAGAGCAGAGCAGCTCTGCTGACCTGGTTCTCTGTCTCTAGACCGGCTCTGCTGACCTGGTTCTCTGGCTCTAGAACGGTTCTGCTGACCTGGTTCTCTGGCTCGACAGCAGCTCTGCTGACCTGGTTCTCTGGCTCTACAGCAGCTCTGCTGACCTGGTTCTCTGGCTCTAGAGCAGCTCTGCTGACCTGGTTCTCTAGCTCTAAAACGGCTCTGCTGACCTGGTTATCTGGCTCTAAAGCAGCTCTGGGTTCACTGGCTCTAGAGCAGCTCTGCTGACCTGGTTCTCTGGCTCTAGACCGGCTCTGCTGACCTGGTTCTCTGGCTCTAGAACGGTTCTGCTGACCTGGTTCTCTGGTTCTACAGCGGCTCTGCTGACCTGGTTCTCTGGCTCTAGAGCGGCTCTACTGACCTGGTTCTCTGGCTCTAGAGCGGCTCTGCTGACCTGCTTCTCTGGCTCTACAGCGGCTCTGTTGACCTGGTTCACTGGCTCTACAGAGGCTCTGCTGACCTCGTTCTCTAGCTCTACAACGGCTCTGCTGACCTGGTTCTCTGGCTCTAGAGCAGCTCTGCTGACCTGGTTCTCTGGCTCTACAACGGTTCTGCTGACCTGGTTCTCTGGCTCTACAGCAGCTCTGCTGACCTGGTTCTCTGGCTCAAGAGCAGCTCTGCAGACCTGGTTCTCTGGCTCTACAATGGCTCTGTTGACCTGGTTCTCTGGCTCTACAGCAGCTCTGCTGACCTGGTTCTCTGGCTCTAGAGCAGCTCTGCTGACCTGGTTCTCTGGCCTAGAGCAGCTCTGCTGACCTGGTTCTCTAGCTCTACAACGGCTCTGCTGACCTGGTCCTCTGGCTCTATAGCAGCTCTGCTGATCTGGTTCTCTGGCTCTAGAGCAGCTCTGCTGACCTGGTTCTCTGGCTCTACAATGGCTCTGCTGACCTGGTTCTCTGGCTCTACAGCAGCTCTGCTGACCTGGGTCTCAGGCTCTACAACGGCTCTGCTAACCTGGTTCTCTGGCTCTACAATGGCTCTGCTGACCTGGTTCTCTGGCTCTACAGCAGCTCGGCTGACCTGGTTCTATGGCTCTACAGCAGCTTGCTGACCTGCTTCTCTGGCTCTACAGCAGCTTGATGACCTGCTTCTCTGGCTCTACAGCAGCTCTGCTGACCTGGTTCTCTGGCTCTACAGCAGCTCTGCTGACCTGGTTGTAAGGCTCTACAGCAGCTCTTCTGACCTGGTTCTCTGGCTCTACAGCAGCTTGCTGACCTGGTTCTCTGGCTCTACAACACCTCTGTTGACTTGGCTCGCTGACCTGGTTCTCTGGCCCAGTTCTCTGGCCATAGAGCAGCTCTGATGACCTCGTTCTCTGGCTCTACAGCAGCTCTGCTGACCTGGCTCTCAGGCTCTAGAGCGACTCTGCTGACCTTGTTCTCTGGCTCTACAGCGGCTCTGCTGACCTGGTTCACTGGCTCTAGAGCGGCTCTACTGACCTGGTTCTCTGGCTCTAGAGCAGCTCTGCTGACCTGGTTCTCTGGCTCTACAACGGTTCTGCTGACCTGGTTCTCTGGCTCTACAGCAGCTCTGCTGACCTGGTTCTCTGGCTCAAGAGCAGATCTGCAGACCTGGTTCTCTGGCTCTACAATGGCTCTGTTGACCTGGTTCTCTGGCTCTACAGCAGCTCTGCTGACCTGGTTCTCTGGCTCTAGAGCAGCTCTGCTGACCTGGTTCTCTGGCCTAGAGCAGCTCTGCTGACCTGGTTCTCTAGCTCTACAACGGCTCTGCTGACCTGGTCCTCTGGTTCTATAGCAGCTCTGCTGACCTGGTTCTCTGGCTCTAGAGCAGCTCTGCTGACCTGGTTCTCTGGCTCTACAATGGCTCTGCTGACCTGGTTCTCTGGCTCTACAGCAGCTCTGCTGACCTGGGTCTCAGGCTCTACAACGGCTCTGCTAACCTGGTTCTCTGGCTCTACAATGGCTCTGCTGACCTGGTTCTCTGGCTCTATAGCAGCTCGGCTGACCTGGTTCTATGGCTCTACAGCAGCTTGCTGACCTGCTTCTCTGGCTCTACAGCAGCTTGATGACCTGCTTCTCTGGCTCTACAGCAGCTCTGCTGACCTGGTTCTCTGGCTCTACAGCAGCTCTGCTGACCTGGTTGTAAGGCTCTACAGCAGCTCTTCTGACCTGGTTCTCTGGCTCTACAGCAGCTTGCTGACCTGGTTCTCTGGCTCTACAACACCTCTGTTGACTTGGCTCGCTGACCTGGTTCTCTGGCCCAGTTCTCTGGCCATAGAGCAGCTCTGATGACCTCGTTCTCTGGCTCTACAGCAGCTCTGCTGACCTGGCTCTCAGGCTCTAGAGCGACTCTGCTGACCTTGTTCTCTGGCTCTACAGCGGCTCTGCTGACCTGGTTCTCTGGCTCTAGAGCAGCTTTGCTGACCTGGTTCTGTGGCTCTAGAGCGGCTCTGCTGACCTGGCTCTTTAGCTCTACAACGGCTCTGCTGACCTGGTTCTCAGGCTCCTACAGCCGCTCTGCTGACCTGGTTCTCTGGCTCTAGAGCAGCTCTGCTGACCTGGTTCTCTGGCTCTACAACAGCTCTGCTGACCTAGTTCTCTGGCTCTACAACGGCTCTGCTGACCTGGTTCTCAGGCTCTACAGCCGCTCTGCTGACCTGGTTCTCTGGCTCTAGAGCAGCTCTGCTGACCTGGTTCTCTGGCTCTACAGCAGCTCTGCTGACCTGGTTCTCTGGCTCTACAGCAGCTCTGCTGACCTGGTTCTCAGGCTCTAGAGCGGCTCTTCTGACCTGGTTACCTGGCTCTACAGCGGCTCTGCTGACCTGGTTCTCTGGCTCTAGAGCAGCTCTGCTGACCTGGTTCTCTGGCTCTAGAGCAGCTCTGCTGACCTGGTTCTCTGGCTCTAGAGCAGCTCTGCTGACCTGGTTCTCTGACTCTACAACGGCTCTGCTGACCTGGCTCTACAGAAGCTCTGCTGAACTGGTTCTCTGGCTCTAGAGCAGCTCTGCTGACCTGGTTCTCTGGCTCTAGAGCAGCTCTGCTGACCTGGTTCTCTGGCTCTAGAGCGGCTCTGCTGACCTGGTTCTCTGGCTCTACAGCGGCTCTGCTGACCTGGTTCTCTGGCTCTACAGCAGCTCTGCTGACCTGGTTCTCTGGCTCTACAGCAGCTCTGCTGACCTGGTTTTCTGGCTCTAGAGCAGCTCTGCTGACCTGGTTCTCAGGCTCTAGAGCGGATCTGCTGACCCAGTTCTCTAGCTCTAGAGCGGCTCTGCTGACCCGGTTCTATGGCTCTACAGCAGCTCTGCAGACCTGGGTCTCAGGCTCTACAACGGCTCTGCTGACCTAGTTCTCTGGCTCTACAGCAGCTCTGCTGACCTGGTTCTCTGGCTCTACAGCAGCTCTGCTGACCTGATTCTCTGGCTCTAGAGCAGAGCAGCTCTGCTGACCTGGTTCTCTGGCTCTAGACCGGCTCTGCTGACCTGGTTCTCTGGCTCTAGAACGGTTCTGCTGACCTGGTTCTCTGGCTCGACAGCAGCTCTGCTGACCTGGTTCTCTGGCTCTACAGCAGCTCTGCTGACCTGGTTCTCTGGCTCTAGAGCAGCTCTGCTGACCTGGTTCTCTAGCTCTAAAACGGCTCTGCTGACCTGGTTATCTGGCTCTAAAGCAGCTCTGGGTTCTCTGGCTCTAGAGAAGCTCTGCTGACCTGGTTCTCTGGCTCTACAAAGGCTCTGCTGACCTGGTTCTCTGGTTCTACAGCGGCTCTGCTGACCTGGTTCTCTGGCTCTAGAGCGGCTCTACTGACCTGGTTCTCTGGCTCTAGAGCGGCTCTGCTGACCTGCTTCTCTGGCTCTACAGCGGCTCTGTTGACCTGGTTCACTGGCTCTACAGAGGCTCTGCTGACCTCGTTCTCTAGCTCTACAACGGCTCTGCTGACCTGGTTCTCTGGCTCTAGAGCAGCTCTGCTGACCTGGTTCTCTGGCTCTACAACGGTTCTGCTGACCTGGTTCTCTGGCTCTACAGCAGCTCTGCTGACCTGGTTCTCTGGCTCAAGAGCAGCTCTGCAGACCTGGTTCTCTGGCTCTACAATGGCTCTGTTGACCTGGTTCTCTGGCTCTACAGCAGCTCTGCTGACCTGGTTCTCTGGCTCTAGAGCAGCTCTGCTGACCTGGTTCTCTGGCCTAGAGCAGCTCTGCTGACCTGGTTCTCTAGCTCTATAACGGCTCTGCTGACCTGGTCCTCTGGCTCTATAGCAGATCTGCTGACCTGGTTCTCTGGCTCTAGAGCAGCTCTGCTGACCTGGTTCTCTGGCTCTACAATGGCTCTGCTGACCTGGTTCTCTGGCTCTACAGCAGCTCTGCTGACCTGGGTCTCAGGCTCTACAACGGCTCTGCTAACCTGGTTCTCTGGCTCTACAATGGCTCTGCTGACCTGGTTCTCTGGCTCTACAGCAGCTCGGCTGACCTGGTTCTATGGCTCTACAGCAGCTTGCTGACCTGCTTCTCTGGCTCTACAGCAGCTTGATGACCTGCTTCTCTGGCTCTACAGCAGCTCTGCTGACCTGGTTCTCTGGCTCTACAGCAGCTCTGCTGACCTGGTTGTAAGGCTCTACAGCAGCTCTTCTGACCTGGTTCTCTGGCTCTACAGCAGCTTGCTGACCTGGTTCTCTGGCTCTACAACACCTCTGTTGACTTGGTTCGCTGACCTGGTTCTCTGGCCATAGAGCAGCTCTGATGACCTCGTTCTCTGGCTCTACAGCAGCTCTGCTGACCTGGCTCTCAGGCTCTAGAGCGACTCTGCTGACCTTGTTCTCTGGCTCTACAGCGGCTCTGCTGACCTGGTTCTCTGGCTCTAGAGCAGCTTTGCTGACCTGGTTCTGTGGCTCTAGAGCGGCTCTGCTGACCTGGCTCTTTGGCTCTACAACGGCTCTGCTGACCTGGTTCTCAGGCTCTACAGCCGCTCTGCTGACCTGGTTCTCTGGCTCTAGAGCAGCTCTGCTGACCTGGTTCTCTGGCTCTACAACAGCTCTGCTGACCTAGTTCTCTGGCTCTACAACGGCTCTGCTGACCTGGTTCTCAGGCTCTACAGCCGCTCTGCTGACCTGGTTCTCTGGCTCTAGAGCAGCTCTGCTGACCTGGTTCTCTGGCTCTACAGCAGCTCTGCTGACCTGGTTCTCTGGCTCTACAGCAGCTCTGCTGACCTGGTTCTCAGGCTCTAGAGCGGCTCTTCTGACCTGGTTACCTGGCTCTACAGCGGCTCTGCTGACCTGGTTCTCTGGCTCTAGAGCAGTTCTGCTGACCTGGTTCTCCGGCTCTACAGAAGCTCTGCTGACCTGGTTCTCTGGCTCTACAACAGCTCTGCTGACCTGGTTCTCTGGCTGTACAGCAGCTCTGCTGACCTGGTTCTCTGGCTCTAGAGCAGCTCTGCTGACCTGGTTCTCTGGCTCTAGAGCAGCTCTGCTGACCTGGTTCTCTGGCTCTAGAGCAGCTCTGCTGACCTGGTTCTCTGACTCTACAACGGCTCTGCTGACCTGGCTCTACAGAAGCTCTGCTGAACTGGTTCTCTGGCTCTAGAGCAGCTCTGCTGACCTGGTTCTCTGGCTCTAGAGCGGCTCTGCTGACCTGGTTCTCTGGCTCTAGAGCGGCTCTGCTGACCTGGTTCTCTGGCTCTACAGCGGCTCTGCTGACCTGGTTCTCTGGCTCTACAGCAGCTCTGCTGACCTGGTTCTCTGGCTCTACAGCAGCTCTGCTGACCTGGTTTTCTGGCTCTAGAGCAGCTCTGCTGACCTGGTTCTCAGGCTCTAGAGCGGATCTGCTGACCCAGTTCTCTAGCTCTAGAGCGGCTCTGCTGACCCGGTTCTATGGCTCTACAGCAGCTCTGCAGACCTGGGTCTCAGGCTCTACAACGGCTCTGCTGACCTAGTTCTCTGGCTCTACAGCAGCTCTGCTGACCTGGTTCTCTGGCTCTACAGCAGCTCTGCTGACCTGGTTCTCTGGCTCTAGAGCAGAGCAGCTCTGCTGACCTGGTTCTCTGGCTCTAGACCGGCTCTGCTGACCTGGTTCTCTGGCTCTAGAACGGTTCTGCTGACCTGGTTCTCTGGCTCGACAGCAGCTCTGCTGACCTGGTTCTCTGGCTCTACAGCAGCTCTGCTGACCTGGTTCTCTGGCTCTAGAGCAGCTCTGCTGACCTGGTTCTCTAGCTCTAAAACGGCTCTGCTGACCTGGTTATCTGGCTCTAAAGCAGCTCTGGGTTCTCTGGCTCTAGAGAAGCTCTGCTGACCTGGTTCTCTGGCTCTACAAAGGCTCTGCTGACCTGGTTCTCTGGTTCTACAGCGGCTCTGCTGACCTGGTTCTCTGGCTCTAGAGCGGCTCTACTGACCTGGTTCTCTGGCTCTAGAGCGGCTCTGCTGACCTGCTTCTCTGGCTCTACAGCGGCTCTGTTGACCTGGTTCACTGGCTCTACAGAGGCTCTGCTGACCTCGTTCTCTAGCTCTACAACGGCTCTGCTGACCTGGTTCTCTGGCTCTAGAGCAGCTCTGCTGACCTGGTTCTCTGGCTCTACAACGGTTCTGCTGACCTGGTTCTCTGGCTCTACAGCAGCTCTGCTGACCTGGTTCTCTGGCTCAAGAGCAGCTCTGCAGACCTGGTTCTCTGGCTCTACAATGGCTCTGTTGACCTGGTTCTCTGGCTCTACAGCAGCTCTGCTGACCTGGTTCTCTGGCTCTAGAGCAGCTCTGCTGACCTGGTTCTCTGGCCTAGAGCAGCTCTGCTGACCTGGTTCTCTAGCTCTACAACGGCTCTGCTGACCTGGTCCTCTGGCTCTATAGCAGCTCTGCTGACCTGGTTCTCTGGCTCTAGAGCAGCTCTGCTGACCTGGTTCTCTGGCTCTACAATGGCTCTGCTGACCTGGTTCTCTGGCTCTACAGAAGCTCTGCTGCCCGGTTCTCTGGCTCTACAGCTCTACAGCTTTGCATGGTGGTAAATTATGTGGTTTATAAATTGGGGAAGACATACAGGCAAAGTGGCAACACCTGAGCGAAACATATGAAAGCATAAGGATCAGTAGCTTATATGTTTTTGAGGTAGATACAGCATATTATAAAATACAGATATTATTTTAACAGTGCATAGTAGCAGGACATATTGTTATTGTTTTTAAATTACCATTGTGTTGCAAATAATAACAACAGGATAGGCAGCATCATCATCATAATACAATAATCATATTCGCTTATTATCTAGGATTTATTTCCTTTCTTCCCTCCTCTAGCAAGGCACAAGATATAATATTCTTGGCTTCCTCCACCACCGTGCAGCCCTGTAAATTATTAGGTAATGCCATTTGTTCAACCACCTGCCAGCCCCCTCCTTCAGGGGAAGATGTGACAGAAAGTGCAATTCCTTGAGGTTCCTTGAGATCCAAGAGAAAAGCATATTCAAATGTTGGCACTTCAGGGAGGACACGTTGGTCCGCCAGCATCTGGCCAGTTAGCGTGGGTCCTCGGCTCAGAGGCATGTTGGCGATATGGTAATTCTGACACAACTCCGGTGGTGCGGACCGCATAGGGACCACAGGCCGTTGCCAACACGTCAGAAGACATCGATACTCTGAGGATCATAAATACTTTGACTTCATTACCATAATTTTTACTCTCTATTCTGTAGAAGACCAAATAGTAGATGTCATTGCTGACCAGTGCTTGTTTTTTGACCACGAAAGGATAAAAGGTTATGTCCTGCCGCTTGGACACTGACTTGTTAAGCAGATGCCTTAAGACATTGGTCTGTTTCGGGAAGTAATGCTGGTGACCTGGGACTATGGTATAGAAGTCGTAGGGTTATGTATTAGCATTTATTTACATAGCACATGTCTACATGTGTGTGGCACGTAGCACACTGGGGGCTCTTTCCCTTTAGAGCTAGATCCTGAGTGACTGACCGGAGATGGGCTGATCTTGTGTCCTCGTGAATGGTAATGAAATAACAGGGATCCTAGGAGAGTACCAAGGCTCTAATTACAAGCTGGGGTATTTCATCTAGAACAATAACTCCGGGTGAAGAACCCAAAGTCACAATTATGAGTCTCTGGGCTCGGAATCGTCGGACCTGAGAAATCTGGACCCAGTAATTCCCGGCCTGGGGATACAGGGCTGCGTTATTTGCTGCAAAGGCATGAGCTGTGGACAGCAGCATTGCCTAGCCCCTGGTACCCACCTGCAGCAGTCCAGAGGCAGCAGAAAATATTCCATCCATACACTCTGCACACCCACTTCACCCTCCTAAGGGCACGCCCGCTGACACAGTCTGCCTGCTCAGAGCAGGTGAAAATGCTAGCATTTTTTAGCAAAATATGAGTAAACTGCCTGCCAGAATACCTTGTAGCTTCAGATCTGAGCAGTCATTCCCACTTTGAAGAGAAAAAACATGCAGGTTGCTGGACTTTGTTACGGAAGTACCTGCTGGTAACATAGATTATGGTCCCCGGAATCTCTGCACCAAAGTCCAGTCTATTCGAGATGAAGGCCTAAGAGTAAGGACTTTGTCTATCTATCTATCTATCTATCTATCTATCTAATAGTCATTTTGTTTCTCTGTCTTTCTGACTATGTATCTATTGATACATTTCTGTAAGTATCTGTCCAGCTATCCTTTTGTCTGTCTATCTATCTATCTATCTATCTATCTTACTGTCCTTTTATTTATTTGTCTGTCTCTGTATCTTCTGATGAATAAATGTATGTTAGTAACTATCCATATCTATCTATCTATCTATCTATCTATCTCTCTAGTATAATATCTTTTTTAACTGCCATCGTTTTCTTTCTAATTACCTGGGGGTTCCTCAAGACACATTAAAAAATCCATATGTGCCACTACCTAACAAACTTTTAATTTTGCTAAATAGCTGTAAAAAGATTCCTTTGTAGAAATGCCTCTTAGGACATTTTATCTGAATAGAATGAATGCGCAATGCACACGACAAACTGAATCATTAAGAGGCGCTATTATCAAATAAACCAACAGTACGCTTTCTATTAACCTAAAGAGTTGGTGTGGACCTGCCTGAATGTGTGCTTGCCGGTTACACATAGTCAACAAGTGCTCAACCTACTGGTTTATCTGTCCCAGGGGTTCGCATCCGAAAGGCTGGAACAGCAGAGAAGTGGCCTGTGCGATGGGCGATGGTGCTCAGTGTACTGGGCCTGCACTCAGAGCAGTGCAGTTACCCCCAGAGCAGCACAGCGTCACAGGACAGGAGGGAAGAGCAAAAGTAACAAAGCACTCTCTGCACTGTGCATAGGCACGGAGTGAACCAGGAATGCGCCTTGAAGCAGTCCAGGTTTTCATTAACACAAAGCAGTTTCCTTCACTGCTAACAAACGTTCCGGAAGCTGAATATTACCCAAAGTGCCCTTGACATCGCAATTCTCCCAGTGCCACCTTTACATTATTACACATACTCCCACCGTTGGCATGCAGCCTTATACAATAACAAATGCCTTTCTGGGTCTGGGGGATGTGTGGACTCCTGCAGCCCCTCCAGGAGTGTGGTCTGATCTCACGGTCACACGTTCGAACCCTGGTTGGGCCACTCAGCTTTTCATCCTTCCGAGGCCGATAAAATAAGTACCCTCGAGCTGGGTAATTAAAAACATCTGTGGAGTGAACATGCCGTTTACATATACACGTTAATTACCGGCTGAATGAGTTTACAGGTGTACCTTGACTTGACAATAATTTTCCCAAACCAGGGCTGACTGGATATGACTGGCACGTCTGATGGACGCACTGCGGAGTGACCAGAATTGTCCTCCGCACCAGGGACACCGTGGTCCTTATTTGCCAAAGTCCCCAATGTTTTTTACTCTCAGGAGGGAACAGGTGTATGTATCCCACCCACTCTGTAGTAGACAATGCACAGGAATTTAAATTCCATAATCTGCAAATAGTGTTTTTTTAATACAAATGAAATGGGAGAAGGGCTGCAAGGGGTGCGTAATGAATTCCAGCTACTTGGGTCCCGAGGGCCTGCGAAGGGACGGGCGCAGCGACCTCTGCCACCACTCTGTGTTCACTCCACTGTTCTTGCAGGGCTTGGGCCCCCAAGAAGAGTGCATGCACTTCCTTGCCGGTGCACTTGGCCCACGACCTTTAGGAAGTCGGGTGTGGGTGGTTGGGTGGGTTCATTCTTAAAAAGGAGAGATATTTATTTTCCTTTGCATCTACTCCACAGTCCCCTGTGGGGAGGATAGTATCTCTGTAATAGGAGGTAGACCACGTGCATCCACTCCGCAGCCTTTTTTGGGAGATTGGTCCCTGGAAGAGCGACTGCACAGTTGTACAGACCGCTCCCAATGAAGAGCATGTAGTGATAGCGGAAATACACATCGAGAGAGTGGCTGTGAAGGCCACCAAAATTTCAAAGCTCCCTTTGTGCTATCGGGCCAGTTAGTTGCCCCAGTGTGAGGTGAATGCACTCCCATGTGTATGCCCCAGTGTGGCGTGAACGCACAACACGTATGCACTATGCCCAAGTGTGAGGTGAAAGCACTCCCACGTGGCTACCCCTGTGTGAGGTGAATGCACTCCCACGTGGCTGACCCAATATGAAGTGAATGAACTCCCACTTGGATGCCCCAGTGTGAGATGCGTTCACACTCACACTGGAGCGTACACTGTCAAGTAGGGCATCCTGAGCTCATATTTAATGTACTATGGCGCCAAGTTTTCAGCCCTAGACTTTCAATTAACATCATAATGCACTGAGAGTGGTAGTCTTGGTTCAGTTAAATAGATTTTAGTGCTTAGTAAAATGAACGCTTGGGAAAGCAAATGTTGTACCCTTTCGACATAGTGCCTTCTTCAAAATTGCCCCTTGGAGTGAAGTTGGAATAAGAGCCCTAGTCCTTCAGGAGTCGCTTCCCAGAAGGAAATATCGTATTATGAGTTATAGATAGGATTCTTGGTTTTATTATTTTATTTTTACATTTCTATTTATCAGTAGCTATTTTTTCTCATTTCGTTTTGATTCGATTCTGGTTTATTATTTTCGTTGGCTGACAGGAATAAGTTTCAACTATTACATTTCCACACCTATTTAAAGTATATGTGTATACTCCTAATTTAATGTCTGAGGAATTATGATGTATAAAGTGGCCCTATAAAATAAAACAATAATTTGACCATAAAAAATTAGCATTATAGTACTAGCACCTATGAATACCTACAGCTATTTGAGTTTCAGTATGAAATCATAAATTTTTGGTCTATTCTGAGACAGCGCATGCACTGTATGCACTCTCGCTTGAAAGTGATATTGAATACAACAAGGGGCTTGCAGCCTGCCCACTGGTTGACATTCCCTGGTTTCATTGTCACTCTTATTTGCTGCCTTTTAATTGGCCAACCCTTGCTGGCTTCACTTCCTCATCTTTCAGCTGGAGCATGGAACAAGTACTGATTGGTTCAGCAATGATTACTGTCCTTCCGCTGAGTGCGCTGTAATTGAGGCACTAACTTTTATTTTTCTTCTTCTTCCGTCGTTCTTGTTGAACCACTTGCATGTAGCTATGTTTTACTATGCCACAAACACTACAAAGAAGCCATTTTCTACTTTGAAATGGATGTTTATTGAGACAACAGATGTTATCTGCTTTTATTACGACAGCAGATGTTGTCTGTTTCCAAATGTATTTTCTCTAAGACATGGACAGGGGCCCAATTTTTTCTTATGACAGGAATTTTTGCCAAATGTGAAATGTGTTTTTTTCATTCATGGGAAGAAATACTGATTTGCTCAGGGGGTGCTGTGCAGAGACCTAAGAAGCACTGGCAAAGCCAATAGGTCTCGCCTTTGAGACTATTGGCTCAGCCATTGCCTTTTGATCATGTTGTACAGCATGGTCATTGCCACGTTTAGTAATGATTCGTAGCCATGCTTAATAGCAGCATGGCTAAAAATAATATTTTAAAAAAGGACTACGAAGCATCCAGCACTAATGCACTTTTTAAAAAAGCACATTAGTCCTGGCTGATTCATAGCGCTTTTTAGGTCTCGCCTACGCAGCGCGCATGCGCTGCATAGGAGGGGACCTCTTGGAATCGATCAGCTTTTTTGCCCAAAAACGTGCACGCTTTGTATTGCTTTCAATTGCAACGTGTGCACGTTTGGCGTTTCCCTTGCGGGAGCAAGCTTTGGCGACATCTGTTTGTAATTATCGCGCTCGCTCCCGCAAGGTAAACGCTGCGTGTCCCTGCTCTCGGCCGCACTCCCCCCACCCCTCCCACTTGTTTATTATTGTAGGCGGCCACTACCCTTCCTGTTTGCGACGCTCGCCGGGGCCGTTGTCTTTAAGCGCTTGTTATTCTACTTTCTGCAGCAGCCCGTCACTTGTTTATTTAAGCAGCAGACTGCTTGGGGGCTGGGCTCTGAGCTGCCTGCTTGCTACAATGTAAAGACTGGTTTGAATCACTGCGCAGTAGCGTAGCTTACTTTCGCTAGTCATGTGCTGCCTCCCGTGACGCGAGCGGGCAGCAGCTGAATTTAGAAATGGGGCCCTGTTCGTAAGCTCCGCTCTCCGCTGCTGGCGCGGTAATGAATCCTGCGTCTCTCTGCATTGCAAGTGACCAACTCTCAGCCGGTCTCACCACATCCCCGGGCGGCGGCGTCACTTTCAACATCCGGACTGACTGCAGTTGCCGGAGTGATTCGTTCGAGGCCCCAGAGCACTGGGACCCCTGACTATGAAGTTGAGCCCGCCACCGGCCAGAGCAAGCCTGATGCGGGCGGCCGGCCACCCCAGAGAGAGGGAAGCCAGGCGGCAGGCATCACGTGAAATGCAGCTGCTCTCCAGCTGGCCGCCACTGAATAAATTTCAAGTAAGTGTTCTCCGTGGTCACTTGTTTACCCCCAATCTCCCCTTCCCTCCCACTGTCCATTGTCACTTGTTTACCCCTACCCTCCCTCCCATGGTTACTTGTTTACCCCCGCCCCCCCTCCCGTTATCCGTGGTCTCTTGTTTACCCCTGCCCTCCCTCCCGTTATCCGTGGTCTCTTGTTTACCCCCGCCCTCTCTCCCGTTATCCGTGGTCTCTTGTTTACCCCGCCCTCCCTCCCGTTATCCGTGGTCTCTTGTTTACCCCCGCCCTCCCTCCCGTTATCCGTGGTCTCTTGTTTACCCCTGCCCTCCTTCCCGTTATCCGTGGTCACTCGTTAACCCCGGCCCTCCCTCCCGTTATCCGTGGTCACTTGTTAACCCCCGCTCTCCCTCCCACTATTTGTGGTCACTTGCAAATTCAAGCAATGCAAGGTTATTCTTTGGCCATACTCACTGAACGGGACACTAATTATTTTTTAAGAACATTTAAAATTAAGTTGGTCTAAAGATTTACGAAACTATAAATGTGCCCTTGTTCCTTTGATCAGTGGGTTTATTTATTTGGGTGTTTTGTAGAGCGCTGATATGTAACTTTACAGTGACTTCAGAGCGCTGAGGTCAATGGTCTGGGAGCTGGTGCTGAGCTGTGCTAATCCTGTTTGGTTTCAGGTCTTTAGCTGGATGTAGAAAACTCACTACATTTGGGTTTGGCGAGGTAGACCACTTGCATGTGAAAACAAGCATTGGCATAGCCAATAGGTCTCACCTTTGGGACCTTATAAGTATTTAATTATGGAGCACAATATCCTTGGTGCAACATCATATGTTGCATGGCTAAACACTTATAATGTCCCAAAGGCGAGACCTATTGCCAATGCTTGTTTAAATTAGCTTTAGCCACACTGTAAGGATCCGTGCTGCTGTAAGCGTGGCAACAAACAATTGCCAAGCCACTAGCTTTCATAGGCTGTTTGTTGGGACGGGGATCAAGATCTTTTGATTATACTAAAATTATATGTATAATATACTTAATTAAAGGGGCTTTCAGGCAGTCCTCCTCATCTAGAGTTCCCAAAGTCCCTGAAGACCTGGCTATTCGGCTAATCAACTGGGACCCTGCCAGCGCCTGGATACCCTCACGGGTGACAAGAAGCGCTCTACAAATCTACTGATTGATTCATTGATCCACTGATCAGTTATTGTCTCTTTCTCAGTTTTCTTCCATCCACTACAGCAAAGGCAATGAATCTGCCCTCTTCAGGCTTGGCTAACTTCACTGTGACAGCATTTTCCCCTTTCACAAGGAGAACACCCGCAAAGTAGTTTGTTTAAGTGCCAGGGTCTAGTATGGCAATATGTGCTTTATAAATAAAAAAAAAAAGCTTTGACTTAAGCCGTTTTTTATATATTGATGAGGCCCCTACAGCTTCCCCAAAATATAAACTTTTGTAAAAAACAGGAAAAATCAATAGGCTAGCGGCCAATGTCAGACCTACTGGATTTGCAAATACATGTGCTACTTCTGTGCTTATCAATAATACAGATATTGGCATAGAAGTTATAGCTGACAGTGTGAATAGATAAACAAAAGAAGACTACATTGCTGCTTTTATGTTTTTTGTTTTTAATTAAACACAGACAGAACAGTAAGAAAAAAAACTCACAAACTCTTAATCAGGCCTTCTCATGCCAAGCACTTCGAGTCTGGAACCACCTCCCTGCAGAAGTCAGACTCACTTGAACTTGCTGGCTTTGTGAAAACAGCTGAAAACGCATTCATTCGAAACAAATTTGAATCTTCAAGCCGGAATATCCCCTTCCACTCACTCTCCTGTGGTTTTGAGTTCTTCAAAGTGGACGTACACTGTAATATGTAAAAGCACTCCGCAGTCCCTACGGCGAGGTTCGCCTGGTGTAAATATCTATAAAAAATACATCAATAAAATGTTATCTATGTTTGCTTAACAATTCATAAAAAAACAAAAACTGGGTGGTGTTGCGGAGACTGATAGTGCTAAAGAGAAGGATGGGGGTGAGCAGACAGGAGGGCAAACTAGTCATTTAATGTTATGCAGCCACAGTCGGGATGCTCTTGGTTAAGTGATCTGCGATGACTAAATGAGCTCCCGGTGAAAAAAAACCCCGAAAGTGTAGCCAAAGTTAATGCAGCATTAATAATGGCCACGGTAACTCAGTGCAGGGGACAGAAGGATCCGGGTCAGGCAAGGCGAGAGACAAAGAGCAGCGACAAATGGGGTCAGGGGATGATGATGAAGCAGGCCCGCCAGGAACGCCCCAAATTCTCATCGGATGAAGTCATGTCCAGAGCGGATAGAGAGAACATTTTGAATTAAGGGGTCCTCGGGGAAACAAGGGCCCAGAACTGCAACTTATCCGACCTAAACTACCAGAGAGGGAAGCATTCCTGTTCGAATGCTGAACCTTGTGGCCACAATGAGAAAAACACCGTTGAGTAAATCTATGTGTGCACCTCATGCAAGTTAAAATGTAGAAAGGCACATCTGAAGACGTTCGAAAACGATATTTGTAAAAAAAAATTAAAAAATCCAGTATTCAATGATATGCGGTGTATTAAGAGGATAAAAAATTACCCACTGAAAATACAACAGAAAAAAATATCCTGCCTCTTAGCTGAAGCCTGTTTGTGGTTTTGAATTGTAAAACGAATAAAAGATTTTTAATTAAAAAAATATCTTGCCTACAAATTTCTGCCCACTCCAAACCTTCCTTGTAGCCCCCTTGACAAGGTATTTCTCCAAATAAACAAGGCACAAGAACAAGCTGAGGTTTGACAAATTCTCATACAGTATTTAATGTTATTTCAGTAATTACACTAGACACCTACTAGCATAACCGAAACACTCACTGGTTTTATTTTTAGTCTGCCTTTGACGGAATGTTTTTGATGGCTTTTGTTCCTCCTACTCCACATTTCCATCAAATATCTGAAGCAAAATAAAAGATCTCTTCCAACTGTCCATACTCAAGTATCTGCCCTCAATCTGCATCCATCACACTGACTCAAAGCACTTGAGATGATACTACTACTACTACAACTACTACTACCAATAATAACAGCTTAATATAGCGCTTTGCTCTCCACTTCTGCGTTTCTAAGTGCAATTAATAGCAAGTGTTACTATTTCCCAGATTAGTGCTATCTGATGTCACTTCCTGCCTTCGTTTCAAGAACCACTGCCCACGCATCACACCCCCACATTGCCTCAAAACGACCTCTTATCAAAAGGCTAGGCAGCCAGCCTAGGACTTCCTGAATGAGAATGAGTCTCTCTGATTGGTCACCACCACTCACCTTGAACTATCTCCTAGCTCCCAGTTTCCTTGCACAGTCCCAATTCTCCCTTAACAGCCCGGTCTCCCTTAGAACTCTCTGGTGTCTCCTTGTTTTGAAAACAATGTCCCCGATTCATTGTATATGTAAGCAATAACCAAGATGGCCGATTTTAGGGAGCCTATTTACAAACTATCAGCTCCAAATGGTTCTATTGATCTTCCCTTGGAAAGAGACGACTTCAGTCAGCAGCAAACCCCACTCAGATGGTCAAAAGCACACTTCAGTCTGCCAAAAGTCCACTCCAGACTGCCAAGAGTCAACTTCAATGTGCCGGGGCCCCCTCAAGTCTGCAAATAGCCCACTGAGTCTATCAAGAAACATGTGCAGTCTGTACAGACCCCACGGACTCTGCCAGGAGTCCATTCCAGACTGCCAAGTCAAAATCAGTCTGCTAAAGGGCACTTCTGCCTGACGGAGGTCCACTCCAATCTGCAAACAGCCCACTGCAGTCTTTAAGGATCCCACTCCAGTCTGCTCATCACCCTATCCAGTCCTTGATGACTGGAGTTCATTCCAGTCATCAAGGACTGTGGTCAGCTAGTTCCCAAATGCAGAAAGCAATGAGCACTCCCAAGCCCACCAGGATTCCACCTCAGTACAGTGCTAGCCTGCATCAGACTACTCTGGAATACCTTCATTCCGACACATCCAGAAGCCCATGCCAGTCGTCCATGAGCACTACCCTGTTTCACCATCCCAGGTACACATTTTTCCAGTAGCCTATTCTGACGTGCCCGGAGCCTACCCTAGACCCAGGCACCGCGACCAGCACACCAGCAGCCCGCATTGACGAGCACACAAACACACGCCTTTGAGACACCCCTCCAAGTGCCACTCTCTGCATGGTAGGAGCCACGCTCAGCCCACACTAGACCATTAGTACTACACTCTTGCCAGCCATGATCCCACACCTGCCTGCATGGAATCTCCATCGACCATCTTGGAGCCCCAGATAGCCCAGCTTGGCCCATCAGAGGCACTCCCAGATTTACCAAAAGCCACCTCCAGTCCGGCAGACTATCCTATCTCAACGTGTGGCCAGGGAGCCCTGCCACAAGCCCCACATTGCTTATCTGGAGTCCAAAAAGGCCAAGAGACAGACCCAACCACTAAAAGCCCACGGTCATCTACCAGCAGCCGCAGACAGCTCACTAGGAGCCTCGCTAGTGCCTCTCAAGATCCACTATGATCACTGCCTACGCACAGAGCTTGTGGCGACCCACCCAGCTCTGAACCTACCCAACCCTTGCAGTAGCGACAGAGACCTCATTGGGAACACCATCCGCCTGTCTGGAGCAAATCCCAGGCCATAGGGGCCCTGTTCAAGACTTAAATACCCAGTGGGACCCTCAGAAGCACAAACCAACTCACCAGGAGCATGCTCCACCAAGCCAGGTGGCACAGGCAAGAAGCCATGAGGAATCCATCCTGTTCTTCACCACGTTGGCAACAGCACATCTGGAGCTTCTGCCAATTTATCAGGGTGGGCCTTACACTTACCGTGAGTCTCCTTCACCCTGCCATGGGTGTGGCCAAGCCCACTTAGACCAGCACAACTTGCTTGTTAATTTCCAACTCTGCAGTGAACAGCTGCCACGTGAGCCATTATCTTGTGTATCAGCCGCAATCAGTGCTGACTTTCGGCAAACCACACACTGCATGCTGGTATTTTTAATCCCATACTTGTATCGGTGAAAGTGCAAAGATGAGTTCTGGAATGCAAAGTGCCACTAGTTCAAATGACAGGTCTGGCTGACATTGCCGCACGTGACAAAGTACCACTTGGCAGGTGTGAGTCAATGAATAGTTGTGTGTTCGGCTTCCTTTACGCTTCTATACTTCTGAAGCAGGTGCATTACAATTTTACAAATGCTAACCTTTGCTATAAAATTGCCTATCGAAAATAAAGCCTTTCTTGCAAAATGAGAGAAAAAAAAACTTCCAAATGCCTCAGTGGAGCATTATACTGGAGCTTTAAGGGGGGGGGGGAGGGCCTGGCTTTTCTGCAGCAAGGCAAGGCCTCTCTTTGGCAGTGAGATGAGCCTGTTTAAGGGGACTGACCAAGCAGGTTTCTTCCATCACCCAGACAGCTCCATTGTTCCAGCTCCTGAGGAGGAACAAAGGCAGCGGGCTCTGGAGAGAGGTGCCTGTTTTTATCCCATTTACCCACAGATGCCCCAAGGCACACTGCCCGGCAGCGCCCTCTTTCAGCACTCGCTCAATTTGTCTTGCGGTGAAGGTGTTTGCTCTGGTTTCCAATAAATAATGAGAACAGTACAGGGTATGCCGTTAGAGTTGAAACTGAAATGTTTCTTTAAATTGCTGGCCGCACGCCATAGGAGAGGACCAGCACGTGCCGAAGGCAGAGCATGCGCGTTGTGACAGCCATAGGCGAGGACCAGCACGTGCGAAGGCAGAGCATGCGCGTTGTGACAGCCATAGGAGAGGACCAGCACGTGCCAAAGGCAGAGCATGCGCGTTGTGACAGCCATAGGAGAGGACCAGCACGTGCTGAAGGCAGAGTATGCACATTGTGACAGCCATAGGAGAGGACCAGCACGTGCTGAAGGCAGAGCATGCGCGTTGTGACAGAAAGGTATATAGGCATACAAAGAGCTCAAGTTCTCCTAGGTGAACTGTAGGTATTTGTGAAGAAGGAGGTACCCAGACAGTGAGTTGTGGGTCATAGTTCTTTAATAGTAAAAGGATAACAGCGACACCAGAGACAGCTTCCTCCGCTTCCCTCCAACTCCAACTGTCCCCACGAATCCCCCCGGCTCCACGCTCCACATTCTACCATACACATTCTCATACCTCATGCGACCCTCACACGACACGCACCACAATCCAATACCACACACCTTCCCCCTTCAAAACAAAACACAAAACAACAGACAACATACACCGCACAAGAATACACAACCAAACCAAGGACAAGACAACAAAAACAAGATCACAGAAGAAATCAGAATAAACCAGAATTATTCTCAACCAGACTACTTATCCCAACTTGGAATCAGCAAAACGAGCAGGAACCCTCCTCAACCTGCTACCACGACGCAAAACATCAGCATCAAGATTGGATTCGTGACTGGCAGCCTCTACCAAACCATCATTCCTACCGCATAACTCCACACCACTACTACGTAACTCTACACCACAATCCTTCCTCAACATGTAACCACTGCACCCTTCCTCACTTGGTACCTTACCAGACGGAACACTATTCCGACCATTACAAAAACTCAACTGACGAAAATTCCATCTCCTACCATCTTCCAATTCAACTGCACTACCCAACACCTTCTGCACTTCCAAAGGCCCTGACCAAACAGCTTCACCTTTCAAGACCCCTCTTGGATTTTTCACACGAACCATCTGACCAACATGAACAACAGGCCAACGGTAATTGCCACCACGAGAACGAACAGTGCGCTCCTGGAACTCCTTAACTTTAGATTTAATTTCTTTATCAAGCACACTACCCTTAGACCTCATCAAAAATGCACTTGTCACTGGAATCAACAAGCACATCAAGGTCAATTGTACTAACGAAAATAGTCAGGTGTGCCTGTCACCGAAATCGACAAACACATTTAGTATTACTGGAAGAACAGCCCAGGACCCAGGTGTAACTGTCCCGAATACAACAGCAACAACAGTTACCTGAAGGAACAAAATACTTGATGAAGAACAGCCTCCGTTGAGAAGCGGTAGAAAGGAACTTCCCTGCATGAAAAGCAAGCTCCGTTGAGAAGCGGTAGTAAAGAACCTCCCTGCAGGCCAACTTCAGAAATGCACGACTGATAGTGTAGCTCCCGATGACGAGGAAAGTAATTCAAAATGGCTGCCAACGTCATGCACGTGATGACGAACACTGCACAGACGTCGAGGATAACCTTCGGTTGCTAGGAACGCTGCGAGATGGTTGCCATGCCAAGAAATGACAACGCTGATCCCTTAAGTTGCTATGGCAACAATAACGCTTCAACAACGGCGTCGGTCCTTTGCTGACGTCACGATACTCTCCGCGATCTCCACGAAACAGAGGAAACCCACAAGAATGAAGAGAAATCCAGTAGCGCAAGGATTGCCGGAATAAAGTCAGCCAATCCAACCTTCAGCGCGGCATTCATCAAAATCACCAATTGAAGATAATGGCGATTTACAAGGAGTCCCCGGTGCCGCTATACTCCCAACTCGTCGCCATTGTGAAGAAGGAGGTACCCAGAGTGTGAGTTGTGGGTCATAGTTCTTTAATAGTAAAAGGATAACAGCGACACCGGAGACAGCTTCCTCCACTTCCCTCCAACTCCAACTGTCCCCACGAATCCCCCCGGCTCCACGCTCCACATTCTACCATACACATTCTCATACCTCACGCGACCCTCACGCGACACGCACCACAATCCAATACCACAGTATTCATCCAGTACAGCAACTCCTCTGTGCCTTCTGGTATTTATAGTAAGATCCTCTGGATTAATGTGGCAATGGAGGGTCAATCTGTGATTCAGAGTTTATACAATATGGCGTCAAGGAAAGGCATTTTATGTGATAAGAAAAGCCACATTTTGCAGCACAATAATGCAATCAAATGGAATCACATTCGGTGCCAATATTACACAGCTATGTTTGACATGTTATCATGCATTAACGTAAAATGAATCCGATTGCTTTTAAAATACACATTTGTCTTTAGCAATTAGACTATGGGTGCAGCAAATCCTGTTCACATTGTATTACAAAAACAATTAACGCGTTTGTCTTGTACAGAAGCTTCAAAATACCACTGTATTATGAACCAGACTAACAGAACAGTACAGCATACGTAATATTTATCATGAATGTATCGCACAAAGGGCTACTTTGGGGTACACACAAGAGAATTTAAGAAGCGGTGAAGCACGTTTGGAATTCTTAGATGGCCTCTGAAATAAGTCCTTCTTTAAGAACAGTATCCCGGAGGTAAACAGGAACGTTTGTAAATAGTGAAAGAGAACATCTTCGTGATAACTAATCATTTCCCCATCCTTTTTTAATCACAATTAAGTACTTTAAGGTTTAATTTTCTACTGCAGGTACAAACCTTCTCTAGTTCATCAATTGGGGATGTTTACATTACCTGGGCACAGATATTGCTTTCTAACTGGCTGAATGTAGCAATGAAGGGTTGCTCAACTACGTTTTGCAGAGTGTCAGTTGCAACCGTTGTGCAGACCTTTAAATAATGTTTGATCCGATTGGTTATTAGTGGCCCTACTAGTAGGTTTTTTAACCCCTAATGAGTCAAGGACTAAAATAACAGAATGCAGAGAAAAATGGAGGAAGGCAAAAGCTAATCATACTAGAGATGGAACAACCTTAAATCATCGCATTAGCAGTGCCTTTCCTGCAACGTGGAAACATTTCTTCTACAGGAAGAAGAACAAAAGGCTTCTCAGCAAAATTGTGAACATATTTTCGAAGAGTGACACTAATCTCAATGCAGTGAATGGTAAGAAACCTATGTGGTTTGATTCATCAGCTGCACAGATCTATTTGTAACTTGCAGGTTTCCACCCCACTGTACTGATTTTGGTTTTTTTTCACTTCCGTGCACGTCAGTCCTTGAACCAGACAACCTGTGAACACCCAGCACAACAATAAAAGAGAACACACCATTTTATTTCCCGAAATTGTATTGGTTAGCATTTATTTTACACAGAAAATCGCCATTTACACAAATGTTAGATTAAAACTAGAGGTTAGCATTGGAAAGACAGCCAACACACAAGCCTTCCCTTGAATACATGAAACTTCATCTGCATCAAGGATTCTGTTCGAGTATGCCAAATCCACCCTCAGGCATCGATTCAGAGGACGGTTATGGGCAAGTTAAAAAATCCTAGATTCAAGGACCCAAGCACGCACCCTCCTCCTACACTCTGGCATCTACAAATGGTGGTGTGTAAGTATCTAAATCTCATCAAGCATCAATTTGTGGGATCCCCCTGGGCATCCTTAAAAAAACAAGATGCTGTGGTCCACTCTCGGTGGGCCATAAATGGTGGTAAACAACCTGGATACTCCTAAAGGAGTAAAGTAAACTTTCTTTTGCAAGTACGTTTAGTATTTCTATTATATCTATGGAAAATCAATGGACTTGCCTGTCGACGAAGCTTAGAAGGAAGCAGGAATCGTTAGGATGGGCAACTAAGCACAACAAACCAATCAGTTTACTTCCTTCACATATACGTATCTGGGACTAAAGGGAGAAACATCTTAGTGGTTTGGCACAGAGTTTGAACTTGGCTCCATTACATGATAAGGGAATCGGTTTCTTTTGAAAGCCACAGAAGGTAGAGAGAATCAGGCAAAAGCTGAAATGCTCTAGGTGCAAGACTTTACATTTCACTCTACCAAAGCCCCTGAGAGGACCCACAAAACGTATCCACGTGCAGCCACTTCAGCCCTGTGCATGCAGCAACTGACATGTTGTACTTAATAATATTAATTACAGAGGACATGGCATTTCCAATTCACTGTGGCTGCTTGGGTAAAGAACGCTTCTTTGAGGGTGAACCATTTACACGTCAACAAAAAGAAGTTTACATTTACTGAATACGTGCACTAATGGATTCTTAATAACAATTCTTATTGTGGTCGGTGGGATTTATTTGATTATATTCTGTATTCAATAAGAATACAATCAATAGGTCAGTTGGAAAATACTTTGGCAAAACTGAATGGATAAGCCAGCTTAAGATTCCATAGACAATTTGGAAAGAATTTTGGGTTGATATTTTTGCACTGCAACAACTTTTTGACCCTATGATTGAGCAAAGCAGGTTGGATCGTCTACACAAAGGATGACAGCTATGTCATGTCATGGCCAGTGAGATAAAGAATATTACAAAGGTGGCAAAATGCATCGTTGTTTAAAACATGATCGGCCCAGTTCATTGGGAAAAGCTGTCACATTTTAGAGACGGTTCCTCTCTATCGAGGAGGTTTGACAGTGTCTGCTATTATAAATTACTTTTTAAGTTCAGTTCATCATCTGTGTCACTCAACCTGACCTAGAGCAAGCATGACTGCAGAAAGCTACTGAACTCCAATTGTTAGTTAATAAAAATACACTACGGGCTGAAATAAATACTACATAAAACCAATGTTCTCTTTTTTCTCAGATCTTTTTTATCAACGTCAATTATTTTCCAGACTTATATTGATGACCTCATTTAAACTTTGAAGAAAAGAAACAATGACTTTCAAATGTACAAGCATGGAATTTTAAGACTTCCTCTTCCAAAAAGGAAAGTCAATTGCTGACAGTCCAAGTCAGCCTTCAAAGTGAGATAGAAGGCTGCTTTTCATTGTTTTTTTAGCCACAGCTCCCAGCAGACATGCCCAAGGCTCGATTATATTAGATCGTCTTATCCTAAAGTCCTCGGTAGAGGCTGAGCAAAGACTCAATGCTGTAGCACACCTTGTCTGACTAATACAGGACCCCAGTGCCTCAGCCGTCACCATGCGAATAAAAAAAGAAAATGGAGGCACTTTTTAAAATTAGGTGTTTGAGAATCTTTTATTTTTCGCCATCAAGATTTTATGACATTTGTTTTGCCCTTTGCTAACGTTTCGTGCTTTACCTTTGAATTCGCCAATGCATTTTTTATTCCGCTTTGCAGTGCTTTTCGCCAAACAGCGAGATCATTTTCACTCTGATCGAATGCAGCCAATCTTGAAAATGTATGCAGAACATTTCTCGGCAAGTTTATCTTTTGCAGTTTTCCTTCGCACAATAGCCAATGTTTGCATATTTTTTCTCTTCATGTTTACCCATTGCTAAGTTTTTATATACACAATAGTACGGTGCAAGAAAACACCATTAATACCCCAACTGCAAGTGGGCTGGATGGAGGCGTGGTCTTTACCGTTAATGGCAGATACCAAAAGCACAAGGCGCAGTGGTTACCAGGTATAGTCAATACCTCTAATGCCAAGATTTCCTCATCGAAATGGGTTATTACTTGACGAAGGTGGTGCACCATTATTCCACATCTTGGAATTTACAGGCCATTCTCTCCACTCCAACCCCAGTAAATGTTGACAGGTTTGATATATCGAAATTTACCACAATTAATAGCCAGGGCATATCTGTTTTCTCAACATATATCCAATGCAAAACCATTTTGTTACAGTTAAAAAAATTGGGCACAATTTATGATTGCCAGACACAATTATTAAAGGCAAAGTCTTCGCAGAGTTGCACATTTTTCCAGCCAACTTTGCGAAAGTTAGACAAAATTTACAGAAACATCTTTGCACCTCATTTCGGAGTTATAAACTTTCTTCACAAAATAATTCAGCAACTAAAGCAAGTTATACATGAAATTTACAATGAAGCAAGCTATTATGAATGAAAACACCAGAAGATAAAATGAAAGGTCAAGGTATATATATATATATATATCTACCAAATCCTCTTTCCAGAAGAAAAACGGTCCGCACTCATGCAGGTTTTGCGGTTTTTATTTTTCTATCTCCTCCATTAGATGTTCATATTTGCAAAACAAGATACAGGTGAAACAAAAAGATCTACGCGTTTCGGTATTACAAATACCTTGCTCACGATTCTGGAAAGAGGATTTGGTAGATGTATTTAGCGGCGTGGTTCAGCCGCGGGAGCTCGCACCCATACTGAGCGTTACCGTGTCTGGCGAAAGGATGAACCAAACTGGGACAATATATATATATATATATATATATATATATATATATATATATATATATATATATATATATATATATATATATATATATATATATATATATATATATATATATATATATATATATATAGTAATAACACCACGAAACATAAAATCATATTCTAATGAGAAAAGCAACATTTGCTTAAATAAATTAACAAAGTTGAATAATGAGTACATGAAAATTTGCTTTCTGATAACGGTACATTTAGGAACGGGATTGTTAAGAAAGAGACAATATGTTAATTGTATTAAACTTTGCAACTTAGCACACGCGTGGCAAGTATTTGAGGCTCCTCTCCGGCTGCGTTAAAGTAGAACATCCCGCCTCGATGGAAGCTTGTCTGCCAACCTATGTTGACGGGGTGGGGGAAAGCTTGCAGCTTTAGTAAACTATAATTGTGACAAAAATGCCCAAGTACTGGAGGCGTTAAGGCCTGCCACTCTCAGCTCGCGCGCTGCTCAGAACAGGAAGTGCTTAATCAGAACAATAATATCTTGACGGGCTGACCCACGGCAGTGTAATTAAAAAGCTTTTCTGTCTCACTTTGCAAAAAAAAAGGGGGTGGGGGTGGTGTTGGGTGGAATTAAAATCAGGCAGGAAATTCCACCAGAACTCGTTGGCTTATGTCCTAATAACACAAGTATGTGCCAAAGCTTTTAAAAGGCTGAGGCTAACTCCGCCCGGTCTGACGATGATTAAAACCGCCAGGCTGGACGGGACAATGAGCAAATCCAAATGTTTATATTTGAAATATTGCAGCAGCTGTCTGTTGTATTCCGAGTCAACCGCATTTCCGGCGTCTTTTTTTGTGCCTTGCAGTTTAAATGAACCCAGATGTTGCCGCTTCTTCAATGAGTGGTGGGGTTGTGACTCAGTGCTCGGAGGACATCTAAACATAACCAGACTACTGTATACTCATGCTGGAAGCCTCGTCAGTCCTTGCTCAGAGCCGTACTTCTGACAGCTTAGTCTCTGATAACATGCAGAAATTCACAACATGGTTGATACAATTACATTTTTCCAGGATCCGCGCATACACAAGTTCCATTTCCATTGTAGGCCTATCTAAGTCCCATTGTCTGGGCCGGTTTAGGTCCCCTGGTCCACGTCTGCCCGAGTCCCACAGCACGCCCGACTGAGCTCCATGGTCTAGGCTTGTGAAGATCCCATCGTCCACACATGCCCAAGTCCCACAGCACGCCCGACTGAGCTCCATGGTCTGGGCTTGTGTAGGTCCCCTGGTCCACGCCTGCCCGAGTCCCACAACACGCCCAACTGAGCTCCATGGTCTTGGCCGGTGTAGGTCCCCTGGTCCACGCCTGCCTGAGTCCCAGAGCACGCCCGACTGAGCTCCATGGTCTTGGCCGGTGTAGACCCCATGGTCCATGCCTGTCCGAGTCCCAGAGCACACCTGACTGAGCTCCATGGTCTGGGCTTGTATAGGACCCATAGTCCACACATGCCTGAGTCCCACTCTCACAGCATGTCCGACTGAGCTCCATGGTCTAGGCTTGTGTAGGTACCATGGTCCACGCAAGCCTGAGTTCCATAGCATGCCCGACTGAGCTCCATGGTCTGGGCTTGTGTAGGTCCCATGGTCCACGCCTGCCTGAGTTCCATAGCACCCCCTGCTGAGCTCCATGGTCTGGGTTTGTGTAGGTCCCCTGGTCCACGCAAGCCCGAGTTCCATAACATGCCCGACTGAGCTCCATGGTCTGGGCTTGTGTAGGTCACATGGTCCACGCCTGCCTGAGTCCCACAACACGCCCGACTGAGCTCCATGGTCTGGGCCGGTGTAAATGCCATGGTTCATGCCTGCCCGAGTTCCACAGCACGCCCGACTGACCTCCATGTTCTGGGCTTGGGTAGGTCCCATGGTACACGCCTGCCTGAGTTCCGAAGCATGCCCGACTGACCTCCATGGTCAAGGCTTGTGTAGGTCCAATCGCCCACGCCTGCCCGAGTTTCACAGCACAACCAACTGACCTCCATGGTCTGGGTTTGTGTAGGTCCCCTGGTCCACGCCTGCCCAAGTTCCGTAGCACGCCTGACTGATCTCCATGGTCTGGGCTTGTGTAGGTCCCCTGGTCCACACCTGCCTGAGTCCCACAGTATGCCCGATGGAGCTCCATGGTCTGGGCTTATGCAGGTCCCATTGTCCACACCTGCCCGAGTCCCACAGCATGCCCGACTGAGCTCCATGGTCTGGTCTTGTGTAGATCCCATGGTCCACGCCTGCCTGAGTTCCATAGCATCCCCGACTGAGCTCCATGGTCTGGGCCGATGTAGATCCCATGGTCCATGCCTGCCTGAGTTCCACAGCACGCCCGACTGAGCTCTATGGTCTGGTCGTGTGTAGGTCCCATGGTCCACGCCTGCCTGAGTTCCATAGCACCCCCGACTGAGCTCCATGGTCTGGGCCGGTGTAGATCCCATGGTCCCACCTGCCCAAGTCCCACAGCCTGCCCGACTGAGCTCCATGGTCTTCGCTTGTCTGAGTCTCATGGTCCACACACAGCACGCCCGACTGAGCTCCATGGTCTTCGCTTGTCTGAGTCTCATGGTCCACACACAGCACGCCCGACTGAGCTCCACGGTCTGGTCTTGTCGGACTCTCATGGTTTAGGGCTATCTAAGCCCAGTGGTGTAAGTAACTTGGTTTACCTTAGACTGTGTGTGTCCCGTGACATTTATTTAAGTCTCATGGTTAAAGCCTGCCTTTGTCACCTGGCAACACACATCTGACGATAAACAACCAAGTGCCATTCATGAGAATGAAACATATGGGTCATCTTAAAGATCTTTTTCCCTGTAAATTTCCTGTAGTTTCCTTTTTTAATCTTTTGGGCGAAACGGCGTGTCATCTAACATTCAACTGACTTGATCCAGCAACTGTTGTTTAAGCCAATGAAACATGGTGGTAGACACATGGGAGTGCAAGGCCCAAAACTGGAATGTCCTAAGGCCGTCCTGCCCTCCTTCTTGAGATCAAGACCCAATCACATGCTCTTCAGGAGACTCCTGTAAACCTGAATATACAGACATGCTTTATAAATGGGCCTTTTGGACTCCGCTCGACCTACCTGACTGGATAGAGGTCACGACCTTTCTTTGGTCGCTTGTTTTTTTACTTATCCCAACCCATGCTCTGAAGTAACCAAAAGGCTACAAGTAGCGCACTATAAAACTCCAAAATAAATACATTCTAAAGCAAGCAGGCAGGAATTTATGGGACAGCTGCATGCGGCTTGTTCAAGGTCTGCACATCCCTCAGCTTCTGCCGAGTGTAGTGACTATAAGTCACAGCTTCATAGTCATAATTCAATAAAAAAGCAACAATCCTACCTTGTAAACCAGGTATGGAAACATCAACCCTATTGGATCAAGAGTTCTGCTTGAGCCGCTCTGAGGCATTTGGAAACACCTGGAGGTGGCCGCAGGTAGAATGTACACCGGTACCTCGCAGTCACACTGCAAAGGCGTATTTTTTATGGCACCACAGACTAGCCTCAGGCATTCAAATTTATGGGACACTCAACGGAAATTTGAGCATTTCCCTTGGCCAGAGGTATTTTGCAATGAGCCAAACATAACTATTTGTTTGAAAGCCATGCCTTAAAATTATTTTAGGAGGTGCGATGTGTCTCTCCCGAAGGTCATTTCTGAACAGGCAAAGTTTGTGGGTTTTTGCATCTTGCACTGGGGCGGAAGCATGAATTTATACCTACACTATGCCTTCAAAGCGCGCGCCTGCGTGCACCATGTGCATTGATTCTACTGTTACAAAAATTCTTGCACAAAAGATATGAATTATGTGCTAAACCAACAGTTACAAGAAATAGGCAAATCCAGTTTCAAAACAAAATACAACAGGTCAGGTAGCAATCCTGCTCTTCCGCGTGTGATTAAAACAGGTTGATAAATTTGTGCCTGGGATAAGAGTCAATGGTCAAATTTCCGTAGAAGGTATACCAGGCGTGCAACGCCCATAGGGCTAAAAGGGCTCTTACCCAACTCTCACACTGTTGCATCGCTCACCGTGCACTCACATGGGCACTCCTGCCACCCACACAGCGCAGAGGGTTAATGTGCCTGCTACAAAGAACGTGTACCATGCAGATCACAGAACAGAGTGTGAGTGAACTATGAGTAGCGTATACAAAAATGAAATGTTTGTCAGAAAGGTGCTATAGAGAGATGAGGTGCTATAGAGAGATGAGGTGCATTGTTGGTGAGTGGTAGTGAGGGAATTTATGCAGATGGAGGAAATGGGGGAGGGGGCGCCAAAAAAGACTGTTGCACGGTGTGCGACCAGTGCTAAGGCCAGCCCTGGCTGGGAGTGTTAGCTCCCCCCACACGAAGTTCGGGTCTAGTTGCGCCCCTGAGGTATACATTTGGTAGGAGTGTTGTGTCAAATGGAAATGACACAATTCTACAATTCACATTTGAGCAAAAATCATTCAAAGGGTGATACGGCACACATTCATCAAAATCTGTTGCAAAAATTGCCAATTATCCTTAGATGCCAAGCTAAATCAGCTGCATTTGTAATAATAAAAAAACAAGCACAGGCAAGAATTGGTTGACCGCTCACAAAAGCAAATCTTTCAAGAGGGCTGTCTGTTGCCCAGGGCAATAGGTATTGCACATTAATACAGTCTACTGTATTAGTCCAGCACGATTCTAAAAGACAGCCATAATTGGGGTGCGGAGGACCCCTCATGGCCCTGGGCCCCCATCACTGCACCTGCTGCCATAGTAATGGCGTTATCGCATAGTCTGACCCAGTAGGCCTCACGTAGCCAGCAATGTAGCTTTACGGCTAGAGCGGTCGACCTCCTAGCTAGGGAACCGGGTTCGAGTCTCGGCAACGACGCTCAACATCCTGGGGGCGATTCACAGAACTAATCTGAGATAAAATCCTAAACTTACTACTTTTGGTATTCACAGAAGGCATTTAGTAGTAGTAAAGTTAGGACTCCTAACTTTACTACTACTAAACTGAGACAAAAACCTAACTTTATGACTTTCGGTATTCACATAAGGCATTTAGTAGTAGTAAAGTTAGGAGTCCTAACTTTACTACTACTAAATGCCTTCTGTGAATACCAAAAGTAGTAAGTTTAGGATTTTATCTCAGTTTAGTAGTAGTAAAGTTAGGAGTCCTAACTTTACTACTACTAAATGCCTTCTGTGAATACCAAAAGTAGTAAGTTTAGGATTTTATCTCAGTTTAGTAGTAGTAAAGTTAGGAGTCCTAACTTTACTACTACTAAATGCCTTCTGTGAATACCAAAAGTAGTAAGTTTAGGATTTTATCTCAGTTTAGTAGTAGTAAAGTTAGGAGTCCTAACTTTACTACTACTAAATGCCTTCTGTGAATACCAAAAGTAGTAAGTTTAGGTTTTTATCTCAGTTTAGTAGTAGTAAAGTTAGGAGTCCTAACTTTACTACTACTAAATGCCTTCTGTGAATACCAAAAGTAGTAAGTTTAGGATTTTATCTCAGATTCGTTCTGTGAATCGGCCTCCCTGTGATTCTGGGCAAATCACTTAATCTCCCCCCCTAACAAAAATGAATGTGTCCATCTGTAACGAAACTGGCGCTCATGCAAAGCGCTCTGATACCTGGTATCTACAGTCTAGTTCGCGCTATTTAAAACTTTACAAAAGAAATACAAACTGTCCAATGAGAAATCGCCTACCAGTGCTGTGCGGATCTCCTCCAACACCTGACCGCGGAGACTGGGTCGGACTAGCACACAATTGTTCAATTACCTGCTGTTCTCCTTTTCGAGAAAGTAGCACAGCCCCTTGACGAAGATGTAGGGTTCTTGCCTTTACGGGGCCGTAGGTTGGGCGTGGGCAGGGGGGGGAGTTATCCATCTCCCGCACCTGGGTTTTTGGTGCCTCCTAATAACCCCCATGCATCATCCTGCCTGGGGATGAACATGTTGGGGGGGAGGGGGTGGGGAGTTAAAAAATGGGCCCAGCCCAACTTGCAATGCATCTCTTTCAGGGTATATGCAAACGGCGTGTTGTTAGCATGCTGTTTACGTAATTAGGGCGCTTAAGATTGCAGGGTTCTTCCCTGGGCCCTGAAAGCGAGATTGAAATTCAGTGTAATCACCCACCTGGCTGCACGATGATGCACGGCCTGCTCACTTAATCGCCTTGCTTAACACGGGATTTCGTCAAGATTAAGTAATCGCTTTACGCGCAAAGTTTACTATCTCTGAGGGCAGGAATGCCTGGGAACGGATCAAATGGCGCGGGAAATCACGTGGCTGATGTGGGCACTTGCGAAGAAAAACTTCACACAATCTGTTTTTGGATTCCTTTTCTGAGAACGAAAAATGTTCAAAATGACATGCAGATTCACAAAATGTCCACCTACCTGCTGTGAACTAGAGCTTCCGTGAGTGTAGAGGGGTGGCTTATTGCCAGGGCCACTAGAATTATGCAATTGTGCATCCGCTGCGATTTTTGCATAATTGGAGGTTTGCTGCATTAGACACATTATTCTCCATTTGCCGCATAATCTGCAGATTTCAACAAGCAAAATATTGTTTCTAGCTCAAACGGTTCAAAAGTTAGTAAACATGCAGCGACGTGTTGATGCGCAGTAGAAGACCCTTTGCAAAGGTTGACTGATCACCTCTCTGTAACTTATTGCTATATTTGGGTTTTAAACTGTTACTAATGAGGTACAACTAATTCCCAGACATTGTTAAAAAGCTTAAAAATGACAAAACAATGAAGTAATAGTATCACAAAATGTGCCACGTAATGCTGCATAATTTGCCTTTTCTTGCCGCATAATTTACTCAACACTGCTGCATAATTTGACCCTCCCCTGCTGCATAATTCCAGTGGCCCTGCTTATTGCGCAGCCTTAAAGAAATGAGGCCTGTCAGGTATTGCTTGGGAAACTGTTTACAAATTGTGTACACCAAATAATCTCAATTCACATAAAAAGAGTGCGGAGGAGGGGGAATTCCATATAACACGCATTTGAAGCAATCCCAACTCTAGGAAGTTCCGACCATATTGGAAACTGCCAAGCATCAAAAGGCTTTACCTGATATGAGACAGCCGTTTGGTCAAGCTCAAGGTAGAAGGCAAGGTAAACGGCCAGTGTGGTGTTTTATAAATGTCAGACAACTAGGACTACTGGAATTATGCGAATTTTCGGCTGCTGCATTTTCTGCATAACTATGAATTTGCTGTATTTGCTACATAATCCATCATCTGCTGCATAATCTGCAGATTTTAACAAAAAAAAAATTCCAGCTCAAATGGATGAAAAGTTACTAAAAATGCTGCAAAATCTGTTGCTGTAGAGTGCAAGGTCCTTTGCAAAGGTTCACTGGTCGTCGCTCTGTAGCTAATTGCTGCATTTGGATGTTAAACTGGTACTAGTGAGGAGAAACCTTGGCCCAGACAGCGCGAACGTGTAAAAATGACAAAACATTGAAGCAATACTATCACAAAAATGTGGCACATTATGACGCTTAATTTTGCTTTTCTTGCCGCATAATTTAGTCAACCCCGCTGCATGATTTAGTCTTCCCTTGCCGCATAATTCCAGTGGCCCTGCACATAACATTACATCCTTTCTACATTCAACGGCGGACTGCTGTAGACCACTCAGCTAATATAGCATAACATAAAGAAGCTAACATATATAACAAGCAGCACTCTCACACCTTTTGACAAACTTTCACCATCTGGAGGAGATTACAACATTTTCAAAGACTTACTACAGTCCTAAGCGAATCTTATGCCACAATTTACCTCAGCGAGGTACTTGTGGAATGCCAAAGGCCTTACTTTGTCTTATTCAACATAAAATCCCTTTTCCCTTTCACACTGGGGAATCCCCTTGTAACCATTTCCTTGTGTACATGATGCAATCTATTTTTGGTTCAGGAGAGAAACAGCAATCAATGCACACCTGCTGACTGGAAATAGCAAGAGACTGGAATAAACGAAGTTCTGAAGCCACGTCATTCTCTACGTAAGTATGGATTCACAAAACACTTGCCGCATAATCCACCATCTGCTACATAATGTGCCGTTTCCAACAGCCAGAAATGCTTCTTGCTCAAATGATCAAAGGTTATTTAAAAAACAGAATAGCACCATGCATCGTGCGGTCCAAAGGCAGACCCTTTGCAACGGTGTTCAGGTGCTACACCAATATTACTGAAAAAAACTTTGCGCAGATGGCATATGTGAGGGCTGAAAAGACAAGACACTGTAAAAATACTGCAACAGATGGCGCCATAGAATGCTGCGTAATATACCTTTTCTTGGTGGATAGCTTAGTCAATGCTGCCACATAATTTGGAACTGGATTACTGCATAATTGTAGTGGGTTATATTGAGGAGACCTCTATCTTGCTAAATGTACACAACGGGGCATAGAGAACGGCGGGGCCGGCATCGGCCACGCCAAAAGTATGGCGGTCGGCCCGGCCCCCTCCGGCAATCACCGAGGCAAGCCTGTCGCGCACTTTGGTGACGCAACAGGCGCGCCTCTCGAGCCATTGGTCCCGGGCATGCCCCGGAAGTGATCGTAATCACTTCCGGGTCACGCAAGTGGACAGTGCCAGGCCGGTTAGAACCGGCCTGGCAAGGAGACTCTTAAAAGGCGGGGGAGCGCGGGAGTAGCCCTCTTCGCTCCCGCTCCCCAGCCCCCTCACACCAGCCTCGCTAGGAGGCTGTAATCTTAATTTGCCCACCCACCGTCCCCTAAAGCAAAGGTATTGGGGTTTGTGGGGTGTAATATGTAATAAACAAGCTGGTGGAGGTATTCGTTATGTAAGTATATTCAAACTTGTGTTTTCCCACCAACTGATTCTGTTTACAGGTCATCAATCGTCGTATTTAATGCTATTCCATAGGTCAGGCGGTAAGGTCATGATTGGTGAGCAGTAAATTTAAGGTCCTTAGAGGGCGGCGCCATTCTTGAATGGGGTCGCCCAAGTGGGAGGGACAGGTGGTCTCTCCTAGAACTCCAGGGGCAGTTTACAGCCGGTTGGCTGGATGGGTGCGGGGGAGGGGGGAGTTACGCTTTCCCTAGGCTGGTTGGCCACCCCGCACGTGCACAAGGTCGCCAGTAAACGGCGCGGAACTGCAAGGGCCCCTTTATGGAGATGATATACAGAGCGTACAGGGGTAACCGGGGGGGGGGGGGAGTACCCTCACGGTAAACGGGCCCTCTGCGCATGCGCACTCCGGCTGGAGGGCGTGGTTAAGAATTTGATAAGGATCTGACACCAGTTAGTGACCTTGCCGTAGGCCCAATAGGATACGCAGAAAAGAAAATGCTGTGATGATTATTAAGCTATGTTAGATTCGGATAGGAAAACCTTTGTATTAGAGTCATGTTAAGGTTAGCCAACTGACATATGTACGTATCAATTGTAACCAGTGTAATGCATAATTTTCTGCGTAAATTTGTAAATCTTGTATATATCAATAATGTTTTAAAAAATTTTGTTTAATAAATACGGCCGGGGGTTTACGACCCCCACATCCAAAACCCTTCTCATGTCATTTGATCTGGGGCCAGTTATGGGAGGAGGGGGTGTAGGTAGTACCTGGCCATATTCTCAAGAACGTGTGATAACTACCGCAAAATGAATCTAACGCAACTCTTCACATCGCAGTCCATCGCGGGAAAACAAATCCGTGGAATTCACAACAAGGCAGCCCCATGTAATAGTCCAACGATAACGCGTCAAATGAACGTGTTAAAACCAACGCGATGCAGAAAAAACACAAAACACGAACGCGAAAATAGTAGCGATGAGGCCAATCGCGATACAAAAATCAGCGATAACCAGTGAGAGGCCTGCAATTCCCACGCGTCATGCGGGAAAATGCACAATAAAAGCCGAGTAAAAAAACGGTGAGATGACAATGTACGAGCACAACCCCACATCCGTGACGTAGAACAAATGAGCATCGTCCCGCATCAAATAGTCACAATGTACATTGACATGCAGTCTGCATGTAAACTGCGCAAATGCTGAAACATGCATGTAACACACAGTGAAACCGCATCTCCCCCACACATTGCAGAGGGACAAGCAACCCCTCCTGCACACAGACGTGTCTTGACCATGATCAATCAATTATGAAAGCGTGGACGAATGTAGGGGCAGTGACTCCCGCTTACGTACATGTTGCCCATGTTGTGGGACCTGAGTCACAGGGGGCATCCCTGCATCATGGTGGTACATATCTGACCCCAAAAGGAGCCCTGTTGTCACCTGCAGGACACAAATGGCAGCCAAAATGGAATGAATCTGGACACATGTGAAACGCCGAAGAGTGGGATTCCCTACTAACTGCGACACACAGAACTGGCAGTTCGAATACGTGACACCCTAAAAAGCCTCTCTGCACAGAGGTGACACACCCACCATACATGAACAAATCACAAAATTGTCAGCAATACATGTCGCACTCACACTTGTCTGAGTGATGTGCCTGTACAGATGAGAGACATGCACTCAGGGATAGTGTTCTTCGAATGCATTTATTTGCACATACTGTGCCTGTGGTCATTTTGTGCTGTCCCATTACTGCCAAGGACTGCCACAATGTGACGTGCTCATGTGAAGAAATTGTAAGTGATGGTGTTCCTACGGGCTATTCCTGCTGCGGCTGCAGTGGGGTGTGGTCCACCTGCCTCATCTCCATCATCATCGTCCGGTGCATCTGGCACTTGTATCCAAGGTGCCTTGCTGCGTACACATATGTTGTGCAACACACAACATGCAACGATCATCTTGCACACGATGTCTGGGCTGTACAGGAGCCTTCCACCTGTGCATTGTACTGCCTCTGGGCCTGTGTGTTCGGGACTCGGAGGGGTGTCATCATCCAAGCGCAGAGTGCATATCCTTGGTCACCTGTGACAGTGCAGAGAGACATGAGTCAATAGTTTGTTCGGCATGATGTGTTGGCAGGCTCACTGGTTCATTGGTGTGTGATATGTGTGACTTTGTGATTCCTGCATGACATGTACTGCTTGTTGCAGATGAGCGGCATCAATGTGTATTACGTAGCCTCAATGTCGCTCCTCCCTCCCCCGAGCATGTTCACTACAGTGCGCAGCGCGGTTGCATCACTTGCACCCCTACGGCACACTATTGTCATGCTTGTCTGCGCATGTCCACAAGCCTGACAACGACACAGTGATGTCGTGCGCTGAAGGTGGACGGACACATGTGTGTAGGCCAATGGTAAGGACAGGGCGGACACAGATGTAGAGTTCATGCCTGGCTGAACTCGCCATGCGGTCGAGGGTAGACCTTTGGCTTATGCTGCGGAAATAGCGACACACACAACAGTTGGCATGTCTGGTCCCTGACCCCGAGCGGGCCTGCGCATCCTCATTTACCCCTCGGCCGAGCCCGTACTCCGGGTGCATGCTACATGGCAACATTGAATATTGCGTGACGTGTGGCACCGACACTACACCTGAGACACATGCATTAGTTACTTCCCTTGCAAGGCCTAAACTTAACCACGCCCAGAGCCACGTGTTGAATGACCACACCCCTACGCTGTCCTGACGTACGCAGGTCCACTCCCTCACGCTCACAGGGGGGTCCGACACAGCTACATGTACCAGGTCTACCCCACTGCCTGAGGTGACAAGGTTGCGCCCGCTGTACACAGCACAACGTAATGTGGTATGGCCCGGGGCCCTCATGCATACATAATGACCACACGGACACACTGAGATTATCCGTGGAACTGGCTACAGGCACGTGCGCCCGGCACCTTTTATTGCCAGGGTCACACGTCCAGTGACGCCTGTGCTGGATGGGTGTTGGGTAGTGTAAGCCACCCCTCAGGGGTTGGTTGGTGCTGGCAACAACTACAACAGTGATCAGACAATCAGAAGTGCAAAGTACAAACAGCAAGGTTCCATGACTTGAGCTGCACAGAGTTGGTGGCCCCGGATGCACAGCGGCCGGCACAAGCACACCGTCACGGGACGGTGACTTGCGATGCACTGAGGTAGGGCCACGAGAGCTGAGCGGGCCCACGTTGATGTCCAAGGAGAGTGTCGCAGGGTGTTACGGGGGACAGTGGAAGGTGTCCTTCCAGGGCATGATGCAGAGGGCAGAAGCAAGCAGAAACAGGCAATATGGAGGAGTTGAATGCTACAGTCTCCTTTTTCCCACGATGTCAGTATCAGCTACATGATGATGAAGACAACCCCAGGCCATAGACTCAGACGCCACCAGAGTTCAACCAGAGAGTGTCCATGACTCCCGTGGCACAGAGTCAGTGGCACCAGAGCCGGAAGTGGATGCAGTCTGCGATGAGGCCTGTACAATGATATGAAGTCTGCAATGAACAAATCAAGACTCAGTTCCAATTGTGTGTCCTACTCGACAGCAGTGGGTGCCGGAGGAAGCGGTCAGCGCGGGGCAACCGCTGAGCAGCCAGCTCCTCCTGGATCTCTAACACACGGCGTTGAAATGGCATGTGGAGAAGATTCCTGGTTGACGGAGGTGGAGGCACCAGAGCTGAGCGGGTGTTTAGCCAGCGACGATGCCGTGTCCTGCCTGTTACGGACTGTATTGGATTGGTGTGAGGCCTGCTGGACCGCAGTATAGGCCGGAGGCAGCGGTCAGCAAGGGCCCACAGACACGTGTGGTCGGAATGCTATGCACAGAGTTGGTGGCACCACATCAAAGGGAGTATACTGATTTAAACTCTGCATTAACATGTGTACTCTGCCATTGTGTAATCAAGACTCAGTTACAAATGTGTGACCTACTTGTCCGCTGTGTATGCCGGTGGAGTACGTCAACGACAAAGGAGTACTGAGAGCCTTGCCCGCGGAGGCCATGATGGTCTGAGGAGGCTGCAAGGTCGAGGGCCTCTGGCTTGGTGCGAGCACCGGCACGTGGTGGGCCCTCTCGGAGACACGCAGGTGTCGGCAGCTGAGCAGTGAGGCCTGAATGCGCAGGGGCGGACGAGACTGGTTCGGGGACCAGCGGCCCGGACTGCGGCAGGCGCACAGGGTCGCAGGCCACACCGCTCACGGCGACGGCGTCGGCCTTGTGGCGGGGTGGGAGGCGCCGCCCTGTCAGACACGTTGGGCATTCCGGAAGAGAACCACGCCCAGAGCTATGTGCTTTTTATTCACACCCCTACGCTGGCCTGGCGTACGCCGGGCCAGCCCACTCCGCACACGCTTACAGGGGGGGACGTCACAAGCTACATTTCCGAGACCTTCCCCACTGGCTGGGGTGACATGGTTGCGTCCACTGTCCACAACACTACCACCACCAGCAGTATATGTCGACATATCCATGTCTGTGGTCTGGATACTGCAGTCTGTCCAGCACTTCCACGCCACACTTGGCATTGTGAGCATTCTCATTCATGGGTCACTTGCCTCCTTCGCACATGCCTGGCTCCCACCTCTCCCCACATACTGCTATTGTGTGGTTGAGGTGCCATGCAGTTGATGGCATGGCTGGCCCAGGTTTCCGCAGTACGTTGTGCTGTCGTGTATGGTGGGTGGGCATGTTGTATGTGTGTTTGTAACGTGTGCATTCCCAGGGTTGCGAGTTGCATGATTGTGGAGTTGAGGTGTGTGGTGTGTTCATTTGGTACTTACCAACGAGCACTGCATTTCCGTAGATGCCATCCTGGACCTGGGTGTGGTGGCGGTGGATGTTGTGGCCCTGTTGGGGCTCCGAGCTGCATGATGAGTAGCTCCATGGCATCTGTTGTTCTTCAGGTGTGGCTGTGGGCTGGGCTCCCTTTTCTGGTGCAGGTTGTCGTCGGACTTTGCACCAGGTCAGAGCAGGTGTTAATTTCCTGCGGCTAACGCGCCGTATCGCCTGTTTTGTGTTCTCATCGCCGATCTGGCTGGTCGCTGGGAATGTTGCGTTGTGGTGTTGTCGCGGATTTGTGCTCGGGAACGCCTACTCTGCATCTCATTAGCGACAGTTGCCAGGCTCATCTGTGGCGATGTTTTTTGCGGCTGCTATCGCAGGTAAACTGGTGATATCGGCTGTTTGCACCAGCTTGTGAATGGGGCGATAATTTTATCGCGACTTTGGCTGCGATAATGTGCCGTTAACTCGGCGATAGTTCCTTGAGAATATGCCCCAATATTTGTTAAAACGATACTGTTAAGGGAGTAACTGAACAATGTTTTATGCTTTTTGACATTCTTTTTGCTGATGCTGTTCAGCATTGGCACATGGAAAAGATATTATTATTGCCAATGCTGTCCAGCATCGTAAAAAAATAATTTTAAAAAACCATTACAACACATACATGCAGGCCCTTCAAAAAAGGAAAAATACAAAATTAAAGCAAGCATTCAATGATTGGCAAAGCCGATAGGCCTCACCTATGACATCTAGCAGCTTTGTCAATGTTTTGCACCTATGTTGGACAGCAGCGTGTCTGGACAAGGACGCGGGTAGGGGAGGAATAAAAAAAAAGGGCTATGATGCTCCCAGCGCTGGCTGTATCATAAGTTATAACGCTTTTTTGTTTGCTCCATCGAGGGAATACAGAGGGATGGAGAGAGGCAATATGGAGGAAGAGCAGTAACATGGAGGGAAGGGGAAAGGGCGGGACTTGCGGACAGTGGAGGGTGATTGGAAAGGCCTGGGGGCAAACAGATAGACAACAGACAGTGGAAGAAAGGGGCTGGGGGCGTGCAGACAGACAACAGAAGGTCAGCGGGGGGACTGCTTAGTCGCGGAACACAGAGAGGGGGGAAGTACGTGAGGGAGACAATTGAAAAACATGCACTGTTCAACAGTGCTTAAACAAAAATAAAAACCGTAGCACCCGCAACATATGCAGCGAAAGGACACAAGTAATACATTCATGCTTCAGGAGAGGGACAAACACACAAAGAAGAATGAAGCCTACGAAAGCTGACCAATAAGAAGCAAACAAATGAGAGTGACAATGAAGCCAACCATTGGTGGCCAATTGGGGCCTCTAAGCCCCATGTAAGATAACAACAGGTCTTGCAAGAGACAGTGCATGCACTGTCTTGGGCGAGACCCAAAAAGGATGTAATGGGAGAGGTGGAGGAAAAATGGTGAAGCTTGCAGGGGGACCGGGGGGAAAATAAATACTGCTTACTGGCAACAGCAATCAGAAATAAGGGAGGGGGCATTGGAGGAAAGGGACAAAAGCACCAGGTTTTGAGGTGTGGAGAAGCATAGACAAGCTTGAAGCAGGGGCATGTAACACATGGAGCATGGGTGTTGGAATGAGATGAAACAACCAGGGAGAGAGCAAGGATGTACATGCAGTACTATGGAGTGCTAAAAGTACCCCAAAAAATAGTTCCCTGAATGTGGAAGGATACAAATTCAATCAAAATGAGGGTGAAGTTAAAATTCAGGAGAGAGACAAACACAACAAGAGGAAGGAAAGACACTGAATAAGAAGCAAGCAAATGAGATTGACAAGAAAGCCAAATACAATAAGCGATGCGCTGAACAAAGCCAACAGTAAGTATTGGTATTGCCCACAATAGCTTTTCAACAACAGACAGCAGAAGTTGTTTACAGGTGAGAATTAAAAACTTGCATTCAAGCTTTAAATGGGAAAGCAAAAATGGTAAAAATAAATAACAGAACTCTTGTGTATCTGAAGCTTTTCACTACCAACAGAAAAGGCAGTGGACATGACTGTATCAGTGGGTGTTTATACGCTGCTTACAATGCTAGTGCTTATCCAGTCTCTAAGTATCATTTCATTTCTTACAAAAGTCTCCTGCGTTGCTGGAAGGCCCAGTGCACCATCTCTGCCTGGCCCTGTCCCTACTCGCACAAGAGCTCCTCTTCACCTGATGTGATCCCTTCTCTGACAATAGGACTCAGCCATCACCCTCTTTGCTGCCAAATATTCTATGAATTTCGTGTTTTTCCTGAAGCAATCAGCAGAAATGATATGTGGCACAGCAAACTTATTGGCCAGAATCACACAAACTACACCACTTATTTCACTTTCTTAAAGGTCATGCAAGGGTCAGGCAGAACTAAGGACACCTTGGATCATGAAAGTTTAACGTGCAAAAATACCCATTGTTGCTAAAGCGTTTCACAATTTTTTCGAATGAACAGGGCCCTCACTAGCATATAATGGGCAACTGATGAACAATAATTTAATGTGCATTGAATCTATGTGCCCTTGCAAAGAATTTTTTTCTTTTGGTGACGTGACATTTAGCGGTGCCCTCAGTGCACTCTCTTCTCTTATGAACTTGTATCTGCTTAGTGTAAAAAGTGCCTTGTACCATAAAAATATACATAAGGTTGTGCTCCTGGTAATTTTTACAATAAAAGACAATTTACGTAAAATAATTTAACTGAGGCAATTCCAATAGGGCGTCTGGAGGTAGGGCGGGAAATCATTTTTGTAAAGAAATTACCAAACACTTTGCTTTAAAATCTGCTTCTGGACCTTGATATTAGTAAAACACAATAACTGATGTTCACGCTCACTAGGTGCTGGGGGTTCTTAAAGTAGTGTGCTAGTGCAGTCTTAAGAGGGGATCTAAAGAGCATCTTACCGGGGTTATTTGCTGTGTGTCTAAATTTGTGCTCAGTTGTCCTTTAGCTGGTTCATGAGTGGTAGCGATAGCTGTGTTTATTCTGCTTTCTACCCCGTTATGGAGCATCAAAGCCCATTATCGAGCCAGTAGCATGCTGCACCGTAAGGGAATGCTTGATTGGAAGGGTGTAGTATAGCTGTCAGCCTATGTGGGAAGTGTTTTTAGGTCGCGTGTGAGTGACCAGAGAAGTGCGCTCATTTCATCTTGTGGAGCAGCTCTTAGCCGTAGGATGAAAGAAGGGTATCTGAGAGACAGATACGCTCAATCTATGCTTATATTTTGGTGCATCAACTTGCAAATGTATTTGAGGGTTTGTTGATAGGACCCTTCAGGGTGTGTCATCTTCTGAGGTATTTGCATGGTGCATTTGATGGAATGCTGGTGATCCTGCAGTCGTGGGGTGGGCCCTGTTCTTGAGTGTGAGCCGTATCATCAGGGTTGTGGCTTACTGTGCTGTTCCAGAGCATCCATAGTAGAGGTGTTGATTGTGAACAAGTCGGTGTCATTGCATGCACCTGTGGTCAATAGAACACTCAAAGACATGGTAAAGCTTGGTCATTAGTGACTCCTAAAATATGCAAAACTGGAAAACAAGGTCTATGTATGATCGTGAAAACAGGTGTGTGTGGGGTGTGTGTGTGTGTGTGTGTGTGTTCCAGAGACTTCTGACCACTTCTAATAACTTTTTTGCCCTCGTCTTTTCTGACATTGTAGTAGCAGATGGCGATAGTTCTTGGTCCCAATGAGCAGGTAATGTGTGGCACTAGAAGTTCCTTCTGGAGGAAGTGTGGTCCCTCTTCACAGAAGGCACAACAGACGAGGCACAAGCCTTGAACTGGATTCTTTGGGAGATGAGGCACCAGGGGCCAGTGAAGAGTCCTAGGGGCAGATGACGTGTGGTCTATCAAAGTCAGGCAGAGAGGGACTAACAGCGGGGCAGCAGCCTAGCACCACTCTCCAGGCCTACTCCTGGGAAAGGTTGTGAATTTCAGAAAGTAGGAAAAATGCGTGCAAGTGGAGCTGAAAGTCTCTGTCTTTACTTTTCCTACTTTGGCACCTTAATGCTTTTTTGTGGGGGGGTGGTTTTGCTGCTCCCTGGTCGCCCTCAACCCTCCTTTCTCTCCCATAGTTCTTCAAGAGAAATACTTTATAGCATTTGCAAGATCACCAAACACATTTGCAAACTAAAGCAATGAGCATCGGTATGTTTTTAAGTTTAAAGTAACATTTTCACTGAGCAGTGACACCACATATGCAGCCTTTTCTGAAGGCTGTCACTAGAACCCTCAGACTGTTCTTCGAGATGTCCGCCCCTCCCCTCGGGAAGTAATTTTCCTTGAAATAATCCCACTTAGTCTGGAGAGAGGGGTGTGGCTTTTAAGAATGCACAATAATTGATTGTGTTGCGCCTTGAATGTATTCAAGCAGCCTTTGGCGGTACACGAGGACACTCGCCCATAAGCAGGGCTGGTAAACATGGCCCTTACCCATACATAACCAGTGAAAAACTGCAAGCGCGTGCCGCGGCCGGAAGCCTGCTCACGCAGCCTGTGTTTACAAACCCAACAGCTTGTGTTTGCAAAACTGACTTCCTGAAACCCTCTAATACACAATTTATTTAACCCTTGACTCATTTCGCATTCAATCCATTGTTTGGCTGTTAAACCTTAACAAAACATCACACGGCTTAACAGCACACAGTTTTTTTTTTGATAAACGTTCCTGACACATTCAAACGTCGCAAGCATGTCGTTTATTGGCGGGAAATCTGAAGTCATATACCACAAAAAACGCACCGAGACAAACCAGCTGAGCTAAATATTTTTTGACATTCCAGAGAGAAGCTCTGAAAGATTCTGATGACCGCATGTAGCAGAGCGTGTAATCAAAAACAAGTGAGCATTATAGTCCCCAAGTACAAGCATTGGCAAAGCCAAAGGGTCTGGGTATAATACAGACAGCGTTGGGTCATCTAAGTGAGAGAGAGACAGCGGGTTCAGACAAAGAGATATATGGTTGTAAAGAAGTCCCTCATTAAATTCAATCGAAGCAATATAGTGAGTGAGGAAGGATACTTTCAAACAGCCAATCAGATTAGCTGAGAGGTGAACGGTCTACTGGGCGGAGCTAAAACGTGATTGACAAAGTCTCAAGACAATGGCTTAATGAGGCTGTTCAAGAAAGCCAATTGTAGGAAGAGGTGGACGCAAACCCCACTCTGTATATATTGTTAGCAAGAGGTCACATTGCCAGTTGCCCTGTCAAAACCCAGTCCTCAAAGTAAACATATTCCCAAGTCCTGTGACAAATAAAAAACAAGCACTGGCAAAGTTAATAGGTCTCACCTTTGGGACCTATTGTCTTTGCCAATGTTTTTTAAGTGTTTTTGGATTGGTAAATAAAAAAATAAGTAGCGCAAAAACGTCTTCTTTTTTTTTGACGGGCAGGTGGGGTGGAGCAAGACGGAAGGCTAGGTTGGGGGAAGCAACATGGAGGGCCGTATAGGGAAGCAATAGTGGGGTGGGGGAGGGGGAAGCAACGGGTGAGAGAAGAGGGCACGAGTGGGAGGAAGAAACACAGAGAGGGGGGTGGGGAGAAAAAAAGGACAAGAGAGCAACATGGAGAGGGTGTGAGGGAAGCACATGAGCGAGAAAATAACGGGGTGAAGTACACAAGGTAGAGTGCAACATTGAGGAAGAAGCACATGGGTGACAGACAGCACCACATAGTGCAGAGGGAGAGAAGTACACGAGGAAGACAGCTGGAAAACTCATGCGCTTTCAAAAGAAAAGGTAGTGCTTGAAAAGCAAGCAGTGGAGCATTGCGGGGAAACAATCAAAAGAGACAGTAAAGTGGCTTTGCTCCATGGGAGCGACAAACAGAAGATTGGCAAGCTGGGACACGAATAAGAAGCAGACAATGGCAAGCAATGGGCGGGCTCCAAGCTCCTGTATGTTCTTAGTAAACCCACAATGTCTCACTTCAGACAGTGCATGCACTACCTAGTAGGCTCATCCTTAATATGTATTTTTATGACTAGAAACGGAGCTCCAGTTCTCTGTTTCTGTCCCATTTTGGAAACATACTTGAAAAGTGTTTGTGCTGGACTCAAGCAAACAAGCCCTTTCCTTAAGTGTAGCTGTCTCAATAACTTTGATTAACTCTAGATAGCAGGAATCGTAGCAGGACAATTCGCGCAGCTCAACATTTTGATGATGCTATTGATCAATCAAACTGTACTTTTTTGATCATCTCTGAAAACCTGAGATATCCCGGTTACATACCAACAAATGCAGTAGTCGCTCAACCTACCGACCCATAACACCACCACCCCCCAAGAGGATTTAGATTGCTACATTATTTTTTAGCGTGCCTCCTGGTTGCAATTCAATTTGTTGTCACCGTCAGAGCAAACTCGACTTTTTTTCTTAACACTTCGAAATTTCTGAAATTGTGGATACATGCAGACAGTATTTTGGAGGGGTACATTTCAGGCAGATGTAGGTTTGGGGAAGAATGAATCCGGAAGATTTGTGGAAACGGCCACTTTGTTTGGAAGCAAGCACTGTTTAAAAAATAGTATACATCAGCTTTGCCCTATACATTAACTGTCCCAACTATCTACTAACAAATGAAATCTAACCCAAGCCCCATCTGGCACGCCAGGACTTCTGGGGATACTCACAGTTTCCCCCCCCCCAGAGGGTAACACATGACTAATGTGTTTTGTGACAGTCTGCCTGGCGCAGATCTCCCGACCCCTGTCCATCTGACAGTGCGCGAAGATCTCCCAGGACAGAAATGGTGTGCCATGGTCACTTCTAGGATACTCAGCCCTTCTGGCTGGTCCCTGACCCACTGGCTCTCCCACTGGGGTACACATCCCCCTCTCACCCCTCACTCTGGACTTCTGCACCCTCCCAACTGGAGCGGTACCACCAGACACCAGAACCACTGGAGCTCCATTTACAGACACTCCACATTCTCCAGACACTGGGAGATCCTCCTCAAATGGCCTACAAGTACAGCCTAGGCCCCCGACCTGGCGCTCCCTTAGGGAACCCTCCAGGCCCTGAGACTGGGTTTCGGGCCACCGTGGGACACACCGTCCCACACTCATCATCCCTTAACATTACCCTCCCTTAGGGTTCTAAACCTCACTCCCTTTCTAATGCTAAACCATAACATGTATCCCTTTTACACTTCTATTCCTATTCCTTAAGCCCAAGTCTCTAACAACTTGCTTTTCAGCCTGCCTCCAGGCTTTCTGCTTTTTTTCATTGTTAAAGTTCACCCCCGCATTTCTCTGCCCCTGTGCCTTCCCTTGCCTTAATCTGAGCTCTATGTTTCCGCTTACTTGTAGTGACAACAGCACTATGTTACAATACCACCCACGTCCTACCTGTCTTTAAAGCTACCTCTAACTTGTCTTAAGAGTGGAGAGTGGGGATGCCTGCAAGCCCAGATTGAAAACAAACTTTATGCGCATGCGCAAGGTAAGCACTAAAACGATCACATGCCTACGTGTTTCTCCCACTGGCCTCCAAAATTAATTGCATGAAGAGGGTGGCACCTCACCCCTGCTTGGTGGGGCCCGCGTTCTTCGGATGTTTTTCAGGGAGATTTTGTATGATTGTAACATTTAGCATGCACCCTTCAAATAAATCATGGAGCAAATCTTAACCAATGAGGGAGACGCTAACAAAGTCTGGGATGTTTTTCTCTGCCTACCTTCAAAACTGACAATGAAATACACAACACCTAAAAAAATACTGTAACTGTGCATGCGTGGCTTCGTCACCTGCTGCTGAGATCGGTGCACAGCCTCCTATTTAAGGGCCCACTTAGACTTTGTGCTTCTGTCATCTAAGAAATGAGACAACTGAAGCACAATATTACAACACTCAGCCCTATATGGGGCCACGAGATAGCAAGGTTATGGCACTCGGCGCTATGGATGCCCGTTTTAGTGCAGTCAAACTTTATAAAAAACAACCACTATTCCCTGTCTCCTGTAGATTTCTCCCCTTCGTTGGCAAAAAGTGTCTCGCACTAGGGCCTGTAAGTTTTGTTTTTTTGTGGCCACACATCACTCTGGCATGTGAGAGAGAAATAAATGGCTGCTACCCCTTTAGAGTTCCAGCTTCTGTGACCTCCGACCCGGAGGATATTTTTATTAGATAAGTGCTCTGTCTGACTGGAATGAACTTTCATTGCTCACTTCCTATGGCTGTGGCTGGCCCTTTCAATCACTGTCACGGGGAGATAACTTGTGCCGCCAGAGAGCAGCGCGCCTGCTGCGGTCTCTGGGAGCAGCGTGCGCTGTCTGGTTCTCTCCGGGAGTGTACAGGACCTGGTGGTCTCTGAAAGGGGGTGCGCACCCACGTGCTCTCCGGGTTCAGTTTCTGCCGTTCTCTGCGAGCAGTAGGCAGCGCCTGTTATTCAAGTCCGATGCGGTGTCTGTTGCTCTCTTGAGGCACGTGCAGTCGTGGTATTTAGGCACTGCCTGGTGCTCTCTGGACTCTGGGGGCAGTGTTCATTTTAATTGCTCCCTGGAAGCAGTATGCAACGCTAGATATTCCCTGCAATTGAGTGTGCAGTGTCGTATGCTCGCTGCATGCACGGGAAGGGAGTGTATAGTGACTGGTGCTTCCTGGAAGCAGTGTGCAGGTCTGGTGCTCTCTGGAGGGGTGGGTGCAGTGTCCGTTGCTCTCTGGGGGCAGTGTGACGTGCCTGGTGTTCCCTGGCAGGGAGTGAGTGTGTGTACAGGGCGCGGTGGTCTCTGTAAGGGAGTGCGCACCGCATGGCGCTCGCTCGCAGGGATACGTTCAGTTTCTGTGGCTCTCTGCAAGCAGTATGGCGCCTGTTATTCCCTGCAGTGTGCAGCGCCTGTTATTCCTTGCAGTGGGCAGTGTCCGACAGGGAGTGTGGAGTGACCGTTGCTCAGTGTGAAGTCCTTGGTATTCATTCCCTGGGTGGCAGAGTGCAAGGAGACGGGTCTTCCCGGGCACAGCGTGTACAGCGCCAGGGCTGGCAAGAAGTGTGCAATTCCGGGCACTCTCTGGCACGGAGTGAGCAGTTCCTGGCACAACCAGGCAGGTGAAAACGACCAAAGGCCGCATCTGCCCGAGCGTTCCCGGTCGCTTCTTAGCCATGCTCAGTTTTTCCCTTAATAAAAACACAAATAAACCTGCAGGTCCTTCACTCCAAACGGTGTCTGGCCACAGTTCTGTCTGAAACTTTTTCACATGGAACGTTTTGACTAGGGGATGGGTCTCGCCGTATTGTCTTTGTCTAATCTGTGTCGGTTTCGTGGCCCTGTGAAGGGCCATGACACACTGGTCGCCTCACCCTTTGTAAGGAAAATTAAAAGAAATATATATCTTGAGTACCTGCCTCGTATTTAGCAATCAGACACCTACATCACTTCGTATGCAGATAAAGCTTTGAAATAGGAGTATTTTGCTCCCTACGTTTGCAGGCTGAGAATAAAATATTTTTTATTGCGCAAAAAAAGTAGTTCTCATTCCTGATGAAAATATTTTAATAGGATTAAACATTAACATATTTTCATTGTAAACATTATGTATTTTCTTAATGTATGTCATACTTTATTTGTATGTGGAAATTCACATGCATGAAAAGATATATTCAATAGTCAAAAAAATGCAAGGCTGATCTCATTTAATGTATACATAATAATAGGTTAGTGCATATGGAAGCTTGGGTAGAGTTAACACAGGCCAGTATGATGCTGATTTTGAACACTGCCCTCTACAACACACAACCACTTCCTACCCATTGGCTATTTCCATCATCTAAAGATGGCTGAGTTGACCGTCACAATACCACCTCTTAAACTAACTGACTACTGCCAGCTCCCACCCCATTGCTGGATCCATAATCTTCAGGTAAATGCCTCCTCTCTCAATTTTACTTACCACGTACCAATCTATCCAGCTTTTATACTATGTCCGTAATCTGCAGATACCTCTTTCCCTTCCCTTTCACCATCATTCTCCTCTCCACTGTCACCACCACCAAGGCACCTAGCACCTCTAGTCCCTCATCTGTGTAGAGCTGTGTTCCTTTTCCCCAATAGACTACACCACCAAAACACACCACTACAACCTACCCCATGGATACTTCCATCATCTCAAGACGACTACCTTCCACTTCACTTCTAGCCACTGGAACTCCTGCCGAAGCACCTACTACCGCCAAACATATGTTGGAAATTAAAACTACCTCCTCTTCGCCATCAGCCAACTCAACCACAGCCAAAGTCACTGCCACCTAAAGACCATCGTTTCTGGAGAACTGCCTTGTGCTGCACTGCCTGCCACCATCCTCAACTAAGCTTCTTCCTACCTCCCAACAATGTCCACCATCTCACAATGAATAACTCCGCCTTCACTTCAGGCCTCAATAACCGCCACCGCCGCTACTCCTCCCTGCCAGGTCTATCCGAACAACGCTTTACACTCACTCCCAATGTATGTACGCCCGGCTGTGGCTCAGGACAAATACCTTAAGGGAGGGTGTTATTTATCAAAAGCTATCAACTGGGTACCAAGATCAGAATGAATGTGTGAATGAATGAAACGTGCATAGTGACTCGTATCCTGAAGTTGGGTTTGAAGGTAGCACTTAACAAAAGCCTTGCTTCTTATGAGTCATCCATTAAGAAAAGATGCTTGAGACACATAGAGAGACCGCTGAATGAAAAGAAAAAAAATATTGCTTTACTTGAGATTACCATGCATACTGCAGAAAATCTATTCCATCATTATGTAGACACATAATGATGGAAGACAGAATCTTGAACCCCGCTATGAGGGTATACTGATGCTAACACAGACGTTGTTCTGCAGCTCTCACAGAGCATCACCAGCCACCCTCCGCCTCTGTGGCCTTCACCCAACAGATAGGCCAGCATTAGTCAACACTCAAGGCTTATTTGAATCTCATCAGCATTGCAGACATGCAGAGAGCACTCCGAGCCCCGTCCCAATTGGAACCAGATGTCCAAATGTTTCCCTTTTAATGATGTTTTCAATCATTAATCTTGATTTGAAGGAATTAACACACCCAGCCACTGCCAGCCTTCTCTGGGAGCAGAAACCTCCACTGTGGCGAATTGTAAAAGCGAGGGACCCCAATTTCTGGGAGTAAGTATGCATTCAGCTCTTTAAGCAGTGAACGACCGCTTCCAAGCACTCTAATCGTCGAATGTGCTCTACTGTGGGGTCATTTTTTTAAATTATTTTTACCCTGAAGTATGTAGTAAGTCGATTCGATTCTTTAAATAACATTTGTTTTCATTACAAAATATATTCCTGTACCAGTCTTGAGATATTTTGCAGTAGTTTGCTAAAGCCCATCACCAGCCAGTTAAAAAAAAATGTCTATCACACCTACCACAGCCGACTGAGTCATGCTGAACCTTCTCTCTGTGACAAAGAGTGACCAAAACCCGGCACACGCTCACTCAGTCTCATCTCTCTGATGGGTAGCAGGACGGATCATCCTTGCAAACACACTAAAATCATGTTAAAACTGAATACAATTATCAAAAGTAACACAAAACATGTATCTTGTGTATTCTGGGAAGACTCAATTATGCAAATTGGGTACAGACTCTCTTTGAGCAAAGCCTCAGTTCACTCAGGCGTGGATAGCTGGAAGCAGCAACTAACCTCGCCCATAGCATTGGTGGGCGGGGCAAATAAGAAACAGAATTCAAAAGGTTCAATGACAGCCCCTGAGGAATAAGTACATGTTTGTCAGCAAAGTCAGAACAAGAGATGAAATGGAATCTACTGTGTCGGCAGAAAAACAAGCAAGCTGTACTGGTCTAGGGATCTATACGTAAGTTCTGGTCTAGGGATCTATACGTAAGTTCTGGAAGCTGTATATATCTCTCAGCTTGTCGCCTTTTGTAGCAGGGTTCGATAAGTGGATGGATTGTTTCTGTGACGTGTCCTAAGCTTTTACTCTTGTTATCTCTGACGTTAAATGAGTGTCACCACTCGCGTCCCAACACCTAGGCCCTTCGGAGCTCCTTCTGTGATGCATGGCCCACTAAGAGGGGTATTGATTGTACGCTTCACCTATAAGTGGACAGTGCAAGGCCGGCCTTTCTCAATCACTCACCCTGCACACACCAGTCTGGGCTCCCACATGAAAAAGAGTGATGTCAACGAGGCCACGTGTGCAATCCGTGCTAGGCGCTGCAATCTAGCCTCGGCACCATGGGGAATTAATTCCACATGCTGGTTCCTGAATCCCATAATACAGTGGTAGGCTGAGTGCAGACAGCCGTCTCTTATAGGATTTTGAGATAAGTGAAGGGATTAAACAACTTTGCTCCAAAGGTGCAGGTTAATTTTACGACGTCATCCTTGATTATTAAAATAAACCAGCCAGGCATGCTAAAATGTTCTGGAACAAAAGTGAGATGAATTTGCTAACTTTGGCAAGTGTCAAATGTGGTGTCAAGCTCACAATGCTGAAATTGGCCTTCAAGTCTGAATTATTATCAGCACTGCTCTGGCAGGTCCCTGTAGACTGAGCTTTCTGAGGGATCACAACCTTTGATCCTAAAGCTATCTAATGAGTAATGTCTGCCATGAGTTCATGCTCCATCAGACATGAACTGGGCAAGTTCTCAGCGGGGAGCAAGGTTTTCTCAAGAGTAAAGCACAAACCTGACCTTGTCAATGGTCTGCGTACCCACTGCAGGCCTCGTTGGCTGACTTTAGGGACTGTAAGCGCCAGGTATTTGAGTGCTGTTCCTATCTGTTTTAAAGATGGGGAGCTGAACATGAGAACTAAGCATTTTATTCCTTAGAGGTCGTATTAAGAGGCAGTGTTAAATTTATATAAAACAAAAAATATATATTAATAATAATAAGTGCCTGGCAGACTTACAAAGTCTTTTAGGGAGTTTACTTTAAATTTTAATGGTCATAATCGCCCGTCATTGATGTAGTGAATAACATTGTATAGACGATACCTTACAAGTGTATAACAAAAGAAAATAGGCAACACAATATAATTGTTCCTCAGATGTACTATGCATTGTTTATGTACCAATAAAAAGAGTTTATAAAAAAAAAAATAAGTGCCTGGATCCAATGGGTTTTTGGAGTCCGCCGACACTACAGCCAAATGCAGAGGTTGCGAAAGATGCTGGGGTTCCCAAATATTGACGCTTTTAGCCTCAATTGTACCTGAGACCACTTTCTTTCCACTACCCTACACTTCCTCTTTATTGGGAAATTGCAGTTTTTTTCTCATCCCTGTTTTGTCCCTTTGCCGCTGATTCCCTAACTTTCTCTTCCTCCATCTTTACTCATTTTCTATCTTTCTCGCTTTTGTTCAGGGTGAATCTCTGATGATGGAGAGAAAATACATTCTGGTCCCAAGAAATGTATGCTGGTGGCAACCACTGGTACAAATTAACGACTGGTGGCAAGCAGGGTCGGACTTGGATCGCAAACCAGCCCTGGCAATTACGTCCGACTGGCCCCCAGCAGCAAAAACGGCCCCACCGGTACAAAACCGGCCCGACCCTTCCAGCCCACTCGGGAAACGCCCGGTGCCCACTACGGCCAGTCCGGCCCTGGTGGCAAGGTATTTAAAGTTTCAGAACCAATATTGGATGTTGCATGCATTTTTTAGCTATGAGTTATGCGAGGAGGTGGAAGTTTCTGTGATGAAGCAGGTCTTCCTGTGAAGAACTGGAATAATGGCAGTAGTTTTAGCCCTCTTTTCACCAAAAGCGAATCTAACGTGGCCTGTAGCAAATCCTGGCTAAAAATGTTAATAGCGCACCCAGTAAATTTCACAGTTAGTTGAAAATGAATATATCCTAGGTAAGCAGTTAAAAACGGCCTGGAAATTTGCTTTAAAATATAAAATCACCCCAAATATGGAGTCTCATAGCACCGTAATTAGAATATATTGTGTACTATGCATTGATATGTTATGTTAATATAATTTATACAGAGTGCAAATCAAACAGAGAGGGGTATCTCAGTGCACAGAAGGATCACAGGCAAAGGACACACCAGATCAAAACAATTCTGTCTTGAGCAGTTTCCTGAATTTCAGATGGTCAGAGTATGTGCGCATGTGGTAAGGTAACGTGTTCCAATACCGTGGGGCTAAAGAGGAAAAAGACCTTCCTCCCATCTCAGGCTTTCTGATACGCGGGACAGCGAGCAAAGCTTTGTCACTTGATGTGAGGCGTCTAGCTGGACAGTAAAGTTTTAGCTTAGAGAGTAAGTAGCTGGGGCCTTTGCCCAACAGTGCCTTGTGAGTAAGACACATTTTAAAAATAATTCTTTTCTTGACAGGCAGGCAATGTAAAGATATTAATAAGGGTGTAGAAGTGGAGCCCGATGGAAAGTTGCAGATGAGACGGGCAGCCGTATTCTGGACAACTTGCAGTTTGGCTAGAAGTCTCTCATTGGCAGAGGCGAGGAACGCGTTGCCGTAATTCAATCTGCTCATTATAAGTGTACTATGCATTGTACCTGGAGTGTTCACCAAAATGTATCAAGTGGCCGGAGGCCCTTTTAATTTGAGAAATATTAACAAAAGAGACTGAAAGTAACATTTTCTCATTTTTAACCATTCTATGGAGCGGGGTGGAGGTTGTGGGGGGGGGGGGGGTTTAAACAAGCAGCAGTCTTCAGGAAATTTTCAACTCTCCATCAACCTGAATTACCCTGAGTTCTGGTCATTAACATCTGCTGATGGTTCTGGAGGCCACATGGAACAAGTTTGGTGGCACCAGCACAGACCCTGTTGCCTCCAGTCTTCCAACACAAGCCAAGCTGCCATCAGACGTTGCTTGCTTGTCATCACACCCATGTGGACAAAGACTTAAAGTGCAGAGAAGTTTAAGTACCTGCTACATTTTGTTTAACTCCCTCCAAGTAAGTCAGTGACTTCTGCATTTGGATGCACGCGAGTGGGAGCTTGCACGGGTACGGATTGTGCTGCCCATGTGCTAAGTAGCACATGCATATATGCTGTGCAAGGCAGCACAGGGAGGATTCCAAATAAATCTATATCTTCAACTTGTGCAGTGCCTGTTTTGGGAATTAAAATAACAATGTATTTTTATCATAAAACGGTAAATGACAAAAACATTTTGCTCAATCAATCAATGACTGAAAGCCTTAAGTGTAAAGTACAGCACCAGTCAATGACATGTATCTACTCCAACCTGTCAAACAGTAGCTTGAGTCTCACGCAAATGATTCCAGAGTTTGTCCAGAAAAGCCGGATCAATGTCAAATGTTAATTCACTGGTTGTGTCCATTAGTTCAGTTTCTGTTAGATGTATGAATGTAGTTCTGCTGAATATACTAAAAGTAGGGCATGAGCTGATCCTCCCTAGACCTCTGTGCAACTTCCATGATGTAACACGAAGTGCAACATAATTACATACATCTAACAAAGTATCAGGGAATGCCAATAATCTACTGCACATTACTAGTTAATGGAAATAGTTTAACAAAGAACTAGTCAAACGTTTCAAAAGTTCCAGACAATGGGATAAATATAACACAAATTACCTGTCAATAGCGTAAATCAAATACAAAAACATAGTCAATGGCATGAATACAACAAGGAACCAGCCAATTGCGTGATCCAACTACAAAGCACCAGTTCATGGAATGTACCCAAGTAAAGTACGAATAGGTGGATTTGACTCTTACAGAGTGCCAGTGAATGGCCTTCATCTAACATTAAGCATCAGTCAATGCCATATCTATAACCAGGGCCACTGGTATTATGCGACAAAGGAGTGCCACATTATGCAACAGCTTTGACAAAATTATGTGTCAATAAAAGGCAAATTATGCAACAGAATGGGATACAGTCGGTGAGTGTTTTATTTAATGAATATGTCATTTCAACACCTGTTAAGGTTGAGCCTAATTATTATGAGTGTAACACCTGAATACAGCACTCGGCAACTGCAAGGTCATTGGTTAGCCTTTACAAAAGGTCTACCAATGCGAAGAACCATGTCTTGTCAGGTTTTTTTAGTAACATTTGATCTGATAGAAAAACGTTTTGGGTGAAATCTGCAAATTATGCAGCAGATGATTAATTGGGTGGCAATTATGGCAAATGCATAACTATACAGAAAACGCTATGGTTGCAGAATCACACAACACCAGAGGCCCTGGCTAACTATGCGCCTGCCATAGCATGAATTTAATTGAAGTATATCAGTCACTTGATATTGACCAAACAAAGTACTCCTATATGGAATGAATCTAATGAACTTCATGTTTTTTTCTATTTCACAGCCCAACATATTAATCAGGAATAACTGGACCATATTATGAAAGTAACAAATTGTTAGTCCATAGCAGGAATCTAAAACAAAACACCAGTCAACATTATGTAAAGGAAGCAGTCATTGGCAGAAACCTCAACAAATGTACCACTTAATTGCATGAAGGAAAAGCACAGTAAATGTCAGTGGCACAGATGTAACAAAGAATAATTAAATGGTATAAACAAAACAGAAAGTACCCTACCAATAAATAGGCTGAACCTAAGAAATCAGTTAATTGCATAACTCTAACACAGTATGCCAATCAGTTGCACAAACTTATCTATCAACCACTCAAAGGCAAGAGCCAACATAGACACAGCCAGTGAGTGACATGAACCTAACACAAAGTACCAATCAATGGCAAGGATATTCTAATTGCAATTGTACTTACTAAGTGCTTACTACCCCTGACGAGGGGTTGAAGTGCTTTACACCGGGCATAACACTGCTGCAGAACCCAAGGTTAGTGGTTAGTCCAGTATTATTGGTTATAACACAGAACCAGTCAGGAAAACTAACTTAACACAATATACGATATAAATTTAGGAGCTAAAACATAGATACTCGCAGTGGCAAAAACATGCACATGGCCTGAATCTAACGAAGTGACAGTAAAGAGCCCTAATCTGTAACAAAATTTAAATCAATAGCATGAATCTAACTCAAAGAAGTTGTGAAGACATCAACTTAACACGTAGTACCAAAAACAACTGCACCTCTAAAACAAAATTCTCTGAGCGTGTGCCCAGGGTCTGGACCTAACTCTCTTCTCTTCTCTTCTCTTCTCACTAACTCCTCCCTGACCACCTTAAAAAAATAACTAAAACATGTTCTTCTCAACCTCTCATTTGTGGCTTTCGTGTTGTCCACATCAAGCTGATCTTGTGCCATGGTGACTATATTGTATATTTTACTGTTTTCTTCATTGGCCTGATTTCCTGGCAATGCACTAGATTGAATTCCTGTAAAGATTTTAACCCTCTCTAACTGACAGTACACAAACTACTCTTAACATTGGCCCACTTGGATGTCTGCTGCTCTGGAACTTTTTCACTTCCGGATTAGGTCTGTTGGTCTAGAGATTAACATGCAATTTGACCACAACTGTCCACTGTTTGGATGAAGTTACAGCACCAGCTATTGCTTTTCCTTCTTGCACTTACAATCGCTTGTCACTAATTTATTTTGTTGATTAGCTTCATTTGAGTTTTTCTTGCCTTTTATTTTTCCTTATTTACACTTGTTCTATGTATTGCCTCTGTTTTAGTAAATAAACCTGTTTTATGTAAAATGCCTTCATGCACTTGGGCCTTGTACATCCTATACAAACATTCCAAAGATATAAAAAAGAAAACATGTAATTAGTTTATGATAATATCAGCCAATTGTACAAATGTAACATAGTGTGAGTCAAATCTTGACTTTCAGAAAATATTCTACATCAGGCATCGACATACTAGATAGAACTAAGCAAGCTTCAAAGTCACTTCCAGTCACTGTGACTGTTCTGGAGTCATGCCAGGCGGTCACAAAGAAATACATGGAAAGGATGCAGTAGATTGAGGCAATATTATTTTGAGTCTGGACCGAGATGGAGGTGCACCAGACCCAAGACAAAGTGGCTATCAGTTCTCTCTATTTAACGCTGAAATCGAAGAAAGAAGCTGACAGCACCCGAAAGGCCACCATCTTAAAGGCAGGCAAAAAAGCTGTGTTTCCCATTTCAAGCTTGTGACGCTTGCTCTGTCTCTAAAATGGGAAGGCCAATGCTCATGAGATTGGGGACTTCCACCCACAAGTTCTCCCTTGAAAGGACTCTACCCCCTGACAATACTGAACGGTCATAGGCTATTTATTGGCCAAGCAGCTTACTTCTCACTTGAAATAATGGATGCTGGAGTTTGTGTGAGTCATAGTCGAGTTCCTGTGTGTTCTGGGCCTCATTCTTTCCCAACCCTATCTGCTCAAAGACAGAGCTGCACAAAGTTGTTATTTGGTACAACACATATACTGATGCACTGTAGCAGGCCTCTACTGACACATTTGACCACTATAAGAATCCAAATAACGTAGTTCAAGCTATAATTCCCATATGGAATAGATGCAGCTCTTCCAGGCTCTGTGTGGAATAGGATAAAACTTCACAACTGTAATTAATGCACACAATCTGATACTTTAAATCCATTCATTGGGTTTGCGCTTGGGCCTCCTTGCGTGGACTTGCTCCTCAGACCACATTTGTGCTATGGTACGGCGGCAGCAAAGGCAATAGAACTTATCGGCACTGAAAAAGTGTAGTCTGTGGTACATTCATGAGTGTTTTTTCTACACCTTTGTTGGCAGTAAGAAAAGGTGCTGCTTTAACTGTGTTTGTGGAACACCTAATGGCCTTGTCTCCCAGGGAGGCGGTTTTAGGTATGGGCATAGAAGTGTGGTTCCCTGCGGCCATGCTGTTGAAGTTAGGATGACACAGAAAAAATATTTAAACAGCAAATCCCAAGCCAACAACCCCTGTTTGTACAGCCTATAGGAGGAACATCTCAGAGAAAACATCAATGCAGTGGATTTTCTACCTCATTTAATTGACAAGCTTCCATCACCAGTGTGTGTGAATGCGTATCAGTAAAGAAGACACCTGAGTTGCTGAAAGAAAGGAGTTCACCTCTATCTTTCTGCTGGTCTAATTAAAACAGACAGTCTGGTACCCAGATCATTTGAAATAGTATGAAACTACTTCAAAAATCTCTGATTACAGAGTTATTCAGTGCCATGTTTCTAATTATTGTATTTCCTGTGGAAGCCATTTTCTGATGGCATTTCCGGTAGAAATAATTTTCCTGAAGGCAGCACTTCCTGTGTGACACACCAAAGAAGGCTGAATCTTAAAATGCTTGCCCCACCTTAGCCCTAATGTAGGAAGCTGGCCCTGGGAGCCTGGAAAAGTTTTTTTTTTGCTGCATTGCTACCACACATGAAGTCACACCTTGATATCATGTGGTGGGCCTAATTATGATTTGAACTTATAAAAATGACAGCATCTTCTCTCAAAGGGTAAAATATAACACACAATCTCAAAAGTTGTCTGGGATAGAACGGACGAGGGGCTGAGGGTCCATGCAAAATATTTCTTACCCTTCATCATAATATTGCTTTTGTTTGGTCTAAATGGAAGGTATAGAGCTAACGTCCCTTCTACACTCTAATCTTTGTGGTCTTCATTGGTCTGACATCCTGGAGTGAAAACATGGTGTACCGTGACACAACTAACAACAGATTACTACTAGAATCCGATCTCAGTGGCATTAAGTACACCGGCCTCTCCTGACCAGCGGCGATGCAAACCATTCACTCGAGCGTCGCAGGCAGTAGAGTACCAGAATACTGTGTTTTATCTGTTGTGTTACCAAAATACTGTGAAATATATTGGAGTATAGACTTACAATTCTTAACTCCCCATAAATGCAGTGGCCGACGCTAGCTGGGGAAATCAGTGGGGCAGCGTGGGGAGCGAGGGGGGGCGGTAGGGGGTGTTGGGGAGAATAAAAAAATAAAAAATGTACCTGCCGCCTGATGTCCTCCTCCTCTTCAGACGATGCTCACACAGGCTCCTATCGTCCCCTGCGCCAATCCAGATGCTACTCTCATGCTGGTATTACCCGGCATGAGAGAAGCGTAGGGATTGGTTGGAGCTGGCTGGTTCCGCTCTCCAGCAAGGACTGGGAGCCTGTGCTCCTGAGCCCTGCCGATATCTCCAAGCAATAGCTTGGAGATATCCAAGTGTGCATGTCGGTTTGGCCGTCCTAAGACGGCCGGCCAAACCTACATGGGCAATGGCAGTGCCCTGAGCCCACCACTCCTCCTGCTCCGGATGGCCCCGCCCTCAAGACTTAGCGGCGGCTCTGGAGTAAAATAAAATGATAATAAAGCAGTTTTATTAACTGCTTTATCAACATTTTATTTTACATGCGTCTGCTGGTTGAAGCAGTGGGGCAACGCTCCTCCGCCGTAACGGAGGAGTCGCCCCTGCATAAATATACCTTGACAATATATATACCTTTAGGGTATGCAGAGGTGGAGTTGTTAATAGTAAACATATTTGTGTGTATATATTTACCTTCACAAATATATATACTTACCTTCACAATATTTTCCTAGACAGTATTCTAGCTATGACATTTTTGAAGCACAATATGCTTGTGCTCCATATTCTGACCTACATTGTGACAGTCAGATTTAATGTGCATTAATCAGGTGTCATTCCTCAGATGCATCCACAAATGCTCGAGGTGAGTGTCAAAGTTTTGGTTAGGGAGGGAAATTCTCAAGCGCTGATTGTTTGCCTCTAAGGACTGACCTAGAAACCAACTCAGTTACCACTTGAAATATATCTGACCGCCATGAGGGCACACTGTGAAAAAGCCTGCAGGGCAGCAAGAATAGCACCATCCTGAAGGGAACTAATAGCTGAAAGAATTTTGAGGACAGATGTATTCCTTGAAGCTTCTATGGCAAGCTATGATTGAAGAGAACCTCTAACTTAAAAATGAAAAATAACCCCTCCAACACGATCCCACCACCAGATCCAAGCGGGGACAAATACCTTGGTAGCAGCTGAGTACTGGAGAAAACCTGGCAGCTGTAATAAACCAAAGCAGGGCTTCCAAGGAAGGCCTAATTTGCAGTTTTCCCATAAGTTCCTGTGTAATACTGAGGTGTGACTTACTTATGCATTCTATAACAAAGACATGCTTATCCACAGAACAAGCATTGGCAAAGTCAATAGGTCTAACCCTGGCGAGATTGCATTTTTTTGTAGTTTTTTGGACTTATGCATTAGACAATAAAAATGTAAACGTAAGAAAATGTAAAACTACCAATATCTAAAGATGGCATGAATGTTTGTAAAAAAAAGCAAGTAAAAAATGAACCATTGTAAGAATACATTTTGTAAAACGAAAAAGCAAGTAAAAAGTGAACTATTGTAAGAATAAAATGTGTAAAAAAAAATGAACTACTGTTAAGAATAAATTTAAAAAATATGAAATGATTGCAGAACTTGGGATACCGGCCCTGGCAATGAGGTGGGCGACTTGTAAAGTAGATATTTATATGTGCAGGAGCAAAATCCTGTCACTTACACTGAAAAGAGCCAATGGCTGAAGTGGTATGACACATTGCCCCATGCTGTAGGCTGTGGAAGGGAGCAGGCCAATAGATTAGCAGAGTTGACCAAAAGGCCCACTAAGTTTGCAAATGTATATATTTAATTGTATTATGATGTTTTTTAAACATGAGGCTATGATGAAAGCTAAAGCGGTCTCTAGGCCAGACCTCAAAATAGGTTTTGTGATTCAGAACGTTTTTTTATGAGAAAGCATGTTTCGGAATACTTGATTAAGCCACATCTAAGCGTGTAGTGCAGCATATCTACTAAGAGAAACTACTTTGCATGCCAGCCTGTATATAGGTGTAATTCATATCTAAAAATGATGGCAAGCACAAGTACACATAGAAAAAAACTTTATGAATCGCGCTGTGAGTTATCAACAGCGGCGCTCTTCTATCCCTGTTTATGTGCTTAGGTGAGGTAAGCCAGGGAGAAGGAAACACATTGAAAAAAGGTGAGTCACAGGAGAACGTTTCTCTCTGAAATTCCACTTACAAAACTGCATTTATACGGGTAAATGGAGAACTACAGGTGCAAAATGCAGACAAAACAAGCTAGCCTCTATGAATTACTCTTTCCAGACCTCCGAGATGTAAGATTTATGTGAAGAAGTAAATTTGAAGCGGGAGGAGATCCAGGTGAGTTTAATGATGAAATCAGCCCAGCCGCAGTTCCAGCAACTTGCCCAACTACACCTTAGGAGTCAGAACTCTACTTCAAACCTTCAAAAAGATGGAAGCCTACTGCGTCAACTTGTCTTCTACCCCCTCCCCCCAGATTCCATGCTCTTAAAGGTACATACAATCAGATGAGACGTGATCGCATCACATAAAATGCCACAATTTACATTCAATATTTTCTCACCCAAAAGACGTGTGTCCTCATTTCCTCAACCTCACATGGGTGAAAGGCGAAGTTGGGTTCGTTGAGCGATCCCTTAAACCAAGATGTCCTCTTACTAGGCCTCTATAGTCTAAAGTTGCACTGAATTGCCACCTGTGTTGTAACCGTCAAGTGCTGTATATTGTTGAAAGCAGGAGCTCGTATTGCTAGTGTACGGTTACTCTGTGACCCATGGCTGAAGGTTAGGTGTTGCGCGTCAAGACCTGGCGGGTGTAACTTTTTTGTTGCTGTGAAATTGGCAACGTTCAGGGGCATGCGCATACTGCAGAGGAGCATCGGTTTCAGGGTTTAGATACTTTAGAAGGGAGTGACTCACTCTATTGCTAAGGAGTACTAGGGGAATGAACTCTAAAGTCAAACATGTGACTTTCCCCTCTCTCCATTTTTTACTTGCACAGATTTCACACCTGGGGGAGCTGCAAGGAGACGTGGGGACTGGTTGGTAAAACAGGCCTGAGTACCAGAAGAGCTCAAGCCAGGGTTCAGGTTGCATCAGGAAAAGGGGTTCAGGCTGGGTAGGAGAAGAATCTGTGACCAGTCTAGTGCTCATGGAGGGTGTTTAGGGGGCGGCACGGGGTGTGGGGAGGTATGTGGCCAGCCGTCGAAAGGAGGCAGTGTTTTCTGTGAAGATGTATGTTAAAAGCAAGCTGAGTGCTCACTACTGACACAGAAGAAGTAAGGGAAAAGCATGTTATATTCCTTGGCATGGGAGCTTTATATTTCCAACTGCAAAAAACACAAGACAGACAGACAGGAGCAGTTTCATGTGCTTGGCCTGGAGTTCAAATGAGTGAAAAATAACATTCCCCTGGCGGCTTCAGTCTGATGATTTCAACCTTTTTTTTCCTTGGGAGGCGGGAGCGGTGGGAGAGCCATCTTACACAGTCAAGTCTTTACATAAAGAAAGCGAATCGTTCAGTGATGCCTGTGCAATTCTTTGTGTGAATCCTTAAAACAGGGAAGGCCCTTCTAATATTCACACGCCTCTAGGCACTTGTCTACTTGCAGAGTGGGGGAGCGCAAGTGAGAACACTAGTAAGTGGTAACTGAAAAGTCCCAAACGCCAACTGAAAAGTCTTAAACGCCAACTGAAAAGTCCCAAACACCCTCACATATAGGTATAGATACTCAGATAGCAGTGGCAGCTCCTCTGCTATGGCGGAGGAGTGTCGCCCATCCACTACCAGCCTCAAAACTTGTAAAATAAAACAGGTTTATTATCGTTTTATTTTTCAGGTTCTAACGGGCAGTGACTCTTGGGGCGAGGCCATCGTGAGGGCAGTGACGAGAGGGAGTGGTGGGCACTGCTAACATTGCGCATGTCAGTTTGGCCGGCCTTCTCAGGACACCCAAACCGACATGCGCACTGAGCTGCCTCCAACCTAGCTGCTTTGCCGGGTTGGAGACAGCAAACACAGGCACCCAGTCTCTCTGGGAGCGCAAATTCAAGGCGCTCAGGCCAGTCCTGACGCTGCTTTCAAGCACGAGAGCTGCATCAGGATTAGCCGCAGAGGATACTGGGAGCCTGTGTGCTGCAGCGAGGACACGGAGCAGAAGAGTGTTGGGTAGCAGGTAAGTTCTTTTTACCCTATTTTTTTAATGTTGTCTTTGTAGTCCGTTTCCTCCCACCTTCCCGTCGTCCATCGACCCCCCCCCACCCCCTGCCGCAGACGAGCCGCTACTGTCAGATAGTGGCTGGAGATTAGAACTAAAAATACTGTCTAGTCTCATGCCATTGCAATAGTACAGGCTCTACAACTGATGGTCTAAATTTGCTGGGACATGGAGGGTGAATCTTATTTTCAGTGTTATATGGTCCCAATACCACAAACTGCTATGGCCCAAGAATCAAGGGAATAAGCAACAATGCTCAGGTATATGCAGGAAATAAACGATGAGTCAAAAATGTTCTTTGGTCACACAAAAAAGCATTGGCAAAGCCAGTAGATCTGGCATTGGCTGTCTGCCTTTTGACTTTGTCAATGTGTAGTTTGCTTAGCATGGTTTTTGTAAAACTTTATTGTTTAAGAAGTTGCTTGCCCTCTTTTAATATATGTGTATTAAAACAAATTGGCTAAAATCAAAACAATTTTAAGGTCGCAAAAAGCACACATTGCCATTGTAATCCCGGGCACTGAAGGGAACTACTTTATGTGTGGATGTGCTCCATATGAAATAGCAGAGTTGACGTCACACAGTGAAGTTAGGAAATGGCTGAAGTGGGCCCCATGCTGTAAGCTATACAGGAGGGAAGTCAAAACTGAATGACACAAAAACAGACCAATGGATGAAGAGGGCTGGCTGAATTCCCCTATAGGTAAGTATATTATATAAACATAATTTTAATTAAATCAGAACGTCTTGGCTAATGCCAGACCTGAAAATTAAGTCCAATTGTGGCAGTAATACTGATTAGTGTTTTCATATAGCGCTTGCTACCACGTTTGTTTCTGTTTTATAGCACAGAAAATAACAGGTGCCGGTAAGTCAACTCAATATTACTCAATTTATAAGCCTTTCAGAGATGCTGGGGTAACTATGGCCTGTCTGATTCAAGCATGTGATCTGCAGATTATAAGGTTCACTTGCAAGTTGACTAGCTCGAGATGAGCCAGTAGCTGGAAACTGTTCTGTCTATACAGGTTAAGAATATAACAGGACACAGCAAAGACCCTACAAATGGGGCCTACTGACAAGCTTAGGAAGCTGGACTTTCTACTAGAATTCAGGGTAGAGCCTACACGGTTGGGGATGCTAAAAAGACTGTGAAACTGAACTGTGTAAAAGAACACAACACAGTCCCTAAACCATGAGGCTGCTGAAAAGACTGTGAAACTGGAAGTCTAACAGGACGCAACTCTGGGGTGTATGGGAAGATTACAGCAAGGGCTGTCGGACAGACTGCCACACTTGACTTACTAATAGAACACAGCCTTACTCTCTGCACAAAGGGCAGCTTGAAAAACTGAGAGTCTGGTCTCACTAGCAGAACGAAGACCTGCACCAACATTGTGAGCCTAGAGCATAGACCTGATGAGCACCATGATGTGTTTGTAACGTGTGCCACCTCGCGCAATCGCAGCAGAAGGTTAAACCTGCCTACGTTATCAGAAGATTAATGAACAGATTTTCCAGTTCCCTCACCTTAGTGTGCAGACTCCAGCAAAAAAGGCAAAGGACCATGTTTTGTATCTTATTTATTAATTTTTTTTACATAATGTTAGTCTCTGCCTATTTTTGGCCAAAGAAGATGGAGATAAGCACAGGGTCAAATATTAATTTGTGGAAAGATCTCAACTTCTTCAAGTGGGGTCAGGTCTTCGGGTTTTTAGAGCTGACAACCTTGGGTATCCCTATGACATCAGTATTGTACAGCACGCGCCTCCGCTCGTGGGCTCTCCAAGCTGCAAAGAGGCACTTTCTGGGCATTAAGTGGTACCACCTCTACCTGGGCTTTCTGAGTGTGTTCTAATAGATTATGGGAGGCGCAGGGATTAGTCGCACCAGGCACAATAAATGTGGTTATTACCAGAGAAGTGAACACGCAGGATATGTTGTTGTATATGCACGTGAGAAACTGGCCATGCAGAACACCCTTTCATAAGCGGAGAAGAGTTTCAGGAGGGGGCGTGAATAAGTGGTAAAGGGTATAAGGGCGTTGCTAATCTGTTAACCTTCACCTATATACCAGATCTCACCCTAAAACGCTTACTTTAAGAACAAGTTACTAGTTAACACTCCCTTTCCATTGTATTTATGCATAGGCATAAAAATGCAGAACGTTTCCATTCAAAGGCCTGTTAAAAACACAATTAAGGGGCCTGTTTCTGTTGCTAACTGTAAATTCCCGCTACTCTCTTAAACCTGCGAGCTTGTGGGGCCGATGCCCTCACCAAGCCATCATCTTTCACCAGTAACAAGAGCGCAGCAGGGGGTTCTTATAATGAGTCCCCCCTCCCTCCCCCCCTGTGCTGGTTTAACTGGAAACCTGCGCGAGGCCTCTGGTAACGTGCTCACGTGCCACACCAGTGGCTTTTTTACAAGGCCCTAAAAAGTGTACCTGCGCGGCCCGAAGTGCCGGTGGAGCCGAGAAGCCACAAGTCATCGGAAAACGACACGGAAAGCTCACAAAGACGTGTACAGTGACTGCACGGGGGACAAAAGACCCCTCCACCCTCTGTAAAATCCAAATCGGTTTACAAGAGGGGTCTGAAAGAAACTGGAGTGGTTGTGGGCTCAGCATGGGGCCTATACAAAATAAGATAATGTGAAGGGAAGGGGGCGCGGGCCTTTCAAAACTCTCTTCCCTACAATAATGGCTCTGGGCCAGCCTACCACTGCCCTCCCCTTTTTGCATTTTTCTTCCAGAGATTAGCATGGAATTCATGCTTAGAGGAAGGAAAGGACTGCATTAAGAAATAATCCACACCCCATTCACGGTGATAAATTAAAGATGGTGTCGCTTGGACCTAGCAGTGGCATATTGAGTTTTGGACACAGGACTATATATGCCCGGTAGGAAAACAAATCGGAAATCCCGCTAATTAAATAATAATACCTACTGAAATCAATAGGCACCATTAGGCTGAAACACAAGGTTTCAGGATGGAACAAAAATCACTTAAAATTTTTGCAACTATCTTTTTTTTTTAACATAAAAATCCCAGTATGGTACCTGAATATTCAATCCAAAGCATTGTTTAATTACAATATTGTGGTCAAAATATCGCCAGTGCAAAAATATCATTGGACTCCATATAGAAGGTAAGTAAGTATATCATTATTGAATTTATATTTCTAAGTATGATCAACATTTAAATTATAGTGCACTAAAACATTGTGGTGTCTAACAACTTTTTAGGCATTATGTTATTTGGTATTGTTTTAGTAATATTTATATATAAATATATGCTACAATTTAATTTTACATTTTTTACACTTTTTTTGTTTTACCAAAAATATTTTATATGTATTTAGTATTAAATTAAGTGTATTTATTTACATTATTAAATCTAAAATGAAGTGTATTGGGCCTATATATAGGTGTATATATATATATATATATATATATATATATATATATATTCTCAAAACAATACCCTTTCAGCCTTAGAGTGCCGTCTATTTTAATTATTAAAATACTATATTTTGTTCTATACATTTTGGTAGTCAATCGCTTGTCATTACTTTATTTTCAAACACAATGTTAGTGTTGTTGATATTTTCGTACTTACCAATGTAGGTACTGAAAAATCAATATTTTGGCCTATGATACTTTTGAAACACTACTTTTGCATATCTGCATTCTTCTCGTCCATACAGCTCAACTCCCATATTCCAGTATAGGCTTTTTGAACCAATAAAGGCCTGTTCTAGCTAGCTGGCTGGAATATTATCCATCATACATGTTTATTCACAGGTTTATCCCTCTTTGAATCGGTCAACCAGGTAGAGCGGTCAATAAGTATCAAAACAAGAGCACAAGGGTTAAAGCTGAGTGAAAGAAATGTACAAACTTTGAAATATGGTGTTACAGGGGCGCCCTGGTTTGGGCATTTAATGTGATGCCAGTTTGGTGTTGCTAGCTAATCGTTAAATAAGACCCTTATTACTCCCTCGCCCAGAGACACTTTATAACTTGGAGGGTTATGCAAAACAAACAGATTTGCCCAAACATTCCCCTTAAAGAAGGTCAGAGAAGACAGGCGGGGGTGCAAAAGGCTCCGCATGCTCGCTTTTACTTTGGGCCTTCAGTCTTTTGTTTATGTCAGCATGACCAGTCCTTTTTCTGTGTTTCTTTTCTTTTTCTCGTAGTGCGAGGGGGCGTGTATTCCTCTCAAGGGAGCGTAGTTTTAACGTATTCTCGCTGGGGCAGAGCGATTCACTTCTTTGACGGTTTCCATAGACTTGAAATGCGCTCTGTTTTCTATGGGTGAAGCCAGCCGTGATAAATCCCCCTTTTTACCTCGCAAGAAAGGCGTCTTCTCCGAAATGGATTCTTTGAGAAATCTTGCTGAAGGAACGGCAATGAGAAAGAACCCCCTTACCACCACCCCTCCTCCGACAGGCTTTACAAGGGTGCAGAATGCAGAAATAATGCATTTGCCGCGCTCATACCATGCCCACACCCTAGTTTAGAGGCCCTCCTCTGGAAACTTTGTCAGATATGATGCTAGCTGAAATTGTGTTTTCATGCTTTTTTTATTTTTCTTTCTTTTACTCTTAACTTTGCCTGGTCTTCATCTGCTGTTACTCTCAAGCTGTGCGTTTGTTTTTGACTGACTTTCTCTACTCTCTGCTGTGTATAGATCATATTCATACTCTGCTACTGTACATAAGCGTTTTTTGTAAGTTGAAGGTTAGGTACAGCACTGTAACCCTCTCCGGGGTTTAACATGGCAATAACTAAAAAAAAAAAAAGTATTAATGTAAGCCAAACATCAGAGTCTCGATTACCCCGATGCTGGGGGTGGTTCCGCGCCCTCCAACCAAACTTGTTTCGGCTCCAGTGCTCTCATCATGCTTTGCACCTCAAATTAAGGCACCAGCCGATCATAACTAGGAAAATTATAAAAATGTATTTGGTTGAGCGCCCACCTTTTTATGGTGGTGAGTACTTTACCACCAACAAGTTCTCGAAACTCGGAAAATGATGTATCAAACGCGCGGCAAAGTATGGGCATTTCTACTCCTCACACCAGAAAATTACCAAAATTCAGTTTTGCACCATTTTGTTGACTCGTAAATTCTCGTCGCGACTGGGGATGAAGGGAAAGAATGTTGTCATGTTGATGGTTTCTGGATGAATGATTAAAGCTGTCACCCTGCTGCATTTGATGAGGGTGATCTTCAGGCATTCCTGTGTATTTAGTCACCAGCACTAAGTGTGCTGTGACTTGTAGTTTCTCTTTCCCCATTCTAACGAGGGGCCTACAAGTCCCTGCATGCGGGGCCTAGTGCTGTTGTCTGAAATAACAGGCTCGGCTGAGGAGCACCGTTTTGGCGTGGGCCAGTTACTTCTATGCGGCCAGCTTCATCCCACAGACTTGTCCACAGGCTAACTTAGCCTGGCTAAGTATGGAGATCTGGGCACCTGATGTTGGATCACTACATGACAGTAAATATTATGGGGGCTTGGGTTTGCACAGCAATTGTAGAGGTGTCGAACCTGTACACAAAAGTATGGACAACTCTAGCCTTCTTTAGTATTCATTTGATGTATAACCCCGGCTACACTTCAATAAAGATGGATTGTTCATCTGTACTTAAAGCCTAAAAAACAGCCTCTACGTTCTATGTAACAGAAGTGGATGTGTTTTCCCTTGAGAAGCAAAATGTCCGCCTCATTTTCTTCTTGTTGAAAATATCCCGTAAATAAACAAAGCATGTTATTTTTTCGAAAAAGTTGCAGGATATTTCATAAACACGTTATTTTTTTTTTCAACAAAAATTACTGCCACTTTGTCTGAATGTTCCTCTATATAAAACTCTTTCTTCTACATTTATCACTTGTTAGTGACTTTGTCAATGGAGTGAAAAAAGTTATAAATGATGAAAGCTATTCAAGGTCATACTCCGGGCCACTTGAATTATGTGATTCTGCAGTTTGTCCCGCATAATGAAGACTTTGCCACATAATCCATCATCTGCTGCAGAATCTGCAGATAGTAACAAAAGAAAACTTTGTTTCTAGCTCAAAGAGATCAAAAGTTTATTTTTTTTAAAAACAGCAACACATGTTGCTGCGCAGTGGAAGGTCCTTCACAAAAGTTGACTGGTCACCTTTCAGTTGCTTATTGATGTGTTTAGATGTTAAATTCTTATTAATTAGGTGAAACATTTGCCCATACAGTGCTCACGAGTAAAAATAACAAAATAATGAAGTAGTGTTATCAGAAAATGTATTCCTCCCATACCGCATAATTTCAGAGGCCCTGGTTACATTAGTGCAACATGGTCAATCGTGCAAAATTACACCAGAAGGTAAAATATCTTCCTCGTCTCTAGTTTTTGTTCCAGGATCTGTCTTGAATTGTCTCTTAATAAAGTTCAAACAAAAGATTGAATGTTCTGTGGCCCTTTGGTTGAAAAGTACATGACCCAGCTTATTTTAACGCTTTGCGACGTGGTGTGGGGAGAAGGCCCAGTGCACAAGAGCCTTTGGTAACTGATGGGAGCCCTACCACATATAATGTAGCAAGCCCTTATTTCCCTATGGTACTTCCTGTGATGACGCAGAAGGGCAGTGCTGGGTAACATCAGCACAACTCTTTTCTCTGGCTTGACAACTCATGCTTTAGAGACTGACCTGCTGTCACCAGTTTTCAATTAAATATACATGGAGGAGGCTGTGGCTCCCACTATCAGGAGTGTCTCTCTTCATGTCGGTGGCTGTTTATTGTATCACTCTGCCTCTTATGAAGTGTCTGCATTGCAATGCATACGGGACTTTTTTTTTTATCTCAAAAATACCCTGAATCAACACACATTAAATTATTTATCTCATGGATGCATGTATACGGAAAGCAATCACGTTTTTTTTGTATTTACTGCAGCAAGCTGTTTAAAAATATTTTAGTCCGGACGCAAAGTGCAAGCCAGATTTATTGATTTTGCCAATGCTTGTTTAAAGTTAGTTTTAACTTTCGTTAGATTGCTATCCTTTCGCCCTTAGCCAACTCTCCCCCAAATGAGACAGGAGTTCCCTTGTAAGTTTTCTAACTGGGCGACTGAATACCTGTTACCTTGGCAGCAGTGGCGGGGCTCATTCCCGCACTGACCGAATGGGCCTGTGGAATCTAGTCCTATACACAGACGTCTAGAAGAGACCTCCCAAGAGGGAGGGGGTCGGGCACAAGACATAGCGAATGCCCGAAAACAGCTACTCGTTGCAGGGCTCCTCATTAACAGCTGTTATTTTCACTCGTCTGTGGAACGCACTTTATCGACTTCAAAGGGATGAATGGCTAAGTCGGCCACGCCAGGTTTGAATGTGTATTAGCTGATGCTTTGGCCGGGCACTCGCACAACGAATTTCTTTGCTGGCATATCACGTATAGATCGGTGCCTTCAAAAAGGATTTTTGCACAGGCCGGAGCAGAATAAAAGTGCTGGAGGAGAGAGCGCTTGGAGTTAAGTAGCATCCATGGTCTATAGCAGCGATGGGGTCGGACGGTGGCCTGGGGTTCTCTGTCGCAAGAGGAAGAATCCGTCCTAGCAATCCCATGGGCACCCTATTATTCACCATATATGACAGCAAGAGGGGTCATGCTGCCAAACGCCATGCAGAGGTGCAAAATGACAAAATACATAATTACGGAAGTGCGTGCTCCCAAAACACAGCATCTCAACATACATGTAGACTTCAAGCAAGCACGTGTCTAAGTATGAGCAAGTGTAAATATAAGCAGTGTCTGGAGCTCAGTCTGACAGCAAAGCACAGCAAACCGAATACAGCAAGGCTAGAACCTTTTGTAAAGACCCATTTCCCACCAAAGATTAATTGAATAAAACGCCCTCCTCGGATGGGGCTCTCGGAGCTACAACAAGCATTGACATCCCAAAACAAGGCTTTCTGAAAACACTCGAGGAAACTTCCTCATGAGTGCTTAGAAATGCTCTTTCGCGGAATAAGCGCTAAGCAAACAATGGGCCTTTTTCACACAGATTTCTTCTGAAGCAAATTGGGCATGCCAGATTCTCACTAGCCGCTTCGGGTGGGATTCAGAAAGACCCCTTGGGGAAAGGTGCAGTCGGTCGCACGGGCCATCTTTAAGATCCACTGAGCAAAGCAAAAAATTATTTTGGACAAATGCATCCTAAAGATTCTCTGGGCACCTTCAGATTTGCACCAGTGCCAAACTTTGAAAAGTTAGTGTAAGACAGTTGGTGTAAATCTGCAACGTTTCTCGCAGCTCCTTATTTGCTCCGTAGGAAATCTCGGTGAATTGGATGGCACCTGTGCAATGCCAGCCACCGACATCAGTTTTAGCAAAGGACCAGGCTGCATTTATTCTCAAGGCAGGTCGGGTACAAACCCGCCCACCAGCAGGCGAGGTCAGGCATCCGTATGCGAGTGCATCTGGCTGTAAGTGCGTTGGGCCCTAACATACGAAAGTTGAACACTATGGGTCAGAATTAAGGGCGGGGGAGGGGGGAACATTCAGTTATCACGTGGAATAAAAACGTTATTCAAAATCGAAAAAGGTAGACTTCAGAACAGGGATTTTAAGAGAGACCGCTGTGGGCATACTCCGGCCTTTCAGTGCATCCTGTGCCCACTATGATGTGCCCCAGAAACCCAGAAGATGTCTGTCCAGCAATACAGATATATTATTTATATATAGCGCCTGCTGTCACACCTTTGCTGCTTTATAGCGCTGCAAGCAACATGCTTTACTATCATACAGTTAGATGGCGCTCAATGTATTGACCTCTCAAAGATTAAGGGTTGGTTTACCCTGCACTCTCAAAGATTAGGGGTTGGCTTACCCTGCAGGCGTTCGAACTTTTCACAGCAACTCGCTGGCCCTTTCAATCGACAAATTTCCCGCAATGTGTGACCTTAAACAATTCGCTTCATCTCGGAGCTCTGGTATCTCCCGGGCTAGACGCGCTAAGTTAACTTAACTCAGTATCAAGTTACACTACACAAAACTGACATATTTACTGAAGGAACCGTTTTATAACTCACAGCACAAAACGGAATTCTCTTCGTCCTTGGCAATACTGTTCTCTTTTTATTAAACAACCTGCTGCTGAAGGGCGGAATGATAAGTTAACTCCGCTCGCATGTATCGCTGTGTCTGCACTAGTGTCGCGACTCACTGAGGTATGTATGATACGCATGAAATCAAAGACAGAAGTCGCACCATGTGGGAAACAAGCACAACAAACCCGAAGAGTGCGTTTTTGAAGAGCGATTAATGCCGCCGTCTTGCAACCCGTGGTGTTTGTATCACAAGAGTGTCCATGTTTACCTCACGTGTACCGTTTAAGTTGTGACTGACTCTGCTCTGGCAGGTTTAGGACCTGTGCCCTTAAGGGTTACACACGTACATCTGCGTTGTCGCTGGGACCTTAGTCAACCAGGCTATCGCGCAGCAAATAACACGCACATCGCATGTGTACAGGCGCGGGGGTGGCGTGCCTACCTGGCAGCTTCAGAGCTCCTTCTCCCGAGCCTCAAGGGTCCAGTCCCGGGGCCATGCCGTGAGTGTCTGTCCTTGAGGCCACCACCATGGTCGGTGCCCGGGTGCCGCGAACTTTAAATCCGATGGCGCGAGGTGAACGCGCCGCTCCCGAGGAGGAACTTTCCGAAAAGTTCAGAAAGTGCTGGACCCGTTCCCGCCGACCCCTGCGCCAGGGAGGACTCGCCTGCGACCCCTACGGAAGCCGGGAGGGAGCAGCTCGCCTGCGGTCCCAGCTCGGGCCCCTCTGCACCGGGAACGGAGTGTGCTGGCTGGAGAGGGCTTGTCAGGAGCGAGCCCAGCTCACGGTTTTCCTCTCGGATTGCTGTCGAAGGAGCGGGCGGGGGATGGGCCGCCGCATCTGTCGCTCCCCTCCTCCCCACTGGAATTTGCATGCAGTTTTCCAGCTTCACTTGCGGCCTCCCTTAGCCCCCACCTCCCGGTTCCATGGAATGAGGGTGGGGGAGGGTCGGTGGTGGTGGCTCCAAAGTTAGTTGCTCACTGCCACAGACAAGGGGAGCTCTGCCCCCGCTGTCGCCCGTTGTTCCCCGGCAGAATGTGTCTACAGACCCATGTGCTATCTTATGCCACCCCCCTGGAGCGTCCACCTGCCCCCTTCCTAGCTTCAAAGTGGAGGGAAAGGGTCAAGAAAGGAAGGCGCTGTGGGGGCTCAGGAATATTGATGGGAATGCTGCCTGGCACTTTCAGTGCGAATGAATCTCTGCTCTGCCGCTGATCTCAACTGGACATGTAACCTGTTTTGTGACTGTCCCCCACCGCCTCAGAAAGGCACGAAAATCCCTGCAACGTCATCGACTCACTGAAGAATTGGGGGCCCCACCCTTGGATGGACGGAGTAGAGGGGTACTTGTGCCACTCTGGGAGAACCTTGATTGGGTCAGAGAGGAAAGTGAAAGCGCAGCCCCTTTTATTTATGGCCACGCAGGCAAGAAGCGCCTTGAAACAATTAAGTTCGCAGTGCTATACAAATACTCAATTCATTCATGCACGCATTCATTCAATTCTTTTTCTGACCAACCGTACCCTCAACTCCGAATTGTATATTGCGTCTCTTGAGCTGAAGGAACCCGACTCACAGAAAGCAACAGTAAATCTTTAGCTGCAGTGGTACTCGGGCGTAAACTTACACATTTTTAATACAAGCAGTGGCCGCAGCACGCCTAGAATGCAGCACTAGAAGCAGGTTTCCAGGTGTACTGCTGAGGTGTTGTGGGCCACTTTACTGAGTTGTTGCGTCCCCAGAGTTGAGATGTAAGCGTTGTACAACACCGCATTGGGTGAAATAACTTCACACAGGGGAAAGGCAGCTCTCTGTCAATGGGCCTTTTTTTTAATTATAAACATTTTTCTCGGAGGTGAAACACCTTCGCCTACAATCCCATTAAGTTTGGCGGGCTTCTGTTCCCATCCCACTCTGGAAAAGAGTGGACTCAAGCACTTTATTTTTGCAGTTTTATACAGCGCGAACTCGACCCGAGGGTATCAGAGCGCTTTACACGAGCACCTTGCATTACAGACGGACACATTCATATTTAGACACGGGAGATTAACTGATTTCTAGAATGACAACATACATGCCAACATTTCAACTTCGATAAGAGGGAGAAATATGCGTGGGTGCAAAGACCTGAATAACGTGTAACACGAGACGGGTCAGGCGTAACACGAAATGGATCGCAGGAGAAACTGGGAGAGATGTTTTTTTACCATCTTCAAGAAACAACTTCTGCTTTATAGAAATAGGTCATACATACACCTGTAAGTAGAATGTAGCATGCTCACTTCCAGGAAGAGAGTCATATGTATTAATTTCATCAATGCATGACAAGTCAACATAATGGGAGAAACTGTATAAGCCAATACACCTGGAAGAAAAGACTGTGACAAATACAAGGGGGTAATGAAGAAGGCATCAAATTACAAAGAGGTGCTTTTGCCCACAGTACACTAGTTGTGTTCTTGTTGTAATCTGAGTCAATACCTGTGACAGTCTGTAGCACTAAAGTACAAATCTGTATACCTGGAAGATGAGCTGGTGCTGAAGATGAGGTGGAGAGAGCACATTAGAGCACTGTTTGCACCGTGCACTAATATACACATTGAATTGTACGGAGACTGCGGTTGTGTTCGCACACTGCACACGCTCTCCGTGGGATCCCGATCTACTTACCTTGGGTGGTTCCTTGGGTCCCCAGCAATTCTATGTCCTCTTGACTGTGTGTCAACTAGAGTCGTGATTCTTATACCACTTTCTTCATATATATTTTGGTCCCGCCCACTGTGTATTCTGTGCTACTTACATCATTTCTTCACTATGTGTTGTGTGCATTGTATTTATCTCAGGGTAGGAGATATATGTGTGTATTAGAGAGTACTGTATAATAAATACATATTTTTATAAGTACATTGTGTGGTTCTTTTTATCCTATCTATACCTATAAGATTGCATACTGGTAAAAGAAGCTGCTTTACACTCCTTCTGGACTAAGCCTTAAGGCTGCTCTCCACAGCTACCACTTAGAGAGCTTTCTAAGGTTGTCTAAGACCTCTAAAACCACTGTATGGGGTTGTCTGGACTGGTGCAAGGTGCCCACTTACATAAGTGGACATCATATACCAGGCCAGCCTCTCACAAGAAGTTTGGGTGAAATAAAGTATTTGTCCAAGATCACAATTTAAATGGACAAGCCATTTACACATCAGGCACTAAACAGTCTTTACTTATATTAATGCTTTGTTTTTACCTTGTTGTTCATTTTTCATATAGCAGAACCGACCTGAAGGTACTGGAGTGCTTTACATGAGCACCAATTACATTACACAATGTCACCACTCATTGTTTATAGGGAGATTAAGTTATTTGCCCAGAATCACAGGATGATGAGCCAACTACAGGACTTGAAACTGGTTTTCCAGTTCTAAGTCTGCAACTCTGGCCCTAACACCACATCATGAGTATAGGGAAAATCAGTATTACATTTTTGACGCTAACAAAAACAGAGTTTTAGACTCTGTTTTTAGGTGCACTAATAATATGTAAAACTGCCAAAAATGTCAATTCCTGTCACATGCTTCTATCTCCCTCTCCAAGAATTAAGGCCAAAGCATTAAGCTTTGGTGTCTGAGGTAATTCTTGGAGAGGGAGATTAAAGCGTGTGTGAATGAAGACTGGCATCAACATTTTAATGTTGGTAGCTTTACAAAGTGTTCAAGCAAAAACAGTTTAAAACACGTTTTTTCTCCAAAGGCTATTTCTCACTTTCACTAAATGTTTTTTTTCCTTACCTTTCTTTAACCTGTGTCAGGAGCACGCCATAGCAGGCAGAGGGAACTTGACAATATTGTGCACTGGCCTGCAGGAACAGGTTACCGACAGTGCAGTACTTCGAGCCTCACTCTCAGAAAAGATGCCTGCAGTGCTGAAGCCCGCCCAGAATCCTGAGTTGCCAGTAAAAGGAATACGGGCAAGAATGTTGAAGCATATAGTAGAGACTTGGAAGCGGGAAAAAGAGGAGGATGAGGTGGGAAGAGCTGGGTCTGGTGCTTGTATGAGTAAGGAAGAGTCCAGAAGAGTGGATCGGTCACTTGTAATTGCTTTTACCAAGTTGATGTTCTATTCAATGACCCAAAGATTGAGCTGGTTAGCATGAATCATTAGCTTACTAATATTCTAGTTGTTCTTCTCTTCGAGGCATAGGGTGGATTTTATGGAACTAGGAAGTTCTGCTGGGTGTCGAGAATCTTGAAGGAGATGGGTAATTTTGAGAAATCATCCTTTTCCAGTTGAAGTTTCATAGCTTTAGAACAGGAGTTCTGTGGTTCCATTTTACAGGATTGAGGTGGGTATCGGCAATTACAGTCTCATAATGGGAAATGTTCTGCTTCGTGGTAAATGGGAAATGTTCTGCTTCGTGGTAATTTATTGGAGATAGAAAATTTCATAGTTGAAGTTCCATAAATGGTGAGGTGTACATCAGTATATTTGTGAAGAGCCTTGGTGTGAAAGGTAGGTTCAGGTGGTTCAATTGTAAGAGTCCCACGACTTCAAAAGAGTCCCATTAGCATTTCGGGAGCTGCCCAGAACTGAAATTTGTGAGGAAGTAAATTAAAATAGGTTTGCACCAAGAGAGCTTTGAGGGGCCATGATGTGATTCACAGTTGGTGAACAGTCCAGCCCGGTGGTGAGTCAGGTTAGGGCAATTAACTGAGGTGTGAGAAAGGAAACAAAGAATGGATGAACTTTAACAGCCTGGCGTCAACAGTCATAGGAGACAATGAGCAACATAAAGGGTTGTTGGTGAGAAACTGATGACGAGAAGCCAGGCTTTCCACTCAATATGGATCAATCCATACTGGCTCACAAACCAGGCATGCAGATGTACATTCACGGAACCCTGTTGAAATGGTTTCCAGATGAGCTGGAGAGAAGAGGTTTCAGGATAAATCTGTGCTAACAGTCAACAGTTGGGACTGGGAGGTAGGTCCATATCTACGAAGAACACCGCTTGATCTTGCATAATATGTGCACGAGATGGTAACAATACACAGCCAAGGATGCAGTCAGGTTTGTCAGTGAATCAGATGTGAATATGGGCGCCTCTTTAAGCAGGATCAATTATGTGTTGCTTATCATTCTGCTGATCCTGGCGCTCTTGCACATCGGCCACAGAAGGATGGCCGCAGTGGGGGCTGGTCCAGGCTGTGACAATGACACTGTAATGGGAGCCGCAATCTTGCTGCCATAGGGCACCATTGATGGACAGTAACTGTCCAGTGTCTTTAAGCTGGCTCTGTGCAGTGCCAGGTGCAGGCACCCGCCAAAGACCTTAAGGGGCTGTCTTCAGCTATCCCATGGACACATGTAGCAGTGAGATTGATCTCACAGGTGGCCAGTGAGAAGCAGCCCAGCCCCAGTGATGCACATGCAGTGATGGCCAGGTTGCACACGACATGTGGCTTCAACACTGCTGCGGGTGGGATTGACGCCGTTTAGTCGTTTATTGTCCAGCTTTTGCGTAGGACCCCAGAGCAAGAAGAGAATCCAGGAGATTACAACACCCTTCTGATAATCTAAGCGGTACAGCAGTGAGCTGGATGATGAGGCAGAAGAAAATGAGGAGTTCAAGACAATGCCAACTGCCCTAATTGGACAGGAGAGGGGGACTAAAGTACCAGATTTGTAAGTGTGCAACCTTTCTAATCTACACAGTCCTGAGTTTACTGTGGCCATGGCAGACGAACGCTGCCCCCTTTAAAACCAGCGGATTGGTATTTATTCCGGACAACACAGCAGGAAAAGGGGCACTGGAAGAAAGAAAGAGCAAAACAGCATGTCGCACCACGACGAATTGGAGCTGCAGGGCAAGCTGAGCAGAGAGAACCCTCTTATCAGATCCGCCCCAGGTATGATGTTCTTCAGTCTGCCAGGCACCTGTTTGATGCTCTTGACGACATGACCTATGCCGCCATGACTGCAACTTGATCACATGATGTGCTCATCATCTCGGAAGCCACATTTCTGTCATCAGTGAGTTCTTTTCCTTGTCGAGGTATCATCTATTACGCAGGGCGTAGGACTCGGAGGCAGGAAAATACATTTGTTTCCGGAGTCCTGAACCCTGGGCCCGCCCAAGCTCACTTCTAAACCAATAGCTTTTGGGCTGGCTCAGGCAATAATATAGTCACAACTACGGGATGTTGGGAGGAAAACAAAGGCTGGAGAGCCAACGAAATTTTGAGCTCTCAGTTTAGCTCAACTTTGAGTTATTTTAAGCACCCGAAGCAGGTCATTCTGTAATTCCTGCTGCATCCTGTGGAATCGGGTTTCTGGATGCTTGAATCGGGAGGCGGGAGACTAGCCTTCAAATCGGTAGTCTCCCGCCTGAATCGGGAGGGTTGGCATGTCTGTGACAAGATGTTTGAGCCTCCCAGGGCCGGACTGGGAACCAAAACTGGCCCTGGCAAAGTGCTCGGCCGGCCCTCCCGGGGGTTGGGGGTGCGGCCGAGCTGTTTGCCAGGGCCGGTTTCTGCCGATTTTGTTACAGGGGCCGATTTTGCAGCTATGCTGCACAAACGGCCCTGTAACAAAAACGGCCCCCCAGGGGCCCAAAACCGGCCCCCACCCTGGCGGCCCACCGGGGAAATGCCCGGTGCCCGCTACGGTCAGTCCGGCCCTGGAGCCTCCCACCAGACTTGAACCCGGATCCCCAGTTTCAAGTCGGCCGCTCTAGTCGTTAAGCCGCTAGAGAACCGCTAACCCCTTTCTGGGAGCTCGGAGAGAAGTGTGTGATGCTCACAAACGCGCAGGTTTGCAGGTGTTCACAAACTCTCCAGGAAAAGCACACGTTGTTACGCCCATTCGCAGTTGTTTGCAACTGTGTAATTTGTCAGCCATTGTGGCACACAGTTACGCAGTAGTAAAAGCATTTACGCCTGCTAAGTAGTCTTTTGTTAAAAACTGAATGCCAAAACGCAGTCATTTTGGCAGTAAAAGTATGCTTACCAACGAAAATGCCTTTGTGAATTGGTCCCCAAGTTGTCTTAGACCCCCTTACCCACAGAAAGTGAACATTCAGCATTTGCACCACTTGGGATCTTTGACGGAGTGCAAAGACGGAGCTGGATTTGGAGCAGGTCGCGCTGTGACGCAGCTCCCAGGAAGGTGTGCAGTCTGTGGGCCAGGCCGTTTCAGGCTACCTCCTGTCCATGTATCTGAGCACTGATCTCTTCCTTTGGTTTCATGCTCTGTGAGGACGAAGAATCCCGGACTACCTGCGCGTTATTAAAGCTCTGGTGCTCAATTGCCACCATTCATGCACTTTAATTAAACGATTTATGACTCAAAGTGCAGTCACAACATCGCTTACTCGTCCTGGCTTCACCTGGACAGCCTGACACCCTGTGCATCCTTATTTTGCTGACCTACATCCGGTTCAAACTTTAGTTTGGGAGAGGGTGTGGGGTAAAGGGTAGGGGGTTGAGTGGTCATGCGTTTCCTGCTGTAATTTGTATATAATCTGCAAGTCACACGCTCCAATCCAAGTATGTGATTAGTATTTATTGCCTTTCATTTTATAGCACTTTATACCGTGGGCTGGGTTTCAAAGAACTCTGAATAGTAACATTAGTTATTACCTATCGACACTGGTACTCTTTTTATTGGCCTTGGAAGGATGAGAGGTGATGATGTGATTCCAGCTCGGCTATTTTGAAAGGGCTGGTCTTCCCCCCTAATCCTCGTTCGTTACATCCAAGGGAGCTCCCCCCTCCCCAGATTTAATGTGATAGCGTAGTCGGTCAATGTACCTGTTGTATCTGTGTGTCTCAAGTTGCAATACCAAGTAGGTCAGCCTTTCATCCTTCAGCTGTCGAGACATTGCGTACGATCCATTTGGTAATAGTATTTTTCATCAAACGTTTATGAGACACTTCATCCTGTAACAACTGATCTGAATGTTCAGTAATATCATTGCCCATGTGAACACAGCTGCTGCTCTGTTTAGGTCGAGCCTGGGCAGCGCATGCGCTCCTCTGCGAGGCATGCTGTATTCAGGTATGGAATTGAAGCTCCGCCCACTCTTTATCCATATTTTTCATTGGCTTGTGTCATTGTCCACTGTAAACTGTGGCTTTTTATTGGTCAATAGGCTTAGTAGTCCCTCCTTAGTACCGCCTTGTCTTATTTTGTAACCTCCCATGAGGACACCCCCGTTACATGTGTTGTTACTCTGCAGGCTTTATTATTTACAGCCTCTGAGCACTATTTTCTCAAATCGCTTTGTCTCTCCTATCCCTCCTGATGCTTTAAAAAAAATCTTTATAGCACCGGCGCCAAACACATTTGCAATGCAATAGGTCTTGCATTTGCAAGAGTTTAAGTTATTGGCATTGTAAATGACAATGCCTTTTATTTATCTGTTTTAAAAACAGCACATAAATAAATGACATTGCCATTTACAATGCCAATAGCTAAAACTCTGGTAAATGCGAGACCTATTGCATTGCATATCCTTGTTTATTTTGGCCTTTCAGAGTTAATCGGCATGTCCATAATGGTGCCATGAAATCCATTACGTGACTGGCTGTCCAGATTCACGTTGGTGCACATGGCAACAGTGCACAAACGGCATAAGCATTTCTGAGCTCAGTGAAACATCTCTCCTCCCAGTGACCTGCAAGTGAAGCCAAGGCAGTGACAATTTGGGGACAAAAAAAGTGAAGGCTGTGGAGAAATGAGTGACATTTGGGGGCTTATGAGTCACAGTTTGGAGCATATGAGAAATGTCAGCATACTGATCAGGAATCAGGGTGTGCTTAACCCTCTATAGCACAGATCTTCAAACGTTTTTGCTCTGAACCCCCACCAAAGCAAAATATTTTAAGATTGGACCTCCCTCCAAAACTTTATGGGTCTGGGAAGCAGTGGGGAAGGGCTGAGTGCAGTGTTCGGGCTTATGAGATAATTTCAGGGATAATTTTCAGTAGCTAATAACCCACAAGGAAAGTGAGATTTATAAAGGAGCAAATTTATCAAACAAAAACAAAAATTGACCAAAAAACTCAGCAATTGGTGTGGGGATCCCCTCACACTCCTGGCCCCAATGCAACTGAACACTGCTAGTTATAGCAGTGGCCTTGAGTAAAAGGATAACTCCTCTGCCTCTTTCACCCCTTTCCCACCAATGCCTGATCACTCCAGTCTTGAAACAGGCTTTGTCCCTTTTTTTGGGAGTTCTATACAGCGGAAACTCGGCCCAAGGTATTGGAGCACTTTCCATGAGCACCAGTTACATTACACAAGGTCAGATTTTTTTATTTTTCATTTTTTTTAGGCACAGCCAGATTATTTGATTTGCCCAGAATTTCAGGCTGTTGAGTCAACACTGGGAATAAAACCTAGTTCCTCAGTTCCAAAGTCGGCAGCTCTCCCCATTAGGCCACATATCCTCCGTTTTAGAAGAAAATTAGCTGCCACATGTTGCCACCGTATTTGAAGAAAAGTGTAATTCAAAGTGCTTTCTGTCACAGGCTCGGTCTTTGTAGCACTTTTTAAATACACATGCCACTATTCCATACTGCACCAACTAATATTCAATTGTGTTATTTTTTAGTAGAACCACCGGAATTATGTGATTCTGTGGCTTTTTCCACATCTTAGATTTGTCACATTTGCCACTTAGTCATCAACTGCACGATCTGCAGATTTTAACATTAAGAATACCTGGTTCTAGCTCAAACGGATCAAACGTTACTAAAAATGTAGCGACACGTGTTAGTACACATCCCTTCGCAAACGCTGACTGGTCACCTTTCAGTTGCTCATTGCTGTATTTGGGTGCTAAACTAGTACTAATAAGGTGAAATCTTTGCCCAGAAAGTATACACGTGTAAAAATGGCAAAATAATGAAATACTATCATGAAATGTGCCTTGCAGCATAGTTTAGTCAACTGTGCTGCATAATTGGGTACTCCACTGCTGTATAATTCTAGTGACCCTGCTTTCTGGTGACACACAGACATCTGCATTGATCGCATTAGCCAACTGGGGTTTTATAGTAAAATCAATTAGTTTAACTTGCATTTATTTTCCATTTAACATGCACATTATTTTATAGGCAGTTACTGAAGGATAAATAAATAACAAAACAGTTAAAGAATATTTTGTTCTTTTTAGACACATCTTTGACCACGCCTCCCCACTCACTGACCCCGTCCCCATGGCATTCGATATCACAGTTCACATTCTGTTTTAAGGCACTTCAACTGCTGTATGTAACCCAAGACTGCTTTGGGAACACCAAATAAATAAAGTCACACTTCCAGGCCTTCTTCATTTACAATTACTTGAAGGCCCATTTGCACACCCCTTGGAATGCAGCCACAGCCCCCAGGAGGACTCGCCCCACGGTTTGAAGACCTCTGTTCCATAGGTTTCAGCCTATGTCAGGATCCTATGATACAAGAGAAATCGGACAGGACTTGGGTAGTATAATTAATTTATTTTATTGCTCCACTATGAAAACTGAGTTGGCAAAAGTCATGATAGCTGCCAATGGTGTGCGGATATTCGACACTAAAATGGCAACTCCACGTGGAAGCTCATAGTCTGCATGTATAAAGCACACACATTCCCATTTGAAGTGTTTGGGTACGAAGGAGAGCTCCTCAGAATGGAACATGTAACAATCAACAGGGTTACTCTGTATTCCTCAGAACCTGGGCTACTAACGGTACATAGAACAGTGGTTCTGTTGGATTCTTTTTCTAGTTCTATGAAAAATTGATGGAGGCTATCTAGGGTCCTCAATTGTAATGAGGTCCCTCATTGTAATGGTTGTACACCCATATGTGTGGAAAATATATTGTCTATAATAGTTAACAACACTTTATACACAGTATTACTCAAACTGAGTGCTCCGCGTATAGGGAAAATCGATGCAGTGCTCGTGCAATGGGAGAGTATGTGCAAGCTACACAATAAAAGATGAATGAATAATCTTTGGTCTGGCCTGTCTACAGAGGTACAGTTATTCACTAGTTGGGCAAGTGCATGAATCAATACATTAATCCAACTTTGATCATACAGGTCAGACTAATTAATGTAAAATGTCAATGTTTCGACTCATAAATAAGTGTGCTACATTTTAAGCATCTAACCAGGTCTTCATCAGGACAGGCCATGGAAACATCCTCATTTTTTATGAAGATTTACTTGGTTAATCAAGATTATGAAAATGCTCTGTGAATTGCCTAAGCTTCAAGTAGAGTGAATGTGAAACGCAAGCACAGGCAATTTGCGATGATCAATTGACACATATGGTGAAGAAAAAAATGAAAAGTAGTTGTCTTCACTGTGCAAAGTTTATTGCATATTGTGAGGACACATTTGACAAAGCCTTCTCATAATCTTGATTATGCCAGCATATCTTCATACAAATGGTGGTCAAAATATTTTTCTTGGGAGTCTCATATTTTCACATTTGCCAGAGTATATCCAGTGAATTGGAAAAGCGCTATTTTAAAGCCTATCTATCAAAAGGATAATCCAGCTGATCCAAAATGTTTCCGATTGATCAGTTTAATCAATGTAGGGGCAAAGGCATGTGCAAATTAAATATTACTAGCACTTAAAAACCGGATTGAAGAGGCTAATTTAAAATCTTTAGAACAGGGCAGTTTTATGGTTTAAAATCTGTTTAGATAGAACAGGGCTGTTTTAAAGACAGATACTTGAGCACATATCATTGTGTTAGTCTTCGGGCCATAGTGCGAAAATCCATTGAAACCGGCAGTTCTTTGTACACCAGTTTTGTGAATTTTCATGCAACCTTTGATTTGGCATGTAAACAAATCTTGAGGTCCAAATCTGCAATTTTAAAGATACCAACTGGTTTACTAGAGGTATTGAAAGAACTACACTAGAACTATTGGGCCAGGGTTGAATTCAATTAGTAGGTAGTCTCTCCAGGAAGATGAACATTGCCAAGGATGTGCGATGGCCCCAATATTATTTGCACTATACGTAAAAGACCTCCCCAAAATCCAATTAAATGCCCATGCATTTTCGCCCCAAATGGCGTGTGTGCATATTCCCTGCCTCCTGTATGCAGGCAACATGATAATAATTGACAGGACCCCAAATGGTCTTGAGAGGACACTGGAATATTTTGATAAGTACTGCCCAAAAAAGTAACCTATATAAAACCAAAACAATAGTCTTCGGTAGAAAGCAACATGGACACGTTTGGTTAATTGAGCAGACATGGATAGAGGAAATCTCAGATTATAAGTATCTGGGGATGATTTTTAACAAGACACAATCTTGATCTTTGCACATTGACACTTTAAACTCAAAAACACTTCCGTCCATAGGAGGATTAAAAAAATGTAAATGAGATTATGGAGGGCCTGGAGTACAACCTGTATTTGCGGTTTATAAAGGTATGTGGGGCGGAGAGACTTGGCCTGACTGGAGATTTAGATTTGGAAAAGGTGAAAGGACAATGCTTGAAAAACCTGCGATCACTACCTAAATGTGCCATGGCTCCAGCAATTAGAATGGAAACTGATTTGCAATCATGGTCCTCCACTGTCCAACTATGAACCTTGAGATTTTGAAATAACCTGTTAACGTCAGCTCAACCAACATTCGCCACTCTTTGTAAAGATGAAATCATCATAAGTGAACTTAGCGGGGAAAAGGAGATAAGAAAACAGTTGATGAATATCACACTTTTATAAAATATTAATAATTTTAATATTCCCCCCACCCCCCAAAGCCTTACCTAAAAAAAAATGACAGAGTTAGATTTGGGGATCTCAAGAAAAAGAAATTTAGGTTATTGAAGTTTAAAGAATTTAACCACCCATTGGCACCCATTATGCATGAGTCATGGGAAAATAACTCTTCATTTCCATATGTTTTTTCTCTCCTGAACCAGTAGATACATAGGAAAATATTAAAATGTAGAGTTGGGTAACATCCTCTTTATGCACACCCGTTAGGTATAAATTCTTTTAAAAATTCAGATGGGTTTTGTAGTTGTGTTTGCAAAAGCATTGCATAAATGCCCATATTGTAATAGACTTCCTTTATATTTTAGTCTTGCAATGTCAGTTGTTGAAGCCCATTTTTAAAAGTATAATATAGGATAAAGAATGGCTGCTGCAAAATTTGTATTTTTAATGCAATAAATGGACGTTACCGGCACCAGCAAGATTTTTATTGCCTTAAATGATTCAAAATTTTGAAGAGTATGCATTTAAATTAATTTTATGAATTGTGTGTATTTATTGTTTAAGAGACATTCTTCTTAAATAAACAAAACTTCTCAATTGAACTGAATAATACAGTGAAAGCACCACAGATTTTCCAGTAAACACTACAGGCCTAGACTATGAATGCCAGCTCATATGATTAGGCCTAACCCTAGTCAGTACCAATCCTTGCAGAGTTCCTTCTGCAACAAGCTACCTGGGCACAGCTACCAGGCTGCCCACAACAGTAGTCGCACACATACAGACTGCGCCCGTGCACTTAGTCGTTCTTACGTGTTCATAGCTCCATGCATTTTACCCTAGCTGTTCAGCTGCAGCCTTATCTTGGAAGGTGGGCACTGGCAGGTAACATGCTCCATCCAATTACTGCAAATTTACAATGAGTGAGAAACAGGGAGTGAGATTTGCTCAAATACAACTCAAAAAACCAAGTTATCAAAAGGAAAAAATCCTGCTGGATTAAATGGGCGGAACTCATTTGCTACATTCATCAGGCTTCAAACTTTAAGTCGGGTCTGGTGGAATAATGAACTAATGCATCCACTCCAGAAGTCTGTGTTTGACCTCATGGTCACAGGCTTGATTCCTAACAGTTCAGCTCAGCCCAGCCTTTCATATTTCTGAAGTTGAGAAATTAACTCCCCTTGAGTAACAATAAACATCTGTTATTTCAGCTCCAAGGGTGAACGTGCACTTTACAAATATATGTTATGTTTACTGAGACAAGGAGGGTAAATGAGTACATGAATGATAGAAAATTAGATAAGGAGACAGAAAGTGTAGGGAGGTGGAAGAAAGAGTCACAAGGTGGAATAATTTGCTAAAATAAATTCCTAAGGTGTGGGCTGGGATCCTTTGATTACTGAAAGGCATATCCATTCTGCAAATAGTTTTTCTTCACAGCCACACTTTAAAGCCACAGGGATGGGGCCAGGGTAGCAAGGGCTTTTACAGCTGCCTAGAAGCCAGGGGCGTGGCTACCACTGGTGCATCAAGTGCAGTGGCACCGGGGCTCAGAGTCCTGGGTGGCCTATTGAACCCTGATAGTGCTGAATTTTACTACCCCAAGAGAAGTTAAAGGAACCATTTTCCTTGCTTGCACCAGGGCCCATGGCATCCTTGCTACGCTACTGCTAGGAGCGTCCCATAAATTGGTGCTTGTGGGTGGTATGGGCACTTTTACAGAAAATTTGACATAGCTGGCCTTCACATTTGAGGGGGCGGGATGTTCTTTGTCTGTGGCCAGTTTTTTTCCTGTGCATTGTAATTAGCCAATAAAAAAGCTAACCTCAGCAGACATGAATTTGACTTTTTGTCAGTATTACATTTGCTTAAACCTTTTCGTACAGAACAATTATTCTGATCACATTATTGAACTTGGTGTTCACAGCTCACCAAGTTTTGCACCTTATGGATTCATTTATTTAGGATTTGTTGGGTGTAGCGTGTGGTTTAGGGAGGAAAATATATTTGGTTACTGGTGCAGACATATCAAGAAAGACAAGAACTAGGAGCCTGTTGAAAACTGGACTTCTTTGCAGATGCTCCTCCACTTTTTGCCCCATTTTTAGACTGCTAGATGCTGGTTTTTGACTCTGATACTGCACTGGGACCTGCTAACCAGGCCCCAGTGACCATGCTGTTTCCCCTAAAAAGTGATGTGAATTGGTACACTCAATTGGCAAGGTACTTTGCCTCCTTATAAGTCCCTGGTATATAGTACCAGTGGTACCCAGGGCAAGGGTGGTAAAGGGGTCACCAGGGCTGCAGCACTGGTGTGCCCCTCTGTGTGACCCAAGTAAAATTTTGTCAGCAGGTCTGCTGTGCACGAGCAGCCTGTCTGCTGGAGAGTGACTCTGCACACACCATGTGCTGAAGAGCCACACCACTGCCTTAATGTGAGTAAATCACTCGTAAGGTTGTCCTCCTGAGTCCAGGAGGTACAGTCCATTATATTAAACAAGCTGATATACATTTTTATACATATATATCCCTAAAATAACCCTGAAAAGCAAGGTTTTACTGTAAGTGACTGGCGGCCCATAGAGTAACACGGGCTGGTTACAGAGGAAACTGGATATAGCCAGCTCCATTATGGAACGACTGAATTGTGTCTTATTTGGTGTCAAACCTTGTGCTTTTTCACCCCCACCATGATTCTCGTGTCAAATGTGGACTGAATTGCACAGGGGTGCCACCCTGAGTGGGTGCCCCCCTAGGATACAGTGACCCAGTTACTTGGGGGGCTTCCCGAGCCGTTTACCGCCAAGACAAGAGTACGCCCTCCTGGTGGGATGAGCTAGCACTGCCTCAGGACGGAGACAAAGGCCTGGACAGGAAGGAGGTCACACCTCCTCCTTCCCAGAATGGCTAGTGTTTACAGTCCTCAAGGCGGTGAGCCTCAAAGGCATTCACCACCCTTGATGTGTAACTACCTTGTTCCCTACTCGAGGACAAAGCCCTTCCTGCCCTGTCCAGCTCAACAGGTGGCAAATTCGTTATTCAGGAGGCGTTTCACCTCCAAAAGGCTGGCCACATTTTTAGGGTGGGATAGGAAGTCTGTACAGACAAGGAAGGGTTCTGCCATGTTGGAATACCCTAAATGAGAGGATTCTGGGTATAAAGGTGATATACACCCACAGGATGTTATCACCTCAGGTACTGGTTAGCCCCAGGGACCAGTATCCCATTGGCCACTGTCCCTCATGCACTTAATGCCCCCTAAGCTCGGATTTAAGGGGCTCCCATGGCACCGGAAGCTCAGTTCTGACTTTGAATCTGAGAAGAGGCACAAAAAAGATGTCATCACCAACAACAGGAATTTGGACTTAGCCGCAGTGCAAAGAGAGGACAATTAAGTGCCGTGAAGAGACCATATACTGGAACCGTGTGTTCAACATGTGTCCGTGGCAAAAGCTCATTGCTCATAGCAAGAGGGACCCCAGTGGATGCCAGAAACCGAAGCAGACTACCTTGAATTGGTGGGACCAGTCCCCTGCAAGCGGCAGGAAAATGGAAGTGCTGCATGACAAGAATTGCGACCTGCTGAGCCTGTCGAGAGTGAGCCTGAAGAGAAGTGGTGTCCTGCAAGCCTGGCGTGGTAGCTAAACTTTCAACAAGTTTCAAGCCACTACTCCACTCCTGTCGACCTCCAGCCTCTGAAGTAACCATAGACTAAACTTGGCGAAGCCAGGGCTTGGTGATAGCCAGTCGGGTGATCGACCCCTTGAGTGACATCTCCAGTCCGAGAGAATCTCATAGTGACAGTGACTGATGTCAGCAACGATCCCTCTACTGTGTTCCTGCATCCTGAAGTTGGAGTCTTCGAGTGCCTGGTAAAGCATCTTTGGCGCGGCCTGCCCCTGTGATTGACAGCTGCCAGCTACCTCTGCATCCAGAACCGCTGCGCATGGTTGAAGAGATCCATCTGTTAAACCCGGGTTCTAGGACCCCAAAGGCTTCTACTCTCATTGGGTAGAGTGGAACTCCATCTCCAAGTGTTGTTTTGTCATGTGCTGCAAGTTTGACAGCTTCTGTGGATCCCGTTCAGTACCAAGGACAGCCAAGTCACCTCTGTACCCGGACTTCCTGGGCAAGGTAAGGAAGTAACGACAGTTGGAACTTGGTCTAGGGACCCGCATGACCTTATCCACAAGAGGGTTCGCTTGCTCTCACCCTGCAAGTGACCAGGTGTCACCTTTGTTTTCCCCCATTAATTTCAATGGGACCAGTTTGACAGACTTACTGCATTTATATTTGAATGCTTTAAAATTCACAACTCTGGTTGTATGTATGATACAAAGTTCATTTTGGTGTCTACATTTGTATAAAAATAAGCTTTAGTTTTATAAATTGGTGTTGGATTTCTTTTGAGTCATCTCACTTACTTCTGCACCATAACGGTACTGTAAAATGCTTAACATATCTTCCTCCAACGATACCTGACTGCTTTTTGCCACACTACCAGGACTGAGCTAAGAATTATTGTTGTTGAATCCAAGGATCATCTCAGTGTATTGTGAGAATATTGCATGGTAAGACCTTCCAGCCGTACCACCTAATATTCTACATTGCAACAGGGCCTCACTTAAACAGCTGGAATTAACAAAGAAATCTAAACCCAGGAGTGTTCTTATAAGTTTACAATAAATTCTAATCTTTTGAATAGTCAGAAACAAGCCATGGGAGTATTCTTTTAAATCCACTCATACCGGAGGAAATGCCATATGCGTATTTTTCACTTAGTGGAAAATCTGCAAGAGCAAATCATGTGGAAATGTTCTTTGCACATGTAACGTTTTATCTGTTTTTGAAGTACAATACGTTCTGCTTTTGAAAAACCTTATCCTGTAGTCCCTACTGACATTTATTTCTTCCCTCTCCCAATCTGAAAGCCCACTCACATTTGCCTTTAACTGACTTTTTTATGTTTCTCTCCAGATTGAGAAACTACCTGCATTATGATTTCATCACACTGTCCAGGGTAGTTCACATTTCTGTCCCTATTTCCAAACTTAAGCCAACTGAAAATCTGTCTTTTTGAATGTCTGACTGTCTGAATGTATGTATGTGGTATTTCTATAGTGAAAACCAGGCCAAAAGGATGCCTAGTGCCATACAAGGTGAAAGAAAGACAAAAATCCATGAGTGATAAGAGAGGTATCTGGTGTGTGACCTGTAAGCATTGTGATGTAGCGTTCTTTAAAGACGTGTATCTTCAACTCTTCCTAAATTGGAGCAGCGTTGTGGTGGCCTTACTGGATATGGGGATGTTGTTCGAGATCTTGGGGCAAAGATGGAAAAGACTAGCTACCTTGTTGTTTCATTTTTATACTTCTTAGTGTGCAGTCTGATGGTTTCCTGGCTGTGGATGTACCCGAGCACCACCAGATATGGTGAGCTTGGCAGCTACATAAGTGGGGGAGGTGGTCGTGATGGCTTTGTAAGTGATGAACCTAGTTTGAAGATGGGTGACTCTCGGCTCCCTGCAGCTCGCGGGCCCGCCATGGGTTTGCTGCTCTCTCTCTCTCACTGATCCGCTGCGGAACCGCCTGAGCCCCGGGCCTCAGCTCCAGCCTCTAGACCCGGCGGGGAGCCTCTCTCAGCGTCAGCCTCAGCCTCTATGCCCTCTTCCCCGGCTGAGACAGGAGTTTCAGGGCACAGGGGCTTGGAGACAAGGAGGCAGGGAGAGCCGGCCGGCCACTACCGCCGCCTGAAGCAGGGGTGCCAAGGAAGAGGAGGGAAGGAGGCATGGGGTAGGGGGGCAAAGGGGGGAAGCCAGAGGGGGGTCATGGCTCACTCCCACCCCCTCCTCAGCTTCAGCCCGTTTTTAGCCCTAGCCCAAGCCACAGTCCCAGCCCAAGTCACCCCACTCTCCTTTTCCTTCTCTCTTGGCTGGGAAGAAGTAGTCAAAACCAGTCAACATCGGACCCTGTGAGTGCAGCAGCTGCTAGTCGGCGGCTGCAGAGAGTGGTGCCAGGTGGACCGCGGAGGCGGCTCAAAACTAGTTTGGGTGCAGCCTGCTCTACTCCTGTAGGTCCCACTCACTATCGCTCCCACCTACCCCCTTTCACTATGGTCAGTTAGACATAGGGATTTTAGCGTCTTCTGACCCACCTACCCTCAGTATTAACTGGGCAGAGGCAGAGGTAGTGGTATAGGCAGAGGCAGAGGTCGAACTGCAGTCTGGCGGTTTGGAAGAAGCGGGGGTGAAGCATCCCTCTCCCCCCTCGGTACGGGGAGGGGTAGCACGCCAGTCATTGACCTCACTCTACCAGTCCAGTCAGTTCTGGAAAACAGAGAGGTTTGGTGGTTCCACTCAAGAAACGGAAGCGGAGGGCCGACTGACTGGACCCCGTAGAAGCACCTGAACAGATATTCGACTTAGCATTGAACAAACCTTCGAGTAGCCTGCCGACCAATTCAAACCCACATAACCCGGAAATTAGCCTCATGGGTCTCAAAACCATCTTCTCCCAACCAAAAATTACATCTAAATTTGCCTACCACAAAAACGTGGGCTCTGCCATCTTTTCATGCAATTTGAGTATTAGGGGACTGCCCATCCCCCTGAGCCCAATAGTGACTGTCAACAAGAGGGGCACCAACCTTAATCTCCCATACCCTAACTCGGGAAATCACCCTTGTACAAGTGAACTCCTTGGGCCCACCAAGCTGGACAGGGGGTTGCGCCATAAGGAACTGGAGCTGGCTCTCCCTCCCTTGGGCAGGCTGGGGGCTCAAACCGCCGACCCGTGCCCCAAACCTCGGCGCACAGTAGGATCAGTTCTAGAAGAAAACAAACTTACTAACATCTTGCTCAGTAATGCTATCCTCAATAATTTGCCAGAATGGGACCCCGTGCAGCCCCTACTCAACTCCTCTACGGGTAGAGACGATCTACCCCACCTAACGTCTAGGATAGAAGACAAAGCAGAAGTAAAGAAGTGGGCAATTCGTGGCGAGAAGGAAAGCCTTGCTATAACAACAGAACAACCAAAGGAACAAATAGAGCATTTACCACTGCTTAGGGACGCCCTGAATAAGCCAGACACAAGAACACCACATGGAAAAGGACAACTTCAACTGTCTTCCTATGATGAAGACCTCTCCGACCCTGAAAAAGACCTTTCCTATCTTCAATCTAAGAAATGGGAAATTATGCTTTCATCCTACGAAAAAGAAGCTTCCCACAATACCGTTCTCCCACCTACTCCAAACGAGGAAAACAAACAAGAGTCGGCCTGGTCTACAGCCTTAGACATCCTACAGAGGTCGGTGGACGCTATGTCGTTCCAAGCCAACAAAATGGACATACAAATAAGCCTACTAAACACCCTGGCCTTATATGTAGCCAGCATTGATGAAAAGATTACAAATTTAAACAATCTGATAAAAAGGGCCCAGGCGGACGCCGATCATCCGCGCCAAAGTTGTAACTGCTCGCCAATCATAGGCAAACTAAGTGTACTTCCGGAGGTGATGGCAAAGCTTGTGGGGGACTTAAAAGAATTAACCAATGCAAAGCCTCCTAACCCAAGTGGAAGAGCCTGGGCTGCGGGCGATAACCCAACAAAAAACTTGCAAGAGGTGCCATCACACGGGGTAGGAGGGGCTTCCGAAGTCGATCCACCGCAGCTCCAAAACGGTCCGCAGTGCTGATAGTAGCTGTTTGAAAGGGACCGCTGCGGCTGCAAGCCTTGGGCCTACTAAATGTGGAAATAAGGGTACCCCTGAACAGTTTCCTAAATCAGGGCGAAAAGACAATATTAGCAAATGATTTATTAGGAAACAGTTAAAAAATGTGGACTCCATGCTATATAATGACAAAATGTGGCCAGAAAGATAGTTATTATTCCAAAATATGTTTTTATTAATTTAAATAGTCTGATATACTTTCTTTATGTCATTCATATTTGCTCACATCATTCTTCATAGATAGATACAAAAATATACATATATATTATGACATACAAAACTACAACACATTTTTACAAATGACAATTTTGATACAAGTGTTCTACCCACAACATCATTATGGATGAAAAAAATTTTAAGGTCGAAAATTAGTAGATCATGTTATATTTCTTAAAAAATTAAGACAAAAAACAAAAACAACAGATGGCTAATATTTTTTAAGAAATATAACATGATCTACTAATTTTCGACCTTAAAATTTTTTTCATCCATAATGATGTTGTGGGTAGAACACTTGTATCAAAATTGTCATTTGTAAAAATGTGTTGTAGTTTTGTATGTCATAATATATATGTATATTTTTGTATCTATCTATGAAGAATGATGTGAGCAAATATGAATGACATAAAGAAAGTATATCAGACTATTTAAATTAATAAAAAACATATTTTGGAATAATAACTATCTTTCTGGCCACATTTTGTCATTATATAGCATAGGTCCACATTTTTTAACTGTTTCCTAATAAATCATTTGCTAATATAGCCTTGGGCCTACTCCCACACCCTCACCCGGTCAAAATATGGACGAGGCAGACCGGAAAGGCAAACGAACAAAAAGGAGACAAGGCAGTAACAAAATCCGTTACACAAAGCACAACTTGGCGCTCTTTCCCCTATTTAAAACATGGAACCGTAAAGACACTATCCGGTACAAGGACCAACCCCAGTCCAACGGGCCGGCAACAGTGATGGACGATCAAACCTCAATTCCTAATCAGGCTAAAAAGCAGCAGAGTATTATCCTAGCATCTGGCTACAGCTGCCGGCACAGACTCTGCCACGACAGCATTTAGGGTCCCCCCTGTGGATCATGTCCAAAAACCAACGGCAAGATATGGCTCTTGAAGCTCTGAGCCAAGTGGCGGGGAGAAACAGTACTTGGGCAACCATCCCATCAGCCAGCGAAAATAGAGCCGTTAGACACCAAATAACGCACATCGAAGAACCTGCACAAGCTAGCGCCATGCATAACATCCCTGCCACAGCCTCAATGAGTCCAAAGGAGCCCTGTACCACACTCATTCCGCCTCCTAAAACCTTAAATTCTGTGTTAGACTCTAACATGCTTGTAGGAAGCATTCCTACTCACCCCAGTAATCGGACTGTCTCAACCTTTGGCTTATTAGGAGCAGCCTCAGTGTGGTCAGGCCCTCCTTTGGAACCCAGACTAATCCATCACACTCCCCAAAAGTCAGGAAACAACTTATCTGCAACCTCTCATGTCGGCCATCCATATACAAGGCAAGCACAAGCATCATCTGCCTACACACTATTCTACCCGGAATACAAGTCGAAAGGCACGTTTGATATCGTAAACCGGGGAAACATCTTAAAGTTAATTCAAGCTACAGGCTTGAGGGAAGAAGTCACATCGCTCAAGATTCTTTCTGTTGAGTTTATCGCACCAGGCCATGGTCAGATCAATGAATCAACCAAGGTCCTCTGGGGCTCGAAGAGCTAGCTAACAACATCCTGAGATACACGGACATCTTCAAGCAGTGGGGCATTTCCATCACTCTTGGGAAGGAATCGGGCTATCCACACATCCTCAACAGTCTGCCGGACGTGGCGAGTTCAAGGACATTGCCAAGATCGGTTTACTAGGTCCTGAGAGGCGCCCTAAGTAATACCCCGGTTTCCAGCTCAAGGAACCCAAAAGGTGGCCACAATATTCAATCCGCGGGCCCGGCAGGAGTAGATACCTGGGCTTGGCTGCCTGGGACCTTGAACTCAACTCGATTGCTCAGGTGACAAAGCAACAGTAACAACGTCCATGCAGGAAGCCCACTCAAGATATGCTCCTGAAACATCAATGCCTGGCAAACAAACTGAGCAATCAGGGCACTGTATCCTATTTACGCTCCTTTGAAATCATTCTGTTGCAAGAGACATGGCTTCAGAGGTCATGCCGTCTAGAAGGGTATATAAACCATCATATTCCTGCAACCAAACAAAGCAACTTCACCCGCAGTAGTGGAAGTCTTGTAATCTATGTATTGGCCAACAGTGCAATTCTCTCTTGGGATCAAGCGAGCGACACCCCAGGGCTTCAGACAGTCAGTACCTCACTCAGAAACGGTAACAGCCAGTTAAGGAGCCTAACCCTGATAAATGTCTACATTCGCCCAAACTCGGGCTCAAGGTCAGCGCTTACCAAGGACTGACCTCCATGGTGCTGAACCTTAGATCTGAAAATCTTAGCACAGATATCTTAATTTCAGGAGCCTTCAACATGTGGCTAATGACAGATCTTCCTGCTGACGAGATAACGCAGCAGCATGAAGGCGACTGGGCTATACCACCGCAGGATCGCCCCGGGTGGACCAAAGACGATCCAAGGGGACGGGCCCTTCAAGGGAACTTGGAACACCTTGGATTAAGAGCCCTCAATGGCTGGCTTCATCCTGACAAGCCACCTGGCCTCTCATATTTAACTAACACCGGGGCCTCCTTGATTGATAATTCGTTTGCTAGCCTTCCTCTACTGAACCAAATCTCTGCATTTGGGTTCGGTGAAAAAATGGACAGCGACCACCATCCCAAGAGCTTTCCCTCAACATTTGGCTGTTGCAAAATAACACAGCAGCGGACCAAGGTTTCAAAATCCATACCATCAATTTAAAATGCATCAAGTGTACTATCAACAGCCTCCCGACTTTGGCGGCAGAAGCCAAGCAACTACTAGTTAAGGTCTATGGAATAGAGGGAGATCCAATCATCAGTTGGTCAATGTTCTCCGAAAAACTGGCGGCTCGGTTCGCAACACCAGCACAGAGCAAAGCCAGGATACCGGCCTCACAAGTGAAAGGTTCTAGTTATATAATAAGGTCTGCAAAAAAAAGCATCAATCGGTTGTGGAGAAAACTCAAAATGTCACCTATGGACCCAAAAATAATAAGTAAATTAAGAGAGGCTCGAAGACATCTGAAGGAGGCTAAACGCGAACACCGAAGGAACACCTGGAATTCATTCTGGGTTAAACTACTGTATGATATGAGGACCAACAACTCAGCAAAGTTCTGGCGCACCATAAATGGTCTAGGGGGCACACTTCCCAAGGTGGCCTCCTCCAACATCATGGAGCCGGAGTGGTACCACTTTCTATATGACCATTTTAACGTCCAACCATCACTAGATTGAAATCTTGTGCAGGCCAAAGACTCTGTGGGCAGCACTGTCCATGAAGTTCAAACCACTATCCACGACCAGTTAACCCTCAGGCTCTTCTTCTGTGAAACGTCAATCCAAAAACAAATCGCAAAGAGACGAAGGGACGAAAGGACGGAGTTCCTGGCCCAGGCGGAATACCACCTGCCCTATACAAGGAGGATCCAGCTTTCTGGGCCACCCAACTAGCCCCGCTCCATCTATCTATACTAGAAAAGAACTCCATCCCAGCCTCATGGCGCGGCTCGACTCTAAATCTGATTTTTAAAGGTTGTGACAAAAAATCTCCTGGGAATTACAGCATGATTGCCCTAATCAATAATGAAGCGAAGTATTTCGCAGGAGTGCTGCTGGACTCCTTACGATCATCGGCTGAGACAAATCAAAGCATACCACCAAACCAGACTGGATTCACAAGACACACCGGGTAACAGTGAACCTCATCACGCTCTCTGTTTTGATCGACCAGGCCGAATCCAATCTCAGTCCCATATATATATATGGGGTTTATAGATTATAAATCTGCTTTTGACAGGGTCGATAGAGGGAAGCTTTGGGAGAAATTCGCCCTGCTCAACATTCCCAGCAACTTGCTCAGGGCCTTGCAGCTTTTGCACCATGACACAAGGGTCAGGATTAAAATCGGGGACGGACTGCGCCTGTCACGGCCCATAATTACCACGCAAGGCCTCAAGCAAGGCTGTGTTCTTGCACCCACGCTTTTTAACTTATTTCTGTCCGACTTGTCTCCAGCCCTCAACTCAGTAAACTCGCACCCACCTAAACTGTGTGGCCTCTGCCTCTCTAACTTACTCTACACAGACGATCTGGTTCTTCTCAGCCACACAAAGATTGGTCTACAACGCCTTCTGGACATGACCGCCACATATTCCGATAGGAACAGTCTGCAGATAAACAAAAATAAAACAAAGATCCTTGCGGTTCGAACAACCGGGACCAAAAAGTCAACATGGTCTCTACACCTGGAAAAAATAGATGCCACCCGTTGCCACAAGTATGTAGGCGTCCTCTTCAACAATAACGGCAGATATGCGAGCCAGTTGGCGGAACTAAAAAAGAAAGGTACCGCACTGTCGTTCGCTCTTAGATCCGTATACAAAAAATTAAATGGTCCCTCTTTTGCACCAATTCTTCAGGTGGCTCAGGCGAAGGTTATCCCAACCCTAACATATGGGTGTGAGGCTTTTAAAAGGCGGGACAGCGGGTCATTGGATAAAGTACTCGCAAAAAACTACAGAACGGTCTTCCAGCTCCCATCCCACACATCTCCAGCACAAATAAGACTGGAATTTGGAATCTGCAGAGAGGCGCTGGCTCGCATGGCGGCCTTTGCGATAAGCTGCCACAACCTTAGGGTCTCCAAAGAAGGGACTCTGGCCCATAACTTATGGATCAATCTGAAAACAAATCACAGGTCAGCGGGACACCTCTATCTGACCCGAGCCCTCAGCACACTTGGCTTGACACCCTCTTGGGACCTTCATATCAGTCAACAGCAAAAATTAGTACGAAACGACTCTCTTCAATAGAAGACAGGGCCAGCCTCTCCGCACGGAACCATGGTTGGATGACCCTATGCACTTACAAACAATTGAAAACCCAGTGCTATCTAAACAACACATACAACGAAAGAACTAAGTTACACTTCATAAAGCTGAAAATGGGGCTCATATCCATTTCCTGTCACCTCCCAATATGGAAAAGAGCCAATGCTCAGTAAATGTGTCGGCTCCGTAATCAACACAAGGAGGACAAAATACACGTACTGTGCCTGTGCCCCTTCCTCTTAGAGAAAAGAAGGGGTCTGCTAAGAAGGGGTTGGATTGCGAACAACATAAGATCTTGCAGAGGAGTGGTCCTGGCTTGCTTTGATCCCTCTAACACCACTCTGAACTGTGCTTTGGTCAGATTTATGGACAGCTTCTCTAAGAAGATAGAGGAGGTGATACATGAACGGGACAGGCAGACTGATAACTCGACCGCTATTGGGCCCTCGCCATCGACCCCTCCCCCTCACTGATACTGCCGCTATCGGCTTACCGAACAACAGATATGCTTCTGTCCTCCAAAGCTAGCCAAGCACAATATGATATTATTTGTTCAAATTATATTTTTCACATAACTACGCCCCCTTTCCTTCAGGAATGATGCCAAACACTCTTTCACTTTATAACTGAGCCCCATCTACTCAACACAATGGTGCTAGCAGCTTGTAACAGAGGCTTTTACAACACAATGATTTTTTAACTCTTAATGTTTTAAGCTTGTATTTTAATGAATTTATGAAATATGTACGCTGTAACTTTTTGGCACTGCCTACAGTTGCAAAGGTTTTTAACAAATCCTGCAATAAAGTCTTTTGAACAGTTTGAAGATGGTGCAGGTGGCAAGTGGATCTAATAGAGCTCCATCAAGATGGGAGTGATGTGATCACAATTCTTTAGACTCTGGATGAGACATGCTGCAGTGTGTAGGACGCCTTCAAGGGGCGCCGGTGTAGAGTCTAAGAGATTACAGAGTATGGCATTACCACCGTCCAGCTGTAAGAGTACGAATGCTTAACTTAAACTGAGGGCTTAAACAGCAGTTTTGAAGTGGCTTTCTGGAAAAAACAGTTCCAGTTTCCCTAGAAGAGAGAGGTAGTACATTTCTTGCACATTTTTCATGAAAATAACAACAATTTGTGATTGTATAACCCTGCAAAATCCTTTTTTTGCTCGCTATTTAAGTTTTGCTTAAATGTGTATAGACATGTCTGAATCAGGACATTGAGGGCTCCAGAGAAATAGATTCACCCCAATGCCTGACCAGAATCAATTTGGCAGCTCATTTACGTAAATGGGAGTACACATTGGAACAGTCGTAGGATGAGGTCAGTGTGATTACAGAAACGTGTTGATGTAGAAACCCTCCCACGAGAAAAACACACATATATAAGATTCCTCCAATTTTGTAACGCTGTGCCTGTTCAAAAGACAGTGGGGCATATGTACAAGGAGTTACCGCTGCTTTAGCGGCACTTTTCCGACGGTTTTGCGGCGATATTTTTATCGCCGTATGTACAAGCTGTCGCTAACCTCTGTTAGTGGCAGTTTTACAGCGAAAACGTCCATTTTAAAGATCGCCACTTCTGTTAGCGATAATGACATGCAAGGGAGGCGTTCCCGTGCAAAAACGGCCGCTAACTCCACTTATCGATATTTACAAGGGAATTCTTAAAGTGTGGAAGACCAAAAAAACTGCCTCTAACTGCAGTTAGAGGCAGTTTTTTAAGACCAGAAAATAGCTGGTCTTAAAAATGGAGATAACACTTGGGGCCTCATTTCAACAGATTTTAGTGCTGGACCGCGATGCAAGCAATGTCGCTGCGCTGCCCTGCAACAAAACTACAGGGCAGGAATGCGCACCATCAATAAGATAGTGCGCATTCCTGGGCCTCACTCATGAAAAGTGTTGCAGCGCTGCGCCAAGACAGCGTTGCAACACTTTTCAGTACGCCCTTCTTGCGACACCATCGATGCGCTGGATTCACTGGACAGCGCTCCATGTCGCAAGTAATGACAGATACGGCTGGAATCCTGACGTATCTGTCAGCGCTAAAGTCACGCATTGCTGTAGCTGTGTCACAAGCATGACGCAACTCCAGCAATGCATAGGGCCAGCCTATCCCTGTGGCACTGCGTCACCCTTATGCCTGCCATCAGGCAGGCGTAAGGTACTGACGCAGTGCCGATCTTGAGGGGTGCCCGGGTGTCGGGCAGTTGGAGATCCATCGGTGGTGGTTGCGCGCTGCTGTGTCATCGTCTGTAAGCGTTGGCGGAGTGGATGTGCTGAGGGAGTTGAGGAGACGTTCTTTGGTGGCCGTGATCCAGCTGCGAGGGGGGGGGGATGATGGCGGTGGTGTACGGTGGGCATGGTGAAGACGTAATGCATACAATGATGGTCGGTCCAGGAGAGTCTGGTGGTGTGGCTGTAGTTGAAGTTCACGCTGGCCGAGGAGACGTGCTCGACCATATGTCCTGCTATGTGGCTTGCTGCGGTGACTAGCTGCTTGAGTCTGATGTTGGGGAGCTTCCCCAGGAGGGGGTGGTGTTCTGGTCACTGGGGTTGTCCAGGTGCAACTTGAGTTCACCAAGAAGGATGTCGTCGTGGATGGGAGAGCCTGGGGTGCAATGAGGTCTACAATGGTATCGGAGAATGGGGCTCCATGGCACGGGGGGCCTGCAGATGAGGGTGCCACAGACGATGGGCTTGGGGTTGGTCCGGATCTGGAAGTTGAGGTGTTCCATGGTCACCGTTGGGTCATTAGAGTGCGTGGTCAGTCGGAGTGTGCTTCTGTAGGTGATGGCAATGCGTCCGCCTGGACGGTCGGGGTGGTCCTTGCAGGTGATTCAGTAGCCATCAGTGATGGCAATGGCGATGTCCGGGCCAGAGCAGAGGTTGGTCCTGGCAGGCGATGTGGCGTCCAGGGTTGATGACGAGGAGGGTATTGGCGTCGTAGCCGTGGAGTGTCCGAGAGGAAGGGTCCTTGGTGCTGAGCGTGGTCCAGGGGCAGACGGACGCAGACGGGCTTGCCGATGGCTTGCCTTTGGCACGGGAGACGTCCATTACAACGCAGGCATTACATCGTAATGCCTTTACAACACTACTCCAACAACGCAGGTGCCGTCCACATCGCATTCCATTACAATGCAGTGAGGTCAGTAATGGCGTATTTTTAAGTTTTAGGGTGGGTATGTGTTTTGTGTGTAGGAGATGAAATTTGGGGTGTATTGTGGGGTAAAATTTGAAATTTGGGGTGTGTTTTGGGGTCAATTATGAAAATTGGGGTGTGCATTTGGGTCAATTATGAAAATTGGGATGTGCATTTGGGTCAAATATGAAAATTGGGGTGTGCATTTGGGTCAAATATGATTTTTAGGGTGTGTTTTGGGGGCTCAAAGATGAATTTTAGGGTCCAGTGTTTGCTTTGAGGTGCAAGGGTTAGTTTTAGGGTTGCACTCACTGAAGTGGGAATAGTAATTTTTACATCTCCGCTATCCAACACCTTCCCTACTGTTGCAATATGCCTAGTATTAGTATGCGATGTAATGGTATGCGTCGTAATTTCATATATACCTTTGGCACACCAGTGGTACGCCTGCTGCGCATGTCCGCACAGCGGCCGCCATTGAGAAGTGCTGCGGGGGGACTGGACAGCTGGGAGGTGGTAAACGCCGGAAAGAACACTGGATGGGGCGTGGGCGCGTGGGTGTGTGTGTGAGCGGGTGTTGTGAATATTTAAATGAGAGAAATCTTACCTCGAGGCCGGGTCCCGTGTCTTCATTGCTCCTGCTCTCCTGAGTCTGCTTCCAGGAACAGGAAGTAGGCAGCCAGGCTCCCTCCCCTAAGCCAATCACAACCCTGCAATGCGGCGTTGGGATTGGTCATTGGTGCCGGGACAAGGCGTTCGACCAGGGGCTGGAGGGGTGGGCATGTTTTCCATGCAGGCTGTAATGCAGCCTGCATTGCGAACAGGACAGTGCACATGACTGCTTTGGGCGGCCTGAGCGGGCCGACCAAACAGTCACTGTGCACTTGAGTGGACATGCCACTCGGCCCCTGCCCTGCTCCGTGAGTGGAGCTGCCCTATCCACCATCCCGCCCGCAAAGGAAACATGGCACGATTACATCAGGAAGTTTTCATCATGTGATGATTTTTCCTCTTCTTGCACTGCTTGAAAGCAGTAGGGCGACGCTCTTCCGCCATAGTGGATGAGCTGCCACTGGGGGTGCGTCATCCACAGGTGCTAGGCCTGGGCGACTCGACCCCCGGGCCTCCTCCGCTATGCATCCCACCTTCTCCTTACCTAGACATTGACACTGTAGCGCAATCCACTGCACTCTCTCCAAATCTGTGACTCAGCCAGCAGGAGCCTCAGCCAGGCAGGATTTCACAAGCCTGGGCACCGCAGTCGCCGCCAAGTCCGCTGGGGAACCTCCCGATGCAGGTGATGCAACAGTGCCCACTTATGCGTGAAGATGCAGAGCTCCCACCACACAAGTTCGGCGCAGCTCAGGGGCCTCACCTTCCACTGCGTCCAGCCAGTGCAACATCATCTGGCCTGTGATGCAGAGAGGCGCCGCCCACCGTTGGTAATCCCCTACATGCACCCCGGTGTAGTGGTGGATCGTAGTATGCGATGCAGGCCTCCCTACGTTGGTGCGCAGGGGCGCCTCTACCATTTACTGCTCCAAGGGGCTCAAGGTGGTCTTCTCACACATGTCAGCAACGTGTCTCCATGCGACCTGCCAGACTTCCCCACCAGGCACGGGCAATCGCCGCGCCTCAATGTTTACCGCCACGGCTCATCGACTCCACAGCACCTCCGCATCCCACTCCAGGCTCCAGACGCAGGTCCAGTGAGGCATCCAGGCTCCAGACGCAGGTCCAGCGAGGCATCCAGGCTCCAGGCGCAGGTCCTACGAGGCATCCAGGCTCACATCCTGGTCATCCTGGATGTTGGGTGGCTTGAGGGGGTTGTTGATGTGTGCTGCACTTGGCCCTGGCTGCTCCATTCTGCATTTCATTGTTTTTTTTGCCTATTTTCTATTGGATGTCGACTGATAGGCTATTTTTTCCAATAGAGGCAAAAAAGCTCACGTTGGGCTGACTAACGTGCGTTTTTTTGCCGCTAATGGGCCTTTCGTTGGTTTTCGCCCGCTAACGCCGGAATTCCTATCGCCATCACGCTAATGTTAGCTGCAGTTTTCACCGCTGATCCCTGAAGCTATTGCCATGTGGCGACGTCTTGTACATACGTCGCTAACAAGGCGATAGTTTTCGGCGGTATACAGCGGTAAGAAAACTGCTGCTAACTAGCTTTAGCGGTAGTTTTTGCCAATCCTTGTACATATGGCCCAGTGTTTCCTCGTCAGAACCATGGACCTGATGTATGAAACTGCGACGCTGTTGCAAAGCCTGTGACTGCAAAGCAGCAAGTCGCATGCACAAAGGAAATCTGCGAGCCGGAAGTGTCTCCCTAACTCACAAAGTGACTCATTGCAAATTGGAAGATGAAAGGGGCACCCCACCTCATCCTGATTCACAGTGCAGTGAAACTGTGCATGTTGGGCAGCTCCCTCTCTGAGAATCAGTTGGGAGTAGTGGGCAGTGGCAATGCTTATTTTATTTTTTGGTAATCAAAAATAAATGCAGGCATTCTTCAGCAGCCAGCGGCTCGTGCAGGTAAGAGCGGTAGGGCCGGGTGGGGGTGGGATTTCAATAGATGACGACGAGGGAAAATTAATAATTTATTTAATTTTCCCTCATGGTCGTTTGTCGAAATGCCGCCCACCCGGCCCCACCGCTCTTACCTGCACGGGCCGCGGCTGATTCTTCGGAGCAAATATTAACCCTCGCAAACCTCCATCCCTGCATTCTCAGCCATTCGCAAAGAGGTGCAAAAAGAATCATTAATATGAGGCAGAACGTTTTGTGACTCTTTGCAGTTGGTTTTGCGGCAACTTATTTGTACATCAGTCACTGTGCAAAGCTGAGGATGAGTCGCAATTGCATTGCAAAAACAGTGACTGTTTTGCAACATAACCTTTTTACAAATGGTCCAGGTGGACTAAAAGGTTCCTTGACCAGTAGCATACAAAAAAGTTTCACATAGCTAGCGACTTATGATTACATTTTGAGTGTTATAGTTATCCCACCCCCTCAAAAAAATAGTAAAAACACAATTAAGCAGGACTAACAGTACAACTCTGGAGTATCCGCAATCTTGTTGCACAGATGACAGACAGTTGAACAACAATGGGGCACTTGTTGGGAGACAACTATAGACATGTTGTATGGAGGTTTTGTTTTTAAGAAGGCTCTTTCGAATATTTTTTGGTCACAGTAAGAAATAATAAATTATTTGTCAATGCAAAATATGACAAACAATCGATGGAGTATACCTGATAAAGTTAGGCAACTTAAGAGTGGACCAACTTATTTTCACGAGATCGAACAATTTTAACCACATTTAGCTAACAAGTAAATTGAAAAATATTTGTAAAATGATACGCTCTGTAAAACGAATAATTTTTTTTAAAGACTTCCGTACAGTGTAGGCAAATGTTTATTGTTTTATATTAAAGTGATTAGGACTTTCACAGTGTGTGTGTGATGTGAAAGGGAGTTTCCAGTATACATTCAAGGCGATGTATAGAATCTTTAAGCTAGGGATGACCAACAACTTCAGGTGGGCAAGATCTTTGATGGATTTTTACAAAACTCACACAAGATAAATTGACGTACAATGCAGTTAAATAGAGCACATTTACATATTTGGCAGTCTTCTTGAAAATCTTGCATGGACCAGTCCCTCTTGAACCTAAACTGAACACACAGTCCTAGGATGCTTGTTTCTGGTCCAGGGAAGACCTGGCTTGGCAGTTCGGGCTGGACTGTTCCCATGAGGAACAGGGTCAAGACTGATTTGCATATGGCTGGGTCTGAACTGGGGTGGGCAAGTGAGCTAAAGAACGATGATGGATTCAACTCAGATCTGTGACTGGGGGTGAGTGTCTGAAAAGATTCAGCGCTCTGTCCATTGTCTCCTTGTGTTTGCTTTGTGTGCCCTAAGTTGGCAGGGTATGCCCAGACGTGGGTCCCTTGCTCACTTTGCCACTGGATTCAAGCTAGCCTGGCTGATGAGGGGTGTTACCTCGAAACCAGTCCCAGGATGCTGGTTTCCGGTCCAGGGAAGATCTGGCTTGGCAGTTCGGGCTGGACTGTTCCTATGAGGCCCAGGGTCAAGACTGATTTGCATATGGCTGGGTCTGAACTGGGGTAGCATGATGGATTCAACCCAGATCTGTGACTGGGGGTCAGTGTTTTAAAAGTTTCAGTCTCCGTCCTTCATTTCCTTGTGTTTGCTTCACCCCTTATTTCAGGCATACTCCGATTTTTCTCCCAGGACCTTTCCAGAGATTTGGACTGACTGTCCAAGCACCCATGTTCACAACCAAAGAACTCAGAGCTGATCATATATGTTCCAGCCTAAGATATTCAGTGAGGTTGGTAGCGCTGGAGAGAACCTTCCAGAATGGGGCTGCAGCTCAATACACCTCTGCACTCACTCTTTCATTCACTTAAGTCGCACTCCTCCTGTCAATTCCCTGCAATGTAATCCCCAACTGTGTGACTTCCTGTTTCCTGTCCTACGAGAGGAGCAATTCATGAAATTTACATATTCCTTTGAGAAGTGTATTAACAAAACAACCTGTCTTTAGTTGTCAGTGCCTTCTACAGCTCTGACCAGTCAATGTCCACAGTCTTGTATACTGTTTTACTTCAGGGATTAGCAAGTGTGCTGTGAATTTTCAGCTTTTTCTACACGACTCAAGTGAATAAAATAGTTCGCTATTCCACTTAGCTAGGTTGTGTTATGTGCTTCTAAGGAGTGGCAAACAGCTACTACCTATGTAACTTATACTGCCACATTTTGTTTACAAAAGCCTGGTCCTGGCGCCATTTTAGGCCGTCTTGAATGTATTCCTAAGCCCCTGAGACTCCAGCCAAACTACCTTCTAAAGAATTCACTTGAAACATCTGTCTGAATAGTAAAATACCCTGAGATTACTATTGGTATTCCCAAGGAACTTTTAACAAAACACAAGTTACTCATATAGCACTAAGGGTCCCAACGCTTCACATGTGTTGTGCATACTCATAAACAAAAAGCTGGTAGGCACTGAATATTAAAATCTGCTTTTGCTTTCTGGTTCCCAGCAAGTCAGAGGCAGTGTAAAATAATGATGCATTGTTGCCAGATTAACCATGACGTACATGACGTTAATATGTATATGTTCATTACTGTTGCAGGTAATTAAAAGTGTTTCCTTTTCTACAAGTTGGTGTGCAGAGAGCACAGTACCTGTTGAAGTGTGTCCTGTTATCCCCAGACTCCATACTACTCTAACCATACTGGGCCCTTTATGATTAGACAATCTGCTGCATTTCCACTTACCACAGAGGCAATGATACTCTGATGAATCTTTCCCCACAGATAGATGGGGTGGAAATTAGGATAGCTAAATCACCACTTAGCTGTCCAATGAGGACCATTAATTGACAGACAACCTACAAATTTGACTCAGATTTAGGTACACCACTCTTAAAACCATGCTGTAAAAATAAAGAATAACAACAGGAAGACCCAACCTCCTGAAGAAGTTAAGCCGGGCAAGAATTATGCTGACCAAAAGCTCTGCAATAGCAACACAGAACAAAAGAAGTAATACTTGAGGCCATATTACATAAAGTGCCCCTAGGGCGAAAGGGGCGTTTGCGTCTGCTTTGCGCACTCCCGGGACACTTTGGTATTACGGAAGGGGCCGTAGACGCTTGTGTGGCCCCTTCTGTAATACCAATAGCGGTGGTGCACATAAAGCACCAGCGCTATCTTCAAGGCGACGTTCCCTCATTTGCATGGGGCGTGGCCCATGCAAATGAGGGAATCCCTTTGCATCTGCGCACACCGCCGTATTACCGACATGGGCAAAGAGGCAAAGAAGCCCTTCTTTTGAGGGGGTGCACTGTCAGTGCGCCTCCTGAGAGCAGCCCTCTGCAATGGGTAAAGGGGGTCCTATGGACCCCCCCAGACATCCCCTTGCAGGTGTGTGCAGTCACTGACTGCACCTGCCTGCGAGGGAATATCTATTCCCCTTTAAAAGTGCAGGCAGGTTGCCGCCTGCACAGTGAAACATGGAGCGGCTTTAAAGCAGCTGCTCCGTATCTCCCGTGAATGAGCTGCCCCCGGGGCCTTTTCCTTCATTGCGCTGGGTGCACCTTTTTAAAGGTGCACCCGGTGCAATGAAGGAAAATGCGCTGCATGGTTAAAGCGGTCCCTGATGTTCTTACAGAGCTTGCTGATTCTCCCTACAACACATTTAAAACATTTATAAAATAGCACAATTTAAATGGAAGAACGAACAGGACTTAATAATAGAGTCAGACAGGTATTAAATTAGTTAGGTTATTGTAGTAAAGATCCAAAGGTCATTGCCACCAGCAATCTCTTGAGAGTTTCAGCATGTATAAAAGCACCAAACATTTAAGCAGGCTTTATCGGATGGTTATTGTCACAATCAGTTTACCAAGTTACAGAGTCCTACCACCATTAAGGCAGAAGGATAGGTCGATGTCTAACAGCTCAAATCATGAGATGAAGGGGAAAGGGTTCAAATTTAAAGTCCATTTAGGGGCGAGTCCATCAACATAAATAAGGAAATAAAGGAAACAAAAATTGAAGCCGATTTGGCAAAGAAGGTTTCAGTCCATCAGCTGCCAACTGTAACATCAGCAGAGCAGTCCAAACTAAGGGAAAAGTTCTTAGTAATCATCATAAATCGATCAGCATAGCGTCCAGGTCTCAGAGTAGAAAAAATCTGAATGGCATATGCGTTGCCCCTCTTTTGGGGTTTCTTATTTTATAAAGTCTATAACAGTGTCCCGGTGATGTAGCATCACACCACCACCATCGGAACACCATTGTATGCTCAAATTCACATAATGTCACTGTGGCGCGGTGGAGAAGCAGACCAGGACACAAGGATAAGTGGGCACACTTGAATGTTTTATTTCAACATAAAACAGGGACTTGTGGGACTTGTAGTCGCGTCCTCCGGAGTTCAGTCTTCTCTGATAGGGTCCTTGGGGAATCTTCTGTCTTCTTCCTCCCTTGTGTCGTTTCCCAGAAGATCCTCCCCAGAGTGTGGCAGGTATATAGGGGGGAAAAAAAAAAGAAAACCCTGGTAAGGACAGCGTCTTTTCTTAACGATGGTCGCGGGGAGCGAGGGAGTGCTAGGGAACTTCACCCGATTTCCACCACCAATGTGTAGGCGCACGATACGCAGGACAGTGTATCCGTGATACACTGGCAATTATTCTCCTTGCCCTCCACTACTCCCTCCCTTAGGAATGGCTCCGGTACGGCCCAAAACTGACCCCAGGCGGCCCCGTACCTTGTGAAGCCACGACCCTCCAGGGCCGTGGCGGGCTTCTACGCCTTGCCAGCTAGGGTCTGGCGTCCCTTCTTTCTCTTCTCCGGTGCTGCTCAGCCTTCGGGCTTCTTCCTCCAGCGGCGCCGCCTCCTCTTCTCCACGGGTCCTGGGGTCTCCAGTAGGACGGATCACGAAGGTCTGCACGGCGCGTCTCTCCTCTCGAAAGTCGAGTCCCTCTGTGAGGCTCCACGAACACCCCTCTTCTTCGGCGTCTGCCTTTGACGCTGGCAGCAGGTCACCTGACTCCCCCACGTGACCCGGAACCATCACCGGCTTAAAGGTACAGGGATCCCATGCTGCACTCTGTGAATATAGAAGGGGACAAGGAGAGAGGAAATGGGGTAAATGTCCCGTTACGGGCAGTTTTTCCTCCCTGTAAGGGTCGTCCTCGTCACACACCCCTATCCCAGCCTGTTCACGATCGGGGAACAGTGGGACACGAGAAAGGAAGTCTGCATTCCCATTGTCCGCACCCTTGCGATGGATAACCTCAAAGGAGAAAGGCTGGAGGGAGAGGAACCAGCGCAGGATCCAAGGGTTATTTCCCTTATTACGACTCATCCAGAGCAGAGGCGCATGGTCTGTATATAGGAGGAAGTGAGCACCTTCCAGGTAGTATCTTAGCTTGTCCACGGCCCACTTGATTGCAAGGCACTCCTTCTCAATGATTGGGTATCGCTGTTCGCGGGGAAAGAGTTTGCGACTGATAAAAAGAACGGGATGCTCAAGACCCTCTGGTGAGATTTGGGACAAGACGGCCCATAATCCGTGTTCCGAAGCATCTGTGTGTAACACAAAGGGTTTGGAAAAGTCAGGGGAGCGTAGGATTGGGGCCGAAGTTATCGCGGCTTTCAACTCTAGGGAAGGCTTTCTTCGCTTGTGGTGTAGGTTGTTGGAAGTCTTTGGTTTTGATGTGTTTTTGAAGTAAATCCGTAAGGGGGGTGGCTAGTTCAGAATATTGTGGTATAAAACGTCTATGATAGCCAAGGAGCCCCAGGAACGCCCTGACTTCCTTTTTTGTGGATGGAAAAGGGCCCTCAGCTATCGTTTTCACTTTTTCTGTCTGGGGTTCGATTAGTCCGTTCCCCAGAAGGAACCCTAGATATTTCACCTTCCTGAAGCCAGCCCTTGATTTCTTTGCATTGACATGTAAACCCGCCCTCTGCAGAGCTTGTAAGACCTGAGAGCAATGCTGGAGGTGTGTCTCCCAAGTGGGACTATAGATAATGATGTCATCAAGGTAGGCAGATGAGTATTCCTGGTGTTGTAGGAGTACCCTGTTCATGAGTCTCTGAAACGTGGCAGGTGCGCCATGTAAACCAAAGGGCAAGACCGTAAACTCATATAAGCCGGTTGGTGTGGAAAAGGCGGTTTTTCTTGGTCCTCTGGTTTAAGGGGCACCTGCCAATACCCTTTCGTTAGGTCAAGGGTTGTAATGTATTGGGCCTCGCCTAGTTTCTCTATCAATTCGTCAACTCGGGGAATGGGATACGAGTCACATTTGGAAATTGCGTTGACTGCCCGAAAGTCTATACAAAACCGGACAGAGCGTCCGGTTTTGGTACTAGTACAATCGGTGATGACCACTCACTCTGTGAGGGTTTCACAACACCCAGGGCTAGCATGCTTTCTACTTCTTGTCCTATGGCTTCCCTACGAGCTGCTGGTATCCGATACGGCTTTTGTTTAACTATCTTCCCTGGCAGAGTCTGGATGGCGTGTTCCGCCAGGGAGGTCCGTCCTGGGAGGTCAGAAAACAGGGATACGAAGGGACGTAGGGTGTTTTGTAGTGTTTTCCCCTGTTCTTCAGTCAATTCTGGGTTGATGACCAGCTCCTGCAAGGTGGTCTCGGAGTCTGTCAAGTTTTGTACGTGGTGTACGTCTTTGGGAAGAGGACCTATCCATTTTTTTAAGAGGTTTATGTGGTATAACTGTCGCCTTTTTGGGCTGACCTGTATTTGATATGTTGTTAAGCCTGCTTTCCCTACCACTTTGTAAGGACCCTGCCAGCCTTCTCTTGTCCTTGTTATAGCGGACGGTGTAAGGACCAACACCCAGTCCCCCACGTTTAGGTGCCGCCACTTTTTACCCCTGTTATAGAGCAGCTGCTGCTTCACATGGGCTTTTTCTAGGTTAGCCTCGGAAAACTCCCTCAGCTTATGTAGTCGGGTGCGCAGACCATGTGTATAGTCCAGAAAGGATTTGGTCTCCTCTTTCTTCTCTTGTTCCCAGACCTCTTTGGTGATTTCTAGGAGGCTGCGAGGTTCCCTTCCATAGAGAAGTTGAAAAGGTGAACAACCGAGACTACTTTGGGTCTGACTCCTGACTACATACAGGGCTAGAGGGAGTAACATGTCCCACTCTTTGCCTTCCACTGTCAACAACTTCTTCAATGTTAGTTTTAGAGTGGCGTTGTAGCGCTCACAGAGGCCGTCCGTCTGGGGGTGGTAGACCGAGGTTTTAATGTGTGATATGTGTAGAGATTTGCAGATTTGTGACATAAGTTTGGAAACAAAAGGAGTCCCTTGATCTGTGAGAATTTCACGCGGGAAGCCAACCCGCGAAAACATTTCGAGCAACTTCTCACTGATGTTCCAGGTTGTGGGGGTCCGTAAAGGAAAGGCCTCTGGATATCGAGTGGTGTAGTCCACCACGACCAGGGCATAGAGATGGCCTTTCCTGGTTCGGGGAAGAGGACCAATGAGATCCATGGCTATCCTCTCAAACGGAGTACCCACAAACGGGAGAGGTTGTAGCGGAACGGCCGGAGGTTTGTACGGGTTTTTCTTTTGACACACCTCGCATCCCTGACAGAAGCGGGTGACCTGTGAGAATATCCCGGGCCAATAGAAATGGTGTAACAACATCTGTACGGTCTTTTGTGCACCCCTATGCCCCGCCAACAAGTATGAGTGCGCAAAAAAAAGAACCTGCTCCCGAAAGGCCTGGGGAACCAGTAGCTGGGGAGTATCACCTTGATTTCCGACCCTATATAACAGCTCGTTCCTGATCAGGAACAAGGGATAAGTGGGAGTCGCCTGGAGAGCGGATTGACGGGCATGATCCCAAGCGAGTTGGAGCGTTGGAACATGTTTCTGGGTGTATCGAAAGTTCCTATCAGATAGCCAGGGAGCCTGGGTTAAGAGAGCAGGGCGTGTTTGGGTTGGGGGCTTTATGTCCTGCAGTTTATCCTTCAACATCCCTAAGAAGGATGGGTTATCCTGTCCTATTATCATTTGTTCTGGTAGGGAGGGTACCACACCAAGTCTAGCTTCCAATGTCTGTCCGTTGGGGAGGGTGACCGGGAGATGTATTAAGGGGTATACCCTAACATCCCCGTGTACACACCTAATGGGTACTGTCTCAACTGCTACAGTGATAACGGGTGCAATGGCTGACTGTAGAACCACAGACTGTCGACACCCTGAGTCTAGCAAAGCCCTCACCTGTACTCCCTGTACCCTGACACTTACATGAAAACTGGGCCCCATTTCTGCTGTATACAGGATGGATCTTGGTATGCAACTAATATCCATTGGCTCTTCTGGCGGTTTTTTTCTTGGACAGTTCCGTGCAATATGTCCCCAGTCCCCGCACTCAAAGCATTGGGGTTTTCTGAGCGTCGGTGGTTCGGGGCGAAACTGTCGTGGCTTTGGTGGTTCGGGGGTGGGCTTTACTGGCTTTCTTTCTGGGTTTCCCGGGACTCCAGGCTGTCGGGTGTTTTTCTCTGTGTCCCAAAGTATAGCACGGGGTTGAGCCCTGTAGAACGAGGTGGCCATATCTACTGCTTGTTCCGCCGTCAGGTGAGGGTGTTGTTTAAGCCACCATTGAATGGGAAAAGGGAGAGCTTCAATGAATTGCTCTAAGTAGATCATGGACATGATCTCTTCCTTGGTATGGAGTTGGTGTTTTAACCACTTGTCCGCGGCACCTTTCAGCTTAAAGTACAGGGTTTTCGGGTTGTCCATCGAAGAACCCCTCTCCTTTCTAAAGCGAACCCTGTAAGCCTCTGCGTCCATGCCCATGTGATCTAAGATGACCTGTTTAATCTCCTGGTAAGCGGTATTGCCGTTAGGGTTGGCTACCTGATAGGCAGCTAGTGCTTCTCCAGTAAGGAGGGGTGCTAGAAAAAAAGGCCACTTGCTTTCTGGCCACCCAGACGCCCGTGCAGCCCTTTCAAAATTTAAGAGGAATGCATCGGGGTCCTCGCCTGTTGCATACTTCTGCAGGGACACGTTGGGGCCATGTCCCGCTCGTGCTTGCAGCTGATTTGTTAACTCCAGGCGATCATCCGCAACTTTCAACATCTGTTCGGCATGGTTTGTCATGCTGCTTTTCAATAACTCCCTGTCCGCGTGGGCTGAATTCATCTGCTTCTCGACTGCCCATTCTAATTTTTCTTGTCCCCGGATGAGTTGCTGAATCAGGTTCTCCATGGGGACCAGGGGGTAGGCATACCAATCCTACTTCTGACACCACGTGTGGCGCGGTGGAGAAGCAGACCAGGACACAAGGATAAGTGGGCACACTTGAATGTTTTATTTCAACATAAAACAGGGACTTGTGGGACTTGTAGTCGCGTCCTCCGGAGTTCAGTCTTCTCTGATAGGGTCCTTGGGGAATCTTCTGTCTTCTTCCTCCCTTGTGTCGCTTCCCAGAAGATCCTCCCCAGAGTGTGGCAGGTATATAGGGGAAAAAAAACAAAAAAAAACCCTGGTAAGGACAGCGTCCTTTCTTAACGATGGTCGCGGGGAGCGAGGGAGTGCTAGGGAACTTCACCCGATTTCCACCACCAAGGTGTAGGCGCACGCTACGCAGGACAGTGTATCCGTGATACACTGGCAATTATTCTCCTTGCCCTCCACTACTCCCTCCCTTAGGAATGGCTCCGGTACGGCCCAAAACTGACCCCAGGCGGCCCCGTACCTTGTGAAGCCACGACCCTCCAGGGCCGTGGCGGGCTTCTACGCGTTGCCAGCTAGGGTCTGGCGTCCCTTCTTTCTCTTCTCCGGTGCTGCTCAGCCTTCGGGCTTCTTCCTCCAGCGGCGCCGCCTCCTCTTCTCCACAGGTCCTGGGGTCTCCAGTAGGACGGATCACGAAGGTCTGCACGGCGCGTCTCTCCTCTTGGAAGTCGAGTCCCTCTGTGAGGCTCCATGAACACCCCTCTTCTTCGGCGTCTGCCTTTGACGCTGGCAGCAGGTCACCTGACTCCCCCACGTGACCCGGAACCATCACCGGCTTAAAGGTACAGGGATCCCATGCTGCACTCTGTGAATATAGAAGGGGACAAGGAGAGAGGAAATGGGGTAAATGTCCCGTTACGGGCGGTATTTCCTCCCTGTAAGGGTCGTCCTCGTCACAGTCACCTAGGACACTTGCAACAGTGAAACGCTTTCCCATGCTGGTCATGAGAAACAAAAGATTTGGAAGTCCACATAGGCCTAACATTGGTGAAACAGAGATACAAAGTAATCATCTATAGCAATAGCTGAAATCCTGTTCCCACAGGAATATTTCACTGTGAACGTTGAAGAAACATTTATGAATGTCGGGGTTTGTACATATACAGAACAAATAAAGCAACATTTCACTAGTAGTAAATGATCCATTGTATTAAGTCAGGGGAAAGGTCAGCATCAGTGAAAAAACATTTTCAAAAAAGACTTTAAGTTAGCATCATATGTTATAAATTAAATAAGCTCCAAAATATATGAAATATAGTTGCAATAAAATCAGTTCAAATAGGGAATATGTAGAACTTTCACCAAAGATTGTTACATGGAAATAGCTAACGTTAGAAATACCCTACTGCCACAATTTTTCCCAAAATTCATATAAGTGTATAATTTTCTAAGTTCATTCTACAAAATGTGTTTTTTACTTTTCATAAACTATAAAATCTCTAGTATTACTATGCAAACTTTCAAGACCATACCTAGTTTGTACACGTTTTTGCACCAACTTTTCTAAACTGTGCATTCTAACACAATGCATTAGAAACACTAGGCCACTCATTAATAGCATAATTCCATCAATAAACGTTAATAAACAAAATTTTCATAAGAAACTCCAATTAGTGCAAATCGTTTATATGTATTAGTATTGCTTTGTATGTATGTTTTCTTCCTCTTGCATTTTAAAGCACACTTTTACTGTGCTTCTACTACACTTGCCTCAATTTCATGTGTCACTGTGTCTAACGTGTGCAAAGTGCACTTTCAGCTTTTCGTGTCTTAAATCAGTATATGAGTCATGTATTATGATTTTTAAATTCGTGCTACATCAATACCTCTGTTTTGTTTTTATGTCTTGCCTGCCAATACCACATGCGCTCTTGCTGTGAAGTGCATTGTTTACTGTAAGGGGCTTGGAGCCCACCCATTGCTTACCATCCGTTAGCTGTGTTGTCACTCTTATTTGCTGTCTCCTAATTGGCTAGCGCTTGCCAATGTCACTTCCTGTTCAAAACTTTCGAGCAGCCACCAAGTACTGATTACTTGTATTAGTGTGCTTCTGTTGTCCATCCACTGCTCGCTGGGCTTTAGGTACTATTTTATTTATTCTTCCCCCATTTCTTCTTTCCCTCCCTTCATCCTTGCTTTTTCCCATCCCAGCCCCCAGCCAGTGTGTTACTTCGCCCTCCCCCACCCTTGTCTGTGCTGCTTCATCCCTTCCAGCCACATCCTCCCATTGTCTGTGTTGCCCCCACCCACCCACCATAACAAAAAATAGCACTATGACACGTCCAGCTCTGGCTGTGTCATGGCGTTTTTTTTTATTACTGTGCTGTCCCCTCCTATGTTTTCCATCTTGCCCATCCCCTCCCTCCCTCGTGTAGTCCGCCTTGCACATCCCCACCTGCTAAAAGGAAAAAAGAGATTTGATGCATAGCGCTTTTTTAAAACTTTACCTTTAGCCATGCTATACAGACACGCTGCTGTACAACATGGCTAAAAGACCTCGGCAAAGCCAATAGCTCTTGCATAGGCGAGACCTATTTGCTTTGCCAATGCTAGTTTATTTTAAGGTGCAGGGCTTGTTGTAATAGTCACGAAGTCAAAGTCCAATTTCCTCACTAAGTGCAGAGTACCCAGTTCGCCTACTGACCACAGTGATTCCAATCTCCGCAGGAGGGAAATCGCATAGTTTTTTCCACAAAATTATGTGAAGCGCAACTTTTTTTATGTGAGAGCATACTTTGCATATAACAGTCAGGCAACATAGCAGCAGGTGACTGTTTGGAGCAGGAAATGTCTCTAGTCTGCAGTTTTACCGTCCCCACTAGCCATTTTCTGCTCTAAGCTATATTCTACAGATGAAAATTGTGTGAAATCTCAAAATTTTAGGAAATTTCACACTTTTGCCATGCAAAAATTGCAAATTTCAAGAGAATTCATTGTATTAATTAACATTTCAAATGCTTCAAAGTTAGGGTATTCTTCTATTATCGCCAATATGCCACAAGAATTATTTTATTAAATTAGGGTCTGGCCAAACCCTGAATCAAAAACATCTCTGCTATACAACACTCAGAGAGAATAAATATCCCCCTTGGCTGCCCTTCAGGTATGGACACAGGGCCCAGAGATACTGACCCTTTCATGCTTGTTCCAAAGTGGCATATACATGAAATATTACAGTAAGACATCAGCCTCAGCCAGCGTCAGCCAGATTATCCTCACAGTGGAGTTCATGACAGTAGATCGGCTGTGCTTGGGGTGTTTCTGATCACATTTATCCTACCCAGGCCTCATCGGCCTACTACTGTGATGACAATGAGATTACAAGGTAGAAATAAGATACCTGGGTAGAAGTGTGTCATCAGATGTTTCTTTATCAAGCAATTTTTAATTTTTGTAATTTTTTTTTATTGGCAGAAACTTTAAAAAACAACATTTTTACCCAATAGTAGGCCCGGGGAATGAGTGAAATCTCACGTAAGTCGTCCACGCTTATTTAATGCTGTAGGCATAATTTTCAAGATAAAAATGATTATGTGTGGCCAATGTTTTTCAATTCTGCCCACCTCTAGGCAACAGTAGGTTTTTAGCTAATGCGGAGAATGTCAGTCCTTAGAAGAACATAGTCTGTGAAGACATTACCGAGTTCCTTCAGAGTTCTCTCTGACGTTACTGCGCATGCCTGTCTGCTTTGCACCCAGTGCCCTTTCTGCCAGTATCGAAAGATTGGGCAATGCCACTTTTTTTTTAACATCTTTTTATTAAACAGTGCTCAGCATACAGGAACAGGTTTGTATATGTAAAATCACGACTGACAGTGCAAGGATAGAAGTACAGCACATTTGCATTGTCCATTAAAGTTAAATAAACAGAAATGGCACACCACTGAACAGTAGGTACATCTCAGCATGATTCAAAACACTACTCAAGTCTCTTTATTACCATATCTGAGTTCCCTCCAGGGTGCTCCTTCATTGGCCTCGATACGCCCCCACATAGGCCCCAAACTTTTTCCCATTTTTTTGGGCAACTCCGACTCAGACAGACCACCTTCTCGGCTTGTTGACACCAATCCAGGTCGGTCTCCCAGTCTGCCACCCTTGGAAGATGATCTGCTCCCCAAACCCTCACTATGTTTCTTTTCGCCACTACCGCCGCCAACATCAGCCAAATTTTGTGATATTTTGGTCATACCTCCTCTCCCGTCCCACATAGGATAGGCCACTGCACTTACAATGGGATATCTAGGTCTGTGACTGGCTATGACCTGTATTACCTCCCTCCAGTATTGTTGGATGTTGGGACAAGCCCATACTATGTGGAAAACGTCTTCCACTGTGCCGCAATCTCTAGTGCACAAGTCTGTGTCACATCTCCCAAGCCGGCGATTGAGTATTCTAGAGGAATAGGATCTGTGCAGGATGCTCAGTTGCATCAGGTGGGAACAGGCACGAATGGCTATCTTTCGAGGACTCTGGATTGCCTCGACCCAGTCATCGTCTTCTAGTAGCCCTAAATCCACCTCCCACGCCTCCCTTAAGGTTCCTAATAGATCTGGTGAGTTATTCATGAGCTTCCTATATGTTAAGGCGGTGGCTTTGTCCATCATGGGGTCAAGCAGTAGTCAGTCCTCCAAGGTCATGTATTCTGGCAGTTGCTTCCCCTCCAGGACGTGTCACCGTAACGCATGCCCCAACTGCAGGTACCGAAACCTCTCATTGTCTGTCATCTGATACTCTTCACTCAGGTATTCAAATGTAACCAGTGCCTGGCCTCTCCAGATAGCCCCAAGATAATCAATGCCCCACCTGTGGAATCCCTTTAGGTTCCCTTCCTACTGCAGCAGATGGCTGTACCATAGCGGGGTCCTTTCCATTAGATGGTCCTCCCAGCCCAAAAATCTCATGGCCTCACACCACGCATGAACCACCATTTGTGTGTGGATTGGCAGCTGTCCTTCCTGCTTCTTTCGGTACAATACTGCTGGGGAACCTCGACTTCCCATTGCCTGCCGATGCATGGAAGGTGCTTGTGCTTGGGCTTTGTTTTCAGCTAGATCCCTCAGTTCTCGTTGTTTAAGGCAGAGTTGGTTATCCAGGGGAGAGATGGGCGTCCCCTCCTGCGACACCCAAGCCTCTAGGAGAGAGATCTCCCTTTCGAGTTCTTCGCATCTTAATCTCTGTTTCTTCTTTTTACCAACTATAAAAGCCTGGGCATGGCCCTGTATGACCGCCTTGAAGGCTTCCCAGAGGATGCAGTCAGAGTCAACCGTCCCCTCATTCTCCTGAAAATATTGATATGTCCGTTCCCTTATCTTGTCCACGGACGTTTTATCTTTCAGATGCCAGGAATCTATTCTGGGAGGCAGAATGGTGTTCCTGGGAGGTCCTTGTAGCAGTACTTCCACCGGGGAGTGGTCCGAAATGCCATGTGCCTTATGTATTGCACTGTGAAACAGGCCTGTGTGTGTGAGATGAGTGAAAATATGATCTAAGCAGGAGAAGCTGCTGTGTGCAACAGAAAGGTACGTGAACTGTTGCGCTGTGGGATTGTGTTCACACCACAAATCTATCAGCCCCATCGCTTCTACATAGGCCTGCAGTGGTTCTGGGCTGGTGCCATGAGGGGACCTGGATATCCTATCCTTCTCCACAGTGGCGTTCATGTCACCCCCCCAGTATGAGAGTGGCAGGTGGCATTTCGAGCAGTACGGTGCTAAGTGCCAACAATGTATCAGCATGGAGCCTCAGAGGTATGTACATCAAGCATATGTTAAGTGTGCAGCCCTCCCAAGTGCCAGTCTGCGCAACATATCTATCACTTGGGTCATGCCAGGCGCAGCCTGGATTTAAGTGCACTGATGTTTTAACCAATATGCCATCACCTTTGGAGCCTGAGGTGAAACCTGCATGGGTGAGGAGAGTATACCCAAAACTATAGAGCGCCTTATAGTAAATCTGGAACGTGCCTCAGAAGATACTGCAGGACTATTGTGCGTTTGATTTTGTTGCTAAGGCCATTGACGTTCCACGTCACAACCTTCAAGGCTGGGATTGGTTGGGACTCCATGTGATGTCTAATTGAGGTGTGACCCATCCCTCCACTATCAATTGGCCATCTTCCCTGTTCCTGTAACCTAGTGTCACTGATCAAAGGTCAAGTAGCACTTGTAGTCTAAACATTGTATAATAGCAAAAGTGTCTACCCCTAAGGAAGTCACCCTAATCTGCTACCCTGAACTGTAGGCTTGAAATTGCTCACTTCCCCAATTTGAAGAGCGCCTGTCACCCAGACAGAATCATCAAAACTATCTAGGGTTGGCTGGCATCGCCATATCTAGCCTGACAGCGATACATCATACCCCATTAACATAGCATACTGTCTTCAGAACTGCAATATGAGAGTCCATACAGGCTTGACCACACCTGGAGTACCTGAGTCCCGTGTGTATTCACCAGAGTCTCTCACCAACTGATCATTTTGCTCCATTAGAATGGCCATTCGCAGCATAGTGTTATTATTCTGAGGAGATCGCGGATCAGTTATCTTGTGAGGTACTCTCCCTAGCGTTCATCACTCGACGCTGGATGATCATCCACTTGTCGTTCGCTTGGGTCTCCCTACTTTCTCTCTCGTTGTGAGCTCCGTCCGGGCGTGCACCAGCCCTTGAGCCAATACCAGGCCTCCTCCATCGCAGTGAAGTGCCATGATTTTCCTATTGCCACCACTCGAAGTTTCACAGGGTATAGCATCATATATGTAAGGTCTTTGACCTGGAGCGCTGTCTAACTACGTCAAAGGTGTGATGCTGGCGTTGTACCTGCAGTGTAAAATCCGGTAAGAAGCTAATCATCACATTTTCATAGGCGAGGTTCCCACGGAAGCAAGAGGCTTGTAGGATGGCCTCGCGGTGATTGAAGATCTGGGTTATAATCGTCCGAGGTGGAGCGCCAGGTTTAGGTGGTGGTATCGGTGCCCTATGTGCTCGTTCTACAGAAAAGATATTTGAAAGGCGCTTGGGTCGCAAGGTTTTGACTATGAGGTCCTCAAGAAAGAGGTCTATACTGGGTCCCCTTGGGGACCCCAACCACCCTGATATTGTTCCTATGAGCTTTACCTTCTTGGTCTTCAAGTTTTGCCACCATAACCACATGCTATTTCGTCAGATATTGGACTTGCTCTTCCAGCTTTTTGGATGTGGACTGTAGCTGGTTGATGTGAGTTTCTGCTGTGGTGACCTTTTCCGTCATCTTTTTAAAGTCTGCCCCTAAGCAGATTTACGTCTATTGTCACCGCATCTATTATGGGTTCCAGGGTATTCTTCAGATACCAGATGGCCACCATTATGGCACCCAAGGAGGGCTCTGCTGCCTCTGGATGTTTAGTGCCCGGTGCGGACACATTCACGGATTGTCTGGGCACAGCATATTTGTCCATCTTTTTAGACTGAGTGAGGGGCGTCCCTTTGGCCCAAACCGTAGCCCCGTAGGAAAGGCAGCCTTTCTGTGTGATCTATTGTTCCTCCATGAGTGCGTTGCACAACCTCAAGTTGCCCCCCTCAAGAGAGCGGTGTCCTGCTGGTTTGTATCCCCCTGGTTCTGGAGGCCTTCCCGGAATTCATGTCCGTAGGCCCAAGGCGGCTCGGTTCAAAACTGCTACCCTTCCATGTGCAGGCGTTCACATGCCACTCCCCAGGGCCCTCTCGCCCCAGCACAGTATGGATGTAGTCTTGGGGCTTTCTTTACACTCTGTTATGGGCCAGGGGTCGCTGGATTGATTAGTATCTAATGTAGAATACACTGCACGTAAGCATTTCATGGAGGTACCTTTCCCTCTGCACGGTTTGCCCCCACACCGCTATGTTCTTTAACAATGTCTATGGGCCTTCAGCCTTCCTACTCCGGTCTTTGGTCACCAGAGGTGCCCTTTTAGGTTGTTTTCTGGAGGGTGGTTGGGGGTGCTTCCACTGGGGGACTGCAGCCCTCGAGTCTCTGATAGTTATAGGCAGCAACTCCTGAGTAATGTCGTGGCTGCCGGGGGAGGACTCCCACGGTGCTGGGCCCTCGATATCGGCAGCGCAGCCCCCCTTGCTCTGGCCACCCATCGCTGTTGCAACTCACTGCTGTGGATTGGCCCCATCTACTGCCTGTCTGCTCCTCGGATCATTGAGCCCCTCCCATGTCGACTTGTCGCGGGACACTGATTTCAACACGAGGCCAGCTTCGTGTCTACAGGCCACTCTCGTACCTCTGTACCCTGGTCGTCAGGGCTGGGTGCAGGTACAGGTCATTCAGAGCCGGAATCAGGGCGTTCACCTCCATCGTTTATGGTTCCCAGTGAGGGAGGCCCCCTCATCTCAGCGTGCCTCTAGGCCTCCACCTCGGCGCCGGCGCCCAACACCCATGTTTCTTGCTTCGCTTCAGTTGCGGCCTAGGACAGCAGCTATCGCTCTTCCTCGACTGCTCACCTCTCCCAGTCACTCCATTTTGCACTTTAGTGCAGTTCTAAGCAGAGATTAAGACGGATAGTGGGGGTTAATTGCGGAATTCCTTCTAAGTGCGGCCATCTTGGCTGGTGCCCAGCCACACCCCCAGCGCCAGTTTTTTAGTTCTGTGATTGGTCCACCTTCGAAAGACAAAACCAATTATCCTGGATGGTATATGACTGCCTTAATTCAGGATGTTTTTCTGGGAACCAGTGCTGGAATGACTGACAATGAACCCTGTAGGAAAGAGCATGAAAGCTAGCTTCTGTCATGCTGAGACCTCAACATACTTCTCTATGTCACGACACAGAACTGCCTAGTCACTCTGGATGACTGCAAAGTACTGAATGGCTCTAGTTTAACCCCTAGAGATTGACTCTCTTCCAATGCCTCTAGAACCATGCAGCTTTTTTCCAACATGCTGTGAGGATCACTTCTGGGTCTACGAGTGGAATAACTTATAGAGTTTGCTCTCTTCAGTGACAGGCAAATTCAGGAGGAGGGGCTTTCGCTTACATTCCTGTGCATGGATGGTCAGATAAGATGCTATCATATCGAACAGCAGGTTCAAGGATGTCTGCTTTATAAAACAGAAGAACATTGTGACATGAATTCTCGGGAGGCTGTGCAAATTCGTACTTCAAAGAGGTGTCAACAGGTAGTTAAATGTACAGGCACTCTTATCACTTGCAAATGAAATCTTTGGCATCTAAGGACAACTCAGAAGGAAAGGAGCCCTCGAGGTGCTGGGGAGGGGCTGCCGTGAGTGGTCACAGACAGGGAGTTAGTAGACTTGGGGGCGTGCAGGGCTTTTAAGGTACAATAAGTGACACATTTTCTATAGGTGTAAGAACAGCCAAGGTTAATCAAACCTTTCCAGGTTATGTAAGTTTTCAAAAAACAATAAGTTAACTGTTTGCCCTCCTGTAAAATAATATTCTTGCATTCATTCCAGTACTCCTTGATTAAAGAACCTGCCTCTTTTTAGGGCTGGCCTGCAGATAGGTTTATACACACATACACAGGTATGTGTGTCTATACACAAACACCCCCCCCCACACACACACACATAGGTGTGCATAAGAAAAAATGTCTGTTACTGCCTCATAAATATTACAATTATATTACACATAGAAACAAATCTCCTAATAGTCCTGAGGCCTTTTCGAATTGATTTTAACTTACAGCACAAAAATAACCGCTTTTATCCAAGTTTTTGGTTCAATACATTTTTTTTAAACAAATGCACCTCAAAAATGCCATACTAGCAAACATGCATGCAATTAAGACTAGACTGTAATCAGTGCTTCATTTGAGCTGGTGGCTGCAGATGGGTTCCAGAGGAATTCCTTTTGGAAGTAGGTACTGATTTATAATAATCAGACTTTCACTCAGAAGAAGATCGAATAAAAATACAGAAAAACAGAAAAAAGGAGAAAGCAGGGATGTAAGGACCTGCGAGTGTGAGATAAATTGGCATGATGTTATGGTGGGGGATGAAAGAGGCATATAGTGGAATCAGGAGTAGACAGGCTTCGTATGCGCAACTCTGACATTCCGCAATGGCACCTGCAGACTTCTGAGAAAAACTTGGGCATCCTCACTGATCCCTTTACAAATTAAGCACTGGCTGTACTCAGAGAAAGGAGGCATGCAGATGATGGAGAACGAGGATAGGGTAATTCAAAAGAAAACCGTGAGGGTCAACAGTAGGACGTTTAAAGACAGGGTCAATTTTTCATGCAGGAATTTAGGACCATGGAGAAGGTTTTTGAAATGGCATGCAATGCACCTAGAACTGAGTATAGAAAGGGAAAAAGGAGAAAAGGAAAAAAACAACAGAAGAAGGAAAAAAAAAAAGATAACAGGGGAGACATAAAGAAAACAAGGCAATTCATGTTAAGACAAGCGCCTCATTGCACCAGGGCACGAAGGAAACACAAGGAGATGATGGACGGAGTGCTGAAACTTTTCAAACACTCACCCCCAGTCACAGATCTGGGTTGAATCCATCATCATTCTTTAGCTCACTTTGCCACCCCAGTTCAGACACAGCTATATGCAAATCAGTCTTGACCCTGTGCCTCATGGGAACAGTCCAGCCTGAACTGCCAAGCCATGTCTTCCCTGGACCGGAAACAAGCATCCTGGGACCGGTTTCGGGCTAACAGCCCTCATCAGCCAGGCTAGCTTGAATCCAGTGGCAAAGTGAGCAAGGGACCCACGTCTGGGCATACCCTGCCTACTTAGGGCGCTCAAAGCAAACACAAGGAGATGATGGACGGAGTGCTGAAACTTTTCAAACACTCACCCCCAGTCACAGATCTGGGTTGAATCCATCATCATTCTTTAGCTCACTTTGCCACCCCAGTGCAGACACAGCTATATGCAAATCAGTCTTGACCCTGTGCCTCATGGGAACAGTCCAGCCTGAACTGCCAAGCCATGTCTGCCCTGGACCGGAAACAAGCATCCTGGGACCGGTTTCGGGCTAACAGCCCTCATCAGCCAGGATAGCTTGAATCCAGTGGCAAAGTGAGCAAGGGACCCACGTCAGGGCACGAAGGATCACAGGAAGAGCAGCACAAAAGGGCGTGTCTAGCCAAGTGAGAGGGCACTCACACGTGGGCACACACACATACGACGCTCATCAGTAGAAGCAACATAATAGAGAGGGTGCTGTCGACGTCATAACGGGAACCACAACCCACAACGCCTAGCGCTCAAACATGTCAGACCCAGCAGCAGCACAAGCCGCCCCTCTAAATGCGCCACCGATACAACAAGCAGTTCAACAGGCGTCCCAACACTCCCAGATCAGCGCACTGCCCCCGTTCAGTGAACTAATTGACCCAGCCACTGCGTCCCCCAGATGGACTGTCTGGATTGGCAGACTAAACAACTACTTTACTGCCACAAGGGATACGGACGGCGCAGTCAAGAGATCCCTACTGCTACACTTTGCAGGAGAAGAGATCTACAAGCTGTTTGCTCACCTACCAGACACCGGGGCGCCCACCGACTACGATGCTGCGGTCAGAGCGTTGAACGCACATTTTGATCCTCAACTAAACCCCGACTACGAGCGTTTCAAGCTCCAACAAGAGCGTCAGAGAGAAGGGGAGTCGATGGATGCGTTCCACGCGCGCCTAAGGGAGCTGGCTAGCACATGCACCGATGATGACCAAAACAAGAAGGTGAGAGCTCAACTCATCCAGGGATGCCGTAACAAAAACTTACGGACCCTCATCCTAAGGCAGCCAGGGATCACTCTTGAAAACATCTTTATCCTGGCCTGATCCCATGACCTATCGGAAGCCAGAGCAACCGCGATGGACGTCGCAATCACCCAACAGGGGGAGAAGACGGTGGCAGTCAAGACCGAAAGGGCGAATGCGGTGCGCATGCAGAACAGGGGGGCCCGTGGGAGGTGGCCGACCAGAAGCTCGCGTAAGTCGCAGTGTGGATACTGTGGGAAAGAGGAACACCCCCAAGAAGAGTGCCCAGCACAAGGCAGGACGTGCACGAAATGCGGCACCCCCAATCACTTTGCGAGCGTATGTAGAGGAGGACCTCGGAGCCGAGGGGCTCGCGGAAGAAGGCCACCGTCCAAGGCAGTGAGGCACCTGTCGCTAGAGGAGTACGACAATTCAAAGACGCCCAAAGCACTGGCGCAGCGCAGACAGTACTAAGAAGACTCATCCACTGAAGACGACGGGGAATGCTACCTCATCTCATTTGCCAGTGATCTCATACGAAGGAGGCGCCCACAGCCCACGTGTGCCATCGAGATTGCAGGATCACCAGTTACGGCGCTAATCGACACGGGAGCATCCGTGAACGTGATGGGGTGCCAGCAATACAAACGGCTGAATCCAAGACCCATACTGACTCCGTCGCATGTGAAAATCCTGATGTATGGCAGCCAGACGCCGTTACCCCTCAAGGGCAAGATGACGGTACAGGTCAAATCAGAAGATCACGAAATCACCACAGTATTCCACGTGGTAGATCGAGAGGCAGACATATTAGTGGGAAGTCACAGGGCTGAAGACCTTGGCCTGGTCACCTTTGCCAATGCGGTCAAAACACTGCAAACCGAGAATATACCTGAGATGTTCCCGCAGCTGTTCAAAGGTCTTGAGAGCATGAAGAGAACACCCGTGAAACTTCATATTGATAAAGTGGTGAAACCAGTTGCCTTGCGACACCGGCGCGTACCGTTTCACCTTCGACCGCTCGGGGAGCAAGAGTTGCAGAACCTTGAACAGCAAGGAGTCATAGAGAGAGTCACGGGGCCAACACCATGGGTGTCGCCCATGGTGATAGCTGAAAAGCCGAAGCAGCCAGGAAAAATCAGACTCTGCATTGACATGTGCATGCCCAACCAAGCGATAAAACGCGAGAGGCACTTGACACCGATAGTTGACGATATCCTGGCTGATCTCAATGGGTCCCGCTGGTTCTCCAAGCTGGACCTCAACGCCGGATACCATCAGTTGAGGCTAGCAGAGGAGAGCCGATACATTACAACGTTCTCAACTCACCTGGGGTTACGCCGCTACAAAAGGCTAAACTTTGGTATCTCCTCGGCAGCGGAGATTTTCCAGAACGCAGTCAGAAAGGTGCTGTCGGGGCTCCAGGGAGTGTTGAACGTCAGTGACGATATATTGATACACTCTGCAACAATTGAAGATCACCATCGTCACCTCCGCGCCACCCTACAACGCCTCGCCGATCACGGGGTAACCCTTCACCGGGAAAAGTGCCAGTTCTTCCAAAAATCCATCGAGTTCTTTGGCTACGTATTCAGCCAGGAAGGAGTGAAGGTAGATCCCAGGAAGTCGCAGGCCATTCAGCGGGCCCCCGCGCCCACTACAGCATCTGAAATCCGAAGCTTCCTAGGCATGGCCACATACTGTGGGCGATTCATACCCAACCTGGCTACCATATATGAACCTCTGCGGGCTCTAACAAAGAAAGATGCAGTCTGGAAGTGGGGAAAGAAAGAGGAAGAGGCTTTTCAAAAGGTGAAATCAGCGCTGTTGGGGAAAACCACCATGGCCTATTTTGATACCACCCGGCCGACAGAACTAGTCGTGGATGCTAGCCCCGTGGGGCTGGGAGCGCTCCTTGCCCAAGAGACTGAACCAGGAAAATGGGCCCCACTAGCATTTGCAAGTAAGGCCCTCACCCCAACTGAGGCACGCTACTCCCAAATCGAACGGGAAGCACTGACAATCAAGGGGGCCTGCAACCACTTCCATCTGTACGTCAGTGGCCATCCCTTCAGGGTCCTGACGGACCACCAGCTGCTGCTTCCATTGTTCAAGGGCACCGCGCCACACCCACCACCACGAATCGAGTGGTGGGCGATACAATTGCAGCATTACCAAATGGAGCTTATGTATAGACCTGGAACAAAGAATCCTGCCGACTTCTTGTCGTGACATCCCCCGGACCTAACAGAGGAAAATTCCGAACAACAGACGGAAGAGTACGTCAGCATGGTGTCCCAATGGGCTTGTCCATGAGCTCTATCCTTGGAGGAAATCAAGGCAGAGACCAGCACTGATGTAGTGCTCCAGAAGGTGATGGAAGCCCTGCAGAAGGGGTCGTGGGACGATTTCCTTCACGGCGTCAACGGATGGAACGAACCAGACCGGGCCCGGCTAGGGAAAGTCTGGCGAGTCCGAGATGAGCTGTGTGCCGCTGCAAGCGGCGTAGTGCTAAGGGGATCACGAATCGTCATCCCAGCGAGTCTCCAGGAGCGAGCGACCGTCCTAGCACACAAAGGTCATCAGGGGACAGTGAGGATGAAGTCGAGAATGAGAGAGAAGGTGTGGTTCCCTGGCCTGGAAGCAGCCGTGGATACAATAGTCAGGAACTGCCGAACCTGCCAGCTTACCAGCGCCTCGGAAATCCCGGCGCCCGTAATAACAGAGGATCCCGCACCGTCTCCATGGTCGTGGGTGAGCCTAGACTTTGGGAGTTTCCCAGATGGATGAGTAACCGCTGTCCTGGTCGACAGTTACACGAAGTACCCAATAGTTGAGGTCTTACCGTCCAAATCTTTCAACCACCTGCAGCCAGTGCTGGAAAAGACGTTTGCTCTTTTCGGACTACCACACGTTATCAAGACTGACAATGGGCCCCCGTTCCAAGGAGGAGAATTTAAAGACCTGCTAACTCGATTGGGAGTGAAACACCCTTGCATCACCCCACAATGGCCACAGGCCGACGGCGAAGCGGAACGCTTCATGCGAACTCTGAACAAGATTCTTCGAATAGCAGTGGCAGAGCAGTCAGACCCGGAGATAGCGCTTCAACGATTCCTGCGAGAGTACCGGAGCACCCCACACTGCACGACCCAGAGGTCGCCTTGGTCGTTGATGTTCGCTGGGCCCCGGCGTGATACTATCCCCGTAGCCGACAACTGGACACCTGAACCATATGGCCCAGTCCACACACAAACTCGGCGGACGTTGTCCAAAGAAAAGGCTAGCAGGCGGAGAAGAGCGAAGACCCACGTCATAGCGCCAGGGAGCACTGTCCTGGTACGAAATCGCCGCAGCGGAGGGAAGTTCCGCATAGCGTACGCGCTTGGGCTGTGGACTGTGCTGAAGCTAAATGGGACTGCCCTCACAGCACAGAAAGGAGAGGAGATCATTACCCGGAATGTATCCTGGTTCAAAAGAGTCCAAGCACCAGACATGGAAGTGCCACAGTCAGGACAACTGGAAGATAGCGAGACTGCGAGCGGAGAGATGTCCTCGTGCCTGGAAGAAGACCAAACAGGAATCCGCGTGACCCCGACTCAAAGTGTGGGTGATGATCTGAGTTTTGTCTCAAGAACCCAGGAGAACACCAGCCTGATGGGACGCCGAGAAGTCCATCAGCGCAAATACAGCCTGAGGCCAAATCCCAGACCGAGCCAAAGACTTGCAGACTTTTTGTGTTAAATTGTTTTATGAGTTTGTTTGAACACTGACTTGGGATAGGATGTAGCGGTCTAGTAGCTGCATCGGGAGGCGACCCTAAATCCCTGGCCCGGAAGGGCCTGCACACTTTGTAACACTCTCTGGCCAGGCGTGGCTAGAGAGCATAAATAAACGGGCGGAGGTCGCACGGAACTTCCGGCCCATACCACGAGTACGGTGTGAGGTGTCTATTCTTTGCTGCTCTCCTAGGCCGTGGTCGTGGCCACGTAACAAAAACTTTAGAAAGAAACAACATTATTTGCATGTAAGATAGTGATATATTAGGAATTTTGGAATGGTAGCCATTCCCATCATGCACTACTGACGCCCCCGCTTTGTTCAGCGCACCCGCACCGCACGCTGAAACGCCACATGCTGAAAATGGTGCGCTTTCCACGTCTGGATACTCCATAGTGTGCCTGCCTTCGTCACTGGTGAGTCGGGGGGCTCAGCAGGATTCTAACTGTCCTCGGCATTCGCCATACATCAACCAAAACACAGCTGTGCGGGATGGAGAGACCAGTGGGCAGCCTGCTGAACTACTGAGCAGTCTGTTCACTGATAGGCTACCTCTAGACCACAGGCATTTTATGACAGAATAACGTGTAAGAGAGAATTTGGTCTACAATCCTTCTTGTGTAAAGTTCTGCTGCTATGTAAAACCCAGCACTAGGCACCAACATCCTTTATGCATGTCGAATGCACATGCGTATACAGTGAGCATGTGACACAAGTATGATAGCAGGACTCCACATGTGTGTGAGCCTGAGTACTGAAGCCAGTGGGATCCGTTTGGATGCCCCATGTCCAGCATGGGAGAAGACGGAGGATGAAGAACTGTGAAGATAACCGTAAGCCAGTCCGGAGTTCTCAACTAACAACATTTAGCATGCTGCGATTTAGAGTTAAAACGTTTCAGCACATTCAATACACCAACATGGCTACAGGTCCCAGCACGCTTAGTGCTCTTCTTGGCTGATGGCCTGGTCAATCACGTAACATGAGGCCGTTTGACTTCTGGCAGGAGCCCATTATGGCACCTCATAAAAGAAAACAAATTGCGAAGTTATAAGTAAAATCTTGGATGTGTTAGTGTGTAGCTGTCGCAGTGCTTTAAATGGGCAGGTATCGGCACTTCTCAGGACCAAGCAAAGAGGTACTTCCGGTACTCAGTATCTGCACTTCTTTGACTAGAGAGGGAGAGTACCGGCACTTCTCAGGATCAAAGAGGTACTTCTGGTACTCAGTACCTGCACTTCTTTGACTTGAGAGGGAGTACAGGCACTTCACGGGATCAAAGAGGTACTCTAAGTAGCGAGTACCTGCACTTCTAGATTTCCATTTAAAGGACTGTAGGTGAGTACCATGACGCCCACGCCACAGACAAGATACGCACGCCTACTTGACTATCACGTGTCGTTTCCAGCCTGCGCGCTCTGGCAGTGAGTTCAAGGTCTGTCTGGGAAGTCTGCCGCCCCTCCCCCACCGCCTGCCAAAGGTCACACGCGGGAGCAGCTTCCTGTCTGGGCCGTTGCTGGAATACAATCAGAGAATCTGGTATTAGTACAAAACTCTGCTATCCAGACCCGCTGCAGCAGCACAAAAATAAACAATAAATAAATAAAAACAGCACTATGCTGGCAACAGCCTTAGTGTGAGTGAAGTTAAGGTCGCATCGCTTCGACACTGGACAGGGGAAACGGTTCTGTTTTCTGTTTACATACAGGCCAAGGGATCTGCTCTGGCTTTTCTCAATGTACATGCATAGACTTTTACATAGCGCTTACTACCAATACTGAACTATTCTCTGAGCACTCTCAACTATAGCAGACAACTTGATAAAGTGTTTTACTCTGGATCACAAACATGGCACAAGTGGAAAAGCTGAATTACAATTCATATATCCTAGGGCTAGAGGCAAAAGACTTAACTGTTCGGCCACATCTGTTCTGTAAAAAGGTAACCTTCACCAACAGTCTTTAAAAAAAATGTTATTTAGAGTTTTTCCACAGGCCATGTTTACATTAGTATGCTAATGAGTTTTTGCCCATTAGATTGAAGGAATAGATTTACGACTCCGAGAGCAGTTACTTTTTTTCACCTCAGTAGTCATAAAAATATCAACGGTGTCAACTGACAAAAATGATATTTTTCGCCAACCATAAAAACAGCAAAAGCAAACGCATAAATGACCAGGAAAACCGAAAAAAAGTAAGTCATAGTTTTTCACAAAGGACGCTTTTTCATTTTTGCAGCATAACTTCAGAAGCCTTGAACAGGCGCCAATGTTCCACAGCAGGCCCACATTCCTGCAGAGTGATGCAGCACCCCCCTACCTCCCGTTTTCAAACTGTTACGTTAATCCTCAAGTGCTTGTAAAAACTGGTGTAAAAATATTACTGACGCTAAATCGGTTTGTTTACAAAAGTGAGGCCACGTTAAGTCTGGCATGACTCCCTCAGCCTTCCATCCTTCTGTGGTGTATACAAATAGTTTGGCAATAACCCTACCTTTTAATTAAGCACGAACATTAATCAAATTTGTTGTATGGCAAATGGTCAAAATTAAACACATCATATTTTCACCAATTTTCATCACCTTATACACAGTCGTTAGTGCTGAAGTTACACGTGGGTCTCTGACACCAAGGCAACATTAGTTGTGTGTCTGTTAGGCAACTTTAAGTTCTCTTATGATGGAACAGAGGTGTGGAGGTTATAAAAAGCGATCTATATTGAAGAGTCCCTTGCTTCAATTACAGTCCTATTTTTCTTTCTATGTGAACTTAAACATTTGTGGCAAGGAAGACTTTATTTAAGTCCTTCCATTGTATCTACAATAAATAAAAAGTTAGCAAAACAATTGCAACATCATCACTTTTGTGAAACTCCCACGATTTTTACAAAAGCCTCCCACAATAGTTACAAACAAGCCTTGGTAAAGACAATAGGTCTTGCACAGGTAGCAGTGGCTTTCCTGTGGGTTGACGGACTGGCTCCACAGAATATTGCTCCTTAGAAGGCAGGAGAGATAGAAGGGCTGGGATAACTCGACTGTCCCTTGTGGTACCCACAGTATGGTCACAATCAAACTGCACATTTCCTTTTTTACGCTGCATTATTTGATTTTGTATTCCACAAAATGTGCTAACCCAGAATGCAATATACTGGGGTGATCTTTCTGATTGGTTTTCGACAATGAAATTAATTTGGGGTGAAGATATGCTTAAACACAAAAGACTGACCAAAACTGGCTCTAATCTTTGACAGCTCTGTGTGCAAATCTGACTGGAGATAAGCTTACCACTGCTCCTGGTATCCGGCTTGTGTTGGGCCCAGGACACACCAAGTAACTATCTGTGGTCTACCCACTGGGCCCTGCCAAAGGCTGGAAACCACAAATACTCACAGAGGGAGTTTGTCCAGTCATACATTTTTAACCTGGCACTATGAACTGACTGCCCCAGATGTCTCACCAGTGCACAGTATTGGAGCCAGCAGGTGGTATTCATCTTGAACTCTGCAGAAGCCACACCGCCCGATCACAGAGGGACATTCGATCAGAGAAAGAACTCCAGAGGTTTCTGTTTTTCCCATGGCTGGGAGCAAGTCTAGGATTCTAGAGGGAGCTCTGCTGCAGTGCTATACTCAACAATAAGAGTACGTTTTACTCCTTATACTGACGAGGAGCATAAGGAGTAATTTCCAGCTGAGGCCTCTGTGATGGTGGTCTCAAAAACTGTAAGCAACCCAGAAACCCCTAAGACCTTACATTCCAGGTGGCCATAACTGAACTGAAGGCATCTATCTGCTTTACAATTAGTTCTCGGCGAAATTTAAATTACGCTTATTACGCAAAAATCCCCAAATCATGTCATTATGCCACTTTGCGTAATTACACGCCACTCGTAAAAATTTACAAGGAAGGCACCATTTACAGTAAAAAGTTACTTTACATGCGCGCGAACAACAGAACGCGAGCAACTGTTGTTCGTGGTGCTTTGTTTAAATGTTATGTTGTTATGTTATGTTATGTTATAAGCATTTATATCGCGCGCGGATACTCAGGAGTGCCCCGGCGCGGTACCTTGCTAGTGAGTTGGGGGTCGGACTGAGGAGATTATACAAAAAGCAGTGTTTTCAGCCGTTTACTGAACAGCTTAGCATCTTGAATACAGCGGAGTTCAAGAGGAAGTGCATTCCAGGCCACAGCAGCCTTATAGGCCAAAGAGCTGCCGCCCATTCTCACACGGCGGAAGTGTGGAATCACTGCCAGAGACTGTGCCATAGAACGCAGGTGTCTGGAGGGCACGTAGAACTTAAATCGCTTCCTAAGATAACCAGGGCCAGAATGGTACAGAGCTGCGTGCGCCATGGTAAGGGCTTTGAATCTCACCCTTTCAGCCACCGACAGCCAGTGGAGATCGTGCAAATATTGTTTTATGCTTGATCTTAGAGGGATATTCAGTAAAGCCCTGGCTGCAGCATTCTGAATAGACTGGAGTTTTTTCAGCTGGTACCCAGGTACGCCAATGAAAAGTGCGTTCGCGTAATCAATACGCGACAATATTAGGGCGCGGGTAACCATTTCTTTGGCAGGCCGTGGTAGAAGCGGAAGAAACTTCCTAAGTGATCTTAGGGTACCAAAACATTGTCCTGCTAACTTTTTAAACTGAGTGGTGAACTTAAGATCCTCATTGAACCAAATCCCCAGATTTTTTACAGGCTGGCCATCAGAATTGGGTAAAGAATGTTCGGCCGGCCAGAGGTATTCTTTAAACTGAGGAGGAAAGGTGCCGTACAGCAGGATTTCGGACTTATCCTCGTTGCACTTAAGCTCCGCAGCATGTAGCCAATTAAAAACGGCAGACAGGCAGGCTCTAGCTTGAGCAGGAGAAGAGTCATCTTTACTCCAAGTGAAGAGGAGCTGGGTATCATCTGCGTAAGCGATGATCTTGGCGCCCAGCTCCTCTGCCAGATAAATGAGAGGAGCCATATATATATTAAAGAGGAGAGGACTCAGGGTAGATCTAACCCAGCTCAAGGCAGAACCTGTCACCCCAATGTCAGACAGGCGGGCCAGAAGCAGCGAGTGAGGGACGGTATCAAAGGCCGCAGAGAGGTCTAATAAAATCAGAGCCGCTCTGCCGCCGGCGTCCAAACACTCTCTGATGGCCTCAGTAATTTCAACCAAGGCTTTCTCAGTGCTATAACTGGCTCTGAACCCTGATTGTGCTGGATGAAGCAAGCCACCGTCCTCCACATAGGAGGTAAGTTGTTTATTTACCGCCTTCTCGCAGACTTTCGCCACGGCTGGAAGTAGCGAGACCGGCCTGTAGCTTGCTGGGATCAGAGGATCAAGAGAAGGCTTTTTTAGCAAAGGCAAGAGTTTGGCTTGCTTCCACGTTAGAGGAATCAGAGAATTAACCTCTGGGTTGACTGTCTCTGCTACTGAGGCTAACAGCCTGGCCACACAGGGATCTGACGGGGAGCCAGATTTAAGTGATTTTAGAATTGCCAAAGAATCATACAAAGTAATAGGTGAAAATGCAGACATAACAGAAGATCCATGAGACCCCCATGATAAGGCTAAGGGGGCAGAGCACTCGACTGATGTGGTCGTAGATGTCTTTAAATTTTCCTGGATTGCCTGAATTTTATCAATAAAAAAACTCGATAATTTCTCACACCAGGCGGCCGAGTTGGGGAGAATGGTACTTTCAGCAATTGGTGCCAAGAAACTCTGCACTATGGAGAAGATTTCTTTAGCATTATTTTTAGAATGAGCAATTCTCTCTGCATAGTGCAGGCTCTTGGCTTGCAATATAGCTGCATAATACAGTTTTTGTGCTTTCCTCAACATCCCTTTTGCCAGGGGGCAATAAGTTTGACGCCAACTCCGCTCTAGTTTTTTGCATGAGCGCTTCTGTATTATGAGCTCCTCCGAGAACCAAGGTTTCGAGGGGGAGTCTCTGGCTCGCCTGGGGGGGAGGGAAGGGGAAATAGACTCGACCGCCTGAGCAATCCAGCTATTGAAGTTTTCCAAAGCTCTCTCCAGATCTTGGACTAAGTCTGGTTTAGTCCCTGCCAAAGATAATCTGAAGGTGTCTGGGTCGATTTTGGGCGACCGTCTGCACTGACTGGGCTTTTGAGGGGGGAGAGGATCCTTAAGAGACCAGGAGAAAGGAATAACAGCATGATCAGTCCAGGTTACTTGAAAAGGAGGCTTAGCAAAAATCTGAAAATTAGAACAAACAGTGTCCAGGATGTGACCTCCACAATGAGTGGGGGAGGTAACCCATTGGGAGAGCTCGGCCAGGTGAAGAGAGTCAACGAACTCCCGCGTTTCCCTTTCCTCAAAACAGTCTAAGTGAATGTTCAAATCTCCAAGAAGTAAGAAATGAGAGAAATGAAGTGAGCGAGGGATGATGATATCATCCAATGCTTTAAGAAAGGCGCCTGCGGGACCCGGAGGTCTGTAGACCAAAATACCACCCAGTGTAAATTGAGAGGAGATGGTCATGGAAAAATCCAAGGCCTCCCCATCTCCAATGCTCACAATATCTCCCCGTTGGAGGGACCACTTGTCCCTGTACACCACCGCAACACCACCTCCTCTGCCCGTTTTGCGGTCGACCCGGGACACTTTGAAACCCCTGGGTCTGGCCAGTTCTATAACAGGGTTGGAGAACTCGTGGAGCCACGACTCCGTAATAAATAGCAGATCCAGAGACACGTCCTCGACGAGGTCCCAAACATCCTGAGAATGGCAGGCCAAGGAGCGAGCATTAATTAGGGCTGCCTGACTAAAGGGGCCCGCCTGACTGTCCCCACCTGAGATTTCTAGGGCGGGTGTAACTGTAATAGCGGGGCGCAACGAAAATTTACAAAACTCTCAGATAGTAACTAAATTATCCAGTACCTCCCAAGGGGGGCACCGGCAATGAGGAGGGCGGAGCAGGCACAGCTCAGCCCTACTATACCTTAAAACTGCGGCAGAAGGCTGAGGGACGGAACACACATAGTGGCTGGCGCTGGCCGCTTCTGGGACGCTGACGGGCGCAGACGGGCTTGCCTTAGGCGTGCCTTCGGCGCACGCTGCATCCTCACATTGAAAATTTCACACATCCGTACTTACAAGAAGATCGAGGACATGTGGGAGGCATTCCTGGGATGTGCATTTGGCAAGCTTGTACTTAGTAATGGGATCCCCATTTTTGAGGTATCCCATATCCACTTTACCAGCCCTAGAGGACTCAAGGTAGTTTGTTCTTTTGTTTTAAGGTGTGGGATAGTGTCCTGAGAGCTGGGATTGATGACCCTGTTTCCAGAACTCTGTCAATTATCTCTCTAGCTCCTATGGTTCTAGGTGTAGCAGGGGTTAAAGATGTGACCGGAGCTTCAGCCTTATTCCCAGTCACCCAGTTGCTATTGGAAACAGGTACATCCAGTGCATGGTCCATATCTAGTGGGTGCCCTGGCCACCTTGAAATGTAGACAATGAAAGCAGCTCATGAAATACAAGTCTATTTCCGGCACCAGTAGTCCCCTGGTTTTTGACTCAGAGGCCCTGACTTCCAAACATGTTGCTTTGGTACCAGCGCAAAATGTTTTTTTGTTATTTACATTCCACAAGTTATGCGCTGGAAAGTTTCCTAAAAGTAGTGAAAGGCAGCTCAAAACAGTGCTTTGCATTACTTAGCCCCGAGGAAGCGTTACATGGGTGGTACACGGGCGTTCCCATGCAACCACCCATGCCTTTTGATGCAAAACCCTATCTACTAACAATAGTAGACAGGGTTTGCAGCAAAAAATAATGCTGCTTTGAAGCAGGTATTAACAAGCATTTGCAATGCAATAGGTCTCGCATTTGCGAGAGTTTAAGCTATTTGCATTGTAAATGACAATGCCTTTTATTTATCCGTTTTGATAATTAACACATTAATAAAAGGCATTGTCATTTACAATGCCAATAGCTGAAACTCTTGTAAATGAGAGACCTATTTCATTTCAAAAGCGGCCGCCATTGTCCAGGGCTGCTCGGAAAGTGAAAGCGTGCATGGTGCGCTGAATGTATCAGGAAAGCATGTCCTGCCTGCAGTAGGAGAAACTCATTAAAGAAAATAGTGCGTACAGACTAAATAAGACATACCGTGTAACAACAGAAGTAAAAGGGCCAGTCCCAATGGGAGGTTACAACTGAAGACAAGGTGGTACTAAGGAGGGACTAACAAGCCTATTAATGAATCAGAAGTCAGCATTTACGAAAGACAATGACACAAGACAATGACAAATATGGGAGGAGAGTGGGCAGGGCTTCAAGTACATACTCGAATACAGCATGCCTCGCAGAGTAGCGCATGCACTGCCCAGGCTCGACCTAAAAGGGAAGGCAACCATGCCATGAGCAGCAGGGCCATTTTAGAGCTCATGGAACATAACATGTTCACTGACTGGATGGCGTGATTGCAGCCCATAGTACAAGGCGTACTGGACCACTGAGCATAATGTGCTTTAAGAGGTACACTTGAGAATGTCACTGAATGTACTTGCTACCTCATATTATGTTTCATACAATTAGAATTAAGGCTATCTTAGAGCTTGCGCACATGAGACCATGAACGTGTTTTATTTTCAAAAGAAATTTGCACAAACAGTTGTGATAAAACAACTGCTGGGATATTTTGAGGTAGAATATTTCAGAATCATGCTTTCTGAAAACTGGTACAGCATCAAAAGGAGGTAAGTAGGAATGCCGGTCATCAGAATTAAAACATGCTCCAACTTTTATGAAACAATAATGCACTACTGCTGCCTGATTCACTGCACTTAATGGGATTATCCCATTGAGGATGCCACAAAAGATCTTAAAACCCATGCTGACATCATCAAACAAAGACACATTCTGGAATGTTGCTGACTGTTCAAGATGCAGGACTGGATATATCGACTGGTCCGAGTTAAATGCCGGAATCCTACACCTTGAGTGAGACCTACTGAAGTCCTCATCTTTGGTTTCTGTGCCGTTAGTTCATGTTTCCAATACCTCAAATACGTTAGCTCACTGTGAAGCCTAAATCACACCTGGAAATCACAGAAAAATCCCAAACTACAATGCTGTAATGGACCTTCGGTTTAATGAGTGATCGCTGGAAGCCAACGGCGCTCTATGCTAGGCTGGGTGAGCTTGTGACCGCTCCTGATGGTTGTGTTTGCAGAGTCTCCGTGCGAGCACAGAGCTAACCAAAATGGCACGAACACTGTTGAGCACCGCAAAGCAAAGCCAGACTCCTGCTAGACACATCAAAGCCCTATGAATCTACTACGACTTCACTTGTGAGTCTCCCAACAGCATTTCTAGCTTCGTTTTTGCAACCTCTGCTTATGCATGGCACCCCTGGGCTAAACATGCAGGAGGATCGGATACTCTGCGCGGAGACGAATCACTGTGTGACAGTCTCACAGTGACTTACTGCAGCGCTTTGCCTGATATTTGGCAGAGATCTGGCGTAAAATTCGCACAGCAGATCCAAACTCGTCTAAGGTGAATATCTGGGATCTTACATAGCTTACCTACCATTGCTTCACCGCATGGCAGCCATTTTAGCTCTGCCCCTTATAGCTCTAACTCTTTTGATGGACAATACAGCCCTATCATATGAGGCAAGAAACCAGAGCTGCCTCTAAAAAGTATATGCTTAATACCTCCTGAGTTGCCGAGAAACACATACCTCCATTTCAATACAGGGCTGAATAGTCATCACAACTTACTTTCATTAAGGTGTCAAATCTAGTGTGCCTGATTACTACTATTTTTGTCACTACTACCCTCTCTTAGACTCGATACTGCCTCTTCACATACTTGCGCCTAGTGCTAAACAACCTACATGATGGTAGACTCCAAAGAAAAAGACTTGCGAAACTGCTTTGCATAATGCAACTATGAAACCTGGACTCTGCATATTATTTCAAGTTGCCATCAATTCATACAAAGTAATCGTGAGTGTCTTCAGGAGGGGAAAATTTCCAAGTCAGCATGTGGAAATTAAGTGGATATTGAAGCAATCGATACTTCGGAAATCTACATACTGTGTGCATTCATTACAAAGACTGCATGAAATCCTGGTTCCCATTACATGATCTGAGTAAAACATCTGACCTTGTTTCTATTACATGATCAAAGTAAAACATCTGACATCAGAACTATAAGGAATGCTGCCTGACCTAGAGAAGGAGACGGAGACATGACAGTCACCTAGGAAGTCTGCAGTGCCAGTGCAATCGATCCCAAATAAAACAAGCTGAACAACGGAGGCGACATCGCGGGGCGCACTCCTGCCTCCGGTGCAGATGGCGGCAAAACCGGAAGTCAGGCAGCCTTCGTTGGGACGTGGGCGGGGCCTGCCAAAGAAACAGGAAGGATTCGCCGGAGAGGACGTCCGGAACCCTGCAGGCTCCATGCTGAAGTCCCGGCCCCATCAGAGGGACAGGGCGAAGAGCGAGGCAGACTGCATGGCACCAGAGGCAAGACGGGGCTCCCGAGTGGTGAGGAGGGCCCCGCGGCGTGCCGAGGAGACAGCCAGGGAACCTGCAGACCGAGGAGAGACGCCGGAGTCCTGAACCAGCTGGTGAGTGAGGGCTTGGCTGGGTGCATTGCCGGCTGAAGGACACGCCATGAGCGTGCACATCGGCTGTCTGAAAGAGACGCCGTGAGCGTGCACATGGCCTGTCCGGGTGCCGTGAGATGTGCACGCGTATGGTGCAGGAGTTGTGAGAACGCCGCGAGCCGTACGCATGCACATCTCCTGTCTTGCCATACGCGTGCACATCTCCTGTCCCGCTTCCGACCCAAGTCGGCAACAATAGATCTCGCATAGCGAGCAGCGCTTTGCGCTGCGTCGCTAGGCGAGACCTAAAAATATTTTTCCTAACGCTTCCCATTTTGCATGCGTGATGCACTGTACAGCACATGTCCGAGGTGAGAAATGTTTTAAACTTAGTCTATGTATGGTATTTTTCTTCTGAAACATATTCTTCCAGTGCAAAACCTAAGCCAGACTCACGCACACACCCTTGCACCAAGGTGGGTGTGCAGAGCTTGGCAACCTAATTGTATGCCGGTGCTAGGAAGAGGGCAGGAGAGTGCCATATTCTCTCTCCTCTCACACAACGCAGCACAACATTTTTGGGTGCTGCACTGCGATGTGTGTACATTTTGTAAACCTGAGCCCCAGTGTTCTATGGCACTGTACAGCTATTATGTTTATGTGGGTGCTGTTCTCTTTCGAGTGGGTGGTTTTTAGGTGTAACATATATTGTTGAGCATTATAACATTTATAGCATACTCTAATCTGGCTGGGCTCAACCCCACTGAGGGTTCACAAAGGCACCCAAGTCTGCTCTTTACCTAGAATAAAAGGCAAATGTATTAAGGTGTCCAGGATACACTGTAACATTCAGCCGTGCAAAACTTTCCTGTGATTTTAATTTCTTGCTACAATTTCCTTGCAGAGAGAAATCCGGTAAATTCACATAAAAGGAAGCAGAATTGATAGGGGCCAGTGAGACGCGTCGTAGCCGTAGCTTTGACCATTGGCTGCAAAAAAGGCTAGCACTGACTGGGGTTGCGTATTAAAGGCAGCTCACAAGTGAGCCTCTCTATAAGTAAACCAACTAGCCAGAGTTACTTATTCCATCATTGCAGGCTCTGTCCTATCCCATGTGGCCAAGGCAACAATCTTTTTTAGGGGATAAACTGAAAAAGAGGCGACTCTAGCATCAGGACTCAGAGAGTAACAGGAGATTATGGGGACAGTACAAGGGCGTGTGCACAAAGGGGTGCTCCAGAGTATTAAGTGCATCTCTATTTTTCCTTTTTTGTGACTGATTCTTAGCCTCAATTAATTATAATCCCACTATATCCCCCATTCTTATTCTAGATCAATAAATACCGCTCAGTCCTACACAAAACTTGACCTAGGCTACTTAAAAGGCTATAGGCTTGCAGGGCTGTCAACCCTCACTGCCTGGATTTACTGATGCTTTGAATTTTCTGGTTAGTTTATACACCTTCTCGCGTTCCCATACCTTGAACATCTCATTCCTCCACATACATTTTAATGATGCTGGGAACTTAAACTGGGCTGTGGCTTTTTCAACTTCCCCCCAAGTTCCCACTGCCATTGCACTGTGAGACGACCTACATCAGATCTGACCAGGTATGTAATAGAACCGAAACCCACATATTTTTGCTTCATGGCAGCTGAGAGGATAGATTCCTTTAGGAGCGTAAGTATGGAAGTTAACCAGAATCTTTCAGGGGGATGTACGCTTTAAACTTCACCTAAAGGGATTGCGGTGTACCCTTTGAATGTCCAGTTCTAAGTTGACACCCTCCCTTTCTTCAAAGAAACCTTCTCTTAACAGGTTCACCACAAATGCCTTGATGACTGCACCTTCCGCCTCCTCAGGGTTATTCAGCAGTCTTAGATTGTTCCTCCAGAGTTAATTTCAAGCCTCTACATGTCCTCTCTCTTAACTGTTTGTTTTGCCGGTGTAAAGTTTCAATTTCCTTCGAATATTTGGATAGGTTGCTATTAATTTGGGTTACCCCATGTATTTCTTTTTGGTTTTGTTAGGATGTCTCACATTTAGTCATTATCTCTGCCTTCAAAGACAAAAGTAATACAGCAGATGACGGGCCCTCGGTCTGCTGGACCTGGGCTTCCCTACTTACTTCTAAGGTACATCTCAGAGAGGCTCATCTCCAGTAGCCAAGGCTGGAGGCCCTACCGCCTGTACTAAACCCCTTCCTGAGTTCTGGGGTCCTTCCCTCCTCTGAACCAGTCTCGTGAGAGTCAGCGAGAACCTGAAACCTATTTGACAGTGGGATATTTGTACCGGCGCCAGGCAGAATTGACCCCCCTATCTCTTGCTAAGGCACCTACTGCGTCCTTCTCTAAGAGCGAGGGTTCGTAATTGTTCTCCATCTCCACTCTCCTAGTCCCAATCTCAAAAACTTGTTTGGACAGCTCACAGCTTGCTCCTCAGACACTCTGCCCTTGGTCGCTTTGTCCAAAACTTTAAAGTAGGAATTTAAAGAGGGGGAAATCCTGACCTGAGAACGCTTTATAGGTGACAAGAGGTCTCCTCTCGTAATAGCTATTTTCTGTGAGACACTCAAGCCTCTCAGAGTTTTTGGTCATCAGGGCTTTCTCCAGAAATGATCTGAGGGAGTATCTGTACTTTTTGGGCTCCTTGATAACTTCACTTAGAGTTTTCCTCGCAGTAAACATGGGGTCCTGAGGCTGAGCCTGAATCGGTATCATCCGGAGAGTGTCTTCCCTCCCTTGCGCAACCCAAGATAGATGTGCTGCCAAATGCGCCCCCTCCCTAAAATGTCCAATACCTCATGTTTCTCCTTGTTTTTCAGGATGCCAGGCAGTGGGGTGGTATCCGCAATCCACTTTCCTCCGATTTCTTTTAGGGTGTGCTGCCCCTGGGGGTCAACGCAATCACTACTGCTTCTTAGGCCAGCTCCCGCGGCCTGAAAGCTTATCCTTGCATCCACAGCCCGCCTCCTCGAAAGCCAGGGCGGGGCGCGGCAAAAGTAGTACGTCCCATGCTCCACCATGCATGCCCCCAGATACCAGACCCAGGCACATCCAGCGCCCAGTGGAAAAACGCCAGTACAAGGTGAGGAGGCGCTAGTCAATACGAAAGGTGTGAAGCTGGGAGGGGAAGTCATTAATCTAATTCAACATAGTACTCTGCATGCTCGGGCTAAACGGACTAGATGGGTGGAGACCCTTAGAGCTCTCCTATGACCCTGCGGCGGGCGCTAACCTGCCGCAATGTTCCTCTCTCTCCGAATCTGCACGAAAGACCTCTCTACCATTGAATTTGTAGCATCCTCATAAAAAAAAAAAATAGAGATGCACTTAATAGTCATGAGGTAGGGGGGTTAGGTACTATCTTCTTCTCAATTTTCTTCTTTTTTCTTCTTATTTTCTGAACAAGGGCTGGCGAGAGTGGGACCCTGGGGTCTAGGCCCTAAAGATGTAATGTCAACACCAGAGATAGAAGGAAGGGTTCCTCCTGGAATGGTCACAAGGGTGGTGAGCATGTGCGAGATAATATTTTAAAATGATCCTCAGTACACTAAAATAAATTCCCTGGGACGTTTTTTGCATGTTAATAAGTGATTTTAGGACAATGAAGATACTGTACAAATGCATGGGGTAGATATTATCACTTGGAATGTGAATGGCTTAAGGGCCAGGAAGAAGCTACAGTTATTACAAGAAATCTTAAAGGAAGCAAAGGCCCAAGTTATAATATTACAAGAAACGCACTTGAGGAAATCAGAGTGTTTGCGCACCTTCTGTTGATGTTCTTGGGTTGAGGATATAGTGTGTTTGGAACAATCTTGCAACACTAAAGGGGTGGCTATATTAATGAACACGAACTGGGGAATTAAAATACTAATCCATAAGGCTGACTGTATTTGCAGGTGGGTACTGGCCACGCTAGAAAAAGGAGGGTTTGTGTGGACATGCGCACGGGTTCTACAGGCCTAACTGTGATGATCCTAGCCAGTTGAAGATTTTAGAACAACATCTGGTACTGTCTGCCTCCCCATATGCGGTGGGCCTTGGATAACGAATTGGATGGGACATCCAAGGCCAGATATACCAGTATGGCGAAAATGAGAACAAGTATTAGAGATGTGAGCCGTGATTTGGGGTTGGTAGACATTTGTCGAGAACAGGCAGGAAAACAGAGAGTTTACACCTTTTATAGCAAGAAGTATAGGCACTATTCCCGCATAGACTACTTCTTGATAGATCGTTGGCCCATTTTACTGAGTCAGTATCCCACTTACCGGCTACCATTTCAGACCATTCTGCAATCCGTTTGATCATAAGGCTTCCAGTGTCAAAACCCAGAGGCGTTGCTGCTGGATCACAAAATAATAGAGGGTTTAATCCACGAGTCCCGTGTCTTCTTCCAGAGTAATAGTGGCAGTGCCAATGGCTAGATGGTCTGGGATGCCTACAAGGCATACCTGAGGGCTAAATAATTAAAGCTGCTTACGTTAGTCGCTTAGCGTTTAGGAACAGGAACAGGATGGAGGGTTTCTGGATACGATTGCTGAAAAGAGAAAGGAGATCCAAGCCTCAGCGCAAGGTATGGCCAGACATGATTTGAGGGATGATCTTGAGAGTTTACAGGATGAATATAGGGCTTCCCTTGAACAAAAGACGCTGGATAGGTGGAATGCCAGTAAACTGAAACAGTTTGAGTATGGTGAGAAGAGCGGGCACTTCTGGCATGCAGGACTAAGACAGAGATGGCCAGGAATAGAATAGACCCTTTAGTGGAAGCAGGAACCCGGAAGGTACTGAAGGCAGCGGAGGACCCTAGAGCTGACTTGCTAAGAGCTATGAGGGCAGTGTACCAAGAAGAAATAGTCCCAGACCAACAGCAAATCAACAACTGAATGTCAGATAAGGCTCTACCTAAGTTATCTCAGGAACATAGAAATTATTTGCAGGCTGAGATAGGCGAGGATGAGATTAGGAATCATATTGTTAGAATGAAGAACGGGAAGGCAGCCTCCCCGGATGGTATCCCCATAGAATTGTATAAACAATTAATATAATGTATAATCTCAGTATGGAAATCTCTATTTGATATGATCTATTTAGAGAACAAGGAGGTCCCACCTTCTTGGTTGAGGCACAGTGGTCTTGATATTAAAACTGGGTAAAGACCCTAGTAAGACGGAGTCATATAGATCGATTTCGCTTTTAAACTGCGACTATAAAATCTTTGCAGGCATTGTTTCGCAGTGATAATCAAAGATCATAAGTACAGTGGTCCGCACGGACCAGAAAGGCTTAATCCCCGGCAGACACCTGTATGAGCTAACTCGCTTGCTCATAGGCGCCATTGATATAGCAGAAACCTTTAATTCCTCTTTGACGATAGCTACAGTGGATGCAGTGAAAGCTTTCGACCGAGTTATCTGGGCTTATCTTTGGGAGGTTCTAGATGCATTTGGGGCACCCTCTAACTTAGTGAAGGCTATACAAATGTTATATAAGACACTCACAGCTAGGATTCTGGTAAATGAGGAGCTCACCTAACCTTTCCCGCTGTTGCGGGGTACTAGACAAGGGTGTCCGCTCTCACTACTGCTTTTCAATCTGTATATCGAGCCCTTGGTGCAGACAATCAGACGGGATCAATCCATGCTTCCCTTTAAACATCAAGACTTTAACATAAGAATGGCATGTATGCAGATGATTTAATCCTATATACTAAAAACTCAGAGCACTCAATCCCTAAATTCAAGCAGCATGCAACAAGATTTGGGGAGTTATCCAGCTATGTAATAAATAAGGACAAAACAGAGATGATGGCCTGGCCAAATGTGAGCCCCAGTTTCCATTTTAGAGATCAGATTAGAGATCTAGGGGTTCAAATCACACATAGCTTAGAAGAGCTCCCTGGTAAAAGCTTAGCTAAAGTTTGAAAGTAAATAGATGGTCTACTGAAAAGGTGGGGAAGCTTGCAACTAGGTTTTTATGGAAGGGTCAATATCATCAAGCTGATGGTACTGCCAAAAGTGACCTTCTTGTTTAATACCATTCCATTGATGTTCTCGACTAAACAGATTGGAAGGATGCAGGGCAAGATATCTAGCTTTATATGGGCATCTAAGGGTGCTAGAATTGCCTGGAAAAAGCTAAGGAGATAGTTGAAACAGGGGATTGGGGGGGATTGGCTGGCCATACCGGACTTTCAGAAATACTGCCATGCCTTCCAAGTTAAAAATTTCTGCTCCCTAGCATACTCCCCAGATGCTACCCAATGTGGATTGTTGTTCACTGCCATGCTTATGGATCTAGGAGCAGAAAAGCTTTATATAAATACGGCGACCCAAAGTTCTTCACGCAAGTTTGCCTGAAGGTCCTCCAAACTGCACTTAAAGTCTGGGTCTCTGTCAGGAAGTTAAAGGGGCTACAATGCTACTCAGATCTGGCTCCAATTTGGGACTCACCAGGTACCCTGGAATGGCTAAAAGATGTTCTTAGTCCTTCATTGTGGAGGGCGGAATTCAAAACTTGGGGGGAGTTTAGAGATGGCGAAGCCCTGATTTCCTGGCTAGAGCTCTCTGTGTGAACAGGTGGGGAGGTGGCAAAGTTTAAGTTCTTCTAGATGTGCTCATGGTTGTCAGCCCAGGGCATGAGCAAGGGTGGAACCTGGGAACACGAAGTCCTCTTTGGGAAGAACAAAGAGATCAAAAAAGAAGTTTCCCTATGGTATTGGGATATGGTCACAGCTGAGGACAAGACAAAAACAGAGCCCCAACGAATGTGGAAGAAGGACTTGCCAGAGCTTGCATTTCAAGACTTATGGCAAGTATATTTTAACCTTTTTACAACACAGTGAAGCCAGAATCTTTAAAACAAAACCATCCCATCACGCTCCATATGGCCTACTGGACTCCCATGAGGATGGCTAGAATTACAAGAGGGTCTTCAAGGTGTAAGAGTTGCAACACGCTGGGAGCCGACGACAAACATATGTTTATGGAGTGCCAAGAATTAGCTCTCTTTTGGATTGAGGTCAGTGGGATACTGAGCGAAATCCTGAGCGCAGAAGTGAAGGTAAGCCACTCCTTAATTTTATTGGGGATATACTCAGCAACAAACACATGTAATAAATGGCAAAGGGGCCTACATTTTATTCATCGTAAGAAAAGAAATTTGTAATAAATGGATCCTGTCTGAGGCACCACTAAGTCGAGATTGGGTTAACGCAACTAGATATATTAGTGAGTCTGAAATAACTTGTGACAAGGGGATGCTGAGAGAAGAGGGCATCCGTTTACTACATAGTGAAATAGAGACACAATGGTCCAATGATTACCACACAGCTCTGCTGAGAGAACCATAGGAACCGATAGACGAAACCTATTCAGCAATAAAATAAAGCCATTACCCGTGCACTGGAAAAAGCATTGCGATCTCCTTCTCTCTCAGAGGAGCGTGGATATTCTGGCGGTAGAATGAGGACCAAAAAAAGGGTGTGTTCCAGAGAAATTTTAGCCTTTGCAGCATAGAGACACTCTACATGTCTATTACCATGCTTTCCGCACATTCAAAAATGTTGAAAATAAACAAATACTGCTTGTGCTGGTTGGTTGATTGTATATGGCTATTAAAAAAACTATTTATATATATTTTCCCTGGCGTTTCACAGATTTCAGAATTTTTTTCCTATAGGTTTTACCTTTTCTTGGAAAAAATGTAATAATATTCCTCTCGATTTTCACTTATTTTTTAGGTTTTTTGACAGTCTCTAATCAAAGGTAGGAATCCCAGTTTTATGGTATTTATTTTTTCAGCATTCCTGATGGTATTTATCTATATTCATTTTTTGTCAATCTTATCAGTATTTATCAATATTTATTTTGAGTTTGACAAACAAATGAAGTTGTAACTTGTATAGTTCCACATTTATTTTACTGATAAATGTGCATTTATATGTTGATGCCTTTCTGGGTTTAGCACATTACAAAGCCAAATGTTATAAAACAATAAACCCAAATGAAAATATTAGCATCATAACACTAACAAATGTTGAGATAGGGAGTTACTGAAGGAAATCTCACCCGGTTTTTAAACTTCCATCTGCTATTCATGAATTCTAGGCAGGCTATTGGCCTAGAATTCATGAATAATAGCATAGAGCGTCACTCAAAAGAAGCTCAATTTTCTCTGCTTTTCCGCGTAAAAAAAAAAAAATACACGCAAACTCACTATTTTCTGTCTGTATTTATCTGTAAAAATCAGTAAAAATGAAAAACTGGGAGCCTTATTAATAGGTAGTTATACGACATAAACTAAATGACATGAGAAATAAAGAGAATGCATACAACCTAATTAATATCATAAGCAGCAAAAACCTGCGTAATATGTTTAGTACCAAACAACATGTGTAATATGTTGAGTACCAAACAATATGTTTAATATTGGAGTTGTCACACTATACTCATTATATTGGGAATCCTAAACAACATGAGTAAAATGTTGCATACTAAATGACCTGATTAATATCATAATAATCAAATGGCCTAACTAAGGTGTAAAGTAGCAAATTACTTGCTTATAATGGGAAGTACCAAAAGATCTGACTACTAAGACAACTGCTAAATAACCTGAGTGATATGATAAACACTAAACAACCGGCGTAATATGATATAGTGAATACCAAACAGCCAGCATAGTACTGGGCAGATCAAACCACTTGCGTAATATGGTAAGCATTAGAAAGCCTGAGTAGTAAGGACAGTATGAACTGAGCTGAGCAATAGGGTGAATAGTAAATGATGTGAATAATAAAGCATGTATGATACAACCTGCAATATGATGTAATATAATAAGCACCACTCCACCCGAGTTTTATCACGAGGACCAAACGTAGCAAGCGCTAATAAGCTGAATACTGCTATTTATCTGTTTTTAATATGCAAAAATAGCATTTCTATCAGACACGCTGTACCCAGCTACAATGCAATATTCAAGGTCAGTTGAAGCATAATGGTTATATAGGGTGGTGTGGAAGAATAATATAATCAGTACCAAAGGAAAAGAGTAACATTAACAATGACTAGAGTGAATGAGGAGATGTGTAAAGTGCAATCTAAAGACTAAACTGCCTTTCGGGAGAGAGTAAAGAGGTGAGTTCCAAAACATATGAGTAATTTATCCAGGAAGTGAATTAACCAGAGAATCGAACTAAATGATCCCAAATACTCTGTACCATGCTGAGAACCAAAGGACCTGAACAATATGTTAGGTACCTCTGTAACATGGCGAATACCAAAAAAGAGTACTAATATATGTACTAAATGACCAGAGTAATACAGAAGGCACTAAACAACCTGAGTAATATAACCACCAAATGACCTCACAAATATGGCAAGTACCTAATAAATTGAGTAATATGGCCTGTAACAAATGATCTGTGTAACAGTGCAAATACCACATAACCTTAGTAAGATATTGAGAATCAGACAACCTAGGTAATATGGTATGCAGATGTGTCACAAAGTAAAAGGCAAGGTGAGCTGGAAACCTCTTCAGAGAATGGGGTTTCCAACTCATCGTAGAGGCACTGCACTGCTGATGTCCATCAGAGGTCTTTCTAACCCAAACCCCCGTGGCATCAGCAGCAGACTCAGAAGCTTTGTTATTGTTTTTGGGAGAGGGTACAAGGTTCTGGTCAAGCATTCTCTGGGATTTATACCCTGCCCATCCCTCTAGGCCCACCCCTCCTTTGCTGAAAGGACAGTCATGCACTCGGAACCACGCTTTCTGAACAGACCCCAGTCCCCTCCTCCTCCAATCACACAAACAATCTAAGCCATAGGTACTCATAAACATTTTCCAAGGGGGCCACAAAGTATGATCTGTGGAGTGATCGAGGGCCGCGATGATGCCAGCAGGGTTGCGGTCGGGCGATATGGGGTTTGTAAGATGGGTGTAGGGGAAGTGAAGCATGTACATGTATTGGCTGAATTGCACAATGCGAAACCAGAAAACCTGGGATCAATACCGACGTCCCCACTTGACCAAATATTGTTATCCAAGGCAATTGTTTTTTTTCCATTTTGACCCCTTTTTCTTCTCTTGTGTTTGATTTAATAAACTATGATGTTGTCCATTTATAATAGCAACCCATCCCACCCAGTTCATGGCATTGTTGTCAGGGTTCTTGGAAGCATGAATGTTTCTAAATTCATGTTTGAAAACTAGCATTAAAAAAATACCTCTCAATGCAGTGATATTATCGGATGTACTAAGGTGAAAAGGTTCTGCATGATAACGAAATACAAGTTTTTGAATTTGGAAGAGACGTTATCATATTTTTACACATTTGCTGTAAGATGTCTTTAAAAAACGAAGGTGTTTCTAAAGTTAAGTGGTGCATCCTGCCTTAGTTACTTCCATTCTGAATGTTAGTGCTGAGTCAAGTAAACAGCAGACAAGTGCTGCTGTTCACCAAAGGGACCCATGGACGGTCAGGAGGGCGGCACTTTCAGTATCACTGATCTAAGCACTACGAGTTTTACTAAAGACCTCGGTTCTACAGGGAGGACCACCCCCATCTTAAGCCCTCACGAGGATTTGTGTTTATTTCACCCGGAATGCTAACTCTGAGCGAAATAAACTACATCGAAATTACAAGTGAATGAGGGCCCAGAATTATTGGCTCCGGAACCTCAGTCAGCACCCGATAATTCCATGCCTGGAAACACTGGGCTTGGGGGAGTTGTTAGAGGGCAGGGGCTGTGGGCAGCAGCTTTGTATGACCCCCACCTGCTCATTACAGCAGTCCGGCGGTAGCATACATACAATGCCCTCCTTAGACAGGCACAATCCGGCCTTGAACCCTTGCGCACCATCTCCACCCTCCCACCCCCACTGCAGGTGCCACACACACTTTCCACATGCCATGCATGTGTTTTTTGGACGAAATGGTGAAAAGCTGCACGGTAAAACACACGGTAAATCCGAGAGCGATGTTATCTCCCATTTCAGGGAAATGGCTCATGAAGGGTGGGCATTGTAATGGAGATACCGGCTGGAAAATGTAGTTCCAGCCCTCCAGTATCTCGGCTGCAAAATGTGGTCAACTTCTAAAGAGGGCGTTATAGATATTTGGTGAGTAAAAGTATGTACAAAACATCAACTTTTATTAGCACTTACAAATACATATCACCGACAATTTACACACCCCAGGTGCCTCCGCGTACTTCCAGCAGCTAGCGCGTGCTCCCGGCTGCACGGAGGCGCAGCTAGCGCGTGCTCGTGAATGGATGTCCCAGGGCTGTGTGCAAACCGCCATATTGATCTAGCGCTGCTCCGGGTCGTTTGACAAGTCTGAAGGAGTGTGGGCACATGCCCGTATTAGCGTTCCCTCCAGAAGGGTTTGCTGAGACGGCACTTCAGAGCTTCCCAAGTGGCCCACCTCCGACCCCGCCGAGCCATCGAGTGAATGCAAATGGGCGAACAGACAAGCCGGGTGCCACATAATAAGGCTCTCAGCGAGAGGAGGCCTTCCTCGACAATGATTGCTGTGTACACATTCCAGCTAAACACCCAAACTGCTTATTCGGCTCATCGTCAGTTGTGGCTTGTTTTGTTCCTTTTGAAATGGCGCGAGTGTACACAGTGCAACCTCAGCCAGTTGGGGCTGTGCAAACGGCGAAGGGTTTGCTTATGTACAGTCTGCTCGTGGTCACTGGGCCTCGACTGTAGTTCGTGGACAGCGCCATCTCACGAGGATGGCCAAGGGGGTCGGAGGTCTACCAATTGTTTGCTTCTGGGCCTCTCAACAGTGATACTCTCTTCGCCAAGGAGCTCCCGCTCTATATGCATGAATGGATGTGGATAGAAGTGCTTAATTTGAGCCGGTGGTTGCATGTTGGCCCCATCAGCACTTTTTTGGGTGTACCAACACTTATTGTAACTGCTGTTGAAAAAGGGGACCCCCTCTATGAGAGAATAAGGTCAGGGAGAAGAGGGGAAACAACCAAAGAATTAATATACAACACAAACTCCCTCATAACCTATATTTCTTATACTTTGTAGACAAAATCTAGTATGGGCTAAACATATGTATAAACACTGTCTAAGCAAATCAACACTTCAACAATATGTTATATTTTTCATAGTTTTATTATTCAAAGTGATTATATCAAAATCCATTTGTTTTTTTTCCTCCCTTTTTTTAATAATAAATAGAATACATATTCATTCTTCTTTATAGTAAGTCTTTCATTTTATACATGATTGTACATCAGCCAGTACATTGCGGGCTAATGCAATTTAAGATACAACATTCTACTCTGGACCCCTAAATGAAATAAATAGTGCAAACAATACTCAAATCACAAACTCGCTCAATCACAGTCTAACACACTCATACATAACCCAAACCAGCATACACATCTGGGTCATGGGGAGACATAGAACTAAAAAGTCTCCACGGCCCTGTTAGATGGAATTGTTCAACAGGGTCTGACAATAAGGTCGACGCGCGTTTCGGTGGGGTAAAATGGATGTTGAACCACCTTCTTCAGGACCTTGCCAAATTTGTATGATTTGACACAACCAACCAAGGGGTACCTAGAGAATACAAACAATGACATAATATTTATAATGGCCCATACGTTTGTGGACTCTTTAAAATATTGATTGGACTAAAGTTGTAATGCAGAATTAATTAGGTTAAGAACCTACATAACGGAGCCCTGTGAGTGAAGTGCCTGAAGCTTCCCATACTCACACTGGGAAATATCAGGTCGAAATAAGAAAGGTGATCAAAAATTTAGAGGAAGGTCTACCATTTCACCTTAATAGGACCACAACCAATGAAGAGTCAAGATAGGCAAACAACAGTGCTCATGCTGTAACACTATAATGTGCTAATTGTGTACACAGAATTAAAAAGATGATGTCCCGCTTATATGTCAGCCCCCAATATATAGAGTTTTCATGCTAATGGCTTAAATACTCACAAGAGCTGTAAGTATGCAACTAGTTATCCAATGGATACAATATAAAAGGCGACTCTGACGGAATCCAACACTGCCCTGTGGCACCTGGGCAGGCTAGAACGATAGAAAAGATACACAAATGGGAGGTATTTTAATATTTAGAAGGCTTTGAAATGTGGGAAGGTCAGAAGAATGACATAACCATAAACTTTACCTAATATGCTGCCATTAGTGGTGGTACTATATGGCCATAGGTAAGGCTCCGAGCATATGAATTTGGTTGTCACCAAGGATTTCCTATAATCAAATAGGTATATATTAATGCCTACAAATTTGTCAATACCTATGGTACAATACTTGGCCCATTTTGAGTCCCGATTGAAGCCCGACACTCATATCAGGGAGCATACACACCTGTACGAGGCATGCGATGTCGACTCAATATAATATATTCCAAAGAAATAGGTGGGTCTCGAATATTCTTAAATGTCCCGTAATCTGAATGATTATCGATTTTTTGAATGGCATGGGAAACGTCCCTGTGGTAAAAGAGTATTAGTATTAGAAGCTTAGGAATAAGGTACCCCCTAAGATAGAAAATGTATGTGTGACTCTCTACTTTCAAAGTTACCCGCAACAGGCAAAAAACAAGATATCGCTGCTCTCAATTGTTGGCAAAAGGATGAATATGACCCGACTCTACGGACATAAAGCGGCGTTTGACTAAAAAACGTTGCAGAGGCTATAAAGTGCAACCAAATTGTATAAGCCCGATATCCGCCCATATGAGACCTTGCGCTATTTATAAAGGACTACCATGCTAGTACAGCAAGTCCTCTACCTAAGTCTGAAACTGCAGGCATGCACAAACGAGTGACTTACCGTATCACAGTATATCACAGGCTCCGGGGCTCTAAATCAACCGTCAAGATGCAGTGTCGGCCATGTCAGCGGGACGCCATTAAGTAGCTCCGATTCCGTTACGGCGCGAACTTACGCAGTCAGCATATGGTCACATGTAAAATCGTCACGTGAGAGGTAAATAAGAATGTAACTCTCAAGGGAAAAGACGGGCGCCATATTGGAATAGGTTAGTTGAGCCGATTATACTAGGTAAAGTGTAAAATAAGTCTATGACGTTTTGCGGTGAGAATGAAAAAGCATCTAAAAATGATGAAATATACCTCAACACCACACTGATGGTAGTAGCTCGTACATATACAGATTATGGAAACAACCATACTTTTGATGATAGGGGGTGAGCTCGGCCAGGGACACTCTGTTAGTTTAGTGAGCGTAACTAAGCCAAGACAGGAGTGATCAAATAATGGAGGCAATAGTCTCTTATAGAAAATACATATAAGCATGAATGTAGGAGATCTAGAGCACACATCGTGATCATGTGCAAGGAAAAATGTTTTCAAGCCACGGAAGTGCAGCAAAGTAACTTCCCCTGCGTTACAGAAATAATGTTCGATAAGAGAACAACTATCTCAGACCCTCATAAATTATAAACGGTTAGTGACATTCCAAGCAATTTCTTCATTGAGTCCTTCTTTACGCTATTGAGGGTGTAGATCCAGAATGTTTCTCTCCTCTGCGAGTCACTTCTACAGGCAGTCCTGCCTGTGATTTCACCTTCTCTAGGATGCACCATCTCAAGTCCTTTTCCGAGTGGTTCATTTCTAAACAATGTTGGACGACAGGTGCTGACAGTTTTTGAGTGTGTATAGCAGATTTGTGCTCGCTATATCTAGTTCTAAATTCTCGACCCGTCTCTCCTATGTATGCCAGTCCGCACGGACACGATAACATATAAACAATGTTGTGGCTCCTACAGTTGGTAAGATCTTTAAGTTTGACGTTCTTCCCTTTATATGACAAAGAGCCTGTCACAATAGCCGTGTCACAAGCGTGGCATGAACCACATTTATGATTACCCAACACTGGAGGTAGTCCAGTGAGGGTAGTCTGGTGAGGTGTCATGGATGATTCATGTCGCGTATGCACTAAGATGTCACGCAGATTTCTGTTTCTCCTTTAGGCCACTAGTGGTGGTTTTAGTTGCTGTTCATCCTCGTTGGCATTAAGTATCTTCCAGTTTTTGGTTAAGATATTTTTGATTTTATAGTTAAGTTGAGAGTGGTTGATGACACAAACCACTTGCTCTAGGGATGCACGGGGGGTACCTTGCAATAGTGCGTCCCAATTGTAATACTTTGCCCTTTTAAAGGCATTTCTTACCAGACGGTGTGGGTAACCGCAGGCCAGGAGACTTTTTTTCAACTCATCACCATGTTTGTGGTAATCATTCATATTCGTGCAATTGCGACGTATACGCAGAAATTCCCCAAATGGAATGGAATCTTTCTGGCAAGTGGGGTGAAAGCTTTGATGTTGGAGGATAGTATTCTTAGCTGTTGGTTTCCTAAAAAAGTTGACTTGCAATGTGTCATTGAGCCCGAAAATCACTATATCCAAAAATTCGACCTGAACATTACTGCATTTGTCAGTGAACTTCAGGTTAGTGTGCTAACATTGAGCCAAGAAATGTATTCCTGCAAAGTATTAGCATCTCCTCTCCAAATGAAGAAGATGTCATCAATAAAGCGTTTCCAAATGTGAACATTCTCAAAGAAGGGGGCCGCCTCATTGAAGACATTCTTCAGTTCCCATTCGCCCATATAGATATTCACTATGCTCGGCGCACAGGAAGCTCCCATACTAGTGCCTTTGATTTGCTGATATGTCAGTCCATTAAAATCGAAAAAATTGTTCAATAGGACTATCTCAAGGCACTCAAGAATAAAGGCATCCGGCTTATTTCCAGGGGTTCTCTGTAAAAGGGCTGCCACCGCTTGTAACGCTTGACACTGAGGAATGTTGGTGTACAATGCCTCAATGTCAAGCGTCACTAAGATATCATGATCAAAATTGAATGGCATGCCTTCAATTTAATTTATGATGTCTCCCGTGTCACGAATGTACGAGGCTTAGTTCTTAGTTAGTGGACATAGGAAAGTGTCGACATACTTGGCTCTGTACTTGATCCTATAGTTGAAATAATAGGACGTAAGGGGGGATCCACAGTACTTTTATGGGTCTTCGGGACCCCATATAGTGCCGGAACTACAGGGCAAGATTTATTCAGAAATGTATATTCTTCTTGGCAGATGGCCCCCTGTTCTAAGGCTCTTTCAGTAATACTTTGAATGTAGGTGTTCAATTTACCCAGCTCCCTGGGATGTGATCTTTTATAATGTTCTTGAACTGCTAGCATATCAAGGATTTTGTTGTTGTAATGAGTTTTATCCATAACAACGATCCCCCCACCCTTATCGCATGGTTTAATGATAAGGTGTTTGTTATTTTTGATATTAGTGAGGGCCAAGTTCTCTTTCTGCGATAGATTGTATCGTTTGTTGGGGGGGTGTTTAATGACCCGTGATATCTCTTTCAGGACTGTTTTTTCAAAAATACCTACCTCCGGTCCTACCATATCCAAGGTGGGTGTGAAAGTGTAGGGAGGTTTACATTTGGAAAGATTATCTTCATTATTTTCCACGGATCTGTTCATGAAGAATTTCTTTAGCCTAACCTTTCTGAAAAAGGAAAACATGTCTTCATGAAGTTTGAAGGAATTGAGACAGGTGCTGGGAACAAATGATAGACCTCTTCCTAGTACTGCATTCTCTTCATCCGTGAGGCCCACAGATGAAAGATTAAATATAGGCAAGGTGTCTTTAGGCAAGGTGTCTTTAGTGTTAAAACTGCAATCATTGGCCCTTTCTAAGTTCTCCAATATTGTTGATTGCGAGTCTTTAAGTATGGCTGTTGATGTTGTGGGGCCATCTGCTGTGGCTCCCCTCTGTCTTGTGCCCAGCGTCTGTTCCTCCCTCTGTACTTGCCCCTCGGTAAAAAAGGAGATTGGCCTGAGAAATGCTGTTGGTTCATTTGTCTACCTCTGTTGGGTCTGAAGTTGTATTGGGCTCCTTCCATATCATGGTAGTTGTCTGCCTCAGAATCTGAAGAGTATGTATCTGAAAAATTGATAATCTTCCTTCTATTATTTCTTGTGTTTTTTTGGTAGTTTGTACCCTGATTCCAATCTTGGTAATAAGACGAATTGAGGTATGGGTACGCTTTCTCTTGAGTGTACCACCTGATGTCTTTTCTCAATTTTTCTGACTTCTTGTTAGTCAGATAATCCTCAAAGTCCTTCATGTCAGCACTCATTTTCTCTAGTCTAGCTTTGACTTCTTCAAGTGCTGTAGCCGCCTTTAATTTATCCTCTAGTGCTGCTATTTCCTGGCTTAAAACAGCCATGACCTCTTTTGCTGTTTCGATGATCAAGATCATCCAGTCCCTGGAGCAGCGGTTAGCAATATGGGACCACCGCTCCAGGAACTTGCGTATCTCAACAAATAATGCCGGAACATTGCGAACCCTTAGACCTGATGGGATCACTCCCGCTTGCAGGTATTCTAACATATAGTAGGCATGTGACTCCATCCTTTTTAATTTTTTTCTAAGGTTCAATAAGTTGTTCCATTCACCATTATCTCCAAATTGTAATGTGGATGAGTTTTCGCTCCGGGTTACTTGTCCTATTAATGCAGAAAAGTCCTCATCGGAGAACCCGAAGGTTTTTAGACCTTCCATATTGGGATTGACAAAGTCGATGGGCTAAGGCTATTTGAGGCTATTTGAGCCTATATGGTAAGTTTTAGACCTGGCATCCTTGGCCTGGGTCTCCCTTCCATTTTTTTCATAATGCCTCCACTGTTGTCGATATGTTTTTGCTGGACTAGATGCTCATGGGCACTTTGCCACTGCTAATCAGTGCCAAAGTGCAAGTGCTCCCTATTGTAAATTGTGATGTGAATTAGTGACTCCATGTTTGGCTTATTTGAATTACTGTCAGACCCTAGTACAGTGCACTGAGGGTGCCCAGGGCTTGTAAATCAAATGCTGCTGGTGGGCTTGCAGCACTGGTTGTGCCACCCACAGAAGTAGCTTGTAAAGTGTGTCTCAGGCCTGCCATTGCAGAGCCTGTGTGCAGTCTGTGACTGCCATGTCGACTTGGTAAGTGCACCCACCTACCAGTCCCCAAACCTTCCCTTTTCTTCATATCAGACACCCCTATGGTAGGCCTACGGGCAGGGTGCATTATAAGGATAAGGTGGGACATGCCTGGTGTGTGTGGCATGTCCTAATAGTGAATTACAGCCATTTTCGTTTTTCACTATTGCAAGGCTACCTGTTCCCCATAGGCCAGAATGGGCAGTTTGATTATAACATCTTATAATCCTAAACTGACTCAGGGAACTAGGTAGAAATTCGAGTTTAGTATGCCTGAACTCAGAATGATAAAATACATCTTTTAGTGAAGTTGGTTTTAACATTCTGTGTTTGAAAATACCACTTTTAGAAAGTGGGTATTTTCTTGCCTAACTATCCAGCCTGCCTCTGCCAGCTTGTGTATTGTGTGTCTGGTTTGTGCGTGATAGGGGCTGGGGGTGGCCACAGGAGACAGGGTGAGGCAGCACAGGGCTGAATAGAGAGATCTGCATCCAGAGTGGAGGGAGGAGTTGCATCTGGGTCTGAATAGGGCTGTGCCTGCCTTCCACAATGCTGGCTCCACCTCCTGCCGGGCGTCTGAGTACCTTGCCCCACATTCTGAAAGGAAAGAAGGAGTCATGTACACAGAGTGCTCCAAAGCTGCACAGAACTGGTTTAAGCTAGGCAAAGGCCTCTCTGCCTCCAGAGAACAAAGAGAATCAGGGTATAAGAGGGGCACCCAGACCCCAGGAAAATTAGATCACTTTTGGGAACAAGAAGAAACCTTTGCTGAGGAGCGGAACCAAGAAGAAACTGAGGAGAGACTATCCCTAAGCCTGAAGTGCTGCTTGGGGATTGGCCTGCAGTGGTTTGCCTGACTGCCAAAGAAAGGAGAAAGGAACTTTTGCTTTGCTGTGACTTTCATCAACTTGTGAAGGATCTCCAAGGGCTTGGAAGAGAGCTTGCCCCCTGATCGAAGTCCCAGGACCAGTGGACTTCACCAGCCTTGTGAATTGCTGCTGGAAACGCTGTTTCAGTGGCTACAGGGTTAGGGAGCTGTGACCGACTCTGACGACCGGTTCGGTGTCCTGTAAGCACCGCATCGAAGCACCGTCTCGCCCTGCAACGCACGGCCCTGGTCTCACCGACTCTGTCAACGAGCCGCTGCCTGCACCGCATCGAGGGACAACGCATCCTGCAACGCTTCACTACGCCGAAACGAACTGGTCCGACCGACACGGTCACTGCTGCTGAGTTCAAGTCTTGTGACCGCACCGGAGTTGGGCACCGCTCGCTCGCTTCGCGACGCACCGCCCGGCTCGCACCGCTGTCCGGACTGATTGACGCCAGCCCCCGAATCCGGCTCCGTCGCCGCACCGCAACCTGCCAGCACCGCATCGAAGCACCGTCTCGCCCTGCAACGCACGGCCCTGGTCTCACCGACTCCGTCTCGACGACGTCAACGAGCCGCTGCTTGCACCGCATCGAGGGACAACGCGTCCTGCAACGCTTCCATTTTGCATCGCGACCGCGACGTACAGCCATCCGGCTCGCACGCCAGTGCCTGCCGCTTCAAGTAAAGGTACTGTGACCGAGTCTGTCTACGCTGTGTTGGCCCGTCTCGACGCGGTCAGCTGGATTTGTTAGACTCTGTTTGTTCTTGACATCGCCGTAGCCGGAGGAGGCTACCGACTCGCACAGAACCTGGAATTAAGCCTTTTGATAAGAACTAAGTATTCTTGACAGTATTGTGGATTATTTTTGTCGTTTATGGTCTTGTGATAAATCTATATAAAGTATACCTATTTTTATAAATATATAACCTGTGTGGGGTCCATTTGTAGTGTTGTCACTTGATTACTGTATGTGTTCACAAATGCTTTACACACTGTCTCTGAACTAAGCCTGTCTGCTCGTGCCAAGCTACCAAGAGGGTGAGCAGGGGTTATTTCAGGAGTGTACCTACTCTCCCTGACTAGACTCAAGGGTCCCTATTTGGACAAAGGTACCTACCTCTGCCAACTAGAGACCCCCAAATCTACCATTGGTGGTCAGCGGTGAGGATTTTGGACTTGCATTTGTGACTCATGTACAGTAATTGGTGAACACTACCTAGTGAGTGCAGACCAAAATGCAACCGCATACTCTTTGATAGCATTTTTTCTGGGATTTTCTATTTTTGCAACTGCCAAGTTTAATCACCATGGAGAAACCAGCATCAGTAGCCTCTGTTGAGTGTGATTGGGAAGAGGAGAGGCTAGAATGCTACACCCTCAAGCAGCTCAAGCATTTCTGCAAAAAGTTTAAAGTGTCCATGACCGGGCTCTCCAGGAAGGAGGACCTCCAAAAGGCGCTGAGGGCCTGGGTCGAATCAAGGAGTGCCCCTGTGGAAGGGGCAGAGAATGCAGAAGGGCAGCTGGAGGGGCTATTGGGTTTAGGGGCTGGAAGACCACCTTCCCCAGTAGGTAGCAGTGTTTCTGCCAGAGGTCTGTCTCCAGAAGAGTTGGAGGACAGGAAAGAGAGTAGGATGCACGAAATGGAGCTGACCAAGCTCAAGCTGAATGGGCAGTTGGAATTTGAAATGCAAACTAGGAAATTAGCCGTAGAAGAAAAGAAAATGCAGTTTGAACATGAGAAGGTTTTGAGGGAGTTGGAATTGAAGGCCAAAAGCTTAGAGATTACTCCCTCTGGTGGCAGCACACCGTCCATGCCTGTTGAACCTAGGGTGTATATTCCCAAAGATGTGGTGAAGGAATTTTTTAAGAATGATGATATTGGGCAATGGTTTAGGGCCTATGAGGTATCCATGACTTCCCACCGGGTCCCTGAGAAGGATTGGGGAGCGGGGTTGTGGGGTCGGTTCCTTAGTGAAGGGCGGGATACCTTGTTGGACTTGCCCTCTGAAGTCTGCAATTCATACAGCCACATGAAGGAAGCATTAATGTCTAGATATGGTTTGACCCCTGAGCTTTATAGGCAGAGGTTCAGGAACTGTAAGAAGATTGAAGGCAGTACCTGGGTTGAATACGTGACTTTTTTTTGCAGAGCATTGGATGGTTGGGTGAAGGGTAGCAAAGCGACTGATTTTCAGGCGCTCTTTGATTTGATTGCATGGGAGCACTTGTCCAGTAATTGTTTTCCTGAGCTACGCCAGCACCTGATTGATAGTAAGCTGACTAACCCTAGGCAGCTTGCTGAGGAGGCGGACCGCTGGGTGAGTACCCGGGTCCACAAGGGTCACGTGGGAGACTCCGTCAAGGGTGGGCAGGGTCCCCAGCAGAAGAGTGGGGGACAAGGGTAAACAGAGGGAGTTCCATAAAGGGCCCCAAAGTAGACCCCAAGGGAACCAAGGGAAAGGTTCCTAGCCTCCCCCTGAGAAGAAGCCAGTGGCCCTGACAGGCCCCCCTGTTCACCAGGGACCACTGGTGTGTTACAAGTGTGGCACCTCTGGCCACAAGGCAAACGATCCTCGTTGCCCTTTGCATGGAAAACCAGCACCCACTGGTGCAGTCCCCGGCAGTTGGCTAGTGTAGCCCTGGGGGAGGAGTGGGGTGCCCAAGGTGGGGGATCCCACAGTGTTTTCCCTTGTCTCATTAGGAGACTCTGAGATGGTCCCTAGGACCCAGCTGCCTGATAACACTAAAAATACAGGCAGTGGGTGACCATCAATGGCCATAGGGTGGAGGCTCTGAGAGACACAGGAGCCAGTGTGACAGCTGTCAAGTGTCACCTGGTGTCTAAAGAGCAGGTTGTCCCTGATGCATTCTATCCGGTTGTTGCCGCTGACAACACAGAGAGTCACTGCAAGGTGGCTCAGGTTCCCTTTGAGTGGGGGGTCTCGGGTACTCTTCAAGTAGCTGTGAGGCCAGCCATGCCTGTTGACTGTTTGTTAGGGAACGATTTGGAGAGCTCACCTTGGGTTAAGGTGGAGCGGAGTGCGCATTTAGAAATGTTGGGCTTGCCTGATTGGGCATGTGTGACCACCCGGTCAATGGCAGCTAAAGGTGTTCAAGAGGACCTGGAGCCTGAGAGGGAGGCCCAGGTGCCTGCCGGAGAGAGAGGAGGCAGGGGGCGCGGGAAACCGGCCCCGAAGTTCCCACGGTCCAGGAGGAGGCAGACCCTGAGGGGGATGCCCTGGAGCCTACAGGGGAACAGGTAGCTGAACTGGGGGACCTACTTGAGCTGACCCATTGGCAGCAAGAAGGAGGACCCTCCAGGGAAGAGTTCTGCGAGGAGCAGAACACATGCCCTTCTCTCGTGGGTCTGAGGCAACAGGCCACAGGCCAGGCAGCAGGTGATCAGTCTGGATCACATTGGATTTACTGGGAGAATGGTCTCCTGTATTCAGAGCCTAAGGTTGCTGAGCCTGGGTCAGCCCGTGTATTGGTGGTACCCCAGCGCTTCAGAGCCTTCCTACTGGGGTTGGCTCATGATGTACCGTTAGCAGGACATCTGGGGCAGGACAAGACCTTTGAAAGGCTTGTCACCCATTTCTATTGGCCCCAGATGTGCAGGAGTGCCGCCACTCACTGCAGGACATGCCAGACTTGCCAGGCAAGTGGAAAGAGTGGGAGGAAGCAGAAGGCTCCTCTCCAGCCATTCACTGTGGTCAGCACCCCCTTTGAACGGGTGGGTATTGACATTGTGGGGCCACTGGACCCCAAGGCAGCCATGGGCAACAGGTTTATCCTGGTCTTGGTGGACCATGCCACCCGGTACCCTGAAGCCATCCCTCTGAGGACAGTGACGGCCCCCGTGGTGGGACGGGCACTGATGGGAATTTTCTCACGTGTGGGATTCCCTCAAGAGGTGGGGTCTGACAGAGGTACCAACTTTGTGTCCAAGTACACGAAGTCCCTGTGGCAGGAGTGCGGTGTAACTTACAAGTTCACCACTCCTTACCACCCTCAAGGAAATGGGCTGGTTGAGAGATTCAACCGGACCCTCAAGGGCATGATTATGGGTCTGGAAGAACCCATGAGGCGTAAATGGGACGTCCTCTTACCTTGCCTGTTTGCATACCGGGAGGTGCCACAGAAGTCTCTAGGGTTCAGCCCCTTTGAGTTCCTCTATGGACACCCGGTACGAGGACCTCTGAGTTTGGTCAAGGAAGGCTGGGAGCAATCTCCCAGGAAACCTCCCCAGGATGTATACAGTTACATGCTGGCCTTCAGGAACCAGACTAGGCGTTTCAGAGAGCTTGCTGAGGCAAATCTGGAAGCCAGCCAGGAGGAGATGAAGCGGTGGTACGACCAGAATACCACTCTGGTCGAGCTTCAGCCTGGTCAGAAAGTGTGGGTCATGGCCCCTGTGGAGCCTTGTGCGCTCCAGGACAGGTGGACCGGCCCTTTCACGGTGGTGGAGCGCAAGAGTCCAGTTACCTACTTGGTGGACTTGCAGTCTCCCAGGAACCCCTTGCGGGTCCTGCATGTGAACCGCCTAAAGCCCCACTTGGAGAGGTCCCAAGTGGGCATGCTCTTAGCTACAGATGATGGGATGAGGAGGAGACCGAGCCTCTTCCTGACCTCCTGTCAGCCCGAGAGCAAGATGGATCAGTGGAGGGAGTAAACCTCTCTACCTCTCTCACACCTGAGCAGCAGGGTGACTGTCGCCAGCTGTTGGGACAGTTCCCTGACCTGTTCTCCCTGGTTCCCAGTGTCACTCATTGGTGCGTCCATGATGTGGACACTGGGGACAGTCTTCCTGTGAAGCACAAGGCTTATAGGGTGACTGACAGGGTCAGAGCCTGCATCAAGGAGGAGGTCTCCAAGATGTTTGCGCTAGGGGTGATTGAATCCTCTAACAGCCCTTGGGCCAGCCCAGTGGTCTTGGTTCCAAAGGCTGCCGCACCTGGTGCCACACCAGAACTACGGTTCTGTGTGGACTACAGGGGACTCAATTCCGTCACCAGGACTGACGCCCACCCCATCCCCAGAGCTGATGAGCTCATAGATCGGTTAGGGGCTGCACGGTACCTCAGCACGTTTGACTTAACGCCTGGGTTCTGGCAGATCTCCTTGACTGATGGGGCAAAAGAGAGGTCAGCATTCTCCACACCAGATGGGCACTACCAGTTCCGGGTGATGCCCTTTGGGATTAAGAATGCTCCTGCCACCTTTCAGAGGTTGGTCAACCAGGTGTTGGTTGGACTGGAGGATTTCAGTGCCGCCTACCTGGATGACATTGCAGTGTTCAGTGCCAGTTGGGAAGAACATCTGCGCCACCTCTGGGAAGTGTTGATGGCGCTGCGGAGGGCAGGCCTCACAATTAAGGCAAGTAAGTGCCAGATTGGGCAGGGGTTCTGTGGTGTACTTGGGACACCAGGTTGGGAGCGGCCAGGTGGCACCCTCCAACCGAAAATTGATACCATTCTGTTCTGGCTTGGGAGCCCCCAAGACCCAGACAGAGGTGAGAGCCTTCCTAGGACTCACCGGGTATTACAGGAGACTCGTCAAGGGATATGGCAGCATTGTTGCCCCTTGACAGAGCTGACTTCAAGAAGCAGCCCAGGAAAGTGATTTGGACTGACGCCTGTCAAAAAGCTTTTGACACCTTGAAGACTGCCATGTGCACGGCGCCTGTGCTCCAGGCACCCAACTTCTCCAATGAGTTCATTGTTCAGACGGACGCTTCAGAGCATGGTGTAGGGCTGTTCTATCGCAGATCAATGAGGAGGGCCTAGACCAACCTGTAGCCTTCATCAGTAGGAGGTTACTTCCCGGGAACAGAGATGGAGTGCTATTGAGCGTGGAGGCATTTGCTGTGGTCTGGGCACTGAAGAAGCTGAGACCATACCTGTTTGGGACTCACTTCCGGGTTCAGACAGACCACAGGCCCCTCAGATGGTTGATGCAGATGAGGGGTGAGAATTCAAAGCTGTTGAGGTGGTCCATTTCCCTACAGGGGATGGACTTTACGGTGGAACACCGCCCTGGTACAGAACACGCCAATGCTGATGGTCTGTCCAGATTTTTCCGCCTTAGTGAGGAGAACTCCCTAGGGGTAGGATAGTTCTCCCCACATTTCAGCTGGAGGGGACACGTGTTAGACCTGGCATCCTTGGCATGGGTCTCCCTTCCATTTTTTCATAATGCCTCCACTGTTGTCGATATGTTTTTGCTGGACTAGATGCTCATGGGCACTTTGCCACTGCTAATCAGTGCCAAAGTGCAAGTGCTCCCTATTGTAAATTGTGATGTGAATTAGTGACTCCATGTTTGGCTTATTTGAATTACTGTCAGACCCTAGTACAGTGCACTGAGGGTGCCCAGGGCTTGTAAATCAAATGCTGCTGGTGGGCTTGCAGCACTGGTTGTGCCACCCACAGAAGTAGCTTGTAAAGTGTGTCTCAGGCCTGCCATTGCAGAGCCTGTGTGCAGTCTGTGACTGCCATGTCGACTTGGTAAGTGCACCCACCTACCAGTCCCCAAACCTTCCCTTTTCTTCATATCAGACACCCCTATGGTAGGCCTACGGGCAGGGTGCATTATAAGGATAAGGTGGGACATGCCTGGTGTGTGTGGCATGTCCTAATAGTGAATTACAGCCATTTTCGTTTTTCACTATTGCAAGGCTACCTGTTCCCCATAGGCCAGAATGGGCAGTTTGATTATAACATTTTATAATCCTAAACTGACTCAGGGAACTAGGTAGAAATTCGAGTTTAGTATGCCTGAACTCAGAATGATAAAATACATCTTTTAGTGAAGTTGGTTTTAACATTCTGTGTTTGAAAATACCACTTTTAGAAAGTGGGTATTTTCTTGCCTAACTATCCAGCCTGCCTCTGCCAGCTTGTGTATTGTGTGTCTGGTTTGTGCGTGGCAGGGGCTGGGGGTGGCCACAGGAGACAGGGTGAGGCAGCACAGGGCTGAATAGAGAGATCTGCATCCAGAGTGGAGGGAGGAGTTGCATCTGGGTCTGAATAGGGCTGTGCCTGCCTTCCACAATGCTGGCTCCACCCCTGCCGGGCGTCTGAGTACCCTGCCCCACATTCTGAAAGGAAAGAAGGAGTCATGTACACAGAGTGCTCCAAAGCTGCACAGAACTGGTTTAAGCTAGGCAAAGGCCTCTCTGCCTCCAGAGAACAAAGAGAATCAGGGTATAAGAGGGGCACCCAGACCCCAGGAAAATTAGATCACTTTTGGGAACAAGAAGAAACCTTTGCTGAGGAGCGGAACCAAGAAGAAACTGAGGAGAGACTATCCCTAAGCCTGAAGTGCTGCTTGGGGATTGGCCTGCAGTGGTTTGCCTGACTGCCAAAGAAAGGAGAAAGGAACTTTTGCTTTGCTGTGACTTTCATCAACTTGTGAAGGATCTCCAAGGGCTTGGAAGAGAGCTTGCCCCTGATCGAAGTCCCAGGACCAGTGGACTTCACCAGCCTTGTGAATTGCTGCTGGAAACGCTGTTTCAGTGGCTACAGGGTTAGGAGCTGTGACCGACTCTGACGACCGGCTCGGTGTCCTGTAAGCACCGCATCGAAGCACCGTCTCGCCCTGCAACGCACAGCCCTGGTCTCACCGACTCTGTCAACGAGCCGCTGCCTGCACCGCATCGAGGGACACCGCGTCCTGTAACGCTTCGCTACGCCGAAACGAACTGGTCCGACCGACACGGTCACTGCTGCTGAGTTCAAGTCTTGTGACCGCACCGGAGTTGGGCACCGCTCGCACGCTTCGCGACGCACCACCCTACTAGCACCGCTGTCCGGACTGATCGACGCCAGCCCCCGAATCCGGCTCCGTCGCCGCACCACAACCTGCCAGCACCACATCGAAGCACCGTCTCGCCCTGCAACGCACGGCCCTGGTCTCACCGACTCCGTCTCGACGACATCAACGAGCCGCTGCCTGCACCGCATCGAGGGACAACGCGTCCTGCAATGCTTCCATTTTGCACCGCGACGTACAGCCATCCGGCTCGCACGCCCGTGCCTGCCGCTTCAAGTAAAAGGTACTGTGACCGAGTCTGTCTACGCTGTGTTGGCCCGTCTCGACGCGGTCAGCTGGATGTTTGTTCTTGACATCGCCGTAGCCGGAGGAGGCTACCGACTCGCACAGAACCTGGAATTAAGCCTTTTTGATAAGAACTAAGTATTCTTGACAGTATTGTGGATTATTTTTGTCGTTTATGGTCTTGTGATAAATCTATATAAAGTATACCTATTTTTATAAATATATAACCTGTGTGGTGTCCATTTGTAGTGTTGTCAATTGATTACTGTATGTGTTCACAAATGCTTTACACACTGCCTCTGAACTAAGCCTGTCTGCTCGTGCCAAGCTACCAAGAGGGTGAGCAGGGGTTATTTCAGGAGTGTACTTACTCTCCCTGACTAGACTCAAGGGTCCCTATTTGGACAAAGGTACCTACCTCTGCCAACTAGAGACCCCCAAATCTAACAGTGAGCTTCCACAAAAAGGGGTATGTGTCAATGAAATAGAAAAAAGTTTTTTTTAAAGAAAATCTTTGTTATGTAGTAGACAATGTACAAACAGACAACTAATCCACCACCCAACACAGAAATACACCCAAGTGCGTACAATAAGAATGTTATTTGCACAAATTGCGATACCAAGAGAAGACCAACATGAAAGTTATGCAGCAGTCCAATCAATAACCTCGAAAACTTGTGAAAATTTCCCAATCCCACAGTTAAAAAACCGTGAACACTACTGTTGAAAAAGGGGACCCCCTCTATGGGAGAATAGGGTCAGGGAGAAGAGGGGAAACAACCAAAGAATTAATATACAACACAAACTACCTCATGACCTATATTTCTTATACTTTGTAGACAAAATCTAGTATGGGCTAAACATATGTATAAACACTGTCTAAGCAAATCAACACTTCAGCAATATGTTATATTTTTCATAGTTTTATTATTCAAAGTGATTATATCAAAATCCATTTGTTTTTTTCCTTTTTTTAAAATATAAAATAGAATACATATTCATTCTTGTTTATAGTAAGTCTTTAATTTTATACATGATTGTACATCAGCCAGTACATTGTGGGCTAATGCAATTTAAGATACAACATTCTACTCTGGACCCCTAAATGAAATAAATAGTGCAAACAATAATCAAATCACAAACTCGCTCAATCACAGCCTAACACACTCATACATAACCCAAACCAGCATACACATCTGGGTCATGGGGAGACATAGAACTAAAAAGTCTCCATGGCCCTGTTAGATGGAATTGTTCAACAGGGTCTGACAATAAGGTCGATGCGTGTTTTGGTGGGGTAAAATGGATGTTGAACCACCTTCTTCAGGACCTTGCCAAATTTGTATGATTTGACACAACCAACCAAGGGGTACCTAGAGAATACAAACAATGACATAATATTTATAATGGCCCATACGTTTGTGGATTCTTTAAAATATTGATGGGACTAAAGTTGTAATGCAGAATTATTTAGGTTAAGAACCTACATAACGGAACCCTGTGCGTGAAGTGCCTGAGGCTTCCCATACTCACACTGGGAGATATCAGGTCGAAATAAGAAAGGTGATCAAAAATTTAGAGGAAGGCCTACCATTTCACCTTAATAGGACCACAACCAGTGAAGAGTCAAGATAGGCAAACAACAGTGCTCTAGCTGTAACACTATAATGTGCTAATTGTGTACACAGAATTAAAAAGATGATTTCCTGCTTATATGTCAGCCCCCAATATATAGAGTTTTTATGCTAGTGGCTTAAATACTCACAAGAGCTGTAAGTATGCAACTAGTTATCCAATGGATACAATATAAAAGGCGACTCTGACGGAATCCAACACTGCCCTGTGGCACCTGGGCAGGCTAGAACGATAGAAAAGATACACAAATGGGAGGTATTTTAATATTTAGAATGCTTTGAAATGTGGGAAGGTCAGAAAAATGACATAACCATAAACCTTACCTAATATGCTGCCATTTGTGGTGGTACTATTTGGCCTTAGGTAAGGCTCCGAACATATGAATTTGGTTGTCACCAAGGATTTCCTATAATCAAATAGGTATATATTAATGCCTACAAATTTGTCAATACCTATGGTACAATACTTGGCCCATTTTGAGTCCCGATTGAAGCCCGACACTCATATCAGGGAGCATACACACCTGTACGAGGCATGCGATGTCGACTCGATTTAATATATTCCAAAGAAATAGGTGGGTCTCGAATATTCTTAAATGTCCCGTAATCTGAATGATTATCGATTATTTGAATGGCATGGGAAACGTCCCTGTGGTAAAAGAGTATTAGTATTAGAAGCTTAGGAATAAGGTACCCCCTAAGATAGAAAATGTATGTGTGACTCTCTACTTTCAAAGTTACCCGCAACAGGCAAAAAACAAGATATCGCTGCTCTCAATTGTTGGCAAAAGGATGAATATGACCCGACTCTACGGACATAAAGCGGCGTTTGACTAAAAAACGTTGCAGAGGCTATAAAGTGCAACCAAATTGTATAAGCCTGATATCCGCCCATATGAGACCTTGCGCTATTTATAAAGGACTACCATGCTAGTACAGCAAATCCTCTACCTAAGTCTGAAACGGCAGGCATGCACAAACGAGTGACTTACCATATCGCAGTATATCACAGGCTCCGGGGCTCTAAATCAACCGTCAAGACGCAGTGTCGGCCATGTCAGCGGGACGCCATTAAGTAGCTCCGATTGCGTTACGGCGCGAACCTATGCAGTCAGCATATGGTCACATGTAAAATCGTCACGTGAGAGGTAAATAAGAATGTAACTCTCAAGGGAAAAGACGGGCGCCATATTGGAATAGGTTAGTCGAGCCGATTATACTAGGTAAAGTGTAAAATAAGTCTATAACGTTTTGCGGTGAGAATGAAAAAGCATCTAAAAATGATGAAATATACCTCAACACCACACTGATGGTAGTAGCTCGTACATATACAGATTATGGAAACAACCATACTTTTGATGATAGGGGGTGAGCTCGGCCAGGGACACTCTGTTAGTTTAGTGAGCGTAACTAAGCCAAGACAGGAGTGATCAAATAATGGAGGCAATAGTCTCTTATAGAAAATACATATAAGCATGAATGTAGGAGATCTAGAGCACACATCGTGATCATGTGCAAGGAAAAATGTTTTCTAGCCACGGAAGTGCAGCAAAGTAACTTCCCCTACGTTACAGAAATAATGTTCAATAAGAGAACAACTATCTCAGACCCTCATAAATTATAAACGGTTAGTGACATTCCAAGCAATTTCTTCATTGAGTCCTTCTTTTACGCTATTGAGGGTGTAGATCCAGAATGTTTCTCTCCTCTTGCGAGTCACTTCTACAGGCAGTCCTGCCTGTGATTTCACCTTCTCTAGGATGCACCATCTCAAGTCCTTTTCCGAGTGGTTCATTTCTAAACAATGTTGGACGACAGGTGCTGACAGTTTTTGAGTGTGTATAGCAGATTTGTGCTCGCTATATCTAGTTCTAAATTCTCGACCCGTCTCTCCTATGTATGCCAGTCCGCACGGACACGATAACATATAAACAATGTTGTGGCTCCTACAGTTGGTAAGATCTTTAAGTTTGACGTTCTTCCCTTTATATGACAAGGAGCCTGTCACAATAGCCGTGTCACAAGGGTGGCATGAACCACACTTATGATTACCCAACACTGGAGGTAGTCCAGTGAGGGTAGTCTGGTGAGGTGTCATGGATGATTCATGTCGCGTATGCACTAAGATGTCACGCAGATTTCTGTTTCTCCTTTAGGCCACTAGTGGTGGTTTTAGTTGCTGTTCATCCTCGTTGGCATTAAGTATCTTCCAGTTTTTGGTTAAGATATTTTTGATTTTATAGTTAAGTTGAGAGTGGTTGATGACACAAACCACTTGCTCTAGGGATGCGCGGGGGGTACCTTGCAATAGTGCGTCCGAATTGTAATACTTTGCCCTTTTAAAGGCATTTCTTACCAGACGGTGTGGGTAACCGCAGGCCAGGAGACGTTTTTTCCAACTCATCACCATGTTTGTGGTAATCATTCATATTCGTGCAATTGCGACGTATACGCAGAAATTCCCCAAATGGAATGGAATCTTTCTGGCAAGTGGGGTGAAAGCTTTGATGTTGGAGGATAGTATTCTTAGCTGTTGGTTTCCTAAAAAAGTTGACTTGCAATGTGTCATTGAGCCCGAAAATCACTATATCCAAAAATTCGACCTGAACAGTACTGCATTTGGCAGTGAACTTCAAGTTAGTGTGCTAGCATTGAGCCAAGAAATGTATTCCTGCAAAGTATTAGCATCCACTCTCCAAATGAAGATGTCATCAAAAAAGCGTTTCCAAATGTGAACATTCTCAAAGAAGGGGGCCGCCTCATTGAAGACATTCTTCAGTTCCCATTCGCCTATATAGATATTCGCTATGCTCGGCGCACAGGAAGCTCCCATACTAGTGCCTTTGATTTGCTGATATGTCAGTCCATTAAAATCGAAAAAATTGTTCAATAGGACTATCTCAAGGCACTCAAGAATAAAGGCATCCGGCCTATTTCCAGGGGTTCTCTGTAAAAGGGCTGCCACCGCTTGTAACGCTTGACACTGAGGAATGTTGGTGTACAATGCCTCAATGTCAAGCGTCACTAAGATATCATGATCAAAATTGAATGGCATGCCTTCAATTTAATTTATGATGTCTCCGTGTCACTGAATGTACGAGGCATAGTTCTTAGTTAGTGGACATAGGAAAGTGTCGACATACTTGGCTCTGTACTTGATCCTATAGTTGAAATAATAGGACGTAAGGGGGATCCACAGTACTTTTATGGGTCTTCGGGACCCCATATAGTGCCGGAACTACAGGGCAAGATTTATTCAGAAATGTATATTCTTCTTGGCAGATGGCCCCCTGTTCTAAGGCTCTTTCAGTAATACTTTGAATGTAGGTGTTCAATTTACCCAGCTCCCTGGGATGTGATCTTTTATAATGTTCTTGAACTGCTAGCATATCAAGGATTTTGTTATTGTAATGAGTTTTATCCATAACAACGATCCCCCACCCTTATCGCATGGTTTAATGATAAGGTGTTTGTTATTTTTGATATTAGTGAGGGCCAAGTTCTCTTTCTGCGATAGACTGTATCGTTTGTTGGGGGGGTGTTTAATGACCCGTGATATCTCTTTCAGGACTGTTTTTTCAAAAATACCTACCTTTGGTCCTACCATATCCAAGGTGGGTGAGAAAGTGTAGGGAGGTTTACATTTGGATAGATTATCTTCATTATTTTCCACGGATCTGTTCATGAAGAATTTCTTTAGCCTAACCTTTCTGAAAAAGGAAAACATGTCTTCATGAAGTTTGAAGGAATTGAGACAGGTGCTGGGAACAAATGTTAGACCTCTTCCTAGTACTGCGTTCTCTTCATCCGTGAGGCCCACAGATGAAAGATTAAATATAGGCAAGGTGTCTTTAGGCAAGGTGTCTTTAGTGTTAAAACTGCAATCATTGGCCCTTTCTAAGTTCTCCAATATTGTTGATTGCGAGTCTTTAACTATGGCTGTTGATGTTGTGGGGCCATCTGCTGTGGCTCCCCTCTGTCTTGTGCCCAGCGTCTGTTCCTCCCTCTGTACTTGCCCCTCGGTAAAAAAGGAGATTGGCCTGAGAAATGCTGTTGGTTCATTTGTCTACCTCTGTTGGGTCTGTAGTTGTATTGGGCTCCTTCCATATCATGGTAGTTGTCTGCCTCAGAATCTGAAGAGTATGTATCTGAAAAATTGATAATCTTCCTTCTATTATTTCTTGTGTTTTTTTGGTAGTTTGTACCCTGATTCCAATCTTGGTAATAAGACGAATTGAGGTATGGGTACGCTTTCTCTTGAGTGTACCACCTGATGTCTTTTCTCAATTTTTCTGACTTCTTGTTAGTCAGATAATCCTCAAAGTCCTTCATGTCAGCACTCATTTTCTCTAGTCTAGCTTTGACTTCTTCAAGTGCTGTAGCCGCCTTTAATTTATCCTCTAGTGCTGCTATTTCCTGGCTTAAAACAGCCATGACCTCTTTTGCCGTTTCGATGATCAAGATCATCCAGTCCCTGGAGCAGCGGTTAGCAATATGGGACCACCGCTCCAGGAACTTGCGTATCTCAACAAATAATGCTGGAACATTGCGAACCCTTAGATCTGATGGGATCACTCCCGCTTGCAGGTATTCTAACATATAGTAGGCATGTGACTCCATCCTTTTTAATTTTTTTCTAAGGTTCAATAAGTTGTTCCATTCACCATTATCTCCAAATTGTAATGTGGATGAATTTTCGCTCCGGGTTACTTATCCTATTAATGCAGAAAAGTCCTCATCGGAGAACCCGAAGGTTTTAAGACCTTCCATATTGGGATTGACAAAGTCGATGGGCTAAGGCTATTTGAGGCTCCACTAAGCCTATATGGTGAGTTTTAGACCTGGCATCCTTGGCATGGGTCTCCCTTCCATTTTTTTCATAATGCCTCCACTGTTGTCGATATGTTTTTGCTGGACTAGATGCTCATGGGCACTTTGCCACTTCTAATCAGTGCCAAAGTGCAAGTGCTCCCTATTGTAAATTGTGATGTGAATTAGTGACTCCATGTTTGGCTTATTTGAATTACTGTCAGACCCTAGTACAGTGCACTGAGGGTGCCTAGGGCTTGTAAATCAAATGCTGCTGGTGGGCTTGCAGCACTGGTTGTGCCACCCACAGAAGTAGCTTGTAAAGTGTGTCTCAGGCCTGCCATTGCAGAGCCTGTGTGCAGTCTGTGACTGCCATGTCGACTTGGTAAGTGCACCCACCTACCAGTCCCCAAACCTTCCCTTTTCTTCATATCAGACACCCCTGTGGTAGGCCTACGGGCAGGGTGCATTGTAAGGATAAGGTGGGACATGCCTGGTGTGTGTGGCATGTCCTAATAGTGAATTTCAGCCATTTTCGTTTTTCACTATTGCAAGGCTACCTGTTCCCCATAGGCCAGAATGGGCAGTTTGATTATAACATCTTATAATCCTAAACTGACTCAGGGAACTAGGTAGAAATTCGAGTTTAGTATGCCTGAACTCAGAATGATAAAATACATCTTTTAGTGAAGTTGGTTTTAACATTCTGTGTTTGAAAATACCACTTTTAGAAAGTGGGTATTTTCTTGCCTAACTATCCAGCCTGCCTCTGCCAGCTTGTGTATTGTGTGTCTGGTTTGTGCGTGATAGGGGCTGGGGGTGGCCACAGGAGACAGGGTGAGGCAGCACAGGGCTGAATAGAGAGATCTGCATCCAGAGTGGAGGGAGGAGTTGCATCTGGGTCTGAATAGGGCTGTGCCTGCCTTCCACAATGCTGGCTACACCCCCTGCCGGGCGTCTGAGTACCTTGCCCCACATTCTGAAAGGAAAGAAGGAGTCATGTACACAGAGTGCTCCAAAGCTGCACAGAACTGGTTTAAGCTAGGCAAAGGCCTCTCTGCCTCCAGAGAACAAAGAGAATCAGGGTATAAGAGGGGCACCCAGACCCCAGGAAAATTAGATCACTTTTGGGAACAAGAAGAAACCTTTGCTGAGGAGCGGAACCAAGAAGAAACTGAGGAGAGACTATCCCTAAGCCTGAAGTGCTGCTTGGGGGATTGGCCTGCAGTGGTTTGCCTGACTGCCAAAGAAAGGAGAAAGGAACTTTTGCTTTGCTGTGACTTTCATCAACTTGTGAAGGATCTCCAAGGGCTTGGAAGAGAGCTTGCCCCCTGATCGAAGTCCCAGGACCAGTGGACTTCACCAGCCTTGTGAATTGCTGCTGGAAACGCTGTTTCAGTGGCTACAGGGTTAGGGAGCTGTGACCGACTCTGACGACCGGCTCGGTGTCCTGTAAGCACCGCATCGAAGCACCGTCTCGCCCTGCAACGCACGGCCCTGGTCTCACCGACTCTGTCAACGAGCCGCTGCCTGCACCGCATCGAGGGACAACGCGTCCTGCAACGCTTCGCTACGCCGAAACGAACTGGTCCGACCGACACGGTCACTGCTGCTGAGTTCAAGTCTTGTGACCGCACCGGAGTTGGGCACCGCTCGCACGCTTCGCGACGCACCGCCCGGCTCGCACCGCTGTCCGGACTGATTGACGCCAGCCCCCGAATCCGGCTCCGTTGCCGCACCTCAACCTGCCAGCACCGCATCGAAGCACCGTCTCGCCCTGCAACGCACGGCCCTGGTCTCACCGACTCCGTCTCGACGACGTCAACGAGCCGCTGCCTGCACCGCATCGAGGGACAACGCGTCCTGCAACGCTTCCATTTTGCATCGCGACCGCGACGTACAGCCATCCGGCTCGCACGCCAGTGCCTGCCGCTTCAAGTAAAAGGTACTGTGACCGAGTCTGTCTACGCTGTGTTGGCCCGTCTCGACGCGGTCAGCTGGATTTGTTAGACTCTGTTTGTTCTTGACATCGCCGTAGCCGGAGGAGGCTACCGACTCGCACAGAACCTGGAATTAAGCCTTTTTGATAAGAACTAAGTATTCTTGACAGTATTGTGGATTATTTTTGTCGTTTATGGTCTTGTGATAAATCTATATAAAGTATACCTATTTTTATAAATATATAACCTGTGTGGTGTCCATTTGTAGTGTTGTCACTTGATTACTGTATGTGTTCACAAATGCTTTACACACTGCCTCTGAACACCCTTCCCATTGCTATTTGGAACGAAACAGTTTATGTTCAATTTCGCAAGGCATTAAAGACCTGGCTCTTTAACAAATGAGTTTGCTACTAAGTCTCAACATCTGGTATGTTCCTTGCTCGGCGCCGGGGAACCCTTTTTGGGTAGCTGTTGCGCCTTACAAATTTAATAAATAATAATAATAATAACTAAGCCTGTCTGCTCGTGCCAAGCTACCAAGAGGGTGAGCAGGGGTTATTTCAGGAGTGTACCTACTCTCCCTGACTAGACTCAAGGGTCCCTATTTGGACAAAGATACCTACCTCTGCCAACTAGAGACCCCCAAATCTACCATTGGTGGTCAGCGGTGAGGATTTTGGACTTGCATTTGTGACTCATGTACAGTAATTGGTGAACACTACCTAGTGAGTGCAGACCAAAACGCAACCGCATACTCTTTGATAGCATTTTTTCAGGGATTTTCTATTTTTGCAACTGCCAAGTTTAATCACCATGGAGAAACCAGCATCAGTAGCCTCTGTTGAGTGTGATTGGGAAGAGGAGAGGCTAGAATGCTACACCCTCAAGCAGCTCAAGCATTTCTGCAAAAAGTTTAAAGTGTCCATGACCGGGCTCTCCAGGAAGGAGGACCTCCAAAAGGCGCTGAGGGCCTGGGTCGAATCAAGGAGTGCCCCTGTGGAAGGGGCAGAGAATGCAGAAGGGCAGCTGGAGGGGCTATTGGGTCTAGGGGCTGGAAGACCACCTTCCCCAGTAGGTAGCAGTGTTTCTGCCAGAGGTCTGTCTCCAGAAGAGTTGGAGGACAGGAAAGAGAGTAGGATGCACGAAATGGAGCTGATCAAGCTCAAGCTGAATGGGCAGTTAGAATTTGAAGTGCAAACTAGGAAATTAGCCCTAGAAGAAAAGAAAATGCAGTTTGAACATGAGAAGGTTTTGAGGGAGTTGGAATTGAAGGCCAAAAGCTTAGAGATTACTCCCTCTGGTGGCAGCACACCGTCCATGCCTGTTGAACCTAGGGTGTATATTCCCAAAGATGTGGTGAAGGAATTTTTTAAGAATGATGATATTGGGCAATGGTTTATGGCCTATGAGGTAGCCATGACTTCCCACCGGGTCCCTGAGAAGGATTGGGGAGCGGGGTTGTGGGGTCGGTTCCTTAGTGAAGGGCGGGATACCTTGTTGGACTTGCCCTCTGAAGTCTGCAATTCATACAGCCACATGAAGGAAGCATTAATGTCTAGATATGGTTTGACCCCTGAGCTTTATAGGCAGAGGTTCAGGAACTGTAAGAAGATTGAAGGCAGTACCTGGGTTGAATACGTGACTTTTTTTGCAGAGAATTGGATGGTTGGGTGAAGGGTAGCAAAGCGACTGATTTTCAGGCGCTCTTTGATTTGATTGCATGGGAGCACTTGTCCAGTAATTGTTTTCCTGAGCTACGCCAGCACCTGATTGATAGTAAGCTGACTAACCCTAGGCAGCTTGCTGAGGAGGCGGACCGCTGGGTGAGTACCCAGGTCCACAAGGGTCACGTGGGAGACTCCGCCAAGGGTGGGCAGGGTCCCCAGCAGAAGAGTGGGGGGAACAAGGGTAAACAGAGGGAGTTCCATAAAGGGCCCCAAAGTAGACCCCAAGGGAACCAAGGGAAAGGTTGCTAGCCTCCCCCTGAGAAGAAGCCAGTGGCCCTGACAGGCCCCTCTGTTCACCAGGGACCACTGGTGTGTTACAAGTGTGGCGCTCCTGGCCACAAGGCAAACGATCCTCGTTGCCCTTTGCATGGAAAACCAGCACCCACTGGTGCAGTCCCCCGGCAGTTGGCTAGTGTAGCCCTGGGGGAGCAGTGGGGTGCCCAAGGTGGGGGGGATCCCACAGTGTTTTCCCTTGTCTCATTAGGAGACTCTGAGATGGTCCCTAGGGCCCAGCTGCCTGATAACACTAAAAAATACAGGCAGTGGGTGACCATCAATGGCCATAGGGTGGAGGCTCTGAGAGACACAGGAGCCAGTGTGACAGCTGTCAAGTGTCACCTGGTGTCTAAAGAGCAGGTTGTCCCTGATGCATTCTATCTGGTTGTTGCCGCTGACAACACAGAGAGTCACTGCAAGGTGGCTCAGGTTCCCTTTGAGTGTGGGGGGTCTTGGGTACTCTTCAAGTAGCTGTGAGGCCAGCCATGCCTGTTGACTGTTTGTTAGGGAACGATTTGGAGAGCTCACCTTGGGCTAAGGTGGAGCGGAGTGCGCATTTAGAAATGTTGGGCTTGCCTGATTGGGCATGTGTGACCACCCGGTCAATGGCAGCTAAAGGTGTTCAAGAGGACCTGGAGCCTGAGAGGGAGGCCCAGGTGCCTGCCGGAGAGAGAGGAGGCAAGGGGCGCGGAAACCTGCCCCCGAGTTCCCACGGTCCAGGAGGAGGCAGACCCTGAGGGGGATGCCCTGGAGCCTACAGGGGAACAGGTAGCTGAACTGGGGGACCTACCTGAGCTGACCCATTGGCAGCAAGAAGGAGGACCCTCCAGGGAAGAGTTCTGCGAGGAGCAGAACACATGCCCTTCTCTCGTGGGTCTGAGGCAACAGGCCACAGACCAGGCAGCAGGTGATCAGTCTGGATCACATTGGATTTACTGGGAGAATGGTCTCCTGTATTCAGAGCCTAAGGTTGCTGAGCCTGGGTCAGCCTGTGTGCTGGTGGTACCCCAGCGCTTCAGAGCCTTCCTACTGGGGTTGGCTCATGATGTACCGTTAGCAGGACATCTGGGGCAGGACAAGACCTTTGAAAGGCTTGTCACCCATTTCTATTGGCCCCAGATGCGCAGGAGTGCCGCCACTCACTGCAGGACATGCCAGACTTGCCAGGCAAGTGGAAAGAGTGGGAGGAAGCAGAAGGCTCCTCTCCAGCCATTCCCTGTGGTCAGCACCCCCTTTGAACGGGTGGGTATTGACATTGTGGGGCCACTGGACCCCAAGACAGCCATGGGCAACAGGTTTATCCTGGTCTTGGTGGACCATGCCACCCGGTACCCTGAAGCCATCCCTCTGAGGACAGTGACGGCCCCCGTGGTGGGACGGGCACTGATGGGAATTTTCTCACGTGTGGGATTCCCTCAAGAGGTGGTGTCTGACAGAGGTACCAACTTCATGTCCAAGTACATGAAGTCCCTGTGGCAGGAGTGCGGTGTAACTTACAAGTTCACCACTCCTTACCACCCTCAAGGAAATGGGCTGGTTGAGAGATTCAACCGGACCCTCAAGGGCATGATTATGGGTCTGGAAGAACCCATGAGGCGTAAATGGGACGTCCTCTTACCTTGCCTGTTTGCATACCGGGAGGTGCCACAGAAGTCTCTAGGGTTCAGCCCCTTTGAGCTCCTCTATGGACACCCGGTACGAGGACCTCTGAGTTTGGTCAAGGAAGGCTGGGAGCAATCTCCCAGGAAACCTCCCAAGGATGTATACAGTTACATGCTGGCCTTCAGGAACCAGACTAGGCGTTTCAGAGAGCTTTCTGAGGCAAATCTGGAAGCCAGCCAGGAGGAGATGAAGCGGTGGTACGACCAGAATACCACTCTGGTCGAGTTTCAGCCTGGTCAGAAAGTGTGGGTCATGGCCCCTGTGGAGCCTTGTGCGCTCCAGGACAGGTGGACCGGCCCTTTCACGGTGGTGGAGCGCAAGAGTCCAGTTACCTACTTGGTGGACTTGCAGTCTCCCAGGAACCCCTTGCGGGTCCTGCATGTGAACCGCCTAAAGCCCCACTTGGAGAGGTCCCAAGTGGGCATGCTCTTAGCTACAGATGATGGGATGGAGGAGGAGACCGAGCCTCTTCCTGACCTCCTGTCAGCCCGAGAGCAAGATGGATCAGTGGAGGGAGTAAACCTCTCTACCTCTCTCACACCTGAGCAGCAGGGTGACTGTCGCCAGCTGTTGGGACAGTTCCCTGACCTGTTCTCCCTGGTACCCAGTGTCACTCATTGGTGCGTCCATGATGTGGACACTGGGGACAGTCTTCCTGTGAAGCACAAGGCTTACAGGGTGACTGACAGGGTCAGAGCCTGCATCAAGGAGGAGGTCTCCAAGATGTTTGCGCTAGGGGTGATTCAATCCTCTAACAGCCCTTGGGCCAGCCCAGTGGTCTTGGTTCCAAAGGCTGCCGCACCTGGTGCCACACCAGAACTACGGTTCTGTGTGGACTACAGGGGACTCAATTCCGTCACCAGGACTGACACCCACCCCATCCCCAGAGCTGATTGTAATTGTAATTGTAATTGTAAAAACATTTGTAAAGCGCCTGGTTACCAAAGGCATCCCAGCGCTAGAGGCCGAAGTTCATGAACTACATATCAGTTTATGGAAACAAGAAGGTTTTTATGCGTTTCCGGAAGACCAGATGGTTAGTTTCACACCGAATGGCAAGGGGGAGGGAGTTCCAAAGCCTAGCAGCGTTATATGAAAAGAGACGACCCCCTGTGCGGGCTTTCCTAATTCTAGGAACAGCTGCCAACTGTTTATTGCACGATCGCAGGGTTCTCTCAGGATAGTAAGAGGAAATGAGAGAGCGTGTGATAGGTAGGCCAGAACCTATATCACCTTGTGTGAAATGCAGAGAGCCTTAAACTGCACTCTCTGCTGAATGGGCAGCCAGTGAAGGGCGGCCAGGGCAGCCCCTGCTGACTGTCTGCTGGGGATATTCAAAAGTTGTCGTGCCGCACAGTTTTGTACAATTTGCAGTTTCTTAACCGTGGAGCAAGGTGCTCCTAAGTATAGGGCATTAGCGTAGTCGAGCCTAGAAAGAATAAGGGACTGGACCACCACTTTCCTTGCAGAGAAAGGGAGGAGAGGAATGATTTTCCGTATCATCCTCATCAGCCCAAAGCAGCTACCAGCAACCTTCCTTGCTTGCTCCCCAAAATCAAGGTTACGATCTAACCAAACTCCCAAACTCTTGATATGATCTTTGGGGGATGGGGGAGGGCCGAAGCAACTCGGCCAAGAAGATATTATATTGGGTATAGAAGGTTTACCCAGGAACATGAGCTCCGTTTTAGATCCGTTCAGCTTCAAGAATGAACCCTCCATCCATACTGAGATCTCTCGAAGACACATGGCCCACTCCGGGGCGGTGGTGTTGAGCTTATTAAAAGAGACAATCAACTGCGTATCGTCGGCATATGTGATGATTTGGATGCCAAAAGGCTCCACAACACCTGCCAAGGGGCTCATGTACACATTAAAAAGAGTGGGGGACAGGGAGGATCCCTGAGGAACCCCACATCGGAGTGGCAGAGGGTCAGAGATACAGTCTTCATGGAACACTTGAAATGACCGGTCGTCCAGAAAGGAAAAGATCCATTTAAGGGCCAGATCAGTCACTCCTACATCTTTAAGCCTCTTGATGAGCAGCTGATGATTGACTGTGTCGAAGGCTGAGCTCAGATCTAAAAGCACAATGGCAGCGTCTAGGATTGTCTAGGATTTTCCTAGTTCCCTCAGCCACAGCTAAAAGGGCGGTTTCTGTGCCCTGTTGGGGCCTGAAGCCAGTTTGAGATGGGTGAAGACACTTATTGCTTTCCAAGAACACGGACAGAGCACTATTCACATGTTTTTCAGCAATTTTGCTGATCCCTGGTAATAATGAAATGGGACGATAGTTCCCTAACATTTCAGGGTCCAGGTTTGGTTTTTCAGCAAAGCTTTAACCATTGCTTGCTTCCAAGGGGAGGGGACTATGCCTGTCCGGAATGTAGCATTAATCAAATCTAAGATAGTTGTGGACACTGTATCAAAGATTCGATTTAGAATGAGGGGGGGAACTGTGTCCCTGGGGGAACCTGACTTCAACTGGCCAAGGATACCTTGCAGGGCGGAATGATCCAGGAGAGGAGCTGATGAGCTCATAGATCGGTTAGGGGCTGCACGGTACCTCAGCACGTTTGACTTAACGTCTGGGTACTGGCAGATCGCCTTGACTGATGGGGCAAAAGAGAGGTCAGCATTCTCCACACCAGATCGGCACTACCAGTTCCGGGTGATGCCCTTTGGGATGAAGAATGCTCCTGCCACCTTTCAGAGGTTGGTCAACCAGGTGTTGGTTGGATTGGAGGATTTCAGTGCCGCCTACCTGGATGACATCGCAGTGTTCAGTGCCAGTTGGGAAGAACATCTGCGCCACCTCTGGGAATTGTTGATGGCGCCGCGGAGGGCAGGCCTCACAATCAAGGCAAGTAAGTGCCAGATTGGGCAGGGTTCTGGGGTGTACTTGGGACACCAGGTTGGGAGCGGCCAGGTGGCACCCCTCCAACCGAAAATTGATACCATTCTGGCTTGGGAGCCCCCCAAGACCCAGACAGAGGTGAGAGCCTTCCTAGGACTCACCGGGTATTACAGGAGACTCGTCAAGGGATATGGCAGCATTGTTGCCCCCTTGACAGAGCTGACTTCCAAGAAGCAACCCAGGAAAGTGATTTGGACTGACGCCTGTCAAAAAGCTTTTGACACCTTGAAGACTGCCATGTGCACGGCGCCTGTGCTCCAGGCACCCAACTTCTCCAATGAGTTAATTGTTCAGACGGACGCTTCAGAGCATGGTGTAGGGGCTGTTCTATCACAGATCAATGAGGAGGGCCTAGACCAACCTGTAGCCTTCATCAGTAGGAGGTTACTTCCCCGGAAACAGAGATGGAGTGCTATTGAGCGTGAGGCATTTGCTGTGGTCTGGGCACTGAAGAAGCTGAGACCATACCTGTTTGGGACTCACTTCCGGGTTCAGACAGACCACAGGCCCCTCAGATGGTTGATGCAGATGAGGGGTGAGAATCCAAAGCTGTTGAGGTGGTCCATTTCCCTACAGGGGATGGACTTTACGGTGGAACACCGCCCTGGTACAGAACACGCCAATGCTGATGGTCTGTCCAGATTTTTCCGCCTTAGTGAGGAGAACTCCCTAGGGGTAGGTTAGTTCTCCCCACATTTCAGCTGGAGGGGACACGTGTTAGACCTGGCATCCTTGGCATGGGTCTCCCTTCCATTTTTTTCATAATGCCTCCACTGTTGTCGATATGTTTTTGCTGGACTAGATGCTCATGGGCACTTTGCCACTGCTAATCAGTGCCAAAGTGCAAGTGCTCCCTATTGTAAATTGTGATGTGAATTAGTGACTCCATGTTTGGCTCATTTGAATTACTGTCAGACCCTAGTACAGTGCACTGAGGGTGCCCAGGGCTTGTAAATCAAATGCTGCTGGTGGGCTTGCAGCACTGGTTGTGCCACCCACAGAAGTAGCTTATAAAGTGTGTCTCAGGCCTGCCATTGCAAAGCCTGTGTGCAGTCTGTGACTGCCATGTCGACTTGGTAAGTGCACCCACCTACCAGTCCCCAAACCTTCCCTTTTCTTCATATCAGACACCCCTATGGTAGGCCTACGGGCAGGGTGCATTGTAAGGATAAGGTGGGACATGCCTGGTGTGTGTGGCATGTCCTAATAGTGAATTACAGCCATTTTCGTTTTCACTATTGCAAGGCTACCTGTTCCCCATAGGCCAGAATGGGCAGTTTGATTATAACATCTTATAATCCTAAACTGACTCAGGGAACTAGGTAGAAATTCGAGTTTAGTATGCCTGAACTCAGAATGATAAAATACATCTTTTAGTGAAGTTGGTTTTAACATTCTGTGTTTGAAAATACCACTTTTAGAAAGTGGGTATTTTCTTGCCTAACTATCCAGCCTGCCTCTGCCAGCTTGTGTATTGTGTGTCTGGTTTGTGCGTGGCAGGGGCTGGGGGTGGCCACAGGAGACAGGGTGAGGCAGCACAGGGCTGAATAGAGAGATCTGCATCCAGAGTGGAGGGAGGAGTTGCATCTGGGTCTGAATAGGGCTGTGCCTGCCTTCCACAATGCTGGCTCCACCCCTGCCGGGCGTCTGAGTACCCTGCCCCACATTCTGAAAGGAAAGAAGGAGTCATGTACACAGAGTGCTCCAAAGCTGCACAGAACTGGTTTAAGCTAGGCAAAGGCCTCTCTGCCTCCAGAGATCAAAGAGAATCAGGGTATAAGAGGGGCACCCAGACCCCAGGAAAATTAGATCACTTTTGGGAACAAGAAGAAACCTTTGCTGAGGAGCGGAACCAAGAAGAAACTGAGGAGAGACTATCCCTAAGCCTGAAGTGCTGCTTGGGGGATTGGCCTGCAGTGGTTTGCCTAACTGCCAAAGAAAGGAGAAAGGAACTTTTGCTTTGCTGTGACTTTCATCAACTTGTGAAGGATCTCCAAGGGCTTGGAAGAGAGCTTGCCCCCTGATCGAAGTCCCAGGACCAGTGGACTTCACCAGCCTTGTGAATTGCTGCTGGAAACGCTGTTTCAGTGGCTACAGGGTTAGGGAGCTGTGACCGACTCTGACGACCGGCTCGGTGTCCTGTAAGCACCGCATCGAAGCACCGTCTCGCCCTGCAACGCACAGCCCTGGTCTCACCGACTCTGTCAACGAGCCGCTGCCTGCACCGCATCGAGGGACAACGCGTCCTGCAACGCTTCGCCGAAGCGAACTGGTCCGACCGACCACGGTCACTGCTGCTGAGTTCAAGTCTTGTGACCGCACCGGAGTTGGGCACCGCTCGCACGCTTCGCGACGCACCGCCCGACTCGCACCGCTGTCCGGACTGATCGACGCCAGCCCCCGAATCCGGCTCCGTCGCCGCACCGCAACCTGCCAGCACCGCATCGAAGCACCGTCTCGCCCTGCAACGCCACGGCCCTGGTCTTACCGACTCCGTCTCGGCGGCGTCAACGAGCCGCTGCCTGCACCGCATCGAGGACAACGCGTCCTGCAACGCTTCCATTTTGCATCACGACCACGACGTACAGCCATCCGGCTCGCACGCCCGTGCCTGCCGCTTCAAGTAAAAGGTACTGTGACCGAGTCTGTCTACGCTGTGTTGGCCCGTCTCAACGCGGTCAGCTGGATTTGTTAGACTCTGTTTGTTCTTGACATTGCCGTAGCCGGAGGAGGCTACCGACTCGCACAGAACCTGGAATTAAGCCTTTTTGATAAGAACTAAGTATTCTTGACAGTATTGTGGATTATTTTTGTCATTTATGGTCTTGTGATAAATCTATATAAAGTATACCTATTTTTATAAATATATAACCTGTGTGGTGTCCATTTGTAGTGTTGTCACTTGATTAACTGTATGTGTTCACAAATGCTTTACACACTGCCTCTGAATTAAGCCTGTCTGCTCGTGCCAAGCTACGAAGAGGGTGAGCAGGGGTTATTTCAGGAGTGTACCTACTCTCCCTGACTGGACTCAAGGGTCCCTATTTGGACAAAGGTACCTACCTCTGCCAACTAGAGACCCCCAAATCTAACATTGAGCTTCCACAAAAAGGGGTATGTGTCAATGAAATAGAAAAAAGTTTTTTTTAAAAGAAAATCTTTGTTATGTAGTAGACAATGTACAAACAGACAACTAATCCACCACCCAACACAGAAATACACCCAAGTGCGTACAATAAGAATGTTATTTGCACAAATTGCGATACCAAGAGAAGACCAACATGAAAGTTATGCAGCAGTCCAATCAATAACCTCGAAAACTTGTGAAAATTTCCCAATCCCACAGTTAAAAAACCGTGAACACTATGGTTGAAAAAGGGGACCCCCTCTATGGGAGAATAAGGTCAGGGAGAAGAGGGGAAACAACCAAAGAATTAATATACAACACAAACTCCCTCATGACCTATATTTCTTATACTTTGTAGACAAAATCTAGTATGGGCTAAACATATGTATAAACACTGTCTAAGCAAATCAACACTTCAGCAATATGTTATATTTTTCATAGTTTTATTATTCAAAGTGATTATATCAAAATCCATTTGTTTTTTTTCCTTTTTTTAAAATATAAAATAGAATACATATTCATTCTTGTTTATAGTAAGTCTTTCATTTTATACATGATTTTACATCAGCCAGTACATTGCGGGCTAATGCAATTTAAGATACAACATTCTACTCTGGACCCCTAAATGAAATAAATAGTGCAAACAATAATCAAATCACAAACTCGCTCAATCACAGCCTAACACACTCATACATAACCCAAACCAGCATACACATCTGGGTCATGGGGAGACATAGAACTAAAAAGTCTCCATGGCCCTGTTAGATGGAATTGTTCAACAGGGTCTGACAATAAGGTCGACGCGTGTTTCGGTGGGGTAAAATGGATGTTGAACCACCTTCTTCAGGACCTTGCCAAATTTGTATGATTTGACACAACCAACCAAGGGGTACCTAGAGAATACAAACAATGACATAATATTTATAATGGCCCATACGTTTGTGGATTCTTTAAAATATTGATGGGACTAAAGTTGCAATGCAGAATTATTTAGGTTAAGAACCTACATAACGGAACCCGGTGCGTGAAGTGCCTGAGGCTTCCCATACTCACACTGGGAGATATCAGGTCGAAATAAGAAAGGTGATCAAAAATTTAGAGGAACGTCTACCATTTCACCTTAATAGGACCACAACCAGTGAAGAGTCAAGATAGGCAAACAACAGTGCTCTAGCTGTAACACTATAATGTGCTAATTGTGTACACAGAATTAAAAAGATGATGTCCTGCTTATATGTCAGCCCCCAATATATAGAGTTTTCATGCTAGTGGCTTAAATACTCACAAGAGCTGTAAGTATGCAACTAGTTATCCAATGGATACAATATAAAAGGCGACTCTGACGGAATCCAACACTGCCCTGTGGCACCTGGGCAGGCTAGAACAATAGAAAAGATACACAAATGGGAGGTATTTTAATATTTAGAAGGCTTTGAAATGTGGGAAGGTCAGAAAAATGACATAACCATAAACCTTACCTAATATGCTGCCATTTGTGGTGGTACTATATGGCCATAGGTAAGGCTCCGAACATATGAATTTGGTTGTCACCAAGGATTTCCTATAATCAAATAGGTATATATTAATGCCTACAAATTTGTCAATACCTATGGTACAATACTTGGCCCATTTTGAGTCCCGACTGAAGCCCGGCACTCATATCAGGGAACATACACACCTGTACGAGGCATGCAATGCTTTGCCCTTTTAAAGGCATTTCTTACCAGACGGTGTGGGTACCCGCGGGCCAGGGGACGTTTTTTCAACTCATCACCATGTTTGTGGTAATCATTCATATTCGTGCAATTGCGACGTATACGCAGAAATTCCCCAAATGGAATGGAATCTTTCTGGCAAGTGGGGTGAAAGCTTTGATGTTGGAGGATAGTACTGTTAGCTGTTGGTTTCCTAAAAAAGTTGACTTGCAATGTGTCATTGAGCCCGAAAATCACTATATCCAAAAATTCGACCTGAACAGTACTGAATTTGGCAGTGAACTTCAAGTTAGTGTCGCTAGCATTGAGCCAAGAAATGCATTCCTGCAAAGTATTAGCATCTCCTCTCCAAATGAAGATGTCATCAATGAAGCGTTTCCAAGTGTGAACATTCTCAAAGAAGGGGGCCGCCTCATTGAAGACATTCTTCAATTCACATTCGCCCATGTAGATATTCGCTATGCTCGGCGCACAGGAAGCTCCCATACTAGTGCCTTTGATTTGCTGATATGTCAGTCCATTAAAATCGAAAAAATTGTTCAATAGGACTATCTCAAGGCACTCAAGAATAAAGGCATCTGGCCTATTTCCAGGGGTTCTCTGTAAAAGGGCTGCCACCGGTTGTAACGCTTGACACTGAGGAATGTTGGTGTACATGCCTCAAGGTGTCCTTTTGAGGATGGGAAGATTAGGGCTATTACAAACATTAGCAGTCGTCTCCTCAACCACTCCTTTCTCAATCAAGTCCTGCACAATTTGCAATAAAGGGATGTGAGGTAAAATAGCATTGTCTTTAACTCGGATCGAAACTGGCGGTATCTGTAACAATCCCACATCTGTGTCACCTGTCGCCCAGAGAGTGGGTGGCACATCTTTAAACTCCTCAGGAAGAGGCGCATCTTTGGACAGGCACTGCGTAGCGCGCACGACATCCGGACCCATTGTCATGAAAACACCCGCCAGAGAGCAGTAAATCGTGGCATGTAATTTTTTTAACAAGTCCAAACCCATCAAATTTCTCCACAATTAGACGTCAACAAGAACGGCAAATCCACAGTGAAAGGACCAATAGTCAACACAAGAGGTTTTGAAATGTGGCTCACAACCGGTACACCAGAAAAACCTACCAAAACATTATTATGGCCAGACAGAGCCGCCCCAGGGACCAAGGAACGAGAAATAGAACTGTTCGTCACACCTCTATCCACCAAAAACTCCTTAACCGAACCATGCATATCCGCACTAACATACGGACCACGTTGATCTACAGGTATCGGAACTGGTCCCTCACTCTGTCCCTGGCTGTCCTAGCTGTAAGACATCCCTGTCACCTCATCCGTATCATAATCATCATGATAATATTGTCCTCCCCGGGGTCATCAAAATAATTCTGATCAGAACGACCCTGCGGGGCTGCAGCATTCTGAGCCCTGTCCTGGCCACCAGCTCCACGACCTCGTCCACGATAACCTCGTCCTCTCGGGACCGCCACCTTCTGCAAAAGCACTGGACACTCGCTACGCCAGTGTCCCTCCTCTTTACAATACGTACACTGATTCGGCCCTAAAGGCGTGGTATTTGTAGGCCTTCTAGTGCGTGGAAGCTGTCGGGCCGAGTCACCACGTCCTCTACCATTCCCCCTAGAAGCCTGTTGCAACAACACTTTTGTCTTCAAATCCTTGTTCTTCTTCTCTGACCTCTCTTTATCCTCATTTTCCCTGTGTTCATAATACTGCACCATATTCAAAATAACAGAAGGGGAAGATGTGGACCAGGTGCTCTCGGAAGCCTGCAATCGGGTCGCAATCTCAGGAAGCAAATTGGAAACAAATCTATTAACAAACAGTCGCACACCTCCTTCGATCGACAAATCCTGTCCACTATAATCTAGAAACACACCTTCAAACCGAGTGAAGAAATCGGACACACTCTCATCTTTCTTCTGACGGCAAGCCGATAACTTGTCCCAATCAACCTTCCTCGGTGGGATAAGGGAATGCATATACATAATGATACGGCCTGGCAAAGCAAGTATCTCCGCTCTAGGCTTATCACCTGGCTTCCGTTCCTGATCCCACACCTTAATTTGGTCCCATGTACCACCCAATTCCGCAAGATGATCCTGTGTGTGTACTTGCCTCCAAATATCAACCGGAACTAATAAGCCAAAGAACATTTCAATATCAGTAAGCGTCATCACTGTTGAAGAGGCAGCTTCAGTCAATTCTTTATAATAAGCAGTTGCATTATTCCTAGGATCAGGTAACTGAGTCTTAAGAGACAAGACTTCACTCTTTTTCCATGGAGTATAAACCCATTGTTCTTGGAAAAGAGCCGCTACCCCTGGTCTAGTAACGGCATTATGCTGATCCCTTGGCTCTGGTATTTTCGGATGATAGATAGGATGAACCTCCTGCATCGGAAACTGGGATACAGGGGTGGGACTCTTCTCAAGCAGTGTACCCCGATAAGCAACCACCGTCGCAACATTACTAAAAACTTGACCAGGTGCCATATCAGTAACATATACATGATCCTTCATATCATATAGAATTCGCGGTGCTGCATCATTGAAGCACTGCTCCCAAAGACTGATCAAAGTAGCCGACATATGCTTAAGGGCATGCTGTTGTACAAAAGGCTTATAATCTTTCATCACACTCCACACATCTTCCACACCATAAATGGGATTCCAAGTCCACTGGGCAGCCTGATTAGCTACTACCCTTTTCTCCTCATCTCCCACATCAGATCGGACTAACGACCGCCCCATACGTTCCTTAAATTTTGTCCAGTCTCTATCCTCAAATCCACGGACTGGTGTCCCACTACTCAGTTAAGTCGGGGGATGGAAGAACACAGTGGGAGTAGCAACAGAAGTAGCAGGCACTAATGTCGCTGCCGGCTGCGTCGCAGGTGTAAGAGCTGGCGAAAGAAACGCCAAAGCAATAGATGTTACACGAGTACTAACAGTCATAGTTGCCACAGACAGCGAGGGCTAAGAAAGGACAGGAGGTGCTGTGGCCAAGGCAGTCCGATCAATAGTAACAGAAGCAGAGACAGAGGAACCGGGTAGCTGAGCCTGTGAGGGAAGAGCGGGATATATCCTCTGCGGGGCATATGGGGGCGGGGGTCGAGTATCTAACAATTGTTCCACAAATGTATCATTTTCTTCTTGGACCACATAAGATTTATCAATATTCAATTGAAACCTATCTTCAAGTTCAATTCCTATCTCTTGTTTCTCTTTATCATGTGCTACAGCTTTCTGAGTCAATGTTTGCATTCTCCCCTTCCGGGCCTCTTTCTCTACTTTCATTCGCCTCTGTTTAGCCTCCTTATGCCACTTTCGAAGAGAATCAAACATAGACTGCCTACTTCTTTTTGCAAACAACTTCTCCTGTAAAAACCCAATTTTTTGTTCATCAAAAGTGCCCGTCAACGGCCACTGCAACTCTGCATTGTCCCTCGTATATTTGTGCCATAGCGTACTAAACATATTAGGGCCAAGGCCATGCTTCACATACATATCAAAGTTCGGAGTGCCTTTTGGAGGCGCCGGCTGACTATATTCCAATCGAGCATCTGCAGAGCAACAACGACAAGTAGAAACCAAAAACCTGCTAAATCCAGGCATTTTCAAAAGTAAGCCAAATTTGTTATGTTGTCTGGCAAAGTGCTCACAAACACTTTGTACCAAAATCGGTCCTCAGACCGTGCCAAATACAAACCAAAATGGTACCATATCCACAAAGAACCAAAACAAACTCACCTGGTGCACACAGGTCAAACAAGTTTATTCTCCACTGCCGACTCTTCGGGCCATACGGTCAGATCCATTGTTTTGCCCTTCAGGACCCCAGTCGTGATGACCACTGGGCGAGGCACCGTCTGGCGGGACAGAAGGGGCAGCTGCGAGCAAACGATGCTCCTCGTACAGGGATCCCTGATCCGTCCGTCCGACCCGACGATGGCCCGACCTCCCCACCTGTCCGCGGGCGGGGATGGGTCACCCGATGGAGTGCCTGTTCGGGTGCCAACTGAAGGAAGTGACCCGATTAGGGCCACCCGGGTCACTGGCGACCACCTCTCAGCCTTCCATACAAATGAAGAGTCGGTCAGACAGTAGATTATACAAACCAAGTATTTATTCAGGTACACTCAAGCCGAGCCCAGTCTGCCCAGTCTCTAAGGATTGCTGTAGAGGGACTGACATCAGAAAACATGGTGATACATTATGTACGATTCAGAACCAATGAAGGCACGCCCAGACTGGAAATTTCCAGATGGAGGCAGCTACACAAAGGAGGTACAGAAGGATAAGTTTTGATCCTGAGACCGGACACACACTATCTCTAAACCAAGGTCGTTCTGCCTGTGCCCATCGCTGGACTAGTGGGAGCTGGCCTCTATCTAGTGGGAAAGGTATGCGCTAATAAGAACAGTGTATTCATTAGTACAGCGAGGCCCAACATTGGAGCTGCTCAAAGCTCAAAGCTGCTTCAGCAGGGACAGAGGGAAATTAGTTTCGATCATGGCTCAAAATGACGGCCAAACATAAAATGGTGCTGCGAATGCTTACTTAAGGCACAATACGTAACCAACACAGCGAAAACATTTTCATTCTAACAAAGATTATGAGGTTCTGCAGACCAGAGCAGGGCCAGATTGGCCATTCTGTCATTTTTCCCAGGGGGCTGCAGACTACGGAGCAGCTGACAGAGCTGGGTGCTCTGCCAAGACCCCACCGTGGAAGCCTCTTTGATCCCCTTATTAATCAGCTTCTGTAGTGCTAGACTGGGTTGAAGATTTTGCAAGGGCTGATTTTGGTTTCCAAATCGGTACTGGACAAGAGTTTGATTCATCTGTGGAAATGTGTTGTCAGTAGCATGAATGGGAATTTATCACTGTTACATGGGTGAAGGTTCTTGGTCTTTGATAGGTGAGATTAAATGTATGTCAAAATGTGTACTAAATTGCTCATGTTTCTTGGCTACGTATATGTGTTTTAAGTAACTGGTGATGAGAAAGGTGCTGTGGGTGTTAGCCGTTTGAAGTGGATGTGTTGTGTGTATATTTGGACTTCTGTCGTAATGTTCTCCGCTGTGGGATCATATTGGGTGAGTCGTGGTTGAGAGTGCTGTTTCAAACCTCTGTTCCAATTCAAACCAGTGCTTTCTGTAGGTGGGCTGAACTGTAAGAGATCGGGCAATTTCCCAAAAGGTAGTTCCCCAAAAAAGCCATTAGTGTTGAAAAAACTGATAGGGCTGAGTTATTCACTCACTCATCAGGCATAAGCATGCATGCCAATAATACCAATTAAGGCAGGAGACCCTATTTTGTGAGCTAAAAATGCTTTTTGCTCTTGCTTCAGTGAGAGTTAATAGACGTTTGTACTGGTTCCAATCGTCACTGCACATAGCCCAACTTTTGCTTGCAGGCTTTATCGAATGACAAACTGCATGACTGCTTCTCTGCCTACGTCGGAGCGGCCAAAAACACGTCATATGGTTCAGTTGAATGCAAAAAACACACTCGATCAGTCCCCTGCATCGAGTGAGCTATGATCAGTGCTTGTAATGGAAATATAGAAGTGCAAATGCTCAGTCCCAGAGTGCCCGTTTGCAACCGAGAAGAGTCGGTACTCTCCCACTATAAGTATAGCATCTCCGTTCTGAAATATAGGTACTCTGGGCCTCATTTACGAGATTTTGGCGCAGGGCAGCGCCGCAAGAAATCTTTTTGCACTGCCCTGCATCAAAAGAAAAGGGCAGGAATGTGCCAGATACGGCGCATTCCAGTCCTTTTCCCCTGTGCTGGCCCACAATGGGCTGCCATTCGCCAACACAGACACCCTTGCGCTATGGTGCAAGGGTGTCTGCGTTGTAGGTGCTGATTACGCAGGAAGGGACACCTTCCAGCACAAAAACAATAACTAGAGGTGTTTTCCTCTTTTTATGTGTGCTGTAGAATGTAGCACACATAGAAGGAGGAAAAACGAGAAGAAATAAGGATATTTCTCGTCTTTGTGCCTCCCTGACGCCACCCCATGGGTGGCGTTAGAATCTGACGCATTCCCAGGTTTACGATTCCTCATAAACCTGGGAATGCGTCATATTCCATGGGTGTTCTGTAGGAGCACCCACAGCAACACCCATGGAATGCCACTTTCACGCAGTGTTCTGCTTGAAAGGGGCACATATTTACAAGACCATGAAAAGCCACGCAAAGTGGCTTTGCGTGGCATTGCAAATATGCTTTGGGACATTGCGCCACCGAAGTGTCAATAAAGTGATGCCCCTGCGGCGCAAAAGAGCTGTTAGGGGCCTCGTAAATGAGGCCCTCTGTCTTTAAAATTAAATAAGTTCAGGTTCTTAGTACCTTTTCCATTTACAGCACTGGCTGTGATCATGTCATGTCGCAAGCTGGTAAACTAGATCAGTAGGTTAGCACCTGCTGTCGAGATCTATATGCAACCTGTGAGTCACAGATCTTAATCCTAGCTGCTTCACTCAGCCTTTCATCCTCTCATCATTTTATGGTCCACAATGTTAGCGCCTTATATTTCCAGCGCCGCGGGTCTGTGGCAGTAAGCGCTGCACAGGTTCTACAGAGATAGATATCACTTCTGGCTCATAAAGGATGGCTAGCTGGAGTACCCAAATACCCAATTGTGTACTTCTGGTAGGTCAGTTATAAATAATATGAGGCGGTTGGGAGATCTGGCTTGGGACTAGGAAGTCTGACTCTGTGGTGGACAGGTCACAGTGACTGCAGAAGAGTATAGAGGTCAAAAAGTCAAGCTTTGATGCCGCAAGAGAGATTTAGTGGGTCTTAGACACAGTTAGGGCTTGTTCTTTTGTTTATAGGGTTTAGGGGAAATAAAGGAACAGTTATGCATTATTTTTATATTAGATTTATTTGTGAGTGAAAGGCAGTGTGGCAGGGAATATATGAGAAGTTGGTGAAATCATCACAGGAATAGAATACAGCAACCTTGTTGGTAATCCACAAATTTTAAAAGCTCAACATCAAGTAAACAGTGTATCAAGATCTTCCCAAATAAAATTAAGAGAAACGCTGGTGAGTTTTGATTGTAGTTATGAAAATTCTTTATTCATTTTTCAATTTCTTAAAATTCAATCCTGCTGAACCGGACGTTACTTTTGCTAGAAGGGAGATACATATCCCACTGTCTTGCTTTTTAAATTCGATTGGATCTCATATAAGAATCCTCAAAGCCAAACAAAGAACTTAAAGTACATCGGAGCACTGAAGAAGTCCGTATGAGGACGAAACGCGTTGGCGATTTTGAATTTTAAGAAATTGAAAAAAGAATAAAGAATTTTCATAACTACAATCAAAACTCACCAGCGTTTCTCTTAATTTTGTTTGGGAAGATCTTGATACACTGTTTACTTGATGTTGAGCTTTTAAAATTTGTGGATTACCAACAAGTTCCACTCACACGATATATTAGTTTGAGTGCTGGGCCACCAATTGTTCAAATTCACCAAGGGACCTACTTAATGCAGGCCGCATCGCAGTGGGCTCACTTCTGGTGCGCCAAAGGCAAGTCCGTCAGCGCCTGGACAAACCTGGACTTTGCCCAGCGCCACAACCCTTGATCCTCCCGTCCCCCACAGATACACCATCGCCAAGCTCAACACCCTTGAACCCAGACACTGCAACAAACACTGCCACTGCGCCAACCCACGCTCTACAGTAGGACCTTTCAACTGCACCCACTGCCACAGCACACACCAGCCCACCGACCAACCCCATCCCGAACACACTGCAGACACCACCTGAACAAAAACACCAACTCGCATGCCCCCTTCTCAACACATGCTCACTATGCAAACACATCACCGAGATTTGGAACCTCATCTCCACCCTCACACCCAACGTCCTCTTCCTCACTGAGACCTGGCTCAACCCCACTTCCACACCGTACATCGCCACCGCTATTCCCAAAGAAGATCACCAACTGTGACCACATTAACAAGCCTGGCGGAGGGATCACCATCATACACAAGGAATCCATCCAATGAACCACCACAAATGACATCATCGCAGCCATGGAACACCTCAACGTCTGACTCCAAATAAACAGCAAAACCTCCATCAGGGGCACCCTCACCTACCGTCCTCCAGGACCACGTCCAGCCTTCTGCAGCTTTATCACCAACTTCATTGCCCCCCCACGCCATAGACTCCAACAACTACATTTTACTAGGCGACCTCACCTTTCATCTTGATGACCACAATGACATTAACACTACCAACATCCTCAACAGAATGAACAAAATTGGACTCACCCAACTCGTTCACGACCCCACGCACACTGCAGGCCATGTGTTAGACCCCATCTTCACCTCCAGCAACTGCCTGAGGCACAGCCGCAGCACAAAACTAAGCCTGGGCGGAGTTCGCGGAGTTCCGTAATGCAGAACTCCGCGAAGTGCAAAAAAACTCCGCTACGCAAAGCTCCGCGAGCAGCGGAGTGCGTTAGATAAATGCTGTTCGCAGTGATTTTCAGTGCCAGGTGCTTGTCCGCACTGTGCAATCATCGCGAACGGCGCCATGCACAGTGCAAGTGGGCACTGCTTCCTTTCTGCCGCTCAAGTAGATTTTTACTCGAGCTGCAGCTTTCTCAACGCGAGCGGTCGCAAGCATACGCGACCACTCGCAACGCGGAAAATTCTCGCCGGGAGTTGGATTTTCCTCGCTCGCCAACTTGACGTTGACGAATGTGAGCAAGGAAAAAAACTCCATTCCGCTGAGTTTTTCGGAACTCCGTGAGCTCCGCGTAACGCGGAGTGCCGAAAACTTTGCAAACTCCGCGAGCGGAGTTCACCGCCCAGACTTACACAAAACTCAGCTGGACCGACCACTCCATTGTTCACTTCAACATCACCAGCTCACGAACCTCCGCCCCAGTCTGACCAATGCCCACCACCACAGCTGGAGCAAAGTCTCAAAAACACATGGATCAGTGCCCTCAACACCACCCACCCCATCTCCTCTAACAACCTAGACCAGAACGTCTGACACTTCAACAATTGGATCACCAGCTGCACTAATAACGTAGCTCCCATCTGCAACAACATCCACAAAAGTTCCACCAAGCAGGCTAGCTGGTACACTGAAGACCTCAGAAATGCTAAACTACACTGTAAACAACTGGGAAGGAGATGGTGTACCAGAAATGCCACAGCCAGCAAGACCGCCTTCAAGACTGCCTTCAACCTCTACCACAGACAGTTGAGAGAATCGAAGAAAATGGCCTTAGCCTCACACATTGAATCAAGCTCCAATAAAAGAACTCTTCAACATTGTCAAAGAATTCTCCAACCCCTCAGCTGCAACAAACAACATTACCCCCTCACCGGAACTCTGCAACAAACTTGCAAACTTCTTTCACAACAGGATCGCCAAAATCTACAGAAACTTCAAACCCCAGCCCAAGGCCATGACTTCTTCAAGCAACACAATGGCCCGCTACCACCACAGACATTCGGCTAACTGAGTGGAGCCAGCTCGCCCCACAGGACACCGCCTCCATCATGATCTCGGTCCACTCAGGGGCCCCAACTGACCCATGTCCTAATCACATCTTCAACCTAGGGAAAGCCAGAATCAGCCACGTACTCAGCAACTCAATTGCCACCTACACTTTCCCTGAGGACTGGAAACATGCAAAAGTCAACGCCCCACTAAAGAAACCATCGGCAGACCCCAGCGAACTCACTGACTAATCTCCTTTTACTGGTCAAAGTATAAGAAAAAGCCACCAACCAACAGCTCTCATCAGTCACGGATCGGAACCTCCTACTCAACTCCTACCAATCCGGATTGCGCAGCAACCACAGCACTGCGACAGCCCTCAAAGTGGCTACTGACGACATCCAAGCCCTACCAGACTGACGAGAGACTGCAGCTCTGATCCTCCTAGACCTATTGGCAGCCTTCGATATTGTCTTCCACCACACACTGAAGGAAGTGGCCCGATTAGGGTCACCCGGGTCACTGACGACCACCTCTATGCCTTCCCAATAAATGAAAAGTCAGTCAGACAGTAGAGAATACAAACCAGTTAGTTTATTGAAATACGCTGCAGCGGAGTCCGGCCTATCCAGCCTCATAGGATAGCTGCCGAGAGACTGACCCCCGTCCACACGGTAACACAAAATATACATTTCCAGCGCCTCTAGAGTCCCGCCCAAACTGGAATTTTCCAGCTCAGGCCATGGTGGACAAAGAAGGCAAACAAGGATGAGCCATGACACAGAGCTGGGTACATGCTATCTCAACCCCAAGGCCGTTCGGCCGGTGCCTACCATTCTAAGATGTGGGAACAAGTCTATTTCACAGGAAAGGTATGCAACAATACATAGTACATTAATTAGTGCAGCGAAGCTTCAATCTTGAGAAGTACAAGCTGGAGGCACAGGGGCAGCCTTTCTGCTGAGGCAAGCATCATGAGACAGAAGCTCGATCTTGGTTACAGAACAAGATGGCGTCAATAAAGATGGCCCCATGAATGCTAACTTAACACAGATTAGAGTTCGAGCATAGCAAAGGGAGCATTTCAGTTCTGGGCATCACGGAAATAACATTTCAAATCTAACAACACTCATCAAAAGGCTGCACAACTTAGGCAGGGATGGACTCTTTGTTGCTCTCAAATTATAAGTAGTGTTGCATCGGCTCTCCCCCACCTCTATGTCTCCAACCCCCTGGATACAGAAAGGAGCCATAACATCCACCACTGACAAGGGTATCGGCTTATCTTCAGTAACATTGTGGGTCTGGAAGGACTGGTAGTATTCTGATGCATTGAACTGTAGGAAATTGTCCCTTTCCACCTGAGACCGATTTCCCCCTCTCACCCCCTTGAACGCGTGCATACAAGAGCTCAAGAACAACCTGCCAAACGGCTCTCGGCCTGTTGGAGCACCAGGGGGAACTCAATGCTGGAAACGTACATTCTGGGTCAGGGTATGAGAACTAGTACTTTTTTTGTTCCAATGTGTCAGCCTGGTGAAACGAACGCACCATGCTAAGTAATGCAAACTATCCCTCACAACTACTAACAAATGACAAGGGCATGGGTAACATATTCTCACTTCTATGAGGTACTGACGGCAACAACCCACATACCCAACATTTTGTCATATTATAAGCAGTGTGCGGTTGATGCAGGGTCTGGATAAACACATTATCTTTATAGGACTTCCTATGCTCCTCCTTGTGAGGCGCCAGAGTAACAAAGATATGTTCGGGGGGGACAGGCGTAGTACCAATCAAAGTATGCACAGGATATTTCTCCTCAGGAAAGTACGTGACCCCAAACACCAATATTAAAGAAATCAGAATAATTGCTACGAACACAACTTTACTTTTCACAGACCAGGAGGACCAAACAAGCCCATCCCGCTCCGGATGCGGGGCAGTGAAAGGCTGTTCTTCCTCCTTAATGGGGCGACCAAAGGGATACATTTTTATAAAACAGCGGAAAAGACTTACACTTGGAGCCAAGCTGGAATAAAAGCAAGAAATTAAGACAATATACTGTTCATTAGACGTAGGCGCTTTTGAGCACCGGCGGTGGAGCTGTTCGTCCAGCTCAGATCCAGATCCCACGTTGCAGGTCAAAGTACCTTCTCCTGGGAAACACAGTTCACTTGCCCTGTTCGGTGACTGTCCGAATAACGCACCAATCCCCCTCTCCCTGAGCTATCGTTGGTACCACGGGCAGGGTACATGCACCCCATTCTTCAGCAATGCAGTCCATCCCTACTAATCTGACTGTCCCTTTGGTGCACTGTTCCTCTTACGGGGCGCAAATTGTACCTCAACACTCCAGGCACAGCGGGGTCAGAAAACAAGGGGTCAGGCTCAAGGGGACCAAGGGGCAAAGTGTCGGACTCAGGCAAATCGGTGCATTGGGGCTCAACTGGATGTGACTCAATCACAGGTGGACCAACAGGCTTAGGCTCCTGGATGGCCTTAATTTCAGGTGGCACCACCTCATTCAGTACTGCATGACTCTCCTCTTCCATCGGTGCCCACGTGAGCCGAGCATCCGAGAAGGGAATGAACCGTGGCACCTGCTCCGTCTCCCAGTCCCCAATCCCATCCACGACCCATTGGTCGTAGGGCAACAGAAGGGGCACCCTCTTACAATGGGTGCTGTGTATCCAGTTCTTCCGACCGTCGACTTTCACCGCTGTCCTAGTGGACAAAAGGACCTGGAGGGGTCTCTTCCAGCATGGCTCCAAGCCGCTCCTCCGTTGAAAATTGCGGACTAATATCCAATCTCCGGGGCGTATTTCGTGGCTGGGACCCTCTGGATGTTGCTGTAACGTCTCAGCGATCTGTTGGTGAATAGAATGCAGATTTTTAGTCAACTCGTAAAGGTAATCTATAAGCAAGGGGTATTCTATTTCAGAAAATCTACTTGGCCGCGGGACGCCCCAGACATTCGCCGGGCGTCCAAACACGACCTCATACGGAGACAAGCCTGTTCTAGAGTGAGCTGTGACTCTCGTAGACATTAGTGCTAGGGGTAAAGCATCTGGCCACAGCAATCCTGTGCTCTCTTTGATCTTGGCCATTTTCAGCTTGAGAGTACCATTGTACTTTTCGACCAGGCCTGCTGATTGTGGGAGGTTCGCTGCATGGAACTTTTGCCTAATGTGCAATCCGTCGCACACCAACTGGATGACCTTGGCATTGAAGTGGCTGCCATTGTCACTCCAAATCAAACGGGGCAAACCAAAACGCGGGAAGAACTCTTTCAAGAGTACCTTCGCCGTCGCCATGACGGTGTTCTCTTTAGTGGGGGTAAGCCTCAACCCATTTACTGAATGCACAGACAACCACCAACACATATTTCAAGTTATTGACTCATTCCATTTCGATGTAATCCATCTGGAGAACCTCGAAAGGGAAGGAAGGCGGTGCAAAACTGCCAACAGGAGTGGGGATACCCTTCCCAGGATTGTGCATCAAACAGATCATGCAATACTTAACCAGATGAGCTGCAACTTTGGGAATGTTGTCATTCCGCCATACGGGATCGAACAGCTTGCAAAATCCCCTTCGCACTAATGTGCACTGGCCCGTGCGCCATGGTAACCACAGGGTGGACATATGCATCCGATAGCATCCACCTCTGCTTTCCGGATTTGTCCGTCCAACACCCATCCTCATCCAAATTAGCCGTGCTCTCCTGCCATATTTCTAACGCCTCAATTGTTGCGTCACTCTGGATTTCCTTTACGTTCTCCAGGGTATCTTCAAACACCCCATTTTCAGGCACCCATCTAGCTGGACCTGCCACAAACATCCTCTTCATCTTAGTCTGTGCTGTCTTCTTTACTGTCTGTTCTGCAAATGCGTTCCCTCTCCCAACATCATCAGTTATTGCCTTATGAGCACTGCACTTCACTATTGCTAGTCTCTTAGGGAGTGCCAGGGCTGACAAGAGACTGTGTATTAGTGGGCCATTCTGTATCCTCATTCCATGGGACATCAGGAACCCCCTCTCCGCCCAGAGCCGCCCAAAATTATGAGCCAGCCGAACGCGTACTGGCTGTCAGTATATATATTGACAGCCAGTCCCTCACTCAACTCACAGGCACGAAGAAGGGCCACTAACTCTGCAGCTTGTGCTGATTGGTAGGGAACTCGTGATGTCTCAACTACAGTGCGTAAGGTGGTGATAGCATAGGCTGCTGTCGTTGTGCCATCTGGTAATTTAAAACAGGAGCCATCGACATATAGCTCCCCTTGGGATTCAGATAGGGGAACATCAGTCGGGTCTACCTGTCCCTTCGTCTCTTCCTCCGTACGGTAGATGCAATCATGCACGTCCGTCTCCTCACTCTCAGAAGGGAGGGGTAGTAACGTGGCTGGGTTCAGACTGGCACATCTTTTGATGGTGACATGTGGTGCAAACAGGGTCAGCTTGTAGCCAGTCAGACGTGCACTGGTAAGGTGCTGCGTCTTTGTTCTGTTCAAAAGTGTGTCCACAGCATGCGGGACCATGACTGTGAGATCAGTATCAAGGACGAGCCCTGCCGATTGTCAGATAGAAATGGCCACTGCCGCGACCACTCTCAGACAGCTTGGGAGGGCTCTGGTGACGTTGTCAAGCAGAGCAGAGAAGTAGGCACACGGCCTTTGCTTACCTCCAAAGGCCTGTGTTAAGACAGAGAGCGCGCAGCCAGCCGTTTCGTGTATATACAACACAAACAGCTTCTGGTAGTCTGGGGTGCCAAGCACAGGTGCAGAGTAGAGCGCTATTTTTAGTTGCTCAAAGGCATGCTGACAATCATGTGTCCAGGGCAGGGGTTCATGCACCTATTTAGTGGTTAGGCGTAGTAAAGGCTTTGTTAGTAAAGCGAAGTTGGGAATCCAGTGGCGACAATACGAAGTGATGCCTATAAACGTTCGCACATCCCGTTGCGTCTTAGGGATAGGCATCTTAGTTATAGCAGCAACGCACTCAGGTGTTAGTCTCCTTCCCTCCTTCGACAGTAGGTGACCTAAGTAGGTGACCTCCTGTTGGCAATATTGAAATTTAGAGAGGGACAGTCTATGTCCATGATGAGCCAAGTGTAGTAATAATGTAACCGTTGCATCCTTGCAACCTTTTTCAGTATCCGAGGCTATCAAAAGGTCGTCCACATACTGCAATAGGACATTACCTGAGGGAAGGACAAGGGAATCCAATTGACCTTTTAAAGCTTGGCTATAGATACTGGGACTTTCAGTATAGCCCTGAGGAGCTCGACAGAATCTAAAACTTCTGCCGGCCAAGGAGAACCCAAACAGATATCTGCTATCTGGGTGTATGGGGATGCTAAAGAACGCGTTCTTCAGATCAATGACAGAAAAGTATGTGGCAGAGGGAGGAATCATGGTCAGGAGAACAGTGATGTCGGGGACCACAGGGAACTGAGGGACTACTATTTTATTCACCTCACGCAGATCAATCACAAAACGGTAGACATCGGGATGATCATCTGGGGAACCCGAGGGTGCCCTTTTTAAGATGGGAAGAATAGGGCTATTGCACACATTAGCATTCGTCTCCACAACAACCCCAGACGCAATCAAGTCCTGTATAATCTGTAGCAGCGCCCGTTCTCCTGCCTTTGGTATCTTATACTGGGGAAGACGAGGCAGGACAGCATTGTCCTTAACTCTGATGGAAACCGGAGGGATCTGCAACAGCCCTATGTCCGTGTCCCCTGTAGCCCATAATGTCGTCGGGACCTCCCTAAACTCAGCGGGAAGAGGCTCATCTTTTGACAAACATTGCTTAGAATTCACTACATTGGGTCCTATGGTCATATAGACGCCATCCGGAGAACACGAAATAGTCGCATGTAACCCATTAAATTCTCTCCACAGTTAGATGTCAATAAGAAGGGCGAATCTACAGTAAAAGGACCAATAGTCAGGGCCAATGGCTCAGAGATGGGGCTCACAACTGGTATGCCTGAGAAGCCTACCGAAACATTGTTTTGGCCAGACAGGGCTGCCCCGGGGACCAGTGAACGAGGAACAGAGCTATTCATTGCACCTGTGTCCATCAAGAATTTCTTCGCTGAGCCCTGTAGATCAGCAGTGACATAGGGTCCCCGCTGGTCCACAGAGATCTGAACTGATCCCCCACTCTGCCCTTGGCTGTCCTAGCCGTGGATAAGTCCCATCACTTCGTCCAAGTCATAATCATCATGGTAATACTGTCGTCCCCTCGGATCAAAGTAGTTCTGCTCAGACTGACCTGGCTGTTCCTCACCTTCCCAGGCCTCCGCCATAGCCACCTGCGCCCCCGCCCCTTCCTCTGGACCCTCTCCCCCTTGGGGCCTCAACCCTTTGCAACAGCGTCGGACACTCACTAAGCCAGTGCCCCTCCTCCTTACAATATGCGCACTGGCTCGGCCCCACGGGCGTAGTATTCCTGCTAGTGCGGGGCAACTGCTGAGCCAGACCAATTCTCCGTCCTCTACCGCTGCCCCGGGACACCCGCTGCATCAACACCTTCGTCTTCAACTCCTTATTTTTCTTCTCTACCTTCTCCTTTTCTTCGTTCTCTCTGTGCTCGTAATACTGCGCCATACTCAATATTACCGATGGGGAGGAGGTAGTCCAAGTGCTCTCCGAAGCCTGCAGCCGAGTCGCGATCTCAGGAAGCAGGTTCGTCACAAATCTGTTAACAAACAATCGGATACCTCCCTCCATCGACAGTCCTGTCCGCTGAAATCCAAAAACACCCCTTCAAACCTAGTGAAGAAGTCGGATACACTTTCGTCTTTCTTCTGACGACATGCTGCTAACTTGTCCTAATCTACTCTTCTAGGTGGGATCAAGGAGTGCATATACGTGATAATCCAACCCGGCAAAGCTAGTATCTCGGCTTTCGGCTTCTCACCAGGCTTCCTCTCTTTATCCCATGCCCTAATCTCATCCCAAGTGCCACCCAACTCCACTACGTGATCCTGCGTGTGCACCTGTCGCCAAATATCAACCGGCACTAGCAAACCGAAAAACATCTCAATATCGGCCAATGTCATCACCGTCGAGGACACAGCCTCTGTCAACTCTTTGTAGTAGGCAGTCGGATTTTTCCTCGGGTCAGGCAACTGGGTCTTCAGAGATAGAACCTCACTCCTTTTCCAAGGAGTATAAACACACTGTTCCTGGAAACGGGCCTCTACTCGCTGCCTAATGACTTGGTCCTGCCCGTTTCGAAGCTCTGGTATTTCGGGGTGGTAGATGGGATGTACTTCTGCAATCGGGCTCTTTTGGATCAACCTACCTCGGTATCCAATCAACGTGGCAACATTACTGAAAACATCGTTAGGGGCCATGCCAGCCGCATACACACTGTCCCGAATATCATAAATAATTTGGGGGGGCAACACCATTGAAACACTGCTCCCATAGCCCAATCAGAGTAGACGACATATGCTTGAGGGCATGCTGCTGCACAAACGGCTCATAATCTTTCAGTACACTGCACACTGTAAATCGGACTCCGGGCCCACTGGGAGGCCTGGTCAGCCACTATCCTCTTCTCTGCATCACCCACATCAGAACGAATCAACACTCGCCCCATTCTTTCCTTAGCAGCCACCCAATCCCCATCATCCAGTCCCCTTACCGGTGTCCTAGCGCACATCAAGGGCGAGGAGAGGGGGTGAGGGGAGGACACACTAATGGGTTTTGCGGGAACTAGAGACACAAATGTCTGTGTGGTGGGTGTAAGCGAGAGAGGTAGAGAAGAGCTTGGGGCAACAGGCACAGCAGATCGGCCTGTAATCGCTGCAGTCTCGGCTGATGGAGCCGAAGAGGAAATGAGGGGTGCTCCACCTGGAGCGGCCGAGGCAGGGGCAAGGGAACCAGAGGCAGGAGCATGGGAAGCGAGGTGCTGGGTTGGCGGGGCTGCTGTGTATATCCTCTGCAGGGCATAAGGAGGTGGTGGCTGTGCGTCTAGCAAATCCTCCACAAAGGGATCACCTTCCTCTCGTGTGACATAAGACTTGTCACACTGCAATCTAAACTTCCGGTCAGCACTCTCTATACCCTTCTCTATCTTCTCTCTCACATATGCTATAGCCTTTTGAGTTACTGTCTGCGTCTTCCCTCTCCGGGCCTCCTTCTGCGCTCTTATACGTCTTTGCTTAGCTTCCTTTTGCCATACCTGAAGATTGTCAAACATGGACTGCCTGCTTCTTTTTGCAAACAATTTATCCTGCAGGAAGTTCAATTTCTGTTCATCAAAAGACCCTGTCAAAGGCCACTGTAACTCGGCGTTGTCCCTCGTATATTTGTGCCATAATGTACTAAACATAATAGGGCCATGGCCATATTTTACATACATGTTGAAGTTTGGGGTGCCTTCTGGAGGCACAGGCTGCCTCTCTTCCAATCTAGCATCAGCAGAACAACAACAGCACCCCAAACAGCAAAACTTGCTAAAACAGGGACAAATTCACTACTTATACCCTACAAGTGACTTACCAGTTTCTCCCCACAGGTCCGCCCACGGACCGTACTAAACGCTCAGAGACCAAAAACCGGTCCGCAGACTGCACCAATTCTTCAAATCAGGCTCCGCATCACGAGCCGCAAACACTAATCAAACCTGAGGCGTTTTCAAGAGAAGGCCAAATTACCAAGTCGCCTGGCAGGGGGTCCACAGACACCCTGTATCTCCAAACACGGTCCGCAGACCTATCAAGTTCACAAACAAACCAAGAAATGGTCCTCAGACCATATCCAAATTATTCAAGACGGCGCCATATTTACCAAGAATCGAGACAAACTCACCTGGTGCACACAGGTCGAACAAAGTTATTCTCCACTGCCGACTCTTCGGACCAAACGGCCAATTCCAAGGGTTTCGCCTTTCAGAACCCCAGCTGGGATGACCACTAGACGAGGCACCGCCCGATCAGACAGGCGGGGCAGCTGCGAGAACTAAGCTCGGTTGTGTGGGGATCCCCGATTCGCCCATCCGACCCGACGCGGCCCCGTCCCCCACACCCGGTTACGGGCGAGGATGGGACACCCGATGGAGTCCCTGTTCGGGCGCCAAATGAAGGAAGTGGCCCGATTAGGGTCAGCCAGGTCACTGACGACCACCTCTATGCCTTCCCAATAAATGAAGAGTCAGTCAGACAGTAGAGAATACAAACCAGTTAGTTTATTGAAATACGCTGCAGCGGAGTCCGGCCTGACCAGCCTCATAGGATAGCTGCAGAGGGACTGACCCCCGTCCACACGGTAACACAAAATATACATTTCCAGCACCTCTAGAGTCCCGCCAAACTGGAATTTTCCAGCTCAGGCCATGGTGGACAAAGAAGGCAAACAAGGATGAGCCATGACACAGAGCTGGGTACATGCTATCTCAACCCCAAGGCCGTTCGGCCGGTGCCTACCATTCTAAGATGTGGGAACAAGTCTATTTCACAGGAAAGGTATGGAACAATAGATAGTACATTCATTAGTGCAGCGAAGCTTCAACCTTGAGAAGTACAAGCTGGAGGCGCAGGGGCAGCCTTTCTGCTGAGGCAAGCATCATGAGACAGAAGCTCAATCTTGGTTACAGAACAAGATGGCGTCAATAAAGATGGCCCCATGAATGCTAACTTAACACAGAATAGAGTTCGAGCATAGCAAAGGGAGCATTTCAGTTCTGGGCATCACGGAAATAACATTTCAAATCTAACAACACTCATCAAAAGGCTGCACAACTTAGGCATCCAAGGAGCCGCTCTCAGATGGATCGCCTCTTTCTGCATCGGAAGAAAACAAAATGTCTGCCTTCCCCATACACTTCAGAGCCTAAACAAAGCTTCTGTGGAGAACCCCAAGGATCCTTGCTCAGCCCCACCTTCTTCAACACTTATATGACACCTCTGGCCAGCATCATCAAAACCCACAGACTCAACATTATATTTTACGCCGACCACACACAACTCATCCTTTCCCTCTCTGAAGACACCACAAACACCAAGCCCAGCTTCCACAACTGCATGACAGACATTGCCAATTAGATGAAGAACAACTGCCTGAAGTGCAACACAGACAAGACAGAGGTACTCATCTTTGGAAACAAAAGCCCCCGTGGGACGCATCCTGGTGGCCCTGAGAACTCGGGCCTACTCCTACCCCCACTGACCACACTAGAAACCTAGGCATCGTTCTGGAAAATAAGCTAACCATGATGGCTCAGGTCAGCTTTGTCTCCTCCTCCTGCTTCATCATCCTCTGCATGCTTCATAAGATAATCAAATGGCTACCCCACATGCCCTCATCTCCAGCCGACTAGATTACAGCAACGCTCTCCACGCAGGGATCGCAGCTCATCTCCTCTGATGACTACACACTGTACAGGACTCCGCAGCCAAACTCGTCTTGCATCTCCCTAGACAAACCTACATCACCCCCTACCTCAAGGAACTCCACTGACTCTTGTACAGAAAAGAAGCCAGTTCAAGCACCTGACCCACACATACAAAGCTCTACACAACTGCGGTCCCACCTACTTGAACCACCGCCTGAAATTCCATCAGCCCACCAGACACCTCCAGCATTTATGTGGGTGACAAGAAGCGCTCTACAATTCTACTGATTGATTTATTTATGTTTTCCCTTCATATTCTGCATTTCCTGGGTCGGTTTGTTAAAGTGCTCTGGTGTGCAGGTTCCATATGAGCAGGCCCACTGGAATTATGTGGTTTTGCTGCTGCTGTATTTTCCACGGAATTAAGGATTTGCTGCATTTGCCACATACTCCTTCATCTGCTGCATAATATGCAGATTTCAGGAAACAAAATTGGGTTTCTAGCTCAAAAGGACCAAAAGTTATTAAAAATGCAGCAACGTGTGTTGTCACGCAGTGGAAGGCCATCCGTAAAGGTTGACTGGTCACCTTTCTGTTGCTTATTTTTGCATTTGGGTATCAAAGGAGTACTAATGAGGTAAAACATTTGCCTATCAAATATTAATATGTTTAAAAGAGCCAAAATAATGAGGTAATACTAACACAAAAAGTGGCACAATACACCAGAAAATTTGCCTTTTCTTGCTGCATAATTTCGTCAACCCTGCTGCATAATTTGGTCCTTCCTGGCCGCATTATTCTAGTGGCCTTATATGTGAACTCTCTTTGCATCCGATTGATATTTGGAACCCATGGTTAGTGGTTAATCCAGTGGTTATTGGTTTTTGTTGTCACCTGAATGTGTGACTCATTCCTCACTATCCATTGGTGAACATGGTATTGTGTTGTATTTTAATTGATTTTACATAGCGCTTATTACCCCGGATGAGATTTTGAAGTTCTTTACACAAGGTAGTACTCTTCTCTGGGAACCCATGGTCAGTGGTTAATCCAATTGTTATTGGTTATTGTTGATTACTGGAATTAGTCTTGTGCTCTCAAGGAAATTACTCAATGCATTTACTCCAGTATCTTTGTGTAGTTACAAATGAAGCCACGTGTTCAAATGAAGTTTAGGGCACCATTTCTGCAGACAAAACGTTATCCATGGGTTTTAGGAGTTGTCCAATGTGGCAAACTTCCCCATTGCAATAAATAGGAAGTTCACCAGCCAGAATCTAGGCAACACACACCCCGTGAGTCTTCAGTCATTTCAGGAACATTTACCAGTAGGTGATGTGCACCATGGTAATGGTGCTCTTCAAGATGGAGGCTGTGCTAAAAGTTCATGAGTGACTAATGAGCAGCGATTTAGCCAGCAGAATAGTTGGCTTTACATTTAATGAAAGCGTAGGGATCTAGGGGTGACAGAGTAACTATAGAATATACATAACAATATAATTCCTTATTGAAAGGCAAATGACCGCAGTCCACTATAGAATCCTTAAAGTGACACTGCCGCAAGAAGATGGTGACATTTTTTTTTGCCATCCATGGAAAAAGGGCCAGACCGTAAGATACTGACATTGGACAAAATTCGCAAGGATTCTGGCTGAAGCCTCTGTGTCTTCTAGCTGTAAACCTGATACTTTACAAGTGAGAGGCCGATAAAGGAATTACATTAATTGTTGCGTCTTTATACTGCATCTCAAAGTAACAAATATGAGTATATTAATATATGAAGAAAAAAAAAGTGGCATCTTCAGACCGTATCTCAAAGTAGCAACCTTGAGTACATAAATAATCAAATATAACAATAAACAGGGGAAAATAGAGACATCTATACACTGTTACTCAAAGTAACAATCATGACTACGTCTATAAAAATACATAAAAAATAACAAAGGTAGAAAATGCAGCCTCAAAAAAGAAAGCATAAGAATTTGAATGACTTAGCACGACTGATTACAAAATAATTTACCACTGTTATTTTATGTGTTGTTACTAAAAGTGTGGTGCGACGTGGTTTGAGTAATGTGGTGATGTGGTGGTGAAGGGGAGGTGTTGGAGTGGTTGACATTGAAATGGTTATCATAGGGTGGTTGTGTTCAGGTGTGTTTAGATGGAGGTCATGGGTGAATGAAGGCGACTGTACGTGTTGATAAGGGTGCCTCCTGCTGTAGTAGTTCTTTCAGGAGATGGGTATGAGTTGGATGTTGGATGAAGATTGGGAGTGTAGGTGTTAGGGTATAGATGGAATAGGTAGTGTAAAGCGCTGTGATCGTGTCACTTAGTGCTTAAGGCAATAGGTGGGTCAACCTTGATAAACATCGGCCTACATAGATGCAACGTAGTTCAACAGATCAACATAGAACAGCAGAGCTGCAACAGGAATATGAGTAATAGCAGAGGGCTGGTAGAGGTAGAGGTCCTATCATTTTTATCTATCTAGGTTTAAGATATCTGATCGAGCAACATCAGTGTTACATTGTCTCTCAATATTTCTTGAGTCAGTATAAAGATAGTAGTAATTTAGTCTTATCCGTGCATTCCAAGAAGACAAGAATATTGGGAAGGTCATTGCGCAGGGCCAGCGGAGTAGGTGGACTATGAGGACATCTCTTGTTGTTGCTTTATCGGTATGTAGGCTACGAGTTCAGAGGATTCGCCGAAGACGAAGGACTTTCCCATGTTTGGATTCTTAATCTATCTGTCTCGATGAATGAGAAACTGATGTTCAATGCTGTGAAAGAATTCCGTAGGGTTAAAAAGCCTTTTCTTCTGAAGACAGTCTCTTTGGCAAATTCTTGGGCTATTTCAATCTTGTTGTCGTTCCACACTAGTGATTTGTACTTCCTCATGTGTGCTGATATAAATTCGGATTCCTAAAAGTTTTGAGGCCTGGTGATGAGTGGTCGCAGATTTTTTGCGCCCGGGATGAGTCTGGTGGGCACTCTGTGTGCTCTTTCAATTTCGAATGGTCTGTCGACTGTGATGCCCAGGGTTTGCAGAATCCATTGTTCTAGGAAAGAGATGCAGTACGGAGCTTGGCTTTCTCCTCCTTCCGGTAGGCCAAATATTCTCAAAATCCCTCTTCTGTTTCTGTTTTCAAGGTCGGTGATGGTTCTGGAGAGGGTGTTGATTCGCTTGTTTGTGGTCTTGATAGATTTTTTTTATCTTTGCTGTTCTCATCCTCCAGTACACTTATTCTTGATTCTGCTTCTCCAGTTCATAATTGTAGAGAGTTTAGGTCTTTTCGCATGGCTGCGATCTCAGTTTGTAGGAAGTCAGTATTTCCTTTGGTGCTTTGATCCAGTTCTTGGAGGGAGTAGAGGTTGCGGAGAATCAAGTCAATTTTTTCACTTACATCCAGTCCTTGTTTCTGTTTGGCAGGTGACTCAACAGACGATGGGTCTTGTTTTGCTCTTTTGAGGGATGCTTTGTGATTTTTAGTTTCTTTATGATCTTGCATATCTCTGGGCTCTTTTTTGTCAGCTATTCTGTTGAGAATTCGATCCTTTGGGAAGTTGCACAGAGTTTCTCCTGTTATTGATGATGTGAGTATCTGTCAACGTACAGTTGTTGTGCTGATTGGAATTGATATTGTACTGTGCATCCAAATGGGATCACGGAGCGATTGTGCACATAAGCTACTTGTTCAGGAGAAAATGTCCTAGATATTTGTATATGAATATGACTTTGTCCGTTCAGGTGCGTGGTTTTACCTGTCCATTGGGTTAAGAGCTTGACAAGCAAAGTGGCTTGACTTAAAAGTTCAAAGTGGTTCTGCCTGACTTCTTAATTTCTTCGCCGACCTTGGTTCTGTCTGACTCCTCAATTTCTCTGGAGTCACTGGGCCTGCACTCTTTATTGATTGACTGTGATCTTTATTGATTGCACCGGGATCTGTGCTGGATCTGCGCTGGGAACTGCCGATTGTACTTGTATTTGTGCCAGTGCTCTATGATCACTGGTGATCTGTTAGCGTTGCTGATCCGCCAGAGTGTCTTGGGTAGCATTGGATAATTGGTGTTGTTGCTCTCCGACAGTCTGTCTGTCGATTTGCATGATATTGCGCCCCAATATCGTTATTCTTGTCAATTTGTGAATTGGGTAAGTCTTGGACCGTCTGTTGCCAGAACATTGTGAGCAATGGGGAGCCAATCAGTTCGCCTTCTTTTTTATTTACAGCAAAGAAAAGAAGGTCAAGGCTCTAAATGCCAGCACCAGTCAATCTAGTGGGATGTAAATTGAGCAGAATTATGGTGCAAAAGAGCCGGGAACGTGACCTCCCTACGTCCCCAATAATTGGGAAACCCAAAAACACAAGGAACAAGCTGGCTCAGCACACATATATTGTTATATACAGTTAATCAAAGTACACAATCATAAACAGTGGTTATTAGTTTAACTTTAGCACGGCGTCTCCCAAATGAGTCACATAAGTCACTCTGTTGTGAAAAATATATACACCTTTTATTTCTTTATTCTTTTGTTCAAAAGTTTCTTGTTAAAACATAACACAGAGTTCATAGCCCCACCTGGCTAATCAAAATGTTGGGTCTTCGATTCCCAGGACTCAGAAAGCGGCAATGGCGCAGGTGGATGACAGGCATTTGAGGGGTCGACAGGGCGGTGGGTGTAGCAGGGGTATATGTGCCCTACCTTGGTGCCTTGACTCAGTAGTTATTGAGGGTCGGGAGGACTATGTTGCAGATCGTCCTCCTTGTTCAGCTCTCTGGACGCTCCACCATTTTTCCCACATCGCTGCTCACAATGAATTGTTGATATCTTCAGCAAATGAGCAGTTGCAGGGCATGTGAGTGTAGCTGAGCATAAAGCGGCCTGTGCAGCATGATGTTATGCCGTTTTGGGCGGTGGATGCCGGTGGATTCAGGTCTTGTTGGCAGGACAGTTTACTCAGCTTTTGGATGACCCTATTTAGGCGGCCATCTTCTTCGGGCTCAAGTAGAGACAGAAGAGATAGAGGATGCGATCAAAACATTAAAACTAAAAAAAGCCCTGGGCCAGATTGTTTCACAAGCCATTTCTATAAAATATTTAAACCCTTACTCACGCCACAACTGAAATCCCTCTTTGACTTCTACACACATAATGGCATAACAGGCCCAAACTTTACTGAAGCTATAATCGCAGTTGTCCACAAAGACAATAAAGACCCCTTAGAGACCAAAAACTGCAGACCAAACTCTCTACTCAACATAGAGCGCAAAATACATGTGAAAGTCCTTTCTACGAGATTAGAAAAACTTCTGCCATCTCTAATCCACCTTTCTCAAACAGGCTTCATAAAAGGGAGATTGGCCTGTGACAACATAAGATTATTTTTGCATGTGTTTGAAAAACCTACCCTCTTCAGCTCCCCTGCAATGGCCATGGCCTTGGATGCCGAAAAGGCCTTCGATAAGGTCTCCGGGCCTTTTTTAAGATCAGATATCTGGAAATTTAACCTTGGACACTCTTTTGAACAAATGGTGTTCGTACTATATGACAACCCCTCTGCCAAAGTCAGGGTTAATGGCTCCCTCTCTGAAAAATTCAGTCTTTCAAAAGAGACCAGGCAAGGGTGTCCCTTTTCACCACTGCTCTTTCTCCTATCCATAAAATCCCTCCTCTCGGAAATTCCCCACAACCCCAACATCACAGGTATCCCCTTTAACTCCACAACCCATACTGTCGCAGCCTATGTGGACTCATCTTCTCTGAAGAAGCAGAAGCAGCAATTCCGGAAATCCTCAAGCTAATCAATGCCTACTCCTATGCCTCCCGCTACACACTCAAAAAGAAGAAAACTGAAGTTTTTCCGCCTAACATCCTCTGCACACCCACAATCATAAACAACACAGATCTCACATGGCAAAACCTCCACTTGAAGTACTTGGGCCTTCATCTAGGCAAATCCCTCTCCGAGTCCTGCACACATACTGAAAACATCTTCCTGAAAAATATCCAGGACCTGATTGAAACTTGGTCCCCCAAACAAATGTCGTGGTGGGGCAGAACAGAATGCACCAAAATGTTAATTGCTCCACAAGTAAACTTCATCATCAGTATGTTTCCCCTTCAATTATCAGACTCTTTCTTCAAAACGTTAAACAAATACACCACTCAATTCATCTGGCACAATAAAAAAACCTAGAATTGCTAGTTCTATTACTTAACACACAGAAAGGAGGAGTGGGCCTACCCAACTTCAGTGAGATGCAAACAACGTTCCTACTTATGCAAGCCATAGACTGGTTCAGTCCAAACCCCCTTCTCCCACCTCCCATATGAACAGGGATTGAGAAAGACTTCTTCCGACCGTTTACGCCGCTCATATCAATCGCAATGAACCACTTCAAACCGCAACACTCCTTAGACATTCGTAGAGACACAATGTTCACTGTTAAACAACTAGAGAAGATCTGCTCAATTTTAATCAAACACTCCTCAAATGCATCTATCTGGCACAACCCACTAATAAAAATTGACGGTAAAGCCCTCCACTGGCACTCATGGGTATCTTGCGATATTCTATACATCAGAGATGTGATCAATAGAGACTACCCCATCCCGTTCTCCCTACTTCAGGCCTCTTCAGCCATCCCTAATACTTCCTAAAACTCAAAGTAGCAATCAATCGCAACCAACATTTTCGAAACAGCCCCCAAGCATTCTTACAAAATTTGACTCACTCTGCACTCAAACTCACCAAGCCTCGAAAATCTACAAGATTCTCCATGAATCAAGCTCTAATTCCATTCATAAATACAAAATAAGTGGTCAGACCCATGTCTTAGAGAAGGCTATTCCCTCTTAACTGATAACAATTGGTCAGAAATCTGGAAACACCCCACGAAGCTGAACATTTCTCCAATTATACTTCAGTGCAAATACTGGTTACTACACAGAACCTTTTGGACCCCAGCCAGACTCTACAAATGAGGTCTTCTTGACTCAAACAAATATTGGAACTGCTCCTCAGAAGTGGGCGACCTTCACCACATGATCTTTTACAGCCCCCTGCTCAAATCGTACTAGGAAGGTACAACGAAACTATTAACAATATCTTCCATTGCAGGGTATCGCTAGACCCAGTCTTAATCGCTTTAAGTCCCTGGGCACTCCCCAAACCCCCTCCACTCAACACAACTGAACTACTACTATTTGACTTGTTACTCACACTCGGTGTTAAAACGATCAGCAGCGGCCCCTCCATTAGGACGGAGGAGTGCTGCCCTCCTGCCACCACCCTCAAATTAAACGATAATAAAACGGGTCTTAAGCCCGTTTTATTATCGTTTTATTTTAATCCTCCTGTACCCGCCCCAGGACTCTGACATGTCTTGGGGGCGGGTCCAGGGGATGACACTGCTGGTGGGCACTGTCACAGTGAAGCTCTCTCCAGCCCCAGCTGCATTGCTGGGGCTGGAGAGAGCAGGCACAGGCTCCCAGTCTGCCTGGGAGCGCAAGTTGCCAGGGCTCCGGCCAATCCTGACGCTACTTTCATGCAGCGTCAGGATTGGGCGCAGTGCAGTCTGGGAGCATGTGCCCAGAAGAAGGAAGAGCACGATGCGGCGGGCAGCGGCGGTGGCGGCGTTCAAGGTAAGTTATTTTTATTTTTTATTCTTTTATACCCTGAGGCCCCTTCCCCACCTCCCTCCTCTGGCCCACCCCACCACTTTGGCAGGGGACGGCCCACTACTGCAAACGATCCTCTGCAATTGGAAAGATTTCAAATCTATATCTTATCACACTTGGTGGGCCTAGGTTTGGTTTCTTAGGAGTGTAGACAACATCATCGTTAACCAAAATTTTGACCATGATAAGTCAAGACTCTCATGGCCCCTGCTAGACGCTCACACCCAAACAAAACCCCACTAACTATCCACCCTGGCTAAATCTTGGGATATCCCCTACCAACCCCCTCCCCCCATATCCTCCCTCCTGCACTCGCCTTTTCTCTCTTATTTCTCTTTTTCATCAAGAAGTAAATATCCCCCTGAACAACAGAATACTACAAATAATACCAGGGTTTTTTTCAACCAGTTATCTTTTTGTTTTACGGACCCACAGCATACACCGACCTATCCATAACGCGTAAACGTTAGACATACTTCGCCTGTCTGACAGACTGAAACGTGAGCACTGAAATTTACAGTAATGCCTTTTGCTTCTTATCTGTCCTATTCATTTGTTATTCTATGTTTTGTTTTATTCAAATGCCTAATAAAATGTTTTAAATAAATAAATAGTTCAGCACTAGAAGGCCATTTCGAAAACGTAAAAGTCCAAAGCATGATTATAGGCCTGAAGGTCTATAACAGTATGTACATATTGGAAGAGAATTCTACAAGTGCGGAAAGTCTGTAGAGAATGCATGTTTGAAAAAAGTGGTACATTGGAAGTTATAGACAGCGACCTTAATCCCAATCTCTTGGAGCCTCATGAGAGCTTTAATTTGGGAGATAGGTATTCAAGCTGACCACTAAAAAGAGTCTTAATGCTGGGCAGCAAAGTCCAGCCTCAGGCATAAAGTACAAACACAACACTTGCAAATGTAACAGTGCCAGGCTAATGCTATGTTGTAAGCATTTGAAAAGCACGCTGAGATCCTCACTTCTGGACAGCGAAAAACCTATCACCCTCCACGGCCTTGTATTAGGAGATTGGATTTCCTCTATTTCCTGCTTCCACAGCCACAGAAGTAAAGAATCTGGGTGTGATTTTGGATATTTGAGAAAAGTACAATATATTTCTACTTTCTTGGGTTACCCTCAAAGGGTCCAGGCCTTAACATCCCTCGTGCTGTCATGCCTTGACTATACCAATGGACACTACATCCGACTATCAAGGCATTTTTCAATGGACTTCAATTAATCCAAAATGCCACAGCCTGGTAAGTGTTTAACCTAATCAGAATACAAACATATCACGCCTTAGGAACCTGCAGTAGTAAGCTCTTGGAGGAGGAATATATTTTTGAGCTTGTTGGTTTACTCACCAGGGGCCCTATTACACATAGGGCGCACTTTCCCTGTTAGCGCACCTTAGAAACAGGTGCGGCAGCTGCAAACAGGTAGAGTGCACCCTATTAAATTGAATCGCTGGCCCCAGGGCAGTCATGAAGTCGTGCTGCCCTGGGGGCAGCACATTCAAGTGAAAAATGGAGCAGCTTTGAAGCAGTCGCTCTGTGTTTCACTGTGCAGTCTGCAACCCACTTTTAAGAAGGGAGAAAGATCCCCTTGCAGGCGGGTGCTGTGAGTGATTGCACATGCCTGCATGGGGATGTCAGGGGGGTCGGGAGGTCCATATGACCCCCTTTGCCCCCTCCAGAGGGCAGCCATCAGGGGCGCACTGACTGCCCCCACCTTGTAGGTGGCGCACTGTCAGTGCGCCTCCTGAGAGCTTATTTGCCTCTGCACATGCATCTATAACACGGCGCGTGTGCAGAGGCAAAGGAATTCCCTCATTTGCATGGGGGCCAAGCCCCCATGTAAATTAGGGAACACCCTCTGGTGATAGCACTGGCCCTATATATGCACCAGCACTATCTGTATTACAGAAAGGGGCGCACAAGCGTCTGCGTCCCTTTCTCCCATACCAAAGTACCTCGGGGATGCGCAAAGCAGCCGCACATTCCAGTTGCGCCCCGGGGCACTTTCCATAATACGGCCCCAGGCAAGTGTTTCCACAGTCCACATTTAGGCTCTGCACCCAAAGGAGGATCCTCAAGTCAAGAATTGCACTGCTCCTTATCAACCCTCCTTTCTGAAGAGCCTGCATAGCTGGAATCTACTTCTTGATAAAAACCTGCATGTTTTAGAATACCTTACCAACGCATGTTAGTATAGTCAGTAACCACCTACAATTCAGCCAAGCAATATAAACGTCATTTTTCCACGAAATAGGATTCAATTCACCCTAAGACTTTTTAAGTTGTCTGATCAATACATTTCATTAAAAAATCCTGAAAATAATGGGGCTGATCCACTCACTTGAGAATAAACTCCATATGGGAGCCCCAGACAGGGTACCCTCCACTAGGTCTGCACAGTGTCATTGACACATTAAACCGCTACTTGAAGACCTTTCAATGTCCCAATAGGTTAGGCCTCCTAGCGCTCGAGGGTGGACTCAATAAAAATGGCGGGTTCTTGTTTACAAATCATGTAGTACCTATTCTGCTAACCAGACTGACCCCCTCAAAGGCCACTTCCATTTATAATACTGCCCATGCACAGGAGGTACGTATTTGCATGCATGGCTGCATCTATTCTTGCAACAACCCATACCTGTGTGTCCTAGCACACCTCAAACCTCTCGCGCTTGACCCAGCTGCTCCAATAATACCAAACTCCAATAAAGACCCTTTCTGCCGCGCACCATAAGGATGCCAGGTACCCAATGCAAATCAGAGTGCAACACAACCAATGAAGTGCTACAGCACGCTATATAAATGATATCTAGGGTGCAGCTACTATCTTGATAGTCCAGAAAGCACTTTGGGTTGTGAAAGGCAGCGAGTCTTCTAAGACCCTCAATGCTGCCCGGTGCAGGGTTCCACCTCTAATTCACTTTGGGTTCGCTATCAAAATAATGAGGCAAGCGCTGGAAACTGGAAGACAAGAAAAGGTTTATTTCTCATGAGGAGATCACGTCAACTGCAGACACCGGGATGTCTGAGGGAAGTGTTCTGCTGATACTCCTTTGGCTCTTCCTTTTAAACAGGTTTGACACAATGCATTTGTTTCATTACCATGGTTACACTAGCTTGGGGTCCCCGCCCCGGGCAGGTTGTCACACAAGCCCAACAGTAATTCTCTTCCCACCCAGGTCAAACAGACAATCTTATCTTGCAGCTGGACCTTGCTTCAGGGTCTAAAACATGTGAGACCGGCCAGATCTAAGAGTCCGTTCTGTTGATAAAAACAGGTCCCATTGTTGGTAACAACAAGTCTTGCTGTTTGCAGTGCAATAAATCATGTTGCAAGAGTCTTTTTGGTGTTTGGAACCTGTTTGTGTAACTAGGTGCAGTGAGGGGTAGAGTGTCCAAAGGTTTGCCTGAAAACAGAGATGAGAGGAAAACGAGTTTGTGGCAGCAAGTGGCGCTGAGGTTTGTTGTGGCAATAGAGTTTATAGCCCCCAGCACACATACCAGGTCGGTCAGAGGGTCAGAGGGATGCTAGTAAGGGCAGGGTGAAACAAAGGTGACCATCAGAGTACAAAATGGCTGTGATAGATCAAAATGACTGCAACTTATGTGCACATAGAATTCCACCAGACAAGATGGCGCAGGTAATGTTCATGATTATCGTTTTGCTTTTAACAGTGGCCCCTTTGAACATAACTAGCCAGCTTGTCAGTCTATTTCGATCTCCATAATGTCCTGTATCTCTTGATCATACATTACTCTCATTTTTGTTAGCTGAGTGTCCATAGTCTTAGGGTGCAAGGTAGTTATGCAAAGAGAACACAAAGGTGGTATACAGTGTATACCCAAACAACAACCACATATTGTCAATACTGGGACCAAGAGAATCATTGATATTTTCCAACCCCACTCCTTCAAGATGCCCCAAAGCCAACTTCCAATTGTCCAAGTCTCTGATCCTTGATGAATTTCTGAAGATAGTCTATGGAGATGTTCGATTGCTTCATAGACAGAAGGTGAATTATCAGGAATGTATACACAGCAGCTGGCACCGATGATGCGGCATGCTCCTCCACGGTCCGCTAGTACCACGTCCAGGACCATGCGATTTTGCAGGGTAACCAGACGGATCGCTTGGAGCTCAGCAGTGTTGTTGGTGAGGATGCCAGCAGTGACGTTCAGGGCGGTCTCTACCGCTTGGGACAGATGTCTGATGGCTCGGCTGTTTGCCATCGGACCCCATAGTGGGACGAGCCCTTTTGCTGCATCGAGGAACTGTGATGAGGCAGAGTCTGCTTGATCAATGTCTTTAGAACGCTTTTCTCGATGATGCTCTGCAGGGGCTGTGTAGGTTGGTGGCAAAACAAAGGCGATGTAGCACGTGCCCCCCAGTTTCTTGGGAGCCAGGTGTAGGCTTTGGTTCCACAAACAAAGAACATATTGGGTGATGCAACAAGCGCTGGGGGTTGGCAGTGTTCAAAGTCCTTACAATGCTACAGGTGCTGTGACCCACATTCTTAGTCCCACGGCCTTCAATGCATACAAGGCCAGAGACGTTCACCACAGATAGGGCCACAGTCAGTGTTGCAGCAGTTCTTTTCTTCAGGTAGGAAAATGTGGCTCTGTTAGGATTATTGAACACTTGCATTTCCACTCGTTCTTTGGAGGGGACATTAATCTGGAATGTCGCATTGAAGGTGTGAGGGCAGAAGGGGGCGGCTGTCCTTCCTGTTTTGTTTCGCCAGAACTCGTTGTAGAACTGGGCGATTGTTCCGTCGGAAGTGGCATTGTCTTTGTAACTTTCTTGTAGGAGCATCATCCAGGCAAGGCAAGATCCGTGAATAGAAAAGGGCGAAGGGATGAAAGGGATGGAATGTTCAGTGGCATGTGGTAACAGCCCACAGACCCAACAGTTGGTAGCATTGGTGGCAAGATTGTGCTGGTGCAACATCTGCACAAAAGAATTATTCCAGAATTCTTTGCGTCGTTCTCGGAGATGTGGCGGTAGTGATACCAGGTAGTGTTCTTTCTTGGTGGTTGGTTGCATGGTGGGTGACAATGTTCTGTATGCAGGTGCATTCTCTTCAATGATCCAGAGTGCGACCATTAGCAGGAGACAGGTGAGAAATGCGGCTACAAGTGGAATTGTCTTTGTGCTGTGCAGGTTAGCAGTCTTGGTGTCTTTGCGGTGGTTTTGCAGGTGTTCAGTTTCTTCCATCATCTTCGAGGAGCTCAACAACTGTTAGGACCACAGACTTTTGTCTGGCGCTTTCCTGGTTGCGTTGTTTGACTGTGCTACCGATCTGAGGCCTTGACTTAGTTAGTGGCCTGGTCGTTGGAGCTCCCTCCTTTCGTCGATCTTAGGTTGTACCCTTTCCTGGATGGCACCGTGGGGTCGGGAAATTCTGATAGTTCGAGGGTGTCTTCTTGTGGGTAGCAACTCAGAGCTGGTCGCTCTCTCGCGAGTACTTCCTCTTGCACCTCCACCCCTTCACAGGTTGCCAGGGTTGGAGGGACTCGTTTGCAGTGGTGGGCATGCAGCCAGTTTCGTTTTCCTTCCACTCAGAGGGCAGTTCGGGTGGTGATCAGGACTTGCCAGGGGCCCATCCACCTAGGCTCCAGATTCTTCGTTCTTTGGAAGTTGCGAATCAATACATGGTCGCCTGGCTTTATTTCATGTCCCGGGCCCCTGGATACGTCAGGCAAGGCTTGCTGCACCTGTTGGTGGATAATTGTTAGCTCGTTTGTCAACTTATGCAAGTAATCCGACATTAATATGTTCGGGACATCGTTAATGGAGGTGGGTCTTGGTGCCGCCCAAATGCTCATAGGCCTGCCGAAGACCACCTCATACGGGGTCAGTCGGTGTTTGGTTGGGGTGGAGCGCATCGATAACAATGCCAATGGGAGGGCATCGGGCCATTTCAACCCGGTCGTGGCAACTATTTTGGCTAGTTTTAGTTTCAACGTTGCATTGTGTCTCTCTACCAGGCCCGCTGATTGGGGGTGGAAGACGGCATGGAACTTTTGTTTTACCCCCAACCCTCTCAGTATGTTCTGTATCACCTCGGCTACGAAGTGGGGGCCATTGTCGCTCCATAAAATTCTGCAAAGGCCGTATCGGGGGAAGAATTCTTTCAGCAATACTTTTGCAGTGGCTAAGGCGGTATTGTCGCGGGTGGGATATGCCTCCACCCATTTGCTAAAAGCGCACACAACCACCAGGACATATTTTAGACCAAGGCATCTCTCTAGTTGAATGTAATCCATTTGAAGGATTTCCAAGGGGTGGTCAGGGACTCCAAACCCTCCCCGTGGTACTACTGTCCCCTTCCCTGGGTTGTGTTGTAGGCAGACATTGTTGTACTAGGCGTTTTGCAGATTCTGCTATCTTGACGTTATGCCATACTCTGGTGATTAGTTCAATCATGGGGGTGGAGCCTATGTGTGCTGGTAAATGTGCCATGGTCAATATGGGGATGAGGTAGGCATTGGGTAACAGCCATTTATTTCCGTCTTTAGTTCTCCAGCAATCTTCCTCGTCTTTTAGTCCCACCTTTTCCCACTCGGTCAATTTGTCTTGTGTGCCTGTAGTCTGTATGTCCCTTACAGTGGTCCTAGCGTCAGTCCATCGTTCAGCTTGTGACCTGGTCACATACATTCGTGTCGTAGTTCTGTCTCCTGCCGTGGCTCGGGCAGTAACGTCTGCTAGTGCATTTCCCTGTCCAATGAGATCAGTCACTTTCCTATGTGCTTGGCATTTTATCACTGCTAACTTCTTGGGGAGGAGGACTGCTTGCGTCAAGGCGGAGACTAAATCTCCATGCAGGATGGGTGTACCGTGTGAAGTCAGGAACCCTCTTTCTTTCCATAAGATCCCAAAATGGTGAACCACCCCGAAGGCATATTGGCTGTCGGTGTATATGTTAACTGTTGTGTCAGTCGCTAAGATACATGCTCGTGTGAGGGCAATGAGTTCTGCAGCCTGGGCTGAACGTTGGGGAATACGGGCTGTTTCCAGAACGGTTCGGGCTGTGGTGACAGCGTATGCAGCTGAGGTGGTGCCGTCGGGGAGTTTGATGCACGAACCATCCACCCATAGTTCTCCATCTGGTTCTAGAAAGGCGGTGTCTCTGAGATCTATTCTACTCTTTGTTTGTTCATCGGTTAGTGTCACACAGTCGTGTAGTGGAGTCACGCTAGGATCATTTTCGGGTAGGGGTAACAGTGTGGCTGGATTGAGGGTGGTGCATCGCTTTAGGGTAATGTGCGGTGCTAGCAGGGTCAACTCATATCCTGTCAGTCGGGCGCTAGTCAAGTGTTGGGTTTTGGTCTGGTTTAGTAGTGTGTCGACTGCATGGGGTACTAAACCAGTGACTGGATTGGAGAGTACTATTCCTTCGCTCTGGCGTATCGATACTGCTGCAGCTGCCACAGCGCGCAGGCACGCTGGCAGCGCTCTGGCTACTGGATCGAGGGTGGCAGAGAAATATGCACAAGGGCGTTGTTTGTGACCAATTGATTGTGTTAGGACAGACAATGCACATCCTTCCCTCTCGCGCGTGCAGAGGAAGAATGGTTTGGAGTAATCCGGGGTTCCTAGGACAGGCGCTGAACAAAGGGCATTGCGTAGTTCTTTAAAGGCTGACTGGCATTCGGGGGTCCAGGGGAGAGGTGAGGGGATGTCTTTAGCTAGGAGGGAGAGAAGGGGTTTGACAATGAGGCTAAAGTTTGGTAACCACTGTCGGCAAAATGAGGTGAGACCTATCAAAGAGCGGACTTGTTTCTGATCTTTGGGGACAGGGGTGTCTAGAATTGTCTGGATCCTGTCAGGCGTGAGTTTCCTCCCTTCTTTGGATAAAAGGTGACCCAAATAGGTCACTTGTGATTTACAGAACTGCAATTTCTTTCGGGAGACCTTGTGACCATTCTCAGCAAGAAAATGGAGAAGTTTGATGGTGGCTGTGACGGCTATTGGTATGGTGTCCGCTGCTAGAAGGATGTCGTCTACATATTGTATTAGTGCCACTCCATCTGGCAATTGTATGGCGTCTAACTGTCTTTTAAGCGCCTGGCTATAGATGCTTGGGCTCTCAGTGTACCCCTGAGGTGCTCTGCAAAATCTGTACGAACGGGAGTTTAGGGTGAATCCAAATAGATAGCGGCTGTCCTTGTGTATAGGTATGGAAAAGAATGCGTTTTTGAGGTCAATTACAGTGAAGGTGGTGGCAGTGGAGGGAATTAAAGTCAAAATTGTCGTGATGTCGGAAACTACTGGGTATTGTGGCACTACGATTTTGTTTATCTCCCGCAGGTCAATGATGAAGCGGTAGGCTTTTCCGTCTCCCTCTCCCTGTCTCTTTACAATCGGTAGTATGGGACTGTTACAAACGTTGCTCACTACTTCCTCTACCACCCCTGCCTCTACCAAAGAGTGTATAATCTCTGTCAGTGCCTTCTCACCCTCTGGCGATATTTTGTACTGCGGTACTTTCGGTAGGGTTGCGTCCTGTCGTATTGTTACGTGTACTGGGTCAATCATCATTCGTCCTACGTCTGAATCAGCCCTAGCCCATAAGTGTGATGGCAAAGTGTCCAGTAGGGATGCGTCAGTCTCGGAGATGGGAAACATGTGCTGAGAAGGGTTCTCTCTATGGCGGTGGGGGTTGTCATACAGGACGACACGCACTCCGTCTGGTGAGCATCTGCTAGTCGCATGGAAGTGTTTCAAAAGGTCGAGACCCATAATGGCGTCTGGGGTGTTGGAAAAGAGGAGGAATGTCGTTTCGACGCTATTGTTGTCAAGGTTAAAAGGGATCGGTCGGGACAAAGGGTTGGTGGAGGGCGTACCGTCAAATCCTATTGAGGTCACATGTGAGCCTGACAAGGGTGCCCTTGGAATCAGTCGTTTGGATAGTGCACTACGTGTTGCTCCCGTGTCTATCAGAAATGGCGACTTTGTGCCCAGGACCTCAGCGGTAACATAAGGGCCTTGCTGATCAACATAGAGCTTGACTGGATCCCTCCCTTGCCCCTGGCTGTCCTATGCAAAGTCGTACGTATTGTCATAATCTGTCTGTTGGTACTGATTCTGTTTGGGATGGTCAAATGTGTTCACTCTTCCTGGCCTTTCCTCGCTTGCTTAACTCGCGTACCCTCTCCCACGTCCTCTTCCTCTCTGTCCACTTGCTATTTCCCTCGCCCCTCTGCCCCTACCAGCTCCTAACAAAGCCGGGCATTGGGTTTTCCAGTGTCCATATTCTTTGCAAAATGCACATTGATCCTGTCCTAGGTCTTGGCGTCCTGCATATGTCGATGAATTGTTTCTACGTGGCTGTACTCTAGGGGTATTCTGCTGGTATCCTCCCCTATATTGCTCCCTTCCTGTATTCGCCCCCTGGAGTTGTGCTACCATTACCCTTTCCTTCAAGTCCTTCTTTTTCCTTTCTGTAGCCCTGTCATTTTCGTTTTTCTGATGCTCATAGTACTGGGCCATTTGGAGAATGGCCACCGGTTTAGATGCTGCCCAACTACTTTCGCTGGCTTGTAATTTCTGGGATACATCTGGCAGTAGTCCTTTGACATAGTTCTGCACAAATAAGTGGTGTCCGGTTGCGGTGGACATGTCTTGTCCACTGTAATCGGAGAACACCGTTTCAAATCTGGAGAAATACTCTGAGACATCCTCTTGTGGTTTCTGGCGGCACACGGTTACTATGGACCAGTCTATCTTTTTCTCTGGGATCAGCGTTTTCACTTTCTGCACTATTTTGTCAGGGAGGTCCAATATTGCTTTAACCGGTTTTTGACCAGGGTTCCGCTGTTTATCTAATGTGTTGAGTTGTTCCCAGGTATGACCAAGCAGTTCGGTATGGTCTATTTTCCTAATCTGTTTCCACACATCTGCTGGCAAACATAACCCGAAGAACAAGTCTATGTCGGCAAGTGTCATTATTGTTGATCCCAGAGCGGTACCTAGCTCGGTGTAAAAGGCGGTGGGGTTCTTTCGTAAATCCGGTAAAGATTTACGGAACGTCAAAATGTCCTGTCTGTCCCATGGTTGATACACCCAATTGTAGACCACCCTTCCTCTAGCGTCTTGATGGTTCATATCGTCATGAGTCCCTTGTCCTCTAGGAGGTACCCAATAAGGGGCAGCTTCTTTTATCGGCATCATGCTATCTGGTTTTTCCACCGGGGGTCCTGCTATCTTAGATGTCCTGTCCTTATCTATCCGTCCTTGTTCCACGAGGTGACGGAATACCTCCAGTGTGGATGAAAAGAGTTCTGTAACATCGTTGTCACCTTCATCTCCGGTGTCTACCTTCCTATAGAGAGCCACTAGCCGCTCGGGCCCTACATCTTGGTACTTCTCTTCATATGCAGTAAGAGTGTGGTAACAGAGACGTACAATAAAGTATCGTTTGCGGTTTTCAACATAGGAGTTGCATATGTCAGTTACATACTCTTCTGTCTCCTTCCTATCTATGAGGGATTTAACTATTTTATCAATGCCTGCTCGCTCATTTTTACTTAATCGCGGGACCCTGGGCGCTCCTTTTTCTTTTGATCCTACCTCTACTTCTGTATCCTTTGATGAGGCATTTGGTGTGGGTGACTCGGTGGGAGCAGAGGCGGTGGAGACTTAGGCGATCGTGCCATCTCCGGCTATACTTTGGTGGTCCTGGCGTTGTACTACGGGATGAGTAGGGGCGTAAGGGGGTGGCACATATATGATTGGGGGACCTAACAATAAATCATCATCTACCCTTTGTTTTGCTGGTAACTTGGGGTAAAGAGTCGAGGGCGTTCTAACAGGGCATTGACCTGATATTTTTGATTCCTGTTCCTTTTTATCGATTTCCTTTTCTTTTAGTTTTTCTTCTAATCTTTTACGGGCTTGGTAAGCTGATTTTCGCGTTTCTTTATCTTGTCTAGCTTCGTCTTTTTTCTTTCTTTGAGCTGCCTCTTTTCGCCATAAACCAAAACTGTCAAACATGGCTGGTCTAGTTTTCTTTTTGTGGAGAGCTAATTCTAACGTTTCTATTTTAGCGGGATCGAAAGATCCCGTCAGTGGCCACTGATTTACCCGGTCCTTCCTAGTGTATTTATGCCATAGTTTGCTATAAGCTACGGTGGCTAATCCATACTTTATGTACATGTCCTTGTTAGGGGTGCCTTCCGGCAGTGCCGGCTGACTGACCTCTAACGAACGGTCGGGTCCAAAACAATTACAATCAAACAATCTAGAGAAAACAGGCATGACGTATTTATCGGTCAAAAATGAATATCTCAATCAATCAATTTAGACAAAAAGTCTGCACTACCTGTCCTTCGCTGCCTGCAAAGAGAGAGAATATTCCTATTCTTCGTTGTTTGCAAGCAGGGAAATGTCGCAAATAACTCAATATCAAAAAAGGAATACTAGTATTTCAATCAAACTATTCAATCAATCAATCAATTTAAGTCGCTTTTTCACGACCTTACCCGGACCGTATGGACAGTTCTTCGTCTTCCCCTTCCAGCGCCTGGTTGTCCTCTCACTCCAACAATCAATGCGGCGTTCCTCTAAGGTCCCAGTCAGGACCGCAGGTCACTCGAGAGAGGTCCGTTCGGAACCAGTGAAGTTCAGTCGATCGGCAGCCAGACAAGGGTCTTCTCAGGCAGGTATACCCCAATCGTTTAGTCGTTCACTCCGTCGTTAGGACCTCTCTACCGGACCCACGCGTCGCTGATGGGCCCCTAAGTTTGGGCGCCAATTTGTGAAAGGCAGCGAGTCTTCTAAGACCCTCAATGCTGCCCGGTGCAGGGTTCCACCTCTAATTCACTTTGGGTTCGCTATCAAAATAATGAGGCAAGCGCTGGAAACTGGAAGACAAGAAAAAGGTTTATTTCTCATGAGGAGATCACGTCAACTGCAGACACCGGGATGTCTGAGGGAAGTGTTCTGCTGATACTCCTTTGGCTCTTCCTTTCATACAGGTTTGACACAATGCATTTGTTTCATTACCATGGTTACACAAGCTTGGGGTCCCCGCCCGGGCAGGTTGTCACACAAGCCCAACAGTAATTCTCTTCCCACCCAGGTCAAACAGACAATCTTATCTTGCAGCTGGACCTTGCTTCAGGGTCTAAAACATGTGAGACCGGCCAGATCTAAGAGTCCGTTCTGTTGATAAAAACAGGTCCCATTGTTGGTAACAACAAGTCTTGCTGTTTGCAGTGCAATAAATCATGTTGCAAGAGTCTTTTGGTGTTTGGAACCTGTTTGTGTAACTAGGTGCAGTGAGGGGTAGAGTGTCCAAAGGTTTGCCTGAAAACAGAGATGAGAGGAAAAACGAGTTTGTGGCAGCAAGTGGCGCTGAGGTTTGTTGTGGCAATAGAGTTTATAGCCCCCAGCACACATACCAGGTCGGTCAGAGGGTCAGAGGGATGCTAGTAAGGGCAGGGTGAAACAAAGGTGACCAACAGAGTACAAAATGGCTGTGATAGATCAAAATGACTGCAACTTATGTGCACATAGAATTCCACCAGACAAGATGGCGCAGGTAATGTTCATGATTATCGTTTTGCTTTTAACAGGGTCTTGTAATGTGTGGGAAAGTGTAACACAACAAAATCTCTATGGCCAAGTAGCACAAATTTGCTAATGACAGAAATCAAAATAGTAGCAGTTTACAAACCATGCACCCTGTAATGATGGGCTATGCTGGCTCAGCACAGAATTGAGCATTTGTTTTTATTCAGATGCTTGGTTTAAGGTGAATTTGTTTAACCCAATATTTCTCTGAGTTATTACATTATTTTAGACAGCACAGTTCACAAACAGAGCCAAACTTTAATCAATTTTCTAGGCAGTACAGTCTGAAAATCAAGCCCTAACTTAGAGAAATATCAGGTAAAACTTTATACACTGCAGGTGCACAAATACAGGCACTCGGCCCATCCTGCTATCGCCCCAGAACTGAAAGAACAAAGTGCTTCAGGAGAGCCAGCCAGGCTGGGGGTGCTATTCCCACAAATCACCTCTTTCCTCAAACTAAGAATGACTGAGAGCAGATGTGGTGTCTGTCGCTGTACTAAAGATGGATCCATGCACTCCGTTGTCAAACTAGGACGGAAGCACAGAGGTCAGAGCACACCCATCTGCCAAAGAACTCCCTGACGTCAACCCAGGAAATGCCTTGCTTGTATGGAAGGACCAGGTACCACGCAGCCTCACCTGCAGCAGTTCATGGGCAGAGTAGAACTGTTTGCTCTAGATTGGTACTTAGAGTTACATGGTCTATTGAGTCTACAGAGTTCTGGAGTCAGATGGTTTCCTGGCCTCACTGTAATATCCTGGAAGGGATGAGGGAGCTAGTATGGTCTTCAAAGACGATCATGGATTGAAAAGTGTGTTTTCCCTAGGTCTTGCTGAGGAGAAAAGGGGAAATGTGGATCGCCATGTCAAGGTTTCTCTCTTTTCTGGCACAACTGAAATGAAAGCCCAAAATTGAATTCCTGCTGCTGCTGTGCCTCCAATGTAAGATCTCCAACCAACCATATGCAGAGGTCTAATTCAAATGAGTGCCACCCCTTCAAGCACAGGCCCTTGTGATGAGGCATTCCACCATGACCTTCAGGATTTCAGAAAAGGACTGTCCTGCAACCTACTGGACAAGTACGACTTTTCTGTTGTCCCCCTGGTGCCTGGAAGTCTCCAATGTGCATGTGTCTCATCTCTCACCTACCATGCTCCGCACATTGAACCATTCCTCATTGGGGCTTGCTGGCTTTTAATCTGCAACATCTCTGGCCAGGAGCCGTTCCTGACTGCTCCTTCTTTGCTGGGCTTGAGACCAGGATGCTCCTTTTAGCCCATGCAGTTTCCATGGAATGATGCTGTGGTGCTGACTCATGCTGAGGGGGTGGTGTTGCACTGGTGCTCAGGTGGTACTGAGTCATGCTGAGTTGGTCCTCTTTTGTGGTGATACTGCGCTAATGCTGAAGTGGTGCTGCCTTGGTGGTGAATTGCTGCTGAGGTGGGGTTGCTCTGGTGCTAAGGTTGGACTGTGCTAGGGTTGAGGTGAGGCTGCGCTGGTGGTGGTTCACTAATGCGGAGGTGGTGCTGTGCTGATGCTGCGATGGTGCTGTGCTGATGTTGAGGTAGTGCTGCTCTGGTACTGAGGTGGTGCTGCTCTGATGCTGAGTTGGGACTGCACTGGTGGTGGTGCAATGATGAGGAGGTGGAGCTGTGCTGATGCTGAGACGGTGCTGTGCTGATGCTGAGTTGGTGCTCAGATGATGCTGAATGGTAATGAGGTGGTGCTGAGTGATACTGAAGTGGTGCTGAGTGATGTTGAGGTGGTGCTGAGTGATGCTGAGATGGTGTTGAGCCATGTTGAGGTGGTGGTGCTGCGCTGGTGCTCAGGTGGTGATGATCTGGTGCTCAGGTGGTGCTGAGTGATGCTGAGTTGGTGCTGTGCTAATGCTGCGCTGATGTTGCGGTGGTGCAGTGCTGATGCTGAAGTGGTGCTGCATTGGTGCTGAATTGCTGCAGAGGTGGGGTTGAACTGGTGCTGAGGTGGGGGTACGCTGGTGGTGGTGCATTTATGCGCAGTTGGTGCTGTCCTAATGCGGAGGTGGTGCAGCGCTGATGCTGAAGTGGTGCTGTGTTTGTGCTGAATTGCTGCTGAGGTGTGGTTGTGCTAGTGCTGCGGTGGGGCTGCGCTGGTGGTGGTGCATTTAGGCAGAGTTAGTGCTGTGCTGATGCTGAGATGGTGCTGTGCTGATGTTGAACTGGTGCTAAGGTGGTGCTGCGCTGATGCTGACTTGGTGCTGCACTGGTGGTGGTGTACTGATGAGGAAGTGGTGCTGTGCTGATGCTGAAATGGTGCTAAGGTGGTGCTGTTGTGGTGCTGTTGTGGTGCTGACGGGGTGCTGCACTGATGCTGAGGTGGTGCTGCACTGATACTGTGCTGGTGCTGAGGTGATGCTGCACTGGTGCTGAGGTGGTGCTGAGTGATACTGAGGTGGTGCTGAGGTGGTGGTGAGTGATGCTTTGGTGATGCTGAGTTAGTGCTGTGCTGGTGCTGAGGTGATGCTGCACTGGTGCTGTGCTAATGCTGAAGTGGTGCTGAGTTGCTACTGAGGTGGTGCTGCACTGGTCCTGAGGTGGTGGTGCACTGATGCAGAGGTGGTGCTGTGCTGATGCTGAGATGGTGCTATGCTGATGTTGAGGTGGGGCCACGCTGGTGCTGAGGTGGTGCTGCACTGGTCCTGAGGTGGTGGTGCACTGATGAGGAGGTGGTGCTGTGCTGATGCTGAGATGGTGCTGTGCTGATGCTGAGGTGGTGCTGTTGTGGTGCTCAGGTGGTGCTGTGCTAATGCTGAGGTGAAGCTGCGCTGATGCTGAAGTGGTGCTGTGTTGGTACTGAATTGCTGCTGAGGTGGCGCTGCGTTGGTGGTTGTGCTGTGCTGATGCTGAGGTGGTGCTGTGGTGGTGCTAAGGTGGTGCTGTGCTCATGCTGAAGTGGTGCTAGGTGATGCTGAGGGGGTGCTGAGTGATGCTGAGTTGCTACTGTGCTGGCGTTGTGGTGGTGCTCAGGTGCTTCTGAGTGATGCTCAGGTTGTGCTGATGTGGTGCTGCTGAAGTGGTGCTGAGTGATGCTGACTGGTGCTGCGCTGATGCTGTGGTGGTGATGAGGTGGTGTTGCACTATCTACTTGTAGGATATATTGTTAAGTAACCTCACATTACATGCCGCATTTGGAGAGCACGAGGAGGTATCCTTTGATATTGGAATTATTTCACCAATGTTAAAACCTAAAAAAAAGCATCAAAAGTTTAAAGCGTGCAACTTAAAGTTGCTTCCATTTTCATAAAACAAAGCCAAAACAGCATCTTTACCTCTTTAATCGTATCCAAATAATCATGCTGTCTAAGCACAATTTAAGTAGGTTGATGCTACTTTTGGCCGTCTTCTTAAATTACACTACCATTAAGTAAGTATAATATTTAAGGTTTGGACATTTCAGCTAATGAAACCAAAAATATGTTAGGATTAAGAACTACATAGCCTCCGGCTGAAAATGTGCTCATGAAAACGAAGACAGTGGGAAACAAGATAAGGACATCATTTGCAGCCCTCGGCTGAGACCGTTCGGAAAGCCAAAAAAAGCCCAGGCAAAATCAAAAGTTGTGCGTTGAAACCAACATATGGCCGATCGTAAAATGATCCATGTAACAGGGCCAGTCTCCAGGGCATGACCAAAACAGCAAAAGGAGGGACAAATGTGCAATATGCACCAACGAAAACAAAGGAATCTCGAAAGGCACATGAAGGAACGATTCTAAACGGATGGGTGTGCTGAAAGCCTATACAGTAGATACAGCAGGTCTCGAGAGACAGCGCATGCGCTGCCTAGGCGAGACCTAAACACAATAGGATACCAGTCATGCAGCTCATATCTCTGCACAGTGCTGCGTCAGCGCTATGTGCAAGTAACCAACAATTCTCTCTTACTCCCAACTTTCTCTCTCATACCCCCTTCTGCCCTCTCTTGTTTCTCCATGACTCTTTGAGGTGGCCTGAAAACACCATACGCAATGTATAAGGAAGCAATGTTACTTGACATTACCTTATACCCTAACAGCCTTTCTGGAACATCCATGCCTGTGCTGCTCTTCAGCAGTGCTCTGAAGTGACCTCTGCACACCAAAAGCGCTATACCAGGAGCCACAAGACATAAGGCTCTGTTCCTCCTCCATCTCTCTTATGCTTTCCTATCTCTCTTATGCTTTCCTGTTCTCTTTCCAACCTCCTGTTATCCCCTCCTGCTCCTTTGCAGCCCTGCAAAGCGCCTTAACGGTGGAGTAGATTACACTGAAATAAAACGACAAAAAGCGAAAACTCTGAACAGGAGAGTGTTCGTAGAGATCGCAGCTAGGACAGTGGTCGAAGTGGGGGAAAAAAAGTAGGGGAACTGTGGGCGGAGAATCAGAGGGCGGGAATAACCCGCGGATTGGGTCAGTAGGTGGAGTCAGAGGTGTATCCAGAAAGAGCAAAACATCCCAATTTTTAGTATTTGTTTGGTATTTCACTGACCAGTTACTGCTTATTACATTACTTAATTCAACCATCAATGCCCATGTTTATTAAAGGTTTAATATAAGTTATTGACATTAAAATACATCCACAAAGTGGGATACGTTTCCAATCACAGAGTGTCCCAAATGCGCTTAAAAGTGGAATCACAAGCCATTTGTCTCTGAGCCATGCTGTTTCTGTCATCAGCACTTCTCCTCCGCTTTTCCACAAGAGCAGTTCAAACATGAATGGCAAAATATCCTAGTTTGCAAATGTATTCCACATAATTATGGCTCTGCCATATTTGCCCCATAATACATCATCTGCTGCATAATCGGACGATTTAAACTAATAAATTGTTTGTAGCTCAAACGGATCAAAAGTTATTAAAAAAATGTGACTTGCTCTTTGCAAAGGTTGACTGGTCACCTTTCTCACTACTGCATTTGTATGTTACACTGGTACACTGGAGGCAAAATCTTTGCAGAGACTGTTAGTATGTTTAAAACTGTGAAAATAATAAAGTATCAGAAAATATACTGCATTACGCTGCAGCCTTTTTTTTGCTGCATAATTAGTCAACACTGCAGCATAATTGTGTCCTCCATTGCTGCTTAATTCCAGTGCCCCCAAAGCAGGCAGCACATGTTAAAAGTGCTTGAGCATGAAGCACAGAGACTGTGAAGTTTGCGAACTTAGTTTGGTGTACATGCAAACCCTGCATTGTCGATCCCTGGTGAGTTGCAGCTACTACTGCTGAAACAAGGCCAATGGAGGTATCAATGGATGAGGCGGACTGGCCTCAAGGGTCCTGTGACCTCAGTGACAGAGTCACTGTTGCTGTAGGGTGTGCTGCTTCATATGCCTGCCTGCAAGACTGGAGGTGAACTTCAGTATGGATTGTGGTGGACAGGCCTTTAAGGTTTATCCACACTTGCCACCACTCGGGTCCACCTGCTGGTGCTATGACTCCAGGGCTTCTAAGGTCTAGGGGGCCTTCTAAGTACTAGCATGGGAATGTGCTCCCTCAGGAGAGTGGTCTGGTGGACTGTTCATGAAGGCTGAACCTGGTTCCCCAGTTCCAAATTCGGCAGCTCTGGCCATAATGCCACATCCTCTCCCCCACAGAACACCATACTGCTCCAATGAGAGAAACTCACACTGCCTTCAGCTACAACCAAATTGTGCAGTGCTATAAACACTTGGATGGAACTCAATTCATATTATGCACTATACAAGAGTAATATGCTGTCTGAAAAAAAAAAAAGTAACAACATCCTGGAAAAAGCAAACCACTTGTAAGGAATGGAAGATTAAGTAAAGCATGTGAAATGTAAACAGGAACAACAGACAACATGATTACCTTAACACATTTACTCTTATTATTCAGAAATCAATGAGTGTGTTTTGGCTGAAAAGTTAAGGACATGACTACAGGGCCCGAAAGGGACCGTTTCAATGTCCATTGCTTATATCCTTACAAAACGAAAGCAGTATGGTTTATAAAGACCACATCACTGAACACAGAGTCATGGTACACATTTTATAAACTAAAATAAGGAAAACAAGTGATAAGGATCACATTAAACGTTTTCCACTCTACATATTAACAAGGTATTGCCGGCCCTCCAGGAATGGTGCACTTCCCCACCCGGGGGAAACAATGCTGTTCAAAGAAAGACGAGAAAACAAAATTAGTGCTTTGCTGGCAAACTCTGTAAAGGGGTGCTTATCTGTGCAGGTGTGAATAAAATCACATCAGGCCACTTTGCGACCACTCTGCCTTGCTTTGTTAAGTTATTTATTTATTTTTTGTATTTTGAACCTTTAATTTCTCTCCGTCCCGAGACTGCACTTTGGAATAGCAAAAAGTCAGAAAAAGAGGACCTTTCCAGCAAAAGAGTTTCTTTTTTTTAAATCCATTTCACAGGGGAACGAACAGGGGCGTAGCTAGGCCTTAGGCTGCCCGTGGCGGCCCCTGCCGTCCTCGGCAAAATGATAGAAGAGCGGGGAGGGGGAGGGGGGTAGCGGCCGATTCTTGCGGCCGCAACGGCCGCAGGTAAGAGCGGGGGCAAGGGGGGCCGGCTGCCGCCCGAAAACTCGTGCCGCCTGGGGCGGTCCGCCCCCCTCGCCCCCCCCTAGCTACGCCACTGGGAACGAATGAAGGGAAGGAGGAAAGAGAGGGTAAGTCACGATTTACAGCAAGTGAGGAGGAGCGAGAGAGAGACAGAAAGAGAGGGAAAAAGAGGAAAAAAGAGGGGGGGGGCAACTGCCAGCGGCAGAGCAGCAGAAGAGGACACTGTCCTTGTCTTCTCTGGCCAAGAAGGAAGATACAAGTCCTTTTCCTTCCTTGCCCACCCTGCCTTCTTTCCCCGAACGGCCAAGCCTTATTCTATAGGCTTTGGCTATTTATAGCGTCCTGGGGCGCATTTTTAAAATAAAAAAGTTGGGGAACGGATTGCAAAAAATGAAAGAAGTAGGGGCACGCCGTGCCCTGCCGTTCCCGCCCACTTCGACCACTGAGCTAGGAAGACTCCCTCTTTAGCACATCTGAAATTTACTAGGATATTTAAACTTCCTCTCACAAGTCTGTTGATACACAATGAAGGCATAAGAAATGGAATCTGAAAATAACATTGAGTTGAACAAGGTTATTTTGTTGACAGATTCCCTGTGCCAGGTTATCAGTCTGTGTTAAAGAGAAGGGATCTTCTGTTACGAAAATATTCTCATAAATGGATTGTGATGATGGAGGTGAGTTGAAAGGAGGGCATTTGGGAAGGAAAACCTCACTGTACAACGCGCCACCATTTGTTGAAAAACAATGGGTTTAGCAGAGTTGCAAAAAGCTAACAACATGAGACACACTACCCAACACTTCAGACGCTACAGAATACGTCACACGCCAGCCAATCACGACAGCACGATAAATAGAACTCCCTAGGCCCGCTCAGTGCAGTTCAGATAGGCCAGCAGATTGATATTAGGGCTTCTTAGCATCACTATTAATCAGAATGAATGTATTGATGTAACGAATTTCCATGCAATGGGAAAGCCACATAACCCCCATAGCAACTAAATGCCTTTGAGAAGATCATTAGCCACATCCATTAAACTTGCCTCTCAAATACTAAAACAAATGTAAAAAAAAAACATAAAAACGGAAATACATTATTGACATCACAGCTTATGAACCCAACCAGATTCCATTCTACATCGGAATCCACAAATGGCGCTGCGAGGCCATATGAATGAAAGACTGTGTGCTTTATGAATATATCGAAGATATCATAATAAGTCTAACATGAAATAAGATTAAAAGATAATACATCATTCACCCCCCACGGGTGCCGCCTGATCTCTTTATTTTGAGTATTCCTCCCAGAAGAAAGACATCCAGACACAAGCAGACTTTTATTTCTTCTGTGAAGATTTTCTTGCACAAGTTTGGTGCTTTCTTTGTGGTGCGAAAATTTTTAATAACTGATCGCCAAACAATCTATTCAGCGCTTAAGGAGGTGCTTTCTCTGCTTGACAAAAGTGTAACCTTGCTATTGGCTTAAAATCTGCAAGAGAATACATAAAACATATCCCAGCAACTGTGGGGTCCCCAGTTTACCAGTTACAATTGGGGTCTACTGGATCCAGTTGGTAGCCGGTGGAGGGTTAAACATATAATGAATGGCATAAAAACAAATCTAGGTTATGTCCATTAGAGCCTTGTAATTGGTTGTTGCTGTCTGTTGGTTTCAGCTGCTATGTTTTAACCAGGAGAAACCACTTGGTTTTTTAGGTCTCGGCTGGCGAAAGCAGCGCGCATGCGCTGCTCTCGTCATACGAGAGCTTCTTGGAATCAATACAGATTCCAAAGCTCTCGTAGGCGGAGTTGAAGCCCCGCCTATCTTCCTCATTCGCTGGCGTCATTCTGCATGCAAAACGCAGGCTCACGATTGAAAAGGAGGCTTCTTAGTCCCTCCTTGTTGCCGCCTTGTCTCCTTTTAGCCCCGCCCACCGGGATTGGATCTCTCACTTGCGGCGTTACACACTCATTATCTGCTATGCACTATATTTTTCCCAACGCCAACAGCTTGTTTTGTCTTGCCAACAACGTGTCCGTCGCTAGCTTTTGTAAGCTGAGGTGGGTTTGGTGCTTAAATAGTTTTTTGCAACGTTACATGAGAAATAAACCCCGAATATAGCCTTTCCCGTTGACAGGGCTATTTTAACGGAACGCTTGTACAGCGAGATTTTATCCCCCTTTGGATCCAGTTTAATTATTAAATTTCTTTCATTAGCACTGTATGCGGCGTCAGAGTGCGGAGGAAAATATGTTTTTTGGGGCAGGGGCGAGATGCTGAATGACATGGGTGGCCTGCAGAATCGATTTTGGGGAACACGAAAAATGTGCCTCCTCTGTCCTTTAAATTAAATATGTATCTACTTCAGAGCTTCGTTGGGGCCATGCCCTCACCATCTCGTTAGGCTACTCTCCTTGTTCTTTCTCCGGGCCTAGTACCACAATCTCCCTTCGCCCCCCGCTGCTCCCCATCCCCCCCTCCTCCCTGTCTCCTCATACATCTGCCATTTGCCCATTCACTAGCCCCGGCCGCTGTGAAGTGCAACAAAAAGGCGCGCTCAAATACAGTGCGTCACCGATTCAGGTCGTATTTTTCAGCCTGTCGTGGGTTCACATTAGATTGACGCGCAGTGCCCCAAGAGACCAAAAGAAAGTACAAGTGCCGCCCCCCAAAGGACTGCTAGTTCCCCAGGCGTGTGATCTGACGGCTAAATTACTTAAAAGCGGATGCCCTTTGTGGTGAAGCTTCCCATCTGTTACCGCCCCTTAAGGGTTCACTGGTGACAGCTGGTGTTACAGCGCTCGGGGTCAAACCCTGCAAGGGCCAACTAACCCTTTCAGCCTTCAAAGGTCGACATACTGCGTACTAAGACACTGGGTAGTAATAACACCTGTTAACCACAGTGCTTAGAAGCGGCGAAGCAATTGAGCGCTACACAGAATCGGCATCCCGAAACCCGGACAGGTAAAGTCGCACATAAAAAAATATAAATACAAATAATATTAACATATTAGATGGGACTGAAAGAGCACCGTCATAATCCCCCCCCCACAGAATATATTATATGATCCTGGGCAAATCACTTTATTTTCTGCACCTAGTTCCTTTATCTGGCAAAACTGTTAGCGCTTATATATTGCAAAATGCTGACATTGGGCGCTACACATTAATTGCACATTTACTAAAAGGAGAGGGGGGGGCATTTAACCGTTTAGGAAAACAGGCACAACTTTGCTGCATAGCGAAACCGACTCCATTTGCTACTAGCAGCAATTATCAGGGTTGTAGTAATTATGCGGTAATAAAAATGCGGCGTTTTCTGCATAATTATGGATTTGCCACATTCTGCCGTACAATTATCATTTTCGACAGACATAGTTTCTAGCTCAATCGATTCAAAAGTTACTGAAACTTGAGATGCCACTTCAAAGGTTAACTGGTCACCTTTTAGTAGCCGATTGGCAAAATTATGAGCCGAATGTATAGCAATAAGCTGAAACCTCTGCCCAGACAATACTACTGGTTGTTACAAAGACAACAACGCGAGATTATAGTGACACAATGTGCCGCCTTATGCTATATAATGTGCCTTTTCTTGCAACAATGGCGACTGAATTTATGCGGCAAATCCACATAATATCAATGCCCCCGGCTAGAAATCAGAAACACATATACCACAAACGGTACTGTTAAAAAAAAAAAAAAAAAAAAAAATACTCCTAGAATGCGACTATCACGAATCACTCCTACAGAATACGGTGCATTGACACGAAAGCGCAGAGACAGACAGACACTTGATCTATCTATCCGGCCCCAGGCTGCTGCCACATTACAGCCACATAAACAATAGGACACCTGCTCCAGTCCTGCAATCCTCGCCGGGTCTTCCAGCGTTAAACCTGGTCCTCGCTCCTTGAACACGCACAATTGTTTGCTTGCTCAGTTTGATAGAAACTTTAATCTGCTGACCACGCCTCTGCTGTTTAAATATCTCATTGGAAAACAAGCATTGAAAATGCAATAGGTCTCGCCTTTGATTAAGTTAAAGCTATTTGCTTTGCTAATGTTATTGTATAGCAAAGCAAATGGCTTTAACTTAATAAAAGGCAAGACCTATTGCATTTTCAATGCTTGTTTCAATATGACACACATAATTCAGTCTTGAAAAACTCACAGAACAGAACTAGATTTTGTAGAAACTGTTGGCAACTTATCAACTGAACTTCAACAAGGATATCCTTCCTCGTCTATACGTAATGCCTTAAATCAAGTGATCACACATAACCCTGCCGCCGCATGCAGAAGCCACTGGACCAAAAACCCATGACAGGAATGGAAAAAATCTCATTATGCCCATACGTCATTTAAATGTTCAGCACACTCTATACATGCAGCATCAATCCAGTGGTGTGATAACTGAAAATGTTTTGTTTTCATACAAAGCTTAACACTGGGGATTTGCCCGATCTACGAACTCACAATACCTGGGCAGATAAGGGGACTGGATTCAAAGGTGAATTGCCTAACATCAGGCAATTTGGGCAAGTGGGTTAGCTAGGAACAGGATTCAGGACAACAACTTAATCACAAGTTAAGATAGTAAAGGGGTAACACATTTGGTCACTGGGCACTTTAAAAGGCAATCACAACAGCTGACCCATGTTTTATACTAAGTGGAAAATAGGAATGAAGAACTTTCCATTGTTCTCATAGATATAGCGAAGGCCTTCGATACAGTGGAATGGACATACCTAATGCGAGTCCTCTGACACGCTTTTTTATTTGTCCGCACCGCAGCATTTGCTTCCACAGTTGCTGGACCTTTCGGACATGTTCAGAGAGGTTTCGAATTAACCATCAGAAGTCCTTTATTTTCCTGCTGGGAGCTCTGTGGTCTACGGACCCCATGACCTTGCCTGCCCACCCCTTGTTCTGGGAATCCGACAGCTTTCAGTATCTGGACATGTTGGTGGCACACACCCCTCAGAAACATTTGCAGTATAAAATTGCTAGGGTACTCAGGGGCCTTCAGTCCTCCATTCAATTTTGGAACACCCTCCCACTCTCCCTTATGGGACGTTTAGCCATTTCAAAAATGGTCCTCCTACAACGGTGTCTTTACTGCATCCAACATTCATTCGACCGTATCCCCTCAACCATTTTCAGGCAGTTTAGCACCTTGATCTCCTCACTGGTATGGGCGGGGGTGATGGAGCAGGGTTTTGCAGAAAAGAAACCTGCTCGGATTGACACCCCCGTAATATATATACTAACAGTGTGCAGTGGAAATTAACGTACAAATCACATGAAATACACGGGAAACCGCTTCTGCGCATGCATACACTAAAATGAACTGATGCATGAAAGAACCAGGCCGTATTTTGCATCTAGCATCTTGCTTCGAAAATAATAATAAATAATGCCGCTTTTGCTTAACGCTTTGCTAAGAAAAATATTAACATGGGATAGTGCAAAAGGAGGGTGGATAACAGTGAAAAGTACATTTCCATGTAATTAATAAATGCTTATGTTTTATTCGTCATAGTGAGCCGAATGGGCCTACATTTTCCTAAAATTGACATGATAGAATGGGGGCTGGAGAGAGCATGAATAACCCGATAAATAGACAGAAAAACTGAGCGCTGCAGAAATGCCTGGGAAGTCAAGGTTGTACAGCTACGAAAACGTTGATTGTCTGCCAAAAGGACAAGACTGGCCGTGGGACTCAAGACTTCTTCCGCGGACGTAGCTGAAAGACTCTTTTTAAATAATGAAAAAGTTACAAGTATTAAAATGAATAAACGAATCAAGAATTATGTCATGTGAAAGGATGTAAGACAATGAACTAAAGAATTACAAATGTGATCAAGGTGGTGTGATTGAACACCCCCTAAACCATCCAATGGGAAGCCGAGTTTTAAAAATTGTTTCACCTATTGTGGGTTGGACATGTAGGTTTTAGGGTATAACTGGGGTGCCTTTAGGGGTGTGGTTGAGCTGAGCTTTTGGTCGCCTGGAAAGGAGAGAAGGGTGATTTTGTCACTGTCCGTCGGTTTGCAGAGAGGCCTAGCTGTTCCTGTCTTTGTCCTGTTCCTGTAATCTTTGTTCCCTGACTCTATTTCGGGGGACCCCCACTACCTCCTTGGCCAGGGGGGGGTGGTATTTCACTGATCTTTGGGTTAGTATATCTTCTTGATCCGTACTTTGCATAATTATTTGCAAATGTATTTTTGTCTCTGAAACTTATGTCTCTTCATCTATCGACTCCTTCATATGCACAATCGTTCATTTGATGAGTATGACACTGTTTGCATTTGCTGATGTTTTTGTTTCTCTCTTTGTGAGATTTTCAGTGTTTGCTTTGTGACCTGTATGCGATGAGCATTAATGACACATTATTTGCGATAAACTTTATAAATCTTACAGAGAGTCTGTGATTATTTAGCTAAACTAGACAGATAGATATATGGTACTATTATTACCATCAACTACTCAACTAATTGGTCCATCGACCAAGAGGAAAGAGAGTTGACACGGTTTCAGTCATGTATTTAGAAAAATAAGATATGAACCTATAAAAGAAAACGTTTGTTTATGTCATTAAAACTTGACCCCCAGCGCAACAGGGATTTCATGAGTTGGGTGAATGTGTATGGGCCATTTGTACGCAATGATATTGAGTATCGATCCCTGATAAAGTGTAGCGATGGATCGGGGGGTCACTGTTGTGTGGCCAGAAACATTCTGTTTCGCCCTCTGAAGGAGAGGAGATAGGCGGTACCTAACTTGGAACGATAATATCTAGCTTTAGCAGATTCAACATGCCGCACATTGGCTTGCGGAGGAGGATACCTGGGAGAAGGACTTGCTGCGGGAAGACTCCAGTGCCCTCTCGCTTCCTCAGCCCCTTATGGCAGGGAGTAGAGGGAATGGCCCAGTGCCATTCCTAGTGCGATACGCTGCACAGCTATAGGAATGCATGGTTAAACTGGTGTTAAGTAGAGCCCCTTTTGCCTGGGAATTCAATTTCTGGGATCTGCCAGTGTTCCGGGTACTTAGAAGTTCTGTGGCATGACCCCGTAGTGCGAAGGCAGCTGCGATACCTTGGGGGATCTATTCCTTAATGAGGAGTTCATATTATTTGAGGCAGCTCAGGACGCCTTTACTTTCGGCGATCACCAGGGACATCTGGACCTCCTTCCCAGTTCGTCCTCACACTCTCACACTTCTCATAATTTTTAGGCCTGGTTGAAGATGGCTGGGGGAGGGGGGGCGACACCTGGTCACATATTTTTACAAGACTATGTCAGTGGATGGGGGGCAGGTTCTCTCCCAAGCTAGAGTGCCCTGGAGTGGAGAATTGGGGCTCGAGATTGAAGATTCGCAATGGTCCCATATGTGTGGGTTGGTACGCTCTATCTCAAGTAACACTATATTTAAGCTTACACATTTCAACTATATTCATCGAACATATATGAGACCATGTAGGTTACACAGGATAGACCCTTCCAGGCCCCAGCGATGCCCCCTATGCAGTCATCAGACGCATCCTTCCTGCATCTCGCATGGCCCTGCCCTCTGGTGCGTGCTTTTTGGGACTGGGTGGTTGAAAGGGTGATGGCACTGGTGCCAATCCCTTGCATGGCCTACCCAGTCACATGTCTTATGGAGGATATTCGCTGCGGTAAGGGCCAGAAAATGGCTTTTAAGTTTTTACATCTGCTCCTTGTTCTGGCCAAGCGTCGAGTGGCGATCACTTGGATGGGTACGGCTGGCCCAGACCTGCAGCGTTGGAAACATGATGTAGCAGAATGGGCTGTGGCTGAAGAAGTGAGACTGAAATGATGTAGATCCAATGAAAAATTGTTAGAGGACCTTGATACTTAGGGTGGACTACTGTCTGCTTTTTGGACCCCTCTGGTTCGGACCAGGCGTCAGTAAATTAAACTGGTAGTTCCTTCTCAATCTCTATTTCTGATTGAACCAGGCACTCTCTTGCACTTTCTGTATTCCTTATTGATTGTTTGTGGGCTTATTTGACTGGTTATTACATGGCATTCATTGCATACGTACAAATTGTGGTGTGAGTTTGCAACTGTTCCTTCCAGTACTAAGGTTTTAAATGGCATATGTTTGTGACTGTTTGCTCTTAATTTTGATTTCTATTGCTTTTAATAATCAATAAAGAATATGTTTTAAAAAATGCAATTACAGGAGATGTAGATCAGCAAGTCATGAGGTAAGGAAATAATTATGTAAACGGGGAATATGGAGAGTAGCAGGGAATGCAAGGAAACTTCTTTTGAGAATTTGAAATTCTCAGGAAGTGCAGTGCTCAGCAAAAGTACAGTCAAAGCAGAGAAGCTTAACACTGCGGCTTTAACATCTGCTAATGAGGGGAGGGAGCAGAGACCTAGATGAGTGAGCAGATATCTGGGTAGGACAGAAAATGCGGCAGTCTTTTCTGGACTGACCCTTGCATCTGGCTGTAATCTCTTCCATAAAATGCAGATAAGAAGTGGATCCATCATACCCGGTGGGCATTTCAAGCATAAGGATGATATTGCTAGAATAAGATTGGCATCCTACCCATTGTATCTGGTGGCAAGACCTGGAATAAGATCAGGATCCCTGGCATAGAGTGGGCATCTAGTGACAACCTCCGGTATCTGGTGGCCATCACTTGCATTCATCATTTTAATAATTTTACAGACATTTGTTTTTTTGAAAAATTAAATAATGCATGATGAAGGATCGTTGACTTTAAGTGGGCATTAAGTGGCCAACCATGACTTAAGGTGGGCATCACTGTCACATGGTGGGAATCCTTGGCAACTAGTACCCTGTCCTTGCTTAAGATGGCCATACATGACATTTGGTGGCCGCACTTGAAAACTGGTCAGCATCATTGGCATTTGGTGGGTATACCTGCCATGTTATGCTGACTTTCCGGCACATGAGGGAGTAACTGTTCAAGTACTTCAGTAGTAAATGTGAGTACTAAAGAAAAGTGACAAGTGGACACAAGTAATGCATTTACAAAAAATGTAAATCAGCATTTATGATCAAAATGTTATGTTTTAAAAAAATCACATTTGTTTAAGGAAATTCATGCTGAGTTGGTGATCTTTATTGCTAATGATATGTCCTGTGTGAGAGAGGGCACTTGCTGCTAAAGGTGACATTTCAGAACTCATTTGGAGGCCATTCATCATCTATATTAAGTGTGGGCTCGAACCCCCTTCATTATGTGATATGTAATTGGTGCTGGTGTAGAAAACAACCTGCCATTTGAACTGCCTCATACTGCTTCAGTTGTCCGGGGATGCTACTGGGAAAGAGGGGAGCAGCACAGACCACTGACACCAGGTTTGTGTGAAAAAGGCTGCTTTTGAAACAGGAGCACATCACAGAAAACGACCTTGGCCTTCGCCTTACAAAACTACAACCTCACTATACAAGGTTACTCACCTAAGTTTACGCTACCTCCCACCCCTAAACTATCCCTCCCCCTTCATAACAACTTAATTCATCAATATTGTACATGCTCGAGGGCTGGTCAACTGCAACTGAGACCTCTAAAATCAACTCAGTCCATAGCACGTGGCAGCCAGCCACCTGTGAATCTCCCTTAAGTCTTCCTTCATGCATTTTATCAATGCTAACCCTTTCTGTCGCACTAAGTTGTTCTCCCCTAATTGTATCAGAAGTATATCAGGACACTTAACCCCCCCCCCACCTATTGACAGTCTATTCAAACAGGGAAGAAGCTCCCCCATTTCACTCCCCTTTCCTAAACCAACTGATGGAATACATAGTGGCATTGAAGCCGAAATTCGCCCCGTGGCTGCTGGACCTCGCGTGTCTCTCTGCCCACTTAATGAAGGAATAGCTCACAATCGATATCTTCAAACCTGCAGCACGAAGTCCGGGAACTGAACCTGAAACAGAAATAAAAGTTGACAACCTGCACCACTATTTAGCAAGACCCCTCTCTAACATACTTCTGGAAACAATTGGATGACCACCTACCCAGATCCAGTATGCTCCCCTGACCCGAACCTCACCTACCTGCTTCTGTAGCCATACCTATTTTAAAAAAGTGAGTTCCAAAACTTCGCGCATCCAAGCCAGTAAGAGACAGTGGCTTATGCATTACAACCAACAATTGAAAAGACGTGACTGGTTTACCGTCTTAATGCTGAAAAACATTGACCTCCCCAAATCACTGTCCGAGGACGGAGAGCTGCCCCCCAGCAGACCGGGCATAAACTGGCTACAGGATATACCCAAGAAGAATGCTCCTGCCCTCACTCCTTTGAGCCATTTTGGATTTGTATAGCCAGAATCTCAGGCCTTCCTCGGACAGGCCTTTCTCTTCCCAGAGAATTCCCCTACTCCCTCTTCCCCCCCAAAAGTTCAGAGACCCTAAAAGCGCCAAAAAACATCCATGACATAAGAGCTGAGAACAGCATCGTCTCACCTTTATCCCTGCAAATGTTTGGAAGGGTGGTAAGCACTGCACTGAAAATGTCTAATGTCAAGGGTCTCCTTTTGGGACCACACCGACCAGCTTCCCTGGCCCAGCCTTCTAAAATCCTCCTCCAGAGCTCACCCGCTGAGGGGGCATAGCCCCATAAGAGCTTGCCCATAAATGCAATTCCTGCCAATTTCCCAGAAATAGTCACCCTCGACTGTCCTTTTTGCTACAAGAGACATGATAAATTGAATTACATCCTCTGACCTACCCCATTTCTCCGACCTCCTCCTGGCCCCACCCGCTAGCAATTCGGACCAAGCCTGTGCATAGGCCGTCCTCATAGACGATGCTAGAGAATTTGCTACCAGTTGAAGGATCCTCTCTCTCCTACTGACTAAAGGGCCTGCGGCATCATGGTCCTGACTCTGTCCTCCTCCGTGGCCAGCCCATGGAAACTCTCCCACTGTGAACGAGACAAAGCACCAGTAATTTCATTGTCCACGCCTGGTACATGCCTGGCTCTAAAAATTATATCAAGATGCAAGTATCCTAGAACAAAAACCCTCAGCAACTCTCACAGCTGTTTTTCCCTCACTGACTACTTGTACAACTGACATGTTATCTACTCTGAAAAGAACTCTCCTGTGGGCCAACTGCTCACCCCATAGTGCCACTACTAAAGGAAAAAACTTTAGGAATGCAGTGCTGCGGCAACCCCGCTTCCACTCTTCGGCACACCAATGTCCTTGCCAATAAAGCCCAAAACCAGAACCCCCTGCAGCATCTGAAAAAGACTGAGCATCCCACTCCATGTCTGTCAATGTTGCTATGGGAATCCCATGAAAGGATTGTAGAAAGGCGCGCCACATCCGCAGATCCTCTTTGACACCTGCTAACAGTCTGATATGATGATGCGGTAATGGCAGCCCATTGAGTGACAAACCCAACCTCCTACAAAACGTTCTCTCTGCTCTCACTACCCTACATGCAAAGTTCAAATGTCCTAACAGTACCTTCACCTCTTAGACTGTTTTGATTTTCCCAACATTGTATCCAGAAGTCCCTGCATTGTACGTTTCTTCTCCTCCGGCAACCGAGCTTCCATAGCCCTTGAATCAATCTCAATACCCTGAAAAGACAAGACCGTGCTGGGTCCCACCGTGTCCCACCGTCTTTTCTGGGGCTAAGAGCCAAACCGTCAGCCTTAGCGTCGACCTGGAAAAAAGAAAAACAGAGGCCCATGTGCTGGTAAAATCCTTGTATTGTAACACCCCCATTTCCGCTAAACCTCGCGAACTCCCAGCAACCATGCGCGCCTACGGCGAAACCGCCCTAGTCTTGGCTGTTTGGCCTTCTGGCTGTGCCAGTGCAGGCACACCCCCTTCGTCATCCACCAATGCCTTCTGCCAGTCTCTACCTGACCCAGCTTGCCATAATCTCTCAGAGGCGGCCTCACTTCATAAATGTCCGCCGAGATACCCCCCGCGGCCTAAGGACTCCCAACCCCTACACCTGCTCATCCTTATTTTCTTCGCTCCACTCCAACATGCCCCCAGGCACTGCTGTGGTTAAACCCCCTCCCATTCTGTGACCCAAGCCCTCCTGTGGCCCCATCGTGTACCTCACCTTCACACCCCCAAGAGTAGACACTCCATCAAGGCAAAGCCCCCTCCCGCTCCCCACCTGACCACGGTGCTTTGACCCTTGCTGGCCCTCTCTCCAGCCAAGTATCGCTACCCCAGTCAATTGGGTTCCATCGCCCCTCCTGGATGCAACCTGATCCTGCCTCTAGCTCCTGAGACAGCCCCCCTGCACTGGGATCGTCACCCTCCTCCAGCTGGCCTAAATAAATATCATTAAAATCTAGAGGCTCTATAACCTCCACATCTAAAATGCAAGGAGCATCTACCTGAAAGCCCTCATCCCCTTCATCTGCTCGCCGCCTCCTCCCCTGCCCCTCATTTACTGTTGGCATGTACTCTCCAGCCTCCCCGTAGTGCTTCCCCCTCCTTTTACCAGAGGCTGCGCGTGTCCGTGGCAGCCCCGCCCCCTACCATCAACAGCGAGGACTCTCTGGACGCCGGAGAGGCCTTGCGTAGGCCGTGCTCTACCGCCTTGCCCTTGCATGCTTCAGAGCGCCCTGGCCTCACTAGAACTGTGTCCGATGGCAACACCATGAGCACCATGGACCACCGCACACCTCCCAAGGGCTGCTCTCTTCATGCGGGAGCGGCCCCTTTTGCACACATGGGTGATCTCTTAATCAGGGTCCAGTGCGGGAATGAACACACAAACACTGCGGCAGTGACCCACTCTATCGCCTTCCTCACTGGGCAACCGCTACGCGGCAGAGCCCCTTCAAACAGCAAATCGAGGCGCTCTGCCTCTTCAAGGAGACGCATCGCCTGGGCCACTCTGTCTTCGCTGGACATTTTCGCCAACATTACTCCAAGTAAGAGTCACAAAATTGCTGCAAAATTGCTAACTACCCAGGTGCCAGCCCCCGTGTCAACAAGACAAAATAGTGGCTGTTACCTTAAAATGGAAGTATATATATATACCCTGTAGCCCAAAAGCCACCCAAACCCTGAACAGTCGTCCTACTGCTCCACTTTCCCAAAATACCCGGGGGAGGGGGGAAAGGGGGGGCGAGGCGAGGGGGGCAGACTCCCCTATAGTTGGCTGCCCCCCACATCCCCGAGCATTACAACAAAATGTTTGGCTGTGTCGAGAACTGCTAGAGAAAAGTAAAATAGTCGGAGAGCAACAGTTTTCAAACAAACACAATCGTTCCCCTTTCACCAACTGTATAATTTTCTTTGGAACTTTAAATAATAAAAAGCTGCATCAAACATATCCATCTGCCTGGTGAACTTTTCTAACACGTTCCATATGTTTACCGACGACAACATCTTCCCTGAGTAAGACAGGCCTACAAATTAACTTTAATTTCTTCCAGAATTTTAGCTCTAATCTGCGCAAACAATGTTAACTAGCGGTTCCGTTTACAGGCAATTATATGCCGATTGCATATGCCATACCTCGCTTCTCCAAGGCCAACCGGTTTTCCTGTGAGGAGCGGGCATCGGTCTTTTGTTCAGGCCCTTTCCCATAATTCACTGCGGCAGCACCCGAGCGTAATGATAATACTCAAACCGCAAAATGTTCCTATGTGTCTGCACGGCTAGATTGTACAAGTAACTCGACAGCAAACAAGACGATGAGCGCTCGGAGGGAATAAAGCGAGTTCCTAGCTGGGCTTCAGGGAGTCTCTGCTTGTTTATAAGGGCCATAACAACAAAGGAAGTCTTTGGCGTTTGAGGTTAAACAGCTGAGCGAGACCGTCTCCGCGAAAGTGGAGAGAATAGAGCGCATGAGTTCAGAACCAACGGACTCCTGGCCTGATCCTGGTACGTTGTTTTGCACCCCTAGATGGGACGTCTTAAAGAATTTTGGGGTCCCAGGGCCAAACGTATTTTGGGGGCCCCTGTTCAAAGCAGCTTTGAATTTATGATCAATTTTAACTCTTTCATGCCTTCTTTGGCCAGGTTACTGACAGTGCACAAGCGCATTTGTCCAAATTCTAAATGTGTTCACATTTAATATTCAGGGATAGTGATGTATTTCATGCCTTCCAAATTCTAAATGTGTTCACATCTAATATTCAGGGATAGTGATGTATTTCATGCCCTCTTTGGCCATGTCACTAACAGTGCACAAGCGCATTTGTCCAAATTCTAAATGTGTTCACATCTAATATTTAGGGATAGTGATGTATGTTTTCAATATTGTAACACAGGAGCAACTCACTAATATCACTGCAAAGAATCTCTGATAACCCTCCCATTTCTCATATGCGAGGCCCTGTTTTGATCTAAAATAATTTATATTATGGATGTTGCTTGAGACTCACATATCAGCCAGGTACAAAATACATTAAAGGAAAATGATATTTAATCTATTCAAGAACTATTAAAGGTCATCAGGGCAAGACTCTGCAGAACAGAGCTGGTGCTATCAGGGCCCCCCCTGAAAGGCTGGGACCCTGGGCCAGATCCCACTTTGCCCATGCCTTAAAACGTCTCAGCCCCTAGATTTCACTCAAGTGTTCAAAAAGTGTGATCTGCGACCACAAAAGACAGACCCCGATGTACAGAAACACAGTCGTGATTATTTTATCCACAGAAATAACCGTTTGGACTTTTATTGGCGTAGGGGGAATTTATTTCTAAGTGCAGCAAATCTTCCACCTGGCTGTTCGTTTACAAAAGTGGTGGAAAAGCAAGAGTTCCCCAGCCTCAGATACTGGTGTAGTCATGAGGAATTGTGAGTCATAATTTTTTATTAATTAATTATTATAAATCTTACACAACATTAACTAATGCATTTTGCCATTCTTTACAGCCTTTTTCAGTAATGTGGTGCCACCATTAAGGGATGTCATGAGGCCTCACCTCGCCTTATGAAATCACCTGCCCTGAGACTCCTGTTTCTATACTCTCTGTCCCTCCAGTGGAGCACTCTTAATTCACACACACTGCTCCTGAGGCAATCTATGTGATAACGACGAACACACAAAATAAGGAAACACATGGCAAAAATAATAATTATAAAGAACGCATAGTGTAGAAAGATTTCATGGAAGTTACCCTTAAACCCCTTTAGATTACAGGGGGAAAAAAATTGAAAATAAATGCATGTTTGTTATTCTCACCATACATCCTCACCAATTCAATTCAATTCAATAAAGCTTTATTCGATTTCTTGCAAAGAAAATCATAAAAGCACATCAAATCTTACATCTCAAATATCAGTTCATAAAATCTTTAAAAAAAAAAAGACCATCACATACAAAAGGAGTTTTAAAAATCTGTACATGATTATACATTTGTCAAATCCTCGCATCACGCTTGTGGCGGACTCATTAAAATAGTTTTCTTACATTTAATAGTGTATTTTAAAAACACCCTCACCAAGGAAAGGCCACTTCATGCAGTTTAGTTCAGAAAATTAAAGAAAATTTGATGTTTGCCTGGATAAGTGGGTTTTAAGCAGCTTCAAGTGTCAGATGCAGTGGGAGAAAGGTCCAAAGAGCTGTGGTTGGCTGATCTTAGACTTCTGGATGAAGATAAGGGGAGAACAACTTTGGCAGGTAGTCCGGAGATGAGCACTGTTTTGTGGATGTCCTATAAGGGTCACAAATTACTCTTCCCTTCAGTGGGAGCCAGTGGGCAGATGTACCACAGGCAAGATGTGTTTGTTGTGATTCAGGCCAAATAAAAATAGGCAGCATAGTTCTAGACCAGTTGGAGCGTAAAGATAGATTTGTTAGGTAGGCCAATGTAAAGGCTTGTGCACTAATCGATGCAGGAGAGCACTACTGTGGGTGTGACGGCAATGTTCTGACTGAGGACACCTTTTAGCAAGCAGACTTTATTCAATGCAGATTCGGAGACAACGTTTATTTGAGATATGAAGGAAAGATTGCTTTCAACCAACACACCCAGGCTGCAAACTTCTTTCACTGCCCGAGGGAAAGTGCCCAAGGAATCAGGCCAGGCAAAAGGCAGGTAAGTCAGGACCAATGGACCCTAATAGAGGGATTTCTGTTATCTCTCCCTTAAGGCCTAACCAGTTTTGCTGCATCCATCGCACGGATAGGCAGTGGGAGACTTTTATTGAGTTACCAGAACTGTCACCATGCTGATGATGTACTTGGGTGTCTTAACAGTACATGTGATATACTAAATCAACGGCATTTAGGATCCTAGTCAGATGAGGCATATAGACGTTAAACAATATTGGTGATAGTGCTGACCCCTGTGGTATTCCACAGGAGATGGAAGTGGATCTGGAAAGTAACAGGCCTAGTTTAACCCAGTGCAGTCTAGAAGGAAAGCTAAGTTAGCCCTGTTCAACTGATGGGAGGGTTCAGGTACTTGGTAGAAGTGAGATTCAGAGGGATCAAGGCCCAAGGTATGCCTTGGTCCTGTGTGTTGAGTAGTTCATCCTTGACGTTCAGTAGCATTAATTGTCTGCGCCTCCTAAGTCTGCAGACTAGCTGAAAGTCATTGAGGAGACCATGTACTTCCAGATGAGAGGAGAGTTGCGAGCAACTACTGCTTATAGGGCCCTGGCAAAAATGGGTACACTGGAGATAGTTCTATAGGTGGATACGTTGTGACAGTTAGCTTCAGGGTTGCCCTTACATTTAGGTTAATATTATTAGATTGATTAAAAGAGATAGAGCTATGGTTAGTATTTGGGTTAGGGTAGGGTCATTATTAATGAAATAAAATTTAAGTTTGTTAAGCGTTAAGTCTAGTAGTAGGATAGGGTTGATGATAATTAGTTATTTAAATGAAATGTAAACAACTAAGGGTTAGAGTTAGCAATACTGTTAGAGTAAGAAAGAATATGTGATTTACTTTAAATAAATTAGGGATTATTAGTGCATTAAAACTGGTGAACTTTTACATTGTGGTTCCTTGTGAGGAACTCAAGAGGTGCCTTTATCTTGATTATGGCTCGCTCCTGAGGTGGAGTCTTTTGTTTATGTTTATGATTTTAACTAGTGGTCTGCGGAATTTGCTTAATTTGCTTTCACGCAAAATCACACCTAATTATGTTAAATGAAAAAGTGGTACCTGGTGCTGTATTTTAGCTTGAAATCTGTCCTCTCGTCCACTTTGGATGCAAGGATACATTTTGTGTGAAAACATTAACGCAAAAACTCAAAAGCACAGAGAATAACAGCCATCCACACGCTCTCATTCACGTTGTTCCTGTGTATTCGCAATAAATTGTTATCGTGAGTGGCGCCTTCTCGGGAAATTTTTACCATCAATGGTGCATGATTATGCTATGTGGCGTAGTAGCATAATTTCAGGAATTTAGCATACAGGAGTAGCACAAAATTGCCAAAATTACCCTAAATATGACAGTGTAACACAAATGTATCCTGGGTCTAATTTAGATTTTCTCGGTGTTAATTAAGTTATAGTTTGGTTCCCATATAGTGTCTGAGGCTTGGAAGATTGTCCTCAGGCACAGAGGTTGCTGGACTCTATGTGTTCCTTTATTTAGTACATATTTCTAATCGAGTGCAGCGTACTCTAGTATCCTGAGAGGATAGGCCCACCAGCACTGAAAGTTCATCTGCACTTGTTCGTGCCTGAATAGGATCCTGCACCCAAAATTCTGGTTTAATAGTTTGTGATCCTGCACCTTTGTTTATTCAGCTCAGGAACTTCTATCCTTGCATACACTTACTAAGTGCCATTTTTCCCTCACCTGCTTAATTATCAATATTCTTGCATACTATGTCACTTTATGTTATGCAGTCATGCGATAGTTACCTTTTTGTACATGCAAAGCATGGCAACCAGACCTATCCATAAGGTTCATGAAGCCAGTCAGTTACTCATCATCCCAAGAAGCTACACTGGTACCTTGTACAGAAAAGGATACATTTAAGGCCCTTGTAATCATCCATAGAGTATTTTACAAGAGAGGCCCTAGGTATCTTCTAGATTTGCTCCAACCATACAACCATACTGTCCTTCTCGCTCCTTGAGATCCTAAAATGCCAACCTTCTTCAGACCCCCAGGTTCCTCCTCGCCAGGTGGCGGTGGGCAGAGTGCATTTGTTCTCATCGCTGCCAAACTGTGAAACACATCTCCTCCTGATCTCCATCTGCAGGGCTGGACTGGCCATAGCAGGCATCAGGTATTTCTCCGGGAGGCTGTAAGGGTGGGGGCCGGTTTTGCAGCAGTGGGGGCCAGTTTTGTTACTAGGGGCCAGCTTTGCAGCAGCGCTGCAATATCGGCCCCCAGTAACAAAAGCAGCAGTGCTTCACACTTGCACGCCCTCCGCCCCCCCTCCCGGGGGTCGTCCGACACAATTTCCAGGGCCGCTTTGGGTTCCCAGTCTGGCCCTGTCCACCTGATTTCACCAAAAACGTGCTTTCAAAAAAAAAAAAAAAAACAGCTGGTGGCTGCGTCCTAACTGTCCTTCTCATCTTGATCTCCCTCTGTCTTTTCAGCGCTGGGGTGCCATTTTGGGTAGCTGTTCATGCTTTACGAAAACATTCATTCATTATTAGGAATTCTAAAATGCTTTAAGAAAGAAGAGACAGACCACTTCTAATAAAAACAAACATTTTCAAAGTCTAGTTATCTGGCCTTGGCAAGCTGGTGTGATGGATGTTTTTCTTATTTTTTTATAGGAGGCACATGCCACAAAATAAAAAATAAGAAAAAAAAGAAAACACACAACTGCTTAAACATGGTGGTTACATGCTTGAAAAAAATGCTAAATTAAACAATAAATACTTGCAAAAAATGCTAAATTACTGACATTACTTGCATTTATATTAGAACTCCTTCCTAGCAGGCATGTGTACTTAGAACAGACCCGAGCAAACCTTTCTAGTTTTAATGCACTTCACTGGAAAATATGATTCTTATTGAAAAAAAAATACTATCAACTTGGAAATACTGTAACTTCAAGACATAGTTTCAACACATACGAATGGCAATTTTAAAAAAAAAAAGTATATAGAAAAGAAAGAAAACATATTTGGCAAAGCTATTGATTGACCCAACAGCCATAGAGCTAACATGCACTTCCTTTTTGTCTGAGGTGGAAATGTGACCAGTAAAAATGCTGTAACTCACAGTGCAAGAGAATCAATGGCTGAGGTGGGCTGACCCATTGCCCCATGCTGTATGCTGTGGTGGGTGGAAGCAAAATTTGAATGACAGTTGAACAGAACAATGGATGAAGAGGGCTGACCCAAAACCCCTGTATATACTACATGCATTTTTATTTACAAATATTTATGATTACATGAAGCTGGTAGACAGCTAAAGATGTCCGTAGATCAGACCTAAAATTACTCTGTAGCAATGCCAGCATAAATTTACAATCCATTGTCTCAGAAAACTTCGCAAGAAAATAATCAGGCTTTCTTAGTTGGTATAGGTGTAGCTGGTGTTATATGGATGTCAATAATTGTTTCGGCCCAATGTTTGATTTACAAGAAGTCTACATCAGAACAGAAATAATTAACAAAAAAAGACATGGCTCTACACTTAAAAGGTTGAAACATATTTCTTGATAGAACTTTCAAGACTCCCTCGCTCACAGACAGCAGTCTCGGTGTGATAGAAATAATAGCACGGGAGGAGTATTAGCTGTGTATAACATTATACACCTTGATGGAACGTCTCATTGGTATGGATGGCTTATCCTTGCAGAAACAAAAACATTAAGAGCTTACTAGCATACAAATGCAAGTTACTCCACTGCAGCTGGTAAGACAGCTCAGTGGGCTAACTCGTCTTGTGCAGCTGAGTGCAACTTGTAGAGCACAGGGCCTATGTCAATGACCGATATACAGGTTAGGCCACTTCTCTCTATGTTACTATTAAGTGCGCACTCACTTCTTCGTGAGAACCATGGGAAGTTGGCAGTCAAGCAGCAATATTATCCCTTCGCCCAGTTGAGCTTTGACTTAATTGCATTTTCCATGCCACGGATAAAGACCTGAAATAAGAGCTGAGCGACAAAATGTGACTAGTGCCAGCAGCACATGCTGAGCCCCTGGAATTTTGATCAAAGCAGACATTCCTAAAGCAAAACACATTTTGAGGGAAACAAATACCTCATGTTTGCCTGGCTTTGGAATCAACTTCTAATATAGGGAGCTTTCCTTTCTAAAGGGAAGGAACTGGCAATATGTGGAAGCACCAAACTAGAATCCGTGTATGACGGTATGAGCGGACTTCCTGCATGCTGCTACCTCTGCATGCCTGGGAATAAGAATAAAATGTGGTAGCTCAGTGGACTGGCGGCCCACTGCAGAGATATTCGTGTGACCTGAAAGTCACATGGTTAAATCTTGGTAGGACACACTCAGCTTTTATCCTTTTAGAGATATATGAAAGGAGAACCATTGAGTTGGCCAGTGTAACATGTTATTTAATGGACAATGAAGCCATAACACTATATAGCAAACATTAAATTAACTGTTGGCAAAGCCAGTAAGTCTGACTTTGATGTGCTAATGCGTGTACCCACCAGAATGCACAACTGTGCTCTATTACACAGCACCACAAGCATAGGAAATAAAAAATGGAAGAGCCGCAAGCTCAGGGAATACAGGAAAAGGCGCAGAAAGACACAGGTTGCATACATACATAGCACACATAGTCTGTGCACATTTGTACTCACCTATATTTGCATGTTAGCTCACAATACCCACATCTGCTTGATTGGCTGGTGCTTGTAGTCAATGTCTTTGATGTCTCTAGATTGCACCACTTCAGTCTCCAGGTTAGCATGGTAGTTTACATTAAAGCCAGGATTTTGAAAGTAATGAAGAAATGGTTTAACCACTTGATTTTGCATCTTCCCAGGACAATCTGATCAAAAGAGGAGGTGGGTTGTTCACTGTTATAATAAAGGAAACCATGAATAAAACCATTTATGCGGCCTCATGGATGGAATAATACACTTAACCTGTTGTCCGGGGACCCATGTAGCTCTGCGACGCCTACTGAGGGGTCTGCAACTGCTTAGAAAATTAAATAATATTAACAGGTAAATGAGGTGTATGTAATTAAAGAAGCAAATGTAAAAATAAAAAGTTTAAAACTTTCTGAAAATGTGAAGAAATTTGAAATTGGAGGCCAAAAATTAAGTTGTTATCCTCATATTCACTTGTGGGGGCAGTGCAAATGCATCAAACAGAATATTGGAACAGAATATAGTATGGGTGATTGGTGACCCTAACTTAATTTCTAAAAGCTCTAACCTTCCTATTAAAATTTAATTATGAATTTTATTATTTGTTTGTGAATTAAATAAAATATTTAATAATTTGTGAGTTTGGTAAATGCTTATTTCTGTATTTTTGGATATTGATTTGCAGTTCAAATCATCAAAATTGTTTGGGCTCAGGGCCCGCATTACAATAATGACTCAGTGGGGGGTCCCTGGATTTCAATAATGATTCTGTGGGGGTCCCCGGATTCCAGTGATGATTAAGTGGGAGCCCACAGAAATCAAAAGGTTAAGAACCACTGGTATACGATGTTAAGGCTCTGTGGATTATGTATAGCGATTTGTATCTCCACAGTTGGTTGAATGTCTTAACAACGCATGCATTTACAACGCATGCCTTTACCATGCATCCATTAGCACATAAGCCTTTACCATGCATTGCTTTTACAATGCAAGCCTTTACCACGCATGCCTTTACAACGCAAGGTAAGTATATATAAAGCAGGTGAAATTCATATATATGTAGTCATAGTGAGGACCATGTTTCCATATGAAAAGCATTTTTTGACTTTCCTATATCTTTGGTGTCGTTTGATGAATCTTCACTAAATTTTCCCCAAAAAAATGTGCAGATGATTCTTGTTGTGCATGGAAAGTTTCGGGGTGATCTGTCAAGCGGGGGCTGGGAAAAAAGGGGGGGCAAAAAAAAGTGCATTTCCTATATTAATTCCCATAGTAGTTTTGAACACGACTACAGCCCGAACTGCTGGACGGAATGACATCAAATTTGGCAGAAAGGTAGATTTGGTTACGCAGATCATCCTTTCACTTATTTGGTGTAAATCTGTTTAGTAGTTGTCCAGAAATTAAAGGAAATCCAAATGTGTTCATCTGAGAGCGCGACGACTTCGCGAATAATAAGGAGCTCGTGCAGAGATCTGCAGAGCTCTGATTGGAAGCCATCTTGGGACTCGGCTTCAGCAGAGTCCCAAAAGAAACGCAAAAAAAAGAAAAGGGGGCAGGGTAGGAATAACCTGACCTCCAAGACTTGGTCTTGGGTTCCCAGAGGGACCCTGGCAGGACAAAAAATCCTTTTTTTTTTTAAAAACAAATTTGCAGCAAAACTTTTTTTAAAAAAAACAAGCGTGGGCTCCCACGCTTGTTTTGAAAAGGGCTCTTGGGTGGGCCAGGCCCATGGGGCATTTTCTGAAAAAAGGAGGGGAGTATGGAGCCCTCACCCCAAGGGTCTTTGAGCCCCAGGGACCACCACATTCCCGGGACTTATTATTAATAAAGGAGGGGTGCTGTGCGGAGTGCCATTCCAACTGATTTTGGTGACACGTTGTAGATGCAAAGGAATATGAGGACAACTGCACCAAACAAAGAAGCACTTACTTCATTTAGTAAAGGGGAAGTACCCCTGTTGGGTGGAGATACACCTCTTTGCAGTCACGTCGTCTTCTCTTGATGAGTATTCACATTATCACAGATTTGTGGATGAAGACGCTCAAGAAACAATCACATTGGCGAAATTACATGCACACAAGTTCACTGGAAACATTACCCTGTGGTCCTTTACGCAGCTTTAGTGCAGAATATGCACGAGACATTTACCCAATGAGGTAGCACTTACTAATTAACTTGATAAAAGTACTCCAGTTGGGTAGACGTTTTCGACAAAACCAGGGACTTTTCTTGGAAAAAATGAGTTTCCATTCTGGCCTTGGGGTTGCGTTTCACAGAAATTAAACCTCAGCGGGAAGCACTTACAAATATAAACATAGCAGGTGCCCTAGTTGAAGGTACACTTCAGTAAAGCACAAATGTTCATAACTTCTTGCACTTGGAGAAGGCAAATCAAATGTTTTTGCTCTTGTACTCCACATTGGAAAATTAAAAGTTACATGTACGTTATAGTTAGGAAATAGAATTTAAAAAAACCTTAGAAATTCACTGAAAAAAACAAAGGTTGCAGGGACGTTATAGTTAGGAAATAGAATTTAAAAAAACATAGAAATTCACTGAAAAAAACAAAGGTTGCAGGGACGTTATAGTTTAGATGTATACACACACACACACATATATATATTACTTATATTGCTTATTTTTTTAAGTCGAGGAAACACCACCAAATATCCTCATTATTTAAATTACCTTTACCATCCCATACTCCTACCCACCATTAAACCCGAAAAACACCCTTATCACCCTATAGACTTAAAACTACAATCCCTTGCACATGCCAACAGTGTATATTATATATCATTAACAGTAACAAAAAACACTCTTGTTCCTCCGTTGAAACATTCACTTCAGTTTAATCTTGAAATCCTTAGCCAACACGTGTTTCGTCGCGCTTAATGGTTGTGCGCAGCGACTTCTTCAGGACTATAATCTCTTTGTATGGACCCTTCATTCTGGTTGTATTTCCGACCCGGAATGGGTTCTAGAGCTCCAGAGATAAAAACACAGTAAAAGGCATCAGGGTATACTGTGTCCAAAATTTAGTGTATTCCAGAAGTCTTTACTTAAGTATGGATCTTGTGTGTATGAATCATTAATCCATCAAGAAGAATGACGGCGTGGTGTAGTAAAACCACTCTTGGGGGCTAAGTAAGTCCCTCGTACCAGCAGCCAAGTCTTTGCTGGCGTAAACGCAAGCCCTCTGTTTTGTAGCAGGGCTGCCTCCGGAATGTCCGCAGAAGGTACCAGTATCCACATATTGGGGAGGAGGGTGGCTCTCCCCACCCTTATGCACCACAATCCTAATTACACACTAGTATACACCCACTGCGTATTTCCCAGGAGCGCCATTACCCTACATAATACACCGACCGAAAAGTTCTATTAAACCCTATAGACTTGCCCACCCCTAATCACTACAATCATCCTTGTCACCCAATACCCCTACCCACCCCTAAACCCTAAAAACAGACTTTACACCCTATACCCTTACCCACCACTAAACCGAAAAAAACAGTCTTACCACCCTATACCCTTACCCACCCCTAAACCCTAAAAACACCCTTACCACCCAATACTCTTACCCACCCCTAAAACCTAAACACAGCCTTACCACCCAATACCCTAATCCATCCTAAACCCTAAACCCACTTTACCACCAAATACCCCTACCCATCCATAAATCCTAAAAATATCCTTACCACCAATACCACTACCCACAGTTAGGCTTTGTAATAAGAAGGGCTTTAGTGGTTAAGGGGCAAAGCTTAACTAATTCAATGCTCTTTTGGTACAGAAATGTAACGAAAATATAAAAGAAAATGTAAGACGTGCAGAACTCAGGAGACAGGGTAGCCACAAATCTCCCTTAAACCCCCTCTCTCTGAGAAAACAGCCATGGCTCTCTGTTGAGGCCAGAGTCAAATGTAATACCCTTACTCTGACACATAAATTCATCTATGTGAATGCACCAGACTATTTAAAAATAAGATTGCAAATATTACATCCTGAAAGGCAGCTGCGATTCAGCACAAAAGAACTCATGACAACATACACAGCTATCTATCACTCTTCTTCACTTGGCTCTGAGTACAGCTACATGTTTGCAGCAGACAATATAAGCGACCTCTGCCGAACATGCCACTTGAGGCACATTGAATTCACATGTCTTTTTTCACCCACACAATAGCCCTTTTATAAGCTAAAGCCTCCTCTCTTCCTCTCACTTCAGTACACACTGAGGGCCTCATTTATGATGCCCCTTGGGCAGCCGGGACGTCACTTTTTGTGATGTTCCGTGGCGCAAGAGCCTGCACGATATTTATCAGATAGCACTAAGCCACTTTTTTTGGCTTAATGCTGCCTGATAAATATCGTTCCCTTTAATGCAGTTTTCTGCGGTAAAGGGGCATGCAAAGGGTGTTGCTGGGGGCGTTCCCAGCAACATCGATGGCATTTTGACACTACCCCAGATTTATGAGAATTCGTAAATCTGAGGCAGCCCAAAAACTTACGCCTATGGGAGGCGTAACGGAGGCACAACGAGGAGAAATATCTTTATTTCTCCTCGTTTTTCCTTTTTCTATGTGTGCTGCATTCTGCAGCACACATAGAAAGAGGAAAAAGCCTCTTGTGATTCTTTTGGTGCAGGAAGGTTTCCTTCCTGCACAAAAACAGTCATCCCCTCAACGCAGGCACCCTTGCACCATGGTGCACAGATGCCTGCGTTGGCGCACGGCAGCCCACCGTGCGTCTGCGCAGGGGAAAAGGACAGGAATGCGCCGTATCTGATAGATATGGTGCATTCCTGCTCTTTTCGTTTGCCATAGGGCAAAGTAGCAAGAAGGCCTGGGGCGCTGCCCTATGGCAAAAACTAATAAATTAGGCCCTGAAGGAGCAGCATCACAAATCGGATAAAACGTGTGACATTGAAACACTTCCCACTTAAGTCTCGCCAGAAAAACAAACCCATGCAGTAGCATGCTGCTAGTCCACAAATACACTTTGGTGCCTCTCCACAAGTATGAAGCAACTGCAGGATAACCGAATACAATACAGCACTCCATCTTTGACAAAAAGAGTGGGAGTGCACGACCTTCTTTTTTCATCACAGGCATGCATGTTGTGGAACAAGTTGACACACAAGCTAATACTTAATAAAGAATGGAAAGGTGGGTGGGCTCTAAAAGGGGTTGCCCTATAAAGCATTGCCAAGAAACCACTATAAGAAGCTTGGCCTATATAATTAAGGAAGAACATAATTGTGTAATAGAATCCTGTGCCTGACAGTTCAGATTCACTAAAGTTTATTTAACTGTTCACATAGCACTGATATCTTGGGCCATACCTTATAAAACAATAACAAGGTACATTTAAAAGTAAGCAATACAGTGACTACATGCAATTGATGCTCTTGGAGAGATAAATGTACAAGGGATACAACTTGGTTATACCTTTGGAATTAAATAGTATGTTAGTGCCCGGGCACCAATGGTAAAGGTCTCCGGTCGCATTTTGTGTTTTTTTAGACCTATTGGCTTTGGCTGGGCTCAGGCCTGGCAAGCACTGTTTACTTTTTGAAGGGCATTAAAATTATTCTCTTCTGAAGGCCTGATTGCAAAGGTCCCATTGTCACAGATTCCACAGTGCTTATTAGCACATGGGGGTTCTTAGCGCTATAACAGCACGCAATGGTGAGAGAGGAAAATAAGGAAATAAGATAGAATGAATGGTAGACAAAGTGGTCTTCCCCGAAGTGCTGGCACCTCACAGCAAGGGGTGGAGAATGAGTTGTGTGTAGCTGGTGTTAGGTGCCGGACAGGCCACCAGGGACGGTGGAGGAGATGTTATGGAGGGCGTGGAAGGAGTGCGTAGCATGGAAAAGAAGAGGAGAGGACCTTTAAGTTGTGGAGTGGGGGTGGAGGGGAGATGACGGGGAGGAGATGACTGTCAGGAATCAGGGCATTTCACAGAGTTGAGAAATCATGGTACACTGCTACAGAGATATCGGTGAGGTAAGAGGGTGGCCACTGGCCATGAGGGGCCGGAAGCTGTCGCCTCATCTCTTCAGCCAGTTACCAGTGCGTTAAATGGGCCGTTACTCACAGGTACTGAGTACCGGCACTTCTTATTTTTATCACTCTGAGTCCCGGCACTTCTCTACTGCCGTGGAGGGTACCGCTACTCATGAAAGGGTAGGCGAATTGGCCTTTAGTGGTGGTAGCCTGTCTCTTTGACAGCCAAAGCACTTTTATAGCCCTGAGCTGAGCCCCCCCCCCCCTGAACTATTGCATGATATCCGGGTGTTCGCCGTCATTGCTGTTTTGCAAGGAATTGAGGCAGCCCAGTGACAGCACAATGAAGAAAGCCAAGGGAGGTGAGGAGGTTAAAAGGGCTATAATCCCACCTGATTCTTATGTGTGAGTGTCTGCTTATGTTTGTCTGTTTGCATTGCTTGTGTGTATGCGTGTTTTTGTGTGAGAGAAAAGCTAGAGAAATATTACAAAATAAGGAAATGTTGAAATATCACTGTGTTTGGCTTTCGTTTTGAATAACGAATTAACCTGTTTTGTTTATAGAAACAAATTTCTCGTGTTTTGGTATGTGCTGCAACTAATATATATAGTAAACAAGAATTGGTTCTGTCGGGTGAGTGCAATTTCTTTGTGTTTTAAGGAAATAAATCTCAGATATGCGCTAGAACACAAATACACAAAACTGTAGAATCATGCGTAATCAAAAGCAATTAACTTCTTGTTCATTTTTTTGAAATTTTGACATACAGTATTTTATTCAGTACAAAAAAACACTTGATTGAATTCATCAATAAGGGCTGTCTGGAAATTCAATCAATGTAACGGCACAAGTGATACTTATTTATATTGATAGTGTGAACAAAGTGCAAAAGTGACAAGATCAGTGTATTATACAAAGAAGTGATAATCCTACGTAGTAAACAGATATTTACATGTACCAACTTTTGACAAAGTCCAATTTCACAGAATAACCTAAGTATCTCCAGCTAAAGAGTTTATTCACAATAATTTGGGGCTGGAAGACCTATAGAACATTGGACAGTTAAAACCGTCCGACGTTTTGACCCTATCTGGAGCATTAATGAGTGATGGTCAGTACGGGTCTTTTTCAGGATAAAAAAGGGAACAGACAGCCTGCAAGGAAAGGATTAAAAAAATAAATATGTGTTCAGGGCGCTTTTGATAGAAAAAACCGGCCTGAATTGCCGAAAGGACTCACCGAATCTGTAACTATGATCGGTGTCCAAGGGAGTTTGAGTCACTGTCAAATAGCCCTAAGTAGGCAAAAAGGCCTGATTAATATGCCATTCTACCTCAAGACCTGCATAAAACAATCAGCGGCAACTGTGAACATCCATACCTGGCTTAGGATGAATCCCGGCACAGGTAAGGTGCAACCACCCGCCAATGATGTGGCGTATGAATAGAGTAGAGCAGAGACTCCTTTCTGTTCTGTGTGTTATTGCGTGTTCAAAACGCAGTTGATTCTCCAAATGTTTTAATTAAACTGTTGGCAAAAATCAGGAAAAAGGAGTTATACCTGGCATAGGGCTTGAAAATGAATAGATCTGCCCCCGTTAACAAGGAAAAGGACATACCTTAAATCCTCGAGCTTGAAAAACAAATCTGTAATTCCCTGAAAGTCAGAGCGCAATGCACGCTGCCTATGATCCTTAATGTGAGACGCTTTACCAGTGATCATTCATGGACTGCCAGCGAAGGCTGTGAATTAAAATAAAGATAACCTCAGTCTAGAGTTCCAGATTGTAAAATGGAAAAAGGAAGGACGAATCTTCCGTAATGCCCAGCGTGTGATTTTACCTTAGTCAGCGCTGGCAGGCGACCGGAGGTTGTGTTCCGTGAACGAGGCCGCTCAAAATGCCTGCTTATATCAGGAACCATACGTTCAAAGGGCCTGATTCACAGAACTAACTTACGTCAAAAACGTAAAGTTAGTACTTTTTGGTATTCACAGAATACACTTACTCATTTTGGTATTCACAGAATGAACTTACTCATTTCGGTATTCACAGAAGTTAGTAGTCCTAACTTTAGGACTCCCAAATGCCTTCTGTGAATACCGAAAGTCTTAAAGTTAGGATTTTTCAGTTTAGGAGTAGTAAAGTTAAGACTCCTAACTTTAGGACTCCTAAATGCTTTCTGTGAATACCAAAAGTCTTAAAGTTAGGATTTTTCTCAGTTTAGGAGTAGTAAAGTTAGAAAAATCCTAACTTTAAGACTTTCGGTATTCACAGAAGGCATTTAGGAGTCCTCAAAGTTAGGACTACTAACTTCTGTGAATACCGAAAATGAGTAAGTTCATTCTGTGAATACCAAATGAGTAAGTGTATTCTGTGAATACCAAAAAGTACTAACTTTACGTTTTCGACGTAAGTTAGTTCTGTGAATCAGGCCCAAAGTACGCCCGTAGCTAGCGTGCACGAGGATGTGCAGCAGCTACAGCCGGCAGCCGCCGGTGTAGCTGATGGAAAAAAGACTATGCGCTTCATAGTTGTTGAAGAAACACTATGCTTCATGAACAAGTGCCGGCAACGAAGTTGTACTTGCATTACACTTGAGTGACTTAATGACGTGTTACTCTGTTGCAATAAAACTTTCGGATGGACAATAAAGAGTTAATACATTTTAGCATCCTGATATCGCGTTTGAGTGCTTTCAATGAAATATAACAAACTGTTTGACAAATACACGATACAGAATATGTGAATTGAAGCATAAGGTCATTCATAGCAATGAAGGATTACAAAGCCACAATTTAAATGAATGTACAGTGGCTCACTATAATCTTAATGACGGTGGTAGTGCCACAAATATGGTCTCCACCTGTCATTGCAACAGTAGAAAATACATTTAAACAGAGAAAATATGTATGTATCACTCGTTGGAAACAGCTAACAAACCAGAGTCGTAATTGATCTGTTGTGTGTGAATTAAACTGATGAACTGACTAGTTCAGGTATTGGAGCTGGATGTACCCAAGGCAAGGAATTATCTATTTCTTAATAGCCCCATTTGTTTGTTTGTCTCTTCAACTTCATTTAAACCAGACCCCACTGTTTTCAAAGAGTGAATCCATTTACACTCCTTAAAGTTCAACTGCAAAGCTAAGTTACCCCCTCTGGGATGTATGTGGACCTTCTCAAGAATGGTCCACTTCAAGCTTTCAGTATGGTGTTCTGAGTTAACAAAGTGTTCGACCAAAGGTGCCCCTTGTACACGCCATCTGATCCTACTGATATGTTGTAGGATCCTACATTTGATTTTTGCTCAAGTACAACTCAAACCATCCTAGGAGTCTTCGTGATAATTTACCGTACGGACAATTTCTGCGTATACGCCGCAATTGTTCGCGTAGATCCGATTACTTTAGGGAATCAGGACATTCTGATACAACGTTTGAAGGATAGGGAATATCCGATGGGCCTACTCAAACGTGCCAAGAAAAGAGCATGGTACTGCCCCCGCGAAGCACTTCTAGAAGTAAAACCCAAGTCTAGTGAAAGTGACAGGATTGTATGTGCAACGACCTACAATTCTAAAAGCCATGAGATTAAGAAAACAATCAAGAAATATTGGAATTTGGTAGCAACAGAAATTGGTACTATTGAAGATCCACTATTCGCGTTCAAACGAGGAAGGAATGTTAAAGATTGTGTTGTGAGTGCCTACTTAGAAACTCCTAAACTACCTGATTTAAGGGCACAACTATGCTTGCCACCAGTGACAGGTCACCACAAATGTGGCCGGTGCAAAACCTGCCCTTTAACGTTTGAAGGCACCAATTTTTCATTTGCCAGCCAGAATTACACTTTGTCGCATTTCACAAATTGTAACAGCACAAATGTAATTTATGTGATCAAATGTCCCTGTGACAAATTGTATGTGGGACAAACGACCCAAAAAATCAAATGTAGGATCCTACAACATATCAGCAGGATCAGATGCCGTGTACAAGGGGCACCTTTGGTCGAACACATTGTTAACTCAGAACACCATCCTGAAAGCTTGAAGTGGACCATTCTTGAGAAGGTCCACATACATCCCAGAGGGGGTAACTTAGCTTTGCAGTTGAACTTTAAGGAGTGTAAATGGATTCACTCTTTGAAAACAGTGGGGTCTGGTTTAAATGAAGTTGAAGAGACAAACAAACAAATGGGGCTATTAAGAAATAGATAATTCCTTGCCTTGGGTACATCCAGCTCCAATACCTGAACTAGTTAGTTCATCAGTTTAATTCACACACAACAGATCTATAACGACTCTGGTTTGTTAGCTGTTTCCAACGAGTGATACATACATATTTTCTCTGTTTAAATGTATTTTCTACTGTTGCATTGACAGGTGGAGACTATATTTGTGGACACTACCACCATCATTAAGATTATAGTGAACCACTGTACATTCATTTAAATTGTGGCTTTGTAATCCTTCATTGCTATGAATGACCTTATGCTTCAATTCACATATTCTGTATCGTGTATTTGTCAAACAGTTTGTTATATTTCATTGAAAGCACTCAAACGCGATATCAGGATGCTAAAATGTATTAACTCTTTATTGTCCATCCGAAAGTTTTATTGCAACAGAGTAACACGTCATTAAGTCACTCAAGTGTAATGCAAGTACAACTTCGTTGCCGGCACTTGTTCATGAAGCATAGTGTTTCTTCAACAACTATGAAGCGCATAGTCTTTTTTCCATCAGCTACACCGGCGGCTGCCGGTTGTAGCTGCTGCACATCTTCGTGCACGCTAGCTACGGGCGTACTTTGAACGTATGGTTCCTGATATAAGCAGGCATTTTGAGCGGCCTCGTTCACGGAACACAACCTCCGGTCGCCTGCCAGCGCTGACTAAGGTAAAATCACATGCTGGGCATTACGGAAGATTCGTCCTTCCTTTTTCCATTTTACAATCTGGAACTCTAGACTGAGGTTATCTTTGTTTTAATTCACAGCCTTCGCTGGCGGTCCATGAATGATCACTGGTAAAGCGCCTCACATTAAGGATCAGAGGCAGCGTGCATTGCGCTCTGACTTTCAGGGCATTACAGATTTGTTTTTCAAGCTCGAGGATTTAAGGTATGTCCTTTTCCTTGTTAACGGGGGCAGATCTATTCATTTTCAAGCCCTATGCCAGGTACAACTCATTTTTCCTGATTTTTGCCAACAGTTTAATTAAAACATTTGGAGAATCAACTGTGTTTTGAATACGCAATAACACACAGAACAGAAAGGAGTCCCTGCTCTACTCTATTCATACGCCACATCATTGGCGGGTGGTTACACCTTACCTGTGCCGGGATTCGACCTAAGCCAGGTATGGATGTTCACAGTTGCCGCTGACTGTTTTATGCAGGTCTTGAGGTAGAATGGCATATTAATCAGGCCTTTTTGCCTACTTAGGGCTATTTGACAGTGACTCAAACTCCATTGGACACCGATCATAGTTACAGATTTGGTGAGTCCTTTCGGCAATTCAGGCCGATTTTTTCTATCAAAAGCGCTCTGAACACATATTTATTTTTTGAATCCTTTCCTTGCAGGCTGTCTGTTCCTTTTGTCCTGAATAAGACCCGTACTGACCATCACTCATTAATGCTCCAGATAGGGTCGAAACGTCAGACGGTTTTAACTGTCCAATGTTCTATAGGTCTTCCAGCCCCAAATTATTGTGAATAAACTCTTTAGCTGGAGATACTTAGGTTATTCTTTGAAACTGGACTTTGTCAAAAGTTGGTACATGTAAATATCTGTTTACTACGTAGGATTATCACTTCTTTGTATAATACACTGATCTTGTCACTTTTGCACTTTGTTCACACCATCACTATAAATAAGTATCACTTGCGCCGTTACATTGATTGAATTTCCAGACAGCCCTTATTGATGAATTCGATCAAGTGTTTTTTTGTACTGAATAAAATATTGTATGTCAAAATTTCAAAAAACTGAATAAGAAGTTAATTGCTTTTGATTATGGATGATTCTACAGTTTTGTGTATTTGTGTTCTAGCGCATATCTGAGATTTATTTCCTTAAAACACAAAGATATTGCTCTCACCCGACAGAACCAATTCTTGTTTACTATATTAATGCCCAGGTTCTGAGGGATACTGGGTTAACCCCTTTTGCTTTACTGAAGAGCAACTAGTATATAAGTCAATAAGCTTTGCATGTCTTGCCTTTAGCCCCACCCCTAGCCCCGCCCACTCACCACATTTAAATGAGTACCTGCACTATTTTTTTCCCATTTAAAGCACTGCCAGTTACTGTCCCCTCCACAGTATCACAGTCCGACCTCTCGCAGAAACTATTTTATCATACACATATTCAATTGTGGTATTGCGGGTGAAGCATCACAAAAGATGAGCAAACTCAGAAATAAGCTGTTTTTCTTAAGATTATATATGGCCTGAAAGAAAGGTTCTGTAATGGGACAGCTGCCAGAAATTGTTGGAAACCTCTCGCACCCCCCCCTCATGTCAATTGTAGTGGATGGTGAAGTGGTAGGGTGACCAGGCGTCCCTGATTTGCCAGGACTGTCCTCTGTTTTCACCAGCTGTCCCGGCAGATTTTGGCAATTTTGGCTCATGTCCCAGTTTTTAGAGGGAGCAGTGCTTAATTTGAACCAGTGGTTTCCTGGCGCCGGCACTTAATTGTCAGCAGCTGCGCTTGGGACAGCCTGCCACAAGGTGGCGCTGCAAAGGTAATTTAGAGATGACCACAACAACAGTTCATTATTAATGCTGTATTCGTTAAAAATGACTATTACCTGCTGCCCAAGCCATTCTTATAACTTTGGGGGCCTGAAATAGTCAGAATTGTCACAATTGTAGGAGTGTGATGGTTAGTAAATGTGTTGTTACTATCATTGGCAGCATAGCAGGGCAATGTGTGATGGAAGCTGCTGTGGCATCCTGTCCAGAGCCCTGGCACTTATTTTTTTTTTTTACAAATTAAGCACTGAGAGGGGACCAACTGAAAAAAGTGAAAGATACCATTTAGGTGTTCTAAAGCTGTGCTAGTTAGCAGCTGTTGTAAGTAAGCAATTTAATAAACAGGTATGATGCTGGTTTTAGAAATTACATTTTAATTATTTTCTTAGTGCCTCTTCTGTATTCCTGTGTTGATGAGAGCTGTCGTTCTGCGCTGCTCCGTTGATGTAAAATTGTAGTCCTTCTTCTATTTTTTCAAAAGGTCCTGGCTTTTGGTTCTCAAGATCTGGTTACCCTTTGAAGTGGCCACTGTCTGTGATGTCAGGAAAACCCTTTTAGCAGACTAAACACCACTGAAAATATCATTAGAGAAACAACTCTGTTTGGGGAACATTATATATATTTTTTTTTTACAAATACAGACCCCATGAACCCTGCCACTTCATACAATCGAAAAAAGCATTCGCAAAAGCATTAGGTTCTGCCTTTATGACCTGTTGACTTTGACAATGTTTTTTATTGACGCTGTGCAGCATCGTAAAAAAAACAAAATTAGGCATCATGTGCAAAAGTTTTTAAAAAAGCACGATGCTGCTGCAACAACTGGGGGTGAGGTCACTCCTTAGGCATGTGCATGTATTAGCATGCACGTGCTTCACCTATGGAACATTTTCTTCAGTTTTTTAGGTCTCGCCTGAGCCAGCGCATGCGCTGCTCGGAGAGACATTTTGTAAGCGGGTTTTCACAGTGCTACCACAGGCTTTTTGGTGGCCTCAAGCTTGCGTGCACGCTTGCGTGCACGCACGCGCGCAGCCGCCATCTGTCTTTCCTCCTGGCCGCCTTGCTCGCGATCACTTTCGCGCGCACTATTTGCTTGTTACTATTAAAACAGCTTTACTGCTGTTATGCTGTCCGGTCTAAGGATTTTGCAATGGGATTCACGGTTAACAGTTCAGACTTTGTCGTTGTCTTGCTATTACCATATTGATGTTTTTGTACCAGACTAAAACGTATCTATGAAATCAAGCATTTCTGTCTGAAGAACTGTACACTGTCCCGAGACTACACTCCCACCTCCTCCCTCCAGCTGTCGCCGGCCGTCTCCATTCACACGTCAGCGAGTCCGGCTCCCTCTTCCTTCCCGACTCCTTCAGCTTCTTTGCTCATACACCCCTTGTGTCCTTGAATGTCTCTCGTTGATCACTTCTCTCCCTCCTCCACTGCATTGTGTTGTAATTGTATTCATCTAGCGCTTCATTTCTCTCCTTGATGTATTTCCTTGAGGTGTTTAAATACCTTCCCGAGACCACCCCTCCTTCCTCAATTACATCTACACCCCACCCTTTATAAACAGATCCTCCAGACTCCCTCCCATACTGTTTATACCCATGATGTGTGTAAATGTCTCTCTCACATTATGCCTTTCCTCTTCTATTGCAATTGATTGGTAATTAATTGCAAATGGATTTAAAAGCCCCTCTTATATCACCCCTGTTCTAGCTGTACTCCATTTATACCTGTATTGTATTCTTGCCCATCATACCTGTCCCTCGTATATTGCTTGTATACCCTTGATGTATTTAAATGTCTCTCGCATACTACCTCCCACCTCATCTATTGCATTTATACCGCAGATGTATTTTAATGCCCCTCTCCATATCACTGCACTCCTCCCATTTATACCTCTCATGTATGTAGAAAATCTTTTACCAGTTACACCTCGCTGTCCTCTCGCTTTTATACCCCGGACATATTTAAATGTCTCTCTCATATTACCCTCACCGCCTTTATTGCAGTTATACCGCAAATGTATTCAAATGTCCCTCTAATCTCACTTGAGTACTCCATTTATACCTTTTGATTTATTTAAATATCTCTCTCTCACCACCCCTCTCCCTCCTCGGATGCTTCTATACCCCTGATGTATTTAAATGTCTCTTCATACCATCCCCACTTCCTCTATTGCTATTATACCGCAGATGTATTTACATTTTCATGTATAGGCTCTAATACCGTCGGGTCGAGTCCACGCTATATAAAACTGCAACAATAAACATAAATAAACAAGCATTGAAAATGCAATAGGTCGTGCCTCTGATTAAGTTAAAGCCATTTGCTTTGCTAATGGAATTGTATAGCAAAGCAAATGGCTTTAACTTAATGAAAGGCGAGACCTATTGCATTTGTAATGCTTGTTTACAGAACCGCAGACACCACTTGGATTGACAATTGTAAAAAAAAAATGTTTTACTTGTGTGAAAATGCATTTTGACATGTGAAGCGACCCAGCAACAGCCAGGCTTTCCCAAAAACGTTTTTTTTTTTTGAGTGACCGTTTCGGTTGGGGGACCGACAGAAGAGCAAGTGGTGGAGAAGTAATGGGAAGTGGGCGAGGGATCGGGGAAACGAAGACTGTTGAGGACGAGGAATGAAAAAAATAAAAATAGAGAAGAAAAGCTGGGGGTGGGGAAATCAAAGTACAAGGTTGGGGGAGGGGGAGGGGAGGACGATGGTGCAAGATGGAGCGGGCACTGGGGGAGGTGTTCGTAGGGGGAAGCAGTACACGAGGGAGAGAGCTGGAAAACACGTGCACTCTCATGAAGTGCTGAATGATAAAGAAAGTCGTTCCTTAAATGTGAGCAGTGGAAGGGCACAAGTCAGCCAGTTTAAAAGATGTTAAAGAGGATGTGGCCCAAGGGATAAGCACAAGAAGAGGAAAGCATGCCAGAGAATAAGAAGATAGCAAACAGTGGTAAACAATGGGCGGGCTCTAAGCCCACTGTACGTTTTTGGTATGGCCCACAAGAGGTCTTTCACAACCAGACAGCTAGGTAGGCGAGACCTAAAAAATAAGTACTAAAAGTACACTATCGGGCCAGCTATATTACCGTTTATCACCGAAGCTCCCCTCGTTATAAGTGCTGACGCCTTGGGGTAAAAGACCACAGACACGGACGAAAACTCTATATGCTAAGTAGGCATCATTACATGTGCTTTGTGAATACATGTTATCATCGCACAATTAAATGTCATTCATATTTTGGTTTCACAAGAATGTCCTGTCAGAAGTCAAATCCACAGTTTACGGACCTGTGTACTAGTTGCTCATCACACCGAACCCTCTCAACTTTCAAAAGGTTATAAAGTGTATAAAAGTGAATGTTTAAAACAAAAGGGGTTAAGATTATATCTAAATGTAAGGAATAAAATACAGATGACTCAACGGGAGTATATTAATGCACATATCACACCTTTCCAATACATCTAACACAGGACCCTAGCCAGTGGCAAAATGCGAAATGATGGGTCCCCCTGCAGAATGTGATAAGGGTCTCGGAGTCAGAGTCTCCAATATCTCACTACTATTCATTGACTTTGAATGGGGGCCCCTTGAAGGGTTGGGGTCCAACTGCGCAGCAAGGGCTGCAGGGGCCTGTGTTACGCCCCCTGGCCCCAAGCCCTCTATAGAACACACGTTTATGAAGCAAGGTGACTATAAAGAGACTCGTGATGCAAAGCACAGGGTGACTTCACAGCACTGACCTAAATGTGCGTATGGTGCTAAGGCGGCTGAGTTCGGCAGACACTCAGGTAATAAACCATCGTCAGGATTTGTGAGCGTGTTTTATGCAGGACAGCTGCTGCCACAGTGCGAGATGGTGACACAGTGGCAACGCGAGGCATCCTTCATAGAGCGTCTGCCTTCGTCTGAGCAGATCTACGGCTCATTAATGCGCTGCGTGTCAGTAGCGGAAAACTAGTGCAGGCGGGGAGGCTATAAACAACGCACACAAATGATACAGGTCACCTGTGATGAATGTCGCCATACTAGCGTGACACGTGGGCTTTCCGCGCCAGCGACGCCTCTTCCGCTGCTGCTTCCCGTGCATCTGCGTGCGCCGAAGAAGGCCTGCCTCCAGAGAGCCGCCCTCACCTGATACACAACTGGCCTCATTCCAAATGCCATGGTTTTCATACAATATGCCTCAAACAGTGTTTATTATGCCCTGTTTTACAGTCGCGAGTTTCACGCAAATTGATTTCATCCCCGTGTTTTACTTACGCAATTTTCTTCAGGTCCTACTTGTAGGAAGTTTCTCCGGTGCTGTAAGCGGAATACCTTGTCAAAATACTCTCTATTGTTTGGTGAAAAAGTAGAAACCTGGTACAGAAACATATATCTCCGGGTGTTTTGCGCCTGTCCAGGGGCGTTTTAAGACATGGGCAAAGTGGCCCATTGCCCATGCCTCCACCTTCCAAGCCTCCCCCCACCCGGGAAAGGGAACTTTCTTTTTTTAACCTCTGGCTATTCTGTATCTAACCCTTTCTCCATCCATACCTACCTCTATTTCTGACTCGGTCTCTTTACCCAGTGGACCGGGCAAGACCTATTTCAAATGTTTTTTGTGACCCTGTTAAGGTTTAACATATAATTTAGGACTGTTTGGTATCATGCAGGCTTGAATTAGCAGGAAATGGGTAATAAAACTCAAATTTATTCCATAGAGGGGCTCCAAAATATGTCTTGCCTGGGGACCCCGAAATCCTTAAGATGACACTCCACTGTGACATGGAGAGTGAGACTGAAAGGTTCAGAAGAGGAACTTGGCTTTTGCATAAAAACAGCCAATATAGCAAAGGTCAAGTATCAGTCCATGTCTCCAATCAGCAGGGTCTGTCTTCCGAGATCCATTCGAATTCCCTTCTTCCACCTAGGAAGTAGGCTGTCATTCTAGGTTACGTCCTTCAGGTCAGTCATCTTGTGGCGTTCAGAATATGCTAGTTCATTTTTGTTTAACAGGTTCTCCAGTCCGACGTGGCACCCATCAAGACATCTCGGTTTAGCAAGTTAACCAATCGGCATCTCATTTATCAGCTTCATTTGAGGAGTCCAGCTGCTTCCACTGCTCCCTACTACAGAAGTCATTTCAATTTTACATTTCTTGGTTAGGGTGTACTGTTTTCCTTGAGACAGTCCCATAGCCTCCTTCGGCCCTGCCTTTTCGCCCCTGGTGCCTCTTACACTATTAGCCTCTCTGATTTGAACTTCTACACCCTAAGACTATGTCATTTCTGACATTTGCTTATGATATTCTCAATTAACTGGGTTTTGACTTTAAGCATTTTATCAGCATTGTATTTTTGTTGAAACCTCATAATGGTGCTTTTTGCTTGTTTTGTTTGTCTTCTTTTTAAGGTTCATGTCTATCGATGGATTATATGAGTCCCATGATGATGGGGTTCTAGTCTGAAATACATTGAGCATTGTGTTAAACCTCACAATGGATAATTATCAGTTTACAAAGTGAATCACCAGATGTAATAAAAGGTTGGAATATAAATACATGAAAAGTAGTTCTGCAATGATGATTCTATGATGAAGTTGATAAGGATGGAATGAACATTTATCATCTTAAACCCATCTGCTGTGCGGTAGGAGACACGTCTCTGTATTCGAACTGTGCTATATTGTCTATACATAGTCTCGGTCTGAGGAGACTTTGTCCTGCCAACCCACAAAATAAGAGTTAACTTAGAATGTAAATTTCTGGTCATCAAGGGTGTGCAGCTGAGAGGGATCGTGAACTTGAGTATTATTCACAACAACAGTCTGACTTCTTCCACAAAGGATTCAATGAACCAAAGATACATGACGGTTTGAGACAAAATCATGCTGGCATTATGTGAGCAGCACAAATATTTAAGAAAACTATTACCACAATGCCGTTACCAAAAAAATGGCTAATAAAGTCACAGAGATTGTAAGAAATGAAGACATAAACAATTGTACTTCGAGAGCCCTTAGCCTCGGTACCTTGGGAGGCCATGGCAAAAGCAAATTGAGGTGTCTGAAAGGTTATTGGTAAATAAGACCTCCAAAAGACTTCTCTCACTTTGAGTTCGTAGTATAGGTATAGTATAGGTAATACCTCAGTATACAACATCGGGCCATAATCGGGGAGCAATGAGGCAGTGTTCAATTTTAAATTGAAATCGCTGGCTAAAATCAAAGAGGTATCACAGCTGCTAAAAGGTAACTCAGGGAATATAAGATTCCTTCATACATTAGACAGATTAAGGAAATTGGCAGAATAATCACCATTAAAAACATCATTATAAATGTTATCAATACTATTATGCCCTTGTTACCAAAAGAGAGTGAAAGGCCTAAAACATGTACAGACCCCGTACTCAGATCATTAACAACACTGTCTAAGGCTATTGAAACCCAAGCAGGCAGCCCCCTTTAGGTCTTCCTCTTCTTGAAGCAGAGGCAGGAACAGAATAAGAGGCGTCCCCATCCAGGAGTACCTTCTCAGTGGCTCAGGTTTCTTAAAAGGAAAAATTGATGTGATTTAATTACCTTTAGCCATTCAGGGCTGTTTAGCCTGGAAGCAATCCCTGTCACGTGCCAAGATAGGACTCCAATAGTCTCAGTAGAGGGAGCCCCAGTTACTATCACATCAGCAAAGGGGGTACTGGATTCCAAGCACAGGCCCTGTGTTGAGGGCTTCACAACAGTGGATGACTGAGCAATTGAGTGTACATTAGGGTATCAGGGAATTGGATCTAGGGTCAGTAACGCAAGGCGGTTTGAAGTGGGTGCATTGCAGATACTAGGATGATGAAAGTTATAGTTAAATCGCTGGATGTGCTGGAGGATGATAAGTTTGTCAAATAAGTGGCATCTGTAGGCTACAACATACCCGCTTTGTATATGTAACCAAGTGGGACGATGCAGATGGTCAAATCCATTACACAGCGAATAACTCCATTGAGAACAAACTCAGCAGAAATCTATTGCTGAAGGTAATGGTGACACAATCCCCTTTGCGTATTCCCAATCCATCCAACACGTCTAACCAAAATTATGTCAGCAAAAGAAATGGTAGACAGTGTAAAGTGAACATGCAGCCAGTGCCTAGCATTATTTTGTAGCTGGTCTCAGTTTTCTGATTGAGCACAAAATAAAGCTAAAACATTTTTCAGAATCATTACATAAGTGAAAACCTGCGGCGGTAAGTTGGGAAGAGAGTGAGTTGATGGAGCACAGGACAATTCGGTTGTAATTGGGGGGCATGAAGGCGCTGAACTGCAAAAGGAATGAAGGGGGTAATTGCAACGATTAGTCACAGGGGGAGCAGATTTAGTATTCTTGTTATCCAGAGAAGAACCCCTAGTTGAGTGCATGGCTTGAGGCACCTTCATATCATTGGTCACTAAAATATATTCTCGAGGGGCCATAGTGGAAGTGTCAATGTGATGTACATAGTAAGTAGGTTGCATGTTTTGAGCTGTTGAAGCAAGCTTTTCCTCAATAGAGGCAAGTCATGGGATCAAAGCGTGCTAGAGTTCTGCAACAAGTCTGTCCATCAACTTAATGTTGTCAGCCACATTGGTGATAAAATTAGCAGAAGATTCAGGGAGGTTCCAAGGGATGCACAGCGCGGGCCATTTTACCAGATGTTGAAGGTGATGAATCAGGAGGTGCTGAAGCATCAACCTCTGTATTGACCAAAATGTGCTTACTATTAGGAACCAGACAGTTGTTGTTTGGTAATTGCTATTTTATTATTTAAAGCACCCACCGCAGGAGGCAAAAGGTTATCAAGGAGGGTGGAAGGCCTTTGTTTCTTGCAGCTGTCGACTGTTGTAGTGGAGGCAGAGACTTGACTTTTACCCATGGCAAAGATATCAGTCAAGAAAGTAAGGTGAAAGGGAGTGGGCACAGCCCAGCCTCTTCCAACCATTAATGAGACACAGACACAACAGGATAATTGTGCACCTAAGATATCCCAAAGCACGCCCCTTCTCGTCCTCCGCACAAGTTCAGAGCACAGGGTCCTCTGGGACGTCTCCCCTTCAGTCAGTAACTCAGCAACACAAAGTTACTTGGTGTCTTCAGTGGTCCAAACACAGTGTCATGCTGAGAACCCTACTGTGTTCTCTAGTAAGTGTGCATTTCATCATGGTGCTAGTTCTCACAGAGGGGCGGTCAGTCATTCATTCATTTAATACTTTATTTCGATTATAATATATAATCATAAAAGTACAAAGAAAACCAAGTTAAAATCACCAAGTTACATTTGTCATTGGATTTGACTAAAAACACACAAAAAATCTGATCAGCTTGACAGAATCTAAAAAAGCAACAGAATTGCGCCAATAAAGTGCATGTTTCTGAAAGGTGCCCACCGAATAATTCACATAGGGAGTCGGAAGCGTCCGTGGGAAATATTGGGCCGGTTTATACTGCCGAAAGCCAAAGTTTCTGAGTATTGGTGATAATAAGCATTTTCTCGCCACCTCATAAAATGTACACATAAGTCATTCCCAAAGGACTTCCTGCAAGTTTCCTTTCAATGCCCCTTCACCCTCAAGGGGCGTCGCAGTGCTAGATCACTAGGTTCCTACAGAAGAAGAAACTATATGCCCAGTGGCTGTGGACTGAGGTTGGGCAATGATCACCTGTCACAATGCGCTAAATGTGCTGAAGATGTTTAGGGCCTCATTTACAAGAAAGTGCCGCAGCGCGGCACCGCAAGCCCTTTGGCTGCGCCACGCTACGGCACTTTCAAAGCACAGGGTTGCAACATATTTACAATAATATGTCGCATCTCTGTGCTTTTCCCTGCGCTGCCGCACAATTGGCTGCCATGCGCCGATGCAGGCACCCAAGGATGCCTGCGTCACGGGGATGATTGTTTATGTGCAGGAAGGTGTTCCTTCCTACACATAAACGTAGCACACATAGAAGTTCCAAAACGTCATTTTTTTAATAATTGTTTATGTGCAGGAAGGGACACCTTCCTGCACATAAACATTCACAGAGAGGTGATTTCCTTGTTCTATGTGTGCTGCACAATGCAGCACATATAGAAAGAGGAAAAAAACGAGGAGAAATTAATACATTTATCCTCGTTGTGCCTCCCTACGCCTCCCCTGGGGAGGCGAAGCATTCAGATGTATTTCCAGGTTTACGATTTCTCGTAAATCTGGAAAAGTGTCAGGCTCCATGGGTGTTGTGTGGGAACACCCAAGCAACACCCATGGAACACCCCTTACACGCAAAGTGCTGCATGTAAAGGTGCCGTATTTACAAGGACAGGAAAAGCCACGCAGGATGGCTTTTTGTGTTCTTGTAAATATGGGGCAGGAAAATGCGCTGCTGGTGCGTCACATATAGTGATGCACCGGGGGCACAAGGGGCTTGTAAATAAGCCCTGTAGGGTCTTGTGGTTGCCTAAGCTTCCATATACGAAGCCATGGCCACAGATTTCCATTATTGTCCCAAGCTGAAGGCCAGGAGGCAAGACAGCACATGTGGTGAAGTGGGCAAAACAGGTGTAGGTGTAAGGTAGGCAGGAGCTAATACCTGCAGGGATAATCAGTGTCCAACACACTACAACAACAGTAACCCTACTCTTGCTGGCAAAGTAAAAGCATGGAAAACATGGGAGGGCTGGTGTCATGGAGACGTGCACAAGGACAGGCTGCACCAGCGTCTACACATCCCATCTGGTCAGAAGCGTCAAGCGTGGCGTAATGACGTGAATCTAGCTAGGGTGCTCCAAATTAATTCCAAAGTCTTTGATTTGTTTTAGCTTCTATGAAGAATTATTATACTGAGGTACGCACTCCTGAAGCAAAGTACTGCCGGTCCATAAGATATGTCTGTTCTACTGCAGTGCTGCCCAAAGGACTTGAAGAAGTAGGCGTATTGCTAAGGTGTGAACCCTTGAAATGTCATAGTTTGCAAAGGAATTATCAGATAATGTGTTCAAGACTGATATAAGAATACTTTACCTCTTGTGCAAAAATGCCTCGAAGGCCCCTTCCCCCGTATCCAACATCATAAAAAAATATTTAAGATGTATATTGGGTATTCACAGTTTAACAATGCATACATAACAACTTTTCAGAAAACCTCCAATCAGGATCAGAAAGAACACAACAGTTTTAGTCCAATAGCTGGCGGATCAACCGTTGCACAATTGTCGGCTACTGGCGCATTTCGAGCAGTTTCACCTCTTGGATCCTATGCAGTTTGGGTTCCACCCAAAACATGGGACCGAAGCACCACTGTTATATTGTGAAATCAATTGCACGTGAGATGATGTGCTGCACCAGGTGGATAGAGGGAAGATGTTGCTTCTCCTTCTGGATGAGTTTAGCACGTCTGATACACGGTATTACAACCTCCTATTACAAATATATTCCACTATAAAGAGATTAGAGGCTATACAATATTTTGGTTTGAGTATTTCTTGAAACCAACAGTATATTGAGTGTGTAAGAGGGAGTTAAAATCTACCCTATGGGTCTCTCACCAGAGGGTTTCACAGGGGTCACCCCCCCCCCCGTTTAGCACCAAACTGAACTCATTGATTCAATTAATCAGGGGCATTGTTCTCTGGTTACAGTCCATCACTGACAATATCCAACTTTGAAGACATTTGGAAAGTGGGTGCAGTGGCGCTGGCTGCAACTCAATAAAGAGATTGTCTTTTCCATACAACTACAGTAAGACAAAATAAGGAAGCGTATCTGCCTCTGGGTGATTTCTGCACTGAGATGTTGACTCCCATCCTGTCATTAGCAGTCTGGAGTTGTTTGTCGAAGATGATATGTTTTCTGTTTACAAATAAATCAATTTGCCAAAGTCTGAATTATTCAGAAAAGGAAGGTCGTTGCCTTCATCTCTAAGCTGCTATCTGGAGCTGTTTGCATCAAGGTCTTAAATACATTGTATAGTGTTCGAATGTAATGCCTTTTAGGGGGAGATACCATAAAAAGAACATTCAAAATTCCAACATGGTCCAAAGGCAGAAATCTAGTAGCAATTCCCTGAACAATACCCAAGGACATCCCTGCTCCTGTGCTTGATGATCTAAGATGGAAGCATCGTCTTCATTAGATTTTGCTTTTTTCCCAAATACCCCATAGCAAGTGCCTAGCTTTCTTTTCAAAGTCAAACTCCATTTACAATTAACTGTCTTTTACAATCAAAAATGTGGTTTGTGGAAGTGCTCTCTCTCTACCAAGCCAATCTCCCAAGCTTCGGTTGGTTTTGCTCCAGTTCAATTTTGCTGGAAATTAAGGACCTTATTTATGAGAAGTGTTGCATCGCTGCGACAAAGCAGCAATGCGACACTTCTCAGTGTGCCCTCCTTGCGACATCATAGATGCGCCGTATTTAAAGTACGGTGCATCATGTCGCATGTAGTTACAGATACGTCAGTATTACTGACGTATCTGTTAGCGCAAAACTGACGCATTGCTGGGGTGTGTTTGAAAACAGGTGCAACTCCAGCAATGTGCCCTTTCACATGGGGTAAGCCCCATGTTAAAGGGCCTGCATCAGTCTTACGCCTTCTGTGAGGCAGGCGTAAGAAATTGACTCAATGGCGTCCTAGAAGTGGTGCACTGAAATCTTATAGATTTCAATGCGCCACTTCTACGGGGCTTTTTGCAGGGGTTTACAAAGTGACGCATCTGCCTAGATGCGTCACTTTATAATTAGGGCGCAACATGGCGCCTTTTTTACGCCGCTGGTGCGTCACAAAAAGTGACGCACCGGCGGCGTAAAAGTGACACAAGGGCTCATAAATAAGCCCCTAAGGGCTTTATTTAGACTTTGATGGACAGGATGTTGCATCACAAAGGCGGCATATATCCGGGGGCTCATTTATGAGCCCTTGCGACAGTTTTGCGCCGCCGGTGCGTCACTTTTTGTGACGTGCCGGCGGCGTAAAAAATGCACCATGTTGCACCCTATTTACAAAGTGATGCATCTAGGCAGATTCGTCACTTTGTAAACCCCTGAGCTACATTATACCTGCGTCAGGTGTTCCCCCGCATCCAAGCCTCGTAGAAGTGGCGCAGTGAAATCTATCAGATTTCACAGCGCCACTTCTAGGAAACTACTGCGTCAATATCTTACGCCTGCCTCACAGCAGGCGTAAGACTTGATGCAGAAAGGACACATTGCTGGAGTTGCGTCTGTTTTCAGACACACCCCAGCAATGCGTCAGTTTTGCGCCGGCAGATACGTCAGTACCACTGACGTATCTGCCATTCCTTGCGACATGATGCGTCATACAGTAAATATGACACATTCATCATGTTGCAAGGAGGGCGCACTGAGAAGTGACGCATTGCTGTTTTCACCAGCGATGCGTCACTTCTCATAAATAAGGCCCCCGATCTCCTGTATCACAGGTGCACCATAGCCTTGGCACTTCTTATACAGCAGACAGGATATCTGCCACGTTTGTGATAGAGTATCCCTTCCACCTAACTCTAAATTTGGCCATACGGTCCATAAATCGGTGGTACTCCTGCCCCACCAAATTCACAGTTCCCCTTTCTATATCTAGTGAGGTTTACACCGACGTAGCCTCCAGCTACCTCCAGGTTAGTGGTATGCACTGCCTCCAGCAGCACTACAAACCTGTTGGGTTATCTGCCATTGGCCACCAAGTCGCTGTGAGGGTCATCCCACCCTATTAAGGGTGGGGTGATCATCATTGATTTTCCATATCTGTGGTTCACAGGTCGAAATGAGGCATAACGAGGTATTAGAGTATGAACACCTGATTGCCGCGTGTTATGCATCTCTGAGTCTGTTTTTCCTCCAACAAATGTTACCATGTTTTTCAAGGTGAAAAGTGTCTGGGGAAAATTGTGGCTGTGCGGTAATTACCTCATGTGAAAAGAGGCTGCCTAGAACACCTAAGGAACTGGGAGTCAATACTTGTGTAAACAAAAAGGGCAACCAATTTTGTAAAATGGTTCAGCAATTATCATAAGCTCATTTCTAAACAAAACCCCACACCATTCTCTATCTCCCAAATAGAACAAGTTTTTTTAGGTATAGAATGTAGTAATGCAATTGACACGATGATTTGTGATAGGGAAGTAGTAGTAGTGTTTAATTTGATGTGCACAATAAATACTTCGAAGCACGCTATCAAACACTATTTAGTGAGGATGGTGCAGAGCTCAAAAAGTGCTCAGAGTATAAAAGAACTGAATGACGCAATTGTAAGAGGTGGGATGCACAATGTGGAAAATGACACATTTTGGTACCATTTTTTATTGCTGTAAGTTCACCTAAACATGGAATCACGATTCAGGTGCACACAGCACTTAGAATGAGGAATAAAATGTGTTTACTCCAGGAAATTCATAGTCAAGTCATACCTAATAGTGGAGTAAGGTCTAACTTCACTCTGAAACCTCTTTGTTAACCAGGCCAGCCTCTATGAAAGAAACTCTTCGAAAGAACTTGAAGGGAGAGTCACAACAAACATATTACTTGCTCACTGACATGAAAGGCATTTTATTACGATTGCCACGCCCCCTTACTGATCAACTGCAGTGTTTCTCTATAGGACTTTACTGTTTCTTGCTGTACATTTCTCACTCCTCCTGTTTGTCAGCTTGGTGCGTGCTCCTGTCAACAATAGCTTACTTTTTTAAAGGACCACTATGGTCAATATCAAGGCAAGTAGAGGTACAGTTTTTTGTTGTTGTTGTTCTGGTATTACCCCTTTCCAGTAAGAGTTACTGACTTTGGTAACTCCAAGGGCAGAATACTGGGGAATTAGAAGGTGTACCCTGAGTATACCATCAGAAATGAGGAACTAGGGGGAACACACAATTCTGCGCCTAATTCCCATGGTAATTCCTCAGTGACCATGTTTATTCACCCAGAGATTGTGTTTACTTTCAGCAGGTGATATCCCCAGGTGAAAAACTCCCTACTTAAAGAATTATCACAGATCTTGTCATTCCGATGGGGCCGGTACCTCCTGTTAGGATACTTCAGAATTAGCAGGCATCATATTGAGGCCCTACATCTTTCAGCACAAGCAGTTAAAACTCTATACGATTTCAAGAAAAGAAAGTAAAAAGGAACTTTCCCCAATCAACTAGTATGTGTTCCGCGAAGCTGGAAATATAATATACGTGCCTGGTGCAGACTGAAGTGCCTCATTTGCAATAATATTAAAGTCTCCAACAATAACTCATTTTCTCTTACCATAAATATATATAAAAAGACGAATGGCAACAGACGTTTTCGCCTCTGCAAGTAGCGGGTACCCCAGGGAGGAAGTCCTGGGCTACTAACTAATAGTAAATCCTTTGGAAAATCATGTGTCACGATGATGGACAACGAGGAAAAGGGTATTAAATAGATTTAGTGGTTAGTTGCTCTAACCAGAACAAAAGGCGCCTTTTGCAAGCCTGTAGCAATCAGCACGAGCTCATTGGCGCAGTTATCAACGCGGAGCCTGACAAGCGCAACTAGGGGGGAATAAGAAAGTTTAGCAAAAGAGAAAGAAATGTGTGTAAGTGAGACGGGCTTGGATATGAATTAAGTGTCCATGCAGAAGAATGCATTAAAGAGAACACTTTACATGGGGCAGCACATGTCTCGGTGGACCACAAAGAGATTCAGAGAGGTGCCGGCTGCCCTGCAGTGGCGTAACAAAACTTGAGGTGGCCCCCCTGCAAGTAAAATGAGCCCCCCTCCCCCACACACACACACTCCGGACCCATTCAATCACCCCAGCCGTGCACAGTGCCGGAGGGGCCCCCCTGGTACGCGCCCCACCCCCTGCACCGCGGGGGCTGTGGGGGCTATGTTATGCCACTGCTATTCAAAATGACTGCACAGGAGCCTTTACAACACCTCCTTAGCTTATTATAATTAGTTTCACATTTCAACTTCATGTACAAAAGTGAGTCAGAAATCTACTCCGAGGCCTGTGATAAATGTCCGACTTTTTTCAGAATTCACGAAGGCATACAGGAGTCCTCCTGGAATGCAGCGTCTGCCTCTGTTGTGAGAGGAGAACTGAACAACTGGTGGTAATTTATTAATTCCATTTTTGCAGGAGCAAGCATAAATGCGTATGTTTACTCATGCACTAACCCCCAACCACTTGAAATTGCACATGCTCTTGCTAATATTTTTCTCCGGAGGAAAAGCATATATTTTCCAGCACAGAAATCACTTTCCTCATACCGCAAGTAATTTTGGGGGTTTCGTTTCCCCTTCCCACTCTGGATATGGTTCCATGAACTGGACAGGAGTAAAGCCCACATCATCTTAAGTATCCCTGAACATATACTTTTTTTGGGTGCTTACAAATTTCTGAGGACATTTTTGGCCATAAATTTACACTTCTTGCACTGGGAGTAGATTTTCTCACATTTTACAATTGTAAGTATGTTTTGTGAAACCCAATTCTAGATTTACATACAATTGTAAATCTAGGCGTTTGAAAACAAAAGCTCCACTAGCTTTAAGAAGGCATCCATTAAAGAATTCACCATAAACAAACTATGTTAAAGCATATCATCAACAGCAGCATGATGTTCAATATTGTAGGAATTCCACCATTTCTGCGTAGTCACCCCCAATTTGTTGCTTTTTAACATAAACATATTTCTCCTCTTAACGCCATCCTTGGGTAGGGGCAGCATTTTCACACTATCCCAGGTTTATTCATTTTAGTAAATCTGAGATTGTGTCAATTTCCATGGGTGGATACATGGGAACGCCACACTCCACCCACGGAACACCAACCACTATGAAATGTAACACAACATAGTGGATGCAGCTGTATTGCGTTAATTATTTTCTAAATAGTCACGCAAGGCAGCGCAAATCACCATTTGTGTAGCTTAGTAAATATTACTTAAGGACTTGCATTGTCCTTGTGTCAACTTGCGTGGCATAAGGACAACGCAAGTCCTTAGCAAATCTGGGCCTAAATTTCTATCAGAAATGGTGCACATTGAGTAACTTCTTTATCTTGAGGAAGTTGTCTTTGTGGCGACGCAAGAAAGCAAAGACAAGTCCTTGTGAATGAAGTAGACGAGAAATGTGACAAGAAGGAAATGTGACTTGGGAGGCTGAGACCACGGTAGGGGTCGATATATAAGGTCTGCTTATGGCAAAACCAGATATTTCTTATGGCAGAGGACTAGCATTTTCTGGTTCCACGCATATGTCTTTTTTCCCTTTCATGTTATGCAATTAATTCTCTACTGTTACCTCTTTCAAGATTTTACCCAAAATCTGTCCTGTATATTCTCTTTCATGTCCCTAGCATTCTTACCCTCCAGAATATTAACTGAGTGATTTGTAGCCATTATGTGTGTTGAATCAGTTTGGTATTGAAACTAATCAGTCATAAATCATGAAGGAGAATGCTAGTCCATGTATTACTCCTTCATTACTGGTAGATTACAGCCCGTATCAACAGACCCATTATGAGGGAAATGCCAGTAAAATTAATTTCATGCTTCAAAAGGCTCGGGATGGCCCTGTCTGAGAGCCAAACTGTATGGAAAGAGGAAATGAGCATGTGCTGAATGACGACAGTGGGCGACTCTCACCTCATGGCTGCGACATGCGGATCAGGTGAGTGCAGTGCAGGTTGCTTGTAGAAAAGCAGTAACAAGTTAGACCATTCAGGCTTTTTTTATTCGAATTGGCTATTTCTCCACAAACCCGATTTAGACGGCTATTACGAGTCAAGCAGAGCAGAATTACCTAATAGAATTTTAAACTTTTAACCATGCTGCACAGCCAGTCACCAAAAGCTCTGCTTAATCCGGAATATTTTCCAAATTTTGTTAATTGCTGTGGCCTTCAAAAAAGTCAGGGTTTGCTTGAGCTCAATCCACAAGTTGTCATCAAGGTCAAGGACATGCCACACCTGAACCCGTGACAACCTAATGTCCACAATGTCATCCCAGAAAAATATAAAAGTGGACAAAATACGGGACAAACTAGATAAATATACCCCCAAAAAAGAACCACATGAGAGCGGCCCGTGTGTAGAATCCAATCACCATATTTTCTGCACATATATTCGATTTATTTGACGGTCCATATGGGCGGTTGACTACATATGGTCAATGATGGCCTTACTCTGCTCCCAAATCCCACTGCCAGCACCCACATCTCTCAGCTCTAATGACCTTCTCTTTTCCCACCTCTTCCTTCTAATTTCCCTCCATCTCCATCTCTCTTTTTTCTCTTTATTTTCTAAAATTTTCTAAATCTATTCTGTTTCAAATCCCTCCAGTCATACATAACGCCTATATCTTCATCTATCTATTATTACCTTACCATAAAAACTACCATCAATTTTGCATGGATCACCAGGTGTCTACATTTTATTACAAGCCATGCACATTTCTTAACCAGGCACATCACAAATAATATTTAGGAATGTTATCAAAAGAACAATGACACAACTTTGTATTCAATGTGGCAAATTATTTGCGATGGGGATATTATAGTACCTTTCTATTATCAGTGTAATGTGATATATTCTCTCCACTTGATGTATTCAATAAAAAGATTTGATCCACAAAAAGAATTTCCTGTCTTTAGAAGTGTGTACAAGATGGCTACCCTAACCCCCTAATTTCTTTGTTATTTTGCTCAGATTTCCAGAGTGTATGCTATTCCATATTTTCTTGTCCATGTATTCAGCAATTCTAGTAATCTATATGGCTCATGAATTGTAAAAAAAATATAATCAACAAATGGGAAAGCAGCCGGGTTGTGGAAAACTGCACTACCTAGGTCAGTCACGTAATATATGGATATTGCCCACCTCAAATGATCAGCTGCCCCTTGATCCCAAATAGAAACATGTACAGAAGGTAGATGAGAGGCAATATGAATTGATAGCAAGTAAAACAATGCAACGTATACAGGTTGAAAAACAATCAATAGTCGTTGGTTGAAGTCTTTGTGTGTCTTTATTTCAAATACGCTTGGTTTGCATCTTTAGAAACAGCCAACGCGTTTCGCCCAAACAAGGGCTTCTTCAGGGCAATAAGTGATGCTGAATGTGTCTTGCCAGGGTAATAGGCATCGATAGAGCGTGGTCAGCGTGGTGCATCCGTTGAGGGACGTAAGTTGAAAGTGAAGAGGCCTCAGGCCCTAGGGACGATCGGTTTTCATCTAGCTGAGTCTTGGACACCAGCCGGACACGGGTCGTTTCATGCTACACTGCGAATTAACACAAATTATCACTTTATTTTGAAGACATATTGGCTGTTTGACTCCACTATCTGGCCTGGGATCTTACAAATAAGGACACACAGGCGGTCCCTAGGGCCTGAGGCCTCTTCACTTTCAACTTACGTCCCTCAACGGATGCACCACGCTGACCACGCTCTATCGATGCCTATTACCCTGGCAAGACACATTCAGCATCACTTATTGCCCTGAAGAAGCCCGTGTTTGGGCGAAACGCATTGGCTGTTTCCAAAGACGCAAACCAAGCGTATTTGAAATAAAGACACACAAAGACTTCAACCAACGACTATTGATTGTTTTTCAACCTGTATATTTGCATCGTTTTACTTGCTATCAATTCATATTGCCTCTCATCTACCTTCTGTACATGTAAAAAATATATAGTTAAATGTGTGGTAAATTGATGACAACACACATAAATTATTTAAGTAGGTATGGTAATGTGGTATTAGTGCATTAGTACTAACAGTAGACTGCAGGGGCCGGGCCATGCACCATTGCTCCAGCTTGGAGCTTTTAAAGTGGAGAAGCCTGCAGAAATATGGTTTCCGTGTATTATTTCACATCTAAATTTACTTTTGTGGTACTTTAATGATTAATAGGTGCGATAATACATTAAACATTGTAGTATTACCAAAATGCACCACACTTTAATGAGGTTACTGTACACAGCTATTTCAAAAGGCCTAAGCCAGGGCAGCACCCCCTTCTCTAGGCGTCAGTATACCCTTCTGGGTGACATGTGTGCAGAGACGTTTTAAGGCAAGGGCAAAGTGGGCTCTGGCCCAGGGCCACAGCCTTTCAGGGGCCCCCTGATAGAGCCACCTCTTTTATGCAGAGAGTCTTGCCCTGATGACCTTGAATAATTTTTTTAACAGATTGTAATAGACTCCCACACATCACCCATATTCAAAATAAATGAAAGGAAAATGAAAATGAAAGGAATTTGCAGAGAAATGTTGTGTTTATGTTTCATTCTTTCAGATCAAAGCAGGACCTCACATATTCATATGTCACAGATTATTTGCAATAAGATCAGTGAGCTGCTGCTGTGCTACAATATTTAAAACACACCTCACTATCCCTAAATATTAGATGTAAACACATTTAGAATATGGCCCAGTGTGCCTGTCCACTGTCCACTGTCAGTGACATGGCCAAAGAGGGCACGAAAGAGCTGAAAATGGATCATAAATTCATAGCTGTTCCGAACAGGGGCCCCCAGGACTCCCAAAACCCTTAAGATGTCCCTACATGTATGCACTACATATACACATAAGATAACAGTAGGATCACATCTCTCTTATCCCTGCTTATATGGATGGAGTATGTTACTGGGGCTGCAATGTTTCCAGACTAATGCGATTCAGCATTATACAAAATTAGTTACGAACATACAGTGAAGAGATAAAAACACAGAGAAGTCTGCAAAGCAACATGCATTTGTTTGCATCTTCAAGGATATAACCTTACTTTTCATAAATTCGCAGCAAGTATAATCTACTGACTCTCATTTTAAATAAATGTGTACATACGATGGTATTTTTACATGTGTTCTACCTTTATACAAATGTATCTGATCACAGAGAGTTGTCCCACCATGTTTGCTCCTCTGGGCTTTTCTTCATATTTGTGTATTACGTTTATGTATATTTACTCAATGCTTGGTGCTCTTGTCCCACAACTTATAAAAGATGTTGATAAAAGGTTAAAATTACACTCTTTAATGGTACTATTGATGGGTAAGAGCAGAGGAGGAGGAATGCTGGCTCTGTCATGTATACAGTATGAATGTATGCAAATAAATGGGACTTGTATAGTACACATCTTAGGGGTGGCGAGTGTGAGACCCCCCACAGTAGAATCAGGATCATTTACAGTTAGGCGGGCGCAAGTAGAGCGGTAATGCTCCTTGATCAAATGTGTCTTCAGCTTCTTTCTGAACAGCAGAATGGTCAGAGCACTCTCATGCCAATATGGATGTTACTCCACAGCCTAGGTGGGGGTTATACATCAGCCCACTTCATACATTGGGAGCCTTGCACTGTAGCTGACGGCATTTTAACTGACCACATGTGCACAGCCACCTGAAAACGAGTGCACTTTGGGACAATGGCTTGTGTGTCTGGATTGGTTCATTCATTTTATTATTTTAGTACATATTTTGAATATTAATATTCCTACTATTGTCACCTGCTATTATGGCTCATTTTGTTTTACTGCTTTGCCTTTGCAAACATATGCAGGTGCACTCTATACAATTATATTTTTCTTTTTTTCTTTTAAACTTTTGATTTCTGTTTCATATGCAAGCAAATACATAAATAAATAACTCATGGTATGCTTGCCAAGCCGATACTTATTGGCTTAGTCGATGTTTTTTTTCCCTTTCTTGCACGCCTTCGTGTCTATTCGGGTGATGACATGGTATGCATCATGGTGAAGAGCTGTCTGCCTAAGGAGGTAGGTAACCTCTTGGCCATATATGATGAGGGTGTCCTTTCTGATGGCCTTATTGGTGATGCAACTGGTAGAGAGGATGCAATGGGCCTTGAGTGGGAGCAAGTATAGGGCCAGATGTATCAAGAATTGCTTTTGCGATTCTTAAATAGTGAATTTTACCGATTCGCTATTTAAGAATCGCAAAATGCAATGTATGTAGGATTTGCAAAAAAAATTGCGAATCCTACATATTCCTTAATAGCGAATCACAAATTGCAATTCGCTATTAAGGAATACCTTCCCATTCATTCCTATGGGCCTAGAGGCCAATAGGAATGAATAGCATTGCATTCGCAATTTGCGAGTACCAAATAGGTACTCGCAAATTGCACATGCAATTTCAAGGGTGCAAGGGTGCCAAAAGGACACCCTGTTGCACCCCTGAAATATGCATGTGTGCACATGTGGCGCACATACATGCCCTAAGGGCATGTATTTGCGCCACATGCCACTTAGAAAAATGCTAAAAAGTGCATTTTTAAAGGAATTTGCAAATTACCACCAACTAGAAGTTGGTGGTAATTTGCTGATTCCTTAAAGCCAGGTCGCAAATGTTTCTTGCATCCTGCATTGCATTTAAGGAATCTCAAATTGCGATTCCCTAAATGCATTAGCAAAATAGGTAATCGCAAAAATTGGGATTACCTATTTTGCGAATGCCTTTTGGGATGATACATCCCAAAAGGCTTTTTCCTGTTCGCAAACGGGCCGATTCTGCGAATCGGCCCGTTTGCGAACGGGAAAACGCTTGATACATCTGGCCCATAGTTCTTTCACTTTTGGAATGGTGTTTGTCCACCAATGCTGGAAATGAAACCTGTGACATTCAGGTTGTGAAGATGTCCACACCAGATGCATTAACCTGCAGAGCTATTTCGCTGGTTAATAAAGTAAGGAGTTAGCTAATCATATATACCTAAAGCAAGTCAGGACAGCCCACCTTGTTTACAGTTTCCTTCCTCACCCAGTTTATGACCGGGGAGTCCTTGCCCCGAGCAACACTTTTGATTTTATGACCCACTAAGGTCTATTTCTGATTTTTCGTGTTACTTTTCCTACATTTATTAGCTTTCCCATGAAATATTTATTTGGAATTGAAGGGAAACAACAAGCTGGACCTGCTGAGACTACAGAAAAGTCGCAGACTCCTTCTGAAGGTTGGACTCCTAATGAGAAATAAACTTACTTTTACAGCTCAATGTTTTCTAATATAACACACTTTCCTTGTACAGGGTGTAATAAAGTGGTTGGACTCCTTTAGCGTTAATATCAGAGTAATAGAGGCCAGAGGCCTGGTAAATATCTAATTAATATTTCATTAGCTTAAAGGACCAAGTGTTAAGGATGAGAAGTGAATAGGTCTTAGGAGTGACTGTTTCCTATTATTTATGGAATGAAGAACCCTCAATTCTACATTATAAGGATATTGCAAGTTCAGACCCACTCACCTTGAAAATATTTTTATTTTGTAAGATGAAGAAGCGGGGCTTTGGAGGGGGTTGGGTATATAGGGAGGTGGGCCTTTGGGCTCAGCACCAGTCTTGAAGGAGGCTGGGTCAAAGAGAGTGGGTGTGGTTTTGACCCTGGCCCGACCTGAAGAGATGCTCCAACCCCCCCCCCCCGGAAATAAAAAGCAAAAGCTTTTGAGGCTTCCGCTGATGCCTTTGGAGGTAGCAAAACCTCTGATGAATGTCAGCTGTGCAAAGCCTCAGTGGCGGCTGGCACAGATCGGAGGCGGGAGGGCGGGGGGAGAGGGGAGAGGCGGTAAAGGAAAAAAAACTTACCTCCTCGCTGCGTCTTGCCGCTTTCTCCACCGTTGTCTCTCCCGGAACAGGAACAGAGCACCCAGGAAGCACCCAGGCTCGCCTGAGCCAATCACAATGCTGCAATGCAGCATTGTGATTGGTCTGAGGAGGCCTGGGCATGTTCTTTGCAGCCTGGGTGGAGAACATGCAAAGTGCTCATGACTGTTTGGCCGGCCCCAGACAGCTGGCCAAACATTCATGCACACTTTGGGTGTGCAAACCACTCCTCCCCTGCTCTGTCAGCAGAGAAGCCTCGCCCCACCCGCACAGCTGCTGCAACAAGGAAAAACTAAAATGATAATAACTTACACTTATTATCATTTTATTTTTCCTTTATTTATACTGCTTAAAAGCAGTGGGGCAATGCTCCTCCGCCTTAGCAGTGGAGCCTCCACTGCAAAGCCTCAAGCCACGAGCTGGAAATTCTCTCTAAGCAGGTTTTTAGTGCTCTCAGCTCTTCACGGTGTATCCAAGTGAGGTGTGCCCAAATTGTAATGTAAGTCCGTTTTTATATAGCGCAGCTACTCACCCTTACGGGTCTCAAGGCGCTGGGGGCCGTCGTGGAAATTAAGTGAGCTATTGCCCAGAGTCACATGGTGCTGAGCTGAGCTGCCGCCGGAGATCGAACCGTGAACCCTGTGCTCCGAAGTCAGCTGCCCTGGCCGCTGCACCATTGTGTGACACACAGTGACACTATGCAAGTTGGCAGAGCTGCAAGTCACCAAGGAGTTGTGTGACCATAAAGAAGCCCAAGGTCACTTGCAATATCCTTATAAAGCAAATAGGGGATACATTATGCCACATAATAAGTGTATTTTCCACTCATAAGTTGTACTAAAGGAGGCGTAAACAGCTTTTTAAGTCCTATGTGTTTTATTTTTATTTTTGGGCTTGTCGTTTTTTTTTACCATTTACAAAAGCAGGACTACAAGTCCCAGAATGCATAGAAAAACAAGGGTTGGTTGTAGTGTTCACAGTAGATCTGAGACAATTTGGAGAAGTGCATGCAACTTTAAAGACAGTTACTCCATGGCCTCCAGGAAGGCTGGGGAACAGTAACCCCTTCCGGCATTTACAGTGGCTTACTTGGTTGTCTAGAGTTTTGTGAAATTGTCGGTTAGGTAGGCAGTAGAGGTGGTAAGCCAGTTGTGTACCTTGAAACAACACAAATTTGCTGTGGCTAAGGCCTTATGGCTCTCTGCATGATTTGGCATATGAGAGTGCTGTGGGATGGGTGGGCCGGCGAGGAGACCTATGGCAGGTGACATTATTTGTGGCAGGCAAATAAGACATGAGGGGTGGGAGGGTAGGCACCTGCCTTTTTGCCTACCTGCTCTGATTTATATTTTCACCCCAGCTGCAAGTTGGCAGGGCTGGGGGTCCTTCAACCAAAATGGCGCAAATCATAGGTGTATAGTGTAGTAAGCCTACTTTTCAAGTACTGTGTATCTTCCTCCTCCTGAATGCATTTCTTTATCCACCATATCTTCCTCACCCTCCTCTCCTCCATCTCCTAAAACCACTACTTTGCCCACTATCCCTTCTTCCTCCATCATGAAACCATTACTTTACCTACTGTGCTCTCGAACCTACCCACCAAATTATATTCATGTCCTCTAGTGTATACACCTTAATGCTGGATAAATGAATAAAAAACATCAGATAACATCAGAATTAAGCTCGGATCTACTATTCATTAAGGAAATCTTACTAAACAATGATGTGCCACCTATTCTACATGAAAGTTTCCCAGTAAGCTATATATAAATTCTGAAAATCATTCTTCCAAAAAGTTGGATGGAGGAATAGCATTTTTTCATAAATCCCCTCTTCAGATCAAATGGTTGGAGGGCTATACACACTGCTGAATGAGACTCTCTCCTTGTCCAATTCTCTCCAACCCATACAAGCATATTTATCCTAATCTACAGACCCAAACTATATAATCTGACATTCAGACAACCCTCCTTAGACTTCACAGTGGAAGCTACTTTAAACCATTGCAACATGTACCTAAGTGGCAACTTCAACCCAGGGCTTGACAAGCCAGATCTAAATCAATCAAAATTTCTACTCTCTAACCTAGAATCAATGTGCTGCTTCAATATGGTATATGGGGTTCCGTAATAGAGTTGGACATACTTTTAATGCAATATTTGCCTCTCTTGCCTTCAGTTCGCTGAACAAGAACTATGGCTTCACCAGGACTGACCATGAAGTGATCCTCTATGACCTCTCCATTCCATCAGCACCAAAATGAAGGAGCCCCAAAAACCACCTGATATGTATTAGAGAATGGGAGAAACTAAACATAACCTCCTACTGCTTCCGGCCATCTACTTTTTCAATCAGCAGTCTGACAATAGACGTTCAATTGTTCTACCTTGGTCTTACAACTATCCTCGACTACCTTATCCATTTCATATAACATTAATAACCTGATTTTGAGTCTGTCTTACTGACTGTCGAAGGACAGTCACTAAAATCGAAAATGAGTATCCTGGAAAAAACTAGAGAAATCCTACAGCAACAAGGACAAGCTTGTCCAACGGCATTCCAAAATCAATAAAGCCACCATCAAAAAGGCAAAAAGATTCCCATAATCATAACAGGTCTCAGAAAACCCCAGTCCTTCAAGGGAACTACTTAAAATGATTCATTCCTGAACCCTGAATGCATTGACTGAAAAGTGAACGTGCCTCAGGAAATACAGGACTTTTTGGCTGATTATTTTTTTTAAAAAACCAATGTCCTTGAAAATGCCCTGATAAGAAAAAGGAGGGTAATCTAACATCTTTAACCGACAAAACAATTGAAGGTAGGCAGCTACTCTGCTTCAACCCCTTAATCTGGGAAAACTTTATCAACGCTGTGAGAGGTGCTTCAGCCAGATCACGATTTGACCCAATTCTGACACATGTAATTAAGAACATTTACCTCAAAAGCCCTGCTATACCTTAGAGCACTCCTTAAAAAAAAAAAAAAAACCTTACTACCCCCTAGTCTTTACTCATCCCTGACTTTTTTAAAACCACTAATACCCCTGCTGCCACATAACCTTAAGCATCCCTGAAACTTTAAAAAAAAACGTTAATACCCCATATGGTTACCGATCCCTAAACCCTGAAAAACCCTTAAAACCTGTACGAACCTGTACCCTTACCCATAACTGAACCTTAAAAACCCCTTACTACACCGTTCCCTTCCCCATTCATGAACCCTATAAAACCACCAAACCCTTGCTACCCCAAACCCTTACTCATCCCTGAACCTTAAAAACCCTTGTAAACCCCTCACTGCCCCTTACCCATCCCTGAACCCTAGAAACTCCTTACTACCCTGTACCCTTACCCATCCATGAACCCTAAAAACACCTTACTATCTTGCACCCTTACTCAGCCCTGAACCCAAAAACCCATCTGTAAAACCCTTACTACCCCATACACTCACCCACACCTGAAACCCTAAAACCCCCTTTAAAGCCCTTACCACCCTGAATCCTTACCCATCCTATAACTATAAAAATCCTTGTATTTAAATGATATAATAATTATGTTGTTAAAACCTATGTGGTAAAGTACTGAATGGTAAAGTACCAACAAAAGGCCTTTGTGGTTCGTATCTGCGTGGTAATGTGCCGCGGTGTAAGGACTGCATACCACTGAAGCAGGCAAGAGATATCACCTTCTAAACATTGTGCATCTATTATTTAAGCACCCCATGGGACTGGCCCACCCTTCCTTCAACAGAAACCCCACACTAATTGCCAAACAAGACCATTATGCTTGAGGCCTGTTTTGACTATCCAGTCCTTCATACATTGGGGGAAGCTCTTTCTCTGTACAGAAGGGCAAACTGTGGAACTTGATCCCTGAAGAAACAACAACATTTTTTTTCCAGAGAACACTAAAAACGTGCTTCTTTCCATCCACCTAATAACAGGATACAGATGACCGATTACATAGTATAGAAAATAGATATGTGCGAATGCATCAATCCTCACACTCTCCACAACATCTAATGCTTATGTGAAGTGAAGTACACCACACCCTGTTTGAAGGATCTCTGAGCCTAACACAACTCATTTAACTCCTAAGGCCCAGTATAGCCAACATCCTTCCAAACACACACTCTACAGTGCCAAGAAATCCGATGCAAATTGGAATTCCTCACTACCTTGTCAAGGGGTAAAAACTGCTTTGCAGTTCGGGCTGGACTGTTCCCATGAGGCACAGGGCCAAGACTGATTTGCATATAGCTGTGTCTGAACTGGGGTGGCGAAGTGAGCTAAAGAACGATGATGGATTCAACCCAGATCTGTGGCTGGGGGTGAGTGTCTGAAAGGTTTCAGTGCTCCGTCCATCATCTCCTTGTGTTTGCTTTGTTCACCCTTAGTTGGCAGGGTATGTGCAGACGTGGGACCCTTGCTCACTTTGCCACTGGATTCAAACTAGCCTGGCTGATGAGGGCTGTTAGCCCGAATCTGGTCCCAGGATGCTTGTTTCCGGTCCAGGGAAGACATGGCTTGGCAGTTCGGGCTGGACTGTTCCCATGAGCCACAGGGCCACGACTGATTTGCATATAGCTGTGTCTGAACTGGGGTGGCAAAGTGAGCTAAAGAACGATGATGGATTCAACCCAGATCTGTGACTGAGGGTGAGTGTCTGAAAGGTTTCAGCACTCCATCCATCATCTCCTTGTGTTTGCTTTGTTCGCCCTTAGCTGGCAGGGTATGCCCAGACGTGGGTCCCTTGCTCACTTTCCCACTGGATTCAAACTAGCCTGGCTGATGAGGGGTGTTAGCCCGAAACCGGTATCAGGATGCTTGTTTCCGGTCCAGGGAAGACATGGCTTGGCAGTTCAGGCTGGACTGTTCCCATGAGGCAGAGGGCCAAGACTGATTTGCATATAGCTGTGTCTGAACTGGGGGGGCGAAGTGAGCTAAAGAATGATGATGGATTCAACCCAGATCTGTGACTGGGGATGAGTGTCTGAAAGGTTTCAGCGCTCCGTCCATCATCTCCTTGTGTTTGCTTTGTTCGCCCCTAGTTGGCAGGGTATGCCCAGACGTGGGTCCCTTGCTCACTTTGCCACTGGATTCAAACTAGCCTGGCTGATGAGGGCTGTTACCACGAAACCGGTCCCAGGATGCTTGTTTCCGGTCCAGGGAAGACATGGCTTAGCAGTTTGGGCTGGACTGTTCCAATGAGGCACAGGGCCAAGACTGCTTTGCATATAGCTGTGTCTGAACTGGGGTGGTGAAGTGAGCTAAAGAACGATGATGGATTCAACCCAGATCTGTGACTGGGGGTGAGTGTCTGAAAGGTTTCAGCACTCTGTCCATCAACTCCTTGTGTTAACAAGTTCCACAACACAATCTAATCCAATGTACAGTGAGTAGGAACATATAAGCTAGTGCTTCTTGTAGTCTGTAATTCAACTTTACAATGATAGTTTCGCATGACAGTATATTTGAAAGACCAGTTTTCAAACACTGTGTATTTAGTGTTAACATGTAAATGATAGTTGTATGTTTTAGTGTATTTGTAAGCCTTATTTTCAAGAACTGTGAATAGGGAATGAAAAAGTATGTATGAGGGCATCCTGGTACTAAACAGAAAACTGGCCTTGATTCAACCAAGGGTTAAAGATAGGATGTAAAGAGATGAGTTTTGAAAACCTGAGGGAAAGCACTGTGATTGTGAATGAGCCAGAGGAAGAACGGGAGGGAGTTCCAGGCTCTGGCAGTCAATAATCAAAATGAACAGCGGCCAGGAACATTCATTGTTGCAAGCTCTAGAGCATGGGTACTCACAAACATTGTTCCAGGAGCCACAAAGTACGGTCTGTAGTGTGACAGAGGGCCGCACTGATGCCAGCAGGGTGGCGGTAGAGGGTCTGAGTGGGTCAAGGATTGTGTAAGGAGGTCTAAAAACATGTTAGAAAAACGGGCAAGCATTTATTTGCAAATAAATAAATGCTTGCCCGTTTATTCAACATTTTTTCTAAATATTAGTGCTCAGCAACTAAATAGCAACTCGTGCTGGGGTTCACTAGGGGGCCGCATGTAATGGTCAAGAGGGCTGCAAGCGGCCCCCGGGCCGTCCTTTGAGTATCACTGCTCTAGAGGCTATTAGAAGTCAGTAGGAAGTAGATCTCAGAGGGCGGGTGTTATTGTAGTGAGCAAATCATCACCCGAGAAAGCTGGGGCCAAAAGAGTGACAGGCAAGCTGAACCAGGCCAAGAGATTTAACATAATTCTAGTAGGAATAGGGAGCCAGTGTATGGAGGCAAAGTGAGGGGAAAGATGAGAGCAGGAGAGGAACTGAAAGCTGCATTTTAAAATCATGATAGTCTAGAAATTGAAGAAGTGGGAGCAAAATAGAGGGAGCTTCGTTTATCTAGCCGAAACAAAATAACCCCCTGCAAAGCGGTTTTTCATGTGAAATTTGGGAGAAGGGGCATGATACTGTGCAGCAATCCGAAGTGATAGAAACAGGGTGAATGAACAATATTGAGCTGGAGAGTCAAAGAATGATCAAAGTGGAATCTGAGGTTTCTGACTGAAGACACTGGAGTGGAAGTGGGGCCATGACCAGAGGACCAGATTATGAGGACCCATCTGACAGATAGGATCTTAGGCTCGATTCACAAAGGGCCTTTGCACTCGTGCAGGAGGCCCGGCAGTTGTGGCGGGGGGCCTGCATTCGAGGCGGGGGCCCCTCCCTCGTGGGGGGACCTCCACACTGCAGTTTCTCATTGCAGAGGTCCCATCACGAGAACGAAGCCCCGCCACGAGTGTGAGCCCCCTGCTACGACTGTGCAGCCTCCACCATGAGTGCAGAGGCCCTCTGTGAACCTGGTCCTTAGTTTTGATCCCTAATAGTCTGGAGCACACAACAACTTAAGGTCAAGAATATTTACATGTAGTTCAGAAAATACAAAAGATTTTATTTTAGATACAGATTGACACTTATATTGCCACATTAAAAATAGATGACATCACATACAACTTACGTAGAGGAAACTGAGATAAAAGGCACAAAAACTGTAACAATTGAGTGAGACAGTTTTGTTACACACAGAGAAAAGAAGCCAGAATCAATGGTGTGTCTTGAGACTTTTCCAAAATTACACTGCTTGTGAGTCACATCAGAGCTGGACAATGTTTTGTAAATGCAATAGGCATTGTCGCTATAGTCAACACATGTTTCGTTCAGATGGCCTCTTCTGGGCTATGAATACGAATTTCAACCATACGCTTGGAGTACAGCCTGATATATTATGGAGCTGGAATCTTTATGCCGTTCAATAACGCATCAGTATCACACAAAGTCATCAAATTATGAGTAAAAGGAACCCAGTCTGCAATTTAATATAGAGTCAATGACTCCTCCTCTAAAAGGTTTTTATAAAAAAGAAGATTGGTAATATAGTGTGAACCAAAGTATTAGGTTCCACAAGCATATTTAGGTGAAAAGTGCTGTAATCAAGAACAACATCCATCAATTATGGGACAGATTCCTGTGACACCTGATCGATGGTAATGTTTTAACTCCAGTAACTGTCTAGAGACCGTTATTCTTGAACTTAGGCTGTTACGTGCGCCAGACTATTTGGGATATATATATAGTTGGGATTATCTTAGGTAATCACCTTAGATTCACCTTGTGGTAGCAGGAGTGTAGTTTGTTGTAACATCATTCTTAATTCAAATTTGGACTTTGATAAACAGGGATCACTTGTATTGGGGATTGTGCATTTTGTTTCTCTCCACTGATACCTTTTTAAAGGTCTCAGTAACTCAATTTAGTCCGTATTGACCATCAAAGAACTGCATCACATCCATGTGACCACTCTGAAAGGCACTAAACAAGGTTACGGTGGGGTGGAGGTTGAGAGGAGTCAAGGCGGATCAAGATTTGAGTGTCATCTGCATAGCTGGTGAAAAGAAAATCCAAAAGAGAGAATGATAGCAGCCAGAAGGGTGCCATCAATTATGGGAAGAGAGCACAGGAAGTCATGAAAATTGACTGGCTTGAAAGAGGGCCTGAACTGAGGGAGATGTATAGCGTGAGTATGAATGGTAAGATATGAGGCGACCCATGCTACAGCCTGGCCAGTAACACCTGCATTAGAGAGACCGCAAAGAAGAAGCTTGTGCAGGGCGAGGCATGCCTCCCTGATGCACCATGAGTCTAAGGAATAGCAACTCGGTGCCATAATGAAAGCAAAAGCACAGGACTGACTACACTGGGAAGAAGATGGAGAGTGTTGGTTGGACATGGATCAAGAGGAGAGGCTGACTTAATACTTGAAGTTAGGTGCAAGGTTGTTTCATAGGAGCGGGGGCAGAATGAAGATGAACATGGATGAACTTGATCAGATGAACCAGATGGTAAAATGGAGGAGTTCATTTCTGAGTGGTGGGATAGCAGAAGATATTGGCTACATACTCATGGAAGTATTGAAAGAGCATCACAGAGTGTTTTGGAGGGAACTATTGAGCTTCTGCAGCAAGATGGCATGCTGAGTGAATTGACAATTTTAAAGATTTCTCTAAGATTGATTAGTGGCAGATAAATTGTGAATGGTGAAGAAAGACGGGCGAATACCTGAGATCTGATGAGGTATTTTCTCAGAGTAGAGCGGTCAAGGGAGCGATTGGTAGAAGAATAATACTTTCACCAGGCTTTTTCCGGCTGCTTACATTGAAGGTTAAACTCTGGAAGCTTTTGAGTGAACCAGGGAACCAAGGGAGAGGAACGATGCAAACTTGCAGCTAGCAGGAACATAGAATGATACTTCTACATTGTAATGTTTTTGTAAGGATACTTTTCAAATACAGTGCACAGTGAGTAGGACCGCCACCATAGCACCCGAACTAGGCCGGACCATTAACGCCTCCTTCAAATCCGGCATCTTCCCCAACGACTGGAAGCGGGCAGAAGTCAAACCCCTCCTCAAGAAGCCCTCGGCCGACCCGACGGACCTGAAAAACTACCGGCCCATCTCTCTCCTTCCCTTCGCAGCCAAAGTCACCGAAAGATTCGTAAACGCCCAGCTGGCCACCTTCATCGAAGATAACACCATCCTCGACCCCTCTCAGTCCGGATTTCGCAGCAACCACAGTACCGAGACCGCCCTCCTCGCCGCCACCGATGACATCCGCATGCTACTCGACCAGGGCCACACTGCGGCCCTCATCCTACTAGACCTCTCCGCAGCCTTCGACACCGTCTCACACTGCACTCTCGCAGCCAGACTCCACGACGCCGGGATACGAGGAAACGGCGTCGACTGGATCCGCTCCTTCCTCTCCGGTAGAACCCAAAGGATCAGACTCCCACCCTTCCTCTCCAAGCCCACAGAGATCAACTGCGGAGTACCCCAAGGATCCTCGCTCAGCCCTACGCTCTTCAACATCTACATGTCCCCCCTCGCCGCCATCGTCAGACAGCATGGGCTCAGCATAGTATCCTACGCCGACGACACCCAGCTCATCTTCTCCCTAACGAAGAACCCCGAGGACACCAGACTCTGCTTCCAGGAAGGAATGAAGGACGTCGCAGCCTGGATGAACAACAGCTGCCTGAAGCTCAACTCGGAGAAGACAGAGGTCCTCGTCCCGTCCTTGGACCCTCCTCCTCCGCCTGGGACAACTCCTGGTGGCCTTCCGCCCTTGGAAACCCACCCACTCCATCAGACCATGCCCGAAACCTCGGCATCATCCTAGACTCCTCCCTCACCATGACCCGCCAGATCAACTCCGTCGCCTCCGCCTGCTTCAATTCGCTCCGCATCCTTCGCAAGACCTTCAAGTGGGTCCCCCCCCGAATGCAGCAAGACCGTCACCCATGCACTCATAACCAGCAGACTGGACTACGGCAACGCCCTCTACGCCGGAATCAACAGAACCCTGCTACACAAGCTCCAAACCATCCAGAACACCGCAGCCAGACTCGTCCTCGGAACCCCACGACATGAACACATGACCCAGCACCTACGAGATCTCCACTGGCTCCCCGTCGAGAAGAGAGTAACCTTCAAATTACTCACCCACGCCTACAAATCCCTCCACAACATCGGACCCAAATACCTCAATGTGCGAGTCTCCTTCCACGTACCCAAAAGGAACCTCCGCTCCGCCGACCTCGCCCTGGCAGAGACCCCTCGCATCTGCAGAACCAGAGCAGGCGGAAGAGCCTTCTCCTACGTCGCAGCCAAGGCCTGGAACGAGCTCCCAGTCAACATCAGACGCTCCCCTACTCTGTACACCTTCAGGAAGAGCCTCAAGACCTGGCTCTTTGACTGAACCGGAGCTGCACCCACCCCCTCCCCCCCCCAGCGCCTTGGGACCCTCACAGGTGAGTAGTGCGCTTCATAAAACCCTGATTGATTGAGTGATTGATACCTCTTCATTATAGTTTGTGTGGACAACTACTTTTCAAGTTCTACCTATAGTCAATAGGAACATGCATATGACGGTCACCCATTATAGTCTATTTTTAAGACAATTTTCACATACCTGTATTAATTTTATTTGAATGGATGACTTAAGATGTTAATAATACCTGCCGACCTATCTGACATGACTTAGAGTAATGGAGTAATTGAAAATCCACTGATTTCTCAATAAAGCACTACAATGGAAAAGACACCTGTGGAGTCTCCTGTGGATTTAGCACTTCGCACAACTGAGGTTTTGAGTTTTTTTTATCACATCTAAATCTAAATCAAAGCCTACGTTTTAGCAGTTTTTATGTGTGGTCTTACGTTTATATGGACCATTAGTCTTTCATAAACTATTTAAAAAAAATTAAAAACATGTTTGATTTTAGCCACTACAGTAGCAATAATCTTGAGAAAAAGTAGACAATGTAGAATAACGATTCTCAGAGGATGGATGGTTTTACAAGTGAAGAAAGTAAGTGTGCATTGTCCTGTATTATCTCCTCCTGCCCCCGATTACCCTTTTCCATCTCTCCTGTTCCCACCTCATTGCGTTCATGTGACAGCAGATGACATGAAGCACTTAAAAAAAAATCTAATTGGCATTAATGTTTTAGTCTTCATGAAGGGAGGCATTAGCAAGAATGACTTTTTTCCCTGAGCAGTATGGCTAAAGTAAAAAAAATCTTTTGATGTGGTTGGTATCCGCGCATTACAAAATGACACAGACTCTTCTTTCTTTTAAGTTACCAATAAAAGTTGGAGTGGTAGCTAAAAAGAAAATTAAACACTTTTTTTTCTTTTTTTAAACGGGTGGCTTGGGGGAGCTGAAGCAGCACGGGGAAGGGGGAGGGAACGGCACAGCAATTCTGGGGAGGTGGGGGGGAAATCAGAAGCAACATGGGAGGGGACAAGAAAGCAACAGGGAAGGGCTGGAGGGGACAAAAAAGCAATGGGAAGGGGTGACAACAAAAGCAACACAAAGGGAGAGGATGTGGCCAAACGGCTAGGGCGGTCAACTTTGAAGCTGGGAAACCAGGTTCGAGTCGCAGCAGGGACGCTCAACATCCTGCAAATCTGGGTCAAGTCACTTAATCTCCCTGTACCTAACAAAATGAATGTGTCCGTCTGTAAAGCAACTGGTGCTCATGTAAAGCGCTCTGATACCTTCGGGTCGAAATCACACTATATAAATCTCCCCCTAAAAAAAGGGGTTGGGGTAGCAACACGGAACAAGCTGCTGGGGCAGGAAGTACACAGGAGAGTGCAAGAGGGAGGGTGCATGGAGAAGCAGTTGGACAGGCAATATAGAGCAACACAAGGGAAACGCCTCAAAAACACAGGCACTCAAATGGAGTGCTTCCTACAAAAGAACAAGCATTGGCATAGCCAATAGGTCTTGCCTTTGGGACTTTATAAGTGTTTGGCTAGAACTATTGGCTTTGCTGTGTTTAATGTATGTTGTAGAGCAACTAGTTGGAGCCAAAGAAACGGAAAATTGATAGGGTATAAAAATATAAGCTGCCTTTAACTGAATTGTACTCTAAATGTTGCCCTTTGAAACAAAAATAGGACGAGAAGCTAAAATAAACAATGGAAAACAAACAAGAGGCAAGCAAGAACTAAACTCTGAGCAATAACCACTGTGGTTGCAGAATATAACCACCTAGAGGAAAGCCTACTTCCAAATATTGTATGAACATCTGGACTCCACCTGGTAGTATGTGGCGATAGAGTAGATACTGCAGCTCTCGCAGAGCAGCGTCCTCGGGGAGGATAAAGTTATTTTCGGAGCTGAAAAATGAAAGGATTTGTGCTGCTATGAGAACAATGAAAATAGGCATTTGTGTCTGAAAGAAAGGTGCATCTGGGTCACTTGAGGGCACTAGGAAATAATAATGACATAATTAAACAACAACCAACATCAACTGCTGCAACCAGAAGCTGGCTGAACAGAACGTGCACACATAGGCTAAACCGCATGCCTCGGTTTTTAACCCTTACTGTGTGCAGGTTATTTTTATGCACCAAAAGCCTGTGTCACTGCCAGCAGGCTTGTTATCTGTCGTCAATTGTCTCTCGACCTTGGATTTTGGTGTAGGGTAGGCCATGACAGAGTGGGGCCTTTCATGGTTTTAAATCACAGTTAGTGGGATGGGTGCAGCTTATTTAGTCACCGTAGCAATAAAAGGACAAAGACCCATAAGTGCAGTGCAGGGACCGTTACGAGGACCTTGTTCAAGTACAAACAGTGCTGTGAGGAAATGCTTGTGGCATGCAGCGCTTTATAAAAATGTGAAGAGACCCGTAATCCATCAGTTTTGCAAGCCCCACTCTTTCAAGCATGTTGTGGTAGGAGGATGTAAGGAAACGGCAAAACAATCTCTGTGTACTAAAAGCACGCTGTACAAAGAGTCCTTAAAAGACACTCAGGATGAGCAGAGCAGGTGCTTCGCTGACCATTGATAGGCAACACTATCACTCAGGCTAGGCTAGTATTACAAATGGTCTGTGTCAAATTGATACCTATATTGCGCTCCCTAATGCCTATCCTAAACGCCGACCATTAACCAATCAGTGTCAACATTAAAGCTATTATGCATATGGCCACAAATCTTGTTTTCAGTACACGAATACTACTCTAGGACCTCTGGATGTCGCTGAAGAAACAAAACAGCAAGACCCTCACTGGCCCGTTGTGGCTCCCGCTGCCCTGAACTGGTGAGCACGCGCGCGTGCTCCGTCTTCCCAACGGAATACCGAAAAGGAAGCCTATGGACAGAGGAGGAGGCCTACACATGGCTTTCCTGACTCTCTCGCTCTCTCTCTCCACCTCCCACCGCCTCCATCGCCGCTTCCTTACCCAGGTTCTGTGTCAGGAGGATGGTGTAGGGCGGGCTGTCCTGCTGAGGAGCATCACTCTAGCACGCGCACCACCGCAACAGCAGGGCGAGCAGCCACAGTACCGGGTACGGCCAAGCATCGCCAGTCCTCCGCCGGTGGGACAATGCAGCTCGGGTGAAAATAACGGCCGCCCGAATTGAGCGACTTTGCCAGTGGCAGCTGTAACTGTCCCTACAAACTACTGCTCCACGGAATAGACAGAGTAAAGCAGCAGCATTTTTTGGCATACTTTTGGCGCGCATGCGTACGATGTAAGGCTTTGCACGCATGCGAGTCAAACAAGCATTTCACAGAAAAGCAGGGCGGCGCCGTAAAATCACTTAGTAACATGATACAGGATAATAGGTTAAGCAAGGGCGGCAGCGTTCGGAAAGGCAATACATTGCTTTACCAGATAACAAGCAAAAGCATGTGACCAAGGAGGAATGCAGCTGCCAGCCTGCTCGCTCCCGAGAGCAAAACGCCATGGGAGTGAACATTTTAAGAAGAGGTGGGACATGCACCCGCCTTTGGCCAATTGCGTGCTTTCATTTTTTGAAAGCCACACGCAAAGGCCAATAGAATGTGACAACCACACGTACGAGCTTTCTGAAAGCTTTCTGAATGTCTGGAGTGATTCCAAGAGGCCCGTTCCTAGAGCAGCGCATGCGTGCTGCGCTAGGCTCGACCTAAAAAAGTAGAGCTTTAAAAGCAAGCAGTGGAAGCAGTGATGCCAGCCCGTCAAAGAGATTGTAAAGAGGCAATGCTCCATGGGATGGACAAACACAAGATTGACAAGCTGGAACACTAATAAGAATCAGGCAAATTAGAGAGACAAATAAAGCCAACCAATGGTAAGCTATGGACGGTCTCCAAGCCCCTCTACTTTTTTGACAAGCCACAATAAGCCGTGCAACAGACAGAACATGCTTTGTCTAGTAAGCTCAACCTAAAAATGCAAACAATCCATGGAACGTTAAAAGCAAGTCAGACACTTAGGTGACTTCGTATGCCGTGCGTAGTAGCACATCGAGAACATTGTGGCACAGCACACGAAGTGTTGATACTGTATGACACAGGCTAGTTCCATTGAATTTGAGATTGACCCATACTTTTGACAGCCTCTGCTGTTGCACAGACACCACAGCCTCTACTTCAGTCTTTTCAGGATTGACTTTGAGTCTGTTCTGTGCTACTCTCCTGCAGGCATTAGATGGGACTGAAAACGTTGCGTTAGCTGGTCTGTAAACACAGCTACTTTTATTCTGGCCTTAGATACTGCCACAGGACACCTCTTAGGTGTATGCGTAGTCAACCAAATATTCTTAAAGACATATGTGAGTGTCATCACATTAGTGGGGTCAACATGATTGAAGATTCTGGACTCTAGATCTCCACTTTCAGCACCCATGCAGCACACGGCAAGAGAGGCAGCACAGAGCCTTGTCAAAAGTCATATGTGAGAGGCACCTCAGGTGATACCTTGGATTTGTGCTTCATTTGTAAAACAATGAAATAAATAAATGCAGTTACTTATGGTGTTTCTTAGGAGCTCACCACCAGTGCAGCCAAATGCAAGAGTTGGAAAAAACCAAGAATGTCAAGCCTTGGTTTCAATTCATGTCATTTTCTTCCACCACGTACACTTCCTTTTTCATCCCTGTTTTCTCCTTTTGTCAGTGTTTTTCTTTCAATTCCTCCATCATTATCTCCTTTATGCATTTCTCTCTATTGCTCTTGGTCAAACTCGGATGGTGAAAAATAAATCACTTTCACATAAATGGGTGCCAGAGCCCATCCCCTGAAACCGCCTGCACAGATTAAGCACTGTCTTGGACCCAGAGCCATTTGCGGCAACTTTCTACCAGTACAATAAGATATGTGCTGGTTGATACTTCCTGCAAACCTACAGAATACCTCAGATTTGAGAAAAACAGTACTTGGTTAACAGCACTGAAGATTATTGACAAGTCCTAAACAACATAAACCGATATATGAGCCCTCCCCATAGCAGTGAGTCACCTGATAATCACATACGGACAATATTGATACTATGACAGGCCTTAGTCCTAGAGGGGTGATATCAAATAAAACACTAAACGTCATCACTGGATTCCCATTTGATGTAGGCAGTATTTTAAAAATCTTTCTATAAAAAGGGAAGAGTGTGAAAAATGGAGCGTGCTGGCAGCACCTTCCTTGCAAGCGATGGTCAGTATTGTTGTTAAATGATCTATGGCTATCAGATCCCATTTGAGGGGGCAGGAAACAAGCAGGGGCTCCTAGGCAACAGCTATGAGGGCTGCTTTCATTTGCTTTGGATGTCCAAGGGTCCCTCCTACTATGGCTCTGCAAACTTTGCCAAGTACAATCACTTCAGCTCTTGAACTCCTTGTGGTAGCGATGGTGAGCAGTCACAGATTCTCAGGAAGGTAGTGTGGGGGTACAGCAAACTCAGAAATCAACAATCACTCACCGGCAATAACTGATTGTCCAACCCAGTGCTTTTCCTTTGTGAAAAAAAAGTACTTTAATACAATAAAAAAAGAAATAATATACAATACAAAATGCAGGTACTGTTTCACTGCATCCTGATGCAAGATGCCACTTTAACCCTCCATTTCCCGTTAATATAAGATAAGGTCTAATGTGGCAGGTCTCAGGCACACGTGCAGTGTAACACCACCCCTCCTCTGGTGTTAAGGGTTGTTCCCTCAGTCTCACAGTTTGTGTCCAAAGAGTTCTTGCATCACAAGTGAGTCCAGCTGCGACCTATGCAGGTAAGAGCAGTGGGACCGGGTCGGGGGTGGGGTTCGACAGATGACCACGAGGGAAAATTAAACAAATAATTAATTTTCCCTTGTGGTCGTCTATCGAAATCCCCCCCCCCACCCGGCCCGACCGCTCTTACCTGCACGGGCCGCGGCTGAGTGAGTCCTCTTTAGTCCCTCGTCTGCTTCAGTCAGGCCGCAGCACGTGTCAGATATATCTCTCTCCCCAGGAAAGGACACATGCTGGCTGCGAGTGAAGCACTACTCTCGCTACGGTTTGGAGCGCAACAGCTGCGGGGGCTACCACATGGGCCTTGCTGTCAACAGTCTCCATCGTTGCAGATGTCTCTGATGGTCACACACCCTTTTCTGGGTGCCAAGGTGAGTCAGACAGTGGTTAGAGCTCATAGGTGCCACTATCCGTCCTCTTCAGGGCATCGCGCCTCTCTGACACCATGCATTACAAAACACAGCAGCTTGGTCCTCCTCAGGAACATTTTCATTCTATTGCTGCACAGTCCATCTCTCAGACACACTTCTGGACAATGCCATGGCACCGGCCACACTTCTGGGTCAGAGGGCCATCATTCGCCTTGGACATATTTAAGGATAGCGCCACGGCGGCAGCCACACCTCGTGGTCAAAGCTGCATCATCTACTCCAGGCACACTACAGGACAGTGCCACGGCTTTGGCCACATCTTGGGTTTACAGAGATATTGCACACTTCAGGTACACTTCAAGACACTAGCACAGCTTTAGCCACTGCAGGTGGGAGGAGTGATGCTATGATCTAGGAGCACTTTGGCTGCTCTCCTTCAAGCTCTCTCTGGGCAGACATATCCCTGCTCCAGGGTCAGCAGCTCTCTCTGCTCATCTTGGTAGTCAGCCCCCCCATGCAAGGTTTGACACACTTCTTCCCTATCTCTTCTGGCAATTCAGGTCCAGGTGCATCAGGGCGTGGACACAACTCTTTCTTCCAGGCCAGGCTCTAGGTAATGTAATCTTCACCCTGGGAAGCTGCCTTTCAGACAGACACCAGCTTTAGGTGCTCTGGGGACCCTCCCATTCCTAGGTCAAAGTAGACTTGCAACTGGAACAACAAGCGTGTTTAACAACTCATTCTTACATACAGATACAGAAGACAGGAGATGTGTATTCTCTGTCTGTCCCTTCAGAACTGGTATTGACTGGTCCTCTTTTAGACGTGTCCTTTCCTGGGTCTCTTCCAGACCCAGCCTTGTGTAGAGTGATGCTCTCCAGAGCATGGCCATCTCCATGATGTAGCTCCCACAACCAACAGAGGCACATAGAGATGTGAGCAACCTGCACCTGACGAACAACAGCCACACCTAACAAGGAACAGGAAGGCGTCACCTCTTGAATCTACTTACTGATTGTCCCTTTTACTTCTCTGCCACTGACATCTACTAAGCCTGTCCAAAGGCTCCCTATCTCCAAGCAGAACTCAGCACCTTACTCTGCTTTTTCAACTTTGTCAAGGACATATATTATTTTGAGCACAAGTGTGGCCCGCCTTATGTACCAGAGTTGCGATGCCTATACTCAACCCTGAACAAACCCCTGACACAATACTGGGCATAAGTGGCAGGGTGTTTATTAAGCAAACCTTAAAAATTGATGCCCATGATCAAAACTCTGAGGTCCTGGTGTAGTGTCGCGGTCTAGTCCTTTCCACCCACGTGACCAGCCGTAACACCGCAGAGTGACGTGGGGGGCGGAGGATTATGTTCGCGGCGCGAAGGGTGAAAGAAGAACGCTCTCCCTCTCTGAAATAGTGAATAAAGTTAAAGTGTTCAGCACTAACACGCCGTGTCACAAAGTGTCATTTGGAGGGGCGAGCTAACCCTAGAGTGGCGACGAGGCGGAAGAACCGCTGCGGCTCACCAGCACTGAATCGGGGAGAGGTAGAGCGGGCATACTGCGACGCGGCCACCTACAGACTACAGCCGCCTACACAGCAGACCCTCGGTGCGCACGTCGGCACACGCAGCCCTGCTCATCAGGCTCCTTACTGCTCACAGGTGCCCACGGGCTTGCTGTTGCTTCATAGGGCCACGCCAGACCCTCGGCGCGTATACCGACGCGCGGGCGCCCTCCCAGGTGAGCAGCCCATCTGTCCCGAAGGGGCGACCACGCAGTTCAGCACGCGTGTCTCTACGCGCCCACCACCCTGTGCCAGCTCCCGCGGCCATTTGAGGGCCATCCCCAGCTGGCACGTGGCCGCAAGCTCCAGCCCAACGGCGTGCCACCCCGAGAGCTCCAGTGACCAAGGGCACTCCGGGGATCACCGAGCAACCAACGGATACAGCCAAGTGCACCCCTTAGATCGCGCCTCCAGTCACCTTCCCTCTGAGCAGCGCCCTTAGACACCATGTGTGCGCAGACCTTTTCGCTGACGAACCCCGTTCCATTCCTGCCCAAACCAGGGGAGCTGGCCATGAAATGGGCCGACTGGAAGGAGTACTTCCTGAACTACTTATCGGCGCTTGAAGATGAGGGTGAGGAGGCATTCTCCAGCAAGCGCAGGAGGAAAATCCTGCTACATAACCTGGGGCCAGAAGGACTGCGGGTCTATTGGAACATGGTGAAGAAACCCAGAGCAGCCGACGACGAAGATGTCTTCCAGCATGCATTGGAAGACTTAGACAGCCATTACCAGTCGATCACCTGCACGGCCATCGACCGGTACAATTTCTTTCATCGGAAACAGGCCGACTCCGAAACGGTGGACGACTACATGGCAGCCCTCAAGAAGCTAGCCATAAACTGCAAATTTGGGGCCCTGCAAGACGACCTTATACGCGATCAGATCATAATGCACACCGCCACCACCAGCGTCCAGGAGAGGCTGTGGGTCAGTGGGGACGCACCCCTCCATGAAATCATTGCAATCGTCAAAAAAGCGGAACTGTCTAAACGGTGCGCGCCCGCCGCCAAGAAAGAAGGCGAACAAAAACCCACGGTGTGCAAGATCACGGACCAGAGAGTCCCGAATGCTAAACCCACTGCAAGCGCAGACCCTCCCAACACCAGACAGTCTACGCCACGGTTCCCGGGGCCCAACCGAAACAGCACAGACAAACGCGGGACCTGCTACAGATGCAGCAGCCAATCCCACATGGCCAATGACAAAAAGTGCCCTGCGTTTCACGTCAGATGCTCCTTCTGTGGAGTCATAGGACATTTCGGCAAAGTCTGCAGACGCAAACCCAAAGGGGCCACAGTCAAATACGTCCAGTATGAGTCCGATGACCAAGAGGGAGCGGAAGAAACGGAACAGGATTGCATCCTGTGCATCGAGGACCAAGTCATGAGCATTGAAAGCCACAAATCCCCAAAACCGTCCTGCATATTGATCATCGGGGGACTACAAATAGCCATGGTCGCGGACTCCGGTTCGCCATACACAGTAGCGGTCGGTGGTGGGAGTGCCGCCGGTCGCTGACGTGGGGCGGGGGAGGGGCCGGGTGGGGGGTAGTAAACTACGGATTACGGCCGATTACAGGTAAGTACACATATAAATAAACAAAACGAATTTCGTTTCTGCGCTGCATCGCCAAATGCGATGCAGCGCGAGAAACGAAATTCGTTTTATTTATTTATATGTGTATTTACCTGTAATCGGCCGTAATCAGTTTACTACCCCCCCACCTGCCCCTCCCCCGCCCACGTCAGCGCCCGGCGGCACTCCCACCACCGACCGCTACTGGCCATACACGATTATCCAGAAACACCTATGGGACAGGGACTTCGCCCCCGTGGTCGGTGACCACCTCCACCCCACGGATGTTCAACCTGTCACCTTCACGGGAGAAAGAATCCCCATGATGGGGTTCCAGAGACTCCGCTTCGAGTTCAAAGGGAGAGACACTACAGGAAAATTATATGTTGCACACAAGGGGCCTTCAGTCCTGGGATGGGCTGACCAAGGTGCGCTGGGCATCCAACTCAAACCCGGCGGCGAAACGCAAGTCCTCATGATGGACGACCTGCCCATGCCGGATTCGTTGAAAGCAGATTTCCCAGACGTTTTTGGTGGCAACATTGGGAAGATGTCAAAGTTCACACATAAGATCATGCTCAAGGACGGAGCGGTACCAGTCTCCCACAAGGTCAGGAACATCCCCTTCAACTGCAGGGAGGCAGTTCAACTAGAGCTCCAGCGGCTAGAGGACAACGACATCATCGAACCGATAGAGAGTGCTGAGTGGCTCGCACCCTTGGTCATGGCACGGAAACAGAGCGGGAAGATACGTCTCTGCATTGACCTTCGAGACCTGAACAAAAACATCATCGTCGACAAATTCCCGCTGCCAAAGATCAATGAAATGCTAGCCCAGACCAAGGGAGTAAAATGGTTCTCAGCTATCGACCTCACAGACGCATACCATCAAGTAACGCTTCACCCTTCATGCAGGAAGCTCACCTCGTTCACCACCCCTTTTGGCTGCTACAGGTTTCGGCGTCTTCCATTCGGCCTAGCGTCCGCGGCGGCCGTCTTCCAGAAATTCATGCACAAACTGTTCAGAGATATCGACAGAGTCCTATACTTCCAAGACGACATCCTCGTCATGGGGAAGACCAAAGAAGAATATGACGCTACTCTGCGCACAGTGCTGCGCACATTGTCAGCTAACGAACTCACGGCGGAGTGGGACAAATGCAGGTTTGGCCTACACAAAGTGACCTATCTGGGCCATGAAATCAGCGACAAAGGCATCTCCCCTAAGACGGCCAACGTGGAAGCCATCAAGTCCGCGCCCACCCCGCAGAACAAAGACGATGTCCACTCATTTCTCGGATTGGCGGAGTTCTACAGCAAATTCGTCCGCAATTTCCCCACCAAAACGCACAACCTGCGCCAATTGTTGAAAGACAAGACAGCCTTTTCATGGTCCGAGGACGCGAGCACAGAATTTGAAGCCATCAAACGGGACATCTGCGAGGCCATCCCCCTACACGGCTTCGACAGCTCCACGCCCATCATCCTCACCACAGTCGCCAGTGAAAAAGGGCTAGGGGCAGTTCTCTCCCAGAGAGCGACGGACGGCACGGAAACCACCATCGGGTTCGCTTCGCGCTCCCTCGCCCCCAACGAAGAAAAGTTCAGTGTAATTGAAAAGGAGATGCTTGCGTCCGAATGGGCAATGGAGAAATTTCGCCAATACCTGTGGGGGTCACGGTTCACACTTCGAACGGACCACAAACCACTGATCAAAGACCTCACATCCAGCGGTAACGTGACAGCCACCCCACGCATAGCACGAATGACACTCCGATTACTGGACTTCGTGTATGACGTCGAACATATACCAGGCACAAAGAACAAAGTAGCGGATTTTCTAAGCAGATCGGCGAGCATGGAAGGGGCGGCTACACAGTCGGACTGGGACGAGTACCAAGTAGCCTTCATGACAGACCACGAGACCGTCATCAGGGCCCAAGACTGGGTGGAGGCATACACTCAAGATCAAGAACTCTCGCACGTTAGAGTGTTCGTCACACAAGGATGGCCGGAGAAGAGGCACACGAGTGACACCCTCAGGAAGTACTGGGAAGTCCGGGATGAACTCTCCGTCAGCGATGACCACATTTTGCTTGTACGTGGCGCCAGAGTCGTGCCCCCGAGAGCACTAAGGGACCGCATACTCACCATAGCCCATGAAGGTCACCTGGGCATAGTGAAAGCGAAGAGCCGAGTGAAACTATCGTACTGGTGGCCCGCCATGGACACCCACATTGAGAGATTCGCCCGAGCTTGTGAACATTGCGCCGGTGCGGACAAGACCCTCACCACACTGCGACCACCCATGGGGGAGTTCCACACCCCCAACAACCTGTGGGAAGAACTCTCCATAGACATTGTGGGCCCCATTCTGGACTCGTGGGATGTACCCAAGCACCTTATTGTCCTGGTAGACCGGTACTCGAAGTGGCCAGAGGTAGAAATATGCGAGACAGTGGACTCAGACGCAGTCATCACCTTCCTCACCAACACCTTCCTGAGAGAAGGGATCCCAAAAACTATTACCAGTGACAACGGGCCCCAGTTCACGTCGGAGAAATGGACGGCCTTCATCAACAAGAACGGGATCCGAGCCATACACACACCAGTGTACCACCCGGCCGGCAACGGCCTGGTAGAACGGTTCAATCGCGTGATTATGGGCTCTATCCAGGCAGCCATCGGTGCGGGCAAGAACTGGGAGACGGAAGTCAAGAACACGGGATGGGCGTACCGCATCACACCCACCCTCACGGGATACAGCCCATTCAAAATTCTTAGAGGCAGGGAGCCGTTCACCAGAGACAATACAGTCTGGATGAACATGCGACTCCAAAGCAAGTGGTCCCCAGCGGTTGTCCGGAACAACATTGAAAAGGCCCAACGAATCTACAAAGCCCACTACGACAACAGGCACACTGAGCAGGAAGTCACTTTAACTGAGGGCGATTGGGTCAGAGTGAAACGCGGCCATCCGGGCAAGCAAGGAGACAGCAAATTCAGCAAGCCTCTCCAAGTCATGGACACACGCTCCGCCCTCCTGAGCGATGGGAAAGTATGGTCACAAGCCAGAATGGCCAAGTGCAACAAAGTCCTGGACTGGGGCAAGGACAGAACCACCACAAACACCAGCTGGGAAGAACCACACACCAATGGCGACAATGATGAACACACCAGCACAACGGAAGCAAGGAGGAATGACGAGGGTGGTGCACTGACCAACATAGCCAATCCCTCCACAGAAGGAAGTAGGGAAGAGGCCCCACAGCACAGGCCGTGCCCGCATAGTCAGGACACAGACAATGCCAGCATCTTGCAAGGGACTCCCACTCCGCCTGGCAGAAGCACGGAAGAGAGCAAGGAAGAGACCCTACCCAGCATGGGGGAACACAGGACGTCCAAGCACCCACCATGCGCACCCGTAAGGGTCGGACAGTGGTGTTACCGAAGAGGTTCAGCGAATTCCAGATGTGACTCTCTCTCTCTCTCTCTCCCTCCTACGCCTGTAGGCTCTGCTTGGCGCCTTCCCGAGGCACCCAGGAAGTTCAACAAGTTTTGTGTTGCTATTAAGGGGGAAGATGTGTAGTGTCGCGGTCTAGTCCTTTCCGCCCACGTGACCCGCCGCAACACCGCTGAGTGATGTGGGGGGTGGAGGATTATGTTCGCGGCACGAAGGGTGAAAGAAGAACGCTCTCCCTCTCTGAAATAGTGAATAAAGTTAAAGTGTTCAGCACTAACACGCCGTGTCACGAAGTGTCATTTGAAGGGGCGAACTAACCCTACACCTGGCTGCTTGATCCACTCTTAAAGGGAAAGGCACTATCATTAATGACGCATGCATATACCATCTTCAGACACTAATGACCCAAGCGTCCTTTCATTAAGATCCTAATCATCCCTTGAATCTGACTCTCTTTGGTACATCATGGCTGCAGCATGCGCCTCTAAACCCCCGGAAACGGAAACCAGAGGGCAGCGACGACGACGCTCATCTCTCTGCTGAGAACAGCTGATCCTCTTCACAGCCTCGTTCTCATCTTCACAGCCCGTTCTCATTCCCAGTCATTAATCACGCGCTGTGTTTGCAGTATCCATTGTTAATAATACTCTTTGGCCATGTACATCTGTCTCATTTCGCAGGGGATCTTGTGGGGAGGAAGACTTCAATCTGCTGAGTGAGAGGAAGGGTTGGGAGGAGACATGTTGTATACAGAGCTCTCACGCCTGGCTGGCAGCAAATTGGAGTTGGGCTGCCAGGCCTTGTCACATCAGAATATCCTTTTTTGGCAATGAAAGGGGAGAGTGAGAAAGATACATGCATTGTATACACATATGCTTTTTGTCTACTAAATGGGTAGGTTAGGGGTGTTTTTTTTTTCAAGTAAGTTTCTTTTAGTTGTTACAGTATCCAGCGCACGCTTAGTAATAATAAAGTCGACAACTTATAAGCAATATATCAGAAACAGTCTTCTCTCTTGGGGGCATATTTACAAGCCCCTATCGCCACCACAATGTCACTTTCAGTGACGTTGTTTTGGCTATAGGGGCCTCGCCTTATTTACAAGGCAGCGTTAAGCCACTTAACATGGCTTAACGCTGCCTTGTAAATAAGGCACCCTTTCAGCCTGTGTTTAGCGTGTAAGGGGAGGGCAATGGGTGTTGCGGCGGGTGTCCTGCCTCAACACCCCTTGATTTTGACGCTGCCTCCTATTTACAAGGGCAGCGTAAATAGGAGGCAGCGCCAGAATTAAGAGCAGGGAAAACCTGGTTTTAAACAGGCGAAACGAAGAGAAATGCTTTATTTCTCCTCGTTTTTGCTGTTTCCATGTGTGCTGCCTTGTGTAGCACACATAGAAACAGCAAATTGCCTATGATTGTTTATGTGCACGAAGGTCCCACTTCCTACACATAAACAATCATTTTTAAAAATGCCGTTTAGCAACTTCTATGTGTGCTGCATTTAGCAGCACACATAGAAGTTACAAACAGCATTTTAAGATTGTATACGTGCAGGAAGTGGGACCTTCCTGCACATAAACAATCTTCCCCTCAACACAACGTTGGCGCTAGGCAGCTGAACTCGGCGCCAGCGCTAGGGGAAATGCAGGGGTGCGTCGCATTCTTGTGAATACGGCACATCCCTGCGTTTTCAGAATGGAGAAGCATGGCGTTAGCAATGTTTGCTTAACGCCACGCTTCTCCATTCTGCTGTAAATATGCCCCTTGTTGGTGCTTAAGTAACAACTAAAGTTATTACCTGACTCAACAGTATGTATTTTATTTGTCCTAAGTTGGAAAGGAAGTCGTCTGAGTAGACCTTGCCAAGAGTCAAGTCGGACAACACTTAGGGCTTTATGTAGAGTTAGGTGTGCAGGATATTTGGTCATAACGTGGCAGATAACCTGTCTACCATATTATAATGCCGTAGACCATAATGCACCTGTAGCATGGCAGACGGGACATTCAGCATGAAACGTGTGTGATGGAGTATCCTGTTCACTAAACTCTAAGACCCACATTTCTTTAAAACAGACACTCAATCCGCTGCACTATATTTTTAGCTTGGGGTTTCTCGCCAGATCATGGTGCACTAGTGCCTAACTTGTTTCAGGGTTTTTGGGCCATAACAACGTTATCATGGGGAGCCTCTGTGACTCAACCATCACACCAAATATAATTTGGTGGTAGAGGTAACTCAGTCACAATGTGCCTACTTGGTTGCAGTACTCCAGAAGAGAAGGCAAGTTAGAAACCAAACGAGTGCAGGGAATGGGGAGGTATGGATGGGGGAGCAAGTAGTAATTTAATTGTTTCTGTTCACACTTTTCCCGCTTACAGTGGTATGTGGAATTCAAAGGTAAGTTGCTTGCTGTCCCCCTCCAAACAAAAGGTAGGGCTGGAGTGATGCACGGAGGCAACCCGGAAGTGATTGTCTGGTGCCAGCTGTCTGAGGGCTGCAGTCACAGTTGCACCTCATGTCCAATGACTGTTTTTTAACTGAGATGGCATGAATGAGCATATGCGCTCAGTTTGGGGAGGGGCGGGTAAAGAAAGAAAGCACCTGCCCAACAACAAGATCTTTCTGGAAAGGAAGTTGTGGTTTTTCCAAGCTACATATAGTCTTTGTAGTAATTGAGTTTAGATCTCTGGGCCATGCTCATGGCCACCAGAGTCTTCCCATTTTCTTCCAAAGTTGGCCATGTCTCCGTGGTACCTATTCTAATGCTTGGTTAAATTACTGTTTTAACGCCAGCATATTTTGGCGCCAGAGGGCGTTGGCGGGATGAGGTGCAGGTCAAACCTTTTTATTGTAAGTTTTCCTTTTTAACTATAGACTCTATTTCTTGCAGACTGCATTGTAAGTATTGATTTTTGAATTTTTTATTTAGTACTCCTTTTGTCTATATTTTCACATGCTACCTTTTTCGGTTCATACAGGCATATTAAGTCCTCCATCTTTCATAAGAAAAAAATAAAAGAATGTGTTTATTTTATGAGAGCAACGAGAGAAAGAAGAGTGTTTCAGTGAATAAAGAGCTGTCACTGACGGAATGTTTCTGTAACCCTCAGAGCAGGGATCCTAGCTGAGGAACGCCGCAGAGCAAGTGAGGGGATGTACATGCGACAGATGAACCCAGATCACTGCTGGGATCCCATAAATTGGATGTAATAGGATGGCGGAAGAGTCACGAGGGCAGACACCATGAAGAGCAAATCGAATGGTAGTCAGTGTATGCATTATTTTTGACAAACTCTGCTCCACAAAAATCTGGCAACAAGGAAAATGTGATAGTAAAACAGTTTTGGGTTGCTTAATTGGTCACACAGACAACTAAGGAGCTTAAGCAGTGCTGTAAAAAGATGGGGACATCTAAAGGGGCTGTCTCCTAAGAAGAGTAACTAAGAATTGTTTGTAAGAGGTGTGGCCGCTTCTACTAGGAATGTGCCCTTATGCATGCGGTCACATTGCTCTCCCACTCCCAGCTCTCCTCCTCCACCTAGATTTTTATCCTCTCCCTCCTAGACCTTCTTGTCCTTCTCATCATCCTCCTACTGGTCTTTCTCCTCCTCATCATCACCCTCCTAGCCCACCTTCTGCTAGTCCTTCTCCAGTTCCTGGCTGTACTCGCCTTCTCTTCTTCCTGCTAATTAGCCTCCTCCTCCTTCTCTTGGTCTTCCCGTCACTGCTGCTCCTGGTCCTTTTCTCGGGGCTGGTCCTGTCCTAGTCTTCCCGGTCTTGATCCTCCTCGACCTGTTCTTTCTGGTAGTTCCTAGTCTTGGTCCTCCATGTCGTGGTTGTTCTGGTCCTCTGCCGGGGTCCTCTAGATTCCTCTGGTCATAATCCAGGGCCTATTCTCGGCCCTACTGGCCCTGGTCTTAGCCCTCCTAGGCCTGACCCTCCTCCTCCTGCTCCTCCTGGTCCTCTTAGCCCTAGTCCTTCTGATGCCGGTCCTCTTGGTGGCGGTCCTGATGCTCTGGTCCTGCTGGTCCTGTTCTTCCTTGCTCTGGACCACCTGGCCCTGACCCTCCTGCTCCATCTCACCTGGGTCCTTGCACTCTTCCTTTTGGTCTTCCCTGCTTTGGCCCTCGTGGTTCCCTGATCCTCTTGGTCCCGCTGGTCCTCCCGGTCTTGGTTCTGCTTGTCCTCCTGGTTCTGGTCTCGTGGCCATAGTCCTTATGTTCCTCCATGCGTTCCTACCCCTGCAAGTGATCCTGGCATTCCTACTGGTCCTCATCTTCGGCCACCTCTTCCCTTATCCCAAGGCCAGCCAGGGCCCGCCTCCTACCCTGTCACTCATGTTTTTGTTTTCTTTTTTTCGCCGCTTCCAGATTTTTATACCTGACACGAGGGCCAGAAGCAAGCCTACTGCCAACTTGACTGTCAACATTTGATGCCATCAGAGCACGCGTGTTCACACACCTTCCCCCGGGGAGCTCCTGCTTTGAAGTGCTCCATTTGCAAAAAAAAGGCCCCAGCATGGAAAAATAGAGATACTTAAGGTCTTATCTTTTCGATCAAACCCTGATCTGAGTTTCAACTTGACAGTTTTAGGAAATATTGGCCTGCATATTATTCACGGCCAGCCATTTTCAGTCCCGGCTTCCTTCTACTTCTCGCGAGTACCTGACACACGCAACGCTTAGAAACCTGGTGCACAGAGCAAAACTATCAGCAGCATCAGTAACCCTGGGGAATAAAAGATAAAGGTGAAGCCCAGCACAGGGACATCAGAGGCTCCGTCTCCTGCTGCCTCTGAGCTTCTCACCCACGAGCCCACATCCTGCTGCACACATGTCAAGGAGGCCACGCCTCTCTCAGTACTCAAGGTGGAGAGGCTACAGCTCCCCCTCTCCACTTCTCGGCCGTGGAAAAGCTTTCACTGCACAGGAGGCACAAATGTCGCCTGCACCGCTCCACTCCTGGATAATGCTTGCATTTCGTATGATGCAGAGATGTGTCCACACCTCTGCTCCTGGTTAAAGCTCTCACTAACCATGAACGATGGAGGCCACGTCAAAAAAATCTCACCCTAAATGTCTTCACTGTGCATGAGTCAGAGGCCACACAAAGTCACATCTACCCGTCTCCTCCCGAGAAAAGATTTTTGTGAACACGAGGCACACTGGCCGCTTTTTCTCCTCTCCCCTTTGTAAAAAACTTACACTGCACTTGCAGCAGAGGTCACATCCATCATCCACCCCCCTCTTATGCCGCTAAACGTTTTCTCTACACATGAGGCAGAGAGGCCACATCTAGGGCTCTCCTCTTTGTAAATGCTTTAACTGCACACGAGACAGAGAGGCCACATCCAGGGCTCTCCTCTTTGTGAATGCTTTAACTGCACACGAGGCAGAGAGGCCACACCCAGGGCTCTCCTCTTTGTAAATCCTTTAACTGCACACATGAGGCAGAGAGGCCACATCCAGGGCTCTCCTCTTTGTAAATCCTTTAACTGCACACATGAGGCAGAGAGGCCACATACAGGGCACTCCTCTTTGTAAATCCTTTAACTGCACACATGAGGCAGAGAGGCCACACCCAGGGCTCTCCTCTTTGTAAATGCTTTAACTGCACAGGAGTCAGAGAGGCCACATCTAGGGCTCTCCTCTTTGTAAATCCTTTAACTGCACACGAGGCAGAGGCCACATCCAGGGCTCTCCTCTTTGTAAATGCTTTAACTGCACACGAGGCAGAGGCCACATCCAGGGCTCTCCTCTTTGTAAATCCTTTAACTGCACACATGAGGCAGAGAGGCCACACCCAGGGCTCTCCTCTTTGTAAATGCTTTAACTGCACACAAGGCAGAGAGGCCACATCCAGTGCTCTCCTCTTTGTAAATCCTTTAACTGCACATGAGGCAGAGAGGCCACATCTAGGGCTCTCCTGTTTGTAAATGCTTCAACTGCACACGAGGCAGAGGCCACACCCAGGGCTCTCCTCTTTGTAAATCCTTTATCTGCACACACGAGGCAGAGAGGCCACACCCAGGGCTCTCCTCTTTGTAAATGCTTTAACTGCACACAAGGCAGAGAGGCCACACCCAGGGCTCTCCTCTTTGTAAATCCTTTAACTGCACACACGAGGCAGAGAGGCCACATCCAGGGCTCTCCTCTTTGTAAATCCTTTAACTGCACACGAGGCACGGAGGCTCCACCCAGGGCTCTCCTCTTTGTGAATGCTTTAACTGCACACTGTGTAGGAGAGTAGGATCTGCTTCTTATAGTTACCCCCACTTTTTGCTGATGTTTCACTGTTTTCGACTTAGTCTGACTGGGATCCTGCTATTCAGGACCCCAGTCTATCTGCTTTCTCCTCTAAATTGATTGCATGTACTTTAGGTACACTCCAGATTGGATTCTGGGGTACCCTTATAAGTCCCTAGTATATGGTATACTATGTACCCAGGGCATAGGTACCCCAGAGGCCTCCAGGGGCTGCAGCATGTATTATGCCACCCCTGAGAGGCCATTCAAAATGACACAACAGGTCTGCTACTGCAGCCTGGGTAAGGTGGTGCATGCACCCCTTCCTTAGATATAGGTTCACTATATCTATCCTAATCACTGCACATATAAGCCTATCAGTCACCCCTATGGCAGGCCTTATCAATCCTGAAGGCAGGGTGCTGTGTTTTATGTGAGAGGGTGCCCATGCATGAGCAGAGCCCCTCTGCAGCCTTCGGAACCACTATTCCAGGGTTGTCTGTGATGCAGCCAACCATATACTCTTAAGTGCATTATAACCTCGCGGTAAATGCTAACTTTAAAAAGGCTGCAAGGAATTATGTCGTGTTTGGTGTCAAACACCTTGGAATCAGACCTTCACACCAGTAACTGGTGTGGGAGGTATGATTCCTCCCTCCTAGAGGGAGAAATAGGACAGCACCGGTACACCCTGTACCAGCTTCACAGAGCCCTGGCATCACAAAATGGATGCTGCCAGCCACAGACACGAGTCTGCCCTCCTGCTGCTGGACGAAACTCCAGCAGGGGAAGGCTTGACAATAGATTTCCTGTCACAGGGAGGTGTGACCACCTCCCAGACAGGCTTTAGTGTATTGGGGCTGGGTGGGTGCACTCTCATAGTGCTTTGATGTCTGCACTGGGGGCACATTTGGTGTCCCTGTGCATAGTACAGCTCAAACCGGTTACAGGGCTATCAGCTCCTGCTCTGGCGCGAAACTGGACAAAGGACATGGGTGTAGCCACTCCTCTGTCCTGACCCTCCCATAGGTGGGTCCCCAGAGTTTGTCCCACCCCTTCCTTGGGTATAAAGTAGGAACCCTGACTACAGGACTTTAGATATTACCTGGACTAAACTCTGCTACAGAAACCAAGTAACCTTCGACGATCTACGCTTTGCTGGACGACTGAAGAATCTCCCGTGGAGTAAAGGAGTTACTCCACTGCAAGGCAGGCACCTCAACGCATCTGACCGGTCTACGCAGATCCCGACGGACTCCGAAGATTTTGCAACACAGGAGGTGGGTGCCCAAGCTTCCCCGAGGCCGACTAGTGCTCTCAGCAAACCTGAGACCCGCAGCCCTCGTGGGTACCGTGCAACCCGAACCCCTGGACACCGTGCACATTTGCAGCAGCATATGCTTTTAGGCGATCCCTGAGGCTGTGCTTTGGGCTACTTGTAGTCCAAGCCCCGGAGCAGTGTTTCCACCGAAGATTACTGGCATACACTCCACGAGTGTTCCGTGGGCTGGTATTTTGTGTTTCTTCTCGAGGCCCCTTCGCGATCCCTGGTCCGTTGACCTGTGGGTCCCTGAGAAGGCAACTTTAACTTTCAGCGGGCTTTCCTGGTTTCTCCAGACGTGCCCTGACTCTCCATAGCTTGGGGAGTCCTCAGGACCTTGCTGGTCCTCAACGAAGCATCTTTTCTCTGACCGCGTGGGTTGCAGTTGCCCAGGCTTGTTGGTCTCCAATCCGGAAACTGACCCCCCAGCACTCGACATCCTTTGTGGGACAGCTCGCCTACGGAATCTGGTTGTTGTCGACGTCTCCTGGTCACCGGGGCTGCAGAGTCAAGCTTCATCTCTTCGCAACTGAAACTCCCGACATCGGTGGGCATTCGATTGCTCCGCTTCTGGTCACGTGAAGTGTCCCAGACTTTGTCCCCTCTGCTTTCAGGTTCTTCTCATCTCCGATCCAGGCTTGGGTCACACCGGACACTTTTCTTCTCCACGGCAGCAGCACTTCTTCGCATCACGCCATTGAAAACTACGAGGGTTTCCGACACCACTTGACCCCATGCACCCGGCTTCCCGGAGCTTCGTAGCTGCGGGTACCTCAGTACTCACAAGGGTGCTGGCCTTGAACCTTCTAAGTTTAACTGGGTTTGCTTGAAGTCCTCTCCGAAGTGTCCTTAAACTCTAAAATTCCAACCGCGACTTTCCCATAGAGTTGTACGGAGCTCGCGTCTGTGTTCCCACACTGCACCCGTCCTCCGTGGGTCCCCTGTGTCACTACCTTGGGTGGTTCCTTGGGGTCCCAGCGATTCTACGTGCTCTAGGCACTGTGTCTAGTGAAGTCGGGGTTGTTATACCACTTTCTTAATATATGGTTTGGTCTCCCCTGGAGCCCACTGTGTATTGTGCTATTTACTGTCGTTCTAGTACAGTAATATTGTGTGCCTTGTTCTCTAATCTCATAAAGAGGTTAGTAGAGAGTGTTTAGTAATAAATACATATATTTTATATATACCGGGTGTGGTTCTCCTTTCATTTGGTCATTCAAGAGGTTATATACTGGTAAAACAAGCTGCTTTACATTCCTTCAAGACTTAGCCTGAAGGCTGCTCTCCACAGCTACCACTAGGATAGCTTTCTATAAAGGTTGTCTTTAACCTAATCATCAATAAGGGTCGTTAGGACTGGTGCAAGGTGCCCACTTTTATTAGTGGACAGCATATACCAGGCCAACTTCTCACATTGGTGTGCAGCGGTTGGGATTCAAGCTTGCTATTGTTTTACCAGATAATCTCAGTGAGTGACTAACTGAAAACCACTAAAGGTACTTAGGTACATATAAATCAAGTCTAGAATAAGGTAAGTTCTACTGAACTTGGAGTTGGGTAGCCAAAGAGTCTAGCACACCCTTTTCTCCAACTCAAGAGAGTCTCAGTTCCCACTAGAGTAGGTAGGTGCATACACCACACCACACTAGAATGTCTTCAAGGCCTGAAGTCAGTGACTCCTTGCCAACTAGGTATGACAATCCCACATTCCAAGAATTGAGGAATATGTGTACATCTAGGAAACTGAAGACAGGGAGACATGCAAGCAATCAACGCCTCATAGAGGCTTTGCTGTTAGATGACCTCAGAAAGACCCCAGGGTCTGATGAGGCAGGCAAGTTGGGTGGGGCAGCAGAGGAAGAAAGGCCAGGAAGTGAAAACTTCTATGACCTGGACTCCAATGCTGACCAGGAGATCAAGATGATCCTAACCTGGACAATCCAATTCTTCCTTCAGGTGAGGAAGGCCTCAGTGGCCCTCTCTTCACTCCCCCAGGAAGGGTTAATAGTCTACCAAGAAGATCAAGATCTCCTTCTCAGGAATCTGATCATTCTGCAGTACTTCTATAGGGACCTCTGCTTCTCATAAAAGGAATCCTCTTATGAGAAGAAATGCTCAACTGCTTGAGTTTGAGAGAGCTAAGCTCAGAATCAAGAGAGAGCAATTGGCCTTAGATAGGGAATCCCTGGAGCTTCAGAGAGCTTCTCAGAAGTTGGGGCTAGAGCCCCATGGTGGCAGCCACAGTGTCCCTAGAGGTAGAGAAAATACTCATGACCATAGGAACCTGAACAAGATTGTCCCTCCCTACCAGAGTGGGGATGACATCCACAAATGGATAACTGTACTGGAGAGGGCCTGTAAGGTACAGAGGGTCCCTCAGGAGCAGTGGGCAGCAATCTTGTGGCTCTCCTTTGGAGACAAAGGTAGAGACAAGCTCCTCACTGTAAGAGAAGAGGATGCTGATAATTACAAAGTCTGAAGAGTGCTCTGATTGATGGGTTTGGCCTAACCACTGAACAATACAGGTTAAAGTTCAGAGACACCCAAAAGGCACAGACTCAGGACTGGGTTGACTTTGTTGATTGTGCTACTAAGGCTCTGGAAGGCTGGTTACTTGGCAGTAAGGTGTGTGATTTCAAAGATTGTATAATTTAATCATGAGAGAGCAGATCCTTAATAACTGTCAAAATCAACTGTTGCATCAGTACCTGGTGGACTCTGATCTGACCTCTCCCCAAGAATTGGGCCAGAAGGCAAACAAATGTGTCAGAACCAGGGTGAGGCAGAAGGTTCAGAACCAAGGTGGTGACTCCAAGAAGCAGGATTCTAAAAACTCCTGATAAGGGTGGGGAGAAGGGTAAAGACCAGAAGTCTTCTCAGGGCCCAAAAATCTACATCTGGTGGGGAGTCACAATCCAACAAGGGAAAAGGCAAGAAGAAGCCATGGTGTCAAATCTGTAAACAGAAGACCCATTGGACAAAGTGATTGTACCAAGTCCAAGGACTCAACTCCAACCACCACTGCCCCTAAGGCAACTGTTCCCCCTAGTTCAGCTCCAAGTGGTGGTGTTCCAAATAAGAGTGTAGTAGGGTTAACCCTGGTATCTGAGATGGACTCTGGCCTAGTCAGAGTTCCAACTCAGGCTATGTTGATCTGTGATGGAGGCATGGATATGGCCTCCTTATTTGTAAGCCCCAGTAATCTGGGCAAATACAGACAACAGCCTATAATCAATGGAAAGGAGGCCTTGGCATTCAGGGACACAGGAGCAAGTGTCACCATGGTGACCAAAGATCTTGTGGCTCCTGAGCAAATCATACTTGGTGAGATGTACCAAGTAACCAATGCTAGCAATGTCAGGACAGACCATTCCTTGGCAGTTGTTAATTTCTCCTGGGGAGGGAGTAACTGGCCTAAAAGGTTGTGGTAAGTGCAGACTTCCCTGTTGAATGCTTGTTGGGCAATGATTTAGAAACTTCAGCTTGGGCTGAAGTAGAACTCAGGACTCATGCAGAAATGTTGGGTATCCCTGCAGATGTGTTTGCTATGACCAGGTCACAGGCAAAAATGTCTAACACTGAACAGGTCCTGGATCCTGGAAAATGGACCAGGCACCCTTCCAAGAGAAGGAGCAGTAAGGGTTAAGGCAGTGTCTTCCCCCTGCCTCAGAATCCAGATCAGTCTCTTGAGGGAGCTGATCTTAGTCCTGAAGAAGGAACTGTCCCGGATGAGCTTGAACCTGATCAGGTTGAGTTCTTGGGGACAGGGGTCCCTCCAGGGCAGATCTGAGCCAGGAGCAACTGAGCTGCCCCTCTCTTGAACCCCTCAGACAGCAAGCTGCTGCTGAGGCTGCTGGGAGTGCTAGTGGTTCCCATAGGATCTACTGGGATGATGGACTCCTTTACTCAGAGTGTAGAGACCCCAAGCCTGGAGCCACCAGAAGGTTGGTTATACCTCTGAAGTTTAGGAGCTTCCTATTGACCCTAGCACATGATATCCCATTAGCAGGTCACCTAGGCCAAAACAAGACTTGGGACAGAATTGTCCCTCACTTTCATTGGCCTCATATGTCTGAAGACACCAAGGAGTTTTGTCGCTCCTATGTCACCTGTCAAGCCAGTGGTAAGGCAGGTAGCACTACAAAGGCCCCCTGATACCACTACCTGTGGTGGGGGTTCCCTTTGAGAGGGTAGGGATTGACATTGTTGGTCCCTAGATCCTCAAACTGCATCTGGGCACAGATTTATACTGGTGGTGGTGGACCATGCCACTAGGTATCCAGAGGCAATTCCCTTAGAACTACCACAGCTCCTGTGGTGGCAGAGAACCCTCCTGGGAATCTTTTCAGGGTGGGTTTTCCTAAGGAGGAAGTATCAGACAGAGGTACCAACTTCATGTCTAGTTACTTAACTGCTATGTGGAAGGAGTGTGGTGTAAATTACAAATTTACCACCCTTATCACCCACAATGCAATGGTTTAGTTGAAAGGTTCAACAAAACCTTAAAGGGCATGATTAAAGGTCTCCCAGAAAAGCTTAGGCGCAGATGGGGCATACTTTTGCCCTGCCTTCTCTTTGCCTACAGGAGGTTCCACAGAAGGGGTTGGCTACAGCCATTTGGAGCTTCTGTTTGGACATCCAGTTAGGGGTCCATTGTGTCTAGTGAAGGAGGGATGGGAGTTACCTCTCAAACCCCCTAAACAGGATATTGTGGACCCCATAGGGCGCTCCATGTCAACAGGCTCAAACCATATGTTGACAGGGCAGACATGGGCTTGCTCATGGCTACTGATGAGGGACAGGAGGAAGAGAGTGATCCACTCCCTGACCTGCTCTCACTGAACCCTGATGATGGTTCAGTAGATGGTGTAGCCTTGGCAGGCAGCCTCACTGACCAGCAGCAAACTGATTGCAGAAAAGTTCTCAACCAGTTTAGACATATGTTCTCACTGACTCCAAGTCAGACTACCTGGTGCACTCATGAAGTGGACACTGGGGACAGTCTGCCTGTTAAAAATAAGATTTACAGGCAACCTGACCATGTCAGGGATTGCATCAGGACTGAAGTCCAGAAGATGTTGGATTTGGGTGTGATTGAACCCTAAGATAGCCCTTGGGCTAGTCCAGTAGTCTTGGTACCTAAACCTCACACCCAGGGTGGTAAGAGAGAGATGAGGTTTTGTGTTGACTACAGAGGTCTCAATGCAGTCACTAGGACTGGTGCCCATCCAATCCCTAGGGCAGATGAGCTTATAGATACTTTGGCCTCAGCCAAGTTTCTGAGCACATTTGACCTGACAGCTGGCTTCTGGCAGATCAGACTAGCTGAGGATGCAAAAGCCAAAACAGCATTCTCAACCCCTAGTGGGCACTACCAATTTGTGGTGATGCCCTTTGGTTTGAAGAATGCACCTGCCACTTTTCAAAGGTTGGTGAACAAAGTCCTTACAGGCCTGGAAGCCTATAGTGCAGCATATCTAGATGATATTGCTGTCTTTAGCTCCACCTGGGAGGATCACCTGGTCCACCTACGAAATGTTTTGGAGGCCCTGCAGAAAGCAGGCCTCACTATCAAGGCCACCAAGTGCCAGATAGGGCAGAGCCAAGTTGTATACCTGGGCCACCTTGTGGGTGGAGGCCAGGTTCAACCATTGCAGAGCAAAATCCAGACCATCATGGACTGGGTTGCTCCAACCACCCAGACTCAGGTCAGAGATTTCTTGGGCCTGACTGGGTACTATAGGGGGTTTGTCAAAGGATATGGATCCATAGTGACCCCTTTGAATGACTTAACTTCCAAGAGAATGCCAAAGAAAGTTCAGTGGACAGTCAGCTGTCAAAAGGCATTTGATGACCTAAAGCAGGCCATGTGCACTGCTTCCATTCTGCAAAGTCCTGACTACTCCAAACAATTCATTGTCAAACAGATGCATCTGAGTTGGGGGTAGGGGCTGTGTTATCACAATTGAATGATGAAGGTCAGGATCAGCCAGTAGCTTTTATTAGCAGAAGGCTGACCCCCAGAGAGAAACGTTGGTCAGCCTTTGAGAGGGAATCCTTTGCTGTGGTTTGGGCCTTGAAGAAGCTGAGGCCATACTTGTTTGGCACTCACTTCATTGTTCAGACAGACCACAAGCCACTCTTATGGCTAAAACAGATGAAGGGTGAAAACCCCAAACTTTTGAGGTGGTCCATTTCCCTACAGGGGATGGACTATACAGTGGAACATAGACCTGGGAGTAACCATGCCAATGCAGATGGACTCTCCAGATATTTCCACTTAGAACATGAAGACTCAACTGGTCAAGGTTAGTTTAATGTCCTGACGTTTGGGGGGAGGTTGTGTAGGAGAGTAGGATCTGCTTCTTATAGTTACCCCCACTTTTTGCTGATGTTTCACTGTTTTCGACTTAGTCTGACTGGGATCCTGCTATTCAGGACCCCAGTCAATCTGCTTTCTCCTCTAAATTGATTGCATGTACTTTAGGTACACTCCAGATTGGATTCTGGGATACCCTTATAAGTCCCTAGTATATGGTATACTATGTACCCAGGGCATAGGTACCCCAGAGGCCTCCCAGGGGCTGCAGCATGTATTATGCCACCCCTGAGAGGCCATTCAAAATGACACAACAGGTCTGCTACTGCAGCCTGTGCAGGTGGTGCATGCACCCTTCCTTAGATATGGAGTTCACTATATCTATCCTAATCACTGCACATATAAGCCTCTCAGTCACCCCTATGGCAGGCCTTATCAATCCTGAAGGCAGGGTGCTGTGTTTTATGTGAGAGGGTGCCCATGCATGAGCAGAGCCCCTCTGCAGCCTTCGGAACCACTATTCCGGGGTTGTCTGTGATGCAGCCACCATATACTCTTAAGTGCATTATAACCTCGCGGTAAATGCTAACTTTAAAAAGGCTGCAAGGAATTATGTCGTGTTTGGTGTCAAACACCTTGGAATCATACCTCTACACCAGTAACTGGTGTGGGAGGTATGATTCCTCCCTCCTAGAGGGAGAAATATGACAGCACCGGTACACCCGGTACCAGCTTCACAGAACCCTGGCATCACAAAATGGATGCTGCCAGCCACAGATACGAGTCTGCCCTCCTGCTGCTGGACAAAACTCCAGCAGGGGAAGGCTTGACAATAGATTTCCTGTCACAGGGAGGTGTGACCACCTCCCAGACAGGCTTTAGTGTATTGGGGCTGGGTGGGTGCACTCTCAGAGTGCTTTGATGTCTGCACTGGGGGCACATTTGGTGTCCCTCTGCATAGTCCAGCTCAAACCAGTTGCAGGGGCTATGCACGGAGGCTACACCCAGGGCTCTCCTCTTTGTAAATCCTTTAACTGCACACGAGGCACAGAGGACACACCCAGGGCTCTCCTCTTTGTAAATGCTTTACCTGCACATGAGACAGAGAGGCCATAATTATTTATGTGCAGGATTTAGCTGCATGGAAGCAGTGGGGATGGTAAGCCAGTTTTGGAGCAATTGGATTCTGTAGTGATATTTTTTAGGAAGGCGGGGTTGGGGCGGACAGATCACCTTGGGGCAGACCGATCACCTGATTAGCAAAAATAGTCGAGGCATTATAAAGTGAACTCGGTAGTTTCGTATTGCTCATCCCCAATGTCTTCCTACAGCACGCATTCCGATCTCAAGGGTTAAATTGTAGCCGTTTTGACACCAGCACCCCATTCTTGAGACTCGAGAAGTATAATTTCTCATCATCAGATTTTCACCCAAAGCAAAAAACCCAGAAAAGGGATAACGCAGGAGAAAGAGAAAACTAGAAAACAGGAGCAAAGGAAAAAAGCAGGGAAACAAGCTTTGCCAAAGCCAGTAGGTCTCTCCTACATGAGGTATTGGCTTTGTCAATGTTTTTTTAGCCATGTTGTACAGCAGGGCAGCTGAAAGTTTTTTAAAAAGCACTATGAAGTGGCCAGCACTGGTCGCTTCATTGCACTTTATTTGTTATGGCTGGTCGGAGCAGAGCAACATGGACAAAGGGGGGAGGGTGTTCAAGGGGCAAAACAGACACCGGGAGGGTGGTAGCAGGGCAACATGGACAATGGGAGGAAAGGAGGGTGCAAGCAGGGCACCACAGATGCCAGGAGGGAGGATGGGGCAAGCCAACACAGACAACAACAGGGAAGGTGGGGGGGTTGTATGACGTTACAACGCATGCCATTACAACACATGCCATTACAATGCATACTTTTACCCAGCGTTGCTGTCGGGGGTGCGCTGGAAGTTGGAATAGTATAATTTACTATTCCAACTCCAGTGTGTGCAACAGTAGGGAAGGTGTTGGAGTTAACTCCAACACCTTCTACCCCCTGCAACAAGCCTTTTGCGTTGTAACGACATGCGTTGTAATGGCATGCGTTGTAACGCTTCCGTTGTAAAGGCTGTTTCCCAAGGTGGGGGCAAGCCAACACAGACAAGGGGAGGGAGGATTGGGGCAAGTCAATGCAGTCAACAGGAAGGAGGGTGGGGAAATGCCAACACAGACAGTTAGCAGGGCAACACAGACAACAGCAAGACAACATGGACAACAGGAGGGAGAGGGCAAGCTTACACGGACAACAGAAGGAAGGGCGAGGACAAGGCATAATGTTCAACGGAAGAGACAGTGGGGGAATTCAACACAGACAACCGGAGAAGGGAGGGCGGGCAACCCAACACGGATGGGGGAGGAACATGGAGGGGAAGAAGTACACAAGGGAGGCAGCTAAAAAAGATGCACTCTGGTAGAGTGCTTAAGTACAAATAAAAAAGTAGCTCCTAACAAATAAGCAGTGGAAGGACGCAAGTAATGTGTCCATGCTTCAGGGGAGGGACAAACACATGAAGAGGAAGGATGGCTACAGCAGGTGACCAATTAGAAGCAAGCAAATGAGAGTGACATTGAAGTCAACCAATGGTAAGCAATGGGTGGTCTCTAAGCCCACTGCTAGAAAACATAAGGCCTCGAAGAGCGTGAGACCTAAGAACAAACCTGCATCAGTGAAAGAGACTGGAAGTGGAAGAAAGAGACGTAAAGTGCAATCAAGACGAGGCAGCCTTGGTATACGGACACCCTAGAATTCAGCAGTGTCAGCAGTGAGCTCTTAAAAACATTTTGATCTCCTGCACTTGCTTTTTTACAAGTTAGATACTGCAACCTTGGACTGCCTAAGCAAGGTGAACTGAAGCTGACTGGGTTCTGTGTTTCTTGCTTTGCTTATCATGTTTAAACCATAGGTCCTAGAAGTAAAGGTGCGGGGGTGCTGCAGCACCCCCAAAAATAGCCATGTTGGAGTTCAACAGTAAGTGAATCAGCAATAAACATGCCTTTAGATTTTGTGTTTATCTTGTCACATTTGCCGTGCACTCAAAGACAAAGATCAAATGTCATGCTATGCCTTCTGAAAAAATGCTGCTTATTCAGAAACTGGCATTTACTTTTATTTCTCTGACTTCAAAGTGAGAGGATTTTGTAAAAGGGGCCAAGGTGACAATCTTGCTGGGGTACAGGAAGTGAAAGTAAAGGGTATAGGATGTCAGTATTTTTCTAACACACTACATTTAAGTACCTGTAAATTAACTGTACACAAATTTCAAAATATATCCGCAATTAGGAGAGAGCAAATGAAGCACATTTTTTGTAATTCTGAAGTGCGTTAAAACAAAGATTTTAATAGGATCAAAACAAATCAAGACACTTTTCTTGGTGATGCACAAATGATAAATATACAATGAAACCTGATCTTCATACATTATCGTTTGTGTGTTATATAGTTTTACTAGTCAGACTGCATGTCTATGCAATTAAGTGGCCAATTCAATAAATGCAATACCACAACTGTGCTCCAAAATGCACATGGTACATTTTCTACATTTTTGGGTGACGCTTAGATTTTTCACAATTGTATGGCTTTAGTGATGTAACATTAATGACAGCACCCCCACTATAAAAACTGATCAAGCACCGCTGGTTTAAACACAGATGGACAGAAAGTGCGATTACATTTAGGGATGGGCAAAATTCTATTTTTCCTATCTGTGACTGGCAGAAGTAAAACTATGGTGTTCTTCCCAGTTTTGCAGATTTACCAGCCAGTGGATCACTTTTGGAGTGGTGGGGTTTTGCTAACAGCAGGTTGGCAGAATGCAGATAGCCCTGTTAGAAATGAAATTCCTGGTTAGCTGATGTATGCACCCAAGCCATGCAGAAACCACCACCCAAGTCAGGATAAGCTAAGTACACGCCAAAAGATAGCCTGTGCTCACTCTCTGGTAGCTTGCTACAGAGCAGTCAGGCTTATCTAAAGAGACAATATGTAAAGTATTTGTGCAACACACAAACACACAGTAACACAATGAATACACCACAAAAAGACTCCACACAGGTTTAGAAAAATAGATTGTTACTTTCTGAACAAAACAAGACCAAACAACAAAAATCCAATGTATAGAAGTTGAGATAAGAATTATAAAAGAATAAGTAAAAATAGCACTTAGATGCAAATAGCACTTTAGGGGTTACTTGAGGTCACACTGGATCGGGGCAAAGTCAAAGTTCAGGCCGACCGCGATGGCGCACTGACCGGCTGCAGGACCCACGCGGGCCTTGGTGAACAAAGTACCTTTCTGGTCGTAACCCCGAGTTGCGACATGAGATGCATCGATGTGGGTCCCTTCAAGTCGAGGATGCGTCGATTTTCTCCACGCGCTGATGGTGATGTGTCGGTTTCATAGAAGGGTGCTGGAGTTGAAAGGCATTGAGCGATGTACCGGGTTTCCCCATGCAGTCGAGGGATGTGTCAATATCTCCAACCTGCAGCGATACGGTGTCCGATGCACAGATCTCGGGAGGCAAAGCACTAGTTCTGATGTGATGCACCAAATTTACTCCCGCAACCGGGTTGATGCACCTGTTCTGCTATGCACAGTCAGGAGATGCGTCGAAGTCTGTGTTGGAAGTATCTGGGCCACTCCCAGTGAGCCAGGCACAGGAGCAGGGGTAGAGACTTTGATATCCCTGGGTCACAAACAACAGGAGGCAAGCCAACAAGCCCTTGGAGCACAGATGGGGTGAAGCCAGAGTCCAGCTTTCCTTCAGAAAAGTCAGAGAGCAGCAGGGCACCAGGCAGAAAAGCATACGGGGTGACTTCAAAGCAGCTCTTTCAAGTGCACAGGTCCTCTTTTCAATCCAGCCCTGTCTAACAGGCTATCTATGGGAGCAAATTAGCCCTTTGTGTGGGGATGGGACACTACCTATTTAGTGAAGTTCTCATCCCTCCCTTCCATCATGCCCAGGCAGGGTCATCACAATGCAGATGTATGTCGACGGGTACTCCGACACACCCATCCTTCCTGTGTTTCTGGCTGTCTAGAGTGAATGCACAAAGTGTAGCTGTCAGCCACCCCAGACGTGTATTGGAGACAGGCTGCAAGACACACAGAGCAGTAATTGCAGAGAAATGCCCACTTTCTAAAAGTGGCATTTCTAAAACAGTAATGTCATATCCTACTTCACCAGTAAGGAGGATTTGTCATTACCATTTCAAAGATATATAACATGAAGTAGCTACCCCTTTCTGATCAAGAATTACCACTTAAAAGTGTGTAAGGGAATTTCCAATGCTAATCTATGAGAGGACCAGGCCTCGCAGAAGTGAAAAATGAAGTAAGCTGTTTGTCACTACCAGGACATGTAAAACATAGGAGTACATGTCCTACCTTTTACTTACATAGCATCCTGCCCTCAGGGCTACATAGGGCTTACCTTAGGGGGGACTTATATGTAGTAAAAGGGGAGTTTAAGGCTTGGCAAGTAGTTTTAAATGCCAAGTTGAAGTGGCAGTAAACTGCACACAAAGGCCCTGCTATGGTAAGATTGAAACAGGTTTGAAGGTTTACTTGTGTGGGAGGCACAATCCGTGCTGAAGGCCCTATAGTAGCATATAACTTACAGGCCCTGGGTATATGGTATATCACTTTACAAGGAACTTACAGGTAAATTAAATATGCCAATCATGTATACACCAATTACACACATTTAGGGAAGAAGCACATGCACTTTAGCACTGGTCCGCAGTGGTAAAGTGCTTGGAGTCCTGAGGCCAACAAAAAGATTCAGAAAAATGTGGAGGCAAAAAGCTAAACGTTTGTGGAAAGCCATTCTAACGATGATAGGTCTAACACGAAAACTATGGTCTTCTTCTTACCAGTTTTGCAGATTCACCAGCCAGTGGATCACTTTTGGATTGGTGGGGTATTGCTAACAGCAGGTTGGCAGAATGCAGATAGCCCTTTTTGGCATTTTGGGCCTTTTTCATAGTTTCTCATGCCCCTCCCACCCCCATTCTTTGAACTTACTTCCCATTGTGATGCTCTGGCTCCTCATACTCCCCGAGCTTTGTCGTCACTCCCACATCACGGCATCCCAACACTGCATGTTCCTGAGTCCTTGTGCCTTGTACATCTTGCATTGTTCAGGCTTTGTTGTTGCTCCCATGTCACTTTGCCACATCCAAACATCGTACATTCCTGGATCCTTGTGCCTAGTGCTTCTCACTCTCTTCCATATCATTGGATTTCACATCCCTTCACGCCATCCGTTCAGCGCACATTCCTGGGTCTATGTGCCTTGTGTTTCTCGGGATCCACAGACTTCATAGTCGCTCCCTATTTGCTTCACTCCATCGAAACATTGCACGTTCCTGGGCTATGTGCCTCACGCTTCTCTCGTTCCTTGAGATTCTCAGACATCATTGTCACTCTCTTCCACCTCACTTTGCACATTTCAATCAGGGCTTAGTCCTGAATCTTTGGACCTTGTGCTTCTTATGCTCCTCTGGATCCTCCTGCTACTTGGCACCTGCACTTTTTCGCGCCATCCAATCTGCACATGTTTCAGGTCCTGAGTGCCTCACACTTCTTGTGCTCCTCTGGACCCTCCAACCACTTTGCTTACATGCTGCTTCGTGCGCTCCAATTAGCACATGCTCGCCATCGCGCTGAAGCAATCAGGGAATCATTCTGGGCAGTTCCACACATTCCTACCATTTCTGTTACATTAAAAAGACAGATTTCAGAACAGATTGTCACCAGCCTCAGGAGAAAGTCCCAGGACCACCAGTATTCCAGTCGCCAAGGAAGATCAACAGCCATCCAGCAGCATTCCATTCAGAACCAGGACATTTGATCAGGACCAAGATGAAGTCTAGCAGCAGACAGCTGTCCCTCCTAACCATCTGTCTTCCCCCATTCCTGCCTCTCAAGCCATCTCTCTACCCCTACTGCTACTCACCTGTACTACTTTCACCACTAACCCCTACCGCACCCACCCTCTCTGTTGCACCCCATCTATTCCCATTATCAATCCCTCACCAATCACTCTCTGATCACTGCCCATCACGTCTCTTGTTGTTGCTTCAAAGCACTCCTTGTCTATGTGAGGGTTTGTAAACACACCAAGCATCCACTAGTCCATCATAGAAGTACCAACCCCTTCTGATGAGAGACTGGGCTTCGCCAATTGGTGAACATTCCACTCCCTTACCAGAAGGGTCTGCAGAGGTGATATTGCACCTCTCTACAAAACAATCCCCAAAAATTTATAAATTAATAAATGATACTTTCTGACCGATGAGCATCTATGCATTGGAGACATAAGAAAGGGGGGAAATTGGTTGAGCCGGCTTAATAAACAAGCATTGGCATAGCCAATAGGTCTCACTTTTGGGACCTTATAAGTATTTAGTTATGCAGCACAATATCCTTGGTGCAACAACATCAACTGTTGCATGGCTAAACACTTATAAGGTCCCAAAGGCGAGACCTATTGGCAATCCAGTGAATCTAGTGAGTGTTAGAGCTGTGCAAGACAGACATATGGGATGCAGGGGAGCAGTAGGGTGAGGAGAACCTCAGCTATGAACATAGTGTTGCTCCAACCCAGGAGACAGAGGCTTAATCTGGGAGGTGGTGAATAATGAGGTAGGGTTTCTCCTGAGTGCAACGCTGAATATGTTTTACGCATCCTATTTAAATGGGGCGAGAGATGGGCGGAGCGAGGCGCTTGGGAGAGCAAGCGAGAGGAAAGCCAGATGGCGCCTCATCGCACGCTGTAAGGGTGCCGCGAGGAAAGCCAGATGGCGGCTGTGCGTGTGCCCACGCGCGTAACCGCAAGCTTGAGGCCAGCAAAAGCGTGTGGTCGGACTTTTAAAAGCCCACTTACTAAATGTCTCGGCCAGAGCAGTGCATGCGCTGGCTCAGGCGAGACCTAAAAAACAGACTGAGAATTCTGTGGTTTTAGAGGTGAGCTGAAGTTCAAATGCTTGTTGGAAACGATACAGCCTTGTGACTTGTTCATTAATTGTTTGTGAAGTCCATTGTTTTGTAATGTATTTATGTGCCAATTAACACAATCGTTATAATTTGCATACTCAATGGCAAGGGAATGAGCACATTTACAACATTAATGAATCCAGATATCATGAAGGGAGACATGAACCATGCAATATTGATTTTCCCACTGTGGGTTATAATAGTTACTGTTAATTTGCCTTTGAATACAAAGCACAAACTGAGTGAACTTGTGTGTGAAGTACCATTAATTTTAGCAGTAAGAAAAATATTTGTCCAGATTATTCCAGGTTGGAGCGGGCAATCAACATGGAAAGTAGTTTCACCTGTTTAATTTAATTGTAAGAAATTGATTCTCTATAGAAACTGACAACTTCTTCCTGTGTTTGATGGACTTTGCGAAATAAATGCTAATGCGGATTGAATTGAAGATGTGTAAATGTAATATGTAATCAAAACAATATATCTTTTTGAACCAAAAACAAATGAATTGATGACCAAAGTGCTTTTGTTTTTATTTATCATTATTTAGATAGCTTAGGCTGAAATTGAAAAAGTATTAGAAGATGTAAAAAGGGGTTAAAATGGATAAACCAGCTGCAAAATGAAACTTGACTTACTGAATACATACGATTAATCTACGACCCTCATATTTCTTTAAACTGCAGTTACATTTTGCATTAATGAATTTGATTTGATTTGAACAACATTGCAGTGTTCTTTTGCACCGAAGTAACACCTACCAAGGCAATTATAAAAGCAGACTAAACCCAAGAAGTGCAACATCACTGATTTATAGGCAACGTCACTGATTTATAGGAAGCTCATGAATAAAAAGCCTGATGACCTGGAGGCTTTGCAACGTCACTGATTTATAGGAAGCTCATGAATAAAAAGCCTGATGACCTGGAGGCTTTGAGGTGAAGAGAGAGGGCCGATAGGCAAAGAGCGGGAGAAATGGGGCGAGAGATGGGCGGAGCGAGGCGCTTGGGAGAGCAAGCGAGAGGAAAGCCAGATGGCGCCTCATGGCGCGCTGTAAGGGTGCCGCAAGGAAAGCCAGATGGCGGCTGTGCGCGTGCCCGCACGCGTAACCGCAAGCTTGAGGCCAGCAAAAGCGTGTGGTCGGACTTTTAAAAGCCCACTTACTAAAGGTCTCGGCCAGAGCAGCGCATGCGCTGGCTCAGGCGAGACCTAAAAACATAATATCTACGCTGCTTAACAAAATAACTTATGTAAACGTACTGGCATAGTGCAGTGGCTGTAACGATCCGTATATTGCATGCTTATTTCCGTTTACTTGCAAGAGCTTTGGACGAAAAGCAGTGTTTTCTTACTGTTGCATTGTAGACCTACAACTAGAAAAGCAAACTCGAGTAACAATGCAATTATGAAAGCAGACAACGCGGTAATGAGGCGGTGCAGGGCTCAGGGTTGTTCCCACAGGGGTCCATCCAGCGCGCCCTCTCCCTCCAATCATCGAAGCCTCCCGTCGCCTGGTGACAACAGGAGACCCGAGGTTCCCTCTGGAAGCTGGCAGCCGTTTGGCAGACTCCTTGCCCACGACGACTGAGCAGACTGAAGCTATGTTTAGCTGCAGTGTCCTTGGTGCGGGAACACGGGAAATACCAACCCAGAGCCACCTGTAAATCAGTGTCTTGTTAGGCTGCGGGTGGTATTCGCGTCACGCGAGGGAGCGGAGCGCACCAGCAGAGCGACGCTCGGAGCTCTCCTCGTTCCACGGTCAAGGGTGCGCTACGCCAACAATCAGGCGTACTTTAGTACTCTTTCAATGTTACAAAAACTGTTTTTGTTAGGGTCACCGACTGGCGTTCGAGTTACTGTAGCTCTTCACGTCCTCCCTGGCATGAGCTCACATGCCAGGAAGGAGATATAAGAGCTAAAAGTAGCCTGGAAAAAGTAGTAGTAAAAAGACAACCCACTCTCATCGTTTTAATGTCTCTTTGCAGATTACCCAAAAGGTCCTTAGTTGTTTTAAAAGGGAGTCTTACCCACCATAACCAGAAAGCCGCCACAAGAAGTTGGACTGCATTCAACTGAAGAGAACAATGGCTGAGGCATGGCTAGAATAGCATGTATGAGAGTCACAGAAGTCGAACAATAGGTATAGGTGTTAAAGAACTGGACGCATCTGAACAGCAGTCCAGTCAGGCAGAAAAAAGCTAACGGCGCTGCAATTACATTCTAATGCTGCACTAATAACTCCATTATTAATGCTGAAATAAAGATGGCACACTGGGAAATGGCAGGAAGGCAACCAATATGTGACTGCTGGGCTTAAACGGGTTTTCGAAGTGTAGTGGGACTCAGTGGCAGCTCTCACATCATCACTGGTAAGCAGTAAGAGAAGCTACAAATGACGATGAAAAGTAAGGAAGAGGACTGGGAATCAGATTTGAATTGGTGTCAGCAGGCAGAGCAAGCTGTTTATCAAAGCAGGAGCTGCCCCAAGAAACGGGAAAAGGTGCGGGGTCCCTGAAATGCTTTTCTTGGGTACTAGACAGGGGGGCTGTCGATGGGACGGGAGGGGGAGCTACATATTGATGTCCTACCAATTGTGGACTGGAGCTACCTACAGCCCGATAGGCTCCATTTCAAATGTAGAAATATATGTGTGTGTCTAATCCTCCATTACTTGTTCTGGTTGAAGTGTATACAAGATTATTGCTGCAGTTCAACTACTGTATCCACTGTATGCTGAGCGATGTTTAATAAAAAAGAGTTAGAAAACAAATAGAGTAAGGAAGAGGGTGGTGATGATGAAACTGTTTTGCTGACATTGTGGCGAGTCCCAAAGAGGCTCATTATCGAGCAGGGGCAGGAGGTGAGCAAAGAAGGGTAAAGACACGCATCTGGGGAAAAGGCTGCTCTTTGTTTGTGGTGGTCAGTCCTATTACGGTGAACGGAGAACAGAGTTGTAGTAACTCTGTAAAGAGTTTGTTCCCATTAGAGGACTGGCCCATATTTCAGCTGTCACTTTTGAGAGTGAATCTTTGCAAAAACTGGGCTTGTGGAAGTGGCTGAAAGAGTTGTCTGTGTTAAGCACTTTCTTTCTCTGCTATCTTTTTACATACGTCTGTAATAAACCGAGTGGCACTGACTTTAGAGCTTACGTGACGAAAGGTATGATAATGTAATTGTTTTCCTAAGCCAGAAGCTGTTCGCTGTAGTAATGAGTTTCTCTGCTTTTCTTAACAAGTGAAGCGCTGGACAGCAGAGACGGCAGCGTAGAGAGGAGTGGGGGCGAGCGAGCGCGGCAGCGTGCTGAGCTGACCACACGCTCGTGCACCATGGCCTATTGCTTGCGGTTACCCGCACGGGCGCCATGTGTTTTCAATTATCGCACCCGCGTCTGGGCACGATAATTGGAAACAGATGGCGGCCGTGCGGGTAACCGCACGGAAAAGGCCATTGTGCACGAGCGTGTGGTCAGCTTTTAAAGCCACCTACATAAAGTCTCGCAGAGCAGCGCATGCGTGCTACTCTAGGCTCGACCTAAAAAGGTAAACAAGTCAGGTCCACGGTAGAGCTAAGGGGAACACAATATGCATTTACATAATTAATGTTTTGTGATATGATCATACAAAAAATTCACCTCAAGGCTTGGCTCTCTGCTTATATGGGAGAATGTGTTTGCCAAATGAAGAGTTTGGAGAAAGTTGTGGTCTTTTTACACCAGAAACTCCTACATTTGGTATGATCTGATAAAGCTACTTCCTTTGACATGGTTTCCTTCCCATTGTAAAATATCTGTTTTCTGTACCAAGGTAATTATCTATGGGAATGTAGTACACACTGTCTCATATCCCCTCTAAGCCTCCTTCCCTTAATGGGTACAGATGTTCAGCTCTTGGGCTCAACTGATTGGGTCGCTAGTTGGGAACATGGTCTGTTGTTTTATGTCTCTTCTCAACCTTTATCACTGCTGTAACGGACACATAACACTGTAAAAAGATATAAGCTATATATGTCTTTAAAGTGACATTCTTGTATGTACATGAACGAAGAAATCCTTTCTTTAGATCCAAAAAGTGAACCGGTGCTGTGATAAACATGCTTGGCTGAAAGTCCTGGTGAAGTTGTTTTTGCAAGCACGAGCCCCATGTGAAAGCAGTAAAGGCATGGTGGTACCCTGCTCATCTCGGCATTATGCACCTATTATTTAATCAAAGCGAACATGAACTGTGTGGTTCCAATCAGGTTGCTGGATAGAGCAGAGCGCCTGTCCTCGAGCCCGAGGACACTCGGCAGGCCACGCCCACGGGATCTGTTCTGCGTTAGCACGTCATCTCGCATTGTCAGACAGAGCAGTGCAAACGAGACCATGTAACAGGATCCCCCTCCCAAATACCGAAGTTAAACTAATTTAAACGTCAAGACCACTGGAGAGCTTGTGAAACTCAAGAACGTTCCTTGACTCGCGTTCTAAGGCAAATGGAATCCCAGTTCAGGTTTCTCCTCTTTTTTTTTTTTTTTAATCGGCCATCTTCATGAAAACAAAACCTCCCGAAGGAGTTCATGAGTCACACCACACAGAGTTTGACCCTCCATGCAAACATAAGCAAAAGTTCTTGCTCCAAAAGGCTATATGTCTGAGTGTAGACTCCACCGCCAAACAAGTTTGCAATTGAGAGAAGCCCTCCAAAATGAGAATGGGTTGAGAACTGTGATGGCCAGAATCGGTGCAATGAATTTCATTGCTCTAAGCAAAATTGTATTCTGCCCAGTGGGGGCTCCTCCGCTGAGGCGACGGAGTGTCGCCCCACTGCTTTTTAGCAGTGAAATAAAGAGAAAAGAAAATGATAACTCAAGTTATTATCATTTTATTTTCTACTACTTCCACAGCTTTGTGTGAGGGGGCGGGGCGGGGAGGAGTGGTAGCACCCTTCTAAGTGCGCAATGACTGCTTGGCCGGCCCTCTCGGGCCGCCCAAAACAGTCTTGCGCACTTTGCATGTTCGCTATGCAGGCTGCAATACAGCCTGCATGGAGAACATGCCCAGGCTCCCAGTCAGCGCCTGAGCACCGAAATATGGCGCTCAGACCAATCACAACGCTGCTAAGGCAGCGTTGTGATCTGCTGACTGGGAGCCTGGGTGTGCTTCCTCTTGTTCAGGTTAGTGAGTTAGGACTACGGAGGAGAGACGCGGCGAGGAAGCGGCGAGAAGGTATGTTTTTTATTTTATTTTTTGCTACCCGCTTCCCCCGCATCCTCTACCCCCCCCCCCGCCCCTGCCCCCACCCCCTACCTTTGAGCCGTGCTGGCCGTCACTGATTCTGCCTCTGAGACGCTCACCAGGCACAGAAAAAAAGGCATTTTCCTGGAAATATGTTGGTATTAGGCACTTGATGGTGCTCTAAAGCTCGAGCCTTACATCATGTTTTGCACGGGAGCTCAGAATGAATTGGCAAGGTGTTACAAGCTTTTCAGTCCCAGTGACACGGATTCAACTCAATCCTCCGTTGGTGACTGCCGCACGTAAATATTTGAAATTACTGCTTTTTGCCTCCTGGAGTTTGTGTGCACGAGTATGTATATCTACATGCAAGTGAAGTTGCTGAATCGGTTTTGCAACTGAAGGTCCTCGGTGCAAATTCAAGTACAAGCTGCACTCGAATGGATGAGCCTTGGACTTGAATTGAGACTTGACAGCAACAGTTCAACAACATATCGATGACAGTGAAGCACATTATGCCCCACAAGGACTACAGAGAGTAGTAGATTTGCAAACAGTGAAGGTTTATTAGCAGATTAGCAAGGTAACAATTTAAATTTTAAGTCGGATTAGTCATAAATCAATAATTACCTTGTTACATACAGCAAGGCTGAGTAAAATCCAAAGCAGGTCAGAATATCAAATGCAAAGACAAATTATTTAAAAATTGTCATCCGCAAACTGAGTAAGATTCAGTTCCCTTGAAGGCAAATTCCCTAAAGTTTCAAAAGAGGTTGGGAAAAATTTAGCAGCATGTGTCAGCGAGCAAAGCCTCTAAAAGCAGAACCGAGTGAAGGTTTAAACAGTCAAGGAAGAATAGATTATCTTGATAGGGGCATCTGCATTCAAAGGTGGACAGGAGCAATCTGAAACTAACAAACTCAGCATTCACAATTAAAACATAAGATTCAATAAACTGCAACATATCTCACAGTTCCCAAGAGGTGGGAACCAATCAGATTTCAGCAGTTCGTTGATAAGGTGTCAACAACCCCTTTCTCAGGCATCGCACAAAGGACGCTCACCGCTGCACGATGTTCAGATATATCTCATTCAAGCTGGTTCATCATGGTCTGGCCGTCCCCAACGCAGATAAAAAAGACTCATTATATTGCTTTCAGTGAAACTCACAATTATAAACAATTTAATTAGAAGCTAACACATTGGCTACAATTAGATTAGCTAAGTTGTTGCTGCTTAGCTTCTGAAACCAGAGAAAGAATGTGATAACGCACTACAACCAATGGCACGTTTGAAAGTTGAACATAAATTATTTTAACCGAGGCCTACATCGACTATGGCGAACATAACGTGAACACACTTTTAACTATGGTTTGATTATAATGTGAGAATCACTAACTGTGATCCTCCTTAATATAGAAATCACACTTTGGATAGACATAAATAATGGGCATTAGTGTAATTATTTTAGAAACACTGAAAATTGTGATGGCGTGTCATCACAAGCGTACGCGCACTGTGCCTCCCTTGGTATAAGCATGTGTCCCATCTCACAAACTCTCCAAAAATTTGAAAAAAAATCTGATAAAAAGAATGGACTTGTGTCTCAATGGAGTAGAAATGCATACTTGGGCTGCTTTGACAGTTTCTCTTCCTCCCTTCAAGGATGCTCCCTCGTACCTCAAAAAGCAGGTTATAAGGTCATTCGTTTGCCACTGGAAATCTGAACAACTGTACATAATGCCGTTGGGGAGGCTAAATAGTTTCAATTCCTCACCTTCTCACAGTGTATGGACACATAATACATCCCACACAAACCCAAATGGAATGTTGAAAAACAATAGGCAACCCCTGAAGGGATGTGTCTTGAACAGGAGCTTCAGACAAACCCTTTGTGATATTGAGTCCCTTCTTAACCTAGAGGTCTACCTCTGCCCCTCAATTTCAGGGACCTGAGGACAAAGAAAGGACAAAGGTGTCTCTTAAAAGCCACCTTAACCCTCTATGCAGCAGCTATCTTCGAAAGAGTCTTTAGAGTGCGATGTGCCATCTCAGAATCCCTGAAGCTCAGTGTTCCTATGAATATGTTTTTTTATGTGAGGCAATTGGTAGCAAATACTTAGGCTCTCATTACGAGCAGTCCGAAAAATGGCCTGGATTTTACCCAACCTGAGAGTGAGGAATTTGGAATAGCATCTGTTACCACGCATGCCAACACTACGTGTGGCTTAACAACGCAGTCAATACCACAACTGTGTCGTTACCACGAGTTCCATTACAACGCAAGTCATTACAACAACTTGCTTTAGGGAAGCGCTGGACTTTGGAATAGTTTAAATTACTATTCCAACTCCAGTCAGTGTATCAGTAGGGAAGGTGTTGGACTTAAAATTCAACACCAGTCCAACACTGCATTCCCTAAAGCAAGTCGTTGTAATGACTTGCGTTGTAATGGTACTCGTGGTAATGTCGCAGTCGTGGTACTGACTGTGTTGTAAAGGCACACCGATGTAATGTCTGCGTTGTAATATATGTTTCCCCGAAACTTGTAACCCTAAGTATGGTAAAGATCTGAGGCATTACAAGGTGGACTCTAAGAGTTCATTTAGATTAGAGGAATTACAAGGGGAATTGGTAAATTTGGATTTAAATCATCCAAAATCTCCATGTGAATATGAACAGATCTACTGAAACACAGAAGATTTTATAATTTCAGTGGAACCAGTAACTGCTTTTACTAACCTGAAAAGAACTAAGAAGCCACTTTTAATGAGGGGCCCTGGTTCTCATTTGCTCTATGGCAGCCTCCACTAATGGAGCCATGGTTGCTTGCCACCTCAAAAGTTTTCTCCTTTGTTTTCTTTCCTGAGAGAACTCCCGCTTGCTTGAAAAGAGACACTTCAGTAGAAAAAAACAGGGATGGCAAGCCTGCCGTAACGTGGTGGCTTGACAAAGCTGTCAGCACTTTCTTTTGCCAAAGACAGTCACCCAAAGTGAGGGTCTTTCTCCAGAAACAGAACCTAGTATCCCAAATACACTTGGTATCTACTCCCAGAGTGTGATGGACGCGTGTGTTATTTTTCTGGATGCCTTGCTTTCCATGGTAGACTCAGACAAGAAAAAAGTTGACGGGAATGGAGTTAAAAGGGACGCACTTAACATGTGCAATAGGATGACCCCTTTGTGCAGGACTGCCTCACTCAACAGTTTATCCTGTGGCAGAGGTGATGGTATCTTCACTGTTTGGAAATCCACCTCCCTCAGGACACTAATTGAGGTGGAAAATACAAGAAGTGGGTGGAGGCAACAGCAAACATTTTGTAGCATCTGTGCAGTTAATGTGAGCCTAAATGTTAATATATTTAGAATGTTTATATAGTGTTGATCTATTTCAAGGTTATTTGTGGGTTTTACAGTCAATATTAACCATGAAACTTTTATCTCAAAGAAATACATTTAACATGGCACTACAAACAAGTAAGCATGTACCCTTGAGTTTCAAAACAACTTGATGGGAGGACTGGGAGGAAGGGCACAGGAAGAGTTACAACAAGCGTTGGCAATGCCAATAGGTCTGACTTATGAATGCGCTGTCAAGGCAGAGCTAAATATCCATGAAGGTTTATGACTGCCCTCCTCCCATCTGTGCTCCTGCCAGAGAAAATACTGTAAATTATTTAGTTATCTAAGACACTCTACTAGCATTAATTCGTCATGTGTGTGCCCCTGAAAATTCTACCTCAGGTAGCTGGATAAGTAAACAAAAATGATCACAGCTGTGTGGTTGGAAATAACTTTTTTCATAGAAGCACACAATGTCTGCCCAATTTAAACATGTACTCCTGGCTCCCAACGTGTGGGTGGAGCCAAAGCCCCTCTCTAGTGATGCTCACTTAATTGTCTGGCGACAGCTGCGCTTTCAAGCCAGACAATAAAAAGGAGAAAAGAGGAAACTCAGAGAAACATGACGGGGGAGGCAAAAAGGAGGAGGATGGGGATCAGTCAATAGATCCCAAAACAGTCCTTCATCTGATTGGAGGAGAAAAGAGGTGGTTAAACTATCAGGTGAATGTCAGATAGTACTTTTGAGATTATTTCCCCCCCGAATAATACTTTTAGACTATAAATAACATACTATGTACTTGATAGCATCTGGAAACCTTAAGACGGACATGTCACACAGGAAACTCTACCTTTAAAAGAATGCACCTTACACCAACTGTTGACATATGCATGGAAAGGCTCTCCAACAGGGGTACTAAGGAGAGGTTACTGGAGCGATAACAGCTAAATAAATAAAACTGTAAAAAAATACCTTTTAACAACCATTTCGAGAACCAGTTTCCAGCAACTCATCTCTTGCATAGTATGAACAAATGTTTGTATTGGAAACGGTAATCTTCCTATGAGTTTTAGATTGGCTACAAATGTCCAGCTTGGGCTAAATGACTAAAGATGTCAGGGGAAAAGGTGTCCTTTGTTTTAAAATTGATGAAAGAAAAAGCTTTGATTAGTTTAATATATGCAGATCGCAACAAAGGGCCTGAACAGATAGGGGTGTGCCCTTCTTTAGTGCAGGAGGTGCAGGGGTACCAATGCCAGGGTTTTGAGTGGTTTACTAAACCACACTTATAGCTGTATTCAGGGCTTAATTTGAGCTAATAGTTGCAGATGGGGCCTGCCGATACTCATTTTTGGGACCTACATTTATTTTTCCTCATTAGACTTTGACTGAGAGCGAGAGAGAAAAAAAATCAAAAGGGGAAAAAGGAGGTAAAAAGACTGAAAAACAGTGACATAGCGACAAAGCAGGGATGAGAAAGGACATACAAGAGTGAGATACAGGGCAGGGAATGTCTGGTGGTGGATGAAAGGGATTGGAGTTGTGCAGTCTTGGTATTCGGCACCTCCAAGCAGGACTTTATTTGGAAAACAATAAGTGCCGGGCCCAAAGTTTTGCTTAGAAGTTCTCAGGGTGCGCTTCGAAACTCAGGTGTGTGAATATCAAGGCTGCATAATCTTGATTCCACCTCATGCCCCTTTCATACACCACAAGACACTATGTGCACCCTTATCTCTCTCTTGCAGGTTCTTTTTGATCCCTGCTTTCTTCCGTTGTTACAGTTTTTTCGTCTTTCTCTTCCTCCATTTGCGTTTTTCCTCTCTTGCTTCGGGTGCAATCCTGATGAGGAAAAATATGTGCTGCTCCCCAAAACTGAGTGCTGTGGGCCCCACCTGTAACCACTGGCTCAAATTAAGCACTGCCCCTATATTTGGTGATAAAACATGCTTCTAAGCAAAACTTTGGGCCCAGCACTTATTGTTTTACAAATTAGGCACCCAAGAAGCATGAGAGTCCATTTTCCCTGCTTGCATTAGGTCCCATGCCACCCTTGCTACGTCACTGTGAGCGGGAATATTTACATCAGCAGGTTTAGACAGTATAACGTTAACTGAGCCTCGTCTCTGAAACTATGCCCACCCTTACACTGACGAAGCACCATCTCCAGCTGTGAGAAATGGGGAGTGATATAAATGAGGTCTCCCCGCCAGGGCATTAACGCTAGCATGTCGAAAGCAATAACCTGGCTCCCCTCCCCTTTCAATGTTTATTTGCATGAAATCCACACGTTTGTTTAACTTGGGAGTGGATGTGAGACGGAATAGGAAATTGGTGATCATTGTGTATGTCTAACGACTCTGCTCTGTTGGTAGTGCCAGGATCTGGTTATTCCCTGAGGCACTCTTAAAGGGTCGCTCAGAGTATCACCGTAGTAGCATGACATGCGCTGTCATTCACCTTTTGTGTGTAGATTAATGCGGTACTGTTGCTTGTTCAAACTCGTACATGCTCTGACCTGAGAACAATATTTTGTTTACAGCTGTATTTGTTATATTATGTTGCATGTTTTATGGACAGTTCATTGCTCCCTGATTCCCGGGCCTGTTGGGGCTTTAGGTTCTCACAGACAGACTATGTATTTATTTATTTATACGTTTTGTATAGCGTACGCCATCAATGAATCGCTTCTAGGTGCTACTGAAAGAGCGAGAGGTGAATCGGATCAAGGGAGGGGCAGGGGTCAAAGATTACGATAGAAAGGTTTGAGTTGTTTTCAGAATGCCAGGAGGTTGACGTTATGTAAGTATTGAGGTAGGTTGTTCCACAGGAGAAGGCCATAGACTGAGACATTCCTCTCTCCTCCTGAACCTGCAGTTTGTAAAAGGAACCACTATGAGTTTGTTACAGTGGAGTCTCCTGGACTAGGTACTTTATTCTAGATGTTGTCCTGTAGGAATTTTGGGGCTGAGGCACAAAGGTATTTGAACATGAGGGCCAGTGTTTTGAAGGTGTCCCTGTCTTTTACTGCCAGTCAGTGGAGGTGACTGTTATGCTCAACTCAAAAATAATGCACCCCCGCAGAATGTGAAGAGGGCCCCTAAGTCTCCTATATCTCACAGCTATTGGGCTGAATGGACCCGTCATGAAGTGTTGGAGGGCCCCAGAAGGTTTGGACCCCCCATGCTACTGCTGCTTCAGGGGCCTGCGTTACACCCATAGTTGAGCGATGTTGCGGGTTTTGCCCAGGATCTAATTTAGGTGTATGGCAGTGTGGGAATCCTAGAAGGGTTTCCAAAGGGTCATTAAGACCTAATGCTCCAACTTACAGATTTCATCCTTTGGAAATCCTGATGGCTTCCTTTCAGGTCAATGGACCTTTGCCAGTTTTTGAATGGAGCTGGAACTAGAATACAAGTTATGCATAAATCATCAACTGTCAGATTCTTAATGACAGTCAATAATGAGAGGTTGATAGAGTTTTCAAAGCCTTTATCTTAAAGGATTAGTATGGTTTTTGTCATCTTTATTCAGATTAGTCCATTTTACAGGAATATCAAATAAAAGATTGATTAGTGACAGCATACATCAATACAGAGTGTTCCATAAAGGAAAATGTCACTAAACTAGCTAAGAACCTAATCTACCCTAAATAGAAACCACGAGGAGTTCCTTTTTGGAAAAGAGCTGAGTACAACTTTCCATAAAGAGCCGTTCTGGAAACTCAGCTGGGTTCCCTACAGTCGCAGTAGCAACCGTCAATAAGTCAGGAAATAAGGGAATTATCTTTGCAGTAGCATTGATCAGAAAAGAATTTGGATAAGGTAAAGAATAAAGTTGCCTTCAAGCAGTAGCTGTCTGTAACAAAGAGCTAGAATAGGAAGTGACTCTCTGCAGAGTCATAAGGGGTCTCCTCCAAGTGAGTCTCAGAGGAATAAGATTCGAGTCTTGAGTCTCAAGTGAGTCCCAAAGGCAGTCTCAAGGAATAATGTCTTCACTAGCTGGGAATACTCATTATTATAAAATTACACAATGATGTAACAAAACTTAGTGATTGTTAATAGTTCTCCTCCAATGGAAACCGCTCATCTGATCGTGTCATCAACTTCCGATGCTTCTTCTCTCAATTCCCACAGTAAACATCCACACAGGTATGTAGTAAAACAATGTAGCATATATTGTAACATAAAGGAAAGTTCTCATGAGAACCTTCTTACCTAAACTAAAAGATGCGCTGTATGTCCATTGTGATACAATAAAGAAATGGTCACAGTAACAACAAATAATTCTCAATAGCGAAATACAAATTAGGGCTGCCTTCACAATACCACGTTGGAGATTTGTAAACAAATTGCAATTTATTTTATGCTGTTTAAATCTGGCAACACAGTTGCACTTATATCCTTAAATGCTTCTAATATTTCAAAAAGATGCTCAGGTGTGGGAAACGGGAAATGGAGTGTAATTGGTCAAAGTGAGACCGTGAGGAGGGTGGACAAGGAAGAGAGGTGTGACATATATCCATCACATTATCATCAAGATGCTGTTACGGCCAAACAAATGGTCAATTGTTCCACATTCACATAGATCCCAAATGACACTGTTGATAATTCACAGTTATCAGGACTTGTGAGCCAAATGTAGTCATTTTGTGAACACAAAAGCGAGTTGGATATGCTGAGACAAAACTAGCAATACGTTTCTGGTGAGGCAAATATAAAATATATCTAATTCAGTATTTATTCTAATAGTCACAGCAAAGTTAATTCTTCAGTTTAAATGAGCTAATGTGGCATGATGAAGCTAAGGAAATGATCCAGCACGATATTAGCAAACAGCATTCATACACCAGATACTCACTTGGGCCCATACATTCATATTACGCTAATACTTACGCTGGGTTTTATCATTTGTTACTCTTTATCAAAATCCCTGCTACCAATTACCTTCTGAATGAAGAGTAATGACTTACCAATGAATCCTTTGTTAATTGGGAAGTTTAAAATGAGTGACATTCATTATAGTACATAATCCTAAAATAACCACTGAGTCAGGAAGTTTTAAAATGTTTATCTAAATTTTAGCAGAGTAAATTACAGAAAACGCATGGTACTTAATCGCAATACCCAAGATGAAGCATAGAATAATTATTGCTAATCAATGACGGTCCCTCAGGAAAGGAGAGGATAGAGACAACAGCGCAACTAAAGGTTGCATTATATTTACCTAAGTGCGAGAACCAAACCCCTTAGCCAAGGAGTTGGAAAGAAATAGGACCCAGGAAGGATGAAGAGCAAAGACTTCCTCCAGGATCAGGACAGGACCGGTGACCTTTCTACAACGACGCCAGCGTCGTTCCCCTCTCTGATATTCGACTTCTCCTCGATTCTCCCGTGCCTTCCTTCTAATGAACTCCGCCGCCCCCTCCTCAGGACCTCTTCAGGACAGGGATTCAGTCAGCAACCGATCAGCTTGGCAGTCTGGAGCTAAGAGTGCTAGTCTTCTGTGTGCACTCTGCGGTCTGAGCTCTTCTGTCTGTCAGCATGAACGCCTGTTCTCTGCAGCATCTCCTTCTGAATAATTAACTAATGCTATATTCTATTATACCCTTCTACACCCATGTACCTCCCCTTCATTTTGCTAAAATATGGGGCCACTACTTCTGATTGGACAGGGACAGGGGGTGGATTCTCGTACCATATTGATTTGGCTTAAATTGTAAAGCCTATTGTCTCTAAATTCCCACCCATTCAATTTAATACATTTGCTTTATTTCCCACCCGTCTCACGACAAATTTTATACATTCTTCTTTTACAAAGTATCAATCTGTAACAGGAAAGGCAAGAGTACAGCATCTTCGGCCATTAGGTCGTGGCCTTGGATGACGTCCAGGTTGACTTCATTTGGCAGGCACACAGGACACATGCGCAGAACCATTTGCCTCTCGAGTTTCAGGTCACCAACCCAGGCCCAAGTTTAAGAACTAACAAAAATCAAAGAAGAAAAATATTAAAATCACAAATAAAATGTTTCACTGTATGCCCACTTTTTCTACTCTATTCCCATTTAATTATAATACTGTCCCGCATTAGTAGCGTTAAGAAAACGACAATTTAATAATGACATGAGAGCAAGCTGAAGCATGTGAAAACATCAAGCAGCCATTTTAATGCACACTGCGCAGAAGCAGAAGTTTCCCACCAAGCAAAGAGAGACGTCACAACACGTGATATGGTTGAGACATGCGCAGATAGTTTCCCACGCTTTAGCGGCCATTTTGGATTACAGACAAGCGTTATTCATTAGTAAAACACATAGGCAAGCATCCTTTCTATTCGTGTCGTGTATGCAAAGGTTAGTATAAACAATACAAGTTTAATAAATTAATACTATGAGGAGGATTGTATACAAGCAAGTTTCGTTTATGAAACCTTGCTCCATCAATCCCCTCTCTGATGGCGTTTCTGAGCCATCAAAATACTACCCACAATCAGATGCCAACTTCTAGCAAATTACTCCTTTCTCATTCTTACACTTTCCATTTTTGCAATCCCCTTTCAATTTCTTGTATAATTCACTTCTCCACTCTTCAAGTTCTATTTCATCAATTTTTCGCTTCTTTCCTCTACCTGTCACTTTATATGTTCCACTCTTTCTACAACATTTGCACCATATTGTTATTGTCAATATTATTATTGCTATCCCTGCTAAGGGTACTAATATTTGACCTATAAGTCCTTTTCCTATATTAGCAAACCAGGTACCAATTGACGAGATACTATTTGTCAATCTTTCCCATACACTATCAACTTCCAGTGGTTTTAGTTCCTTCTCAAGTTTTGTTATATTCTGTATATACGTTCCAATCTCTGCACTCTTATCAGGAATATAAGTGCAACAGTGTCTCGTTTTCAATAATTTACAGACTCCGCCCTCTTTTGCCAATATAATATCAAGAGCAAGTCGATTTTGCATCACCATAGATCTAATCGCAACCATCTCCGCATTAATCATTAGAAAACCTCCAGCAGTATCCGTTGATAAACGATCAACCACTGTAGACAATTTACATATTTTCCTTGAGTTCAGAATTATTCCCACTGAAGGTATCAATGCACCAAATATATCTCCTACAATTTCAGAAAAACTAGCTCTTTTACTACGTATTAATTCGCTATTGTTTTCATTGCTTCCAGTGTTTCTTTTTACGTGGTATATCTTTGGAAATACTATTCCAAAATAACAACTTCCATACCACCGTGCAGGAAGCCTAAAGTAAGCCTTATTCCCACACACATAATAGATTCCAGGAAAAACTGAATCTGTTCCTCCTTTGAGTCCCCAACCTCCAAGAATTAAAAAATTGTGTTCACATTCACTGGTACCGATGAAAACATTGTTATAATCAGTCTTTAACCTATGAAGACAAATTTTCCCTGTTTTTACAAAATCCAGAGCCAAAGCAGCTTGAGCCTTGCCAGGTGTGTAACTCCCTTCTTTCTCTGCCCAAGGTGGCAAATGAGCCTTATGCTCAGAAGCTTTCTTTTGGAAATCTTGTCTTCTATCTTCTACTAAATTCAAAAATATCTTTTCTTCTTCAAGTAAAGAACATGTTAGATTGTGTCTATGTGCATGTGTTATGTCTATTGATTTCATTGTTAAGAAAAATTCTCCCATAAACTGTGCGTCTTGACTACTAAGCACTGGGTTCATACTCTTGCGAATCGGAACCTCAGAAAATATTACATCTAGGTTTGAATAATAATACTGAAGTCTCCCTGTTCTATAAAATAAACTAGACAAAACACTACATGATATGCCATATGTCAGTGGTAAGTGATGATATGTTAATCCTTCTGCTACTGATTCAGGTAACTTCATACAGACATAACAGTTACTAACTTCCATTGTGTCTACATATTGAAACAATAACTTTGTGAAAACGTTTAAACTAGTGTCGTTGTCAGCTATTTCATGATGAATTTCTGGTTCATTCTCTGCCATTAGTTCTACTCTATTGCCCTTCATGTTTGCTGTCCTCTCCTTAGTTTCATTATTAATCTTTTTATCTATTATCATAAGGTAAGGAACTGCTACAATCAGGACTAACCATACTATAAGCACCATTACTAGACTACATATGCATATTGCACAGCATCTTCTACAACATCTCTGTTTTGGTCTCCCAGCAACTCTATCGTCAGGCATTTTCGACAAGGAAGATCGCTCTTCTTATCTATTTCCTTTTCTTTATATGACTCTTTTGCTTAGTCAAGGTGGTCTTGTTTCTTTTTCGTACGTCAGTTCTGCACTTGTTCCTTCGTCACCACTTTCACTTGACACTGAGCTTTCGTAATCTTCAAGAATGATGTAAGTCCAATCAGGACCCTTGAATTTGTTATTCACAAGTTTCAGTCTTTTACTTCTTCTTTTCTCAGTTTTATTTTCTTGTTCAGTTTGACTTGTTACTTCATTCACTTGATCTGGATCTTCACTTCTGGTTGTTATGTGGTACTTTACTCTTTTAATGACACTCGGCCAATGATCTCCTTTTCTTGTTTTCTTTGTTTGCACTGTTTCTTTATCTTTGTCTTCAGAAATCTTTTTATTTTCACTGCTTAGTACTGTTTTGTGTTCTGCAATTACTGTGTTTCTTGTTTGCTCTTTTTCAGGTCTGATTGGTTTCTCTGCAACAGCTCCACTGTGAGTTTCCAATAAGGGATCTTGTTCTTGATTTATTTCTTCATGTTCTTGATTTTCATGCTCTTTTTCTTCTGTGTATTTTTCTTGATCTAACTGGTTCTGATCAGGGCTTATTGCACTTTGTACTTCTGCAGCCTGACCGGATTCTTCTAAACCTGTCTGTCCCTGCTCAAAGTTTATCAGATCTTCATTGCTTTGAGCCAAGTTTCCTTTTCCTATCTGCTCTTGTTCAGGTTCTCTTATTGTCTCTTGTTCTTGTCCCTGAACTGCTTCTTCTTCACCTATCTGATCTTCTTCAATTTCTTCCAAATTTGTTTGACTTCTTGTTCTGTGGTAAACTTCGGGAACTTCTACCACCGGTATCCAGTCCTGACTTGTGCTCGGTTGTTCTTCTTCAGCTTCTCTTGAATCTCGAGCCTGAGATTCCTCAGCTGGGCAACCTTCAGCTTCCTCAGTGATTGATGCTGTCTGAGGATTTTCTTCTTCAGGGTCTGGTACTCTTTTGGTGTGGCTTACGTGAATCCAATTAGGAAATCTTGCACCCTTCACTGCTGTGTTTATCGTTAGTATGACTTGACAAGGACTGCTCCATCTGGGTGATAGACACGTTTCTCTGGTGTGATTCTTCACTACCACCCAGTCACCAGGATTCAGATCATGTTCTTGTTCGGGCTGCCTGGAAACTGCGTCTTCTCCAACCTGGTGAGAGACAGAACGCACTAGGTCAGCCAATCCTTTACAATAGTCCAGAACCATATCATCAGATATATTCAGTAGTTTGTTTGTGGGAACATGTGTTTGCCTCATTGCTCTTCCCATCATTATTTCGTGGGGGCTCAATCCTGTATTTCTGTCAGGTATGCTTCTGAGTCCCATTAAAACAAGTGGCAATGCATCTGGCCATTCTAATGATGTTGATGCACACATTTTTCCCAATCTTGACTTTATAGTGCCATTCAATTGCTCAACCACTCCAGAAGCTTCTGGACGATATGCACAGTGCAGTTTCTGTTGGATTTGGAATGCTTCACAGATTAGTTTGGATCACTTCACTGTTAAAATGTTTTCCTCTATCTGATTCCAAAGTTACTGGGAAACCAAACCTAGGAATGAGCTCTCTTAGCAACAGTTTTGCTACTGTAATGCTATCATTTCTCCTGGTAGGGTAAGCCTCCACCCACTTTGAAAACAGACATACTATGACCAGTACATATTTCAGCCCTCTGCATGGTGGTAACTGTATAAAGTCAAATTGAAGTCTTATAAATGGTCCTTCTGCTTTTCCAATCTTTCCAAACCCAATTATTGTCTTCCTCCCTGGATTGTGCATCTGGCAAGTTAAACACCTTTGGCAAAGACTCTCTGCAACAGCCCTGAACTTAGGATTATACCAGTTTTGTCTGAAGAGCCTAATCATTGCATCTCTCCCTATGTGTGTGTCTCCATGATACATTCTGGCCATTTGTGAGAGTAGACAATCTGGCATGACTGGTCTGCCATCAGCACTGATCCACACTTCATCATCTCGTCTCTGGGAACAACCTACTTTGATCCACAAATTCTTTTCACTTTCATCCACTTCATCTTGCAGTCTTTTAACATCATTCCATGTTTTAGGCGGCATGTGAAGCATAAGTTGGCAGCTGATTCCCATTCTTTCCACCCTCTTATTGACTGACAATCTATTTTTGGCACAATGTTGAGCCACCAGATCTGCGTATCTGTTGCCGACTACCACCCAGTCATCTCCTGACTGATGTGCGGCACATTTCACCACAGCCAATTCTTTTGGTGATTGTATTGCTTCCAGCAATTCCTTTACAAACTGTCCATTTTTAATGGGGGATCCTGAAGAAGTCAGGAAATCCCTCTGCATCCATAATTGGCCAAAATCATGCACAACCCCGTAACCATATTGGCTATCTGTAAATATAGTTACTTTTTGATTCCTCCCAATTTTGCAGGCTTTTATCAATGCAATCAATTCAGCTACTTGTGCAGATTTGCCTCCTGGTAAATAGGATGCTTCAACTATTCCAGTTAATTCACATACCGCATAGGCAGCAGTTAGTTTTCCGTCTTCATGTCTTTGACATGAGCCATCAACAAATAGCTCCCTGTCTGGCTTTTTAAGAGGCTGTTCCTCAATATCTGGCGTGGTTTTGTGCATAATTCTGTAATCTGTAAACAATCATGTTCATCTTCTTCGTCATCTTTAATTCTCTCATGATATGGGTCTGGTAGTAAGGTTGCTGGATTTATTATAGTACACCTTACCATGGTCACATTTTCAGCACCCATTATTATTCTTTCGTATTTAGTCAGCCGACTAGGAGTAAGATGCTGAGTTCGTGTTCTTGTTAACAGAATCACAACCGCATGTGGAACATACACCTTTACAGGATGTCCCATCACAATTGACTCACTTTGTTCAATGCTCAAACAAGTAGCCGCCACTGCTTTTAAGCATCCTGGCAATGCGGCTGCTACTGGGTCCAATGTAGCAGAAAAATATGCTATAGGACGTCTGTCTAATCCGTGTCTTTGAGTTAGGACAGAAAGTGCACAATTTTCTCTTTCATGACAGAATAATGCGAATTCTCTTTTATAATCAGGCATGCCTAGGGCAGGTGCTGAACATAGGGCATTTCTCAATTTTACAAAAGCTCCTACACTTTCATCATCCCACTCAACAGGATCCTTTGCTTTCTTTTTCGTCATGTTAATTAAAGATTTAGCTAGTAGGGAAAATCCTGGTATCCATTGCCGACAGTAACCTACTATTCCTAGGAACATTCTTACTTGTCTTTGGGTTACAGGCATTTGCATTTTCTTTATTAATTTTACTCTTTCAGAGGTTACTCTTCTTTTTCCCCTCTCAATTTGGTGTCCCAGATACTTAACAGCTGTTGTACAAAACTGCAACTTTTCAGGTGAGACTTTATGCCCTTCTTCTGCCAAAAGATTTAATAATGCTATGGAATCAACAACACAGTCCTCTCTGGTGTTCGATGCCACCAATAAGTCATCGATATATTGCACTAGGACTGAGCTTCCTGGCATCACTAATTTCTCAAGGCACTTTTTCAATATCTGATTGAAAATGGAAGGACTTTCTGTGTACCCCTGAGGAACCCGATTCCATACATAGACTTTGTTTTCAAATTTAAATGAGAAAAGATACTGGCTATCTGGATGCAATGGTATTGAAAAGAACGCTTGACACAAATCGATTACTGTGAACCATCCTGCACTCCACGGAATCTGGTATAGGATTACTGCAGGATTTGGTACTATAGGACAACATGGTTCTACAATCTTATTTATTTTCCTCAGGTCCTGAACAATCCTATATTTTCCACTAGGTTTCTTTAATCCCATTATTGGTGAATTACATGGGCTACTCATTACTTCTTTTAGTATGTTTTGTTCAACCATTCGATCGATTTCTTCAATGACTCCTGCTTTTACTTCTGCACTCATTCTGTACTGTCTGGTATTTGGGAAAATTGCACCTTCCTTTACAGTAATTTTAACTGGGTCTATTTTAGCCATAAGTCCTACTTATTTTCCTGTGAAATCCCAAACTATGGGATTTACTGTACCTTTTAATTCTTCTGGCAACTCGTCTTTTGTTATTAATGAAAACATCTCATCTACTTCTGTACCCTGTTTTGCAATCATAATTTTATATACATGGTCTTCATCTGGTGTCTGAACTGCCACACCATCCGGTGTGCAGAAAATTGTACAATTCATCTTGCACAACAAATCCCTACCTAATAAGTTTAATGGACTAGAATCACACACTACAAATTGATGCATTTCTCTGAAATTTCCGATTTTAACTTCCATTGGTTCGGTAAGAGGTGTTCTAATCCTTTGATTAGCTACCCCCACTACTTGGATATTTTCACCAGAGAGAGGAAGGTCTGGAATGTCTGCTGTTCTTACAGTAGACCGGGTAGCACCAGTGACCAAAAGAAAAGTAATATCATTACCTTTCACATTTTCTTCAACATATGGACCTGACTGGTCTACCGGTAGGGATGCGCCAAGTACGCACTCCTTCTCCCCCTCTCCTAGGCACCGTCATGAACTGTTTTGACAGAAATCGTCCTGAAAAAGAAACTGTGATGTTATATAATCATTCTTACCACTTCCTCCTTGATATCCGATGTCTGTACCGTGCTTTGCTCTGCTTACATTACCCTGAATAGGTGCAGGTGGCAACTGACTCTGAGGGTTTACACCCTGCTGTGAGTCATTCTGCGTCTGTGGATTTAAATTTTGATTTGGGCCATTATTATTCCGGATCTTTTTACATTCATCCTTCCAATGCCCCAATTTTCCGCATCCATGACAAGGAAATTTCTTTTTAGCTTCTTCTCTACTCATTCGTCCTCTAAATTTTCCACCATTCCCAGTATCACCATTCGTTCCAGAATCTTTTCCTTGATTTTCACTTGGATTTTCCAAATTGATTCCCTGTTTCTCAGCCATTTTCACCTGAGCCCACATCACTTTTTCCTGCAATTTCTTGTGTCTATCCTCAATATCGTCTCCACAATATTTTGCATACTTCAAGATTTCATCAATCGGCTTCCCTTGCCAACACAGCATATGCTGTTTAATCCTCTGACAAATTTCTGGCTTCAGACCGTAAACAAATCGATACACAAACTGACTCATGTTCTTGTCTCCAATGTCCTCAAATCCACTATACTGTTTAAATACCTGCAATAGACGCTCATAGTATGAATGTACCGATTCATTAGCTTCTTGGGTAGTTCGATCTATTTTCACCCAATCTGTTTCTTTCGGTGGTATTTTCCCTTTCAGGTAAGTTATCACCTGCTGATACTTTTTCATCACATCATTTGACGGGGCACCTGTTTTCGGATCTCTAGGATACTCGTCACTTGGCCAATCCACTGTGATTTTGCAATCTGTCCATAAATCGGCAGGTACCACTATGTCAAACAAACCATCTAAGTCTTTTAACAATACCTTTGACACCTTTACAAACCTGTCAACCTGCTTGTACCATTCAATTGGTTTTTCTCTCAACTTTGGAAAATCATTCGTAAATGACAAAATATCCTGTCTGCTCCATGGGACATGTACATATCCTCCTCCCGCAACTTCTCGCATTGGATACATTTGGTCTGCTTTCCCTGTCTCCTTCATCACGTATTCAGATGCTGTTCTACTTGTTCGTGCTTCTTCCTTTTTCTTGGCCCACCTAGTTCTCCATTTATCTAGGTCTCCCCATTTTTGCAAAACTAGCATTAATTCTCTTATTTGTAATTTTCTTCCAGAGGCATTCATATTTTCTAAATCTTTGTCTGAGAATTCTGCTCTATAGGGTTTCTGTAGTACTTTTGATCTCCCTATTTCTATTCCCATCTGTAGTGCTAGATTGGATAATTTTTCATGGAATAACCTTACATTTCTTGTGATACTTCTGCACATGAACAATAATTCTTCATCGTCATAGGTATTTAAGCGATCTAGTCCTACATTTCCTGCTATTATTTCTTCTAATTCGACTTTCAATTTATGAATGTCCATTATTTTCGGAGGTGTGCACTGTTTAACTGATTCTTGTGCCCACCTTTCTAAATCTTCTGGGGTGACTATTGTGGCACTTTTTGCTCCTGATGAAGTCACTAGCCTTATATCTTTTGAACACCCAGGTGTAGTTCTCTTGGGAGTAATATTGACAGAATCTCGAATGGGTAAATCCATCAATGATATTGTGGATTCGCTGTCACTAAAGTGATCTTCAACCATTACTACTGCTTCAGGGTTTGTAGCGTTTACAGGAGTAGGTGCAAGTATCGGCGGAGGACAGTTTCCCTGAGTACCATATAATGGAACTACTGGACCAATTGTTACAGGTATGGTCAATGAATCAGGATGTACTTTTATCTGTGTTATTTTCTGTATTAATTCTGCTCTGGTCTTCTTTAGGGCTTCCCTTTCTTTGTCATGAAGTATTCTACTAGGGGTAAATTCATGCATTACCTGTGGCACTAATGGAGTTTTTATCGGTGGTGCACTTGGGGTGCATCCACTTGTCCCTTCCTGATATGGTGGGGGGTTTCTTAACATTTCCTCCATAAATTCGTCTTCAGAGTCGTCACTTCTCATTAAATGTTTTGTCTTTTCTGTGCATTTACTTCCTAATTTCTACTCTGCTGTTAACAATGGATATAATCCTTCTGTAATCATTGCCCTTCTCCATTGTTTCATCTGACCGTTCCTAGACTCATGTAGGTATCTGGGGAAAAATCCTGGATAGCTCCTATTACTCCTTGATCGGTCCCGCTCAAATGCCTCGGTTTCCCATTCCTCTAGAGCTTCGTACTGAGTTAATCTAGGTCTGGGTTCTAAGTCATTCATCCTCAATCTCAAGTTTTGCAGAATTCGCCCATTGAACGTGCCATTCTCGGGAAATGCTAGTATTCCATCATTTTTGGTATATTCTATCCAATTCTCCATCCATACACAAGTATGATAACCTCTCTCCATCATCATGAATGAGGCGGGCATTTTAGCTGGTGGAATAATTCCTTCTCTAGTTTTGATTGGTTTGTCCTTTTTAAAATAATTCTTAATCTTTTGTAAAAATGACATTTTTCTCTTTTCTCCGTACATCTTTGGTAAGGACCGATGTATAAAATTATATTCTGCAAAGCCTAAATATCTCCTATCCGGACGATTTCTTGTTAAAGTCGGATCGCGTTTTAACATGCAATCCTTTATCCACTAAGAATTCCGCTTCTATAATTTCGACCAATCAAATGTCTGCTATCTTTTATTTCCGAGCCAATCCTTGCGCGTCCTTCTGGTGACGTTTGTCTGTCAACCCCTCCTTTACAATCTGCGCTTTTCTGTCCCTCGCTGTTTCAACCAATCCCAGCGCGGTACCTGTGACGTCAGTACTACTCCTGACTACTGACCCCTCCTTTACAAGGGTCTTTCCACACCCGCTGTATCAACCAATCCCAGCGCGGCGTTTGTGACGTCAGCTCCCTCTCCGGCAGCTGACCCTCCCTTTACCAATTTGTACGCAAACTTATTTTCTCTACAATTCTTAATTAAATTTCAGTAACAACATAAAACATTCGCTATCGTGCCAGTTTCTTCTAAATTCGAAAAAGATAGTTTCTCTCACACTTAGTAAAACCCTTTCCATTTACTAACATATACTACGAGTAAAACCCTTCCGTTTACTCTTCAAACAAGCTCCAGAAATACCTGTTACTTCTTCAATGTTACCCTTTCTAGGTGATATAACATCAAATTTTCACCAGCATACTCTTTTTGCTATTACTCACACGCATAGAGTCCCTAACGAGTACTGATAGTCCTGCTTAACTTTTCAGTACTATTTCTGCCTGGCAGATAACCTCACTGCAGTATGGCTTCCACTTACCATCCGCTATTCTTTTTACCCCGGGGATTCTGGACAACATAAAACAAACTTCGAATACACGGATGTTAGTTCATAAAAAATAAAATTCTCATTACCCAATTAACAAAGAGTAACCATCCTCTGATTACCAGAAAACTGATCCAGCGCGATATTAGCAAACAGCATTCATACACCAGATACACACTTGGGCCCATACATTCATACTACGCTAATACTTACGCTGGGTTTTATCAGTTGTTACTCTTTATCAAAATCCCTGCTACCAATTACCTTCTGAATGAAGAGTATTGACTTACCAATGAATCCTTTGTTAATTGGGAAGTTTAAAATGAGTGACATTCATTATAGTACATAATCCTAAAATAACCACTGAGTCAGGAAGTTTTAAAATGTTTATCTAAATTTTAGCAGAGTAAATTACAGAAAACGCATGGTACTTAATCGCAATACCCAAGATGAAGCATAGAATAATTATTGCTAATCAATGACGGTCCCTCAGGAAAGGAGAGGATAGAGACAGCAGCGCAACTAAAGGTTGCATTATATTTACCTAAGTGCGAGAACCAAACCCCTTAGCCAAGGAGTTGGAAAGAAATAGGACCCAGGAAGGATGAAGAGCAAAGACTTCCTCCAGGATCAGGACAGGACCGGTGACCTCTCTACAACGACGCCAGCGTCGTTCCCCTCTCTGATACTCGACTTCTCCTCGATTCTCCCGTGCCTTCCTTCTAATGGACTCCGCCGCCCCCTCCTCAGGACCTCTTCAGTCAGCAACCGATCAGCTTGGCAGCTAAGAGTGGTAGTCTTCTGTGTGCACTCTGCGGTCTGAGCTCTTCTGTCTGTCAGCATGAACGCCTGTTCTCTGCAGCATCTCCTTCTGAATAATTAACTAATGCTATATTCTATTATACCCTTCTACACCCATGTACCTCCCCTTAATGTTGCTAAAATATGGGGCCACTACTTCTGATTGAACAGGGACAGGGGGTGGATTCTCGTACCATATTGATTTGGCTTAAATTGTAAAGCCTATTGTCTCTAAATTCCCACCCATTCAATTTAATACATTTGCTTTATTTCCCACCCGTCTCATGACAAATTTTATACATTCTTCTTTTACAAAGTATCAATGTGTAACAGGAAAGGCAAGAGTACAGCATCTTCGGCCATTAGGTCGTGGCCTTGGACGACGTCCAGGTTGACTTCATTTGGCAGGCACACAGGACACATGCGCAGAACCATTTTGCCTCTCGAGTTTCAGGTCACCAACCCAGGCCCAAGTTTAAGAACTAACAAAAATCAAAGAAGAAAAATATTAAAATCACAAATAAGATGTTTCACTGTATGCCCACTTTTTCTACTCTATTCCCATTTAATTATAATACTGTCCCGCATTAGTAGCGTTAAGAAAACGACAATTTAATAATGACATGAGAGCAAGCTGAAGCATGTAAAAACATCAAGCAGCCATTTTAATGCACACTGCCCAGAAGCAGAAGTTTCCCACCAAGCAAAGAGAGACGTCACAACACGTGATATAGTTGAGACATGCGCAGATAGTTTCCCGCGCTTTAGCGGCCATTTTGGATTACAGACAAGCGTTATTCATTAGTAAAACACATAGGCAAGCATCCTTTCTATTCGTGTCGTGTATGCAAAGGTTAGTATAAACAATACAAGTTTAATAAATTAATACTATGAGGAGGATTGTATACAAGCAAGTTTCGTTTATGAAACCTTGCTCCATCAGAAACATAACAGCTGCTGGTGCTAGGCAAAATGTTTTAAATAAATGTTAGACTTGGCATCTTTTGGCGTGTTTCCCCTGACTTTTTGCTTTCTGACCTCCCGGTTTTGACTCTGTTTTTGCTGGTGTAATGATTCTGCGCACTTTCCTCACTGCTGTCCAGTGGGAAAGTGCAAGTGCTCCTGTATAAAATGTGTTACGGATTGGCGTTTCCATGATTTGCCTATTTGGTTTATGTGTCAGTCCCTTGTAAAGTGCACTGCGAGTGCCAGGGCCTATAGACCAAATGCTGTTGGTGGGCTGCAGCACTGGATTGTGCCACCCACGCAAACAGCCCGTAAAGTGTAACTCGGGCCTGCCATTGCAGAGCCTGTGCGCAGCCTGGGGCTGCCATGTCGACTTGGCAAGTGCGCACACTTGCAAGTCCCTAAACCTTCCCTTTTCTACATGTTAGTCACCCCTAAGGTAGGCCCAAGGTACCCCTGTGGGCAGGGTGCGTTGTATGCGAAAGGTAGGACATGCCCTGGTGTGTGTGGCATGTCCTGATAGTGAATTACAGCCTAGTTCGTTTTTCACTATTGCAAGGCTACCTGTTCCCCCTAGGCCAGAACAGGCAGTTTTGATTATTACAGCTTATAATCCTAACTGAACCCGGGAACATGGTAGAAATTCGAGTTTAGTATGCCTGGACTCAGAATGATAAAATGCATCTTTTAGTGAAGTTGGTTTTAACATTCTGTGTTTGAAAATACCACTTTTAGAAAGTGGGTATTTTCTTGTCTAACCATCCAAGCCTGCCTCTGCGGGTTGTGTATTCCTTGTCTGGAGTGTGAGTGGCAGGGGCTGGGCGATGCCAGGAGACAGGGTGAGTCAGCACAGGGCTGAATAGCAAGATCTACATGTAGATGGGTGGGAGGAGTTGCACCTGGGCCCTGAATAGGACAGTGCCTTCCCTCCACAATGCTGGCTCCATCTCCTGTGGTGCGTCTGATGTCCCTGGCCTACTCACTGAAGGAAGGGACGAAGACTTGTCAACAAAGTGCTCCAGAACTGGTTTGGACTAGGCAAAGGCCTCTCTGCCTTCAGAGAACAAAGGAATTTGGGATATAAATATTGGGGCCCTGACCCCATGAATTTAGATCTCGCTGGAATCAAGGAACCTGCCAAGACGAAGAGCTGGAAGAGCTGCCAGGAGGAGTACTGCCCCTTTGCTGTGTTGTTGCTTTGTTGGGTTGGCCTGCAGCTGCTGCTTCTGCCTTGGGCAGTGAAAGGACTGAACTTTCTACAAACTTGTGCTGAGTATCTCCAAGGGCCTGGAACCGAGCTGGCCTCCTGTTAAGAAGTCTCAGGGACTACAAAGACTTCACAAGCCTCTGGGTACCGCTTCTGGAACGCTGTTTCAGTTGCCACAGAGGAAGGGAACTGCAACCGACTCCGTCAACCGAATCCATCCCTGACCGGTGACCTGTTTGCACCGCAGGCCGCATCGCCCCGCTTCGCATCGCAACCCTGGTCTCACCGTGGGCGACGTCCGACGCCGCCAACACCGAGCCGCTGCTTGCACCGTGACCTGTGGGCACCGCAGTTCGCATCGCATCGCTTCACTGAACCAGCCGGACCCGACCGACGCGGTCGCTGCAACTGGCTCAAGAGTCGTGACCGCATCGCATTTGGGGCACCGCTCGCACGTCTGCGACGCACCGCTCCGACTCGCACCGCTGTCCGACGCCAGCTCCCGCACTCCGGCTTGGTCGCCTGCATCGCAACCTGTCAGCACCGCATCGAGCATCGTCTCACCCTGCATCGCACGCCTTGGACTCACCGACTCCGTCTGCACAACGCTCATCGAGCCGCTGCCTGCACCGCATCGAGGGACACCGCACCTTGCATCGCTCCGTCTTGCACCGCAACCGCGATGAACGCCGACCGGCTCGTACACTCCGTACCAGCCACAACGAGAAAGGTACTGTGACCAAGTCTGTTCACGACTCTGCTGGCCCGTATCGACGCAGTCGGCTGGAACTGCTAGACTCTGTGGTTTTCAGCATCGCGGTAGGCTCGGACGGAGCTACCGACTCGTACGAACTTTGTTTTTGAACTATTCCTGCAAAGAAGAAGTTACCTTATCAAGCATTCGTTTTTCAAGTATAGTATTGTGGATTTTTGTCGTAATTGGTCTTGTCTTGAGTATATAAAATATTGGTTATTTTTCTAAACTGGTGTGGTGTCCGTTTGTAGTGCTTACACTGTATTACTGTTGGTTATGTGCAAATGCTTTACACACTGCCTCTGAATTAAGCCTGACTGCTCGTGCCAAGCTACCACGAGGGTGAGCAGGGGTTACTTCACGAGTGTAACACCCTTACCCTGACTAGGAAGAAGGGTCCCTACTTGGACAAAGGTGCAAGCCCTTGCCAACTAGAGATCCCATTTCTAACATTGGTTGTCAGCGGTGAGGATAGGACTTGTGTTTGCACTTGACTTACAGTGATTGGTGTGCACTACTACCATATCGCAGACCATTACGTACCACATACTGGTTCTTTTTCTTTTGGCCTATTTTTGATCTAGCCAGTTTTCAACTCACTACTTTTGTCATGCCTGACACAGCTGCATCATCCGTTGCATCTCTGGAAGTTATCTTTGAGGAGGATAGGTTGGAAACCTACGCCGTAAAGGAACTACGAGCAATTTGTAAAAACCTGAAAGTCCAAATTAAAGGCCTCACAAGGAAGGAGGAGCTACAGAAGGCGCTGAGGGCCTGGGTAGCAGCCAGACATGCCAGTGGGCAGCCTGGTAATCTCAGTGAGGAGGTGGAGGAGCCTATTTCCAGGGTGGATATGCTTTTGGGTAGGGGGGAACCCGCCAGGTCAGGCAGCAGCAGTCTGTCCCCAGAGGAGCTGGAGGACAGGCGGGAGCCAAGCAGTTTGAGCTGCAGAAGCTCAGGCTGGAGAGTGAGCGGGAGGAGAAGAGATTGGCCATGGAGGAGAGGAAGATGCTCTTAGAGCATGAGAGAGAACTGAAGGAGCTAGAACTTAGGAGTAAGTCAGGCTCAGATGGTGGCAGCAATTCGTCCAGAAAGGCAGACAGGATTGTGCACATTCCCAAGAATGTAGGCAAGGAGTTCAAGAAGGGGGATGACATACAAAGGTGGTTTCAGGGTTATGAGGCAGCCATACACATGAATGGGGTCCCTGAGGAGAATTGGGGAGCACGATTGTGGCCACTTTTCCCTGAAGAAGCAAGGGATGCTCTGATAGCTTTGGGTAAGGGGTATCACCTCACCTATGCTGACATGAAGGATGCCCTTCTCACTAAGTATGGTCTTACTCCTGAAAAGAACAGGGATCAGTTCAGGTCCAGTAAGAAGTCTGATGCCAACACTTGGTTGGAATGTGTGGATGTGTTCTGCAGGTCTCTGGATGGCTGGGTAAAGGGCAGTAATGTAACAGATTTTCAGGGGCTCTACAACTTGATTGCATGGGAGCACTTGTCTAGTCTATGTTTTGCAGATCTGCGCCAGCACCTAGTTGATAGTAAGCTAACTGACCCCAGGAAGCTTGCTATGGAAGTGGACCGCTGGGTGAGTACCAGGGTCCACAAGAAAGCGTTTGGGGAGACTCAGCCAAAGGTGGGCCGGGTCCCCAGCAGAAAGGTGGGGGGACAAGGGTAAAGCACAGGAGTTCTCTAAAGGGCCCCAAACTAGTACCCAGGGTAAAGGTTCCCAGCCCCCGGTGATAAGAAGAAAGGGGTCTCTACAGGGAAGCCTGTTGAGACCGGCCCCCGCAAGTGTTATGCATGTGACCAGGTAGGTCACTTTAAGGGGGACCCCAAGTGCCCAAAGGGGACACAGCCACCCACCAGTGGACAGTCCAAAGTGTTGGCTAGTGTAGCGCTTGGGGAGGAGGGATGCCCACAGGAGGGTGGGGATCCCGCAGAAATGACCCTTGTCTCACTAGGGGACAGTGAGATGGTCCCAGGAAACCAGGTGCCCCCTAACACAAAGAAATATAGCACCTGGGTGACCATCAATGGGAACAGGGTAGAGGCTCTCAGAGATACTGGAGCCAGTGTGACCTCAGTCCGGTGTCACCTGGTCACTGAGAAGCAGGTAGTCCCAGGGGCATTCCACCAAGTAGTTGCTGTAGACAACTCTGAGCGCCAGTGTATGGTGGCGCAGGTTCCCTTTGAATGGGGGGGGGGGTCTCATGTCCCTTGAGGGTGGTTGTGAGCCCTACCATGCCTGTAGATTGTCTGCTAGGAAACGACCTGGAGCAGTCCTTATGGAAGGAGGTTGAGCTCAGGTCTCACTTGGAGATGCTTGGGTTGCCAGAGTGGGCATGCGTGTCTACTCGGTCAATGGCAGCCAGGAAGGGTGATCAAGAGGACTTGGAGCCTGGAACAGTGGCCCACGTCCCTGCCAAGAGAAAGGGCAGGGGGCGCGGGAAACCGGCCCCCGAAGTTCCCACGGACCGGGATGAGGCGGACCTCGAGGGGACGCCCCGGTGCCTACAGGGGAGCAGGTAGCCGAACTGGGAGACATCTCTGAGCTGACCCATTGGCAGCAAGAAGGGGGTCCCACCAGGGAGGAGTTCTGCAGGGAGCAGAGCGAGTGCCCTACTCTGGAGGGTCTGCGGCGGCAGGCTGCAGACCAGGCAGCTGGTAATCAGTCCGGGTCACATCTGATCTACTGGGAGAGTGGTCTCCTATACAGTGAGCCTAAGGTTGCTGAGCCTGGGTCAGCCCGTGTGCTGGTGGTACCCCAGCGCTTCAGGACCTTCCTACTGGGTCTGGCTCATGACGTGCCTTTGGCAGGACATTTGGGGCAGGACAAGACCTTTGACAGGCTTGTCACCCACTTCGTTTGGCCCCAAATGCGAAGGCAGTCAGATGCACACTGTAGGTCTTGCCAAACTTGCCAGGCAAGTGGTAAGAGTGGGAGGAAGGTCAAAGCTCCTCTCCAACCTTTTCCTGTTGTTGGTACACCCTTTGAAAGGGTAGGGATGGATATTGTGGGGCCACTGGATCCCAAGACAGCCATGGGCAACAGGTACATCCTGGTCTTGGTGGACCATGCCACCCGGTACCCGGAGGCTCAGGACAACGACGGCGCCAGTGGTGGGCCGGGCGTTAATGGGGATCTTTTCCCGTGTGGGATTCCCCAGAGAGGTGGTTTCTGATAGGGGGACTAATTTCATATCCAAGTATATGACATCCCTGTGGAAGGAGAGTGGTGTAACCTACAAGTTCACCACTCCTTACCACCCACAAGGAAACGGTCTGGTGGAGAGATTCAACCAGACCTTGAAAGGCATGATCAAGGGTCTAACAGAACCCATGAGGCGTAAGTGGGACGTCCTCTTGCCATGCCTACTCTTTGCATACAGGGAGGTGCCTCAGAAGTCTCTTGGGTACAGCCCCTTTGAGCTCCTGTATCCTGTCAGAGGACCTCTGAGTTTGGTAAAGGAAGGCTGGGAGGCGGCTCACAGGAAAACTCCCCAGGATGTATTTAGCTACATGCTGGCCTTTAGAAACCAAACTGCCCGCTTCAGGAAACTCGCTCAAGCGAACCTAGAAGCCAGCCAGGAAGAAATGAAGAGATGGTATGACCAGAATGCCACTCTGGTCAAATTTCAACCTGGGCAAAAAGTGTGGGTCATGGCCCCAGTGGCACCTTGTGCCTTGCAGGACAAGTGGACTGGGCCATATGAGGTAAAGGAGCGCAAAAGTGACGTCACCTACCTGGTGGATTTGCAAGCTCCAAGGAACCCTTTGAGGGTCCTTCACGTGAACCGCCTCAAGCCCCACTTCGAGAGGTCCGAAGTGAGTATGGTCTTGGCGACAGATGATGGGGTGGAAGAGGAGAGTGAGCCTCTCCCTGACCTCCTGTCTACCAAGGAGCATGATGGGTCAGTAGAAGGTGTGATCCTCTCCCCTACTCTGACTCAGGAGCAGCAGGGGGACTGTCACCAGTTGTTGGGACAGTTCGCCCCACTGTTCTCTCTGACCCCCGGTGTTACTCACTGGTGTACCCATGACGTGGACACTGGTGACAGCCCTCCTGTGAAGCACAAGATTTACAGGTTGACTGACAATGTCAGAGCCAGCATCAAGGAGGAGGTCTCTAAGATGTTGGCGTTAGGGGTGATTGAGCCCTCCCACAGTCCTTGGGCCAGCCCAGTGGTCTTGGTCCCAAAGGCTGCTGCGCCCGGTGCCACCCCAGAACTCCGGTTTTGTGTGGACTACCGTGGGCTCAATGCCATCACCAGGACTGACGCGCACCCCATCCGCAGAGCTGATGAGCTCATTGATCGGTTGGGAGCTGCCCGGTTCCTCAGCACGTTTAATTTGACGTCTGGGTACTGGCAGATTGCCTTAACCGATGGGGCCAAGGAGAGATCAGCATTCTCAACCCCAGAAGGTCATTACCAATTCCGGGTGATGCCCTTTGGGTTGAAGAATGCCCCTGCCACCTTTCAGAGGTTGGTCAATCAGGTGTTGGCTGGGCTGGAGGATTTCAGTGCCGCCTACCTGGATGACATTGCTGTGTTCAGTTCCAGCTGGGAAGAACATTTACAGCACCTTGAGAAAGTGTTGAGGGCTCTGCAAGGTGCAGGCCTCACGATCAAGGCCAGTAAGTGCCAGATCGGGCAGGGTTCTGTGGTGTACTTGGGACACCAGGTAGGAAGCGGCCTGGTGGCGCCCCTACAACCCAAGATTGACACCATTCTGGCTTGGGAGCCCCCCAAGACCCAGACCGAGGTGAGAGCCTTCTTAGGTCTCACCGGCTACCATAGGAGATTTGTTAAGGGCTATGGCACCATCGTTGCCCCCTTAACAGAGCTGACTTCTAAGAAGCAGCCCAGGAAAGTGATCTGGACTGAGTCCTGCCAGAAAGCTTTTGATGCCCTGAAGGCAGCCATGTGCACGGCGCCCGTGCTCAAGGCACCTGACTTCTCCAAGGAATTCGTCATGCAAACTGACGCTTCAGAGCATGGTGTGGGAGCGGTGCTCTCACAACTGAACGAAGAGGGCCTGGATCAGCCTGTAGTCTTCCTTAGCAGGAGACTACTCCCCAGGGAACAGAGGTGGAGTGCCATAGAAAGGGAAGCTTTTGCTGTGGTCTGGGCGCTGAAGAAGTTGAGACCATACCTGTTTGGGACTCACTTCCGGGTTCAGACAGACCACAGGCCCCTCAGATGGTTGATGCAAATGAGGGGTGAGAATCCAAAACTGCTGAGGTGGTCCATCTCCCTACAGGGAATGGACTTTACAGTGGAACACCGTCCTGGTACAGAACACGCCAACGCAGATGGTCTGTCCAGGTTCTTCCGCCTTAGTGAAGAGAACTCCAATGGGGTTGGGTAGTTCTCCCTACTTTCAGCTGGAGGGGACATGTGTTAGACTTGGCATCTTTTGGCGTGTTTCCCCTGACTTTTTGCTTTCTGACCTCCCGGTTTTGACTCTGTTTTTGCTGGTGTAATGATTCTGCGCACTTTCCTCACTGCTGTCCAGTGGGAAAGTGCAAGTGCTCCTGTATAAAATGTGTTACGGATTGGCGTTTCCATGATTGGCCTATTTGGTTTATGTGTCAGTCCCTTGTAAAGTGCACTGCGAGTGCCAGGGCCGATAGACCAAATGCTGTTGGTGGGCTGCAGCACTGGATTGTGCCACCCACGCAAACAGCCCGTAAAGTGTAACTCAGGCCTGCCATTGCAGAGCCTTTGCGCAGCCTGGGGCTGCCATGTCGACTTGGCAAGTGCGCACACTTGCAAGTCCCTAAACCTTCCCTTTTCTACATGTTAGTCACCCCTAAGGTAGGCCCAAGGTACCCCTGTGGGCAGGGTGCGTTGTATGCGAAAGGTAGGACATGCCCTGGTGTGTGTGGCATGTCCTGATAGTGAATTACAGCCTAGTTCGTTTTTCACTATTGCAAGGCTACCTGTTCCCCCTAGGCCAGAACGGGCAGCTTTGATTATTACAGCTTATAATCCTAACTGACCCCGGGAACATGGTAGAAATTCGAGTTTAGTATGCCTGGACTCAGAATGATAAAATGCATCTTTTAGTGAAGTTGGTTTTAACATTCTGTGTTTGAAAATACCACTTTTAGAAAGTGGGTATTTTCTTGTCTAACCATCCAAGCCTGCCTCTACGAGGTTGTGTATTCCTTGTCTGGAGTGTGAGTGACAGGGGCTGGGGGATGCCAGGAGACAGGGTGAGTCAGCACAGGGCTGAATAGCAAGATCTACATGTAGATGGGTGGGAGGAGTTGCACCTGGGCCCTGAATAGGACAGTGCCTTCTCTCCACAATGCTGGCTCCACCTCCTGTGGTGCGTCTGATGTCCCTGGCCTACTCACTGAAAGAAGGGACGGAGACTTGTCAACAAAGTGCTCCAGAACTGGTTTGGACTAGGCAAAGGCCTCTCTGCCTTCAGAGAACAAAGGAATTTGGGATATAAATATTGGGGCCCTGACCCCATGAATTTAGATCTCGCTGGAATCAAGGAACCTGCCAAGACGAAGAGCTGGAAGAGCTGCCAGGAGGAGTACTGCCCCTTTGCTGTGTTGTTGCTTTGTTGGGTTGGCCTGCAGCTGCTGCTTCTGCCTTGGGCAGTGAAAGGACTGAACTTTCTACAAACTTGTGCTGAGTATCTCCAAGGGCCTGGAACCGAGCTGGCCTCCTGTTAAGAAGTCTCAGGGACTACAAAGACTTCACAAGCCTCTGGGTACCGCTTCTGGAACGCTGTTTCAGTTGCCACAGAGGAAGGGAACTGCAACCGACTCCGTCAACCGAATCCATCCCTGACCGGTGACCTGTTTGCACCGCAGACCGCATCGCCCCGCTTCGCATCGCAACCCTGGTCTCACCGTGGGCGACGTCCGACGCCGCCAACACCGAGCCGCTGCTTGCACCGTGACCTGTGGGCACCGCAGTTCGCATCGCATCGCTTCACTGAACCAGCCGGACCCGACCGACGGGGTCGCTGCAACTGGCTCAAGAGTCGTGACCGCATCGCATTTGGGGCACCGCTCGCACGTCTGCGACGCACCGCTCCGACTCGCACCGCTGTCCGACGCCAGCTCCCGCACTCCGGCTTGGTCGCCTGCATCGCAACCTGTCAGCACCGCATCGAGCATCGTCTCACCCTGCATCGCACGCCTTGGACTCACCGACTCCGTCTGCACGACGCTCAGCGAGCCGCTGCCTGCACCGCATCGAGGGACACCGCACCTTGCATCGCTCCGTCTTGCACCACAACCGCGACGAACGCCGACCGGCTCGTACACTCCGTACCAGCCACAACGAGAAAGGTACTGTGACCGAGTCTGTTCATGACTCTGCTGGCCCGTATCGACGCGGTCGGCTGGAACTGCTAGACTCTGTGGTTTGCAGCATCGCGGTAGGCTCGGACGGAGCTACCGACTCGTACGAACTTTGTTTTTGAACTATTCCTGCAAAGAAGAAGTTACCTTATCAAGCATTCGTTTTTCAAGTATAGTATTGTGGATTTTTGTCGTAATTGGTCTTGTCTTGAGTATATAAAATATTGGTTATTTTTCTAAACTGGTGTGGTGTCCGTTTGTAGTGCTTACACTGTATTACTGTCGGTTATGTGCAAATGCTTTACACACTGCCTCTGAATTAAGCCTGACTGCTCGTGCCAAGCTACCACGAGGGTGAGCAGGGGTTACTTCACGAGTGTAACACCCTTACCCTGACTAGGAAGAAGGGTCCCTACTTGGACAAAGGTGCAAGCCCTTGCCAACTAGAGATCCCATTTCTAACAATAAACATCTAATAAGATATGAGCAAGAATTGAAAGAAAAGGCTTTTGGACCAACTAAAGGAGCACATTTAAGAATGGTAGCCTTGTACAAAATGTTTTTTTCACATGCAGTTTAGCACATTTTCCCTACATCTGATTAATTTATGAAATATTTGCGACATCAATAATCCATTTGAAAATTATTCTTTCACATTATAAAGCAAGCACATTTTCCGACGTGTCATTTTCTTTGTGAAAAAAATTTCTGCAGCAGCTTAAACGCATTCTAAGGTGCAATTCTAATATGGTTTGCAAGTCGAAATTAGTTTTTTAAAGTAATTTCCCACAGCAGCTTTTTGCGCCTTTTGAAATCCGTTAATTTGGTGGGTAAGGATGCCAGTGAACAGGGAATTGCTATAACTTACCAGGCAGTTTATTAGGATTCTGGCTATCAAGGGCTGGTGAATAATAACGTTTTTTAAAGTAATTTAAGTTGGCAGAACAAGGATTTGATTACTGCCCGATTTGGGAGCTGGCCTTTAGGTCAGAGTCCTAGAGAGTTTCCCAGATTTTTATCCCTAGTTTTATATGCGAATTTCTCCCAAAGACTGGATGGGGTTCAGATGGTTGGTTCAATTAGGTCCAGGTGAAGTTGCATAATTTCAGTACTTTCATGTTACTCTTGTTATGCAAAATTAACTAAATTATGCTATTACGCCATACTATGTAATTACACACCATTATCAGTAAACATTTAGCACACAAGAACAAAGCAAGCAACAGAATGTGACTAGCTATTCTTCACAGTGCTTGCATTTTTTGGCACAATAGTTTTAGCGTAAATTGCTGGTTTTGCATTTCGCATAATTGCATTTAATTTTGTGTAATTTCTCTGAAATTTTGGGAAAATAAGTGAAAGTAAATAATTTTTTATTTATTTCTTTTTATTTATTTATTTGAGTTTTATGTAGCGCTGGCTAGACCCGGAGGTATCAGAGCGCTTTACATAAGGTTCCAGAAAATTATAAAGTTACATCAGTTACAAGTTACATCAGTTACTAGGAAAACGTTTCAAGAGCGTAGAAGACGAAATAAATGGAGTTTAGAAGGGTAAAGGGGAAGGAGGTAGATAGGATGGAGAGACGAAGGAGAGTCTGCCCAAAGTCCGGCTGGGTAGGTGACGGCCGAGGGGGAAGTCCACAGCCCATCTCCTCTATAGCTATCAGGTAGCTCCACCGGGCATCAGCCAAACAGCTAGGTCTCAACGGGAAAACAATTAAAGAGTAAAGAGGAGGGATAAATGGAGCGTAAAGGGGGTGGAGTAAAGGGGTAGGAGGGAGAATACAACGGAGAGACGCAGTAAGGTCTGCCCAAAGTCCGGCTGGGTAGGTGACGGCCGAGGGGGTAGTCCACCGCCCATCTCCTCTTTAGCTATCAAGTAGCTCCACCGGGCATCGGCCAAAAAGCTAGGTCTCCACGGTCAGAGGTAGGTTTACAGATTCAGTATCCTGATGGGTAGGCCGGAAGGGGGATGTGTTCGAGGTCTGGTTGATGTCCACTGTCGTGGTCGGGGTAGGGACCACTGTGGCAGCCATCCTGAGGTCAGGCAAGGGATTCTGACCTTGGAGTTAAAATCAGCTGGTTCCCATTTTAGTCTTTCGCTGGGGGGGGGTGTTTGTTGTGCAATGCAGATGCGAGGAGCTCTCTGGCCCCACTGCTTGCTGGGGCATCCAGGCCAGGTATCTATGACTAATGGCGCTTCCTCTCCGGGTTCTATGCTGTGCACATTCAGGCTTAACTGTCGTGAGAGTGTGGCAGCTATACATTTCAGATGTCCCCGGAGGCGGCCATCTTAGGGTCAGGCATTGGTTATGGACCTGTAATTCCCTCGCGTCTTGTCTCCACGGTGCTTCCTCAGAGGTCTTGGGGGACTCCTACTTGTGACCGCTCTTTCATCTGTTACCCCCCCGGTCTGCTGCGTGGGTGTTCTATTTGTTGGGGCGCTTCGTCCGCCATCTTGGGGTCAGGCGGCATGGAGGGAGCTCGTTGCTGCCCCCCTTCTTGCTGCAACACCTCGCTGGCCTTCGGGGGAATAGGGGAGCCCCACTCTCTTCCCTCCTTGGTCCACAGACTCACCGATCGCTGCAGGGCCCGCCCAGCTCGCAGGGCGCTTGATCAGGATCCGCCCGCCGGTGGTCTGCGTTGGTCTACCGCAGTCCTCAGTGCAGCAGCCGCTCTCAACCAGCCCCGGTAGGGTTCAATGTAATGACTTCCTCCCCGACTCAGCGTTCCGTTCGCTCCGCTTTCTTTAAAATATGGATCGTGGGGCCGCCATTTTGTTTCCCAAGGCGAGCCTGGCAGCAGCAGGGTGCATTAATGTTCTCTCGGCAGCGCGGGGGCTCCCAGCCTTCAAGAGCGCTCCCGCTGACTGCCGTGATGTTCCGGTGCCCGCTCCTGTCATTCAAGGACCTCAGCGCCAGCCAGCTCAGTTTACGCCGCTGCTTTTAGAAGACGGATCGCGGGGCCGCCATTTTGCTTCCCATGATGAGCCCCGTAGCGGCAGTGTACAGCGGTGTTTTCTCGGCAGCGCGGGGGTTCTCAGCCCCCAGGTGTGCCCCCGCTGATTGCCGAAGTATTCCGGTGTCCCCTCCCGCTGTCCAAGGCGCCCGGCGTCCGCCAGCTCCGCCCGATAATTATCGGATTATCGGTCCGGCCCGCGGAGCCTCCCTAGATGGCGGCCATTTCGCAGCCAGCTCGTCCTCCTCCAAATGATGTGAATTTTGCACAGCCCCAGTGTCAGTTCTCTTCAGGAGGTGGAGAGGCCCTAGGATTAGGATTTCATTTTAGCACAGTGGAGTTTTATTTTTATTTTTCTGAGTAGTAGTAGAATAGGAGACTGCGGGAGTCAATGGGATCCTTGAGTGTCATTGCATACATTTTAAAGAGTAAGGAAGACAGTGGGAAAACCTGAGGTGCCCTGCAGGTCAGTGGGAAAGGGGGGCTGTAAACTCTCTAACTTAGACTGCTTGTGACCTGCATTGGAGGAAGGAGTTGAACCATTCAAATGATGTGTCTTGAGTGGGCCACTGACTGTAGTCTTTGCAGAAGAATATTGTTGTCCAACGCACAAAAGGTGATGGGAGGAATGCTTGCAATTTGCCTAACCACTGGCAATCGCTCAGGGTAGCATCCCAACCCTCATTCGTTTGCTCACCATGTCACCTCAGTTGGGACCTAGCTACATGCAAATCAACCTTGACCCTGCTCATCATGGGAGCAGTCCAGCTTGAACTGCCAGGCCAGGTCTTCACCACATGGGAACACAAGAAACCCAGTACCGGTTTCACCCTGATAAGGGCTCTTCAGCCAGGTATAGCTTAGTTCCAGTGGCACATTGAGCATGGGACCCACATATGAGCATACCCTTGCTACTTAGGGCGGTACTTCAAACACACAAAAAGTGATGGGAGGAATGCTTGCAATTTTTCTAACCACTGCCAATCACCAGGAGTAGTATCCTAATCCATCGTTCTTATGCTATTTGATTATTGCTGTTTACCATACTGAAATCACCAAACAGATCGAGGAAGATCATCATGCACAGCTATCCCTGGTCAGTCATTTCTAGGATGTAATCCCACACACTTAGGCAGACTGGTTGGAGTACTGTTTGCTGTTAGACTCGTGTTGGGAATGGACCTGGCAGGTGAACACATTCTCCACAATATTAGAAAGTCATGGGAGGACTGTAATGGAGCAGCATTTGTTTGGATCCTCAATGTTGAGCTCGGCTTTTATTAAGAGTGGGGAGCAATAGAGTTTTTCAGAGTACATGGGCTTCCCAGTTGGAGGCATCTGTTTATAAGTGTTGTCATGGCTACCTTGGTTCTTGCTGAGTTTGAGGCTTTGGAGCAAGGAGGTGGTGCAGTTCCCATTGTTTCTTTTGTTGGAGGAGCTGCGGGATGGGGAGATTGGAGGCTATGTTTGATCAAATGCATTAAATAGTTTTTTATGAACATCAAGGCTAGGGCATTCGAAAACTCTTGGGAATTGGAGTGCATTAAGAGTTGGTAGATTTCGGGACCATTTTAAAGAGTTTGATTTGCCTGTTGGTTGCTTCGAGAACTTGCCTTAGATAGTGGTCTTTTTCACACAGAAGATAGCCTTACCATAGGTGGTTCTAGCATGATTAGGTGTCAGTGATGAAGTTTGTGAAGGAGATCAGAGCCAGGCAGATTCTTGATTGCTGCACTGGTGCTGGATTAGTTTAAGTGTCTCCGAGTACCAAGGATTGTGTCTGCTCTTGTCAGTCACTTTATTTATGGGTGTACATGTGTGCACATTCTTTTTAAAAAGGCATAGTGCACCGATTCCAGTATGTGATTAGGAGAGCCATTCGTTTTGACTGAAGTTACATGTTTCTCCACTTTGTATTTGAAAGGTTCAGAGTGTATTCTTTTAGAGGTTGAAATGGGAGATATTGTGGTTTTACTCTGCTGACTTGGTAGGAGAAGAGTGTCTCATCGAAAATTGTTGAACCAGCTAGTGTGGGAGATCATGAGGTCTGAGATTTGCTGGAAACATTGTAATACATTGTCTAGGCAGACTTCCATACTGAGCCCTCACAAGTGTCTTTGAATTCTTTGGATCAAGGTGTGGATTGGTCATCAAGCCAGAAGTAAAAGTCTACTATGACCAGGGGCGATTAGATGTAAGGAAGAGGTCTGTTTAGAGTAAAGAGAGTTATTCAAAGAAATTTTATGTTGGGGTATGGGCTGAGGAATGTAGGGATTTTTAGGGTATTTTTTGGGGAGGTTTGAAAGAATATGCTGAGGGGTTCAAAAATGTCTTAACTGGAGGTTTCATTTAGTGATATAGGTTACTGTTGTGCCTCATGCCTCCTCCACTTCCCTGTTGTCTGTTGATGTGCATGAGAGTGAAAGTCTGTGGAATGAGGTGTCCAAAGGAAGGGTTGGAAGATTAAAGGAACCAAGTTTATGTGATTAGGTGGATGTTGAGGGCATCGTTTGTGATGCGGTCATGTTGGTGGTGAGCATGTTTACAATCATGGTTTTTCCAAACAAAGGTTTTCTGTGTTAGGCTGTGGGGTAATTGAATATTCTGCTGAATGCAGGCCTGAGGAATGTGTGGTCTAGGCAGTTTCTAAGGTAAGGGTTTTCCCTAAAATTGTCTTTCGGTAGGCAGGATGGATCTTATGACATATTAACCCAACCCTTGTTGCATATAACAGCAAGCATGCCAAAGGGCGCTTGTCTTGCTTTGCTAATGATGAGTGGCCGCCACTATTGACTTAGTCAATGCTAGCTGCTTTTAAAATGCACTGGCAATGGCATAGCAATAGCATCGACTAGCCATCTTAAAATTATAGAAACCATTGTTTTCCATACTTTTAAGAAGGCTGCAACCCGGCATGACACAAAGCGACAATTAAATGCAGCGGTTATATTGAAAGTATAAAAACTGTTTTTCATACTTTTAAGATGATCATTACAGTGCAAGATAATAATGCAATGCAGTGGCCATCTTGAAAGTATGAAAAGATATTCCGTATTTTGAAGATTGCCACCAAGTAGTATTGTCATGTTGCATTCCGCAAATTGGCAGCTTACAAGTTGTCTGAAGCATAGGCATCAGGGCAGGGGTCACCGGAATCGTTACTAGATCTTAGAACATTTAGGAGGCTCTAAGTGTAGAGTGTGTCAGGTTCTTGTGAAAAAGAAGCATTAGCTTGGGGTCTGGTCCGGGTCGTTTCTTTCGGCTGGGCAGGTGAAGGAAAGACCAATAGCTGATCTTAATTTTTTAACGTTGTCAATTAAAATATGAGCCAAGCGGGTTGCCTGGTTCTTGAGACTGCAGGTAGTTGCTGAGGTGCGTTCTGGGCTAATGAACCTTTATACTATTTGGAAGAGTCCACTTTGGCATTGCACTCTGGCTCTGTTGCTTTTTAGGTAGGGAGATGACCTTGTTATAGGTGGTTCTTGCATATTTGAGGTCTTTGGCAGAGACTTGGGCTCACGATCTGCGCCAGGCTGTGTCCAAGGTGCAGCACTCTGTTTTTTGAGAATTTAGGGCATTGTTTTTCCTTGGCTCTGGCTTTATGAAGCAGTTGTTCTGGGAGATAGCAGAGTGTAGAGACTCCAGGAGTTGTTCTCGGAGATAGCAGAGTGTAGAGACTCCAGGAGTGGTTATATTGGTATGGTGAAATTTACTGAGGCCAGGAGACTTCCATCATGGTTTGGCAGGTGTGGAGAGTAATGGAGAAGATGAAAAATGTAATGTACATGTTGGAATGGGTGAATACGATGTCAATGAATGTCATGATATGTGCTGGCCTGACAACGGCAATATTAGTAAATGCAATGTGAGTGTATGCCATAGCCTGTGCCCACATAACCACCTCAATGCCTGTCAATGCAATGTTAATGTATACCGTACCTTGTGCCCGCACAACAGTGCAGACATCAGCAATAATTATACCAATGTATGTCATAATCCATGCTCGTACGATAATATTATTGTTGCCAATAAGATCAATGTCAATGTACGATCACACCAAAGCAAACATAACTTTATCAATACCAGTAAGAACGATGTCAATGTACAAGATGAGAAATATATGCGCAATGTTGATAATGTCAATAAAAATTATACCAGTGGCTGCCATATTATTCTTAGGAGTTACAATTACTAACATCATTGCTGTTGGATTTACCCAAGGTGACCTCCCCATCAACCCCGAGCCACCCCGAGCCAGAGATACGTGGTCTGGCAGGCCCTGCAACCCACGCCCAAACCTTTCAAGTAACAGGTCACAGGTGGGTCCCCCATAAACTAAAGGCAAACATTTGTTTAAAAGCAACAGGGTGAAAACTATTTCACTGTGACAAAAATGCAGTTAAAAAAATCAAAACTAGCTGCGGAGGTGCAAAGTAAAAACCTTTGCCTGAGATTGTGGGCATTGTAGGGGAAATTCATACCTTTCATAGAGGAAATAGATTTTTAAAAAAGGGAAAGGTTTGGATTTGGTATTTTTGTGGAGGTGTGAGTTGGGAAAAGTAATGGAGAAGAGGAAACAATTTTTATATGTTTATAGGCAATGGGGAAAACCATTTCAACTTAACAAAAAAGCAGCTTTTATTAAAATCACAAAAAACCTGGGAAGAAGGGGCAAAGTAAAACCCCAGTCCTGCTGTACTCCGCTTCTGTGCGTGTTTCATTCTTCCAACATACCTCCCTTTACCTCTAACATAACAAAATATTTCACGTTTTTGCTGCTGAATTTTGCTTCTTTTTTATATTGAAAATCATCACTTGGTAAACACATAATCGATCGAAGTTTTTAGATCTATATTTTTGCCAGTCATTGTTTTCAGTGGTACACCTATTTGGCTAAGACTCGTTCTCAAAATTAGGGCACATGCATAGCCTACATAAATAGTGCACATCGCAAAGGACTTACTGGTTCTGAGGCTGAACACACACACCAAACTGTTATATTTTAATATTTTTTTTTATTCTTAGAGTCATACCGACAGAAGTGTTTTTCTCCCTGCGGAAAACCCACCGCTGGATTCACATGCTCTTGCTCGCCTCTGATTGAGTGACAGTAAACCATTAGAAAAAGGTCCAAAGAGAGGAAATACGCTGCCTCGATGGATTCTAGTACTGTATGTGGGAATAAACTTCAAATTAAGGGTGGGGAAATCTCTTTTGAAACGATAGACATTTTATATTCCTATTCTTCAAGAAAGATGTTTTTCATTAATCTGTTTAAAAAATGAATTTTTCATGTTCTATTTCCTGATGAGTTTTATTGGTCCATCGAAACGAAGAACATGGATGGCGAAGTACATTAGCACACAGGACCACACAGATCCTAGCAAAGATGGGACCTGTGTGGTCGTAATATCTAAGACACGATAACCCTCTCTGTATTTCCTCTGTTGATCCAATAAAAGGTATCACACCCCACAAAACTTCCTCGGCAAAGAAGAGATGACAGAAAATGCAAGGCATTAGCAGAAACCGAGGGTCGTCCCATTAACCGAATTCTAGTGTTACTGTTGTCTTTGATTTGGAGCTTTCCTGTCTGGTTTCAATTTTGTTTCCCTACAAGCATTTTTGCCAGGACTGTATTATTCCCTTCTAGCCAGAGACTGACAGATTTCTATATAATGTTTTTTGGGCACTCCCCATCATCTAGCAACGTGCCATTGTTGCAATTTGCTCCCATCTTATGACCTCTTATGCTTTTGACGTAAGAAAGCTGACTGTATTGTCAATGGCGGTCGCCAGAAATGTAGGGGGGTGGGGCGGGTGGAGGGAGTGCAGGAGGGGGGAGGAAGCGCAGGGAGGTTTAATAATAGTTTTAAAAAAAATGGAACTTATCTTAAGCTACCGGCCACCTCCCACGTCGCGTCGCACTTCAGAGTGCTCTTCCTGGTCCCAGGCTCCCAGCATAGACTGGGACAGACTCCCTGTGCAATCCCAGCGCTGCTCTCATGCTATGAGAGCAGCGTGGTGATTGGCCTAATTGGGCTGTAGCCTCCCCGCTCAGGACAGGGAGTCTGTGCAGTTTCTCCAGCCTGGCTGTACAATACAGCCAGGTTGGAGAAACCTAAGTGCGCATGTGTGTTTGGCCGGCCTGACACGGCCGGCCAAACACACATGCCCACTTGCAAGTGCACATAGCACTCCCCCTCCCCCCTCCCATGCCTGGCCCCGCCCTGAGTACGCTGGCTCAAAGCTGGCAAATGTAAAATAAAACAATGATAGAACATAGTTTTATTTTTCGCCTGTTGTCTCTGAGCCAGTGGGGCGAAGCTCCTCTGCCATTGCGGAGGAGCCGCCCTTGTGTATAGTGCCTTGAAGAAGCTGAATGCAGCGCATAAATGGAGCACCTCATCGTTACTTTCAAAAGGGGCACAACTGACCTTGGACGTCGACTCACCAAAATGCCTGGGGTAGTGGAAGTCACGCACCTTGGATCTTAATGACATCACAGGAAGTGACATATATGGTCTTTGACTTTAATCTTCCAAGGAAGTGATCAAACATGACTTCAGCCCTGATGACGTCAGAATAATTGACATAGCTGAAGTTCCATAATTTCTGCATGACTAATATAAAATGACACATTTGAGGGTAAATCCCTAGGCAGTCAAGTGGTCAAAACAACATTTAAAGACTCATAATGACCCAAAACATGATATGAAAAAACTCAGTGTAAGAGCATAAGTTCGCTAAAACATCATTGATTTTATTCTCATTTTCTTAAAAACATATCTCTTTTATCAAAAGTGAAAATAATGAACAATAAACATCAGCCATCCTAATGATGGTAAGTTATAAATGACAAAATACATGAAACATGACCATCGATCAAATTAGTGGCCTATGGTTCAATTATTTAAACATGATATTATGATCTTAATTATACAAGGATGGCATTATTGTGGCTGTGTGATGGGTCTTCAACGCGCGTTTCGGAGCACTGTGCTCCTTCATCAGGAAAGCCACACCTTTATCCTTCTTTTCGCATAAATCGTAGCGTATTTGGATATTCGGAGAAGGCACCTAGGTTCTGATGAAATATGATGAGATACCGGGAAGTGTAGCTCACACTCTCCTATACTTTCTTAACTTGAAATGGAAGATCACTTGTAATGGAGATCTAGAAGTTTTCTATAGAAGTGCCACTCCTGTAAGCGCCTTAATTGATATAGTGGCAAATATAAATGTCGAAGAGTCAGTGCAAGGTTTCCTCTTGCGTGATACAGGACCGATGCCAAGGGGATTGCCACGACCTTGAACTGCTATTTCTGAAGTGAAATACTGGTATTTTTAAAAATAATTGAGAAATTGGCCTCCGGTCTGTGAGACTCGGTGCCAAAAGAATATAAAATGACAACAGAGAAAAATGTCTGTTTCAGATGCCAAAAGAAAAATACTAATTTCTCTTTGTGTTTCATTTTTTTTTCACAACAAAATTTTATTGTCAACAGCCAAGGTAGGCCTGACGAAGCCAGGTAACAAAACAATACAATATACAATATAGCCATAATGATGTCGACATTTTGTTGCCAATTAGACAAAGAAGGATAAAATGCAGGTAAACATATCATACTAACAATAAACTGAAGTGTCATAAATCCAATAAACAGTACAGTACATGCCAAATCATCCCCTATTTGAAGTGTAAAGCCACTAAACCCATAGTCACCGCTCATCGTGTCTGTTGTATCCGTTGCTAGTCTGTCGAACCAGCTGGGATGGGTTCCAAATATATCCCCCGATAGTCTGCCCACATCTTCCATATCTTAGGATGTTTCTGGGGGCATACCCTTGCCGCAAATATAGGTATCCCCAACCCCATGCAGAAATCAAGGCCCTTCTTCCAAGCCCCAAGGGAGGGTGGGGAGACGTCTTTCCAAGCCTTCGCGATGTCGCGCTTTGCCAGTGTAAGGCCCAATAATAATAGGTGGCGTTTGTATATATTGCCCCGATGCCATTGGTAATGTGAAGGAGGGTTAATTGTGGTGAATAAGGGATATCCCACCCCAGGACTTGCGACAGACATGCAATAACACCATGCCAGAACCCTGAGAGTGATGTGCATAGCCATACGGTATGTATGAGGGTTCCATCTGTAGCGCGGCATCGTAGGCATAGTGGAGATGCAATGAGCCCTGCACGCCAAAGCTTATATCTAGTATAATAGGCCCAGTGGAGATGCTTAAATTGTATGTACCGTAATCGAGTCGCAATGGCGGCCCCACGTGGGGATTCCAGCGCCTCATTCCAGTCCTCGTCATCCAAGGGGCCCAGGTCTACCTGCCAGGCCTCATGTGTTTTATATAGCGTGGTAGGGCTATTCGTAATTAATGTAAGATATATTTTGGTGATCTTATGTTCCCCAAGTTCGCCCATAAACACTTTGGCTTCAATAGGGCTAAAGTCTGGTGTGGTGTCCTGAAGAGTGAGATAAGGGGAGAAAGCGTGACAGAACTGAAGATATTTATAAAATTGTGATCGAGGCCTTGCATATTCCTGCTGTAGTTCCTGAAAGGACTTCATGGTCTGGCCGTGGAGGACATCGCCAACAGTGGAAATCCCTATCGCCTCCCACCCAGAGAAGCCTGGCAGTCCAGCTAGCTGAGGTAAGAGGCCGTTATGCCAGCGGGGGGGGGGGAGGGGCGTCTTTTGTTAATCTGCCCCACCATCCCAGCTGACGCAGTGTTCGTCTCCGGAGTTGAAAAATCGTGGAGGTCGCCGACAGTAGCGCCTTTAGGGTCGGGCCAGCATATAGGATTGTATGTAGAGGCGTGTTGCTCATCAGCCAACATTCTACTGCGTATCCAGGATCAGACCTATCCCCATACCATCACTCGTTTAGGATAAGAAGGTGCGAGGCCGCGTAGTATGCCTGCACATCTGGTGTCGCCAATCCCCCACAATAGGTTGATTGAAAGCATGTTTTCAATGCCACTCGGGCAGAGCCCCCCCCAGAGAAAATGTCGAAGAGTATCACCCAGTTGGTTTAACTGGGTGATATCAAATATGGGTGATTCTAGAGTTGATATAGTAGGCGGGGCAAAGAGACCATCTTAAAGATGGCGGACCTACCATAAGGAAAGCGGTAGGTATCACCAAGAGCGGGTCTGTTCCTTAATTTGCATCCACAATGGGGCCAAGTTTCTTTCCCAAGACAGAGATTGTGATGTGGCCAAGAAAACCCCAAAATATTTAAAACCATCTTGCACCACCATCACCTCATCTGAACACGGGCCCAGGGGGCCCGCACCACGCATGGGCCACAGGTAGGACTTACGGGTGTTCATATAAAGCCCAGATGTTTCATCAAAAACCTGCATGATCCTAAGCAGTCTGGGTCTCGACCGGTCTGGTCGCGTAAGGAAGAATAATACATCGCCTGCATAGAGAGCTATGCGGTCAGAAGTCTCCCCAGACCACTCAAATTCGCGGATCTGTGTGTCTACCCACACCCAGGCCGCGAGAGGTTCCATAGCGAGCGCAAAGAGATATGGAGAGAGGGGACAGCCCTGACGAGTACCCCGCCCTATAGGAAAGATTTGTGAAGTAGCGTCTGCGACGCGGACGGAGGCAGTAATATATGTATAGAGGAGTTGGATGTATTTGAGGAGGCGGGGCCAAAGTTTAGGCGACTCAGGAGCGCAAAGAGGTATGTCCAGCTGAGGGAATCAAACGCCCTATTTATATCTGCGAGCAAGAGTGCAGCCAGTTCCCCCAGACGGTCCACCGATGCAATGGCATTGTGTACACGTCTGATGTTGTGTCGTGTGGCGTGGCCAGACATGAAGCCGGCTTGGTCTGGATGGACTAGATCTGAGATATAGGGCATTATGCAGTTGGCTATAATCTTGGCGAGAAGCTTAGCCTCGACATTAAGGAGTGATATCGGACTGTACAAGGAATGGTGCTCAGGGGGTCGGCCCGGTTTTAGGAACCCCACTATCTCCACATGGGGCCAGTCCACTGGGAGACACTGTTCATCTAAAGCGGCATGGAGTGTGGCCAGGTATGGGGTGGTGAGCATGGATTGATATTTCTTGTGGAATTCACAAGGAAAACCGTTTGGGCCGGGCGCCCTACCCGGGTGCATCTCTGACAGCGCCACTTGAAGTTCCTCAGCTGTTATTGGGGCATCTAATTCTTCCCTGGTGGGGTCTGTGAGGGCACGCGGAGGCATGTCATCTATAAACTTGTGGACAAGGTGTGATGGAATAGTCTCCCGGGGGGCATATAGATCTTTATAATAGTCTGCAAAGCTAGCTGCGACTTGTAGGGGATCTGAGAGAACCCCCCCAGCAGGATCACGGATATTCAGGATGGTGAGGGGGCAGAGAGCCCTTTGGCAGAGACGATGTAATAGTGCACTAGATTTGTCGCCCCATTGGTATATCCTACTACGGGTAGCTAACCCAGCCGCCCGGGCCTCATCCATAAGCTCACTGGCATAAATCTGCTGAGTGTGGAGCAATTGCCTACGCGTGGCGTATCCATCATCCTCCCTACCCCGGCGCGCTGCATCCAGTAGCCGGGCTTCCAGCTGTATCAGCTTTTCCTGGCGCTGTCTACGCTGCGCCGTGCAATATGCAATGTCCACCCCCCAAAGTGTTGGCTTCATAGCCTCCCATAAGACTGTAGGCGACTCTACCGACCCGATGTTGTGGGAGAAGTATTCTGTGATGGCATTATGCATATGTGTCCTGTATTGTTCATCCTGTAATAGCCACGAAGATAGGTGCCAGCGGAAAGGGGGGCGTTTAGGGTCAAGTCGCAAGTCCAGTTGCATCGGGGAGTGATCTGAGAGGCCCCTGGATAATATCTCTACCGAGCCAAGTCTATATATATGTGCGGCTGACACGAAAATATAATCTATGCGGGAAAAGTACCCATGTGCGCCGGAGAAATAGGTGTAACCTAAATCAGTGGGATGTAATCGTCGCCAAGTATCTACCCAATCCAGCCCCTGCACTAGGAATTTCAGGCTCGACTCACGCGCCTCCACAGGTCCACCCGCACTGCGCCATCTATCCAAACGGGGACACACAGTATTGTTCCAGTCAACCCCGACTAAGGTCAGTCCCGGGGGAACCTCCACCCCGAGCCTCATCAGGTGTTTTGTTAGGCACCATGTAAGAGGTAGTGGGGCCTACACACTTCCTAGAACATACATCTGGCCATACAGTGAGCCTGTGACAATGACATATCTGCCCTGGGGATCAATCCACGTTTTATTGTGGAGGAAGGGGATTCTACGGTGGATCAGTATCGCTACCCCCCCCGCGAGCCTCTAGTGAATCCGGAGTGAAAGGCTTGTGCACATCCAAATTGTGTTAGACATGGGATCTTATTCCCCAGTAAATGTGTTCTTGCAGCAGTAGGATATCTGCTCCATAGCGTTCAGCCTGGCGTAGGACAGCCCCACTTTTAACCTTATCCAGCAAACCTCGGACATTTCAACTGACAACACGGAGGCATTTTTCATGTAATCCAGACATATCTAGGGACGGGACTGGCAATGATGCATGCGGGTGGGGGACAGTATGTGATGGTGGCGGACATCTGACATGGGATCAAAATTTGTATATGTATGACACTTAAAAACAAGAAACAATAACTTTCCCCAACACCAAACACCCTCCCTCCCTCCCCAATACCTCATGAACGTAGAAGGATCTGTTGCGGCATGAGGGCAGTCCCGACCTCAACGGGGGTCTGGAGCAACCCTCAGCCAATGGATCCCAATGTGGCCTCCCTTAAACAGAAAGATGTCTCCAAAGATAAGGGAAAGCGTTAAAAAATGTAGCCCATAACATTATGCAGTCGACCGTGTGTACAAATGTTCATAACAAGAATTGACTTGGTAGAATGTCTTTCATCCGGTGTCTTCTGTGGTTTGGATGTGGGATTTGCTGCGGGATTTGGATCATTCCTTGGATAGCGATCTACGGCACTGCTCTCCCGAGACCCTAGGCGACCCGCGGCCCGGGCCCCCGGATGAAGAGTCAGAATCAATTTTAGGCGGAGTATGTGGTCTGAGTCTGACATTCTCGTCCGTGCAAGTGAACACTTCCTCAGGGGAATCGAAGAAGTGTGCCTGCACTTTGTAGGAGACTCGCAACCTGGCCGGGAACGCAAAGAGTACTGCATTTTGAGATGTCGCAATCATGCTTTAGCCTCCGTAAAAGATTGTCGGCGCTGTTGGACTAACCTTGTTTAGTCCGGCAATATCATGATCTTATGTGAGGAGTAGTGGAGGGAATCCTTTAGTCTAGCCTGTTGTAGGATGACATCTCTGTCCTTGAAGTTTAGGAATCTAGCAATAAGAGGCCTGGGACGAGTTCCAGGTGGCGGCTTCTGTAGCAGGGCTCGTTGCACACGTTCAACGACAAAGTATGTGGACAACAGACCAGAGGGAAGCCAGTCCGCCAGCCATTTAATAAGAAAGCCCGCCGTGTCACCGCCCTCACAGCTCTCGGGAAACCCCACAAAGCGGAGGTTATTTCTGCAGGCACGCCCCTCCGCATTCTCAGCTCCTGTTGCCAGGTCCCTTGCAACGGACTCAAGGGCGGAAACCTTCTTCTGGAGTGTCGTGACTGCATCTTCCACCGTCGATATCCTGTATCAGCCTCAGTTATGCGCTGTACTGCTTTGCGAAGATCCTGCCTGAGGAGCATGACATCGGATCCGACTGCACCTATTTTTGCCTCCAGCGTGTCTCTGGACTGTGTAATGGCGTCAAATATGGCGGCATTGTCTGGCATGGGTGGCGGCAGGCCGCCTGTAGCTGGGGCTGAGGCAGTGGCACCAGCATATTTATCGATTGTGCTTTCTCGTGCCGTCGCACCAGGGTTTTTATCTTTGTTCATGGTGCAAGAATGTGGCGTAGAGATGTTCACAGTGGACCGGTCGGGCGAGGAGAGCACTATATGAGGTAAGACCAGATCCAAATGGAGAGAAGGTCACTGAAGACGCTGGAGGGCTCACCCAGGGGCCACTGTACTGAGAGAAAGTAGGAGGTCCGAGCAGGCCGCAGGCAGCGATCATGCCGACGGGTCACCGACCCTGGGCATTAGATGTGTAGTTTATGTAAGGTATAGGTGAGTCACAAAGGCAACGTCCGCGGCACCAGGCCAATTGCTCCTGCCCTGCCAGCCTCCACTCAGGGAGCCTGGGCGACCTCAATCCAGGGCACTATTCACAAATGGGGGCGGGGGGGAAGGCACCTCCCTCCTGCAACAACTAAATCGCTAAGTTAGATCAGTGGGTGGAAAAGCACTCGCCAGTTATTCAGCCCTCTTATCCCGGCCAGGTCTGCACAGGCACCGCCGTCTGGGAGCCACCAGGCACGCCCATGAAGGTCTCAAGAGTCGAGCACACAGTCAAGGGACCACCGCAGAATGAGGCTCCCACAGGTCTAAGGCCTCAGCGGCCACCGGCAGCCAGGTGAAGCGGCAGGGTTCGCTGGGTAGTTCGCTCCCACGCCGCGCTAAGCCCCACAGACCAAGAGAAGGCATGCCGCAGCCCGATAACGGGCGCCGAGTCTCAGACGGGCCCCCAGCAGCAAACACCATCGAACAGCAGCCGGCGCCTCACCTCCTACTGGCAGCAGTATGGGGCGGCAGCTTCCTCAGTGCGCCGGGGACACACCGTAGCTCCTCGGCGCCGCCCCTCACTTCAGACAGAGAATCACCAGGCCGCGACTGCACCTCGGCGCCGGGTCTCTTCAGTGGCCAGACGGCCGGGTCTAACACGACCCCTAAGTGACCGCTGGGCACAGGAACCATCCACTCAGGAAGGGTAACCGTGAGAAAGGCCGAAATAGCAGGATAATTCGGTGGATTAGTAAGGGCCTACGGGAGCTCTCTTACAGCGCGTCCTCCATGTTGGACTGCTTGGCCATGCCCCCCTCTTTGTGTTTCATGAACAATTATCTGTTCATCTGAAGAGGATTTACTGCCACAAAACACAGAACAGCACCTGGAACCAAAATATTTGTACCACCGACTGTGTTTAAATAGTACCTCTAGTGTATACTGCAATGAGAAATGTATTGACAAATCTCAGGGAGAGAAAAAACGATTTAAATAAAACAGTAGTATGTATGTGCACATTTATTGATATAGACTATATCTTAAATATTAACTAAGTTATCAGCCTAAATTAGTCTTTATTGTTAATACATTTTGATTTAAGACCACTGAAAAGGCCCAATTGTGTGAAGCACAGATGTGAATGTTTTATTCAAGCACTTTCTTTTTTTATGCATTCACAATAATGTAACATGGCAGCAAATTGTTAACTGAAGTTTATTTTTAGTTGTTTTTTTATTTAATCGGAATAGTGCACATTGCTCACCTGAATTTATTTATTTTGCAAAACCTAAAGTGTAATCTCCAAGTCCCAGTGGAAGCTGCAGAAAGTAAACAGTGCTCATCAAGACACTTTTTACTCTCAGTTCTTGGAATGGTGGCAGGTGATTTTTGAAAGTGGTGAGCCATAATACTTACCTTGAAGAACAGTGAGAGACTGAATCGAGTAATCCTGACCTCTTCTTGGGAGGGTTGGAGGGGGAGGGGAGGTGAGTTCTCCCACTAAGAACATTTTGCAAAAAGATGGAGTCAGATAGTTCACTTTAAATTACAGTTTTAACATAAATTTGCTAAACGCTCAGGCTCAGAAAGAGCACTCATTATATATCCAAGTCCTTTGATGGTGTGACAGGCAAATGAAAGCTGACGCTCCACAAGAGTTGACCGCATTTGTGCTATGGGTGTCCCGATATGTCAAAAATTACCTCCATTGTGCCAGGACCCGCATTTTGCCATGTGTGCTTCAAATGTGCCATAAGTGCCCAGTTAGGCCAAAAATGACATATAATATGCAAGTGCCAGAATTTTGCTATTAGTGACTCCCATATACCAAGGGTGACCTTTTTTTCAAAAATGACCTCTATCATGTGAGGGCCTGCATTTTGTTATGGTTCCTCCCTCCCATATGCCACAGTCATTCTCCCTTATGCCAAGAATTACCTTCAATATGCCACTGCCTGCAGTTTTTCACATGTGTCCCTCTACCAAGAATTAGATCCAGTATGCCAGCCCCAGCATTTAGCCACAGGTGACACCAAATGCCATGTATAACCTTAAGTTTGTCAGCACGAGCATTTTGCCATGGTTGCCTCTTTAAGGAAAGAATTACCTTCATTATGTCAGGGTCAATGTCAGACTCGCAAGTGTAACACCACATTCTCACTCATGCTCATTGCCATTTGCACATTCATACTCATGTTCTAACTCACTTGCACTCATTCATTCTCATTCCCTGCGTTGTGCTCACTATTACTCTCACTCAATCATTATCAAACTCTTGTTTCCGATTTTGATCATTCTAACGCTGGCTCACAATTGCTTGCACTTACTGTTGCTCTCATTCTCACTTATTCTTACTCACTCTGATTCACTCATTCACTCTCACTCATTTTCACTCACTCACATGTACTCTTACTGTTGCTCAATCTTACAAAAAATGCATAAAGTAGAGAAAAGCAGTGGAATGCACTATTTGTGCTGCTTTAAGGAAACATTCCAATGCTACAAAATGCTTTGCGCTAGAAAGTAGATAGTTTATCACAACTTTAAGCAAGTTTTTTTTAACTTTGCGTGACTTTGCACAGGAGCAAAGTCTTGATAAATCTACCCCTCAATTCTCATTCTCACTCGCTCTCTATCACTCGCTCTCACTCACTTTCACATGCACACACGCACACACAAACACACACATGCTCACACATATGGACACACACATGCATGCACTCACTCACACTAAAGCACTCTCACCTCCATGCACACAACATACATTTAAAAGTATTTTATTTTACTTACCACACCTGTCAGTGAAGGTCCAGTTCCAGCTTCTCTTGCCTTATTATTCACTATTAGCATAATAAAAAAATGGGCAAAAGAGGAAGATGGCGCACTGACACCTATGTGGGTGAACTGCCCCTGTGTTCTTGGCACTGATTTTGTCACCTCTGAGGCCAGGGGTCACAAAAGCTGTGTGTGGTAATCAATAAAGGAAGCTTTATTGATATTTCTTAAGTCCTTTTTATTAGCACCCACACAATGGGCAGTAGTAGGAATAATGCCAGTACAAACATGAAGAACCTAGAACCCCCCCCTTGAATCACAACACTCCATCAACCCGTACATTAACAAAGTGTACAAGCTCATGCAGTGGAATGTTACAGTGACCTATGGCAACATAAATAAACACATTACTACACATCGTCCTTCTTTTTTTTTTTTTTAAACAATATCATAAATACATATACATTAGTAAGTATTAAAAAGAACAAATTCTTCATACTTTTTCTGCATTCTAATATTGCTTCCTACACTTTGTAAATTTGCATGCCTGCCTTCAACACTGGTAGGATACTTTGCAACACAAGGTTCAACAACAACTCTTTAATTGTCTATAACATTTTCTGGATTGCAAACATTATCCGAACTGAAATCAGATATCACCATATCTTCCACACTTTGATCATACACACTTTTATTGACCTTAGTCAATCGTGTAAAACTCCACCCTGAACCATTATTCAGCAATGCTGACGTTTTTCGAATTCTAACCACTTTCCGCGGTTTAGAATACCTTGAACTACCTTTATTAACATATCCTGGTAGTTTGATTTTTACAACATCACCAAGGCGTAAAACGCTTGTTCTCACACTCACTTTTGCAGGCAACCCAGCAATAACCAACTTTTGTATTGAATGAACATTCTCTTTAGCTTCATCATAAATAGTTTTCATACTTATGTTACACAACTTTTCAATCAACCAGCTAATATTCACACCTTGTCTTGGTTTTCTTCCCTTCAACATTACAAACAGAGGAAACCCCATAGTCACATGCAATGATATGACGAAATTAAATCAGACACATGTTTCTTAACATTAATCCTGGCTTTGATAGCCAATTGAACCCCTTCCACAATCACCTTATTGAACCTCTCAACTAAGCCCTTTATATTGGGCACATGTAAAGCTGTGCATACAAGCTTAATACCCATTTCCACAAAGTATGACTCCACTTTGGTAGCTGTAAACTGTACACCCGTCAGTCATTACAAATTTAGGAATCCCTCTCTCTTGAAGCATTCCTGCAAAAATTCAATGACAGCATCAGTATCAGGTTTAGATATCCATTTCTCTTCTGCCCACTTTGAAAAATAGTCAGTAACAACTAGTGCATAAACTTTTCCTTGATCAAAACTCTCATGGGGCCCCAACAAATCCATTGCCAATTCTCTCCATGGTTCTTCAGGAAATTTGCATTTGAATAACATCTGCACGCAAAGTTTTCAAACTCTTATCTGAATTCCCTCAAAACTGACACTGTTGAACAAACTGTACAATTTCAGCATCCACACATGGCCACCAGAACAAATCCCTACTTTTCTTAATGGTTTCAGACTGACCTGCATGCCCTAAATGAGCAATAGAAATAATGCGACCCCTGATATCCTTGGGGGACACAAAACATTGATTCTTCACTAAAATGTCATGTTCTACAGACAATTCTTCTTTAACTTTCCAAAAAGGTTCCAAATCTTTTGTCAAATTTCTTTCCATAGACCACCCTTCCACAATATGTTTTTTGAAATCATTCAAAATCCCATCTTTTAAGGAGGCTTCAAACAATTCATCCTTTGAAAGCACTTTGCTCACAGACATGATGACATCGTCAATGGACGCCACTACACACTCCTCTTCACATTTTGTCTCCACAACATTGGTACAATCCACAGACAATCTTGATAAACAGCCAGCTCTAACATTTTGTGAACCAGGTAAGAAGATTACATCACAATTATGTTCATATAGTCTAGCCAAAATTCTTATAAACCTTGATGAAGCCTTTCCTACTTCATTTTATGTTAGTTAAGAAATCAAAGGCTAGTGACCAGTTCTCAGCTGAAATGATTTCGCCCATATATATGTTTTAAAGTGTTCCACCGCCCATGCACAACTTAATGCCTCTCTTTGTATTGTTGAATATTTACATTCAGCTGTAGTTAACAGTTTAGATGCAAAGGCGACAGTGTACTCAATGGTACCCTTGCACTGACTTAAAACAGCTCCTACACCAATAGAGCTGGCATTAGAAGTCACAATACTTTGTAATGATTGTCAAAAGGCTGACAATGGTGAAGAATTAATGATATTTAACTTCAATGAAGAGAGAGCACTGTCCTGGTCCTGACCCCATGCATGTTTGGTCCCTTTTCGTAACAGCATTCTCAAAGGGCAAGTCATATCGCAAAAATTCTTGACAAACCGTGAATATATTCACACATGCCCAAAAAGATCTCAACTGATCCTTGTCTTTGGGAACCTGAATACTTTCAACTACTGTTAATAAATCCTTTTAGGTGATACTCCCTTTTCCGAGATCACATGACCAAGGTATTCAGCTTCTGAAATCAGAAACTTAAATTTTTCAGGTTGAACCATCATACCTTTGTTTTCCAGAATAGCTAACACTTTGTCCAAAAGTTGATAATGATTCTCAACATATTAGTGTACACCAGGATATCGTCCTGAAATGCAACTACACCTTCAATGTCCCCAAACACACAAGACATAAGCTTCTGGAACACTGAGTTTGCAGATGCAAGACAAAATGGCATCCTGGTGTACCTGAAAGTTCCACTGGGGCGAAATAGGTTGTAAGTTTGCGAGAATCACTAGTTAATGCAATGGCATACAGCTTTTAAATCAATCATGGTAAAGAACTTCGCCCCCTCCAACTTTGCAAAAATCTCTTGGATGCATGGTGCTGGGATGACAGTGCACAACAATTTGTTTGTTAACTGACCTTAAGTCAACACACATCCTCAATTTACCACTCTTTTTCTTAACTAGTACGATGGGAGACAGTACTAGTCTGGGAGATAGTATGATACATCAACAGGCTCAATAACCTTTTCTTTACACATATCCTTAAGCATGAGTGATAATTCTCCTCTTACAAACAATGGAACTTGCCTAAGTTTGTGTTTCACTGGACAAGATTTTTTTTAAGGGAAATCCGATGAGTGAACCACTAAACTTTTCCTAGTTCTTCGCGAAAACATTTTTATGTGAATCTAACAACTTTTCTAACAAGTCATTCTTGATGCTGATACTTCTGACTATCTGATCATCATCCAAAATGTAAATTGGATTCTTGGCACTGGGATCCAAGTGCATACCTAATTTGCCCTGATGTTTCCAATGCAACTCCTGCTGACCATGATTGGCAACATACACTTTACCTACAATTTACCTACGAAGAAATCCAATTTCAGCAATGAAGTATCCGATCATATTGATCTCCTTTTTTCCAAAAGCAAAAATGTTGACATCATTGGGTTTCAAACTCCTATCCACCCAATTTTTATAAAAATATATGTCTGCTAAAATTGGAAATGGTGACCCTGAGTCAGCTATCACTTCAACCTTTCTTCCCTTAATACAAATCTCACACACAGGTGGTGTATAAGGCTCCTCATCGATTTCACAAGTGCAAATCCTGGCTACACTTGTACCCAGATTACCTTCTACATTTTCTACAATCCCTAGCACCATGTCTTCTCTAGGCAATTCTTGGTTGGTTTCTGCCTGTACTAACGATACCCTTCTGTTGGTGGATGACATGCATAGACTTCCAAAATGTCCTACTTTCCAGACTTAAAACATTCCTTATTCCTTGCAGGACACTTTAAATTGTGATGAATGATTTTTGACCCACACCTGTTACACAATACTTTGTTACCTCCTGTAAATGCACTTTTTGTCTACCGAATTTTGCTCTAGAACTATTATCTTTGAGCGAGACAGCAGCTACATCAGAAGTCGACGCATCCACATTAGTAGTTTTAAAGGAAGAGATTGAACGTTCCAAACTCTTGACTATATCAATAGTATCTTGTAAAGAGGGATTGTGATATTGCAATAATTGTTCCTGTATCTTTTTGTTAGAACATTGAATAATTAGTTGATCCCGAATGTAAGTATCCACACCCTCTCCAAATGCACAATCTGCAGCCAAACACTTTAGTGTAGAAATGTACACATCTATAGTTTCATTAGGCTGCTGATGTTTAATATAAAAATGAAACCTTTCTAAAACAATATATGGTACCCTCGTGAATCAATTCTTAAGTCTATCCAAGGCTTCTGTAAAACAATCATAATCCTCTGCAGCTGTCCCAGTTGGAGGTTGTATAGGTGCCAGATGTTCAAAAATGTTCTCATCCTCAATTCCAATTAGATTTAAGAGTAGAGTTTTCTTTCTCCCAGACTCAAAGGAATATCCATTAATGGCTAACATGTAAGTTTTAAACAGTCTGAGCCATTTATCCCATTTCATGCTGGGTTGATTGGGTCCAGAAAAAACGGAGGTGGGGTATTGCCTATAGTTGGACTCATTATAACTGAAAAGATATTTTGGAATGCTCAAAAATTGCCAAAAACTATTTACACAAAACCCCCCTCAAATATATGCCACTTAAGAAATTTTTAAAGTTACCCCAGTCACTGGAATAAGTACAGTCACTGTTTGAGCTACTTGCCGGTAACCTTGACAAATGGTGACAGGAAAGCAGCAATATGGCAGCACGCTTTACGTCCCTGCTGGGCGGCAAAGTGCATCAACTCACAAAGAAGCACATGCAGAAAACAGTGCATCTGGAAAAGCGCGAGGATAAGCAAGCGCGCCATTAGGTCCCGGCCGCCGGGATCCCCGCCCCCGTTGTTGCCAGGGGGCTAGCCCTATGGGTGACGACCAGCTGGAGCCAAGTGCTTCCGGGTCACCCTGGACCGATTTCCGGCCTGGGACCCGGCGCGGGAAGGGGGCGGAGCATCAGCCTATTTAGGCCTCGGGGACGCAACGAGGGTCCTCTCTTTCCCGCGCAGGCCCCAGGAGTAAGCTGGTCAGCAATCTTTCGCCAAATCGCTCGGAGGACGTTCGGGATCGGGCGAGCAACAGGGATTGCAGGGGCAGACGACGCGTCCACGCCGGAGAGCAGCAGTAATCGCCCGGAGGACGTCGGTGACCGGATTGTGGAGGCGGACGGGTCCTGGACAAAGCGTCAACGCGGGATAGCAGCATCGATCGCTGTGGTGTCCTGATAGGGCACAGGAGTGCGGAGGTAAGGTGTCGGGTCCTGGGCGGGTTTCGGGCAGCCGCGGGTGGCCGGTGGGAGTGCGGGTTAATCGGGGGGCTGTAGGAGAAGCAAGGCGCCATCGGCCCTCCCCGGCTGCCGGGAGCGTTGCGCAGTCCTCGGCAGCCTGTACCTTACCGCAGGGAAGAGCGTAGAAGGTTTCACCAGCGAGATTGGCAGCGCAGGGAAGGCAGCGCAGGGTAGCATCTTAGGCCGGGCTGAGCCAGGTGGCAGTGTAACGTCCGAAGCAAGGCATTGGCGGGCCGCCTAGGGCTTGAAAAAACAGCGAGATTAGCAGCGCGAGCATCGTAGGGCCGGGCTGAGCCTTGTGGCAGTGTGTCTTCCAGAGCGAGGCAGGCGGCGAAAAGGGACAATCGGCCATCTAGTGCGGTGTAAGTGCAAAGCAGGCAGCTTTAAAGCAGGGATAAGGGGTTGGGGTTGCACACGATGCCGGCGAGGGGGCGCAACGAGAAACGGAAAGGGGGGGACCCCGACTTGGCCCAGCTGTTGAAACTAGTGTTAGCTAAGCTGGGCCAAGAGGAGGGAAGTGATGAGGAGCTAGTGCCTGAGCAGGAGCCTGATCAGGACCAGGTCCCTGAGCCAGTGCCGGACAGTGAGGGGGGAGGGCGCCCACGGAGAGCCACAGTCCCTCCCAGGTCAGCATTCCCCCACTGGAGAAGAGGCCCAGAACCCAACCGGGCAAGAAAAAGGGAAGGCCACCAAGGCCCCTAGGGGCAATAAGAAGGGGCCTAGCAACAAAGGGCATAAGGAGCAGCCCCCACAGCCTAGGGAGCCCTTTATCCCCCCGCAGCCCGAGCCTGGGCCATCAGCCCCACAGGAGGGGGGGCGGGACGATGTCGGGGCGATACTAGCCGAAATCAGGGGGGCATTGAAAGCCTTAGCACCCAATAATTCGAGTCCAGTAGTGCCAGTAGGGACGCCAGTCACGGTACCGGTGCCACTGGAGGGGCAGGGGGGGAGATTACCTGAGCCAACATCAACACCGGGAGAAGGGGTGCCACTAGCCCCAGATCAGCTGAAGAATACGACAGGGGAGGGGCCGAATCCCACGGCTAGTATCTTGGCATCGGTAGCAACTTTGCTGGCCCAGTTGGCGGCCCCAAGGGCAGCAATTCCAGCCTCCAGTGTACCAGTAGCACCCTGGACACCACAATCAGCAACAGAGAGCGCTCTTAATGAGATTAGCAAACAGGTGGCGTTACTAGGTGGAGCGCAAGATAAAGTAACGAAGGTTATCCCTCTGGCGGTGGGTCAAGCGGCCCCCGCACAAGCTGAGTCGACGTCAGGGACCGCAACAGGTAAGGCGGTCGACAGCGTAAACAAGGGCGCAGGGGCGGAGGCAAAGGCAATTGGGGGCCAGGAGACCGTGTTATCAAAGCGCAGTAAATTGGCGGTGCATGTGTCGCAGGACATGAAGGAGAAGATTTGGAAGGGAGAGTTCATAGACATGTATGCCTTAATCAGGCCAAAAAGGCGGGACTTGGAAAACAAGGGAAAAGAGGGAAAGGACAGCTCCTTCAAGGAGAGGAAGCCCTGGGTGGAGGAATCAATTACTAACTGGCAGTTTGGTTTCAATGTTTTTTCCACTGTGTTGTTAGAGAAGAAACCTGAGCTGGCAATTCCACTGATTTGCTATGCCAACAAGATTCTGAAAGCTCACGCAACGTACGGGGGGACTGCCTGGATGGACTATGACAGGGATTTCAGATGGGCAAAGGTAGATGACCCAGACATGGGGTGGGATCAGACCGAGGTCAATGTATGGTTGGAAAGCATTAATAATAAGGCGCCAATGAAGCAGCCCTTTCGGACTTCGCAGGGAGGGGTGGGCGAGAAAAAAGGGACATGCTAGGCTTTTAACAGAAAAGTGTGTACTTGGCCAGCAGGGACATGTAAGTTCAAGCACGCTTGCGCATTCTGCGGTCACCCCTCCCACCCGGAGTTTAAGTGTATCAAGAAATCTAAAGAGAGAGGCAGGGAGCACAAGCCATCGCAGCAATAAGTTACCCACCCCAGTTAAGATAGGGAGGCTGATTTTTTGGTTGAATCAGTATCCTGACAGGGGTGCAGCCAGGACGTTATTTCAGGGGTTTTCCACAGGTTTTCGCATTCCAGCACAGGGGGTGCCACCAGTGGCTCATTGCAACAATCTTTTATCGGCGCGCATGCATCACGCTGTGGTATCTCAAAAAGTTGGTAAGGAGAGAGCCCTGGGGCGGATAGCTGGCCCATTCCCGGCCCCCCGCTGCCTGGTTACGTATGTTCACCGCTGGGGGTGGTCCCCAAAAAGAGCCAGGCCAGTTCAGGATGATACATAACCTATCAGCACCGAGGGGGCCTCAGTGAATGACGCCATAGACCCTTCCCTGTGCTCTGTGACTTATTCCTCGTTCGACACGGCATTGCAGAAGCTGCGTGACTTAGGGCCCAAGGCTTTCATGGCCAAAACGGACATCGAGTCAGCATTCCGACTCATGCCGGTACACCCCGAGGATTACCACTTGTTAGGTTTTCAGCTGCAACATCAGTTCTATTACGACAAGTGCATGCCAATGGGTTGCGCGGTTTCATGCAGGTATTTTGAAATGTTCAGTTCCATGCTGCACTGGCTGTTTACTTTCAGGACAGGTCACAGGGACATCGTGCATTACTTGGATGACTTCATGGTCATGGGTCCCCGATGTCGGGGCAATGTGGGCAGGCTTTGAAGGACCTAGTGGCAATGTTTGAGGAATTTGGGGTGCCATTGGCCCAAGGGAAGACGGTGGGGCCGGCAACATGCATGTCTTTCCTTGGCATTGAGATTGACACAGTGGTAGGGGAATGCAGGTTACCAGCAGACAAAGTGGAGGCTTTTTCCCAGGCAATAGAGGCAGCATTGGCTAGACCCAAAGTAACATTGCACCAACTACAGGTGCTGGTAGGCCAGTTGAATTTCGCGTTGCGGATCATCCCGATGGGGAGGCCCTTCTCAAGGTCAATCGCGAGGGCAATGGCAGGGATGACTCAGAAACACCACCACGTCCGTCTACAGGCGGATGTGAGGGAGGACTTGAAGGTGTGGCGCAGTTTTCTGAGTGACTTTAATGGTAAGGTGGTCTGGCCGGCACCGACCATCTCTAGTGCAGACTTGGGCTTACTCACGGACTCAGCGGGTAGCGTGGGTTTTGGCGCTGTTCTGGGGTCACGCTGGTGCAGGGGGGACTGGCCTGCAGCATGGCATGAGCAGGGGCTGACAAAGAACATAGCCTTCTTGGAACTGTTCCCCATTGTGGTGGCAGTGACGGTCTGGGCCCAAGTCTTCAGGGACAAGTCTGTGGTTTTTTGGTCGGACAACATGGCAGTGGTGGAGGCCATTAACAGACAAGGGGCAAAGTGTAGGCATGTACTAAGGCTATTGAAGCATTTGGTGTTGGCTTGCTTGAAGTTGAACTTGCTGTTCAGGGCGGCGCATATTCCAGGCGTGGAGAATCAGGCTGCTGACTCTTTGTCTCGCTTCAAGTTACAGGACTTCAGGAGATTCCATCCACAGGCGGAGGACCGGATGACAGCGTTCCCAACATCTCTGTGGAGGATTGGAGCCCCGCTTTAGCAGGGCTAGTAGGGGCCTCATTGAGCGAGCGCACCCGGAGAACTTATCAGCAGCATTTCAAATCATACCGAATGTTTGTGCAGCGCGTAAAGCTGGGGTGCCTTTTTAGTCCAGAGGCCATCAGCGGCTTCTTACAGGCTTTGAGGGATCAGGGTAGGCCTGCTTCTTATGCCAGGGCACATGTAACTGCAGTGGGTTTCTTTGCCAAGCTGGCGTGCGAGCGCGATCCGGGCGCTACATTCTTAGTGCGGAAAGCACTGGCAGGTTGGGCCAGGCTCGAAGGGGTTAAAAAGGATGGCAGGAGGCCACTGGATGTAGACACACTGGGGCGCATACTGGGGACCTTGCGGGCAATATGCTGCTCAGAATATGAGAGCACCTTATTTGGGGCCGCCTTCTCTCTGGCCTTTTATGGGGCTTTCCGGTTAGGGGAGTTGGTAGGATCATCAAAGTCTGACCAGACGGGAGGGTTGCAATGGCGGGACACAAAGATGGTGCGGGAGGGGCTGGTGGTGGTGCTGCGCAGGTCCAAAACGGACCCCTTGGGAAAGGGGTGCACGATCCGCCTTAGTCCGGCGCCTGGATCAACGGTATGCCCGGTTGCCAGGATGGAAGCATATTTGGGGATCCGCCCGCAAGGGGGGGCCAGGCCCTGTTTATTCACGAGCGGGGGACTGTTTGTCACGGTACCAATTCAGGGCGGTGTTCGGCCGAGCAATGGCTGATTTAGGATTGGGGCACGGAGGGTACTCTTCACACTCATTTAGGATTGGGGCAGCGACCCTCGCAGCAGGAGCAGGGTTACCGGAAGAGACTGTGAAAAGGGTGGGGCGCTGGACTTCAATGTGTTTTAAACGCTATGTGCGCCCGGAACTATTATGAAAAACAGGGATATGCTGCCTAGATTACGCTAACTTTTCCATTTCTCCCCGTCATTAGTATGCCCTCGAAGGTAGTATGGGTGTTGGGACACTCGTTTGTGCGGCGCGCCACGGTCCGGTTGCAGCGGCGGCAAGTGGCGAGACCGGGGGTCTGACCGGGGTGACGATCCTGTGGCGAGGCGTCGGGGGCCTGCGAGTCCGGCAGCTGCGGCAACTGGTGGAAGAAACAAGAGCGCACGAGGGACAGCAGTCCCCGGATTTGATCATTCTGCATTTAGGTGGCAACGACATGGTGGACCTTGGGCGCCAAGCGGTCAGAGAGGAGTTACTGACGGACTTTGCATGGTTAGGGAGAATGTTCCCGCTGGCTCGGATAGCCTGGTCCAGTATGATACCACGCCGGGTATGGGGCACCAATGTGCGACCACGAGCCTTGAATGTGTCGGTTAGGCGCCTCAACAGGGAATTGGCCAGGCTGTGCACTGGACAGGGCCGCTTGTGCCACATTCCCCACAGACTGATCACTGGCGATCAGATGTTTCACCATGATGGAGTACATTTATCGGACATGGGGACAGATGTGTGGATCAGAGGAATATGGTCCTTTGTACAGAACTTATTCGGTGGTGGGGAGGGTGAAGGACCTGTGGGCCCTGGTCACCCTTGTGGCGGTAAAGAGGCCACAGAGCATTGACTCGCAGGGTTAACGGGAGTCCTTCTTACATACTCCCTAGGCCAGCACTGAGGGGAGAGACGGTAAGCTCTCCGCAGGGAGAATGGGGACTCCGGCTGGGGAGGCAAGGGCGCCAGGCCACGATTTAGGGCAGGGGACAGCGACCCCGGTTTATTCCCTACGAGCCTCCTCGGGAGCCTGGTGGTAGAGGGGTGGGCCCCGGAATTGGCGGACAAGGACCGGAGGGCTGGGGGCTCACCTCTCAAGGACGCAGGTGGGTTGCGCCTTGCGGGGTTCTCAATTGGAGATGCGAGCCTGAGGGCCCCTTGGTGCTGGGAGCAAGTTAATAGGTGATAAGTTATGCATTGTAAATATTAAAAGTGTGATTAGGATTTGATAATAAGATTTGGAATAATGTTTACTGATTGTCATGTTTATGTTTGTTATGAAATAATTAAACATGGCCGTTTATACCCACACTCTGGAAGTATCAAGTAGTATTTGTGGGTGAACCAGGGAGCGGGGCGGGGAGCATCCTAGGCGTTCCGGGCCCTATGGAAAAGCGCGAGGATAAGCAAGCGCGCCATTAGGGCCCGGCCGCCGGGATCCCCGCCCCGTTGTTGCCAGGGGGCTAGCCCTATGGGTGACGACCAGCTGGAGCCAAGTGCTTCCGGGTCACCCTGGACCGATTTCCGGCCTGGGACCCGGCGCGGGAAGGGGCGGAGCATCAGCCTATTTAGGCCTCGGGGACGCAACGAGGGTCCTCTCTTTCCCGCGCAGGCCCCAGGAGTAAGCTGGTCAGCAATCTCCCACCCACCCGTCCCGCTTATCAGGAGTTTGGGGGGAGTGGTAGGCGGTAAAGAGGCCACAGAGCATTGACTCGCAGGGTTAACGGGAGTCCTTCTTACATACTCCCTAGGCCAGCACTGAGGGAGAGACGGTAAGCTCTCCGCAGGGAGAATGGGGACACCGGCTGGGGAGGCAAGGGCGCCAGGTCACGATTTAGGGCAGGGGACAGCGGCCCCGGTTTATTCCCTACGAGCCTCCTCGGGAGCCTGGTGGTAGAGGGGTGGGCCCCGGAATTGGCGGACAAGGACCGGAGGGCTGGGGGCTCACCTCTCAAGGACGCAGGTGGGTTGCGCCTTGCGTGGTTCTCAATTGGGGATGCGAGCCTGAGGGCCCCTTGGTGCTGGGAGCAAGTTAATAGGTGATAAGTTATGCATTGTAAATATTAAAAGTGTGATTAGGATTTGATAATAAGATTTGGAATAATGTTTACTGATTGTCATGTTTATGTGTGTTATGAAATAATTAAACATGGCCGTTTATACCCACACTCTGGAAGTATCAAGTAGTATTTGTGGGTGAACCAGGGAGCGGGGCGGGGAGCATCCTAGGCGTTCCGGGCCCTATAGACTGCAGGCTCTGATTTCAAAACGCAAAGCAGAGCCCTCCAAAATAGCCGCACATCACAACGTCTTTGTCTGGTGACTCACAGCAAGAACACGTTACCAAGGGTTGCCTGCCTGAGTACTCCCAAAATGGCCGCACATCACAACGTCCTTGTCAGGTGGCTCTCGGCACGTACGCGCTTCAAAGAGCTGCCTGCATGTAAGTAATGCGTCAACAGCAGCGTGACTCACAGCTACTTCTCTGATGCCCCAAAATGCAGTGTAAAGCAGTGGAACACACTACACTACAAGCCATAAGGTCCCACAGCACGGATGCTTCACACAGTGGGGAATACCACGTTAATCAGCGTTGATGGCACCTCTTCATCGTAAATGATTCAGGAAGAGACAAAGAAATCACTCTTCACCCGTGCACCACAGAAGTGGATGTGGTTGCTAACTCCGGATCAGCTCATTGCCAATTGTGGTAAACAATATAGGAAGGTTTATCGATATTTCTTAAGTCCTTTTTATTAGCACCCACACACTGGGCAGTAGTAAGAATAATGCCAATACAAACATGAAGAACCTAGAACCCCCCCCTTGAATCACTCCATCAACCTGTAGGTTAACAAAGAGTACAAGCTCATGCAGTGGAATGTTACAGTAACCTATGGCAACATAAGTAAACACAAATAATTCACAGTGTCAGGGGTCTCAAGGGGTAAGACAGTGGTCGCAGCTGCGACCAGACCTCTAAGTGATGTTTAAGGCTCCATCCTGCCTGCCCACTGATGCTATGCCCTGTACCACTACTGAAGAGGACCCAAGAAGACATGCAAGCAAGACTTAAAAACAACAGGCCCAGCTGGTAGGGCTACTCATAAAAACAGGAACCGTGAAAAGAAGCTACAATACTTTACTTGACAAAGTTAGAATTAGTTTTCCTGTTAATCTTGAAAGAGGCAAACTTGCATTAAGCTCCTGAATGACCAGCCCTGCAAGACACCATTTTATATTGATGCTGTGCACGCCACAGCCTGTGTTGTCCACTTTTCTTTTTCCTTGATTCCTCACCCATTGCTCCAGAGAGACAGAGGCACAGTCCTAAATTCACTGGAGACGAGCAGGGCCTCTGCTGCAATTGTGCAACAGGGTAGGACCAAATTATGCTGCAGGGGTTAACTAATTTATGGAGCAAGAAAAGGCAATTTTTTTTGTAAAATCCACAATTTATTCAGAAGATGATGGTTTATGTGGCAAATGCATAATTATGCAAGAAACACAGCGGCCACACAATCGCATTTTTCCATTGACCCTGGAGAGGACTCCTGTTTTTCAGAATGACCGCTGGCTCCGAAGTGCACAGGGCCAGCCAGAGATGCACCCCCAAACAGTGTCCTTTGATTATTTATTGTCTTTAGGTTATTTGTATAACACCCATGTGCTGCTAGACTGCAGCGTCAGATAATTTAACATGCAGTAAATGAAAGCAGAATCCAGGAAGTGCAACCAGTCTCACTGAGCAGCCAGTGGATCAGTACTCAAGGCAGATGCCATTGACCTGAACCTAAGCAACAAAAAAAAAAACAAGAATTAGCAATGCAATAGGTCTCTCATTTGCGAGAGCTTGAGCTATTGGCATTGTAAATGGCAATGCCTTTTATTTATGTGTTTTCAAAACCTGCAAGCAGTGCGTAAACACGCACTTTCTACTTATAGTCCTTGCTTATGAGAAGCAAAGCTGGCAGTAACTGTGCCTCTTTTACTGCCAGCCTTGGTTCACGTAAGCAGCGACCGTAAATACAAAGGGGCATATTCTCAAGGACTTATCGCCGAGTTAGCAGCACTTTATCGCAGCCAAAGTAGCGATAGAGTTATCGCCCCATTCACAAGCTGGTGCTAACAGCCGATACCGCCAGTTATCCTGCGATAGCAGCCGCAAAAAACATTGCCACGGATGACACCGGCAACTAATGCTAATGAGATGCAGAGTAGGCGTTCCTGTGCAAAAAGCCGCAAAAACACCACTTCGCAACATTCTCAACGACCAGCCAGATCGGCGATAAGAACCCAAAACAGGCGATAAGACGCGTTAGCAGCAGGGATTCAACACCTGCTCTTACCTGGTGTTAAGTCGGACGACAACCTGCACCACAAAAGGGAGCCCAGAGCAGAGCCACACCTGAAGAACAACAGATGCCATGGAGCTACTGATCATGCAGCTCGGAGCCCCAAGAGGGCCACAACACCCACCGCCACCACACCCAGGCCCGCAACCCCCCCCACCCCCCCCGGACTACCGCAGAGGCAGCGCAGACAAAGACAGCGGACCTACAGAAAACGCACCAGCCTCACAGACTTAATGCCAGAGGAAGTCATTGCCCACTACAGGCTCAAAAGGACAACCATCCTCGGCATCCTGACCCACATTGCCCACAGGCTGACGGTACCAACACAGCAGACAACCAACATCCCTCCGCAGACAAAGCTGCTGGCTGTGCTGCACCTGTTGGCCTCTGGTACATTCCAACCAACAACTGCCAGAGTCGGAGGAGTCTCACAGCCAGCCCTATCCAAGTTCCTCACACCTGTCTTGGATGCCATCATCAGCTTGGTACCCCAGTACCTCCACCTCCCCCACACTGCGCAGGAACACCTGGAGACCAAGCAAGGCTTCTACGCCATAGCTGGATTCCCGCACGTGTTGGGGGCAATCGACTGCACACATGTACTCCTCGTGCCCCCTGCCGACACAGCACACAATTACCGCAACAGGAAGCACACGCATTCCTTCAATGTGCAGGCAATAGTGGACCACCGGGGACTCTTCACCAATGTCGTTGCCAACTACCCAGGCAGTGTGCATGATTCCTTCATCTTCCGACAGTCCATCATCAACCAGCGCTTCCAGGATGGCACCTATGGGAATGCATTGCTCGTTGGTAAGTACCAAATGAACACACCACACACCTCAACTCCACAGTCATGCAACTCACGACTCTGGGAATGCCCACGTCACAAACACACATACAACATGCCAAACAACATGCCCACCTACCAGACACGACAGCACAACTTACTGTGGTGACCTGGGCTAGCCATGTACACAAGCCATCAACGGCATGGCACCTCAGCCACACAATAGCAGAATGTGGGGAGAGGTGGGAACCAGGCATGTGCGAAGGAGGCAAGTGACCCATGAATGAGAATGTACACAATGCCAAGTGTGACGTTGATGTGCTGGCCAGACTGCAGTATGCAGACCACAGACATGGCCATGTCGACACATACTGCTGGTGTATGGAGTGTAGTGGACAGTGGACGCAACCATGTCACCTCTGGCAGTGGGGAAGACCTGGGACATGTAGCTGTGTCGTACCCCCCTGTCAGCGTAAGCGTAGTGGGCTGACGTACGACAGTCCAGCATAGGGGTGTGGATAATCAGCCCTGGGCTCTGGGCGTTGCTAAGTGTTGGCCTTGCCAAGGAAGTGACTAATGCGTGTTTCACTGTTGTAGTGTCGGCACCACACGTCCCGCAATGGACAATGTTGCGATGTAGCATGCCCCCGGAGTGCGGGCTCGGCCGAAGGGATAAATGAAGGAGCGCAAGACCGCTCGGGGTCCGGGATCATACATGCCAACTGTTGTGTGTGTCGCTATTACCGCAGCATAGGCCAAAGGTCTACCCTCAACCACATCGTGAGTTCAGCCAGCCATGAACTCTACATCTGTGTCCGCCCTATCCTTACCATAGGCCTACACACACGTGGCCGCCCACCTTCGACGCACAACATCACAGTGTCGTTGTCAGGCTTGTGGACATGCGCAGACAGGCATGACAATGGTGTGCCGTAGAAGTGCAAGTGATGCAGCCGTGCTGCGCCCACTAGTAAATATGCACGGGGGAGGAGGGGCAGCAGTGAGGCTATGTAATACACATTGATGCCGCTCATTTGCTACAAGCAGTACCTGTCAAACGGGAATCACTAAGTCACACATATCACACACCAATGAACTAGTGGGCCTGCCAACACATCATGCAGAACCAACTTTTGACTCATGTCTCTATGCACTGTCACAGGTGATCAAGGATATGCACTCTGCCCTTGGATGATGACACCCCTCCGAGCCCCGAACACACAGGCCCAGAGGCAGTACAATGCGGCCCACAAATGCACCAGGGGCATCGTGGAATGCACATTTGGCGTCTTGAAGTCACGTTTCAGGTGCCTTGACATACAGGTGGAAGGCTCCTGTACAGCCCAGGCATCGTGTGCAAGATGATCGTTGCATGTTGTGTGTTGCACAACATATGTGTGCGCACCAATGCCCCATGGCTACAAGTGCCAGATGCACCGGACGATGATAAGGAGGATGAGGCAGGTGAACCATACCCCACTGCAGCAGCAGCAGGACTAGCCCGTAGGAACACCATCATTGACAATTTCTTCACATGAGCACGTCACAGTCCTTAGCAATCATGGTACAGTACAAAATGACCACAGGCACAGCATGTGCAAATAAACGCATTCCAACACACATTCCCTGTGTGCAGGTTACTCCTCTGTACGAGCACATCACTCTGGCAAGTGTAAGTGCAACATGTAGTGCTAACAATCTCACTAATTGGAAATAGATGGTGGGTGTGTCACCTCTGTACAGAGAGGCTGTTTGGGTGACACGTATTCGAAATGCCATTTCTGTGTGTCAAAGATAGTACGGAATCCCACTCATCAGCGTTTCACGTGTCCAAAATCATTACATATAGGCTGTCATTTGTGACCTACAATTGTCAACAGGGCTACTTTTGGGGTCAAATATGTACCACCATGATGCAGGGATGCACCCTGTGACACATGTCCCACAAGATGAGCTACATGGACGTAAGGGGGAATCACTGCCCCTACATCCGTCCATCCTTTCATACTTGATTATTCATAGACATGGCACATCTGTGTGTATCAGAATGTATTATTCACGTTCAGTGGAGTGTTGAGGCTGTCTCAGTACTGGGCCATGCAGACAACACTTTACAATGTTGCCCCGTGGAGGGCCAGCCTGAGTCCTTTGGGATTGACAAGTTACTCGGAAGGGGAAGAGTCCAGTCCGCAGGCCGATTGCTGTGTCATTGTTGAGCATACAAGTAATGGCAGTCCATGTCGAGGTCCAAGGTTAGTGTCGCAGAGTCTGTCGGGGGACAGTGGAAGGTGTTATTCCAGGGCATGATGCAGAGGGCAGACCCAAGCAGTAACAAGGAGGTGCATGCTACTGCTTCCTCCTTAACACTGAGGCAGATTCATCCTCATCTTCGTCCTCTGACGTTTCATGTGCCTCACATGTGGGTGTTGGTGTTTGGTTTGCAGCACTGTGTGACACTGACACATCAGGGGCCGGGGATGTGGATGTGGGAGTAGCAGCAGCATTCATCTGCGCAATGTCTTGTGGCATCACTCCCATGATGAGGATCTGCAGGGCATGGAAGATCCCATCTACAGCTTTCTCGTGTGCAGCCGTGGTAGCCATTGTTTGCACCTGCATCCGCTCCATGTTCTCCATTACCCTCCTTATGTTTCCCAATTCACGGATGACATCGCTGTAGCCACTCTGACTAGACAGTTGTTGTTGTCTCTGAGTCATGACTCCAGCGACCGCAGCCATGGATTGTTGGAGGGCATGGGGCGGACTGTGGGTGTCCGTTAGGGACTGTAAGTGGTCCCTGATGGGACTTAGACACACACGTATGGCATCTAGTTTGGCTGCCATGAGGTCGAACCCCACCCGCACCTGTTCAGCCAGCTCCTTCTGGCAGTCGAACACACGGCGTTGGAACGCCATGTGTTCTTGGGTGAGGTGCTGGGAGCCAGACGTGGTGGTGGGTGCTTCCTGCTGTGTGGTCTGTGCAGGGGGTGGGATCACCTCGATGGTGCTGGGCTGCCCTGCTACTGGAGGTGGGGTGCGGAGGTTGTCCATGAACCGTTGGAGTACGTCGTAGTCGATGTCCTGGGGGTCGTCTCCATCATCACTGACGTGTTGTAGGGTCTGCTCTGCAGGAGGTGTTGATTGTCCCTCTGCAATGTGAATGGGAGATGCAGTTTCACAGTGTGTTCTATGTATGTTGACGCATTTGCGGAGTTTATACAGACTGCATGACAATGTACATTGTGACTGTTTGTGAGGAGATGCCTATTTGATGCGGGACAGTGGACATTTGTACTACATCACGGATGTGTGCTTTTACTCGTACATTGCCATCTCACAGTTTCCTGCTATGCCAGGTGGGATTGGCCATTTTGTACACACGTGCGGCACCAGTTGTGTCCTGTGTTCTGTTGTGAAAGTGTTGCAGTTTGTACCACATTGTCATCAGTGTTGAGGTGCTCTTATTCTTATGTGTGTGTGCTGCATTGTGGGTGAGTCGCCCCTGCAGCTCTGATTTGGCTGCCCCTTCTCCTTTTCAGGCGGTGTGCCTTTGACTTCTGTGCTTCTACAGTGCAGAGATGTTGCGGGCTTGGGTAAATTGGGCTCTTGGTCGAGTTGTGACTCTTGGGCATGGTTTGTCCTCAGATGTGTGGTTCACGTCGGGGTTGTTTGTGCACGTGGTTGTGTCAGGGTGTGACCTGCTCCTTTCCGGATGTGGTCCACACTCAGTCACCTCAGTGTCGTGGCGTGCGCCATGTCATGGTAATTGGACTGCAGCCATGCTAATCGTCATGCAGTGTCACTTGCATTGTCAGTGTGGCTCACGGACCCGCAGCTTTGCTGGGTTCAGCACATGTGCATGGGTTTGTTGTGAGATTGGTGATGTGTGGGGAGGGCCCCCTCCGGGCACATTGTCGATGGGGGCCTACTTGCTGTTTCTATGTGTGCTGCAGTATGCCAAGGAGATCAGGGACATGATCCAGAGTCATTGTGGGTGTGCAGTGTGCTCTACTTAATTGTGCATGTGTGCCATTGTGCCCATCTCCCCCGTCCCCCCAGTCCCTGGTCGGTACTCACCCTGTTGATGTTGTGTCAGGTCATGTTGAGCAGTGTCCGGATCCACTTCTCCTGGCACCGTATCCCGACTGATGACTGTAGCCACCATTTTCTCCATGTCATCCAGCTCCTGGTGTGCCGCTGGATCCCCACATCCAATCTGCGTTGCTGCTTTCATGTTGGCATCGAGGTTCTTCTTGTTTTTGCCCTTCACAACATTCCAGCGCCTCTTGACCTCTTCCATTGACCTCCTCAACTCTGCAACTGCATTCACATGGTCCAAGATAGTCTGCCATGTTTGCGTCTTTGTTGTCAATGAAACGTTGGAGGTGACAGACAGTTGTTGGTAGTGTTCTGTCACCTCCGTAACGATGGTCCTGTTTTCCTGCGGACTGAACCCCGTCTTCCTCTTCCTCTTCTCCTTGGCCTTCCCCGACCCCGAGGTTCCTTGCTGGTCGTCTGTGGGGCTTGTGGGCTTCGCGTTGTCCTCTGCAGTCCGTCCGGGTGCATCCATGGTGCTACGCAGTTTGAATTGTTTTGTTTGTGTTTTTCGGTGCTTTTATAGTGCTTTTTGCCGCATGACGCGTGGGAATTGCAGGCCTGTCGCTGGATACCGCTGATTTTTGTATCGCGATTTGGGGCATCGCACCTTTTTTCGCGTTCGTGTTTCGCATTGTTTCGGCGTCGCGTTAATTTTAACGCGGTCATTTGGCGCGTTATCGTGAGACTATCGCATGGTGCCGCCGGGTTGTGAATACAACGTTAACACGGTGTTATTTTCCCGCGATGGGCTGCGATGTGCAAAGTTGTGTTAAGCTAATTTTGCGAAGATTATCACACGCTCTTGTGAATATCGCCCAAAGTGCGAGTTTATGCACCCCTTGCAGGTTTTTAAAACATATAAATGAAAGGCATTGTCATTTTCAATGGCAATAGTTCAAACTCTCACAAATGCGAGACCTATTGCATTGCAAATGCTTCTAATTAACTACTGGTCCTCGGGACTGGCAGGCCTGGCTCCAGTTAAAGCTCTGCTTTCATGCCTTGACACTAAAGGATTCCTCTTTTACCACCAGTGTTGAATCCTGCATACTAGTTAAAACGGCCGCTATTTTTCCTACCTTTTTTATTATCTTCGAATATCGAGCTCACTAATTCGAAAACAATTCATGTTTGGAAGTGGCTACGATTTTGAAGTGCAATAAAAAGTGTTAAAGTAAAAATAAAATACTGGACTAATTCCACGTTGAAAGTCGCTTTCATGATCGGGGCATCTTTCACTAAGTGGAACTATAGCGAGAAAGTGAGATGGGCGGACCTTTATTAAAGGGACAGTGTCTTTTGTACCACCAACAGTGGAGTTTGTGCATCACTCTCATTTTCACCACACAAAACCTGTGTGATCGTAAATCTAGCGCCAGTTCCGATAATTCCATTTTAGCAGCATCGATGTTCGGCTAGCGTATGATTATGAATCCGTGGATTTGTTAAAAAAAAATATTAAAACTTTTATATGTTATTGATGTGACCACCTATATATGTGTTATCCATCACCGACTGAACAAAACATTGTAGTTTTGTAATCCAGAACCCATGCTATTGTAAACTATTTATCAAAAAGAACTCAGGCCTTAGTGAGACCCTGTCAAAGGATTCTCCCATCTGCTTGTGGCGCGGGTTGAGGTGTGGGCCGCCACCGTCTGCCGTATTTAGAGATTGCCTGTCTACTTAGTGGGGATCTCTGTCCTGTGAAGGAAGTCACAGTGGCTCTGAAGGTTTTGCCGAGCTGGTGCTACGGTTAAAGAGTACACTCTGAAAACGTTTTGTTCAGAGTAAAAAAAACAAAGTGGGACTGTTTAGCTGAAAAAAAGTAAATGTCCCAAAACCACTAGGAGCTTTTCCCTACGCTTCTGGGGCCAACTAACATTTTTTCTGTCCATTTCCGCCATGACCTGCATTGCAGATACACTGAAGACGGTGGTTGGAGAACTGTGCGGCAACTGCGAGTGGGTGTAGCATGCCGCTCCCGGCCGAGGAGGACCTGTGGGCTAAAACCGCGCTCACTGCATGTTAGGTGAGTGGCTGGGCTCCTTAATGACCCATATTTCGGCGTGCCTGCTGAAATATTAAGCGTGGCGCCTGTGTTAATCTGAAAGTGGTTGCTGTGCTCAAACCTAAAGTGCGGTGCCCGGGGGCGGGATGGGGAAGAGAGGCTGCAAGCGGGGGGCCATTGTTGATATGTGTTGATTGAATTTGGCGGCCACACATAACAAAATTAATGCGTGGCCGCCGAACCTGAAGTGTGCCTTGCGTTTCAAAAAACAACATGAAGCGCGTCTTAAGACTACGGTGGTTTAAATAAAAATATATTATGCCATGAGCAGCGTTCAAGACGCAGCTGGCCTTCTTGTAGCAAAACACATAAGATAAAGCACGGCACGGTTGCAGGAAAGCACGTCGTGCCTGAAATAGGAGAAAGCCATGTAAGAGAATAGTGCTCACAGACTGTAAATAAAACATACTGAGTAACAACACATGTAAAAGGACCAGTCCTCGTGGGAGGTTAGAAAATGAGAGAAGGAGGTACTAAGGAGGGACTGCTAAGCCTATTTATGAATCAAAAGCAACTATTTAGAAAGGACAGTAACAGGAGCCAATTGAAAAGATAGACGGAAAATGGGCGGAGCTTCAAGTCCATACCTGAATACAGCATGTCTCGAAGAGACAGCGAAAGCGCTGCCTAGGCGAGACCTAAAAAAGTATGGGTATTTTTATAGGCCTTGAAAGTCAATCATTGTATTCCTTACGCTGCTCTGCCTACACATTTGTACTAGTTAGAATTAGCAAGATTCAAATAAAAATGGTTGGGCAAATGTGTCTGCTTGCTTTTGAACATTTACTGCCAAATGTATTTCTTGGAGAGAATAAAATCCTGTAGTAATGAGCCACAATTTACTTTTTTAAAGATTCCCATTTAAAACATAAATCAGGTTTATGAGAATTTCTAAAATAATTTGTAAGTTGCCAAGTTCAGAATTCGTTTTAGAACTCCGGGGAGGAGGGTCAAGAAAGTCAGCACCAATGAGCTGTGAAAGACACCACGTATGTTAAATAATATATGTGGTAACGAGAATGCTAAAACATGAGCTACTATTAAATTAGCATCAGCACTAGAATCAGTAATCAGTGCGAGGCACTGCATTGAAGAAGAAGGTGCCTGCTGTCCCTGCCTGCTGGTAGCATCCAAAGCTTTGTAGCCCTGTGCAGCTGCTGCATGTCTCTGCTTAGTGACGCAGACACAGGTGCAGTTTGTTTGAGACAGTAGCCATCCTTCCTGGAAGTGGCCACAGCACATTGACCATTGATCTTTTATGAGGACCATCAACAACCGTAAGTATTCAGAAGAGAAATAAAGACCTGGCTTTTCTCAAAAGCCGTACTCGAATCGAATGACTCTCAGGCTACGGCTCTGACTGGTTTGCACATGCCGCTTGCGAAACTATCTTCACATTCCTTTTACTTACAACCACTTGCATGTCCTCTGTTAAGTCTGGATCTTATTCTCCAAAGAATCAAAAAGGTTAGTGTGAGTACACAGTGAAATAAAACCCAAAAGCTATTTTACTGTTTAAGCCTTGTAAATTATCCAATAAATATGCTTATTTCGGTTGAAATCTTAATTGCCTATCTCCACTTATGAAAATTCTTGTTTCAAAAGTTATTTCTTGCTTAGTTTTAAAATCTGATTTAATTGTGAAATCAGATTTTTGAAAAACTTAAGCAGAAAAGTATCTTTATAAAAAATGTACTTTAGACTGCCTGAGCCTGAACGTTCTTGATACCAGTTCTGACAATCATCACATCTCCAGAGTTGGTATACACATCATTGACTGGGAGCATTAATCGTCCTGGCTTAGAGGATAGTGGCCTGTCTCTGAGCCCATGAAGGGCCACTAGGTGTTAACTTCTGACCACTTAGCAATTGGCAGCATCAGCACTACCTCCAAGACAGCTAGGCTCACTTCAACCAATGCCCTTCTCCCATCCATGCAATACAGTAGCAACTTCTAGAAGGCCACATGAAAAGCAATTTCGGGCATCAACATAATGTAGGAAAGCACTACAAAAATGCTGCAATATAATTTAGTGAGATGGCTTCTCTGAGAATGTGCAAGCTGCAACACAAACTAGAGGCAAGCCAGCTGCAGATATACTGTCTACCAGGTGAGACTTCAGACAACCCCCTAGACTAAACAAAATTCAAACAGCTCCTCTGGATTCAGAAGCAGTCGTGTATGTTACATGGAAACATTGAACAAACATGCTAAGAAAACCAAAAATGAAAATGTAATTGTTACCATTATTACTTCACCAAAAATCATGATGCACGTCATAGTCAGGTAAACCCTACAGGTAATATTGAAGACAGATGCATGAGAACTTTTGTACTAAGTTGTTCACACCAAAGTTGGACTCCCATTTGGTGACCGAGACTGGGTCATCATTCAAACCAAGATGCACTAGTCCAAACCACCAACACTCACCAGTCCTATGGATCCGCAAAGATTGTTGGCAAAGAGTCACACTAAAAAAAGAGAGTCCCATGTCCCCCTCACACCCTTAAAGTTATTACTCTTCAATAAGTATTAATCACATTGTTCAAAACCAACAAAAGTTAATTGAGTGTTAATACTGTGCCCACCCAATCTATCCCCTCAAGCCACCAAAAATGGAGAAGATAAAGCTTGGTACACTACTTTATTCCTAGATTGACTAAAAGCACTACTCTGGCAAATTAAAGTAGGGGTCTCAGTAGGTGTGAACCAAAGTTGTGAACAGACTGAACATGAACCTGTATCTACTGGGGCGAAAATGAAGAGGCACAAAACAATAAGACTGGCTGTGTAAAAGAAGTTATATACTGCTCATCAGTTCCCACCCCACAGAGTACCAACAATAAACTTGACCAGCAAGCAGGCTCCGCAAGCTACTGGGAACAGGAAGTGACCACTATGCTGTAAACGGCCCAATATTTGGTGCTGGGGGTCTACTGCACACAACAGCTTCATTACACTGCCCCCTCCCAATTGGAAAGCTTGCTTTTACTTATGAGAGTGTTCTTATTTGATACCTCAAAATAATGAGCATAGAGGTCCTTTTAGAAATGCACCTTTTTGAACTTTCAGATCAAAATAAGGAACCTTTTCAATTGAAATAATATCTTCAATCTTCTTCTGAAAATGTGTCCTGTGCAGAAAATAATTTTCTTTCTCAAAACTTTTGAAATATCGTGTGCTAAATATTCTCTGCCTAATATATCACCACTTTGGAGTTCATAACAGAAGCTTTGTACTCTATGATGTGATAGTTTTGTAAACGATAATTAATACACAATATTTTTGTCTGGCAATATTTTTATCAGTGATATTCTGGCATACAACTGTTGAGCGTCTTTGTGTCAGCACTTTTAATGTCTGTTTTTGTAGGTCTTACAAATTTTGGAGGCTGTCAAGGAGATTGTTTAGGCCTTACAACCCCCCACTTTGCTTAGTCCCCCCTATGTACGTGTTCTAAAGAAAAGTGGGGTCTTGTATCCTTCTACTACTAACAGTGGTGGCCCCTCTGCTAAGGCGGGGGAGCGTCGCCCCACTGCTTCGCAGCAGAAAACATAACATGATAATAACTTGTGTTATTATCATTTTATGTTTCCTTCTGCAGCGGCAGCTTTCTGGGCGGGGCGGGGCAAGGCTGCTCTGAGGACAGAGGAGCATGGGAGGAGTGGGTTGCCCACTCCTAAGTGCACATGACTGTTTGGTCAGCCCTCTCAGGCCGCCCAAAACAGTCATGCGCACTTCCCATATATGCATTACAGCCTGCATGGGGAACATGCCCAGGCCCCCATTCCCTGGCTGATCGCCGATCCACGGCGCTCAGACCAATCACAACGCTTCATTGCACCATTGTGATTGGCTATCTGGAGCCTGGGAGCCAGGTGCTTCCTGCTGCTTCTTGTATCCTGCTGCAGGACCGGAGCAGGAAGAAGATGGAGGAGAGGCGGCGGCCAACCGGCCATCACAGGTAAGTGTTTTTTTTAAACGTTTTTTTCGCCCCCTTACCCTTGCCCCACCACCCGAATCCGGTAGCAGCCGCTGCTGGCTACTAACACTTGTAGGTAGGTGTCTTTGGTGCCTACTTTTGTAGGTTTTTTACAATTTTGGAGGCTCTCAATGGTAGGGCTTGGTCTTTGAGACCTTCCACAAGCACATGCAGGTGTATTCAGCATCTGCTCCCATAGGCTTTCCTAATTGTGGTGGTTCAGTAGAGAACCAGTAACACATCTGGGTGTGATAGGTGCCTGCTGTTGTTAGTTTCTCCAAACGGTGGCCGGACCGGCCATGTGAGTTTTTTCTAAAGAATGTAGGTGTGTTCAGTGGCCCCATTTGTAGATTTTCCCAGTTTTGGAGACTTTCATGAGTTCCGCTAGCACAGGTGGGTTTGTTCAACATCTGCCGCTGTGGGTCTTCCCACATCTGTGGGCTCTGAAGGGGAGTCAGGTCTGGAGACCTCGTATTAGCCCATTGGATACTTTCAATGTCAACTGGTGTGCATTTTTCCACTAGCTGGAGCTCAAAGTGGTGCTTCCTTCATCATTGGGATGTTTAGTTGTTGTTGGGATTGCTTTCTGGTGGTTTGTTTGCCTCTTGCACTGACCACTTTATCCTTCGCTAGGCTGTCTGAAGCAACTGAACAGCTTCACTTTACTTAAATGGCAGATTTTGTCAACCTCCAAATCTTACCATCAGATTCAAATAATGCCCATGCTTGCCGAGAGTCGAAGTAAAAATGCACAAAAGCTGACGCGGGAACATCTGCATTCACAGACTATGAAGACAACGTACTAACAGCACATTACTAACCAGAGATTGCGAAAATGTTCTCTCCGTCAGCTGGTGTGTGCAGACATTATAGACCTAACCTGCGTGAGCAACAGCCTTCGGTGATTGATTATCGTAAACCAGACATGCAAATCGTTTGCTAGAGCAGGTTTTAGCAGAACCTGGAACAGCAGACGCCAAAATGCCTCTTACATCAGGGCGAGGCCCGGCTGCGAGAATTACCTACAGCTACGTCTGGAGCGTGGCGGTGATGGGCCATCACTCACTTCACGTTCACCCAAACGAGCGCAGGATTGTGGCGGAATTCGGGAAACGTGAAGCCAAAGGCAACGGTTTCCATTTCAGAGGCTGTCAGGATTGTATTTTTTGGAGCTTTGCGTGTCGTGACGTGAGGTCCTTGCAAAGACTGTGGCTTGGCAGTGACTCCTAAAGTGACTCAGAATGGCCGTCATGCTGTCCCAGTCCCTGAAACTGGGGCAAGCCTGTGGGCCTGCTTGACTACAATAAAAAACATACTGCACAATAATCTGACTATTCCACCACAAACGCTTGTTAGTCCTCAAATTTATAGTAATATCGAAATAGTTGCACTAAAAAGCGATACAATTTCATTTGTATTGCATTTATGTTATGGTCGACTGTTCTACTTACACAGAAAGTTTAGTAGCTTAGCTGACTTTATTTGTAGAAGAAGAAAAACTTTATTGTTCGATTAATTAAAAAATTTTCAATACAAAAACACTGTGATAATAAAATGATATAAAAAAGAGAATCGGTAATACAAAAGTTTAAATGGTTGACAGTGCATAATTACATCAAACCTAGGGGGTACCGTATTTGATTTTTCATAATTTTTCTAACGCCAATCATTTTCTGTTAAATTTATTATTTGTAAAGCACAAACAGTACAAGCGTGTATTCAAGCCACAAAACAAAAACTCTTAAGAAACAAAGTACATAAATAGTGCAGGCAATATAGGGCCTGTTGTACAAACCAATTTTGCAGTCGCAATCGCTGCGATTCACAAAACAGGTGCATTTGTGGTCGCAAAAAGGTTTTTACTTTGTATTATTCCAATTCTAGGAGTCAGTAAACTTTTACCAACTCCTAAAATGGGATCGTGGATGGACACCGAATTGCAATTTGGAAGGGGCAAGACGACCTGTCCCGTCCAAGTTGCAAATCAGTATGAGGTGTATCAATTCCTTGCAAATGTGATTCGGTCGCAAATCATTGAAAAATTACTGACTGCAGAGTTGGGGTGATAAGCCATTCACAAATGGGACCCCTTCCTCTTTCTGAATTTATAAAAAAAATGTGGAGGTGGGAGTTGTCCAGTGGACAACTGCCAACTCTCAAACAAATTTTTAAGAAAATGTAAACTTTTTTTTATTTAAGTTCCATGTTTTTTAAGGGAGATGAGTAGCATTTAAAAAAGTTTATTTATTTAAATGTGATCAACAATATGGTAAACTAACTATCCTTTTCAATCAAAATAACAGACTAACATGTTCACTTCTCAAATTTCATATTCCACTATACTAATTCACCACTAATCCTTTATGGGTTCCAGAGTAGCGTGCTACTCGCCAATAAAGCGCTTCAACACCGCATCAGGGTTACAAGCGCTATATAAATGCAAACCTTTCTCAATCCAAATAACTGACTAACATATCCAGCACTCAAATTACTTTCATATTTCACTATACTAATTCAACACTAATCCTTATGGGTTCCAGAGTAGCGTGCTACTCGCCAAAAAGCGCTTCAAAACCCCATCAGGGGTAGCAAGCGCTATATAAATACAAACCTCTTTCCCTCTTCTATCTCGCCGCCTACCCTTCTCTATCCAAATAACTGAATAACATATCCACCACTCAAATGACTTCATATTTCACTATACTAATTTTCAACACTAATCCTTTATGGGTTTCGGAGTAGCGTGCTACTCGCCAGAAAAGCGCTTCAACACCCATCAGGGGTAACAGGTGCTATATGAATGCAAACCTTTCTTCCCCTTCTATCCCTCCGCTATCCTTCTCACTCCAAATAACTGACTAATATCCACCACTCAAATTACTTTCATATTTCACCATACTAATTCACCACTAATCCTTTATGGGTTTCCGGAGTAGCATACTACTCGCCCAAAAAAGCGCTTCAACACCCCATCAGGGGTAACAAGCGCTTTATAAATACAAACCTTTTATCCTCTTCTATCCTTCTGCTATCCTTCCGAATCCAAATAACTGACTAACCTATCCACCACTTTCATATTTCACTATACTAATTCAACACTAATCCTTTATGGGTCCCGGAGTAGCATGCTACTCGCCGAAAAAGCGCTTCGACGCCTCGTCAGGGGTAGTAAGCGCTATATAAATGCAATTACAATACAATACAATACCGACCCCAGTGGGCCAACATCCCTGTGATGGCATCCAATCAGAGTAATTTGCAATTTGCAACCTACCTCAATATTTATGAGCTAGGTTGTGATTGCAACGCACTCTGAATGGGAATTTTGGGAAGCAACCTTCTAGTACACAAGTCGGTTTGCAAAATTTCCCAAGGTTGCAAAAATACTGCGATCAGGGTTTTGTACAACAGGCCTAAAATCTCAAAAATTGCGACTCACTCTGAATGGCAACCTGATAGTACACTTCGGTTTGTAAAATTTCACACTGGTTGCAAAAATAATGCAACCACTATTTTGTACACCTGGCCCAAAATCTCCAATCACAAATACCTGACTCATAAAACAAGAAATACTTAAATCTAAAACTTTCCACAAGGGGTAAAATTATAATTCCACACTAAACCTTCTGAGGTACGAGTACATGAAGGTTGAATATATGATCCTATAGAAAAGTTTTCCACTGAAACCACCCTCGCAGTAGGCATAAACTCAGTTCTCTTGCAATAGAAGAAACGGTTTCACTCCGGTCTTAAAGGTGGAAAGAACTGGAACACGGTGAAGAATGCACAGGCCCACTTAACTGCAACTGTGTCACATTGCGTACATGCACCACACAATTCTAGTGTTTTTGAACTGTGTGACCTACTCATGGTGTATGATTTGGAACAACGTCACATTCCTCATTGGTAGTGCATCACAAAGCATGCACAGACAGACCAACTAATGTGGATTGGGTAACATTATACAAACATACTCCAGTGAAAGTACTATATATACGCTCAGAGTGTATTGTGCCCCAATGTACATGCACATTCCAGCCTCCCAGGAACACATTGAACATACACAGTGCAAAGGAAATACATTCAACTTTCAAAGCGCTCGAATTGAGCTAAACACCACACTTACAGAACACAGTATTTGTAAGTCTGTGTTACACTGCGCATGCCTAGTGTAGTGAAACTACATCACAATCCCAGTTCAGTGATACCGCACACAAACGCGGCTCAGTTTCTGCATAACTGCATCGAAGTGCACATCACCAGGGCCTCAGAACCGCATAACACGGGTATTGCTGTACTACTGCATAACTCTGCACCACAACAGAAACCCACATCATTGGAATGCATAATACTGACAAAAACCCACACGTAGTCGATGGCTGATGTCTTTGAAGCCAGCCAAATTTCTCAACAAAGGACATTAAAACAATAAGCAAATAATAAAATAAACTGAATTGTGCAATACAGGCAGACACCCCTACTGTAGTGAATGAATGAATAAAACAGATGACAGCTGCCAAAGTGGCTTTTCACTAAACCTGACAAATAGCCACTTTGTGGGTCATTAGAAAGAGATGAAAAGGTAGACTGTTAAAAGTTGCAGAATGTTTAGTAGTGTTAGAGCGCGATGGTGCTCTTTCATTTGTAGGGGTGCATTATAATCATGAGTAGTTCGCACCTTCATTTGTTCTTTTGTTGTGTTAACATGTGACAGTAGAATGTGTACTGAAATAATGTGAAACATGATGTGCTAGGTATGATTTTCATTAAACGTGGAGAAATTAATGTTGTTATACATGCGTGTTTAGCTGAAAACATTAACGTGTAGACTTGTGCTAAATGCTTGCACTTATTCGTGCATCTGATGTGTTTGTTCATGTAACCTGTTGATTTAGAAGGGCTCAGTAAAAGAGCTCATTTATATGTAAACTCGTGAGGCCTATGTATTATTTTCTTATGTTGGCCGATTTCTGTAGGCCTGAAATGTAGTCTCCCTGGTGCTCGTTAATCATGGAGTTGAGGTTTGAATTTCATGTGCATGTTGGATTTGTTCTTTTCTCACGTTTCTGTTGCAGGTGGAGAAACCTGTCTTTGTTAGTTAGAATAAGGCTTTTGTTTTAGTAGTTAGGCTCAGGGGAGGAAAGAATACATTTACCCAAGATAGCGCTGATAACGTGGGATGGTGTTCTTTCTCACTGGAGATGGCCTGGGAATCAAGGTCATCGAGCCAGGAGCTGGGAGTATCGAAACGAACTGGAAAATCACCTATGAGGAGTGCCCAGCTGGATGAGGTGATCGGAAGACGAGCAGTGGGCGTGATCAGAGATTTTGGTGTTTGAATTAGGGACAGTGCCCCGGGGGTGGAGTCAGGAGAGGAGAGGAGATTGATGAGGAGAGAAGGAGCATCTTAGAACGAGCTCTGTAGCCTTTGGCTACTTGACCCATACAACGTGAGTGTACTTCTTAGGAAGTCTCCACTCGCTGACACCTTTTCCTGACTTGCCTGGGGAATGGTAAGTAGGGATGTCACGTTAGTGGTAGAGTAGGGACAGACTAATGCTTTTTACTTACGAACCTCCAATGAAGACCGATCTAGACGTGGGGGCACTTATTGCCTGCGTTCTGGTCTTGGAATTTGTCATTCTTTTCATGTTCCAGAAGCTAAATGTTGGTTGTAGGTTTGGCTTTGTATTAGTTCCAATGTATTTTTACAACCTCGTCTTGAAGTGCTTGTATGTCCAGTTGTTTTTGGCTTTGTAATAAACCCACTAAACTTGACAACCTGGAGTCTGTGATTCTTTGGAGTCCTGATTCTTTGTGCTGGTAATTCCAACTGAATGAGTTATTTTTCCCCTCTACACTTCTAAAGCAGACACCAAAGGTCCATCGACGGCGAGGGTTCCGGAGTAAATCAGAAGAGGGAACCCGGCTCCTTCAGTAGCTTGTGGTGACTTTCAGGCTTACGGGAAGGCAGTTTCAGAGAGCAGCACTTAAGGAAAAGCAAGGGAAGATGTTATTAGGCCACGCACAAACGTAGACCTAAGGTGGAGGAAGAACATGCAAGCAATGGCCTTGTGAATAATGGTGATTTAAAAACAATGTGTTAACAGGCAGCCATTACTTGGCTTCAAGATGGGGTTTGATGTGAGCACGAATTATGAGAGTATCAGTCGAGCACCTGCGTTTTGAATCACCTGTAATCTTGCTATCAGGTCTTTGGGTATGCCCAGGAGAGGTGGGATGCTGCCACCATATGGAGAACAAAACAAGTTGCCAGTACTGCGCAATTGTTTTCACTTCAATTCAAGGAACAATGAACAAAACAATTGCCCTTGCAAAACCGCTCTTTCCGGTTGATTTTAATCAAAAACTTTTTCAAATATATTCAATAACACTTTTTCAATATTTTTGATGTCTTTTTGTTGGAACTACTCAAAATTACAAATCCAAATATACAAAATAGCTATCAATTCTCTTTTTGGAGCCCCAATTAGAATTGAACTACACATTCACTCTCTAAAATACAAACTATATTCACAACATATATACCGTGTCAGGATCATACATTAATTACACTAATCCTCACATCCATCCATGCAATCACACAACATACATACAAAAGTGCCCACCCTGAGGTAGCCTAACAAAACCCTCTTTCTGGTGAACACACTTACAATTAAATATTGCATAAACGGCAAAACATTGTTTATAATACAAGGCCATCTACCCAATCCAACTTAATTCACAATTTAACGACTGAATACATTCAGATTGGCCTAAGCAATACAATGGTCTACGCGTTTCGAATCTCCCACATTTTGGGGATTCTCCTCAGGACCAACAATTTCTGAAAGACAAAAACAAAAACTGTCTTACTTGATACATTCTACAATCCACCTCCATCATCTACACAACTCTCACAGCACTTTGCCTCTTACCTCATTGTCTGGGGAAGGGGAATTCGTGTCAATATCTGTAAACATAAAAAAACTATCTTAATTTCCACTCTTAACATTAAGCTTCCATTATGGAATGTGGGGGAATGGAAGTTTCTCTTACTTGTTTAAAATGAATGATAAGGCACAGCTTAATGGTCAGCCTCTCAAGTATATGTTGTCCAATTTCTGTGGGACGATATAGGATTGTATCAAAGTCAACATAGCACTCGAGATCTGGCAATGAGGTTTGTACTTTTGAAAATGTACCTTTTTAAATACAATGGCCCCTTTCAGAGTAACGTTGTGTTCTTTGTTCAGATCAAATAAAGTACCACCCAACCTGTGGAAAACAAAAACGGAGTTTATCGGCTATTTCTCTAATATGTGGTGTAGCAAAGTTACAGTACACTCGCGATTCACATTGAGGGGACAAATCCAAACACTGGGTCTCCCCTGTCCTATATGTCTTATTACCTATGCCTAAACAATATTAGGGCGGTTCCCGCCTACCTCGTGAGCTCAGGGTTTCATTAGTCAAACGCAATGAGCAGGTTCGCTTTCCTCAGGCTGTATGGCGCTCTATAGCATAATGCTACCTGGCTCAATTCCCGCCTGCCTCGTGTACTCGGGGCTTCATTAGTCTAACCTGTTAGAAAGTTTCACTTTCCTCGGACTGTGTGGCGCTCTCTAGCATATTCTTACCTAGCTCAATGAATGGAGGCTCCAACTTCGAAGACGATCGGTAAACAATTCCCGATCGCAACGCTCGCTAATCGCGTTCAGACGCTGTTGTTGGACGCAACGCTTATAGCGTCAACCCAGTCGAGCATGCTGGGAATTGTAGTTTGTAAACCTTAAGCTGTATGATTTGCTCACGATCTTTACACCGTATTAGAAAACAAATATTGCGTTCTCTTTTGACTTAAGACTTTTAAAAAAACTTATGCTCTCTAAAAAGACTTATTTTAACATTGTCTATTATTTAGCGATTTTTCACGCATGTTTGGTAATACACCAAGATTCGCGTTATATAAAGCTCTCTTTTTGTCATGTGCATATTAAAAAATTCCATCGCAATGGAACGTAATGCTTCTAGCGTCGACTCTGTCGGGCATGCTGGAAATAACAGTCTCAAGACATCATGTATGATTAGCTCACGAACTTGACAGGTATTACAAACCCATGTCAGATACGATGTTCTCTTAGGACTTTAAATCTTTGAAAACATTATGATCTCTTTGAAATACTCATTTTATCCTTTTCTGTTTTTTAGGATTTTTCTCGAGTAGTCAATGCTGCAAAAGTTTTCACATTATGTAGGCATTCTCCTTTTGTCATGTATATGTTGGAACTGAATCTAAAAATTGATCTCAGCAGGCCTTATCTTAGCACTGGTTGGTTGCTTCTAGATCAGCAAAAATGGTGTATATCTCCCAGTCTCTTAGCCAATCTAGTGAACAACTTGGAAATAAACCGATTGTCCGGTGGTTACAATCGGTTTATTTCCAAGTTGTGTGGGATGAGGAATACCGCCAACAGTCAACCAGGAGTCGCGTTATTCACTAGATTGGCTAAGAGACTGGGAGATATACACCATTTTTGCTGATCTAGAAGCAACCAACCAGTGCTAAGATAAGGCCTGCTGAGATCAATTTTTAGATTCAGTTCCAACATATACATGACAAAAGGAGGGAGTGGCATGGAGTGGAGTAGAGTGGCATTGTGTGGAGTTGAGTGTAAAAGAGTGGAATGGTGTGGAGTGGCATAGAGTAAAGTGGCTTAGAGTAAAGTGGTGTAGAGTAGAGTGGAGTAGAGTAGCATAGAGTGGCATAGAAAAGAGTGGCATAGAATTGGGTGGTGTAAAGGAAAATAAATGGAGTAGAGTGGTGTGGAGTAGAGTGGAGTAGAAAAGAAGGAGTAAAGTAGAGTGGAGAGGCATAGAGAGCAATGGTGTAGAGTACAGCAGAGTGAGTGGTGCATAGTGGAGTGGTGAAGAGTGGCGTAGAGTTGATTAGCTTAGAGTAGAGTGGCATAGAGTAGAGTAGAGTGGTATTGTGTGGAGTTGAGTGGCATATAGTACAATGGCATAGAGTGGAGTGGCATAGAGTTGAGTAGAGTGGCATAGAGAGGTGTAGACTGGAGTGGCATAGAACAGAGTGGTGCTGAGGGGTTGGCAGGAAGGAGGAGAGGTGTGCCTTGCACCTTAATAATCCACAAAGACATTTAGAATTAAATAGAAACTTCTCTAACTTCTCCCTGTAGGCAGGAAACTGGTTTGATGTAGAAATTTACTTTTCAGGCCATTTACTTATTAGACCGAAGACTATTCACTGGCTTCCAGACCCTATACCACTAGAATAAGGTCTAGCCTCATCAGCCACATTAAGGCACTTCCACAAAATGACAGCCCATCCTGTAGCAGATGTGGGCACTATAATTACCCGTCCTCATAGATTGTTCCCCAGCAAGGAGGCTCTATTGCCTTGGCCTGGGAGGACATACCCAGCACGAAGGACAACAGCACATCCTGGCCCTGATGTCCTTCACGCCACAAAACCAGAGGTGTCTCAAGTTGCAATATAGCTGTAGACACACACAGACATTCGTCTCGTTGCATCATTCTTGGGCTTTTCTATAGCGTTCATTTGGAATGAACGGTAATTGGCAATGGGGTGGCGAGGGTTGTAGGTACTTTAAAATGTTGACCATTGGTTACTGGAACTCTTTCTGTGCTGAGATACCCATGTAAATTTGTGAGGAGAGAACTGCAGGAGACTAGGGCCAGGAGATATTTTTTTTTATTCCATAGAATGAGGAAGTGATTTGCAATAAAATTCTAAGATATTCTTTCCAGCCTTCACTGAAGAACAAGCATTGGCAAAGCCAATAGGTGCAACATTGGCTGCCAGCTTTTGGGTTTTGCAAATGCCCGTTTTTTTATCATGTTTTTTTATAAAACTTTATCGTTGAGGGAGCTGCTGGACCCTTTCCAATATAAAAAAGTCTAAAAGTTAAAATATATTTTTTGGTCTCTGTTCCATTTTTGAGAACACAATGCCATAGTAGACCCTGGCACTGAAGACCTACTTTGTGTGTGGATCTGCTCAAGGAGAAAGGGCAGAATGCCATCACTTACAGTGAAGTTAGCCAACGACTGAAGTGGGCTGATCCGTTGCCCCATGGTGTATGCTGCAGCGGACAGAAGACAAAATGTGAGTGATACAACAACAGACCATTGGATGAAGATGGGCTCGCTGAAAGCCTGTGTATTTAGGTATATTTTATACTTTACGTTATATATGTATATATATTTTTTAGTAAAATCCAAAAGGTCTTGTCTCACACCAGATTAAAAAAAACATAAACAAGTGCTGGACAAAAAAAACCACAAGCAAGTGTGGACGGTACACAAATGGTTCAGGCAGTTCGTGTAGTTCTTCTTGGCGAAACAAGGTTCAGGGAAACCCGCATAAACTACACAAACTTCCCGGTTCATGGGCAGTTTTTAAGGTTCTCCAAAGGACTCATTTCGCAAGTAAGTACCAGATAGAGTGCCTGAACCACAAGAAATATTTGAAATATACTTATTTCTCACGTTTATCTGGGTATTTTCTGCAGCCCAGTTACGTTCCTTAGGTGCATTAAAAAACAGATATACTTTGCCTGTTTTGCATTCTGCGGATTAGTTTCTCCCACCCCTACAAAAGACCATCACTAGCCATGGAGAGTTTTAGATGATGTAATATGGTTGCTGTTTAAAGTTGAGGTAGTGCTTTTGAAAACCAGTGTAGCACTAGATTGAGACTACCTCTACTGAGTGAGTTGTTGCGAGGCTGTTAAAATGATAACAAAGAGTACAAAAAGTATCTTCTGTGTCTGTATGTTCCTGTGCCTGAAAACTAAAGAAGATCTTGAAAGTCATTGATCTGGGAAAGATTGATTCTCTATAGTGGAATACTGTGAAAATATTTGGCTCCGACTCACTCAAATTTTGGGGAAAGTCAATGTTTGCAGAACCAGTCTGAAAAACAAAATCAACCCTGACAAAAATGTTCAAATCCGCCCCACGGTGTAAGTGGTCATATCTACAGTGGTGCAATGAGGGAATGGTTAGGTCACGGCAGCTGATTCTGCTCTGAAAGAAGACTTTAAGTCTGCAGCTCACTGGGAAAATGCCACTGTGACCGAATGGCCAGTCTAGGCCTGAATTTTCACAAATTAGCCAACATTATTGTGGGTGGATTCTTAGATGATTCGCCTACTAAAGCTGTCTGCCCACGTTTGTGTCTAACATATAACTGTTTATTTGTTGAATGATGTCTGAGAAACATAGTTAGATCTTGAACCTCCTCAATGTAATTATAAAGTATAATGCTATACAATTACATTTGAGTTTGTTCGGCATGTAAGTTACTTGGTTTGAAAGACGCATTAAATCTCTACAATCTTTTCAGGTGATTCAATGTTTTTTCAAATCAATCCAAAATAATTTGTTTCAAGACTCCTCCATACTTCACTGTATCTCAATGAAGAAGATCATTGTGCCTTATTTTCTCATTACCAGTAAGTAACATTACCAGGGGGTGTGCAAAGTATTTCTTACATGACTGAAGTTTTGCATAGTTTTTGATCATTGGCATTCACATGATTCACAATTTCCTACTTTTCCTTAGTCTACTCACAATAGGTTTTCTCTCACAAACTCCCCTGGAGAAACCTACACCGCATATTTCCTCACTAAGCCAAACTCGCATCCCTTACCCCACACTCGACCAGTCACCCCGAATAAGGTAGCAAGTGGAAGCTCTATCCAATCACCCTCCATCGTGCCACATTTCTGCATACTATAAGTCAGAATTCTATCTGGACCACAGCAAGTAAACTAAATAACTGAAACATTGGTTAGAAACATGGAAGTAGTGTTGCATTTAGGTGTCTCACTTAAGTTCTGGTCCACAGAGCATCCTGTTGTGGACCCATCACACCATGTCCTGGTGGTGGATCCTTCTCTTAGGAACCGCGCCACAGAGCACATATGTGCCTTTGAAGCTACGCCTACCACTGTTAGATGCCCAGAACAAGCAGAGTTAATACTTGAGGGTGCACCTGGCTTCCCAGGTGTGTATCACCGAAAGGCAGGTAATTATCATTTTGGGAACACCCATTTTGAGAACATGAACAAAGCGCGTCTTAATCCGCTTCTCCAGCTGTACGATTGCGCATTCTGGATCGCTGTTAAACCCAGAGCCAGCACTAGATGCTGGATGTGTGGGAATTTTGCAATGTGGGGCATTCCACTCTTCCAGTGCCAGAATATGACTACATTTATGAGGATAGATTGCTGCAAACTGTGGCACTGTTACAACACGGAGGAGGCGTCTTCACATTCCAGAAATTAAAAGGCATTTCAGGTAAATGATTTGGGGGCTGGAGGCTGTTCTCACTGTAGTTGTTCAAGGTGGTGTTTGTATTTCTCCTTTCAATGGGCATCTCCCTGTAGTAGTCATTGCAAGGCTGATTGATGTTCCTGCGGTACCACATTGGAGTCCTCTGGTACCTGTTTAACCTCACTGGAGGCCTCCGGTACCTGGTTAACCTCACTGTGCACATGCTCATGTTCCATCTCTGCTTGTGTTGGATCTAATTTGTCTCCTTTGTTCGTCTTCTTAATGTAAATAATAAATGCTTGTTTCATGGAGAGGAGGATGAATAGGCAGCTGTGAACAGCAGGACCTTTATTCAGTGGATGGGTGGGGCAAGCACCAATGATGGCAGTCTAATTACAAATATTGGCAAAGCTCATAGGTCTGGCTTCAATGTTTTAATGTGTGCACGCACACTTGTCCAGACGCGGAGGTAACAATGAGAATTTTAAAAAAAGGCTGATTTTTTTATTTAATTGAGTTACCTATACAATGTATAAATAAAATGGAATTGAATGTGCAATAACTGAATTTGCATTTTATATGTAAAATAGCCCCTCTTGCATTGCAATGGATGGGAAATGAACACATCCGAACAACCAGCGCCATGAAGAGAAAGAGTAATACTCCAATGGGGCGGAGCCGAAGCCCACTCTACTTACATTTTACAGTACTGGTGATAATAGGTCTTGCAGATAGCTGTGTTACCTAGCCAGACCTAACAATCATGTGGGATGGGGAACCAGCCTGGCCCATACTTTGACCCTATAATGAAGTTACAGGAAGTGACATCCCTCAGCCTTTGCGTCTGATGAAACCACAGGAGGTATAAAATGATCTTCATCAAGTATAAAATTAACAAAAACCCATCACAGAAACAGATAGAAGGCTTACACTGGAGTTGCAAAAGGAACATAGGAGTCATGGTTGCAAAACCTGCTCATCTTTCAATGATGCAACTGGCATTGAGTTACCATGCCAGTAAGATGGAGCCACCAGTTTCTTGCAAGAGAAACTAGTGACAAAAGAACCCTTGTCTTGACACCCAGGACTGCTTACAGCTCGGTAACTTGCTTATCTGAGGGGTGAAAGACTCAGGAATTATGGTCATCACAAGAAACTGAATTGACAACCATGAGCAAGTGTCTTCTTTTGCGCCCATTCATGATTCAATTTTCACAGCAATGTAAAGACATCCATCTACTCTGCCAATGTCTCGACCACTCTGGATGCCCTATGTGTCAGGGGCTAGATGTAGTGTTTTGCCATACTGCTGCAGACAGCTCCAGCTATCTGTCATAGACAGCACTGTCTACAATACTACACAGAGTCAGCCCTTGCTCATGGTTAGATGGCTTTCCTGTCAATCTCAGTTACTGCCTTTTTTTGTGGCCATGGTTTGATGGCATATTAAAGATAATGAAATATGCGCCTATTGCCTCGCTATGGGGAAAAGAGGGGCCCCGGTAGCAGATTGCAGGTATTGGGCCCTCACTAGAAATAATTTTTTTTAAAACAACAAACAAGGGAGGAAGCAGTGGGTTGGATGGGATGGGGAAGCGGGGTGGGGGTTCGGAGTGAAGAAAATTGTGCAGGAAGTAGGGACCTAAAAGAGAATGGCCTAATAGCAGAATATAGCTAACAGGCCTTCACTAAAAATAGTTGCAACAATGAACAAGCATTTGCAAAGCCAATAGGCAGCACCTATGCAAGAGCTATTGGCTGTGCCAATATGTTTTAGTCATGTTGTACACCTGTTTGGCAGCTGTTCAGCATGGCTAAAAGTTAGTGTCATAAACGAGAGTGGCATGGAGTGGAGTGTCATAAGGTAGTTTTGTGGAGTAAAGTGGGGTATTATGGAGTGGTGTAGAGAATCGTGGCGTGGAGTGGTGGAGAAGAGAGGTAGAGTGGAGTGAAGTGGAGTGTCATGTAGTGGGTAGAGTAGAGTGGCATGGTGTTGTGGAGTGCTGTGGAGGGAGTAGAGTGTCATAGAGAGGAAAGGCGTAGAGCGGAGTAGTCTCATAGAGTTGTGTGGTGTAGAGTGGAGTAGAGTGTCAGAGTGGAGTAGAGTGTCATAGAGTGGAGTGGCATAGCGTGTTGTGGAGTGGTGTAGTGTGGATTGGCATAAAGGGTATTGCATAGAGTAGAGTAGAGTGGTGTAGAGTGGATTGCCGTGGAGTGGCATACAGTGTCAGAGTGGAGTGGCATAGAGTGGCTTGGAGTGGAGTGGCATAGAATGGAGTACTGAAGTGGCATAGAGTGGAGGAGTGGAGTAGAGTGGAGTAGTGTGTCATACAATACAGTGGAGTAAAGTGGCATGGAGTGGCATAGAGGGAGTTGCGTAGAGAGTCATAGAGTGGAGTAGTGTCATAGAGTGGAGTAGAGTGTTGTAGAGTGGAGTGTCATAGAGAGGAGTAGCGTGGACTAGAATTTAATGGAGTAGAGCATCATAGAGGGGAGTATTATGGAGTAGAGTGGCCTAGAGTAAAGTAGCATGAAGTACAGTGGGGCAGAGTAGATTGGCATAGAGTGCAGTGGCTTAGAGTGCACTGGTTGTGAATAAAGTGGTGTAGAGTGAGAGTGCAGTGGCGTAGTGTAGAGTGTTGCAGAGCAGAGTGGTGCAAAGTAGAGTGGAGTGGCGCACCGTAGATTGTAGCGGCATAGAGTGCAATGACATAGAGTGGAGTGGCGCAGGGTGGAGTAGAGTGAGGTAGAGTGCAGTGGTATAGAGTAGATTGTTTCAGAGTAGAGTGAAGGGGTGCAAGGTAAAGTGCAGTGGTGCAGGATAGAGTACAGACGTGTAGAGTGGTGTAGGGTGCAGTGGCATAAAGCAGCTTAGAGTGCAGTCACGTGGAGTCCATGGTGGAAAATAGGTTAGAGTGGCGTAGAGTGCATTGGCGTAGAGATGAGTGGTGCAGAGTAGAGTGCAGTGGTGCAGAGTAGTGTAGAGGTTAATGGCGGAGAGTGCAATCTTGCAGAGTAGAGTTTCTTAGAGAGCAGTGGTGTAGAGTGCCTTGGCGTAGAGTTCAGTGTCATAGAGTGTTGCAGAGTGGAGTTCTGTAAATTGGCGTATAGTACAGTGGTACAGAGTTAGAATAGAGGGGAGTAGAGTGCAGTGACGTAGAGTACAGTGGTGTAGAGTGGTGTAGCATGCAGTGGTGCAGAGTGCAGTCTTGCCGAGTAGAGTGTCTTAGAGTGCAGTGGTGTGGGGTGCATTTGCATAGACTGCAGTGGCATAGACTACAGTGTTGCACAGTAGAGTGCTGTAGCGTGTAATGGCATACAGTACAGTGGTGCAGAGTAGAATAGAGTGGCTTAGTGTGCAGTGGCATAGAGCGCAGTGGCTTAGAGTGTTGCTGAGTAGAGTATAGTGGCATAGAGTGCAGTGGTGCAGAGTAGCTGGCGTAGAGTGCAGTAGCATACAGTGCATTGATTTTGAGTAAAGTAGTGTAGAATAATTGGATAGAGTGTAGTTGTTTAGAGTAGAAGTGGCGTAGAGAAGAGTGGCACAGTATAGAGTAGAGGGGTATAGAGTGCAGTGGTTTAGAGTAGATTGTTTCAGAGTAGATTGAAGTGACGTAGAGTGGAGTGGTGCAGGTAGAGTGGAGCTCCAAAGAGTAGTGGAGTAGAATACACTGGTGTAGACTGGAGTGGTGCAGAGTGTAGTGGAGTGGCTAGACTGGAGTGGTGTAGAGTGCAGTGGTGAAGACTGTAGTGTGCATAGTAAAGGAGAGTGCATTGTCATAGAGTAGGGTGGTGTAGAGTACAGAGGTGTAGAGTGAAGTGGAAAAGAGTGCAGTGGCGTAGAGTGCAGTGGTGCACCGTAATTTAGAGTGGTGTAGAGTGCTGTGATGTAGAGTGGTGCACTGGCATAGAGTGCAGTGGTGTAGAGTAGAGTGGCAGAAAGGACAGTGTTGCAGAGTAGAGTGGCTTAGAGTGCAGTGGTATAGAATCCAGTGACGTAGAGTAGAGTGGAGCAGATTAAACTGGCTTAAAGAGCAGTGGCACAGAGGACAGTGGCTTCGAGTAGAAAAGAGTGGTGCATATGCAGTGACTTTGAGCACAGTGGCTTAGAGTGCAGTGGTATAGAGTGCAATGGCAGAGAGTGCAATGGTATAGAGTAGAGTGCTGTAGAGTAGTATATAGTGACATATAGTGCAGTGGCATAGAGTGTATTGGTTTTGAGTAAAGTGTGTAGGGTGCAGTGGCATAGAGAGGAGTGGCATAGCTTGGAATAGTGCAGAGAGGAATACAGTGGCATAGAGTGCAGTTGTGTAGAGCAGATAGAGTGCAGTGGTTCAGAGTGCAGTGGTGTAGAGTAGAGCGGTGCAGAGCAAAGTAGCATAGAGAATAGTGGTGTAGAGTACAGTGGTGCAGAGTATAATAGAGTGCATAGAGGTCAGTGGTATAGAGTGCAGTGGCAAAGAGTGCAGGGGAGTAGTGTTGTGTATAGTGGCATACAATGCAGAGGCATGGAGTGTATTAGTTTGGAGTAAAGTGGAGTAGAGTGCAGTGGTGTAGGGTACCGTGGCAAAGAGAGGAGTGGTGAGAGAGGAGTGGCATACAGTGGGGAATACAGTGGCGTAGTGCAGTGGCATACAGTAGATTATTTCAGAGTAGAGTGAAGTGGCGCAGAGTGCAGTGGCATAGATTAGAGTACAGGATTGTAAAGTGCAGTGTAGACTGGAATGGCTTAGAGTGGATTGGCGTATAGTGCAGTGGCGTAGAGAGGAGTGGTGCAGGGTAGAGTGCAGTGGGGTAGAGTGGAGTGATGCAGAGTAGAGTGAGTGTAGTGGCGTAGAGTGCTTTGGCATAGAGTGGCATAGAGAAGAGTAGTGCAGACTAGACTGCAGTGGCATTTAGTGCAATGGCATAGAGTAGAGTGGCACAGAGTTCAGTGGCAGAGAGTGCAGTGTTGCAGAGTAGACTGTTGTAGAGTGCAGTGGTGTATAGTGGAGTGGCATAGAGTGCAGTGGAGTAAAGTGGTACAGAGTAGAGTGATGTAGATAGCAGTGGCATACAGTACAGTGGTGCAGAGTAGAACAGAGTGGCGTAGAGTGCGATGGTGTAGAGTGCAGTGGCACAGAGTGTTGCAAAGTAGAGTATAGTGGTGTAGAGTGTAGTGATGCAGAGTAGATTGGTGTAGAGGGCAGTGGCGTAGAGTTAATTGTTTTTTTAGTAAAGTTGTATAGAGTGCATTGGTGTACAGTACAGTGGTTAGAGTAGAGTTTAGTGGCATAGAGTAGAGTGGTACAGAGTAGAGTAGAGTGGTACAGAGTGGATTGGTACAGCGTAGATTGCAGTTGCGTAGAGTGCAGAGGTGCAGAGTATATTCGAGTGGCGCAGTGCAGATGGCTTAGAGTGCACTGGCATAGAGTGGAGTGGTACAAAGTAGAGTACATTGGCATAGAGTGCAGTGGCATAGAATGCAGGGTTGCAGAGTGGAGTGGCATAGAGTGGAGTGGTGTAGAGAGCAGTGGTGAAGACTGCAGGGCTGCATAGTACAGTACAGTGGGGTAGAGTGCTTTGACGTAAAGTGATGCAGAGTAGAGAGGCGTAGACTGTAGAGGTGTAGAGTGGAATGGTATAGAGTTCAGTGACGCAGTGTGGAGGGGCGTAGAGTGTAGTGGTGTAGTGTGAATGGTGCAGAGTAGAGTGCAGTGGCTTGGAGTGGTGCAGAGTAGAGTGGAGGGGGTAAAGTGGAGAATGCTTGGTGTGGTAGAACACTGCCATTACAGATAACACATCTTCAATTGAAATGACCATTACATTGGCACAGATGTACATTTTTGCCGGTAAAAATATACAGCGCACAAAGTATAATGTGTGGAAATGTCATCACCTAGTGTATTGATTGTTTTGATGGTATTAAATATTTGTTTCCACCACACTTCAGAATTACCCCCAGTAGCCATGATGATTGTCACATAAATCCTCTCACTTTGAAGTTACAGAAAGAAAAGTAAACACCAAGTTCCCTCAAAAACTGAGACTGACATTTGACCTCTGTTGTCTTTGAATGCACAGAATGTGACAAGATAAGAACAAGATTTAAAGGCCTGTTTACAGAAAGGGAGCACACGGAAGGATACTGTAAATATGGGTTGGGCAGCGGAAGGGACACACTCAAGCTGGACAGCCTAAAACGAAGAAAGACTGCAAATGCAAAGCCAGAAAATGTGAGTTACAAACCACAAAGCCAATGGTAAGCAATGGGCAGAATGCATTCCTAGGTCAACTTTCTGAATGTCCCCAAGACGTCTTTAGCAGTCTGGTAGGCTGCAACCTAAAAAGCAATAAACAAATCATGAAGGTGGGGAAGAATGACGTGCTGGTGAGTGACCTGCCAGGAATTTGCAAAAATAAAAAAAATACATTAATAAATAAAAAATACTGTAGGGAGTAGAGGGGGGAAAGTGGTGCACTGCCTTTAATTCCATGGGGGATTTCCATGGAGGGATGAAGCTTGTGAGGCTGGTTCTGAGGGCCCAGGGCTGCCTCTGGTGCCTTTGTCACTTTCCCCAGCTCCCCGAGGTTAATTGCAGCGGGCAAAGGGGACTTCAAGAAAGAGGCAGAAGGGGAAGAGGGGAAGAGAGGGAAGGAGTGAGAGCAAGAGATCAAAAAAAGAAAGAGGAGAGAATGAGAGATAATAGAAGGTTGAAAAGAGCAAGGAGACGGAGTGAGCAGGGCTAATTTTTGCAGTTTTGCCAGGGCTGCCTTTGGTTCCCCAGTTCAGCCCTGCTTCCAGGGCCCGGTAGGTTGAGGATTCCTCAATCCATCAAACAGAAAGAAAACCCCTGTCCTATGTTGTGCTGTGGGTTTTCACATTGGCCTGTATCTGTAAGGGTAATCCAGTCCTAGCTGGAAACAAACTGGGAAACGTCAGAACTGTAACAAGCTTTTTGATGATGTAGTGATCTGATACACATGGAATTGGTATCTTCCAAGTGGGGTGGGATAAATAGCGCTCTTGTGCTCAAGAACAGTTTTGGGTCATGGCGCATTCCAAATGGCATCACTTTAAATTTAGAAATGCAAAGCTAAAGTAGAAAAAAGAATATCCCACTGTAGATAAGTAATGAGTCCCTATATTTGAGGTTTAAGAAGACATTGGTACAGAGATAGGTCAACAATGAAAGAGTCAAGGATGGAATATAGGTGTTCGAAGCTTCCGCATACTTAGACACAAAGAGGTGGATGGTAAACAAATTACACGGTCCTTGTTGGATGCTCATTTCCCTGCCTCTCCAACACAAAAGGATTTACTCCTATCTTACATGTATGTAACATTTCTTTACAATGTGTTTTATTGTCTCATCACTTCTTCTGGAAGGTGGATCAGGACGCACATGCACCTCATAACAACATAGTTACTGTGTCCAGGTAATCTAACAAGCCTCCTATGCTTTATGACTCCTCAAACTGGTGTAGAGAGCTCAGACTACACCTAAGGACGCTTCAGGCAATAAAGAAGGACAGGAAGACGTGGGGAAGAAGGAGGGATTTTATTTATCTGCCCATGCTCTTTGCAGTGAAGTCAGTTTCTCCCATTCACTGGACACAGGAATCCTGATGAGTCAAGAAGATTACGAGGCAGGGAAGCCAGCTTGCACCCAGGACATGTTACATCATGGGCTGAGCATGCATCTGCATAGTGCATTTCTACCATCTTTATGCACTTGTAGCAGTTTGGGAAATGGGATAAATTTAACATGGTATGGGTGTCGAATTGACTGGCAATGTAGCAGCCTGGAGTTACATCTGTCAATGAAGCGAATATTGGACTGTTTGATGTGTTATTTACTGGTGGTGAACTATAAGCCTGTGTGCATGTCCTGTACTGCTTTGACTCATACCAGTAGGGTGAATGGCTGTCCATTGCCAGGGACGAAGTGTTACTTCTGTTGAACTGCGTTGTTTACCATTTTTCTAGTTCAGGGGTCTCCAACCTTCTCATTAATAACAGCTGCTTATGTTCAATGAAAATCCTTCCAAGCTACTAATATCATCAGTGTTTTACACATCAGACAAGATTACATTAGTGGTGCCTGCCACACGGTGCAGGGATTTTCAGGGGGGCACAAAAGGTGCCCCGGCCCCCAACCGGAGGCTGCAGGGAGAAGGGGGCCCTACTAGGGGCCCCCAAAGTCACTTTTTGACAGGCTTTCCATGTCGGAAAGCCCAGCATGGAAACCTGTTGGAAACCGACATCGTAATCCCGATGGCGGAAACCCCGTCGTATGGGATTACATTGCTTGCTCCGACTGGTCGACGGGCTCCTGGAGCCCGTCGTAATCCAGCCAGAATGACCAGCCGGTTTCACTTTCGACCGCCTAGATTGTAATTAGGCGGTCGGAAGTGAAACCGAGATGTGAGTCAGAAAGCCTCGGACCTGAGGTCGGAGGCTTTCCGAATCACATCGAAATAGGGCCCCATATCAGTGCAAGTATTTTTTTTTAAGGAATAGTTTTCAAACATGAATTTTGAAACGTTCATGCTTCCACCCACTCTGACAATGCCCATAGTGAATTGAGAGGCAAGTCAGTTATGTGCACCCTTTGGATGGCCTGGGTAGCTATTCTACATGGACAATATTTTAGGAAAATCAAATGTTGGAGAAGTTTTCGTACAGTGCACATCCTGAAGGTATGTATTTCAAGATTGTATTATATGTAATAATAAAGAGCTAGCAGTGGCAAAGCCAATAGGTTTCGCCTATTCGGAATCTATTGTCTTTGTCAATGTTTTCGTACATATTGCAGATGACTATAATAAAGATGTGAAATAACAGAAAGAGCTGGTGACTTGGGGAACTAGGTTCGAGTCTCGGTGCCGGCTCAACATCCTGTGATCCTGGCCAAATCATGTAATTTCCCAAAAATAGTGTCTTCTCTTCATGCAATATAACTGGTGCTCTTATAAAGCTCTGAAATACTTTAGAGAACTTTTAAGTGTTTCTTAAAAAAAGCTGGCCCTACTGTGAAGAAAAGGTGATTTGTACTCTTTTGAGGTGCGCCAGTGTCCTAGGTGAAAAGAAAAGGAAGCCTGGGAGGGAGGAAGCCCGTGAGGGGATAGAGGAAGGGCCAGGAAGCGTGGTGGAGGAGGTGGCGCTCGTACCGCGCTACAAGGAGCACTGGGACGGAAGGCAGTCAGTTGGGAGTGGGGAGATATCGGCCAGAGCTGGTTCTGAGTTGGGTGTAGTAGTAAAATATAGCAATAATCGGTATTCAGTGGATTCCCTAGACTTTTTGGCCCCTGTGCCACTGCACCTGCTGCACCATTCAAATCATGACCCTGGCACCTGCAAGGTAATTGCACTTGTGACTGCTTGTTTAGTAGTAAAATATAGCAATAATTGGTGTTCAGTTGGTTTCCTAGAACTTCTGGACCCTGTGCCACTGCACCTGCTGCACCATTCAAATCATGACCCTAGTGCCTGCAAGTTAATTGCACTTGTGACTGCTTGTTTACTCAGTGTTCAGTGGGTTTCCTAGACCTTTAGGTGCCTGTGCCACTACACCTGCTGCACCATTCAAATCATGACCCTACTGGCTGCAAGGTAACTGCACTTGTGACTGCTTGCTTGTAGAAAAATAAAGAAAAATCGGTGTTCAGTGGGTTTCCTAGACTTTTGGCCCCTGTGCCCCTGCACCTGCTGCACCATTCAAATCATGACCCTAGTGCCTGCAATGTAATTGCACTTGTGACTGCTTGTTTAGTTGTAGAATATAGCAATGATTGATGTCCAGTGGGTTTCCTAGAGTTTTTGGCCCCTGTGCCACTGCACCATTCAAATCATGACCCTAGTGCGTGCAAGGACAAATGAGGAAATCGTTTATATCCAGTAATATATGTGTCCCGAAAAAGGAACAGTTGCAGACAGAATACATCATCTTTGTGTAGCTAAACATAAACACAAAAGCTTTCATAAAAAATGCCTTTATATTTCTCCATCTCTCCAAAACAAGTTGCCACAGATGTCATAAATAAAGCATATGCTTTAAACATCAAAGTGAAAACCAAGCATTGTTATATTGTGTTACAATGTGGCTGGCTCTTTCTTGTGAAAGGATCTTATCCTGTGCTTTGACAGTGAATGGACCATACACAGTGCAAATTGCCCAAGATTACCATATATTAGGCTGATGCTGTGACTGAAATGCGGTTTTGTACTTTGTTCCTAAAAAGGCAGTTTCACCAAAAAAAAGGAATTTTGCAAAAAACGTGTTAAATATGAAAAAGTCTCGGCAAAAATTCCAAAAATGTATTATTCACATGCAGAACTGTTTCATGTTAGTAGTACTAGTACATCACACTAAATCAGTGTGGTCCGCAATCGCCTTCCTGGACTTTGCATGCAGCCCCCGTTGAAAACAGGCAATCATTTATTTACAAGTTATAAGATGTGAAAGAAAGCAACTAACTAGTACATTAGACTAAATCAGTGCAAGTTTTTTTATTTGTAAGTAATAGTTTTCAAACATGATTTTAGAAACGTTCATGCTTCCACCCACCCTGAAAATGCCAATAATGAACTTCATTCCCCACGAATGAAAGGCAAATGTTTTGTGCAGCTGAAGAACTAGATACCTTTTGAGATGGCTATGTCTAAAATAAAAACAAATTATAAAGGGCACAAGCAGGCTCCATGGAGAAAATACACTGCATTCCTCTTTCCTGTAAGCACTTTCACTTTGAAGTCAGCCGAAAGCAAAACAAAAACCAGGCTCCCTCGAAGACACAGCTTGACATTTGATCTCGGTCTTTGAATACCCAGCAAATGTCAGGAGATAAAAACAAGTTTTACAGGCCTGTTTATTACAGAAAACGGGTTCATGGAAGAATACTGTAAACCTGACTTTGGCATAGGGAGGTCCAAAATCAAGTGAACAGCCTAGAGCAAATAAAGCCAGCAAATGGAAAGCCAGAAAACGTGAGTTACCACAAAGCCAATGGAAAGCAACAGGCAGGATGCAGTCCCAAGTCAACTTTCTGAAACTCCCCAAGATGTCTTTCGCATACCGCACAGCTGTGCTGTCTGGTAGCAGTCGCGGCTCCTGGAGGGAGTGCTGCGGGGCGGTGGGGTGGGGCGGGGAGGGGCAGGGTGGGGGGTAGTAAACTCCGGCATACGACCGAACTGAGGTAAGTACAGAAATAAATAAATAAAACGAATTACATTGCGCGTGCTGCAATGGCAAATGGCGATGAGGCGCGCGCAATGTAATTCGTTTTATTTATTTATTTCTATACTTACCTCCGTTCGGCCGTATGCCGGAGTTTACTACCCCAACCCTGCCCCTCCCCCGCCCCACCGCCCCACAGCACTTCCTCCAGGAGCCGCGACTGTCCGGTAGGCTGCGACCTAATGAGAGTTCAGACTTATGAATTTGGTATAGACAATGTATGAACTGGAAAAAACTGAGTGCAGTTACCCTATACCAGAGTACCCAGTTCCTTCTGAGAAGAGCCAGTACTCTCCAATTAAAAGTATTGCACCTGTGCTGAGAAGTGCAGGTACTCTCCCTCTCAAAATAAAGAAGTGCAGGTACTCTGTACCTAGCAGTACCAGCCCATTTAAAGCACTGGGTAGAGGCATCTTCTCAGTAAAGTCTACACAGCTGTCTCTGCAGTAGCACCAGATAAGAAACAGTGCCATTGTCTATGGAGTTTACTCATACCTCCTGCTTTTGAGCCCTTGGACATGTGCAAGGTAAAAAACAGGGAAGAATAGAGCACAGGAGTGTATACAAGGCCTCCTCCTCCTCGACCATGCACAGCACCTACTTGAGGTGGCTGAGGAAAGAATCCACATGTATGGGGTTTATTCAAAGTTCTTGCTTGTCGAACCTTCACTTCACCGGGTAGGTGAGTTCAAGCTGAACAAACAGCAACATCCCGGTAAAAACAGCGAGGTCTCCAACAGTAGCGATTGCCCTTTATGGGAACCTGTCTTGTATTAATTTCCTAACATTGTCCTTTTCCGGAAATCCATTCCACCTGTAAACTGTATTGTCACTGCCTGCTTCTGAGACTGGAATTTAATGGTACTCAAGTTATTATACTTGGAAGGATCAAATGCTCACCTTGCTCTGCTGGACGTTTAACTTATAACCTTCAGATCTCCCCAAATGACATCAACCAGTCCTTATGTCGCTGAGTCATCTTGCCAGCTCTGCAGGTTGCTATGTTATTGAAATTTGGTGGTCAGGGGGCTGAATGTACTCTCTATTTGCCATAGTGCCTATTTCCTCGGCCCACACATAACACATTTGCATTACACTGCCATTTTGTTACATAGCCAGTGGACAAGTGCACAGACCATCATTTACACAGACATTACGCATTTCTTATTAAGCCCAATGTAATCCTATGAAGTGTAGCCAACTCTCTATCAAAAAATGTCTAACAATGTAACATGACCGCTTCACCACGGAAAGTAGACTGGCTTAGATTCTGCCTTATGCTGCTGTACTTTGTTTGACGTACCAGTAACAAATCAAGACAAGTGGAGTAAGGGCAAAGTCACCAGAAACAAATGATGGTTAATAATTTAGCTTTTCTAAAACGGACAAGGGCTAGTAGGTGAATGCTTCAATTACTTGCCGGTAATTGCATTACTCCAAGTACGTTTTCACCCTAATTAATTAACCTCTCACTCCCGCCCTGTAATGGCCAGGCCAACTGTAGTAGGTGGCTTGTGTCAACTAAAACAGGAGGTCGCAAGCTGGGCGGGCTTTTCTACTTTTTTAGATTGGGTGTGTCTGTTGGTGCGGTGGCCTCATTATATAATTAATTCGGGGGTGGGGTGGGACGTAGGAGGAGGTAATGGAAATTTGTGCAAAATCCTAAAAATTATTTAGTTTTAAAATGCCAATTATACCCGTTTGCTTTAATAATCATTACGAAATGATGTAGAAGCTTTGAAATATTTTAAAATCGATTTCTTTATGTCTTTGCTTTTATAAGTTAAAATTTCAAAGAGGAAAAATACTGCATTCAACTGACTTCCCACTTTTTTACTGGCCTTGGCCTACGGAATACCAGCCAGGCCAGAAAGTACCCGCCAGGTGACAACTCTGTTTGCACTGGGTTTTTGACCACTACTGTCTTTTATTAACCGAACCCACACGACCCCACCTTCCGGAAAGTTTCAGTCAATTGTGGTTTCAGAAAATAAAATAAGACGCTTGCCTTGGCCTCCAGAATTTTCAGTATCTTAAATCTTTCATTATAAAACTTGTATTTTTTGTAATATTTCTCTTAAGCTCAGCAATGTCCTTATCTGGACATCCTCCCCTTTGGAGGCTAAGACACATTCAGGAAATGCGTGCTTTCCAGTCCCACACAGTGTTTCCTCCCTCTAAACATAATCCACTCTGTCTATGTCTGGTCTGCAGCCCCCTCCAGTATTCGAACTTTATTAATATCGCAGACAGGCCTCTTCTCCCGCGCTCTTCCCTCATAAAACCCCCGCGGCCAGGCCAGCAGCAGCATTTGGCCTCTGTCTGACATAACATGTACACAAGGAAAATGTCATCGTAGTCTCCTTTTTCTCGAAGACGGAGCACACTTTTCACATTTCCTTAAAGAGAGTTTATTTGGTTTTGGCTGGGCCTGTGAAACCGCTCGCAGGCCACACAGAAGGTACGTAGTAAGCAAATGGCGCGCCCCCTTTGGAGAATCCTCGTGGCCTCGGACAGATTTAGAAGCACGCCGCCCGACCGCGGCAGCAAATGGGTCCTTTTGCGGGCGCCGACGTTGCAAACTGCTACGCTTAGGGCTTCCCGGAATGTATGGGTTGTTCGCCATCTTGTCGAAACCGAGGCAGGCGCGCTCTGAGGGCAAGGTGCCCCACTACTGCTCGTGCCTGTAAGCAGTGCTTTAAATGGAAAAAAATAAGTGCAGGTACTCATTAAAATGAGCTACAGGTGTAGTGAAGGGGCGGGGCAAGGGGCGGGGCTAAGGGCAAGACATGATGATACTTAACGACTTCTAATTAGTTGCAGCACATACCAAAACACATGAGAAATGTGTTTATATAAACAAAGCAGGTTAACTCATTACACAAAACGAAAGAGAAGTGCAATAATATGTTAACATTTCCTATTTTTGCAATAATTGCACCTTCTTAATGCCATACTGTTAATTGCTGTTTGGCACAATTGTACATATTTTTGAGCATGTGAGTAGGAAGAAATTGAAAATACTCCCACTTCGATCCAAAGGTCTTATGGCACCAAGCAAATCATCATGACCCTCCCCAGAAGATATCTCTCGTCTCTTCCATCGATCTATCCATTCATCCTACCATTTGCCTGCTGATGTCCACCATTTAACCTTTATATTCTGTCGTCTATTCAGTCTTTCATCCATCATTCTGCCTTTCACCATTCTCTCTGTCCACCCTTCATATCCAACCATCTCCAAACCTATCCATTCATCCTTTCACTCATCCATCAATCCTTTTCCTCATCTATCCATCAACCTTTTCACTCCTTTATTACATCCACCCTTTCATTCCATCCACCCTTTCACTCAATACCTCCTTTCACTCATCCATCATCCACCCTTTCATCCATCCTCCCTCCCTTTCATTCATCCATCCAACCTTTCACTTATCCACCCATCATCCGCCCTTTTATCCAATCACCCACCCTCTTTCACCCACCCATCCATGCTTTCACTCATCCAGCCATCTATTCATCCATCCATCTATACATCCACCCTTGCTCACTCATCCATCCACTCACCCACCCACCAACCTTCCCTACTACGTTAGGTATGAATCTTTGTCGCAGAGCAGACATGTACAGAGTGCCACCCATTTTCTTTAAAAACCTCCTGAGAGTGTCTTGATTCTCTCTCTCGTTCTCTCACTTTTTTCTTACAAAAAACAGGCATACACACAAACATAGCAGACACACAAAAGACTTGGGTATGATAAAAGCCATGTTATACCTTTCACCTACCATGGCTTTTTTAATTGCCACCAGGGCCGGACTGGCCGTAGCCTTATTGTCACTGCCAGGGGACTGCCATGATTCCTGTGTTTGCACAAATGCACAGGATAGTGTGACTGTGATTGACAGCACAGAGCCTGAATGGACCCTGCTCTGTCAAGCACAGCGTGATGGTGAGCACCGGACATTATTCAAATGACCCCTGCTGAATAGCTCAGCTGGGGCTCAGATCGGGGAAGAAGCGGCGCCTTGGCTGCCAGAAACACGTTCCACTCCTGCTCACCAGCACTCACAGCCTACCTTTTCATGAGTACCGGTACTCTCCTCGGCAGTAGAGAAGTGCCGGTACTGGAGTGATAAATTCAAGAAGTGCCGGTACTCAGTACCGGTGAGTACCGGCCCATTTAAAGCACTGCCTGTAAGGGTATATGGATGGCCTACGGGGCAGTGGGAGAGTACCTAAGGGTATCGGGGCCTACAGACACAGCACAAGTACACATGCACTACGACACTAGTGTGGGTCTGTGCCGCCAGCCACGAGCGCTGACCTCACCTTTTATTTATACTCCCCGGTCCGCGGCCGGCCCAGGGAGTTGAGTGGGTTACAAAGTTGTGTATGAGCCGGGTGGCTCACTACATCCCATCCCACCAACATTTGGTCAAATAACAAACTAAAATAATAAAGGCAACAGAATAAACTAACATAAATTCTTCGGTGTGACTGGCACAGTCTCGCAATAGTTCTTTAACACAGACAGTCTCTCAGCCTCTGACTCAGCTGTGGATTACTTCTCAATCCATAGGGGTGTCCTCTCTTCGGTACCCCATCTTCGGACACTCGCGGACTCTCCTCTTGCAACAGCCCTGTATCGCAGTTCTCCTCGATGTCGGCTGTAGGTTCTTCTCTTCCTGACGCTCCATCACCACTGGACACCCTTGATGTGTCTAGAGCACTCCTCGATGCCTCCCCCTGTGAAGTCTCGCTGAGGTGATACCGCTTTTTTGAACCAGGAGGCGTTCCTTGCAATCTGGCACTCTCCTCTTCTAGCTGTGACCATGGTCCCTTGCACCCGGACTACTTCCCATGGTTCTTTTTCAAAGGGTGTCCGGAACTTCCCTCCTGGATGCCTGTCCTTTACCACCACGTAGTCTCCTCTCCTGATAGTTGTGTCTCGGGCTCTCCGACGTTGACTGGCCTTGTCATTGTTGTTCTGACATTTGATCTGTGCTCTCGCGCTGTCCAACACCCCAGGCACCCACTTCCTACTCACAGGTACCACATCTCGGACAGCTTTCTTCATCACGAGGTCACTGGGTGCACAGCCTGTTGTGGTGTGAGGCGTTTGGCGATATGCTCTTAAGAACCGGTGTAAGCACCCCTCCAGGTCTTCTCTCTGGTCCACCCCTATTCTTAGAGCTTTGTTGATGGTTCTCATGAACCTCTCCACGTCACCATTGGCTTGAGGCCACTGAGGTGTAATCTTCCGATGACGTATATTGTAGTGTTCCAAGTACTCGCGAAATTCTTGCCCTTGAAAGGGGGGACCATTGTCAGTGCGTATCTCCTCCGGCATGCCCAGGAGGGCGAAGGTTTTCTCCAGAACAGGTTTGGTGTTTTCAAAGGCCGTCGAATTGACCACTTCCACCACTGGAAATTTCGAATAGCTGTCCACTACAACTACTGTGTGTCTTCCATCCGGGAAGCTTCCAAAATCCATACTGAGCGTGGTCCACGGCATGGTGCTGGGCGGTTCTGTGATCACTGGCAGGGTCGGGGGATCTGTTCCGGTTATCAGGCAGGCGTGACACCCCATTACTCTCTCCTCGATCATACGATCAATCCCTGGGAATCACACTTTTGACCTGACACGCGCTTTCGTTTTCTCTATTCCTTGGTGTCCTTGATGGGCCAGGTCCACCGTTCTCTGCCACAGCTTGGCGGGTATCACTATTCTTAGGACGAATCCTTCAGCACTCTCGCTCAGTTCCTCTCTGCAGTTCCACATTCCTCGGCGTGTTTCTCTCTCTTCATCCGTTAGTCTGCCAGACCCTTCCAGGAACATCTTCCAGTGATGGTTGTGAAGTGCCTCCTTGACAGCTAAGAGGCAGGCATCTTCTCCAGTAGTCACCGCAATTTCTTCTACCGACAGGGCCCTTGGACATGCGGCCTCGACAAGTTGCTGGACGAATGACTCCGTTCCCTCGTCGACCTCCGATGGGGCCTCTGGACGCCCAGCCACCGGGTGCCGCGCTAAATAGTCTGACGGATTGTTTGCTCCCGGACTGTACACGACTTCAAAGTTGTAATGTTGAACTTGCACTGCCCACCGTTCAATGCGCGGTGGGCCACTCCTGGCTGTCCCTCCAAACAATGGCACCAGTGGTTTATGGTCGGTTATCACTTTGAATTTGTGTCCACACAGGTATATATCGAAATGTTGACAGGCCCACCGATGGCCAACGCTTCCCTTTCTATCTGAGCATAACGCGTTTCCACCGCCGTGAAGGCTCGGCTGGCGTATACAATCTGCACCCACTCTTCACTCTGGTCTTTTTGCAGGAGCACTGCCCCCAGCCCCACCGGACTAGCATCGACGACCAACTCCGTCGGTTTTTCTGGTTCGAAATATGCCACCGTCGCCCCTTGCAACAGTGCTCCCTTGATCTCCATAAACGCCTGGGCTTCTGCACGGGACCACCGCCACTTTACGTCTTTTCTCGTGAGTGCTCTCAGCGGCTCCGACATCGTGGCCAGATGTGGTATAAATCGGCCGCAGTAATTCGCCATCCCTAAGAAGCTCCTCACCTCCGACTGATTCTGGGGCGTCGCTGCTGCCCGGATGGCCTCCACCTTGGCGGGATCCACTTGCAACCCCTGTGTTGAGTACTTGTAACCAAATAACTCAACTTCGTTCATATAAAATGCGCATTTCTCTTCATGCAACGTCAGGCTTTGATCCACTAGCCTCTGCAGCGTCGCTCTCAGACGTATATGATGTTCTTCCAGGGACTTCGAGAAAATTAGCACATCGTCGCTGACATTTATTACACCAACCAGGCCGGACAGAGTTTCCCTGATGGCATCCTGGAACACCTCTGCCGCTGACGATACCCCAAAACTGAGACGTTTGAACCGTCTCAGCCCCACGTGGGTGGAAAACGTGGTTATGTATCGACTTTTCTCATCTAGAAGTAGTTGGTGATAGCCAGAATTTAAGTCCACTTTAGAGAACCACTTGGCACCGTTAATATCGGTTACAATTTCATCAATGGTGGGCGTGATGTGCCTCTCCCGTTTGATTGCTTTATTCGGCAACCGCATATCCACACATAGACGAATGGCTCCCGGTTGCTTTGGTTTTGGCGCAATTACAAGCGGGGACACCCACGGAGTAGGACCAGATACCTTTTCAATTACCCCGGCATTCTCCAAACGGTCCAATTCAGCCTCTACCAGAGGTCTCAAGTAAAATGGTACTCTTCGATGTCTTTGTGCCACTGGTTTGATTGTTTTGTCTATGTGGAGTTTGACTTTCACAACTTTCAGACAGCCCAAACCTCTGAATAATTCCGGAAATTCCTCCATTATTCCTTCCGCATGGGACTGGTGGACTTGCCTCTCAAACATCACCAATCCCAGCTCTTCTGCTGAGTGACAGCCCAGCAAAGTCCCTGCACTATCCCTGGTGACATGGAATCTTGTGATCGCAGACGCGTCTCCGTGTGTCACGTTGACTTCTATCAACCCTTGGAGTGGAATGGGGGTAGCTCCTCCATACGTGAAAATGCGGGCAGACATCTTGAGAAGCGGGGGTTTCGGTACGAGTCGTTCATATTGTGCTGCGTCCAGAATATTGACTGACGCTCCGGTGTCTATGAGTGCCATAATGGTGTTGTCCCCGATGCTGATTTGGCACATTGGGGTGGCCTCTTCTTCGTGTTTGCTCTTCCTGTGTATGATATTATGAACATGTCGTCCCCCTCGTCATCTTCCGTGACGTTCATCCTGCGGCACATGCTGTCAACTTCTTCCACCGCTTCCGCCGCGTGTACCACTTGTTTACTGGGACCCGACTTCTTCGGTCTGCTTCCTCCCGCCGTGGATCTGGACGCACTCATGCATACTTTTGCAAAGTGTCTGAACTTGTTGCACCGCAGACACTGTTTGCTTTGTGCCGGACAACCCCTCGGGGATGGCTCTCTAGCCCAACGTTTCCACATCCTTTGCTTCCAGGTCTGCCGCTCCCACTACCTCTTCCACGGCCTGCCCCCTTGCGGAGCACGTCAACCCTCTCCTCCTTAACGGCACTGGGATATGTTGCGTGATGCCCTGTTGCTCTCTTCGCCAGCGCGGACTCCATCTCGCCGGCCTTGGCGTCAGCCAACTCGTGTGACCTCCCTAGCACCAGGATGTCGTCCAAGGAGATTCCTGGCTGACGCAGAATCAGCTTGCGTAGATCCGAGGATTTGCACCCTTGTATCAGCTGCGCTCTGATTTCCAATTGTTTATCGATCCCGGTGCAGGAGCTCGCTAATTTTCGTAGGCGTGCGAAGAACATATCCACCGACTCTTCCTCCTTCTGTCTAGCTTGCCTCAGTTTGAAGTGTTCAAAGTCCGGGTTGACTTGAGGGTCAAAATAGTGATCGAGTTTCCTCACTGCTTTTTCGTAGTCATTCATATCACCTGTATCAGGTAAGTCCTGGAATAACTCATATAACTCATCACCACCCATGTGCAGCATGGTAGAACGTTTGACCGCGCCGTCTGTTTCCCGACCCGCAATAAAATTGTTCTCCAACTGCCCAATGCATTTGCACCACCGTGGCGCAGCCGTCGCAGGATCAGCCAGCTGACTAAACGGGGGCAGTGCATTCAGCGATGTGCTTGAACTCTTCACTGCGGGCCCTTGGGCCCCTCCATCCGCCTGCACCGACATCCTCCCTCAATCTCCGTATCACTGGGGGTCTACACTGGGCGTCTGTGCTCCCACGCTGACACACTTCACGGTCTCTGCCCTGCACCGTAGCAGCACTCTGGGCCTACTCTGATTGTCTTCCACCAGGCCAACAGCTCCTGCCTCCGCCTCTGAACAGCCTGCTCTGCTCCCAGGGGGCGATTCCCACCTGCCTTCAGCCCTCGACACCCACGCGCTCTTATAGCAGCCACAACCTCACGTGGGTGCGGCGCGCGACACGTGCTCTTCCTCCACTGTGTGTCCCTGACAGGTGCTGCTCACACCAGGCCGATAAGAGCCTCACTACGCGCCAGTCATAGACTCCTTGCTCCACTGGCGCCCGCTCTTCTTTGCGCTCAGCCGCGCGACCTCCCACTGGGCCCTGAGCCGTTAGAGCGGCCGACTCTCTCCCATGCAGGCCGGCAGTCGCGCACAGGGCCTCCGGCGCCGACTTGCAGCAGCGTGTGCACGTGGCCACACACACTCGCACCAGACCATGGCCGCCGCTAGTGCCTCACAGTCTTCCGCGGCCCGCTGTCCAGCCACGCCGATACCAGCACACCTCCACACTGCGCGCCTCCCACCATCCAGCACTTCACCACTGGAGCAGCCACTGAGGCAGGCGCTCTCACCGCCGACACCACGGTGCGATGGCACGCCGTGAGTCGTCACTGCAGTCCGCCTCGTCGCCAATGTAAGTGTCGGGGTATATGGATGGCCTACGGGGCAGGGGGAGAGTACCTAAGGGTATCGGGGCCTACAGACACAGCACAAGTACACATGCACTACGACACACTAATGTGGGTCTGTGCCGCCAGACACGAGCGCTGACATCACCTTTTATTTATACTCCCCGGTCCGCGCCCGGCCCAGGGAGTTGAGTGGGTTACACAGTTGTGTATGAGCCGGGTGTCTCACTACAGTGCCCACTGTCCTCTTATTCTCAGTGCTTAAAATTGGAAAATAGAAGTGCAGATACTCCATACCAGAGTATCTGCTTGTTTCTGAGAAGTGCCGGTATTCTCCAATTAAAAGTATTACGTCTGTCTTGAGAAGTGCTGGTACTCTCCCTCTCAAAATAAAAAAAAAGTGCTGGTACTCTGTACCGAACAGTACCGGCCCATTAAAAGCACTGCTTATTCTGACTCCTGAGGCTGTGATGTAGTGCCTAGTGGATCAGTGTGCTACCTGCTGAAAGTGCTTCAAACGACTCACCAGTGGTAGTAAGCTATATATCAAGGCAACTTCAGCACAATAGAACTCAACTTATCAACGCATCTTGGCCCAGAGCGCCTGCCCATCGAAGCTCCCCCATGCCAGGACTCTCTGTCACGTTTAACATTCACTCTGTAGACCTTCACCCTGGCGTTGGAATGGCCAACTAGTTTTTAACACCATCGAGGCCTTGTTTATCCGGCAACAAGCGTCTTCCACTTACCGCCATTCCCTCTCTCTGTCACTACTGATTTGTTCACAGAGAAAAATCATGTCTGCAGCTTCCATGGTTTGACATGATGTGAATACGGGTCGTCCTACAGCCACCAAGAGTGACAAGTTTTACCCAGGGCTTTAAGTGGGGTGAAAAAACTGGGGGGTCTCTTCAAGGGGCGCGGCCAATGTAATTAAGGGCGTGGCTTAAAACACGTAAGCTAAAAATCTGTGCTTAGCATAGTGTGCCACCCGAGTGGTTTTGCTGTTTCTGTCATTGCATCCAGATATATGATACAAGTAACATCAAACCTACAACAAGTCAGGACTATTGGCTTTGTCAATGGTTGTTAGTTGCAGAAGATAAATAAGCAGCAACTATGGCTAGTATATAATATTGAAAAAGCTTCCACTTAAAGCCCTGGTGACTCCACGACAATGTTGCTGCTCCTGAGTTTCAAAAAGAGAAGGTAAATCCAGAGAGTACATGACTCTCTTTAAAGGATTTCCCCTCCCCTACAACGCTCACCTGGCATGACGTCATGCCGTAACTCCTCTAGTGAGAAGTGAGCAGTGTGAGCACGCGCACATGATGTGCCTGCTGTCACTTTAGTCCGGAAAAAAACGGACCGCCTGTGCCAGGGCACAAAACAGAGCCCGATAGAGACCCATTTCGAGGCCTCCTTTAAAAAACTGCCGGTGCTCAGCACTGGTGAGACCTGGCCCACTTAAAGCCCTGGTCTTACCAGCTCATTGACTGTTGACAGATATTTAAAACAACCTCAATTCTAAATAACGTGCAGAGGCATAAACAAATGCAGTATGGCAAGCGCATTTAGAGTTAGTTTTTATGAAATATAAATGAAGAAACATTCAAGGATCTTACTGTAACAAATACTATACATCGTCAGAAAAGGGGTGATGTGGCTTGAGATAGTTGGTTGTACTGTGCCACGTGGTATGATCCAGAAGTGCAGTAATTTGGCATGTGGTATTGTGAGATGCAGTGCGCGTTCTGTCTTCCGTTGTACAGTAATGATAGGAGGATGACATAAGCTGTGACGTAGAGGGGTTTGTTGTGGTGAGGTGTCAAGTGTTGTGTGGTGTGATCAGCCGCGGCCCGTGCAGGTACGAGCGGTGAGGCGGTAGGGCCGGGTGAGGGTGGGGGGGGTTATTTCGACAGACGATGAGGGAAAATTAATTATTTATTTCATTTCCCCTCGTGGTCGTCTGTCAAAATCCCCCCCCCCCACCCGACCCAACTGCCCCACCACTCTTACCTGCACGGGCTGCGGCTGGGTGTGATGTAGGGTTGGGTGTATTTGTGGAGTGTGGTGACAGTATGGGAAGTTCTGCATGTGTGGTGACTATGGTGGGGTAGTGCACAGTGCTGTCAGGTGTGGTGTGAAGTGATAGGGTAAGTCATTGTAAGATATGCTATGCTGTTTGGTTCCAGTGGTCTGAAGTGGTACAATGTGGTGAAGTTCGGTGTGGCTGGTGGAGTAAGGTGTGGTATGCGTAGACATATTGTGTGGAGTGGGATGAAAAGTTTGGTGTCTCACTTAAGGTTTAGCACAACTTTCTCAGGAGAATCTAGCCCCACCATATTAAATGACAAACAAGTTCAGCAGCAGCAACTGGTGGACAGATTTTAGGATCATGATGCCCCATAAGTCTGTGATCACTCTGAAATACTTGCTTTCCACACTTATCAGATTTTAGCTGGAAACTATACTGTCTTCAGCACTTACTTTTGATGGACTACAAATATAACTGACGATTTACATCCTGGTGTTAAAACGAATAAGCAAAGTATGCATTGGTCGATGTGTTATGAGTTTTAGAAGTTACCACAATGGAGAAACTATAAAAGTACATGCACTTTCCTCTAATGTGGTATGAAAAGTAATCTTACTAAGCCTTGGTCAATGCATCATGAGTTTTGAGCAGTTACTTCGAAGGAGGCACTATAGCAGTCACTGGTCTGTCTTATAATGTTGTATACAATGAAGAAAGAAAATATGCCTTGGTCAACGTGTTATGAATGTTGAGCAATACATTTTATGAAGTGGGACAAAAAGAATAAGAAAAGTAGGCCTTCCACAATACGTCAAACATAGCTGAAGAATCTTATAATGTGGTATAAAAAAGAATTAAACTAAAGGCCGGATTTAGAGTTTGCCAACTCTGTCAACCATTGGCAGGTATCCATCCCATTTGCCATGTTATAGGTGCCATAGGCTGTAATGCACTTGTAAAATGGACAGGATATCCGACAGATTTGCGAAGGAGTATCTTGTCTGCTGAACTCTAAATAAGGCCCTAAGTCTTGGTTAACTCATATAGAATTGAGTGAATTGCACCAAGCTTCTGCTTGGTAAGGCAAAGTATCACAATGCCACCTGTTAGCTCAGTTTTCAGAAGAGGCCCAGGCTTAACATCAAAACACCTATAATAGGGTCCCTGCATGGTGATCTGTCGCTCAAACACCGTCCATCCAGTCCTGGGCTTTCCTTCTACAAACCACTATAACAGGAAATTGTAGTCAATGTGTAACCAGGAGTAACAACCCCGACATGCTTTCAATTCTTGTGTGAAGGGCCAGGTCGTAAGAAATAGGGTTCTCAGGCCGTAGAGCCACATAGTAACCTTATATGAAAGAGCAGCATTAGATTGGGAGTTACCAGATGACTCCATGTTATTGCGACACCAGTTTTCCAGCCTTGAGCTTTCCTTTAACAAACCTTATGTTGGAATTGTAGTCTATTTGTGAACCAAGAGTGCAACTCACAGATTGCTTTGGATTTTTATAGGAATACTCGTGATTGACGAATTAGTGTGCAAAGGCCAGAATGCTATGTGGTCACTTAAAGCTCAGGAGAGCAGTGGAGGCCGTAACAGGTAAGAGCGGTGGGGCAGGGCGGGGTAGGGGCGGAAAGTCGACAGACGACGGGTTAGTTAAAATTAAATAAAAAATAGATAAAATCACTTACCTTGCTCTCGCCGCGAGCGCAAGGTAAGTGGTTTTATTTTTTTTAAATTTAATTTTAACTAGCCTGTTGTCTGTCGACTTCCCCCCTACTCTGCCCTGCCCCACCGCCACACCCCTCTTACCTGTGCCGGCTGCAACTGCAGGAGAGCAACATATGACGACCGACAGGAGGATAAGCAGATGGTTGATTGCTCACATTTCAACTCCATTCCCAGTAGCGATAGGGCACATCCGTGTTTAAATCAAAGATACCAAAATCACACTTAAATCATAAACATGCAAAAAAGCAACATACAGCGCTTTCATATGCTGTACTACTGTGCAGCATTTCAATATATAAAAAAAAAAACATAGGACACCAATCATACTGATACTGAGAGGCTACCTCGTGTGTTCCATGTGAAAACATAATTGCAAAAAAGATTTTGGAAGAACATAGACACCAAAATGTGAGATGGTCAAAACCTCGATACATGAATATCCCCCTACAAAAATGTTGGCGTGTACTTAATTCCTAAATACATCTAAACCTGCCTCCCACATATTTTAGGACTTGGTTAATTTATTATTCCAACACCAGCTCTAGCATATTTGCGGGCAAGTGCTTGGTGATGGCTTTAGGTCTCCGTTGAAATTTTTGTAGGAAGATTTTTTATAATTTTAAGTCTATGCCTTTTCCAATAATATTTATGAAGCCTGGGTTTTCCTTGCTAAACACAGCTGCCATGTTTGGGTGTATCAACGCTTTTTGTGTCCATTTGTATGTGGTTTAAATACTCAAAAATGTTTTGAGAGAAAACAGACACATGCAAGTACTTTCACATTGAAGCCCACAACTTAACTGCTTGGCTACACCCTGTTCTGTACCAGCATTATTTACGGCCTCGCTTTTGGCAGTACATCATCATATTTAAGATGGCGGATTAATGCCCTAAGGCAGCTGTGCAACTCGGGCTTGGGTACCCCGCAAGGGCCGTGCCAACCAATGACGACTCAGGGACGACTGCGGAGGTAGACGACAGGAATGTCAGTACATGTACTGGCAATGCCGGCATCAGGGGGTTCGACTGTTCAGAATTAAGTTAATTGCTGTTGAGTCATACTTTGAAAGTGGGGTGTCATTTTAACCACGATTACTGCTCCAGGATTATTGGCACAGTTCCTTACTACTGGGATTTGGCACAGGCAAGAACCGGTACTTCTGCCAAAGTGAATCAACAGTCAATTAACCTTAACCTGAAGTCAGGGAGGACAACAACAAGCAAGTGTGAAAAACAAAAGGTACATATAGCTCTTTAATGTTTCCATGTGAAAACACGGATGGCATAAATATCTTATGCAAAAACATGGGTTCCGAAATATAGTCTGTCAAAATCTCCACCATATATTAACACTTCTCTGAAAAAAATGTTCCTGCATCCACCCAAAATCACCCCCACACAAGCATAAAGTACTGTACTAATTCCATTTCAAGCATATTTGGGAGCAAGTGCTCGAGGGTGATTTTAGGTAGATATTTCTGCAGAGTCAAAGTTTTATGAGACCTCAACTGTGAAAACTCATAAGACTTTAAGGCCCACCTCAGATATGGATCTGAGGATCTCTGACGTCCAGAGTGGCCGCTGGCTGACTCCTCCAATTGTGATCTCATTCAGACATGGAGAGTGCATGTGGGCTTGAAAATTGTTCTTGTTCCATCGGTGGAAGGGTCATTCTGTCCTTGATAAAAAGTGTGCTTCCGTCACTCATAAGTTTCTTGTGTCTGCTTAGTCCCTGATATCAGCAGACCTCAATTTGTAACGGTGGTTGCAGGTGGTGGACACTGGCACTCGTTTTTTGGGACTTGGACTTATTCATCCCTTACTCATCATCAAATTTTAAATTAGAGCAAGAGAGACAAAAACAGCATTGGCAAAGCCAATCGGTCTGGCTATAGTGTGCCAATGTGTGTAAACGGGAATTCACAAATGTGTTTACATGCATTGCAATTGCATGTTTAAAATGCAGTATATCGTATTAAAGCCAGGGCAGTGGGATGTGATAATGCTAAGAAAAAGCAGCCGAAAAGGGTTGCTTTCTTTATCAAATGGATATAGGATATAAATAATCAGTTGTAAAATACCCCCTCGTGCATTCAGTGGAATCACTTCCAAGAAGGAAAGCAAACAGCCAGTAGCATAAGGAAGAGAGAAACACTCCTTAGAGCAACAGCCCACTCCATGTATATTTTTTAAAATTGCTAACACTAGTTATTGCAGACAGATCCACTGTCGAGCCAGACCTACAAATGGAGCAGGAAGGAGGAAGAGACAGACAGGAACTGGCACAAATGTTAAATCGTGGGCTACTCCGAGGTGAGCTATTTTATGGGTTGATGACAGCCGGGCCATTTGCATTGCACCCTTGTGTGCTGCACTGCAGAGGCTGTGGTAAATTTGATAAAACAGTAATTGGAGGGGCAAAACGTTTTTCCTAGTAGACCATCTCCGGCACTGTAGAAAGCCAGGATTGCCCCCCCACCCAAAAAAAAAAACTAAAACCCAAAGCTGCTTAGTTACTGATTCGGCTGCGTATCTCTTTCTTCCAATATCTTCTGCCTCTTATCTAACAATCGCAGGTTCTTTATCACCCGTTTTCTCCCTTTTTCACTGTGCTCATGTATTCCTCTTGCTGATTTATTTCTTTTCTACCTTTCTCTTTTGCTCTGGGTCAGAGTCTGCTGATGATAAGCCCTTGTCCCTAAAAATCAGTGCTAGAGCGGAGCACCTGGAGCACCTGCACAAATTAAGAACACCCGTTGGCTGCCGGTAACATTTTTGCACTTCTTGATTTTGTGTCTGCCTGTGTTGTGCATTGTCACTTCGGTGCAGTATCCCATGTTAAACAAAATGGCTGCCTTACAGTGACGCTATTGGCCACATGTAATCTTCAAAAAACGTGCTGTATCCTTCCCAGGATGCCGGCTGATGGCTTCCCAGACTGTTCTTGTGCACCCACAACTTTTACAGCAAAGGGGTCTCAGCTAAAGAATGCTAGAGCTGTTTGCATCAGGTTATTTAGAAATGTGCGTCATTCCAGATTCGAAGTTTCGGTTCAAGTCACAGGAGGATTGCAGGTCGGCCATCATTAACGACACAGAGACAAAGAAGACAAAAGCCTGGTCGGTCACGGCACTATGCTCATAACTGCAGTGTTCTGCGCCAGTGCGAAGACCGCATTTCTGTTCCAACAGTCGGGCTCCACTGGTTCTAGACGCGCTACAACCTGCCATGAAAAGAGTGAAAAAGCACGTTAGTGGCAGGCGGCTTTCTTCCCTTCCCCAAATGTATTTTTTATGAGTAAACACTTCTATATAAAGACTAACTGTCTTCAAAGAAGGCTTTTATGTCCCAAAGGCAACAGTTTTAAGCGATTCGCTATCCATCATTACTTAGAGCTGGCATGGTCAGCGCGCATAAACACCGAGTCTGGTATTTTCATCTCACTTGCGATTTATTCCGCAGCCGGCTGTAAATCGGGCCTTTTCTCATAAAAGTGGCTCAATCGCTTATTAATGGCCCGCTCAGCTCAGTGCAGCTCCTAGAACACTGTCCTTTCAAAGAACTGCTTCTAAAATATTTATTTTAGAGGGGGCTCTCTCATGTAATGAACAGCAGCGAGGTTTTGTTATGATTTTGTGAAAGAAAAAAGGCGGGAATATCAGCGCTCAGGCAATCAGCTTTGGTCGTGAGATTTTGATCGACACGGCTCATCCGATGGTCGGTGCACAGCACTGCAGCTGCGAAGTTCTAATCTTTAGAAGGTGATGAAAGGTGATGATGAAAACCCCGGGCTGCGTACACACATTTTCAATTCTCATTATCTCTCTCAAAAACCTAAAAAATCTTGGGTGTTGTATTTACCTGAAGTGATAAATACCTCATTCTGAGTTTCAAATTGGGAAGGAGGCATATCATGCATAATTGGTATTAAACAAACTAAATTACACACGTTTAGAATTTTTTTCCAGGCATTTTACTCTGATAAGTTTCAGCTTGTTTGACCTGCCAGAATTGAACACAGGCAAAAAGCCCACTATTTCCTGGAGCATACAGATTTTGGTACAATATGTGAAAAACGTGTAATAGGTGCTGTTTATTGCACACCATAAATCTTGACCCCTGCAGTGTCAGATTTTACCAGATGGGATAAATATCCCACCCTACTCGGGCCACTAATAATGAGGGGCTAACGGGAAAACTATAAAGGTGTGATAATTGTCACATAATTTATAATTCCAATCCATTTGATAACTCCTGTTTGTACAGGGATTAATTAGAGTTTAGCCCTGAATCTATAGTCACGCCCAGTGCTTAATTTGTGCTGGTGTTTGAAGGTGTTGGGCACCATCACTTATTTTTTTGGGAACCGGACTTATTTGTCATTATCGGATCTTTACCTAGAGCAAGAGAGAGACAAACAGACCATTGAAAAAGAAGGAGGAAAAGAAATATAGGAAAACAGTGACAAAGGGAGAAAGTAGGAATGAAAAATAAAATGCAAGAGTGAGATAAAAGAGAGGAAGTGAAGAATGATGGAGGAAAGAGGTTTGAGGTATGAGAACAACTAGGCGTCCTAGATATTCGGCATCCCCAGTACCAGCAGAGCAGTCAGTGGATTGGGAAGAAAAAGTCTGGTGCCAATATCTCCCTGGCCTCAGATTGGGACTCTTACAAATTTCATTAGCTCCTCTGACTTTGATCTTGCTCCCAGAACAGGAAAATCAGAAGGCATGATGGCATTGTCTGGTGCCTCACCTAATTACTGCTACTTCCATTTACTGACGCATCTTTAGTGAATGTCTTAAAAAATTGTAGATATGGAACCTTTTTACCTCCCACAAAAATCTATTGAACTAAGATGCATGAAGCAATCTGGGGCAGCTTCATAGTACACAATGAACTGGGCAAACTAGATGGGCCTGGAGTTCAGCCTGGAATTAGCTGGATACTTGGCGCATCTGGGCAGGATTAGTCATAAAATATTTTGGGAAATATTAGAATTTTAAACACATTAGGCCTTTAACATTGCTCTACATGCTGTATGACTACTTTAAAGATGGGACATAGAAGCAATTGCTTCCTGCTAATACAATTTGCAATATGTTTCTATCAGAGCCTAAAAGAGGCCAGGTCCACGACCCTTGGGTAAACACTGGCAGCACATTTTGAAAACTGCTTTAGCAATTAAAGAGAGAGGAGAGATAGAGAGAGTGAGAGGGGATGTATGTATGTTTCACTGCAGCGTACACCGCTGCAAATGCACTTTGCAAAGTCACGACTTCTGACCACGAGACAGGACCACGCTATTTTGTTCTTTCCTACATTGGTACAAGGATGTACTGCATAAGACCACTGTTTGCCACCCTCCCATCCCAACTTAATACATTTGATGGCTGGATTTTTAAGCAAATAACCCTATTTTTCAACTAAATTCACTGCTTCTTGAAGAAATCTTTCCGATTTGGACCGTCTATATTCCAGTTTTACCGGGCACCCTTTTAGACTGTTTGCCATTCCATTCCGGATTTGTGCTTATTGATTCTTTCTTGGCTCTCATAATAGCAGTTAGCGTTCCATCCTTCCTTAAGATTATTACGCCTTATAGAGATCAGCAGTTAATTCCTTCTGTTGGATTACAAGACCTATATGGCCTTGATGAAGAATGCAGTTGATTTTAAAGGCATCCCTCTGGCTAGCACGCTGAGCTCCTTTCTATATTATTCTGTCAGAGTATAAGGCCTTGATGACAAATTCAGTCCATATTGTTAAAAGTCTTCTGAATAGTAACACATGGTCCATTCTTTTGTTAGGTGACATGGCAGTGAAAACAAATTCAATCCGTATAGCTGGTATCATATGGATATCATCCACTCTCCATCCTTCCCTCAGGCATTGATGGTGACTTCAGCTGATACTGCTTGCTTCCCTCTATGCAGTAGTCTTTGCTCCAACCTTCTGTCAGATTTAAGGCCTTGATGGCAAATGCAGTCCGCATCGGTTGCATCCCTCTGCATAGCAGCTGGTGTTTAATCCTCACATGGGACTATGAGACTTTGATGATAAAATCAGACACAACTACTAGTATTATTTCTGGCAACTTCTGCCCCTTGCAAGGACATGGGATGCTTTAAAAAAAAAGTTGGAATTCAGTGAAAGATACTGGGGAAGCATGCAATAGTCAACTCCCTCCAATGCTAAAATCTCACATTCATGGCGGCAGCTTCCACTTTGCGAATGGGATACCATTCCTTTTAAGGGGTCAATTTAGATAAATGGTTTCCAACAGAAAAAGTGGTCACCAACAAATGACACATTCCATTATGCTTTAGTAGGTGGAGCGGTATGCTAATTTTTACGAATCGCAATCAGTCACAAAGGGTATGCGGCAAGTAAGAAAGTATTTTCCAGTTGCAGTGCCTTGTTTGTACATTTCAGATGGCTTTTCTGACGCCCCAAAGCATGCGAGTTTGTAAATTACAGGCTTTGACTCCAAAAAGGCTTAGTATCTTAGGCCCTTTGTTAATATTTTGAATATCAATCTGCATTCCATTTTTCTAATGGTCTATAAGCCTTGATCACAAGTTATTTCTATTTTTCTGGCATCCAATGAGGACACAGATCCAGCACAAACACACAAGGGACCCCTCAACACCCAAGGCTGGCAGGAAAGTCGAAGCATGGATCCAAACCGAGCAGTCAAAGCGAGAGACCTAAACTTGTACTTCTAGAAACACAGCTGGAATTCAAGGAAGTCCTATTAACACCATTAATAATGCTATTCCAGGCCTTCAGACGCCATAAATTTATATGCTCAGAGCAGCACTTGGCGGTGATGTCATGTGGTTCTGATTAAACTTAGGCGCGGGGGGGAGTTTGGCAGGGTAGTGGGGGGTTGGGAACTAGCGAACAGTACGACAATCATTGTGCTCCATGCCTGTAAGCTAAAACACCTTAATCACACTAGGGTTTGCGATGGCCAACTGAGCACAACCACTTGGCAGTCTCTAGCCCACAGGTGAGGGCACAAGAGTTTTACAAGTTTATGGCCTCCGGAAACATGACATCATGGCTGACCCTGGACAAGGCACCCATTAATCCCAACTGGCAGAAAACAGTGCAGTATTCAGCTCTAGGAGGGCCTGCTTCATAAAACAAAATTTGGGAAGGGTGGCGATAATCAGCTGACCTAACACACTTTATAGCAATTTATCAACTCACCTCAGACTACTTCCCACCCTCGCGCATACTACATTCCCTCGACTGATTCTGCTTTCATTCAGTTACTGGGAAACACTTTTGAAACATAATTTGACATCAATAAAAGTGCCTGAAATTAGTTTTTCTATTTAAATTAATTTTTCAATACACTTTTGAGGAGGAAGAAATGTATTTGTCATGCGAAGTAATTTACATGTAATCCTTGTTCTATAGTTGTTAAAATATAAACTGTGCCCTTACCACTCTAAATTTCATCCCTTCCAAGAAAATAGGACATAACAAAAGACTAATCACTCAGTAACATGCTGTAAAAGCGTTGTATTTTAATTCAAATCAGTACCAATTTCCATCAAATCTCGATTTTGACTTCTAAACCTGTAAAAAAATATTTTCTCCGGAGTATTTAATCAACGTGCAGCAACAACTGAGCTAGGAATTTTACATGTACCAGTAGGAAAGTGAGAAAATCCAGCCAAGCGTTTCAAGAACACAAGATATAGAATGTGAATACTCATCAAGATATAAAAAAAAAAAAATACTGTTATTTTATTCTTTATTGATCCTCATGTAACCACAGACATCGCACGCTATATTTGTCTCAAAAACGTCTTATATCTTGTACGTTTATAGAATAAACAGTGCACGCCCTTTATCTGGCATCCATTGCCCGACTTTAAACATCTCCTCCACATGATCTTCATTAATGTGTTTTTTTACTTGTGAAGGCTTCGTCTTGTGGGGCTAGGTTTGTTCTTGTAAATGAAAAGTTTTGCTGATGTGAGTGGATGGCAGTGGCCTAACGCAAAATGACGAAGCTCCCCTGCAAAATGTGGTGAGGTAACCCTAAGATTCCCATATATGATAATCATAGCCCAAGGCTAAATTGTCACCCAAAGGGCGAGGGCAGGGGGCACACCTGTACCATAGGGGTGTCAGGGTCCTGCATAATCTCCTAGTGGTTGGTGACCGTAGAAAAGGTATGGTCATCCGATGAGTTGGTACAGTCGTTTAAGTGTCCTTTACAAGAATATATTTGTAACCTAAATACAACCCCTTTAATTCTAGAAGGGATTACTCGGTCTTTCACTCTTCCAAAGTTGAGCAAGCATTTGCAAAGCCAATAGGTCGCCCCTTTTAAAATTAGATTACCAAGCTATTGGGGTTGCCAATACTTGTCTGTCAGGCATTGTTAAAAAAAATGTAAAAGAAAAAACATTTCAAAATATTGGAGGAAAAGCAAACAGATATATTAGGGTATAACAAACCTCTGCACTGAATTCAATATTTTCAATCTTTATAAATGGCATGGCTTATTTTATGAATACATTTCACTCAGGAAACTCTAAACCAAATTAAAAAAAAGAATAAGGAAGCGAAAAAGAAAATGCTTTCCAAGGCCTAATCACAGGACTGAGAACTGAAGCATGCTCCAGCCCTGTGGTCATCTGCAGTAGCCCAGGGGGCAGATTTATGGGCCTCTAGGAGAAGGAGATTTCATGTTCAGTCATGCTAATTACACCTTTTGCCTCCTACTCTAGCTTAGTGAGTGCAGCAGCCAGTGTGTTTCCCAGTACCATGAAAGCCTTTGTGTGCCAAGCCCTGAGCTTTTGTACAGTATATGGAATGCAGGAGAATAATAATAAAAAAAAACAGTCCTTAAAATCTGTTCTTGCTGCAGCCCCTCGAAAAATATCCCTAATGCAGTGATTTTGCAGTAAAGCTGGGATCGGTGGTGAGGAGCACTGAGAGCAGATGGTGGATACTCGATGTGGGAAGCAACACATGAGGGAAAAAGCAAGAAAACAGATGCACTCTGAACGAGTGCTAAAGAAAAAAGAAAAAAGTAGCTCCCAAAATGTAAGCAATTCAGCCAATCAAAATGATGGTAAAGAAGCAGAAAGCAAGCCATCAAATAAGAAGTAATGAAATGAAAGTGACAATACATCCTACCAATGGTAAGCAACGGATGGGCTTTAAGCCGACTGAAAGCTTTTGGTATGATCCACAGGAAGCTCTTGCCTACAACCAGCTAAAATTTGTCTGGTAAGCGAGACCTGAAAATGTATGTGATCGTTTTGGGTAAATGTAAAAAGCACTTATAATGTAAGTGCCTTGATATGGCTACTTGTGGAATATGATCTGAAAAATCCATTAACATATTAAGCAAAAACATTTTTTTTTACAAGCACAAAAAGACCATTTCTTTTTGCCCACACAACAGAATTCTAAAAAACAAGATCCCTGCCAACATTTTGGTTGGGTCTAACAGCATATTTGGTCGCTTTGCTGCTGCTTAAAACTCACTGTTTAGATTCCTGCTGTGTTTTTAAAGAAACTGCGCTGTTTCATAAATTTTTATAATACGATTTTTTTCTCTTTTAAACTAAATTACATGTTAGACATTATTAAAAGTTCAGAAAACCAGACATGTGTAAGCTGTAGTACCTTTTACAAGGTAAACAGTCGACCAAGGAAATTCAAACCCACCACAGTGCCGTTTCAAAGCTCTGTAAAGTAAACTATAAAAGATGGCACGTTCTCAGTTGGAAACACTTGATATTTGAATCCTGCTATATATATTAAAAGCATCCGCGAACTACCATTACCTCGGGGTGAGTTGTTTACCTTTTGTGTTAGCTGCATTCTAAGGGGCAGATTTTCAAGCCCCTTGCGCCACTTTTGCATCACTTTTCCCATGTTAAAAGTGACGCAAAAGTGGCGCAAGGGGCTTGTAAATCTGCCCCTAAGTTTCCAACTTGGAAATGAGGCATAACGTGCAGAATTGGTAATTCACACACCAAATTCGGCTTGTGTTGTCTTTTTTTCTCGGCCTTCCCCCGATAAATCTCAGCAGACCGAAATCTGTCAGGTGCAAACAGTAAGGTGGATAATTATTACACAAATCAGAATTCAGATCCCTATGCAAAGCCTCTGTTTGAATAGGGAGAACAATTCAACCCCCGGCCTATGAACAGTAATTTGTACTTCTCTAGTAAAAGGAGACACAAACGTCCTATGTAAACACATTTTCACATGTCCTTCCCCACCCTGCGAATCAATTTGCACAAAACCTGTGAAAAGCATAGTGCACTTTCAAGCTTCCCTCTTGGCAAATTCTAGTGTAGATTAGTCAATGGGGGGAAAACATATAAAAAGGTCCCACAAATTGTTTCTTCATTTACCAAGATAATCCCCAAGGACTATTTTAGCCAGGAAAACACTGAAAAACAGCTAAATTAAAGTACATCGGATATGGCAAGCACAGAATAACTGGTTTCTTTGATATCTCTTGCTGGTTTGGTGTATTTTCGTTGAGTTATTTTTGAGTTACAAGCAAAATCAAAGTGGCCCTTGAGCATATGCTGGGTTACCTCTCCCAGCCTGTCACATGGGGCATATGCTGGGTTACCTCTCCCAGCCTGTGACATGGTCCAGAGAGAGATAAAAAAGAAATTGGCCTTCTTTCCCCTCCACTGCCAGGATTCAGGCGTATGGAGGGAAAACGACACCAAGAGTTTTTGGGGGTTGGAGAAGATGGAAGATAGGGCTAAAGAAACTAAAGAGATGTGGAACACTGTGGGGCATATGTACAAGGAGTTAACGCCGCTTTAGCGGCACTTTTCTGACGGTTTTGCAGCGATATTTTTTTCGCCATATGGACAAGCTGTCGCTAACCTCTGTTAGCGACAGTTTTCCGGCGAAAATGTCCATTTTAAAGATCGCCACTTCTGTTAGCGATAATGACATGCAAGGGAGGTGTTCCCGTGCAAAAACGGCCGCTAACCACACTTCGCGATATTTACAAGGAATTCTTGAAGTGTGGACGACCCAAAAAACTGCCTCTAACTGCAGTTAGAGGCAGTTTTTTAAGACCAGAATATAGCTGGTCTTAAAAATGGAGATAACACTTGGGGCCTCATTTCAGCAGGTTTTGTTGCTGGACTGCGCTGCAAGCAATGTCGCTGCGCTGACCTGCGACAAAACTACAGGGCAGGAATGAGCACCATCAATAACATAGTGCGCATTCCTGGGCTTTACTCATGAAAAGTGTTGCAGCGCTGCGACAAGACAGGGTTGCAACACTTTTCACTACGCCCTTCTTGCGACACCATGGATGCGCTGGATTCACTGGACAGCGCTCCATGTCGCAAGTAATGACAGATACGTCTGGAATCCTGACGTATCTGTCAGCGCTAAAGTCACGCATTGCTGTAGTTGTGTCACAAGCATGACGCAACTCCAGCAATGCATGGGGCCAGCCTATCCCAGTGGCACTGCGTCACCCTTACGCCTGCCATCAGGGATGCATAAGGTACTGACGCAGTGCCGTTCTTGAGGGGTGCCCGGGTGTCGGGGCAGTTGGAGATCCATCGGTGGCAGTTGCGCGCTGCGGTGTCATCGTCTGTAAGCGTTGGCGGAGTGGTGGTGCTGAGGGAGTTGAGAAGACGTTCTTCGGTGGCCTTGATCCAGCTGCGAGGGGGGGCGATGATGGCGGTGGTGTACGGTGGGCATGGTGAAGACGTGATGTATACAATGATGGTCGGTCCAGGAGAGTCCGGTGGTGTGGCTGTAGTTGAAGTTCATGCTGGCGGAGGAGACATGCTCGACCGTGTGTCCTGCTATGTGGCTTGCTGCGGTGACTAGCCACTTGAGTCTGATGTTGGGGAGCTTCCCCAGGAGGGGGTGGTGTTCTGGTCACTGGGGTTGTCCAGGTGCAACTTGAGTTCACCGAGAAGGATGTCGTCGGTGGATGGGAGAGCCTGGGGTGCAATGAGGTCTACAATGGTATCGGAGAATGGGGCTTCATGGCACGGGGGGGCTTCAAGATGAGGGTGGCGCAGAGGATGGGCTTGGGGTTGGTCCGGATCTGGAAGTTGTGGTGTTCCATGGTCACCGTAGGGTCATTAGAGTGCGTGGTCAGTCGGAGTGTGCTTCTGTAGGTGATGGCAATGCCTCCGCCTGGACGGTCGGGGTGGTCCTTGTGGGTGTTTCAGTAGCCATCAGTGATGGCAATGGTGATGTCAGGCCCAGAGCAGAGCTTGGTCCTGGCAGGCGATGTGGCGTCCAGGGTTGATGGCGAGGAGGGTGCTGGCGTCGTAGCGGTGGAGTGTCCGAGAGGAAGGGTCCTTGGTGCTGAGCGTGGTGCAGGGGCAGACGGATGCAGACGGGCTTGCCTATGGCTAGCCTTTGGCACAGGAGACGTCCATTACAACGCAGGCATTACATCGTAATGCCTTTACAACGCTACTCCAACAACGCAGGTGCCTTTCACATTGCATTCAATTACAACGCATTGTGAGGTCAGTAATGGGGTATTTTTAAGTTTTAGGGTGGGTATGGGTTTCGTGTGTCGGAGATGAAATTTGGGGTGTATTATGGGGTAAAATTAAAAATTTGGGGTGTGTTTTGGGGTCAATTATGTAAATTGAGGTGTGGATTTGGGTCAATTATGAAAATTGGGGTGTGCATTTGGGTCAAATATGATTTTTAGAGTGTGTTTTGGGGGCTCAAAGATGAATTTTAGGGTCCAGTGTTTGCTTTGGGGTGCAAGGGTTAGTTTTAGGGTTGCACTCACTGAAGTGGGAATAGTAATTTTTACATCTCCGCTATCCAACACCTTACCTACTATTGCAATATGCCTAGTATTAGTATGCATTGTAATGGAATGCGATGTAATGGTATGCGTCGTAACTTCATATATACCTTTGGCACACCAGTGGTACGCCCGCTGCGCATGGCCGCACAGCGACCGCCATTGAGAAGTGCTGCGGGGGGACTGGACAGCTGGGAGGTGGGAAACGCCAGAAAGAACACTGGATGGGGTATGGGCACGTGGGTGTGTGTGTGTGAGTGGGTGTTGTAAATATTGAAATGAGAGAAATCTTACCTCGAGGCCGGGTCCCGTGTCTTCGTTGCTCCTGCTCTCCTGAGTCTGCTTCCAGGAACAGGAAGTAGGCAGCCAGGCTCACTCCCCTAAGCCAATCACAACGCTGCAATGCGGCGTTGGGATTGGTCATTGGCGTCGGGACAAGGCGTTCGGCCAGGGGTTGGAGGGGTGGGCATGTTCTCCATGCAGGCTGTAATGCAGCCTGCATTGCGAACAGGACAGTGCGCATGACTGCTTTGGGCAGCCTGAGCGGACCGACCAAACAGTCACTGCGCACTTGAGTGGGCATGCCACTCTACCCCTGCCCTGCTCCGTGAGTGGAGCTGCCCAACCCACCCTCCCGCCCGCAAAGGAAACATGGCACGATTACATCAGGAAGTTATCATCATGTGATGATTTTTCCTATTCTTGCACTGCTTGAAAGCAGTGGGGCAACGCTCTTCCGCCATAGCGGATGAGCCGCCACTGGGGGTGCGTCATCTACAAGTGCTAGGCCTGGGCGACTCATCCCCCGGGCCTCCTCCGCTACGCGTCTAACTTCTCCTTACCTAGACATTGACACAGTGGCGCAATCCGCTGCACTTTCTTCAAATCTGTGACACAGCCAGCAGGTGCCTCAGCCAGGCAGGATTTCACAGGCCTGGGTACAGCAGTCGCCGCCAAGTCCGCTGGGGAACCTCCTGATGCAGGTGATGCAACAGGGCCCCCTTATGCGTGAAGATGCAGCGCTCCCACCACATAAGTTCGGCGCAGCTTAGGGGCCTCACCCTCCACAGTGTCCGGCCAGTGCAACATTATCCGGACTGTGATGCAGAGAGGCGCCGCCCACCGTTGGTAATCCCCTACATGCACCCCGGTGTAGTGGTGGATCGTAATATGCGATGCAGACCTCCCTACGTTGAAGCGCAGGGGCGCCTTTACCATTTACAGCTCCAAAGGGCTCAATGTGGTCTTCTCACACAGGTCAGCAACGTGTCTCCATGAGACCTGCCAGACTTCCCCACCAGGCACGGGCGATCGCCGCGCCTCAATGTCTACCGCCACGGCTCATCGACTCCACAGCATCTCCGCATCCCACTCCAGGCTCCAGACGCAGGTCCAGCAAGGCATCCAGGCTCCAGACGCAGGTCCAGCGAGGCATCCAGGCTCCAGACGCAGGTCCAGTGAGGCATCCAGGCTCCAGACGCCCAGGTCCAGCAAGGCATCCAGGCTCCAGACGCAGGTCCAGCGAGGCATCCAGGCTCCAGACGCAGGTCCTGCGAGGCATCCAGGCTCTCATCCTGGTCATCCTGGATGTTGGGTGGCTTGAGGGGTTGTTGATGTGTGCTGCACTTGGCCCTGGCTGCTCCATTCTGCAATTCATTGTTTTTTTTGCCTATTTTCTATTGGAGGTCGACTGATAGGCTATTTTTTCCAGTAGAGGCAAAAATACTCACGTTGGGCTGACTAACATGCGTTTTTTTGCCGCTAATGGGCCTTTCGTTGGTATTCGTCCGCTAACGCCAGAATTCCTATCGCCATCACGCTAATGTTAGCGGCAGTATTCACCGCTGATCCCTGAAGCTATCGCCATGTAGCGACGTCTTGTACATACGTCGCTAACAAGGCGATAGTTTTCAGCGGTACACTGCAGTAAGAAAACTGCAGTTTTCGCCAGTCCTAGTACATATGGCCCAGTGTCTCTAACTTTAAACCAATCTATATCTTCCTGGGTTGGGGTAATTTCTGCATCAATATTTGTAGAGCCCTGCTTAAGACATCCATGGTCTGGTGGCCTTTGCCTGGCAACAAGCCATTAGTTGAGAGGCTTCTTCACATACATATCAGTTTGCACCAAAAGTTCACCCATCACCACTATGGCTTTTCCTCTCTTGGTTCCCTCGGTCTCCAATTAGTTTTCCCTACCTTTTGAACTCCTGTATTGTGTGCGCCTTGTTCCAATTTCCCTCCTAAATGAAGACCGGCTGTGTTATCAGTAGCAGCAGTCTGGGGCGGTATGCTGGATTCCAGGTCAGCCATGCTCGTCAAAGCTATACCCGCTGCTGAAACTGGTAAGCCTTTCTATCTATTGCTCCCACTTCCTTCTGTCCACCTAGTAAGCTATACTCACCAGTTTTCCTCTATCGTTTAACAGCCATGTCCAGTCCCACTTTTCCTTCAACTTCTACTTCATGTTGTGCCATTCCTCTAGAGGGTTGCTATGGTGTTTGAGAGTGAGCTCCAGTCCAGTGTTTCTATTTCTCTCTCCCTTCTGTTTTATCTAAGATCCTGTTGCAGTTAGGAAGTTCCACTTTTCTACCAGCTTAGATTTTCAGGGCTGGCAGGAGTTTTCAGCAGGTGTACAAACTCTGAACCTGACATCCATCCATTACACCCCTCCACTACCCCACTGTCCTGCACAGGCCTAAGGCATTTACGAACACGTCTCAAATCATTGCCACCAGGGAAAGGAATAAGGCCAGAGATTCTGTGACGGTCACCCCGCTTTTAGCCAGCGGCAGCTTGCAATACAAAACTATGGGGGGGGGGGTGCCATGTGCCCAACTCACCTCCATGATGTTCAGCTGGTGCCGCACTCCCAACAGTAAGGGGCCTGCAATTGCAGGATTCAACCCTGCCCCCCTGCCTCATGCTCCTGCTGCACACAACGCGAGCTGGTGGCAAAAAATGGCATTATTATGCCATTTTATTCATTACTGTTTGCCTGCTTCGCTCGCAGCAGGCGGGGCAATGCACCTCCACCATTTAGGAGGAGCCACCCCTGCTTTTCACCCCATTCCTTCATCAAGGCGGGTTGGATTTCTTCCCTCTTCTTTCTTGGCTTGTTTGAGGGCTGGAGAGACTTCTTTACAAATTCCCTTCTGACCTTGACTAAGGGCTGAGAGAGCTGTTTATGCTTCCTCTCCCAACGCACCTTGCTTAAAAATGGAAGGTCAATTGCCCTAGGTTTTCTCTAAAGCCCCCTCAACCTTGACAAAAGGTCAGCAGGTGTTCTAAGTGCCCCTTTCCTTGCCTTGCCCAAGGGTCAGGCAAATTGCCATATTTTCTTTCCAACGACATCTCTGCATTGAGGCAAAGTGTTGGGACATAACCACAACCCTCCCAACCTTGAAGTTAGTGCATGGGGCCACTGATGGTCATTAAAGACTCACTCCAATGATGATCCTCACTGCCTAGGGAAATGAATACTCATTACTTCTTGGGGTCATTGGGGCCATTTACACTCATAAATGGTACAGCCATTCTATCTCAATCTTGCTTGACATCGTTCATTTTTCGTTATTGAATGTGATCATTGCCACAATTTAGTAGCGTAACTGCTTGACACCACTGATGGTCATTGCCGCATGGGACCTTTGAGGCTCATCAGTGCCCAAAGTAGCATAGTTAGAGATTTTACCGCCAAGGGCAGTCCCTGAGTGACGGCCGATGCAGGTAAGAGCAGGGGGTGGCAAAGAGACAATAACGAGGGAAAATAAAATTAAAAAAAGAAAAATTATCTTGCGCTCACTGCCTCCCGCCAAAAAGTGCCGCCCAGGGCGGAACGCCCCCCTCCCCTAGCTACGCCACTGAGAGCCCAGGATCACTGATATGTGGTAATTTCTAAGTTTGTTAATGCTAACAACGTCCTAGACCTATTGATTATCATCAGTGCCTTGACCAATAATGATGCTCTTTCATCACTGTAGTCCACAAGTAAGGGGATGACCCTTACATAGGCAGTGGGGCCAAAATTGACATATGCAGTATGCAGATCCCCTATTGGTTATCAATCCATATGCCTCTCTTTTGGAATGCTGTGTATCTACCTTAATTAGTACACCTCTCTCATTGTTTCCATTTACCTAGCAATTTACATGAGGAAAGCACTCCATGCTAATTCACAGATACATCTTTTGATTCGGATATTCACAATTTCCTGCAATTCAAATGTTACTCATCAGACACAATTAAAATGACTTGAAGTGTGTGCAAATCCCGACTACTTTGCTATAGCACAAGTAAACGTATGTCACATCTCACACCTTTCAAAATAAAAGAACATATGTTTATATGAATACATCGCCCCCCTAGACAGTGCCAGAGACATTGATGGTTATTCTTCCAATGACCCATAAATGCTTATTTTTCCTTGGGACATTCTGTCAATTTGACCATTATAACTCTTTACATGATGGCGACATCATCAGGTGACCAATACCTTAAGTTACTGATGCTTTTTAAAGCATGGGCTATTAAGGTTAATTCCTAAGGGAGGGGGCGTGACTAGGCGACGATGGCTTAGGACGTGAGCTACAGCGCACCCAGCCGAACTCCACCATTTGGGGGCATCCTCAGCATTTATCACCCAAATCGACCCGGTGGCATGAGTGGACTAGATCCTCTACCCAGCTACAATCTGAAGCAGAGCCCCTGGGGCCATTTCCACCAGCAGATTGGCTCAAACTGACTCGAGGGCCAGAGAGGCCATTCTCAAAATGGCGGTTTGGTGCCAGAGTGACGTCGGCGCCTCGAGTTGCTTATTCCACTAACCGCACAGGGTACAGTATGATGTGGCATGGAGGCAGGGGACACAGAATAATCGGACCCCGTGGTGGCAGCTACTCTCTGTGTAATACCAACCCCAGCCATGAGCAACGGGGCTAAGGATCGAGCAGCCTCCTGACGGCCAAGTGGGGCAAAGGCCTGGGGGAGCACAGCGCAGGGTGGTGAATGCAGCAAGAGCAGACAATAGCTGAGCCCTTAAACAAAGGTTAGGTGAGGGTGCGGTGCCCGTGCTGGGCTTCTAGCACAGCTGCATTGCATTGGGGCTGCATCCTTCCATACATCCAAGGGAGCTAGACTAGAATGGCGGGCGGGCCGACATACTGACTGTCACCCCGTTTTCCCTCCTTGACTGGGGCTGCTAGCGGTTCCCAATCGGGGACCACGACTGCTTGGAGCATTTAACTGTGGCATACCCATTCTCCAGTGGTGCTTCCCTTTAACACTGATACTGCTGGAACCTGGTCGGCCCCCTACCCGCCTGTGATCCCTCTGGGCCTGCCGCCACAGTGACAAGTTGGGGATCCATCTTGGACTGCGGAGTTGGGGAAAGCCACAGAGTGAAGATACGATGCACTAGGAGATAGGCCTGACTGCTCGGTGTTTACACTGAGGCTAATTGGGGCATGGGAGGGCTGAACCTGGAGTACCTGGAGGTGCCTACCCACTGCGGCCGGTAGCGCTGATCGGCTGGGGGCCCATACCACACACTGAGAGACAAGGTTGAGCGGGCACTTGTCCTAAAAGGCCCTGTGCGACCTTAAGCAGTGGGGGGCCCCCACTGGAACATGCGATATCGAGCACGCCTAAGGGCCATCGAATACCAGGGGGCGAGGGCCCTGTATGTCACCATTGCCTTCTGCCAGCACCATATCTTGTATCAATTGGCACATGGGGTGGAAACTGCATGAACCTCCCCCTACCCTCCATCTGGCCGATTGCTTCCTTTGGCACTACACCAGGGATTAGAGTCTCCGGGGACAAACCGATTTGATCACCGCGCTAGTGTCATATATCACCTATACCGCCCTCTGAAGGTGGCACTAAAGGTTACAATATTGCAAGAGCCTGGTCCAGAGCTGGATGATTTAATAACCAGAGGGAGCTCGTTAGTCTTTCCTGCATCCCCCCGATGCTCCAGGAATACAAGTACCACCCTACGAAGAGGGGTGTCACTTCACACGACCACGGTTGTTACAGGGGATGTGAGATTTTCTTTGGGCATGTAATTTGTCCCCCACTCTTACTGGGACCCTGATGCCGTGGGCAGTTGCCCCTACAGACACTCATGCTTTGCTTGTTATGGCCCCTGTTGCCAATACTCTAAGCCTGCATTGGTGTGTGGAGATGAGTAAATACTCTAAAAAGAAGGAAATGCAAGACCCCTATTCTTCTCATATACTGAATCCTGTTGCAATGGATGAAGTGGCCTCGAGTGCTGGGCCTCCTTCTGGGGGCCAACAAGGGGCTTCCCTAGACACTATCCTGCCAGCCATTGCCGCCTCTGGGGAGGCACTTGATCTGAAAATTGACACAGTAGCCATGGACATTGGGCTTTTAAGAGACGACCACCAGTGGTTGGCTGAAAGGGTCACTGCTACAAAATGCACACTGGAGGAAGTCACTCCGTAAATGGTGTCCATGAGAGAACGGATGTTGAAAGTGGAGAACAAAGTTAGGACCCTAGAGAATAGACCTGATGACACTGAAAATAGGGCCAGGAGAAACAACCTACAAGGTACAAGGTACATGCATATTTAAAGAGGAGGGAGACACATATAGCTCTCCTACAGGAGACCCACCATACTGCCACTGAAAAAGAGGCGATACGTAAGAGATGGCGGGGTTAGATATACACAACCTCACATTTGGCCTTCGTCAGAGGGGTCCTACTGTGGATCCACCCTGTTGTACCATTTCAGAAAACATCTGAATTTATCAACTCTAGTGGGAGATGTGTGATAGTGACGGGCCACCTCACGGGTTGTGACTTGACCATTGTGGGGATTTATTCTCCTAACGCGGGCCAGGGAGGGGTTGCTCGCCAACCTGTCTGGGGTTCCAGCCCTGTATGTGACACAGAATATACTGATAGGAGGGGATTACAATTGCGTTGTGGACCAGATTCTTGATAGGTCTCACCCACCATTGGGAAACTCCCTGGTCAGCCGATTGGCTTGGACTTTCTCGAACTGGCAGCAGGAAGTGGGTTGATAGACTCCTGGAGACGCCTGCAACCCGGAGTCAGGGATTATTCATTTTACTTGGGAATGAATCAGCTACATATGCACCTTGATGATTTTCTGTGCTCCCCGGGAGTCCATATGGTGGTCCAGAACATACAGTATCTATGATGGACGGTCTCCGACAACATCCAGTGTTACTCTCTTTGAATTGGCACAGAGTGTGACCACGAATAACAGACTGGCACTTATGGGTCGAGACCCTAGAGGACCCCGTGTTTTTACAATCTATAGGAGAAGCTGTACTAAATTACTTTGTAGATAATGCGGCCTCCACCACTTCACCCCTGGTAGAGTGGGATGAATTTAAGACATTCATTAGGGAGCGTTGTCTAGCTGAGATAGTGGAGGGTACAACGCACACTTGTAAGAGAGGTCAAAAACCATGAGATAGTGTTACGAGACCTGAAACTAGCTAGGCCTGAGAAGCCGGGTTTAAAACAAAAAGCTCCTGGATGCTGAGGAGCAGTTGGCAGTCCATACTGAAAAGTTCAGTTGCTTTGACTATCAAAATGGCCTACCAGTGGAATTTTATGCAGCTTATGCTGAGGAAATAGCATCACAGTTGGTCTCCCTCTATGCGGCGGCCAGAGAGATGGGATGCCTCCACTGGAGAGGCTCTCTATCATACCACTGCGGAAACTGGCCCGCCCCCTCACGAAGTTAGGGCATACCACCCCTTATCCCTGCTGAACATGGATTATAAAATTCTTAGCTGAATACTGGCAACCCACCTCCTGCCTCTCATGCTCAGTTTGATACATATGGATCAAATTGGGTTTCTCTCGGGGCGTAACACGGCAATCAATATCCGTACGCTCCTTTCGGTCCTTGAAGCGGAGACCCCTGATAAACATAGGGCAGTGATTGTGGCAATTGAGATCGAAAAAGCTTTTGGTGGGACTTTCTTCACCGAGTGATGTCGAAGATGGGCCTGGGACATGGGTTGGTACAATGGACTAAGCTATTGTATTCAGCAACCACCACCCGGGTTTGAACCAGTAAATGTATCTCCAACTCTTATTCTATTGTAGACACTTGGCACAATCCCCATTATTGTTTGCCATTGCAGTTAAACCATTTGTTAGCAGTGCACGCACTGGTGCTTCATTCAGGGGATTGGATATTAGGGATAGGCTGCATTAACCTGCCCTCTACGCGGACGGTATGCGCTTGTTCGTGCGAGATTTGGGTGAAGACTTGCCAGGAGCAATAGCACTTCTGGAGCATTTTGGAAGCTTCTCGGGCCTCTGTATTAAGTGGCATAAATCCCACCTATTTCTGCTCTGCAGTTCTGCACCTTAGCCTGCAGACCTGTGTGGCATTGCCTGGGAAGGGACCTGCCTGAAATACTTAGGAGTCAAGGTCTACAGTGACATACATGATCTCCTGGAGGGTAACATTGCTACAGCCCTCAGAGGACTTCGTGTCAGCGTGGACTTCTGGTAGACCCTGCCGCTGTCTGTAGTGGGGAGAATAGCAGTAGCTCCATACTGCCCATAATTATTCCCCACTGGATTTTTCGGGACCTGAATTTATTGTTGATCGAACTTAGCTGGGGGACAGGCAGATGCAGGGTTGTTTTGACCAAATTACAGCGCTCAACAGTGGAAGGGGGTGTTGCGGCGCTGGATTTTGAGGTTTACTACTTTGCAGCACAGCTCCAGTGATTCAACCAGTGGATCTCTTTACGGATGAACCCCAGGGGGGGGGGGTAATTGATGAAGCAACCCCAAGTTTCTCTGTATTATTCCAAATCCTCTTAAACCCCAGGCAACCACTCCGAGAAGGTACTATGGCTTTAAAGGTCGCTGGTCACTGTTGGCGGCGTTCCTTCCAACGCACTCATGGTGGTATGCCCTACTCAACGGATATACCACTGCAAGGGTTAGAACAGGTAGCCCTGCGTGAGGCATTGAGGGGACTACTGGAATGGTCTCAATACGAGGATCCCCTGGTGATTGATCTCTACAGAGATGGGTAAGTCTTGACATTTGACGACTTCTCAACCACTTTTGGGATATCTGGAGGCCAATTCCTCTTACATCAGACAGTGGTGGCAACACTGAGCAGCCACTAGAGAGCTGGCTTAGCTGAACCCCCTCCCCACAAGTGTTGTCAGGTCCTGTGCACAGCGACTAGCCATCTCAAAGTGGTGACTTGTTTGTATCAGGCTTTGCAATCTGATATTATTACGCACTTGGGGGAACTACATGAGAAATGGGAAGAGGACATTGCACTTCCAATTACCGAAGCAGAATGGGCCATAAAACTTATCAATATGTACTAGGAATGCCAGATTTAAATTAATTAATGTATACTTTTTGGATAGGGCATACCTCACTCCCGGTAAGATCATACGTCTCTTCCGAATTGCTGACGCAGCCTGTCCCAGATATGGTGAGCGGGGAGCCGAAATGCTTCACATGGTGTGGTCTTGCCCCGAGCTGACTGATTTCTGGAAGCAGGTGGTTGCGTGGATCAATGAGGTTACCCAAAGGTCAATCTCACACACTTCCTTGGCCTGCCTATTAGGGGGATTCCTGGCACCCAACAAATGTAAAATCACTACTAGGTTTGTGGACCTAGCCCTTGTACTTGCGAAGCAGGAGATTACCATGCATTGGTAGGCCCCTAGAGTCCCAGGACTGATTAAATGGAGGGAAGACCTTATTCGATGGGCAGGATACTAAAGTGCAGTATGGTTCCAGGAGGCGAAAAGAAGATGTGGGCCGATAGATAAGGTCAAAGCTTGGGACCACCTGGTGGATTGCCTAAACAAACCTGACTTAGACACCCCCGTTGATTCCCCATGGCCTGCGGACAAGTCAGAAGTGGAGCAAGATTAGCTTTACCTACTCTTACATACCATGGAATGCGAGCGGCTTTATATGTACAGATGCTGTATACCATAGTTTGGAAACACGCAGTGGTTAAAACCACTGTTAAAAAAAATCGTCTTTGGATCCTTTTCAACTGGAAATCTATGGACCAATTTTGCTTCTCAGTTTCTCAGGGAAGGTTCTAGAGAGGCACAACACAAGTAATTGTTGAAATTTCTGAAGAAGAAGAATGATCTCCTTCATTCCTCTAAGACAGGTTTTCGTCCCGGCCATAACACTGAGTTGGCCCTTTTGGCAGTGGCCGAGGACCTTAAAATGATGCTGGATCAAGGCGGTACTGCAGCTTTGATCTTGATTTTAATGCCGCTTTTGACATGGTATCTCATGCACTCTTGCTTGAGAGGTTACGTAACTCAGGGGTGACACAGTTGGCCTGGAAATGGCTTGCATCCTTTGTGGAGGATCGGAGCTTTCAGGTCTGTGCTAAGACTTTCAACTTGGACACTCTGCCTCTTGTGTGTTGAGTACCTCAAGGGTCCTCTTTGAGTTCCACACTGATCAACGTCTATATTTGTCCATTAGCAGACATTGTCCAGCCTTCTGGTCTCACCTTGGTCTCCTATGCAGATGGCACACAATTGGTAATCTCTTTGGCCCCAGAACAGCATTCAAAAGGAGTCCAGTTAAAGGCTTGACTTACAGCAGTAGACAAGCGGATGGCTAAATGCTGTTTAAAACATAACAGCGAAAAAACTGAAGTCAATATAGTAGGAAAAAACTTAAACTGTAAGACCCTAGAGTGCCGACCAGAAACCTTTGGGCCCCAACCCAAAACAGTTGTAAAAAATTTAGGAATGTGGTTGGACAACAAGTTGTCATTTGAGACGCAGGTGAAGAAATTGGCTCCAGGCTGTTTTTTAGGCATTTTGAGATCTATTAGAAAGGTCCTGGAAATACTACCAAAATCTACCCCAAAGACTGTAGTCGAGGCCTTAGTAAAATTTCGCCTTCATTACAGAAATTTACTATTTCTGGGATCTCCTAATCTGTACTCGACAGATTGCAGATTGTTCAAAATGCAGCAGCATGCCTCTTATGGAGGCTACTTAAACATCAGTCAGTCTGTTTTGGCTTCTCTGGTTAAATGTCATTGGCTTCCCATTAAAACAAGCATTGGCATAGCCAATAGGTCTCGCCTTTGGGGCCTTATAAGTGTTTAGCCAGAGCTATTGACTTTGCCAATGTCTTCAAGCTGTGCTGTAGAGAAGTGTGGCTGCTGTGCAGCATGCTGAAAAGTTATAATAAAAAAGTGTCAGAAGCATTTTTGTTACTTTATATATGACCAAGAAGGCATTATGTAAAACTGAACGACCATATTAAAAAAGTATTTACAATACAACATTTCCTCAGTTTTCTTTTGTTCTTGCAATGCTGGCAACTTGTTTCTGCCTATTGCAATGGTTGTTTGTTAAAGCTTTTTTTTTGAGGGGGCATAAACAATCGGAGGGTGAAGGTTGGGAACTAGTATCTGTATTATAACACTAGCAGCGGCCAGACGCTAGGGGAGAATCAACAGATGCCAGATTCCGAGAGCAGGCTGAGGTGGTGCTGAGTGATGCTGAGGTGGTAGTGGTGTGGTGGTGGTGACTGTTGCGGAGACGATGCTGAGGTGATGCTGAATGATACTCAGGTCTTGCTGAGTGATACTGCTGTGGTGCTGAGTGATACTGCTGTGGTGCTGAGTGATGCTGTGGTGGTGCTGAGTGATATTGTCTTGGCGCTGAGTGATGCTGTGGTGGTGCTGAGTGATATTGTCTTGGCGCTGAGTGATGCTGTGGTTGCCCTGAGTGATGCTGTGGTGGCCCTGAGTGATGCTGTGGTGGCCCTGAGTGATGCTGTGGTGGTGCTGAATGATGCTGTGGTGGTGCTGAGCGATGCTGTTGTGGTGCTGAGCGATGCTGTGGTGACCCTGAATGATGCTGTGGCGGTGCTGAGTGATGCTGTGGCGGCGCTGAGTGATGCTGTGGCGGCGCTGAGTGATGCTGTGGCGGCGCTGAGTGATGCTGTGGTGGTGCTGAGTGATGCTGTGGTGGTGCTGAGTGATGCTGTGGTGGTGCTGAGTGATATTGTTGTGGCACTGAGTGATGCTGTGGTAGTTCTGAGTGATGCTGTGGTGGCGCTGAGTGATGCTGTGGTGGCGCTGAGTGATGCTGTGGTGGCGCTGAGTGATGCTGTGGTGGCGCTGAGTGATGCTGTGGTGGCGCTGAGCGATGCTGTGGTGGCGCTGAGCGATGCTGTGGTGGTGCTGAGTGATGCTGTGGTGGCGCTGAGTGATGCTGTGGTGGAGCTGAGTGATGCTGTGGTGGTGCTGAGTGATATTGTTGTGGCACTGAGTGATGCTGTGGTAGTTCTGAGTGATGCTGTGGTGGCGCTGAGTGATACTGTGGTGGCGCTGAGTGATGCTGTGGTGGCGCTGAGCGATGCTGTGGTGGCGCTGAGCGATGCTGTGGTGGAGCTGAGTGATGCTGTGGTGGCGCTGAGTGATGCTGTGGTGGTGCTGAGTGATGCTGTGGTGGTGCTGAGTGATATTGTTGTGGCACTGAGTGATGCTGTGGTAGTTCTGAGTGATGCTGTGGTGGCGCTGAGTGATGCTGTGGTGGCGCTGAGTGATGCTGTGGTGGCGCTGAGTGATGCTGTGGTGGCGCTGAGCGATGCTGTGGTGGCACTGAGCGATGCTGTGGTGGCGCTGAGCGATGCTGTGGTGGTGCTGAGCGATGCTGTGGTGGTGCTGAGCGATGCTGTGGTGGTGCTGAGCGATGCTGTGGTGGTGCTGAGCGATCCTGTGGTGGTGCTGAGTCATCCTGTGGTGGTGCTGAGTCATCCTGTGGTGGCGTGGAGTGATGTTGTGGTGCTGCTGAGTAATGCTGTGGTGGCGCTGAGTGATGCTGTTGTGGCGCTAAGTGATGCTGTGGTTGTGCTGAGTAATGCTGTGGTTGCACTGAGTGATGCTGTGATGGCGTTGAGTGATGCTGTGATGGCGTTGAGAGATGTTGTGTTGGTGCTGAGTGATGCTGTGCTGGCTCTGATTGATGCTGTGCTGGCTCTGATTGATGCTGTGGTTGCGCTGAGTGATGCTGTGGTGTTGCCGAGTGAGAGATAGAGTGAAGATATAATGCCCAATTAGAGAGGGTGGTGAGAGAGAAAGAGAGAGAAAGGGTGTACATAGAATAAAGAGTGGAGAGGGATAGAGAGAGAGAAAGAAGGGGAGAGAGAGTGAATGAAGGAGTTTGAAAGAGAAACAGATAAAGGGGTGAGAGAGAATGAAAGGCTAAAAAAGATAGAGAGGGGAGAGTTAATTAAGTAGAGAGAGAATTAGAGAGGGGAGAGAGAGAGAAGGAGAGAGACATTAAGAGTGGGGGGTGTGGAGTTTAAATAGAGTGAAGAAGTGACGCGGAAAACGTAACCTTAAATATAGCTTTGTGCTCTGTGCGAATAAATATTTTTTTTAAAAACAGAGTGAGGCAAAAATACGGGTAATTAGGCTGTGACTCCCAATATAAAACAAATAGCGATATAAGGTGAAATCAACCCACCGAAGCAATATTTCTAACTAGACAAAAAAAGCTTGCATTTCAATGCTAATCGCTGTTGTTTTTCATGTGACTGTAGTCCAGGGCCCTCAGTTGGTAATGTGAGCTGCTGCTGCGATTGAAACATCAGAGTCCAGAGAGTTAATGAGCCATGACGAGGAAATGAGGAAGAGATAGGAAACCCAGATGGCAGCTGCGCGCTGCACGCTATCGTGAACACAAGCTGGTCGCCAGCCGAAAGCCAGTGGGTTTGCACTTCCAAAACCCGCTCACTAAAACTCTCGGCCAGACCAGCGCAAGCGCTGGTGCAGGCCGAGACCTAAAAAAGGATCCAATTAAAGTATTATGTATTGTATTTTGAGTCTTTACAACAAGTCAGAGATCGTCGCGTCATCTGGCACAACCTTATATCCCAGTAAGACCTCAGAGATCCTCAACCTCTTCCTCAACAGTGATCCCCAAAGTTTCCAAAATTAGAAGCGGGGAAAGACCCTTCTCATTTCTTGCTTCCAAATTATGGAACTCTCTTCCATCTATGCTTCAGAACCCCGGGATGAACTGCAATTTAGGAAATCTCCTAAGACCTGGCTGATCGAGCATTCATGTTAAGAGCTTCTCTGGCTTTGTCTATTTTAGCGCTGGGAAGCCTTTGGTGGCTAGGCATGTGTTTTATAACTAATTAACAATAGAATAGAAAAGAACAAGAAACTTTACAGGGGTAAAGTATGACTAGTGTAGATGGCAGGCGAATAGTGCCCATATAACAAAACTTAAAAACACCAAAAATGCAACGGGAAAAGTAAGTTAATCATATCTCAGACATATTGTCATTTTAACGGTGTTTTTTAACCATATATAACATGGTGGGATGTGTGAGATATGGTGTGCTGTTGAATTAACTAACTATGGATTTTCATTGGAGATATCTATAAATAATTTAATGCAGTAGGACTCAGCAAGGTAAAAAGTACATCAAAGTCCTTGCTGGGGACACATGCCGGTCTAGTTTGAGGATTTAGTTCATTTTACTGTTTCAACGATTTATTTGCGGTCGGTAGGTGGTTTCTGCAGGCGAGATGCTGTGTCGGCAGTTCTGGCAGGTGCTGATGGTGTCATCAAACCTGCTCTGCTTGCCCTTCCTTAAAAATTTCTAAACTTTCCCCAGATAAAGCGTCATGTATCCCGGGGCACTTTCGACTAACAAGGTTTTATTAGAGAAGATAATACCTGTGTTTTGCTGTGAGTTCTGTTTACTTTAAGTTTCTTCCCCTCGGTAATGGCAGGGAGGTTTCATCTCAGTACCGATGCAACATTGAGGCACCTTCCAAGAGGCATCACGTGCCATGCACAGTTTCTCCTCATGTGCTGGCAACAATGGAAAGTATCCTAGGTCAAGTGAGGAGCTCCTAGGAGGCCACATGAGGATCTCTGAAACTCACCCTCCAGCCTCTCAGTACTGGTGTTTGAATTTGGGTCGAGACAGACATTCCTGGGCAGACCTGGCCTCTGTCCAGAGAGTGCCTTGGGCAAAAGCAAATTTGACACAACCCCCCATTTGTCCTCTTTAACTGTCTGTGTGATGAAAAAATGGGAGTCTGAGGGTGCATTGGCGTCACAAAGGCCCCAGCATCCCCCGCAGTGTGGGGGGGGGGGGGGGAGCTCCAGGGGGCCCTCTCAGCACGTTACTTTGGCCTGAGAGCTCCAGAGTGAGTCCGGAGGGGGTACCCCTCCATGTACTTTGCATCGGGTCCTCAAGTTTCGTTACGCCACTGTGAGGGGGAAGACGAGAGAAGCAAGAGAAAGGAGAGCTATGAGAAGAAAAGCAGTCAAAATGCAGACACAAAGTACCAGAAACAGTGTTGAAATGGATTTATCTTTAGAGCCACGTTTAGTGCTCCTGCACCTTTCTGAAGGGCCGTGCCCTGGGCGGGGGCCTAGCTTGCACATACTAAAGGCAGGCCCTGTTTGTGAGAATCTAAATGTGAAAGAGATTGAGCAACTTGTGTCTGGAGCCAATTTGAGCTCTTCACTCAGTGTTGCATTATAGCCCACTGCCGAAGGCTATGCAGGTCGGTAAAGGCCATGCATCTGCGTTATATTCCTGAGCTGCAGGAAGGTGCCAATAGCAAGGGAGAGAGCCTTTAACATGTTGAAGAGCCCAAGGCAGGAGAGCTATAAAGCTATTAGAACACTTGACCCACTGAGGACAGAATATTCTAAATTAAAAAAGGGAGAAACAAGAAAACAAACATTGGACTTTTGGAGAACAAGGTCTTTACCAGCAATCATTACCCCTAAGCCACTCCTCTGTGTCCAATGATTTCTCAGCATTCCACTAGTCTTATAACCTATAAAATATTTGTGAATGCTGCCAGCCGTGCAAGGCTCTGACCCCGCCCCTCCATAGAAATAAAATGATATACGAGGTAAAAGTGCACGGAATTAGTGCACTGACATTACTAGGACCCACCAAGAATGATGCCTTTCTTCCTTCCTTCCTTGCTCTCTCGCCTCCTCCCTCCCTTTCTGCATCCCTCCCTTCCTCTTTTTCTTCTTATTCGCACGGCCGGCATATGGGAAGGAATTTTTTGCATGGAAGAAAGGTTTCCACAAGAAGAACAAAAAGGGAAAAGGTGTTTGTGAAATTGCAATTATATTCTGACCCTACTCCTGTGAATTGTTTCCTTTTTGAATAACTCACAGTCGTAGGGTTAAGGTGGATGGTTAAACCAGGGAACTCTACAACAGTTTGGGGTTTTATTTGAGGATTCCTTGGAGTTCTCTAAATCCCCCAAAATGCAGAATACTAGGCAAACTGTCCTTTGATTTTTAAACTGCTCCAGTTCGTTTATTTACACATTCATATTACATTTGAAACAGTGGCGGCTCCTCCGCTAAGGCAGAGGAGTGTCTCCCTACTGCTTTTAAGCAGTGTAAATAAAGGAAACATAAAATGATAATAACTCAATGGTATTATCATTTTATTGTTTCTAGCTGCTTTGAAGGCGGGTGGGCTGCTCTGCTCTCAGAGCAGGGCAGTGGAGGAGTGGCTTGCCCACTCTAAGTGTGCATGAATGTTTGGCTGGCCCGCTCGGGCCGGCCAAGCAGTCATGCGCACTTTGCATGTTCTCCACGCAGGCTGCATTACAGCCGCCTGCGTGGAGAACATGCCCAGGCCCACAGTCCCCGTCTGAGCGCCGAACTACAGAGCCTAGACTAATCACAATGCTGCATTGCAGCGTTGTGATTGGTCAGGGGAGCCTGGGACAAGGCAGCCTGGGTGTGCTTCCTGGTTCCTGACCCTGTTCCTAGCCCGAGTCCGACTGAGGAGAGATGTAGCAGAGACGCGGAACGCGGCTATAATGTAAGTATTTTTTTTTGTTGTTTTTTTACATTGACCTTCCCCCAAATCCCCCCCCCCCCCTGTCCCCCGCCCCGCCACCCCCGATCCGTGCCAGCAGCCACTGATTTGAAACCTGGTATGATTCTTCTGATATCAACTAACATTAAATGAAGCTTTGAACGTGGAAAAATGGCTTTCATATATTTACTCTTTCTTTCTTTCTTGCATTTGTACTTCCCTTACTGTTCCCTCAGTTTTTACATAAAATAACACCAAAAGTGCTGGGTGGCAAGGCTTGAATTAATCTCAATTACTGATAATTACAGTGGCTGCTTCAGTTTTAGCTCTTCTATGCCACTACAGACGCAGATAACCATAATCAAAAGCGCCTTGCCCCTGCCCCAATAGGAACAGTCGACAGAGAAATGCTAATATAACCTAAATCTTTAGGAAAAAAGCACTGCCGTTAAACATGGCATGAAATATGACTGGAGTTAATCCCGTTTATGGTTTGAAAACTACAGCCTCGGAATCTTGAAAAACAGAATGATGTGCTGGTAAATCCTACTTAATATCCACACAATGTCATTAAAATGACAAACTCTGAGCCTTCCTGTCTATAAAGTGAGGCAATTTGCATTACACGCGATTGATTAAAACTTTGAAACCCTAATGCACCGGCTGTGCAGGAAGTTACTGATAGTGTCTCAGTCTAGGAGAGCAAAGAAGATCCTTTTCAGGCTGCAAGTGCCTGGAATATGATGTCATTTCCGTTGCAGTGCGAGCTGCCATTGTGGCAAGGTTATACAACATTTCACTAGGCATAGTTTTAGCATACATTTGTAGCAACGTTGGCCGTGACAAGCTACTGAAAACAAACAAGCCACAGGCAGCCTTTCGGCTTTGCCAATCCGTGTTTTGTTTCATCATTGCTGTTTTAAAACGTTGTTGTTGTAGGAGCTGCTGGACCTCGCCAATGTATAACAAGCATTGGCAAAGCCAATAGGTCACGCCTATGCAAGAGCTATTGGTTTTGCCAATGTGTTTTAGCCATGTTGTACATCATGCTGGCTGCTGTTCAGCATGGCTAAAAGTTAGTGGAGTAGATGGGGGGGGGGGGGGGGCCGGGCGTGTCATAGAGTGGAATGGCAAAGAGTGGAGTAGATTGGAGTGGAGTGGTATAGAGTGCCATGTGTTGAAGTGCCAGAGTGGAGTTGCAGAAAGTGGCGTACCGGGGAGGGGCATAGAGTAGACTGAACTGGTGTAGAGTGCATTGATGTACAGTGTTGCAGAGTATAGTAGAGTGCAGTGGTGGTGGCGTAGAGTGCAGCAGCATAGAATTCAGCAGCACAGATTAAAGTGCTGCATAGTAGAGTGCAGTGGCGTAGATTGCAGTGGTGCAAAGTGGAATGCTGCAGAATAGTGTAGAGTGGTGTAGAGTACAGTGGTGTAGAATGCAGTGCTGCAGAGTAGAGTGGCGAAGAGTGCAGTGGCGTAGATTGGTGCAGAGTAGAATGGCGTATGTAGGAGAGTAGGATCTGCTTCACATGGGTACCCCCACTTTTTGCTGATGCTTCACTGTTTTTCGACTTTATTCTGGCTGGGGCCCTGCTAATCAGAACCCCAGCCTAGCTGCTTCCGCTCTAAAATGGTTTCCATGTACCTTAGGTACATCTTTGATTGGAATCTGGAGTGCCCTTATAAGTCCCTAGTATATGGTATACTATGTACCCAGGGCATAGGTACCCCAGAGGCCTGCCAGGGGCTGAAGCATGTATTATGCCACCCCTGGAAAGCCAGCCAAAATGACACCACAGGTCTGCTACTGCAGCCTGGGTAAGGTGGTGCATGCACCCCTTACTGTGATATAGGCTACCTATATCACTATCATTGCACACACATATAAACCTATAAGTCACTCCTATGGCAGGCCTTAACAATCCTGAATGCAGAGTGCTTGGTTTTTATGTGAGAGGGTGCCCCTGCATGAGCAGAGCCCCTCTGCAGCGTTCGGAGTCCCTCCTCTGATGCTGTTTGTGGTACAGCCTGACCATATACCCTTAAGTGCATTATATCCTTGCGGTACAATGCTAACTTTGGACTGGCTGCACCAAAACATGTCGTGTTTGGTGTCAAATATCTTGGAATACTACCCCCACCAGTCCTGGCGGCGGGGTAGCATTCCACCCTTCTAGAGGAGAGACATGTACACACCAGGCTACCCGGTAACTTCTTTCCAGAGCCCTGGCATCACAAAATGGATGCCGCTGCCACAGACACGGGTCTGGCCTCCTGCTGCTGACTGAAACTCCGGCAGGGGAGGCCTGGACAATAGGTTTCCTGTCGAAGGGAGGTGTAACCACCTCCCCAGACAAGATAGTGTGTATTGGGGCTGGGCGGGAGCACCCTCTGGTGCTTTGAAGTCCTGCACTGGGGGCACATTTGGTGTCCCTGTGCATATGCCAGTTCAAACCGGTTGCAGGGACTACCTGCCCCTGCTCTGGCGTGAAACTGGACAAAGGGAATGGGTGTAACCATCCCTCTTCCCTGACCCTCCCATAGGTGGGTCCCCAGAGTATGTCCAACCCCCTAACTTTGTATAAGAATGGGACCCCAGTCCTTAGGACTTTAGATTACCCTGGACGAAACTCTGAAGCCGAATCCTGGACCTTCGACGCTCTACTTTACGATTAGAGGACTGAAGAATCTCCCTTGGGGTCAAGGAGTGACTCCCCTGCTTGGCAGGCACCTAAGAAGCAATTGTCCGGTCTGCATCGCTGAAGCTCCCGTCGGATGCCGAAGTCTTTGCATCACCAGAGGTAGATTTCCAGACTTCCCCGAGGCTGCCCTGAGTCCCCAGCAAAGCTGAGGCCCGTAGCTGTCGTGGGTAGCGTGGGACTGTGACCCTTGGACACCAAGTACTTTTGCAAGTGCATCCTCTTTCTGGTCTCCCACGAGGTTGTGCTTTGGGCTCCAAGTAGCCCCCGCCTCCAGCACCGACTGCACCGAAGATCACTGGCCTCCACTCCATGAGTGTCCTGTGAGCCAGCTCCAAGTGCGTCCACTCGAGGCTCCTTTGCGGTCGCTAGTCCGTTGGCTAGTGGGCCCTCCCGAAGGCAACTCTTCTTCTGCTTGGGCTTTCCTGGTTGCTCCAGAGGTGCCCTGACTTACCCTTGCTGGGTGAGTCCCCCAGACCTTGCTGGTCTGCATCATCGTCCTTTCTTTGTTTCTACGAGACTTGCCGTTGCCAAGGCTTGTTGGGTCCAATCCAGTCGCCGACACCGCAGCAATCGACAGACGTCGTGGGACAGCTCGAATCCAGCTCCTGGTTGTCGTTGACACCTCCTGGACCTCGTGGCTGAAGAGTCAAGATGACCGTCAACCTACCTGAAGCACCCGACATCGGTGGGCATCTGGTCATCGCCTTCCTGGTCACTGGCTAGTGACCCAGACTCTGTCCCCTCTGCTTTCAGGTTCTTCAAATCTTCGATCCACCCGAACACTTTCGACTTGGTCACCAGCAGCACTTTGCAGCAGATCGCCATTGAAAACGACAACGAAACCCGACCCCGAAAGACACCTATGCACCCGGCTCCCTTGGGTGAGGTAACTCGAGTACTCCGGTGCTCCCGTGGGTATAGACTCTAGAACAGCCTAGTTCTAAAGGGGTTTGCTCCAAGTCCTCCTCTAAGTGTCCTTTTTCTTTAAAACTCCAACCGCGACATTCCCCATAGAAGTCAACGGCGGCTCGCGGCTGTGTTCTCACACTGCACGCGTCCCCGTGGGTCCCCTGTGTCACTACCTTGGGTGGTTCCTTGAGGGCCAAGCACTTCTACAGGCTCTAGGCCTTGTGTCTAGCTCAGTCGTGGTTCTTATACCACTTTATTGGTATATGGTTTGAGTACGCCCCTAGGGCTCAAACGTGTATTTGTGCTATTACTGTTGATATTCGACTTGTAACTTATGTACTTCGAACTCTAGCCTCATAAAGAGCCTAGAGGGGTGTGTTTAAGACTAAATACATATATTTTAAATATATACCTGGCGTGGTCCTCTTTCATTTGGTCACTCAAGAGATTATAGACTGGTAAAACAAGCTGCTTTACATTCCGTCAAGACTTAGCCTGAAGGCTGCTCTCCATAGCTACCGCTAGGATAGCTTTCAATAAAGGTTGTCTTTAACCTATCTCCAATAAGGGGTTGTTTGGACTGGTGCAAGGTGCCCACTATAATTAGTGGACAGCATATACCAGGCCAACTTCTCACAGCGTAGAGTGGTGCAGAGTAGTGTATAGTGCCATAGAGTATAGTGGCATAGAGTGCAGTGGTGTAGAGTGTAGTGCTGTAGAGTGCAGTGGCATAGGGTTGAGTGATGCAAAGTAGAGTGGCGTACAGTGCACAGCCGCGGGCCGTGCAGGTAAGAGCGGTGGGGCTGGGTGGGGGGGATTTCGACGGACGATTACGAGGGAAAATTAATCCCCCCCACCAGGCTCCACCACCCCACTGCTCTTACGTGCACAGGCTGTGGCTGAGAGTGCAGTGGTGTAGAGTGCATGGCATAGAATGCAGTAGAGCAGAGTAGAGTGGTATTGAGTGCAGTGTTGCAGAGTAGAGTGTCATAAAGTGCAGTGGCGTAGAGTAGAGTGATGTTCAGTAAAGTACTGTAGAGTGCAGTAGTGTTGAGTACAGTGGTGCAGAGTAGAGTGCAGTGGCGTAGAGTGCAGTGGCATGGTGTGCAGTGGTGCAGAGTAGAGTGCAGCAGTGGTGTAGAGTGGTGTACAGTGGCATGGAGTGTTGTAGAGCAGAGTGGGCTGTGTAGAGTGCGTTGCGTAGAGTGTTTCAGAGTATAGTGGCGTAGAGTGCAGCGGCATAGAATTCAGTGACATATAATGCAGCGGCGTAGATGAAAGCGGTGCATAATAGAGTGCAGTGGTGTAGAGTGCAGTGGTGCAGAGGAGATTGGCATAGAGTGCAGTGGTGCAGAGTACAGCAGCATAGAGTGCAGTGGTGCAGAGTAGTGTAGAGTGTCAGAGTGCAGTGGTGTACAGTGGTGCAGAGTGGAGTGGTGTAGAGTACAGTGGCAAAGAGTGAAGTAATGCAGAATGCAATGGCGTAGAGTGCAGTAGTGCAGTGTAGGGTGGTGTAGAGTTCAGTGGCGGAGAGTGCAGTATTGCAGAGTATAGGGTTGTACCGTGCAGTGGTGTAGAGTGGTGTAGACTGCATTGGTGTAGAGTACAGTAGCATATATTGGCATAGAGAGCACTGGTGTAGATTACAGTAGTACAGAGTAGAGTGCAGTGGCACAGAGTGGAATAGAGCAGCGTAGAGTGCAGTAGTGCAGTGTAGAATAGCGGAGAGTTCAGTGGTGAAGTATTGCAGAGTAGAGTGTTGTAGAGTGTATTGACGTACAGTGCAGGGGCATAGATTGCATAGAGAGCAGTGGCAAAGAGTACAGTAGTACAGAGTACAGTGCAGTGGCGTAGAGTGCAGTGGCGTAGAATGCAGTGGCGCCGAGTGGAGTAGAGTAGCGTAGAGTGCATTGGCATAGAGTAGATTGTTTCAGAGTAGAGTGAAGTGGCATAGAGTGGAGTGGTGCAGGGTAGAGTGCAGTGGTGTAGAGTAGAGTGGCGTAGAGTGTAATGGCATAGAGTAATGTGGTATAGAGTGCAGTGGCATAGAGTGTAGTGGTACAGAGTAGATCAGAGTGGTGCACAGTGGAGTGGCATAGAGTGCAGTGGTACAGAGTAGATGCATTGGCGTATAATGAATTGGAATAGATGCAGTGGCTTAGAGTGCAGTGTTGCAGAGGGAGTGGTGTAGAGCACAGTGGTGAAGAGTGCAGTGGTGTAGAGTAGAGTGTTGTAGAGAGCATTAGCATAGAGTAGCATGGTATAGAGTAAAGTAGAGAGGCGTAGAGTGAATTGGTGTAGAGTGCAGTGGTGCAGAGTGTAGTAGAGTGGCGTAGAGTGCAGTAGTGCAGTGTAGAGTAGTGTAGAGTTCAGTGATGGAGAGTGGTGCCGTATTGCAGAGTAGAGTGTTGTAGAGTGCAGTGGTGTGGAGTGGTGTAGAGTGCATTGGCATAGAGTGTATTGGTGTAGAGTGCAGTGGCATAGATTGCATAGAGAGCATTGGCTTAGAGTACAGCAGTACAGAGTAGAGTGCTGTGGCGTAGATTGCAGTGGCGTAGAATGCAGAGGTGCAGAGTGGCGTGGAGTGCATTGGCATAGAGTAGATTGTTTCAGAGGAGAGTGAAGTGGCATAGAGTGGAGTGGTGCAGGGTACAGTGCAGTGGTGTAGAGTGGCATAGAGTGTAATGGCATAGAATAAATTGGGAAAGAGTGCAGTGGCATAGAGTGTAGTGGTAAAGAGTAGATCAGAGTGACGTACAGTGGATTGGTATAGAGTGCAGTGGTACAGAGTAGATGCATTGGCGTATAATGAATTCGAATAGATGCAGTGGCTTGGAGTGCAGTGTTGCAGAGTGGCATAGAGTGGAGCTGTCTAGAGTAGAGTGGCCTAAACTGGAGTGGTGTAGAGCGCAGTGATGAAGAGTGCAGTGGTGTAGAGTAGAGTGCATTGGCATACAGTAGTAACGTAGAGAGTCATAGAGTGAAGTGGCGTAGAGTGCAGTGTGGAGTGGAGTGCAGTTTCGCAGAGTGCAGTGGTGTGAAGTGGTGCAGAGCAGAGTGCAGTGGTGTGGAGTGGTGCAGAGTAGAGTGGAGTGGTGTAGGGTGGAGTATACATGGTGGGGTAGCACACTGCCATTACAGACAATACATTTTTTATTGAAATGACCATTACATTTTTACAGACATAAAGCTTTACTAATAAAACTGTACAGCACACAAACGATAATGTGTGGGAATGGCATCACCTTGTGAATTGACTTGTTTTGATGCTTTGTGCTTTTCTAATTCCGATATGTTCTGAAATACTTGCACAGTTCATTTTAATGGTGTTGTGTGCTAGGAAAATAACCCTTTCCTACCCCCTGTATCCAGCAAGATAGTCACATAAATCCTCTCTCTTTGAAGTCAGAGAAAGAAAGGTAAATACCAAGCTCAATCTGAAGATAGAGCCTGAGATCTGACCACTGTCTTTCAATGCACAGCAAATGTGACAAGATAAAAACAAGATTTACAGGGCTGTTTACAGAAAGGAGCACTGATAAAAGAATACAAGGAGAGGTAGTGTGAAAAGGCTTTATTAAACTCCTTGGGAGGGATGTACTCACATTAGACAGCCTAAAACAAATAAAGTAGGCAAATATAAAGTGAGAAAATCTGCGTTACAAACCGCAAAGCCAATAGTAAGCAACAAGAGGAATGCATTCCCAGGGAGGCTTTCTGAATGTCCCCAAGATGTCTTTAGCAAAACAGACAGCTGTGCTGTCTGGTAGGCTTTGACCTCAAAAAACAAGTTGCCTGAAAACAAAAATATGCTTTTTTCTCTCAAAAAGCACACACTGCCACTGTCACCACGAAAATAAACTGAATTACTTTGTATGCAGGTGTGCTCCCTGTGAAAGAGTAGAATGCTATCACTTTCAGTGAAGTTAGCCAATGGGTGAAGTAGACCACTTGTCACAAAATGTGGTGAGCAGGCAGAAAATGTAAATGGCACAATGAAAGAGAAACGGATGAGGAGGACTAACTGAACGCGTCTATAAGCAAATCAAAGGGCTAAAGGCATACCTAAAGAAACACATTTACGCTGAAAGACTGTCTTATGCGCGCATTGGCATTTGCATGCAAGGCTGTCAAAAAAATCCATTGTCAATATCTGATTTCTGCAACAAGCAGTTGATTTGTGCAAAACTGCACTGCACCTGTGCAAAGTTTAAAGATTCTGACTTCTGGGTAACAGAGTCCGCTTAAGCAATTCAGTGAGTGTGATGCGTGCTATTGCATGCAGTTTCTCAAGCACTGTGGGTACATGGATATCCAGGTGCTGTTCATAAGTTGTCCAAGTCACACAGAACTGCAGTAAACGTCCATGGTTTCGATTATAAATACATTTTGAGTGACTGGTAGAACTCATTACCCTTCCTTCATTGAAGGAAGTGTGACAGTGTAACTGTATGAGCAATGAGAAGGAAGTCACAGTGCTCACATTTGGAGAGAAAATAAAAAAATAAAAAGATCTAAATTCAGAATAAGGAATGTTGAACTAACAGGAGAGGTAATATCCTGCCAGGTACTTCAAAAAAGACACATGTGCCAGAAACGTAGAGCTACCAGCCATTGCCAGCATAAGGCACCGTTGTGACAGATAATAGGACATTTAGGGCCTGATTATAAATTCAACAGTTAATTCCGTCCTGTGCGTAAACCCCTGTTAATGCACAAAACAGAATTACAAGTTTGGTTTTATTTGACGATTCCAATAATTATCGGCTGCTTAAATAACCCAACATTCGTTAAATTTCAGCATGTCAAACCTGACGCAATTTAACAGGAGGAAACATACGGTATTTACCATATCATGCAAATTGTGATGCTTTAAACAGCAAAATCTGCATGTTATTCCTCATAAACTCAAAATAGGTGTTATTTATCGCACCTGATAAATAACGTGCCCCATTGTTATTGATCAGGCGCGATAAATAACGCCTCAACTTGTAATCAGGCCAAGAGAGGAACAAAATGGACATTTTTACAGCTAGTATACTTGATTAAAATACACCTATGTGGGTATTAGGCCTACTGCATTCCATAGTGTGCTTTTGATCGACAGTAACTCATTGGGAGACTTGTCTCTGTACATTTGAGTCCTTATGCAAAAACGCATTTCCCTGTAGACACAGAATTGATAAAAACCCTTTGCTGCACCAACCCTTGGTGCCCAGAAGTATCCTGCGTGCTGTATGCCCCGCCTAAGAAATCACCAAGAGGTACAACATAATTTCAAACCAAAGTCGTCATGAAGACCCTGGTAGTGCAGTCGACATTACAGCTTTGTTCTGTAAGAGGAGGAACAGATGGCAAGATACATTCGGAGCCACTGCGCTAATTATGATTTTTTTTTTAAGATATATATATATTTGAAAATGTCAAATTGCGCATACTTCTTTAAGGTCGTCACATCGTTACACGAAGACGGACCCAATAAACAGCAAAAATAGAGGTTTAATTACTCATGATTGGATATCAGCAAAGCTGTGGACAAGTTAGGGCAGGCTCAGTGGCTAGCCAGTGCATCAGGGGCCCTCGTGCAAGAAAGGAAAAGGGTTCCATACTGCTGTTTGAACTGTGAAATACAGCAATAATCAGGGTTCAGTGGGACCCTCGGGCCTCTGTGCCTCGGTGTCACTGTGCCTACTGCACTATCAGACGCTACATCCCTGGGCAGGCTGAAATTGTAGTTGGCTCTATATTTAGTATTGTTATCTCTGTTCCATATTCGCGTTTCCATCCCACCCAAAACTATGTGAACCCAGGTGTTCGGCTGATTCTACATTGACCTCTGAAGCTACGGAGGCTCCCGAGTTCAAACTCCCACCCGAAAGCTTTTCCCCAGGAGCGTGTGTGATTAACTCACCAACGCTGTAAACAGAGAAGAGGAAAAGACGACTCGGTGAATTTCTAAGGACACAAAAGAAGACTAAAAATAGGCTGACTGGAGGAAAGGGCCATTAATGCAAAAGTAAATAATTGCATTAGGCAAGCAACTCAAGAGGCAAGTTGTGTAAATCACTTTAAAGAGAACAAGTCCACGATAAAATCCAGTCTTTTATCACGCAGATTAAGTCTTCCCTTTTGACGCTAAATAATTGATCTGGTTTGGCAGCGCGCTCCACAGCTGCGCTGGCGGAGCACTGGGACTGCACCCCGGGGTCAGTCAAGTGGCAGAGAAAAATGGCCTCCGAAACGCTGCGCATTCACCACCGCCGGCGCCGAGCACAGAGCCACGCCGCGCGACGCTCCTTAGCCAACAGGAGTGTTGCTGAGAAGATACTCAGCCGAGCCCCTGGCTAGGGCGAGGACATCCCGAAGGGATGATAAGCTGATGGAAGAATGCGAGACGTGGAAGTGTGTTGCATAAGGCGGGAAGATGACTTAATGAGTACAACACCGCTTTATAAATAGGAGTATGGCAGAGGATATGCAGCATAATGTGGTGCTTGGGTGAGGGTGCTGGTGAGAAGAAATTGAGTGCATGCGAGAGTATTAGAAAGATTATGGCGAAAGAGAGAGGTTGCAGCAACATGGGTGAGACTAGAACCGAACCTTTAACTCAGTGAGCGAACAGCGTCCAGGGCAGGGCTCACAAGTCACGTGTTCTGACCTGACGGGGTGAGTGAGTAGTGTCAGCCTAGTTCATGCGTTTTGTTTCACCTAAAGTTTTCTTGTTTCGAAGACATGGGGGCATATTCTCAAGGACTCATCGCCGAGTTAGCGGCACTTTATCGCAGCCAAAGTGGCGATAAATTCATCGCACTATTCACAAGCAGGTGCTAACAGCCGATATCACCAGTTTTCCCGCGATAGCAGCCGCATAAAACATCGCCACGGATGACACCGGCAACTAACGCTAATGAGATGCAGAGTAGGCATTCCCGTGCAAAAACACCACTCCGCAACATTCTCAACGACCAGCCAGATCGGCGATAAGATCCAAAAACATGCGATAAGGCGCGTTAGCAGCATGGATTTAACACCTGCTCCTACCTGGTGTTAAGTCGGACGACAACCTGCACCATAAAAGGGAGCCCAGCCCACAGCCACACCAGAAGAACAACAGATGCCATGGAGCTACTGATCATGCAGCTCGGAGCCCCAAGAGGGCCACAACACCCACCGCCACCACCGCCAGGACCCCCCCCCCCACAGCACCCCCCCCCCCAGACTACCACAGAGGCAGCGCAGACAAAGACACCGGACCTTCCGAAAACGCACCAGCCTCGGAGACTTAACGCCAGAGGAAGTCATTGCCCACTACAGGCTCAAAAGGACAACCATCCTCCGCATCCTGACCCTCATTGCCCACAGGCTGACGGTACCAACACAGCGGAGAACCAACATCCCTCCGCAAACAAAGCTGCTGGCCGTGCTGCACCTGTTGGCCTCTGGGACCTTCCAACCAACAACTGCCAGAGTCGGAGGAGTCTCACAGCCAGCCCTGTCAAAGTTCCTCACACCTGTCTTGGATGCCATCATCAGCTTGGTACCCCAGCAACTTTACTTCCCACACACTGCACAGGCACAGCTGGAGATCAAGCAAGGCTTCTACGCCATAGCTGGCTTCCCGCACGTGTTGGGGGCAATCGACTGCACACATGTACTCCTCGTGCCCCCTGCCGCCACTGCACACAATTACCGCAACAGGAAACGCACGCATTCCATCAATGTGCAGGCAATAGTGGACCACCGGGGAGTCTTCACCAATGTCGTCACCAACTACCCAGGCAGTGTGCATGATTCCTTCATCTTCCGACAGTCCATCATCAACCAGCGCTTTCAGGATGGCACCTATGGAAATGCACTGCTCGTCGGTAAGTAACGACTGAACACACCACACACCTCAACTCCACCAACATACAACTCACAACTCTGGGAATGCACACGCCACAACATCACATACAACCTGACAACCAACATTCCCAGATTCCAGACACGACAACACAACTTACCGTGGCAACCTGGGCTAGCCATGTACACAAGCCATCAACGGCATGGCACCTCAGCCACACAATAGCAGAATGTGGGGAGAGGTGGGAGCCAGGCATGTGCGAAGGAGGCAAGTGACCCATGAATGTGAATGTACACAATGCCAAGTGTGGCGTGGATGTGCTGGACAGACTTGAGTATGTAGACCACAGACATTTCCATGTCAACATACACTGCTGGTGTCTGGAGTGTACTGGACAGTGGACGCAACCATGTTACCGCAGCCAGTGGGGAAGATCGCGGAAATGTAGCTTGTTACGTCCCCCCCTGTAAGCATGAGTGGAGTGGGCTGGCCCGGCGTACGCCAGGCCAGCGTAGGGGTGTGAATAAAAAGCCTGTTACTCTGGGCGTGGTTCTCTTCTGGAATGGCCAACGTGTCTGCCAGGGCGGCGCCTCTCACCCCGCCACGAGGCCGACGCCATGAGCGGTGGTGCCTGCGATCCTGTGCGCCTGCTGCACCCCAGGCCGCTGGTCCCAAGACCCGTCTTGCCCGCCCCGCGCACCCAGGCCTCACTGCTCACCTGCCGACACCGACGTGTGTCAAAGAGGGCCCACCACGTGCCGGTGCAAGCTCCAAGCCTGAGGCCCGCGACCTTGGAAGCCTCCTCAGACCATCACGGCCTCCGCAACACAGGCCCCCAGTACTCCTTTCTCGTTGACGTACTCCACCGCTGCCTCCGGCCTACACTGCGGTCCAGTAGGTCACACATTTGGAACTGAGTCTTGATTATACAATGGCAGAGTACATATGTTTATGGCAGATTTTAAATCACCGTACTCCCTTCAATGTGGTGCCACCAACTCTGTGCATTGCATTCCAACGACACGTGTCTGTGGCCCCTTGCTGACTACTGCCTTCGGCCTACACTGTGGTCCAGCACCGCGGGGTCACCTGTGTACTGCCTACACTGCGGTCCAGCAGGCCTCACACCAATCCAATCCAGTCCGGACCAGGCAGGACACGGCATCGTCGCAGGCTGCACACACGCTCAGCTCTGGTGCTTCTACCTCCGTCAACCACAAATCATCGCCACATGGCATTCCAACGTGGTGTGTGAGACTACCAGGAGGAGCTGCCTGAACAGCGGTTGGCCCGCGCTGACCTCTGCCTCCGGCCTACACCGTGGTCAAGTAGGTCACACATTTGGAACTGAGTCTTGATTTATTTATGGCAGAGTTTATACCATTGTACAGGCCTCATCGCAGACTGCATCCCCTTTCAGCTCTGGTGCCACTGACTCCGTGCCCCGAAATTCATGGACACTCTCTGGTTGAACTTTGGTGGTGTCTGAGTCTATGGCCTGGGGGTTGTCTTCATCATCATGTAGCTGATACTGACTTGGTGTCAAAAATGAGTCTGTAGCATTTATCTCCTCCATATTGCCTGTGTCTGCTTGGTACTGCCCTCTGTATCATGCCCTGGAAGAACACCTTCCACTGTCCACCAAAACCCTCCGCGACATTCACCTTGGACATCGACGAGGACCCGCTCAGCTCTCGTGGCCCTACCTCAGTGCACCGGTAGTCACCGTCCCGTGGCGGTGTTCCATGTGCCGGCCGCTGTGCATCCGGGGCCACTAACTCTGTGCAGCTCAAGTCATGGACCCTTGCTGTTTGACTTGTGAACTTCTGATTGTCTGATCACTGTTATAGTTGTCGCCAGCACCAACCACTCCTTGAGGGCTGGCTCACACTCACCCCACACCCATCCAGCACAGGCGTCACTGGACATGTGACCCTGGCAATAAAAGGGGCTGGGCGCACGTGCCCATAGCCAGTTCCACAAACTATCTAAATGTGTCCGTGTGGTCATTGTGTATGCATGAGGGCCCCGGGCCCTACCACATTGCATTGTGCTGTGTACAGCGGACGCAACCATGTCACCTCAGGCAGTGGGGAAGACCTGGGACATGGAGCTGTGTCGTACCCCCCTGTAGGCGTTGCCGGAGTGGGCTGGCGTACGACAGTCGAGCGTAGGGGTGTGGGTAATCACCCCGGGGCTCTGGGCGTGGTTAAGTGTTGGGCTTGCCAATGTAGTACCTAATGCGTGTGTCTCTGTTGTAGTGTCGGCGCCACCCGTCCCGCAATGGACAAAGTTGCAATGTAACGTGCCCCCGGAGTGCGGGCTCGGCGAAAGGGATAAATGAATGAGCGCAAGCCCGCTCGGGGTCCGGGATCATACATGCCAACTGTTGTGTGTGTATCGCTATTACCGCAGCATAAGCCAAAGGTCTTGCCTCGACCGCATCGCGAGTTCAGCCAGCCATGAACTCTACATCTGTGTCCGCCCTATCCTTACCATAGGCCTACACACACGTGGCCGCCCACCTTCAACGTAGAACATCACAGTGTCGTTGTCAGGCTTGTGGACATGCGCAGACAGGTATGACAATGGTGTGCCGTAAGAGTGCAGGTGATGCAACCGCGCAGCGCACACAAATAAATAGGCTCGGGGGAGGGAGGAGCAGCAGTGAGGCTACTTAATACACATTGATGGCGCTCATTTGCTACAAGCAGTACATGTCAAACAGGAATCACTATGATACACATATCACACGCCAATTAACTAGTGAGCCTGCCAACACATCATGCAGAACCAACTATTGACTCATGTCTCTCTGCACTATCACAGGTGATCAAGGATATGCACTCTGCCCTTGGATGATGACACCCCTCCGAGCCCCGAACACACAGGCCCAGAGGCAGTACAATTGGGCCCACAAACGCACCAGGGGCATCGTGGAACGCACATTTGGCGTGTTGAAGTCACGTTTCAGGTCCCTGGACATCACAGGTGCAAGGCTCCTGTACAGCCCAGACATCGTGTGCAAGATGATCGTTGCATGTTGTGTGTTGCACAACATATGTGTACGCACCAATGCCCCATGGTTACAAGTGCCAGATGCACCGGACGATGATGAGGAAGATGAGGCAGGTGGACCACACCCCACTGCAGCTGCAGCAGGAATAGCCCGTAGGAACAACATCATTAACAATTTCTTCACATGAGGACGTCACATTGTGACAGTCCTTAGCAATCATGAGACAGTACAAAATGACCACAGGCACAGCATGTGCAAATAAATTCATTACAACACACATTCCCTGAGTTTCTGTATGTGTGCTGCAGTGTGGCACGGGGATCAGGGACATGATCCAGAGCCATTGTGGGTGTGCAGTGTGCTCTACTTAATTGTGCATGTGTGCCATTGTGCCCATCTCCCCCCGACCCCCAGTCCCTGGTCGGTACTCACCCTGTTGATGTTGTGTCAGGTCATGTTGAGCAGTGTCCCGATCCACAACTCCTGGCACCGTATCCCGACTGATGACTGTGGCCACCATTTTCTCCATGTCATCCAGCTCCTGGTGTGCCGCTGGTCCCCCACCTCCAATCTGCGTTGCTGCTTTCATGTTGGCATTGAGTTTCTTCTTGGTTTTGCCCTTCACATCATTCCAGCTCCTCTTGACCTCCTCCATTGACCTCCTCAACACTCCGACTGCATTCACGTTGTTCACGATGTACTGCCATATTTCCGTTTGTGTTGCCGATGACACAGTGGAGGTGACGAACAGTTGATGGTAGTGTTCTGTCACCTCCGTGATGATGATCCGGTTTTCCTGCGGACTGAACCCCGTCTTCCTCTTCCTCTTCTCCTTGCCCTTCCCTGGCCCCGGGGTTCCTGGCTGGTCGTCTGTGGGGCTTGTGGGGTTCGCGTTGTCCTCTGCACTCGGTCCGGGTGCATCCATGGTGCTACGCAGTTACATTGTTTTATCTTTTTTTTTCTCTGCTTTTATAGTGCATTTTCACGCATGACGGGTGCGAATCGCAGGCCTGTCGCTGGTTATCGCTGATTTTTGTATCGTCATTGGGGACATCGCCTGGACCGCGCCCAGCGCCAAACCCCCTGGCCCCCGCAGCAGCCAACCCACCCACCGGACTTACGACACCGCCACCCTCAACGCACTCAACACCGGCCGTATCCCCGGCTGCCACCGTGCCACCCCAGGTCGCACCCACGGACCCTTCGCCTGCCAATCCTGCAAGTTCTCCTGCCTCCGGACCTGCACCGCACCCGCCAAGCCAAGCACCAGCAGCAACCACCTGAAGTGCATCCTGCTCAACACCCGCTCCATCCACAGACACGCCGTGGAACTCTGGAACCTGCTCGACTCCACATCACCAGACGTCGCTTTCCTCACGGAAACATGGATGAACGCCTCCTCAGCGCCTGACATCGCCATCGCCATCCCGGACGGATACAAGATCACCCGAAGGGACCGCGCCAACCAGACCGGAGGAGGCATCGCCATCGTCCACAAGAACACCATCCGCATCACGACCAATTCCGACGACACCTTCACAGCCGGCGAACACCTGCACTTCCAGATACACACCGACCCCAAGACCACCCTCAGAGGGACCCTCATCTACAGACCCCCAGGACCACGCACACAATTCAGCGAAGACATCGCCAACCTCATCAGCCCGCACGCCCTCCCCTCGGCTGACTACATCCTCCTTGGGGACCTCAACTTCCACCTAGAGAACAACAACGATCGCAACACCACCACCCTGCTGGACAACCTCGCCAACCTCGGACTCAAGCAACTGGTGACCACCCCCACACACCACGCCGGCCACACGCTTGACCCCGTCTTCTCCTCCAGTAAGGACATCTCCTTCAGCCACACCACCGGACTCCACTGGACAGACCACAGCTGCGTCCACTTCAGCTTCAGCAGGACCACCACGCACCACCACACGCAACAGTTTCCGCGCAGAAGCTGGAACAAGATCACCACCGACCAACTCACCACATCCCTGAGCCAGAACCCTCCCGCCAGCTCAACGAACCCCAACCAAGCCGCCAGCAACCTCACAAGATGGATCACCAACTGCGCAGACGACCTCGCCCCATTGAAGACCCCCCAGTCAGACACGGCAACAAGAAAGCATCCTGGTTCACCGACGAACTCAAGAAATCCAAGAAGAACTGCCGGGCCCTCGAGAAAGCATGGTGCAGAGACCCGACTGCAGACAACATGACCACCCTCAAGCACGCCACCCGAAAACACCACCAGCTGATCCACTCCACCAAGAAAACCGCATTCAAGGAACGACTGGACAACAACGCCCACAACAGCAAGGAACTCTTCATCATCGTCAAAGAGCTCTCGAACCCCAGCGCCGGAAACAACGACATCACTCCCTCGCAAGACCTCTGCAACTCGCTCGCCTCGTTCTTCCACAGCAAGATCGCAGACATACACAACAGTTTCAGCACACAGCCGACGTACCCTACGACCGTTCCAACGTCCCCCACCTCCACCCTCCGAGCCTGGACCCCGATCAACACCGAAGACACTATCCGCACGATGAACTCCATCCACTCCGGATCACCTACCGACCCCTGCCCTCACCACGTCTTCAACAAGGCCGACGCCGTCATCGCACCCCACCTCCGGGACATCATCAACACCTCCTTCAACACCGCCACCTTCCCAGAGAGCTGGAAGCACGCCGAACTCAGCGCCCTACTGAAGAAACCGTCAGCGGACCCCACCGACCTCAAAAACTACCGCCCCATCTCGCTCCTTCCTTTTCCTGCCAAAGTCATCGAGAAGACCGTCAACAGACAACTGGCCGCCTTCCTCGAGACGAATGGATCCCTCGACCACTCGCAGTCCGGCTTCCGGGCCAACCACAGCACCGAGACCGCCCTCATCGCAGCCACCGACGACATCCGAGCCCTGCTCGACAACGGGGAAACAGCGGCCCTCATCCTCCTGGACCTCTCCGCAGCGTTCGACACAGTCTGCCACCGCACCCTAGTGCAACGGCTGAACAACGTCGGAATCCAAGAGAAGGCACTGGAGTGGATCATCTCCTTCCTCGCCGGAAGAACCCAGAGAGTCCGCCTCCCCCGTTCAGTTCCGAGGCCACCGAAGTCATCTGCGGCGTACCACAAGGATCATCACTCAGCCCCACCCTCTTCAACGTCTACATGAGCCCCTCGCAGCCATCGCACGCCAACACAACCGCAACATCATCTCCTACGCCGACGACACCCAGCTGATCCTCTCCCTCACCAACGACCCCACAACCGCCAGAACCAACCTACATGAAGGGATGAAGGACGTAGCCGAGTGGATGAGGAACAGCCGCCTGAAACTGAACTCAGATAAGACGGAAGTCCTCATCCTAGGATCATCACCCTCCGCCTGGGACGACTCCTGGTGGCCCCCTGCCCTGGGCAACGCACCCAAACCAACGGACCACGCACGCAACCTGGGCTTCATCCTGGACTCCTCCCTCTCAATGACCCGACAAGTCAACGCCGTCTCCTCGTCTTGCTTCAACATCCTACGCATGCTGCGCAAGATCTTCCGGTGGATCCCCACCGAAACCAGGAAGACGGTCACCCAGGCCCTCGTCACCAGCCGACTGGACTACGGCAACTCCCTCTACGCCGGAACCACAGCCAAACTTCATAAAAGACTCCAACGCATCCAGAACGCTGCAGCTCGACTCATCCTGGACATCCCCCGACACAGCCACATCGCCAGACACCTGAGAGACCTGCACTGGCTCCCCGTCAGCAAGAGAATCACGTTCCGACTCCTCACCCACGCACACAAAGCCCTCCACAACCAAGGCCCCAGATACCTCAACGACCGTCTGACCTTCTACACTCCCACCCGCCAGCTACGATCGACCAACCACGCCCTCGCCGCCGTCCCCCGCATCCGAAGAGCCACAACGGGAGGAAGATCCTTCTCCTACCTGGCTGCCAAGACGTGGAACTCCCTACCCATCCACCTCCGCCTTACCCAAGACCACCTCTCCTTCAGGAAGCAACTCAAGACCTGGCTGTTCGAACAGTAGCGGACCCCCCTCCCCAAGCGCCTTGAGACCCTCCGGGTGAGTAGCGCGCTATACAAATGATTGATTGATTGATTGATTGATTGATCGCCACTTTGTTCTTGTCTCGCATTTTTTCGGCGTCGCGTTAATTTTAACGCGGGCATTTGTCGCGTTATCGTGAGATTATCGCATGGTGCCGCCGGGTTGAGAATACTGCGTTAACACGGTGTTATTTTCCCGCGACAGACTGAGATGTGAGAAGTTGCGTTAAGCGAATTTGGTGATAGTTAACACACGTTCTTGAGAATATCCCACATGGAGTCATAGGTGCTGTGTCCAAATTCTGTGGGTGACTGAATATATGCAATTGCTGCTGTAATCTTTGAGGCCGTGCCAAGTATAAGATGTATGTGACAAGAAAGGCAAAAACTGACAGGGTTCTACTCTCCCCAAAGTTTACACATCAAGAAACCTCTCTTTCATGCTGTGGTTAGTATCCGATAAAATTGAGATGAAAAGGTAAATTTTTTTGTGTTCCATGCTTTACTAAAACGATAAAACTGGGGCCATTTTATTGAGATGCTAAAGGTACATTTAGAGAAGTGGGTTGGTGGCAAAGGGATGGAACAATGTGGCCTGCATCTTTTCACAGGCAAAGAACCTATTGTCAAAGCTACAGCAGTATTATTTTTCATCATAGCTGCAACTCATGATTTTGACTTTTTCCTGTTTTTACAAGAAACTTTTCTCAGAAATGAACTAACAATATTTGCTCCGCCATCCCTGGTTCTGATGAAGGTCTCATCCAGTGACTCAGGGGATTGAAACATGTCAATAAACTCTCTGAACTAATTGTGGATTTGTACATTGACAAGTAGAAAACCTTTAGTAAGTTCACTGAGCCCAGTCCCATGTGTGAGTTAGGGGATTTCTAGTTATTGTCAGACTTCCACACTCCGGTCTACCCTCTGAACTGAAAAAAACCGATCACAAGGTACATATGAACTGCTAAAATTAATGTATGGTTTGCCCATTTGTTTCAATACATTACTGTTTGAGCAACACCATGTTCTTCTGCTCATGCGCTCTGCATAACTGTGTTTATACATTTTATACTGGCTGTTAGACTTGGCATCTTTTGGCGTGTTTCCCCTGACTTTTTGCTTTCTGACCTCCCGGTTTGGACTCTGTTTTTGCTGGTTGTAGGAAGGTGGAATCTGACTATATGGTTGCCCCCACTTTTTTCCTGGTGTTTTGCTGGTTTATGACTTAGTTGGACTGGGACCCTGCTATTCAGGGCCCCAGTCTATCTGCTCTCTCTAAACGACATGGAGTGCACTCTAGGTGCACTAGTGATTGGATACTGTGGTGCCTTATGAGTCCCTAGTATATGGTACCTTAGGTACCAAGGGCATAGGTACTTCACAGGCCTACCAGGGGCTGCAGCATGTATTATGCCACCCCTGGGAAGCAGACTAAATCTGACACCACAGGCCTGCTACTGCAGCCTGGGTGAGGTGGTGCTAGCACCCCTCACTGAGATATAGGTTTCCTATATCTCTCCTGCACACACATATAAACCTATCAGTCACCCCTAAGGCAGGCCCTATCAATCCTGAGGGCAGGGTGCTTGGCTTCTATGTGAGGGGGTGCCTCTGCCTGAGCAGGGCCCCTCTGCAGCTCTCAGAGTCTATTCTCTGGTGCTGTTTGTGGATGCGGTTAAACCATATACTATTAAGTGCATTATATCCTCGCGGTAAAATGCTAACTTTGGAATGGCTGCATCAAAACATGTCGTGTTTGGTGTCAAACATCTTGGAATACTACCCCCCGCCAATCTTGGCGGCGGGGGTAGCATTCCACCCTTCTAGAGGGATAAGACATGTACCTGCTGTGGAAACGCGGTAGAATCCTAAAGAGCCCTGGCATCACAAAATGGATGCCACCAGCCACAGACACTGGGCTGCCCTCCTGCTGATGACCGAAACTCACAGTGGAGGAAGCCCAACAATAGGCATCCTGTCACAGGGAGGTGTAACCACCTCCCAGACAGGGTTTAGTGTATTGGGGCTGGGTGGGTGCACTCTTAGAGTGCTTTGAAGTCCTGCACTGGGGGAGCAGAAGGCTCCTCTGTGCATATGCCAGTTCAAACCGGCTCAGGGGCTACCTGCCCCTGCTCTGGCGCGAAACTGGACAAAGGGAAGTGGGTGTAGCCACCCCTCCCTTGACCCTCCCATAGGTGGGGTCATAGAGCTAGTCCATCCCCTCTTTTTAGTATAAGAAGGGAACCCTTGAACTTGCTAGTTAGATAACCCCTGGACGACGCTCTACAGAAGAATCCTGGCCCTTCGACGTTCCACTACCTTTGGAAGACAGAAGAATCTCCCTTGGAGTCAAGGAGTGACTCCCCTGCTTGGCAGGCACCAAAAACGACAACAACGGTTGCAAACTACGCCGCTCCCGCCGGAGTCCGAAGTCCCTGCAGCCCAAGAAGTGGATTTCCTGACTTCTCCAAGGCCATCGTGAGTCCCCAGCGAAGCTGAGGCAAGTGGACCCCACGAGTGACGAGGAACCGCGACCCCTGGGTACCGTGCACTATTGTCGAGTGCAACCCCTTCACAACGTTCTACAAACTTGTGCTTTGGACCACGTGTGGTCCCGACCTCCAGCAGGAATTCCTCCGAAGATCAGAGGCCTACACCATCCCGAGTGACCGTGGGCCCCTGTTGAGTGATTCCACCCGAGGTGTCTTCGCGATCCCTTGCCAGCCGGCTCGTGGGTCCCCAGAAGACTTCTTAAAGAAACCAAAGGGCTCCCCTGGTTGCTCCAGGCCTGCCCTGACTTACCCTCGCTGGGTGAGTCCCTCAGACCTTGCTGGTCTGTGCCATCGACTTTTCTTCATCTCCCGAGACTTGCTGTTGCCAAGGCTTGTTGGCTCCGATCAAGTTGCCAACACCGCAGTAAGCTGCAGACTTCGTGGGACACCCCGAATCCAGCTCCTGGTCATCGTCGACACCTCCTGGACCTCATGGCTGAAGAGTCAAGGCACCCACAACCGACCTGAATCAACCGACGACGGTGGGCATCCATCTTCCTTGCCCCGAGTCACTGCCAAGTGACTTTGAACACTGTCCCCTCTGCTTTCAGGTCATCCTTCTTCAGAATCCAGGCTTGGATTCCACCGGACACTTCTTCAGCTCCCGCAAGCAGCAAGTCTTCTTTGTTCGCCATTGAAAACGACGCCGCGACCCGACACCAAAGGACACCTATGCACCCGGCTTCCTGGGTGAGGTAATTCCAGCACTACGGTGCTCCTGTGGGTGTGGGCCCTAGAACTACTTACCCTGTAAGTGACTTGCTTCTAGGTTCCCCCGAAGTATCCTAGAACTCTTAATTTCCAACCGCGACTTGCCCCATTGAAGTCAACGGCGATCCGCGCCTGTGTATCCACACTGCACGCGTCCCTCGTGGGTCCTTTACTTACCTGCCTTGGGTGGTTTTGTGAGGCCCCAGCACTTCTGAAGGCCCTAGGCCTTGTCTCCCTGCAAGTCGTTGTTGCTAAGTCCCTTTTTAGTATATGGTCTGGTACGCCCCTAGGGCCCCAGCCATATTTTGTGCTTAACTTATTGAGAAACGTTGATTTGTGCATATGTTTGTCTTCTAATCTCATAAAGAGATTAGTAGAGAGTTATTTAGAAATAAATACATATATATTTGATATATATACCTGTGTGGTGTCTTTTCATTTGGTGATACAAGAGATTATATGGTAAAACAAGCTGCTTTACATTCCTTCAAGACTTAGCCTGAAGGCTGCTCTCCACAGCTACCACTAGGATAGCTTTCTTTAAAAGGTTGTCTTAAACCTATCTACCATAAGAGTCGATTTGCCCTGGTGCAAGGTGTCCACTTTAATTAGTGAACAGCATATACCAGGCCAACTTCTCACATTGGTGGGCAGCGTGTGGGATTCCAGCTTGCCATTGTTTTACCAGAAAATCTCTATTTGAATTACTAACTGAAAACCATTATAGGTACTCAAGGTACATATAAAGTCAAGCTTAGTATCAATAAGTTCTACTGAACTTAGAGCTGTGTGCCAAGGGATAGCACACCCTTTCCACAGCTCAAGCTAGGATCAGTAGGCCACAAACTAGTGTAGGTAGTACAACACTGCACAACACTAGAATGTCCTTAAAGGGTGGACCCAGTGGATCCACTCAGCCTCAGTATAAGGACATGGCTTTCTCTGACTTGAGAGCCATGTGTGTTGACAGACACCTGAAGCTAGGACAGAGTCCCTCAACACTACACCTGATAGATCTGCTGACAGCAGATGACCTTAGATTGGCTCTAGGAGCTAAAGGGTCTGAATCAGTGGGTGGGTCAGTCATAGTATCTGGGTCAGATGATGAAAATCAGAATGACCAAGACTCTGTGATTGAAGGGCCGGGCTTCAAGGGGCCTGAAAAGGACAGAGGAATTCTCCCTAAGAGAACTGACAGAGAGGAGGAGAGGCACAGATCCCCTTCCAGGGAATCTGACCACTCTTATCACTCTGGCAGAGAATTTGTCCAGCAGAGGAACTCATACTTTTCCTTAAGAGAGACCTCCTCTGAGAGAAGGTGCAAAATGCTCCAGTATGAGGAAGCCAAAGTGGCCCTCAGAACCAAGCAGTTGGCACTGGATAGGGAAGCCCTGGAGATCCAGAGAGCTTCTAGAAGAGAGGGGTTAGAACCCCCTGGTGGCAGCAACAGTGTCCCTAGAGGCAGAGAATATATTCCTGACCATAGGAACCTGAGCAAGGTTGTTCCTCCCTACCAGAGTGGGGATGATATCCACAAGTGGATAACTGCTATGGAGAGGGCCTGTAGAGTACAGCAGGTCCCCCAAAAGCAGTGGGCAGCAATCTTGTGGCTCTCCTTTTCAGATAAAGGAAGAGACAAGCTCCTCACTGTTAGAGAGGAGGATGCTGATGATTATGAGGTCCTGAAGAGTGCACTGATAGATGGGTTTGGCTTAACCACTGAGCAGTACAGGTTGAAGTTCAGAGATACCCAGAAAGCACAGACTCAGGACTGGACTGACTTTGTAGATTGTGCATCCAAGGCTCTGGAGGGTTGGCTGGTTGGCAGTAGGGTTACTGATTTCAAAGGATTTTATAATCTAATGATGAGAGAACAGATCCTTAATAATTGTCAAAACCAGCTTTTACACCAGTACCTGGTGGACTCTGATCTGACCTCTCCCCAAGAATTGGGAAAGAAGGCAGACAAATGGGTCAGAACCAGGGTAAGGCCTAAGAATCAGGGTGGTGACCACAAGAAAGATTCTACCAAGTCCCAAGAGAAAGGTGGGGATAAATCTAAGGATAAGTCCACTACAGGGCCCCAAAAGTCCTCTTCTGGGGGTGGGTCCCAAACTCCTTCCTCTCCTGAAAAGAAACCCTATTGCCATGTCTGTAAAAAGCCTGGGCACTGGAAATCTGATCCCAGTTGTCCCAGGATTGGCAATAAAGAAAATGTTCCTCCAACAACTACTACCACCCATCCTGGTACTACCAGTAGTAATCCTCCAGTTGGGAGTAGTGCACCCAAAAAGTTAGGTGCTTTTGCAAGAGGAACAGAGGTGGGCCCTAGTTCAGACAGGATCCCCTCAACAGACTCCTCAGATTCTGATGATGGTATAGGATTTGCCACCTTTACCGTGGGTCCCACAGCATTGGGCAGGTACAGACTGGAGCCAATAATTAATGGTCAGAAAGCTGTGGCATTTAGGGACACAGGGGCTAGTGTCACCATGGTGGCAGGGAAACTAGTCCCCCTCACCAGCTTTTACCTGAGTTTAAATACCAGGTGACCAACATTGATGGTGTCAGAACAGAGCACCCCATGGCCATAGTCAATCTCAGCTGGGAGGGGGTCACAGGCCCAAAAAGAGTGGCAGTGTCCCCAACCTTACCTGTAGATTGCCTGATGGGCAATGATCTGGAAATTTCAGCCTGGGCTGAAATTGAACACCAAACCCATCTGAGGATGTTGGGTGTCCCTGTAAAGGTTAGTGGGGCTGTGATGGCCACAGCCCCAGCCCAAGATTTTGGAGAGATGGAGCCTGGAAGAATGGCCCACTCTCCCCCAGAAGAGAGCACTAGGGTTGAAGAAAAGTATTCTTCCCTCCAGACAGTAGGTAAGGGTCAGCCTCCTCAGGGAACTGACCCTACCCCTAGTGAAGGAACTGCCACAGAGGTAGTCAGGCCTGGCCTGGCCCCACCCCTGATGGCAGAGGACCCTTCCAAGGTGGTACCGAGTCTGGAGCAGGTAAACTGCCCCCCTCTCTACCCTGCCTCAGTCAGCCCAGGGCTGCAGAGGTCAGGGAGGTCAGTGGACCCCCCAGGGCCCCCTGTCCAGAGGAACCCCCCCATCAGCAGATTAGGGGCACCCAGTCTAGTAGCCCTAGCCAGGTGAAAATTCCTCAACCCACTGAGGGATCCCCCATACCTTTATGTAGGGACCTCCCCCAGAAGGACTCTGTTAGGCAAGGGCAAACCTGGGACCAAAAGGTTCCAAACATGCCATGTCCCTCCAGTGTTCCATCCAAAGGGACACAACCCCCAGCTGTAGGCAGTCAAAGGTTGACCCTTAGAGCAAAGTGCAACTCAGTCATGGAAAGACAGGCATACATGGTGACCAGTGATCTGAGGAAGCTGAGGCCAACCTTCCTAGGGCCTCACTTCCCTACTCAGACACCCCACCAGCCTTGTACTTTACCAAAGCACACCAGAGGTAGTGATTCCCCATGGTGGAGACCCTCTCATACCCTTAGGGTGAGGGATTGCTTAGTGGACCATAAGACAGGGGCAACCATGCTAGTGCAGGTGCTTCCTTATATGACCACTTAATCAATAAAGGCTCAACTGGTCAAGGTTAGCCTTATCTCCTTTCGTTTGGGGGGGTTATGTAGGAAGGTGGAATCTGACTATATGGTTGCCCCCACTTTTTTCCTGGTGTTTTGCTGGTTTATGACTTAGTTGGACTGGGACCCTGCTATTCAGGGCCCCAGTCTATCTGCTCTCTCTAAACGACATGGAGTGCACTCTAGGTGCACTAGTGATTGGATACTGTGGTGCCTTATGAGTCCCTAGTATATGGTACCTTAGGTACCAAGGGCATAGGTACTTCACAGGCCTACCAGGGGCTGCAGCATGTATTATGCCACCCCTGGGAAGCAGACTAAATCTGACACCACAGGCCTGCTACTGCAGCCTGGGTGAGGTGGTGCTAGCACCCCTCACTGAGATATAGGTTTCCTATATCTCTCCTGCACACACATATAAACCTATCAGTCACCCCTAAGGCAGGCCCTATCAATCCTGAGGGCAGGGTGCTTGGCTTCTATGTGAAGGGGTGCCTCTGCCTGAGCAGGGCCCCTCTGCAGCTCTCAGAGTCTATTCTCTGGTGCTGTTTGTGGATGCGGTTAAACCATATACTATTAAGTGCATTATATCCTCGCGGTAAAATGCTAACTTTGGAATGGCTGCATCAAAACATGTCGTGTTTGGTGTCAAACATCTTGGAATACTACCCCCGCCAATCTTGGCGGCGGGGGTAGCATTCCACCCTTCTAGAGGGATAAGACATGTACCTGCTGTGGAAACGCGGTAGAATCCTAAAGAGCCCTGGCATCACAAAATGGATGCCACCAGTCACAGACACTGGGCTGCCCTCCTGCTGATGACCGAAACTCACAGTGGAGGAAGCCCAACAATAGGCATCCTGTCACAGGGAGGTGTAACCACCTCCCAGACAGGGTTTAGTGTATTGGGGCTGGGTGGGTGCACTCTTAGAGTGCTTTGAAGTCCTGCACTGGGGGAGCAGAAGGCTCCTCTGTGCATATGCCAGTTCAAACCGGCTCAGGGGCTACCTGCCCCTGCTCTGGCGTGAAACTGGACAAAGGGAAGTGGGTGTAGCCACCCCTCCTTTGACCCTCCCATAGGTGGGGTCATAGAGCTAGTCCATCCCCTCTTTTTAGTATAAGAAGGGGAACCCTTGAACTTGCTAGTTAGATAACCCCTGGACGACGCTCTACAGAAGAATCCTGGCCCTTCGACGTTCCACTACCTTTGGAAGACAGAAGAATCTCCCTTGGAGTCAAGGAGTGACTCCCCTGCTTGGCAGGCACCAAAAACGACAACGACGGTCGCAAACTACGCCGCTCCGCCGGAGTCCGAAGTCCCTGCAGCCCAAGAAGTGGATTTCCTGACTTCTCCAAGGCCATCGTGAGTCCCCAGCAAAGCTGAGGCAAGTGGACCCCACGAGTGACGAGGAACCGCGACCCCTGGGTACCGTGCACTATTGTCGAGTGCAACCCCTTCACAACGTTCTACAAACTTGTGCTTTGGACCACGTGTGGTCCCGACCTCCAGCAGGAATCCCTCCGAAGGTCAGAGGCCTACACCGTCCCGAGTGACCGTGGGCCCCTGTTGAGTGATTCCGCCCGAGGTGTCTTTGCGATCCCTTGCCAGCCGGCTCGTGGGTCCCCAGAAGACTTCTTAAAGAAACCAAAGGGCTCCCCTGGTTGCTCCAGGCCTGCCCTGACTTACCCTCGCTGGGTGAGTCCCTCAGACCTTGCTGGTCTGTGCCATCGACTTTTCTTCATCTCCGCGAGACTTGCTGTTGCCAAGGCTTGTTGGCTCCGATCAAGTTGTCGATACCGCAGTAAGCTGTAGACTTCGTGGGACACCCCGAATCCAGCTCCTGGTTGTCGACGACGCCTCCTGGACCTCGTGGCTGAAGAGTCAAGGCACCCGCAACCGACCTGAATCAACCGACGACGGTGGGCATCCATCTTCCTTGCCCCGAGTCACTGCCAAGTGACTTTGAACACTGTCCCCTCTGCTTTCAGGTCATCCTTCTTCAGAATCCTAACTGACCCCGGGAACATGGTAGAAATTCGAGTTTAGTATGCCTGGACTCAGAATGATAAAATGCATCTTTTAGTGAAGTTGGTTTTAACATTCTGTGTTTGAAAATACCACTTTTAGAAAGTGGGTATTTTCTTGTCTAACCATCCAAGCCTGCCTCTGCGAGGTTGTGTATTCCTTGTGTGAGTGACAGGGGCTGGGGGATGCCAGGAGACAGGGTGAGTCAGCGCAGGGCTGAATAGCAAGATCTACATGTAGATGGGTGGGAGGGGTCGCACCTGGGCCCTGAGTAGGACAGTGCCTTCCCTCCACAATGCTGGCTCCACCTCCTGTGGTGCGTCTGATGTCCCTGGCCTACTCACTGAAAGAAGGGACGGAGACTTGTCAACAAAGTGCTCCAGAACTGGTTTGAACTAGGCAAAGGCCTCTCTGCCTTCAGAGAACAAAGGAATTTGGGATATAAATATTGTGGCCCTGACCCCATGAATTTAGATCTCGCTGGAATCAAGGAACCTGCCAAGACGAAGAGCTGGAAGAGCTGCCAGGAGGAGTACTGCCCCTTTGCTGTGTTGTTGCTTTGTTGGGTTGGCCTGCAGTTGCTGCTTCTGTCTTGGGCAGTGAAAGGACTGGACTGAACTTTCTACAAACTTGTGCTGAGTATCTCCAAGGAGATATAATGGGGTAACCCACAAAAGTCAATGGACCTGGGTACTAATTGATATAGAAAAACAATGGTCCTAGACTTATGTTAAATCTTAGTTGTCTGAAGCAATCATAGACAGCATAGGGTACATATACAGTTTAATTCAATAATGTACCGTTAACTTATTTAAAACACATTCAAATATATCCTCAAAATCCAAAAAGAAATCCAAAAAGGCACACACAATTGTTTTTATGTGACTCGTATTTTATTCGGTCACTTTTCATACCATTTTATCATATTCAATGTTCAAAACAGAGGAGTGGTAGCTCCAAGGGAAAAAGTGAAGAAAGAAAGTGCTCGTGGAGTAAGATAGAATATATAAGAGGGAGATCCAATCAAGAAAAACAATGATTCATCATTATTTATATTACAATCTTATTAGTAAAACTGGTCGTGATTCATGATTGCACCAGTTCTACATTGAGGCCTGTCCATTAGTTAGTTCATGGTTAATCATTTTGTTATTTCTCAAAAAATGCGCAAACAACGTTTGTCTGTAAGCAAGTAGGGCTGGGATAATAACAGGTACAGGCCCCGAGTAGGGGAGAGTGTCGACGTTTCGACCCTAGTGCAATGAGGGCAGTTTATATCCTCTGCAAGCGGGTCTTCCTCAAGACAGAAAGGAGGGATGGGGGGATGCGGGGAGCAACTGATCATGGGTGATGCACAGTTAAAGTGCCGCCCCTGGGTATAGATATAAAAGTCTTCAATTAATGGGTGAGAAAATCGCCCACAGCGTCTTAATACATCATCTTCGCATGGCCCGGGGGAATCCAGCTGGTCTGCTCAGTTCGCATCGCATCGCTTCACTGGGCCAGCCGGACCAGACCGACACTGTCGCTGCAACTGGCTCAAGAGTCGAGACCGCACCGCATTTGGGGCACCGCTCGCACGTCTGCGACGCACCGCTCCGACTCGCACCGCTGTCCGACGCCAGCTCCCGCACTCCGGCTAGGTCGCCTGCATCGCAACCTGTCAGCACCGCATCGAGCATCGTCTCGCCCTGCATCGCACGCCTTGGACTCACCGACTCCGTCTGCACGACGCTCATCGAGCCGCTGCCTGCACCGCATCAAGGGACATTGCACCTTGCATCGCTCCGTCTTGCACCGCAACCGCGACGAACGCCGACCGGCTCGTACACTCCGTACCAGCCACAACGAGAAAGGTACTGTAACCGAGTCTGTTCATGACTCTACTGGCCCATATCGCGCGGTCGGCTGGAACTGTTAGACTCTGTGGTTTTCAGCATCGCGGTAGGCTCGGACGGAGCTACCGACTCGTACGAACTTTGCTTTTGTGCTATTCCTGCAAAGAAGAAGTTAACGTATCAAGCATTCATTCGTAAAGTATAGTATTGTGGATTTTTGTCGTAATTGGTCTTGTCTTGAGTATATAAAATATTGGTTATTTTTCTAAACTGGTGTGGTGTCCGTTTGTAGTGCTTACACTGTATTACTGTTGGTTATGTGCAAATGCTTTACACACTGCCTCTGAATTAAGCCTGACTGCTCGTGCCAAGCTACCACGAGGGTGAGCAGGGGTTACTTCACGAGTGTAACAACCCTTACCCTCACTAGGAAGAAGGGTCCCTACTTGGACAAAGGTGCAAGCCCTTACCAACTAGAGATCCCATTTCTAACATTGGTTGTCAGCGGTGAGGATAGGACTTGTGTGTGCACTTGACTTACAGTGATTGGTGTGCACTACTACCATATCGCAGACCATTACGTACCACATACTGGTTCTTTTTCTTTGGCCTATTTTTGATCTTGCCAGTTTTTAACTCACTACTTTTGTCATGCCTGAATCAATTGCATCATCCGTTGCATCTCTGGAAGTTATCTTTGAGGAGGACAGGTTGGAATCCTACGCCGTAAAGGAGTTACGAGCGATTTGTAAAAACCTGAAAGTCCAAATTAAAGGCCTCACAAGGAAGGAGGAGCTACAGAAGGCGCTGAGGGCCTGGGTAGCAGCCAGACATGCCAATGGGCAGCCTGGTGATCTCAGTGAGGAGGTGGAGGAGCCTATTTCCAGGGTGGATGTGCTTTTGGGTAGGGGGAACCCGCCAGGTCAGGCAGCAGCAGTCTGTCCCCAGAGGAGCTGGAGGACAGGCGGGAGGCAAGGCAGTTTGAGCTGCAGAAGCTCAGGCTGGAGAGTGAGCGGGAGGAGAAGAGATTGGCCATAGAGGAGAGGAAGATGCTCTTAGAGCATGAGAGAGAACTGAAGGAGCTAGAACTTAGGAGTAAGTCAGGCTCAGATGGTTGCAGCAATTCGTCCAGAAAGGCAGACAGGATTGTGCACATTCCCAAGAACGTAGGCAAGGAGTTCAAGAAGGGGGATGACATACAAAGGTGGTTTCAGGGTTATGAGGCAGCCATACACATGAATGGGTTCCCTGAGGAGAATTGGGGAGCAGGATTGTGGCCGCTTTTCCCGGAAGAAGCAAGGGATGCTCTGATAGCTTTGGGTAAGGGGTATCACCTCACCTATGCTGACATGAAGGATGCCCTTCTCACGAATTATGGTCTTACTCCTGAAAAGTACAGGGATCAGTTCAGGTCCAGTAAGAAGTCTAATGCCAACACTTGGTTGGAATGTGTGGATGTGTTCTGCAGGTCGCTGGATGGTTGGGTGAAGGGCAGTAGTGTAACAGATTTTCAGGGGCTCTACAACTTGATTGCATGGGAGCACTTGTCTAGTCTATGTTTTGCAGATCTGCGCCAGCACCTAGTTGATAGTAAGCTAACTGACCCCAGGAAGCTTGCTATGGAAGCGGACCGCTGGGTGAGTACCAGGGTCCACAAGAAAGCGTTTGGGGGAGACTCAGCCAAAGGTGGGCAGGGTCCCCAGCAGAAAAGTGGGGGGACAAGGGTAAAGCACAGGAGTTCTCTAAAGGGCCCCAAACTAGTACCCAGGGTAAAGGTTCCCAGCCCCCGGTGATAAGAAGAAAGGGGTCTCCACAGGAAGCCTGTTGAGACCGGCCCCCGCAAGTGTTATGCATGTGACCAGGTAGGTCACTTTAAGGAGGACCCCAAGTGCCCGAAGGGGACACAGCCACCCACCGGTGGACAGTCCAAAGTGTTGGCTAGTGTAGCGCTTGGGGAGGAGGGGTGCCCACAGGAGGGTGGGGATCCCGCAGAAATGACCCTTGTCTCACTAGGGGACAGTGAGATGGTCCCAGGAAACCAGGTGCCCCCTAACACAAAGAAATATAGCACCTGGGTGACCATTAATGGGAACAGGGTAGAGGCTCTCAGAGATACTGGAGCCAGTGTGACCTCAGTCCGGTGTCACCTGGTGTCTGAGAAGCAAGTAGTCCCAGGAGCATTCCACCAAGTAGTTGCTGTAGACAACTCAGAGCGCCACTGTATGGTGGCGCAGGTTCCCTTTGAATGGGGGAGTGGTCTCAGGTCCCTTGAGGGTTTGTGAGCCCTACCATGCCTGTAGATTGTCTGCTAGGAAACGACCTGGAGCAGTCCTCATGGAAGGAGGTTGAGCTCAGGTCTCACTTGGAGATGCTTGGGTTGCCAGAGTGGGCATGCGTGTCTACTCGGTCAATGGCAGCCAGAAAGGGTGATCAAAAGGACTTGGAGCCTGAAACAGTGGCCCAAGTCCCTGCCAAGAGAAAGGGCAGGGGCGCGTGAAACCGGCCCCCGAAGTTCCCACGGACCGGGAGGAGGCGGACCTCGAGGGGACGCCCCGGTGCCTACAGGGGAGCAGGTAACCGAACTGGGAGACATCTCTGAGCTGACCCATTGGCAGCAAGAAGGGGGTCCCACCAGGGAGGAGTTCTGCAGGGAGCAGAACGAGTGCCCTACTCTGGAGGGTCTGCGGCGGCAGGCTGCAGACCAGGCAGCTGGTAATCAGTCCGGGTCACATCTGATCTACTGGGAGAGTGGTCTCCTATACAGTGAGCCTAAGGTTGCTGAGCCTGGGTCAGCCCGTGTGCTGGTGGTACCCCAGTGCTTCAGGACCTTCCTACTGGGTCTGGCTCATGACGTGCCTTTGGCAGGACATTTGGGGCAGGACAAGACCTTTGACAGGCTTGTCACCCACTTCTTTTGGCCCCAAATGCGAAGGCAGTCAGATGCACACTGTAGGTCTTGCCAAACTTGCCAGGCAAGTGGTAAGAGTGGGAGGAAGGACAAAGCTCCTCTCCAACCTTTTCCGGTTGTTGGAACACCCTTTGAAAGGGTAGGGATGGATATTGTGGGGCCACTGGATCCCAAGACAGCCATGGGCAACAGGTACATCCTGGTCTTGGTGGACCATGCCACCCGGTACCCGGAGGCAATCCCTCTCAGGACAACGACGGCGCCAGTGGTGGGCCGGGCGTTAATGGGGATCTTTTCCCGTGTGGGATTCCCCAGAGAGGTGGTTTCTGATAGGGGGACCAATTTCATATCGAAGTATATGACATCCCTGTGGAAGGAGTGTGGGGTAACCTACAAGTTCACCACTCCTTACCACCCACAAGGAAACGGTCTGGTGGAGAGATTCAACCAGACCTTGAAAGGCATGATCAAGGGTCTAACAGAACCCATGAGGCGTAAGTGGGACGTCCTCTTGCCATGCCTACTCTTTGCATACAGGGAGGTGCCTCAGAAGTCTCTTGGGTACAGCCCCTTTGAGCTCCTGTATGGCCACCCTGTGAGAGGACCTCTGAGTTTGGTAAAGGAAGGCTGGGAGGCAGCTCCCAGGAAAACTCCCCAGGATGTATTTAGCTTCATGCTGGCCTTTAGAAACCAAACTGCCCGCTTCAGGAAACTCGCTCAGGCGAACCTAGAAGCAAGCCAGGAAGAAATGAAGAGATGGTATGACCAGAATGCCACTCTGGTCGAATTTCAACCTGGGCAGAAAGTGTGGGTCATGGCCCCAGTGGCACCTTGTGCCTTGCAGGACAAGTGGACTGGGCCATACGAGGTAAAGGAGCGCAAAAGTGACGTCACCTACCTGGTGGATTTGCAGGCTCCAAGGAACCCTTTGAGGGTCCTTCACGTGAACCGCCTCAAGCCCCACTTCGAGAGGTCCGAAGTGAGTATGCTCTTGGCGACAGATGATGGGGTGGAAGAGGAGAGTGAGCCTCTCCCTGACCTCCTGTCTACCAAGGAGCATGATGGGTCAGTAGAGGGTGTGATCCTCTCCCCTACTCTGACTCAGGAGCAGCAGGGGGACTGTCGCCAGTTGTTGGGACAGTTCGCCCCACTGTTCTCTCTGACTCCCGGTGTTACTCACTGGTGTACCCATGACGTGGACACCGGTGACAGCCATCCTGTGAAGCACAAGATTTACAGGTTGACTGACCGGGTCAGAGCCAGCATCAAGGAGGAGGTCTCTAAGATGTTGGCGTTAGGGGTGATTGAGCCCTCCCACAGTCCTTGGGCCAGCCCAGTGGTCTTGGTCCCAAAGGCTGCGGCGCCCGGTGCCACTCCAGAACTCCGGTTTTGTGTGGACTACCGTGGGCTCAATGCCGTCACCAGGACTGACGCGCACCCCATCCCCAGAGCTGATGAGCTCATTGATCGGTTGGGAACTGCCCGGTTCCTCAGCACGTTTGATTTGACGTCTGGGTACTGGCAGATTGCCTTAACCGATGGGGCCAAGGAGAGATCAGCATTCTCAACCCCAGAAGGTCATTACCAATTCCGGGTGATGCCCTTTGGGTTGAAGAATGCCCCTGCCACCTTTCAGAGGTTGGTCAATCAGGTGTTGGCTGGGCTGGAGGATTTCAGTGCCGCCTACCTGGATGACATTGCTGTGTTCAGTTCCAGCTGGGAAGAACATTTACAGCACCTTGAGAAAGTGTTGAGGGCTCTGCAAGGTGCAGGCCTCACGATCAAGGCCAGTAAGTGCCAGATTGGGCAGGGTTCTGTGGTGTACTTGGGACACCAGGTAGGAAGCGGCCAGGTGGCGCCCCTACAACCCAAGATTGACACCATTCTGGCTTGGGAACCCCCAAGACCCAGACAGAGGTGAGAGCCTTCTTAGGTCTCACCGGTTACTATAGGAGATTTGTTAAGGGCTATGGCACCATCGTTGCCCCCTTAACAGAGCTGACCTCTAAGAGGCAGCCCAGGAAAGTGATCTGGACTGAGTCCTGCCAGAAAGCTTTTGATGCCCTGAAGGCAGCCATGTGCACGGCGCCCGTGCTCAAGGCACCTGACTTCTCCAAGGAATTCGTCGTGCAGACTGACGCTTCAGAGCATGGTGTGGGAGCGGTGCTCTCACAACTGAACGAAGAGGGCCTGGATCAGCCTGTAGTCTTCCTTAGCAGGAGACTACTTCCCAGGGAACAGAGGTGGGTTGCCATAGAAAGGGAAGCTTTTGCTGTGGTCTGGGCACTGAAGAAGTTGAGACCATACCTGTTTGGGACTCACTTCCGGGTTCAGACAGACCACAGGCCCCTCAGATGGTTGATGCAAATGAGGGGTGAGAATCCAAAACTGCTGAGGTGGTCCATCTCCCTACAGGGAATGGACTTTACGGTGGAACACCGTCCTGGTACAGAACACGCCAACGCAGATGGTCTGTCCAGGTTCTTCCGCCTTAGTGAAGAGAACTCCAATGGGGTTGGGTAGTTCTCCCTACTTTCAGCTGGAGGGGACATGTGTTAGACTTGGCATCTTTTGGCGTGTTTCCCCTGACTTTTTGCTTTCTGACCTCCCGGTTTGGACTCTGTTTTTGCTGGTGTAATGATTCTGCGCACTTTCCTCACTGCGATCCAGTGGGAAAGTGCAAGTGCTCCTGTATAAAATGCGTTATGGATTGGTGTTTCCATGATTGGCCTATTTGGTTTATGTGTCAGTCCCTTGTAAAGTGCACTGCGAGTGCCAGGGCCTATAGACCAAATGCTGTTGGTGGGCTGCAGCACTGGATTGTGCCACCCACGCAAACAGCCCGTAAAGTGAAACTCGGACCTGCCAACGCAGAGCCTGTGCGCAGCCTGGGGCTGCCATGTCGACTTGGCAAGTGCACACACTTGCAAGTCCCTAAACCTTCCCTTTGCTACATGTTAGTCACCCCTAAGGTAGGCCCAAGGTACCCCTGTGGGCAGGGTGCGTTGTACGTGAAAGGTACGACATGCCCTGGTGTGTGCGGCATGTCCTGATAGTGAATTACAGCCTAGTTCGTTTTTCACTATTCAAAGGCTACCTGTTCCCCCTAGGCCAGAACGGGCAGTTTTGATTATTACAGTTTATAATCCTAACTGACCCCGGGAACATGGTAGAAATTCGAGTTTAGTATGCCTGGACTCAGAATGATAAAATGCATCTTTTAGTGAAGTTGGTTTTAACATTCTGTGTTTGAAAATACCACTTTTAGAAAGTGGGTATTTTCTTGTCTAATCATCCAAGCCTGCCTCTGCAAGGTTGTGTATTCCTTGTCTGGAGTGTGAGTGACAGGGGCTGGGGGATGCCAGGAGACAGGGTGAGTCAGCGCAGGGCTGGATAGCAAGATCTACATGTAGATGGGTGGGAGGGGTCGCACCTGGGCCCTGAATAGGACAGTGCCTTCCCTCCACAATGCTGGCTCCACCTCCTGTGGTGCGTCTGATGTCCCTGGCCTACTCACTGAAAGAAGGGACGGAGACTTGTCAACAAAGTGCTCCAGAACTGGTTTGGACTAGGCAAAGGCCTCTCTGCCTTCAGAGAACAAAGGAATTTGGGATATAAATATTGGGGCCCTGACCCCATGAATTTAGATCTCGCTGGAATCAAGGAACCTGCCAAGACGAAGAGCTGGAAGAGCTGCCAGGAGGAGTACTGCCCCTTTGCTGTGTTGTTGCTTTGTTGGGTTGGCCTGCAGTTGCTGCTTCTGTCTTGGGCAGTGAAAGGACTGGACTGAACTTTCTACAAACTTGTGCTGAGTATCTCCAAGGGCCAGGAACCGAGCTGGCCTCCTGTTAAGAAGTCTCAGGGACTACAAAGACTTCACAAGCCTCTGGGTACCGCTTCTGGAACGCTGTTTCAGTCGCCACAGAGGAAGGGAACTGCAACCGACTCCGTCAACCGAATCCATCCCTGGCCGGTGACCTGTTTGCACCGCAGACCGCATCGCCCCGCTTCGCATCGCAACCCTGGTCTCACCGTGGGCGACGTCCGACGCCACCAACATCGAGCCGCTGCTTGCACCGTGACCTGTGGGCACCGCAGTTCGCATCGCATCGCTTCACTGGGCCAGCCGGACCAGACCGACACTGTCGCTGCAACTGGCTCAAGAGTCGAGACCGCACCGCATTTGGGGCACCGCTCGCACGTCTGCGTCGCACCGCTCCGACTCGCACCGCTGTCCGACGCCAGCTCCCGCACTCCGGCTAGGTCGCCTGCATCGCAACCTGTCAGCACCGCATCGAGCATCGTCTCGCCCTGCATCGCACGCCTTGGACTCACCGACTCCGTCTGCACGACGCTCATCGAGCCGCTGCCTGCACCGCATCGAGGGACACCGCACCTTGCATCGCTCCGTCTTGCACCGCAACCGCGCCGAACGCCGAACGGCTCGTACACTCCGTACCAGCCACAACGAGAAAGGTACTGTAACCGAGTCTGTTCATGACTCTACTGGCCCGTATCGACGCGGTCGGCTGGAACTGTTAGACTCTGTGGTTTTCAGCATCGCGGTAGGCTCGGACGGAGCTACCGACTCGTACGAACTTTGCTTTTGTGCTATTCCTGCAAAGAAGAAGTTAACGTATCAAGCATTCATTCGTAAAGTATAGTATTGTGGATTTTTGTCGTAATTGGTCTTGTCTTGAGTATATAAAATATTGGTTATTTTTCTAAACTGGTGTGGTGTCCGTTTGTAGTGCTTACACTGTATTACTGTTGGTTATGTGCAAATGCTTTACACACTGCCTCTGAATTAAGCCTGACTGCTCGTGCCAAACTACCACGAGGGTGAGCAGGGGTTACTTCACGAGTGTAACAACCCTTACCCTGACTAGGAAGAAGGGTCCCTACTTGGACAAAGGTGCAAGCCCTTGCCAACTAGAGATCCCATTTCTAACACTGGCTTACTAACATCCTTATAGTTTCCCTGCTAAGATAAATAACTTTAACTGATTGTCTACTGAGGACATTGGAAGAGTTGAGATGAGGGCTTGAGGGTTGCCACATGGGGGCATTAGTCATGTGGAAGTGAATGGAGATCTATGGACTGCCAGCCATTTTGGGTGTAATTGAGAACCTCAGTAACATTTTAATGGCTGGTATCAACATAAATGGCCTGGAGGAATCTTGGTGGGGGAGACTATCAATCTCTTTCCAGGGTTGCATTAGGTAAGCGAGGTCAAGGAGAAGCCATGAAAATAGACCCCAAAAAACCCAGGTGCTTGTCTGCTTTAGACTAAGGAAGGGAAAAACAGTCCAACTGATTCTTGTAAGTGGAAAAACTGAAACAATTCCAGTCTGTGTAGGTGTTGGTCTGTTTTAGCCCCGCGCTAGGTCTGCTTTAAAAAAAAAAATAATTCACCTTTAAGCAAATACTACATACTGCAATCCAGCCCGATTCTTCCAGGCTGGTCAGCAGCTGGGGGCTGATTGATGTTTTTGGATCACAGGAGGTGACTGGGCCAGGTACAGGAGCCGTATTTTTTTTGTGCACGAGCCTCTATAAAAAAAGGGTGATGTCATGGTGACCAAAAATAAGGTTTTATTCTTTACTGCGCTAGGGGCATTTAGCGATGACACATATGAGCAATGTCAAGGCTGAACGAGGCAAATAAGTGGGCCTATGTTTTCAGAACCTCCATGATATGAAAGAAGTTTATGGGGAAAGGGAATGTGGTGCATTGGAAATTGAGGCTGTGACAGCACGTTTTCCACAGCACATGTGTGGCATATCAGAGACGCGTACTGCAGTTACTTGCTAGCAGCCATGGTAGGGGCAGCCGATCTTACTCAGCTGTTCAACTCTCCGCTGAAATACTAGAAAAGTGTGTGCTTTGTTTCTGAGGCAAAAAGCCCGTTTACATGTCGGTGAGGTAACTATAGGGACAATATAAAAGGTTATTTAACTTGAAAATGAATATTAAATGTATTTAAAATATTTTTATGTTAATTATTAATGTGGATTAATTTTATGTATTTATTGTAAATGTAGAAATATACTAAAAAAGCTCCAGCACTTTTAACTTAATTTTGAACTAAAACTTCAATACATGGAAATATATTAAATTAATTAAAGTATTTTTCTGAAGTTTAAATCAAAAAAGAAATTCCCACCTAAAGAAAGAAATAGTTTTATTTATTATGTACTAATAATTATTAACAGTGTAGGATGTGGCCTAACAGCTAGAGCGGTCACCTCGAAGCTTTGGGAACCAAGTCAGAGTCTCGGCAGAGACGCTCAACATCCTGTGATTCTGTGCAAATCACTTAATCTACCTGTGCCTAACAAAAATGAATGTGTCTGTCTGTAACGTAACTGGTGCTCATTTAAAGCACTCTGATTCCTTCGGGTCGAGTTTGCACTATATAAGACTAATATATATATATATAGAAGTAATAAAAATTAATTTAGGTATAGTTTATTAAAAATAATTTGTTATATACATTTTTAAACTCAAATAAGGTAGCAACATAGTAACATCAAATTATATATATTTATCTTTGAAACTATTTTAAAATAATGTCATTTAATTTAACTTCCCTATCAAAATCAGACGCTCCCCCACTCTGCACACCTTCAGGAAGAGCCTCAAGACTTGGCTGACCCGGAGCTGCCCCCCACCCCCCAGCGCCTTGAGACCCTCATCGGTGAGTAGCGTGCTTCACAATTCCCTGATTGATTAAACTTTATTTCCTATAGGGTTTTATTTTAATTTCTTAACTCCATTATTTTCTTTGGGAGGGTTTTTCATTACCAGTCATTGGTCATGTGTTTTGCTGGACTTGCCACTGTTTTTTGCTTTTTTTAGTAGTAACTTACTCTCGGATTTTGTGAATGAGCAAAAAGTAGTAATCTTACTAAAAAGTGTAAATTACTCAAAAGTGTAAGTTACTGCTGTGATCAGGCCCTTTGTGAATAGCCAGAATTAGTATAGTTACTCAAAAGGTGTAAAGTACTTTTGTGAATCAGGTCCTATGACACCTAGTGTAATTAAAAGCAGCAACATGGTATCCCTGGTTGAGGTATTATATGGTTCAAAGTGTCCACATGGCAACCTTCTCCTCACTGGCAGAGAGCTAGATTCTGTTATGGTTTAAAGGTTTTCCCAAAGTAGAATTCATTTTAGTGTTGAAAAATACCATTCTCGTGCCTGGGCTATGACACTGGTATTGGCTTATTCTAGCTGTAGGATATAGGCCTTTTTACCTAAATCTTACTGGGAGAATTGACTATTGGCTCTCCCTCATTAATTAATGTATTAAGTAAAATGTGCATGCAATTGTTACCCCTGAGTATATAATGAGTGTGGCTGTGAGTGCTTGGGCACATGTGAGTCTCAATTCCCAGTACGGGATACCCTGAGTATGTATTATGATGACTCTGAGATTGTAGGGTGCTCCATGAGATTAGAGGTAGTCAGGGTAGCTATCTCTTCCTTTCCTGCATATTCCACAATGCTGATCCTTTTGTCCCACCCTCTATCTAGAATTCATTATAAATTCAAACACAGTAGGAGCATGGGTGTAGCAGAGCACCAGCCAGCAAAATGGCTGGATTGTTGTGAAGCTCTTGTCACCAGATGGCAAATCTGTTTTTTCACGCACCCAGTTGTCGTGTAGTTTCCACTAATCAGTAGAAACTGCACGTTTGTGGACAACATAAACTTTAGGATGGTGTCAGACTGACTCCGTGCACCCCACAGGATATGTTTTCCCTTAGACCAGCTAGCTCACAGTGCCACCACAAGCCCCCTAAACCTTGACAGGGAGCTAACAGTTCTGGCAACCACTGAAAATGACAACCCTGATACCTCAGGAATCGTGGTGACAGACTTAGAACCTTTCACTCATGCACTCGTGCTCTCTTTTGCTCAGAGAAATATACAAAGAATACACAGAGGGGCGTTTTCAATGTTTATTTAACCAAAGTGATTCTTGTATAGAATATATGTGTTGTAATGATCAATAGACAGAAGCAGATGAAAGTTATAGTAAGCGTCAGGACAGTGAACAGAACAAAAAGTTCCACCATCGCGCTGGGACAGCGTATATATGCAAGCATATGAAATATATATAACAATCTGGTGTACTCCTACTATGCAGACCCTAACCTATGTGTCTAGGGTGGTTGTGTATGTTCTGCCAAGAAACCCCTTACTGGATGATCTAAACCCATTACGTGGTGGGTGAGAATGTAGGACCCCGTCTTGGTCATGAGCTGTACACCCCTCACGGAGATGTCAGTCAGCTCCTGGGTGAAAGCTTCAGCATGTAGGAACCTCTCAAAGTCAGCAGAAGTGCCTCTACTGACTATACCCAGAAACAGATGTTTATATATAAAAAAGGCATTGGGCCAAGATTATGATCAAGCTGCCATTGTTTGTATTTTACAGATAGCTGTGTCGCCATATGGACGTCAATAATAAACACATTTGCACAACATACATGTAGGCCTTGTACACAATGCCAAGGCAATATCATAGTGTTCTTGCGAAGTTGATTCAGGTAAGCAAGGTCTGTGTTTCCAGGAAACTAACCCAAAGTGTCACAAATGCAAATGTGTGTCAAAAGTTGATGTGAAAAGTGAAGGCAACTTTAGGAAAGATTCAAAAATGGCAACGTTTACTACTAGGCCTAACTGGGACATATGACACAGCAAAACCACTCTACTGCAGCTGTGGTGCCCTTCCTGTGTTCCCTTCGCCCCCTGGAACTTGCTGAGTGCAAAATTTGAAGGTGGCAGCAGGAGATAACGCAATCCGTCATGAGCTGATGCGGCCACCTGTGAGCCCCCATTGAGACCATGTGGTGATCTGGACAGTTGATTCTTGAAGGTCTGGCACTGTTCGCGGACCCCAGAGGTAGCTGGCAGATACCTGTGGTCCCATCTCACTGTCCAGTGCAAATGGAGGCGGGGTTGTCTTGGAGGAAGGCTGCGACCACGTTGCAGGTGGAGCGGGGACTGAGCTTTGGGCCTGTGCGGGAACGAGAACTAGTGGCCTCTCCATGCCTTACGGGCTGCGTAGCACTGCTCAATGTAGGGACTACTGTCCCTGCTGGACCCCACGAGGAGGAGCTGGGGCCCTGAAGCTGCCTGGGGCTCAGGCCCCAGCACCTCTGTAAAATATGCTTCCCACCTCTGGTGCCTGGACTGCCTTTCATGTGGAGGGTCTACTCGTGTACCCCCTGACCACGGACACAAATGGGGAAAGGCGGGACCTGGATTGTGGCACCAAATGTCATAAAAAACCCAAGGCCAGACTCCATTTTGAGCCCATTAAGTCAGCTTGCCTGCCTTTGGCCCATACAATGCATGTCATTCTATTTTACGGAACTCATAAAAATGTCAAATCATCCAAACAATGACTTTGATAAACACCTAGGGTGATATAAGTCTTATGTTTCAAGGTCACACAGTGAATGCATAAAGTAAACATTCAGTCTGAATTGACGTACTATTTTCATACTAGTTCATACCAGTTATATCTTGAAATAAGGGAAAATCCCCAATGCAGGATAAAGATCAGTAGTCAATCCTATAAAAACCCATGAAGTGACTACCGAGGCAGAGAGGTCTTCACCCCAGGTTATTGCAAGAGGTCCTGCCTATCCATTCCTATGCTGAGAGCTGATAGGAGGGGAGCTGAGCCCCGCTGATGTGTGTTTTCATTTTGAAGGAACACCTTCTTCTGGCTGAAGTGTGATAACCACAACGTTTTTTGCTGTGAACAAGTATGCAATGCGCTGAATCCCAAGAAATTCTAGAGGCAAGTTAGCTACTCCATGCTCTCATAGTGAAGCACATAGAGGTAGTATTTAGGCTGTTAGGTTGCCAAGGAGATTCCAACCATGTTACAAATGTTCATATTATTCTCACTATTGGTGACATGCATTAGTGCTGTTTTAATTACATTGTGTGCGGTTATTACTCATGTCCTAAGCAACAGAAACAAATTGTTGAAATAAACTCTTTTAAATATATAGGGCTAGATGTACGTAGCTTTTTGAGCTTGCAAACGGCCCAATTCTTAGAATTGGGCAGTTTGCGTCAGTAAAACAAGCATTTTTATATGTACAGAACCTTGTTTTGCGATTCGGTAACCTATTACTGAATCGCAAAATGCGTTTACGATTTGGTATTAGGAAGTGGCGTGTTTAAGGCGTCCCTTCCTAATAGCGACTTGCAGTGGTATGTGTGAATGTTTTGCGACCGAAATGTGGTTGCAAAACATTGGCATTTTACTGCCTACTTCAAGTAGGTGGTAACCTATTTGCAAACAAAAAGAGGTCCCCAAGGGACCCCTTCCCGTTTGTGAATGATTGAAAAAAGCATTATCAAGAGTGCGTGGGACCACTGCCTACTCTTAAAAGAATGAAAAGAAAACTTTTGATTTTTCTTTTTTGAAACGCATCCCGTTTTCCTTTTCAGGAAAACGGCCGCATGTAAAAAAAAAAAAACATTGCTTTATTTAAAAGCAATCACATACATTGTGGTCTTCTGAACCCAGCAGGCCACCATCTCTACCTCATGAACATTAATGAGGTAGGTCTATTTGCGACCCACTGGTAATCACAAACAGTGTAAAACACACTAGTACATCACTATTTGCGATTGCCTACTAGTGAATCACAAAAATTCGCTCTAGGTAATCGCAAACACAAGTACAGTACTTTTCTGTGATATTCTAAAGCACAAAATTGGGTTTGTTTTACCACTGCATCACTGACCCTTTACAGGACTGCTAGTAACCCAGGAAGCAGGGACCACCACACCGACAAGTATGCTAAGTGGGTTGTGTGGGCTACAACAACCTGGAATTTTATGCTCAATGATGGTGTTCTTAACTAAGTTTAGGCACCTGTGGGTGGGAAAGCCAAACCTTGTAGAACTAGGCCAGAGCTCTAGTTCACACAACACACATAGCAGCAGAAACACTCATGGTTAACAGGGGGACCTCTGATTATGAGACTCATAATTACCATATACGCCTCACACAAAAGATATAGAATATACATTTGCAGGAGTGTGGCAATTCACTGTCTGCAAAAGTCTGCTGATCTGGCCACACTGGCCTGCACCTGTGGGCCTAATGAATTTGCCCTTAGTTTGATGCACAATTGCAGCAGTCAGTAACGGGAGTGACTGCCCTTGGCCTTCTGAGGAGTCTTCTCTGTTTCAAGTGGTGCACATACTACCTTAAACATGGGCAAGTCAGATGTGAAACAGCCTAAATTGCACTTTGAGGCTATGAGTGGGTCATGGCAGTCACTCATGAACACTGGAACTTGAACTGTCGACTCGTCTGGTGCTGGTACACAATCTGAGGCAGATGACACTGATATGAAGTCTCTGCTCCAGGCAATGCAAGAGACCCTAGTCTCAGCTGATGGTAAGATGTATACCCTTTAACTCAGAATGGACTCCATCTCCCATATGCTGGGGAAACATGGCAAGAGGCTAGAATCAGTAGACCAAAGATTCTCAGCCATTGAGGACAATCTTAACACCAAAATCGAAAAAAGTATGAATATGGAAATAGTGTTATACCTCATTGTTTCTATAAAGGAAGACCTAGAGGCAAGTTCCAGACATAACATCAACATTCTGGCCATTCTGAAATCTGCTAACAATGGCAGACTGAAGGACTATATTAGAAGACTGCCTACTGGCAGTGTTTGGACCTGAAGCATTCCTATGTTCCCTGGTAGTGGAACGGGCCCATTGGTTGCTTGCCTCAAGGACCCCTCCCCCTGGGTGCCCCGGCCCACTTCACAATAGTTAGGCTTTTAGAATTCCGAGACAAAGACACTGCTTTATGCTTAGCTAGTGAGAAGCATGATCTGTCCTTTGATGCCAGGTCTGGTGGCTTAGTAGACTAATGCGTCCACTGTAGTGAACTGTGATCGACCTCATGGTCAGAGGTTCAAATCCTGGTGGGTCCACTCAGCCTTCCATCCTTCCGAGGTCGATAAAATGAGTACCATTGAGTTGGGTAACAATAAACATCTGCTATTCAGCACCAAGATATCCTTGGGTGAGCATGCGCTTTACAAATACATATGTTATGTTATTTTATGGCCACTCAATCTCCGTGTTTCTAGACTTGAACGCTGCAGTGCAAAAAGTGAGGAAATTCATGCCAGTCAAGAAGCAACTGCAGAAAGATGGAATCTAATAGGCCATGCTCCAGTTGGCCTGACTGAAGATATATCATCGAGGCAGCCAACAAATCTTTAAAACTCAGCAGCAGACAACTGAGTTTGAAAGCAACCATCATGGATTGCTTCCCAGTGCCCTGCTCCAGATGATCCCCAATCATCATCCTCTAGGCTCAGTAACACAGATTACACTGGACCAGCCTGTAGTTTAATTTGTTTGCATGGTTTAAAATCAGGGAAAAAATTGCATTTGTGGTTCTGCAATCCTAATGCCCATTATATGATTCATGTTGTATTTCTGGCTGTGGGTCCTGACTGGGTGCTCTAGGGGGTGCCGGGTGCTCTCAGCCGGGTTGTTACACTACCGCTGTATCTGTTGCTCCACAACCTATACAGTAATCATACACAGGTGGGCCTTCATCAATTGCCCTCTTTGCCCCTCTGTATAAATTGGGGGGAGTAGGAGCTGGTTCTCATGGTGCCACTCAAGGGTATTACCCACACAAGAGTTTCTACTTCAGTTTGCTTTCATTCTTCCACAGTTTGGTAAGATGGGAGGGTGTGGGAATTGTTGTGTAACATAGGAAAATATGTCCTCATGGTTTTGGGCTGCCAGAGTGGGAGGAGGGGGAAAGGGACAGCGCTGGGTTGTGTTCTTTTGATCTACAGTATGGCCTACAGAACAAGGTGGTTTGATACCTGGAGTCACATAGCTGGTAAAATCTTGCATGCTTCAGCTGTGTCATACTTTTAAATCAGTCCAATTTTTCTTTCTATGAGATATATATGGAGAACAAGTCCTTGTCATTTCTAACCTGGAATGTTAGAGGGCTTAATAATCCTCGTGAAATGTGACAGGTATTGGCATACCTCCATAGGCACCACATTAGTTTTGCCCTCCTACAACAGACACGTCTTTTTTTAAAAAAACATGTTTTTATTAGGTTTTCCCAACAACATGAAATATAACATTCTTTAATAGGTTTATTCTTTTAAGGTTCCGCTTAAACTTAATTCCCCTAATGCTGGGTTTTCCTTCAAAACAGCACGCTCATAGTGATTTGACAATTTGCCCATGCGAGAATCTATCAGCTCAGTCTGACCTCCACCCTTTCTTCTTTTGTCATTTTTACAAGGAGCAGAGAGCCAGATATATTAAACCTCTTTTAATGCGGCACGATTTTAAGCAGTGCCGCGTCGCCCTGTTCTATCTGAAGAAGCTTCATGATCCTTTTGTATGTTTCTGTGTAGCCTCATTCCTTTGGACTCGTAAGCGTAGGAGACATTTATTAGAATTGGAGAGCTATGCTAACCCTCAGCCTTAAACTTATTTGTCTCCTTGAACATGCTATGTAAACTCCTCGCAATAGCCTCGAAGAGACAAAGGATCTCCATAACACACGTAATATTTTTAGAGTTTTTTTTTTATAACTTAGGATGATGGTCTCTTTTCTAATTGTATCTGTTTTTAAACCTATGTATCTATGGGGTAACCAGGAACCTGCAGTTCAGCATCTATTCTTTTATTATGTTCCCTGCACAAATAATAGCCATTGAATTGCGTAATTTGCACAGCTCAATCCTATACCCTCATTGTTTTGGGGTTTGAACTTGTACATTGCTCCTTTTCTTGCTATTTTAAATTGTCAGTTTTTTTAAATAACTCATATGTATTGAATTGTATTGCACTGAGAAGAATGACATTGTTTTATCTTTTTAAAATGTATACTTTGATGATCTATGTTTCAAATCAGATCAAATAAAGTTATGGAAATGAAATGAAAACATGCGTTAACATTCTTTAATATTCATACCACAGTACAATGCCATAATACTTCAATACCTTAGCACATGACCAGAGACCAAGTTATGAGGTATAGAGGAGAGGGGAGATTGGGAGACATCCTGTATAACAGACAGATCTTACCAAATAAACGGAATCAACATTTGCAAAAAGATGGGCAACTCACTGTACTGCTTCACCATACTCCTCTTATGCTTAGGGGTGACAATCCTGATTAGAAAAGGCATGCAATTCCATTTAAAGTAAAAAAGTCTTGTATAGCGCGCGAATACCCCGAGGGTGTTTTGGCGCTAGCGTTCCAGAAGAAAACCACAGAGCCTAAACAATTTGGCCGAATCATTCAACCTGATGAGAGAAAAGCCAAGATTTTAGCATTTTCCTAAAAAACTGTAGGTTTGATTGAGATCATACATTTAATGGCATAGAGATCCAAAGCTTGCTGGCACAGAAGGAGAAACTCCTGCCGCCCCACTTCGCCTTCTAGCCACCAATCTGGCCACGCTGGATCTGAGCAGACGACCAGGAGAGTGCCAATGAAAGATTTGTTGAAAAATTCAGGTCCAGTTAGATGAAGGGTTTATGCACCAGGCACAGTGCTTTGAAATTAACCCTATCCTTGACGGTAGCCAATGAAGGTCCAGCAATGACTGAGAGATGGAGGCGAATTTAGGAATTTTCAAAAGCAGCCTAATGGCTGCGTTCTGAAGAGACTGAAGTTTTTTCACCAGTTGCTTCTGAGCACCCAGATATAAAGCGCTACAATAATCGATCTTAGTGATGACTAGAGCTATAACTAACATCTCATGTAGTTACATAGGAATAAATGGAAAATCTTCTTTAGAGTTTTAAGCAAGAAGAAGCAGGAGGAGGTGGTCTGGTTATTTTGATCTGAAAAACACAACCGAGTACCAAAGACAACTCCCAGATTTTTTCCCGTTTGGACTGGGGATGCAGGATGAAGATCAGACGGGCACCATGAGGCATTCCAAAAAGTGGAATCATAGCGAAAACAGAGTACCTCCGTTTTTTCTGAGTTCAACTTCAGACATTTTCTGTGCATTCAACTCACAATGTGAGTCATGCAGTTGCAAAAATGTTTAGCCACCTTTTCCACATCAAATGATGTCAATAGCACAATTTGTGTGTTGGTAGCATAGGAAATAACCGCAAAATCAAAGCTACGGATCAGATTGGCCAGTACATAAAAATCAAAGAGCATGGGGCTCAGGGAGGACACGTGAGGCACCCCACATGGAAGGGAGAAAAAATCAGAGAGAAAGTCTCCATAGGCCACCGTCTGCTCCCTATTACACAGGAAAGAGCTAAGCAAAGCTAATGCCGAGTCCTTAATGCCAATCCTCTCAAGCAGATTAATAAGAAGAGAGTGGTTGACTGTGTCAAAGGCGGCGGAAAGATCCAATAAAATCAACTCCGCCTTCCCACCCTTATGAACCACCATTCTTATTTCCTCAGTGGCTGCTAGTAGGGCCGATTCAGTGCAGGGTTAGCTCTAAAACCATACTACGAAGAGCCAAGAAGATGATTGGAATCCAGAGAGGAAAGACTATCCTCATTGAGGTGAGAAATAGGCCTATAGTTTTTCATATCCCGTGGATCTAATGTAGGCTCTTTAACCAAGGGAAGTATTGATCCCTTTTTCCAGCGGGCTGAAAACTGTCCTACCATTAGAATTTTGTTGAGTAGATCCATTAAATAAATGGACACAATCCCAGAAACCTCATGTAGAACATGCAGGGGCAGGGGTTTGAATGAACACCAGACTTGGTAGGCATAATGAGCGTAGTTATTTTTTCCACAGAGAGAAGAGTGAAATTATTAAACTCATTGAGATCAGTTACAGTATTCATCTCCTGAGTGACAGTCCCAGTGGAAGAGGCGCTATGGCCATCAGTGTCAGAGGAGTTCTAATTAGAGGATGAACTCCTGAAAAATGATGTTTACCTTCTCTTAAAAAAAGCTCCGCAAATTTAGTACAAAAAGATTGATCCGAGTTAAAATCTGCTATGCACTAATAAAGACGATCAGGGCGGGTATGTGCTAATGTGAGAAATATTTGGAAGCATTCATATTAAATTATTTAATAACTATGGCCTCAACATACATTACTCTGGACTCTTCAAAAATTGGTGAGTACATGTCCAAGCCACTGAACCACAGGCATCGATCAGAAGTGACGACATAAACTGCATCTTACACGAGCAACCTGATAGATTACCTGGCTAAATTGAACATAGACAGCTTTAAACTGCACTCTGCAGGATATACTGTTGGAACATAAACTGTAAGACATATGACGGAACAGACACCCCTTGGTAAAAGAAGCTGCCTTCTTTTCTAAAGTACACAGCCTGTGGTTTAGGTTGGAAGTTTGGCTGGTTACACAAGGAAAAAAGTCAAACACACTGTTCAGCTTCCAAATACTCATTTTCAGGAAGGGTGTTTTATGCTCTGTCTGAATCTATGAACCAGTTCCCGAAGATCAAGGTATGACCTGAGAAAGCAGAGCGTGGACAAAAAACTTTGTTGGTTGGCTTGTCCTAAAGGCACACCTCAAATGGAATTGACTGGGCTGACACTCCACCCCTGAATCATGTGCTTTGTGCTAGAACCTAGAAATGTTCATCTGGAATACGCAAGAGGAATAGCGACTGTTTCACCCCAAATTGGTGGCCATGAAGATACAGCTACTTGAAGATTAATGCCCTCTGCAGGGATTGGTTCCCCCAAACATATGTGGTGAACTTTGAACTTGATTGATAACTTGGAAATGCCAGCTGTCCCCAGGACTGGACATTAGTGAGCCCCTCTGTCATATACAGTGTTCTCCTTTCAACTCGCTGAAGGTCTTCACACCTGTATTCAAAGAGAATAGTCCAGGAACCGAGTATGAAGAGCCTGAGATCCTGTTTGCCTGTGCTGCTAGGAGGTGCTTAGCACTGCTACCGTTTACCCATACTGGAGACAGTGCTGTATGGCCCAGCTTGATACAAAGCTGAATACTCAACCAGTCTGTTCAGTGCAGGTGGAAGGCCAATGTGTGATCTTCTGAGAGGCACCCTGTGAAGTGGTCTGCCACCATTGAACGCCTGCATTTGAAAAAGTGAGGCCAACGTGTAACCTTGAGAGATGCACACAGTGAGTTGGCCTGCCACCGTTGTACGCGTCTGCATAGGAAGAGGTGAGATCTACTTGTGACCTTGAGAGAGGCAACCAGTGAGGTTACCAGTCACTGTTGTGAGCCCCTGAACCCCACAGGCATGTGGCTGGTGTGTGTGACCCTGTAAGAGGCACTCTCTGAGGTGGCCCATCACCCTTGTGAGCCTTGCCACCAGACCTGAGCTGCACGCGAGAGCTGGCATTCCTGACACAATGATCACACGCTGCACAGAAGATGCTGTCTCCCCTGCATGCACTCTACCTTCACCGAGGACAGCATGACCCTCCTACAGCATTACTCTGTGACCACGATCTGTCAGAGCTGCCTGCAGAGCAGGAGTCCGAGTGCGTGCACCCAGAGACATTTTAAGGCATGGACCAAGTGGACAATCGCCCAGGACCCCGTCCTCTAAGGGGCCCTGTGGTAAATTGATCTTTTTCAGTTCATCAAACTCTAACTTGTCTCTCAAACTCCCTCTGTCTCTGACTCTTTGTCTCTTTCTACCCAGTGTCATTTTAATGACACTGGGTAGAAAGACATATTTCTGCTATTCTGTTTTAAAGATTAAGTATAATTCAATATTGCTTGGCATGATGCAGGCTTAAATTATTAGAAAATAAAGTAAAATAATCTGAAATTTGTCCAAACAGGGGGGCCCCACAATATGTCTTGCTCGGGGCCCCCTTAATCCTTAAAATGACACTGCATACACCACCATAGGATGCCACAATATCCCTGACCTCTGTGCACAAGTGAAAGAGTGTGCTTTGCAGACTGCAATCCCCGCCCCACACCCTCTGCTGACCTGGCATTTCAACAAATGCAAAGACCCTAAAATCTCCCAGGGGTTCCAAATACTCGAGACAGACTATGAAATGCACTTCAGTGAACTACTAGAGAAGGCAGGCTTTGCATCTGAGGTTAAGTTTGTGTGTACCAGTAACACAGATTTCCCTGGTATTGCCCTACCTGCTAAGGTAAGAAGGTGGTATATCTCTATGCAGTTAGAGAACAACAAGTCTTAAAGTTACTGTACGCTTCCTTAATAATTAATAAAGGGGATATTCCTTTTTTTATATACAAAAAAAAAGAAGACCACTACTTGGACAGTATGTTATTGTGAGAGATAGGTTTGCTGGCTGATCTGCATGTTCTACCGACACACCAACCTTTAGCAGTAATCCTTCATTGGTGAACCCCACTGACCCATCAGCCTAATAAGAAAGCCTTTACCATGTCAGTGTGCCACCAGTAGTACATGATTTCTGCATGTCCAGGGACTAAGACTACACTTGCTGCAAGGACTGCCTATCTGCCCTTGATTTTTCAAGGTCATGAAGATCTGGAGTGACATTGTACCTGAATGGTATGGTGTTCATATGCTAGTTAGCTCATGGGCAGCAGGAGAAGAGGGTCACACACCTCAACCCTGTTCAGAGGTACTTCCTGTGTAGCTGCTACACTGCTGGCAAGACGCAGAGGCCCCCAACCTCAGCTCTGAGGTATATCGCGAGCAGCAGCATGAATGAAGGGACACAAACCTTAACTCTGTGATACATCATGAGCAGCAGCTTCGGTGTCTGAAAAGCATGTATAGACACCTCAACTCTGCTCAGAGGTATATCGTAAATATACTTTACTCCCCTAAAATTGAACAAATATGGACTCCGCGGTAGCTCCCAATGTGCTAGATGTGGGGAAATAGAGGCAGACTTCATGCATTTAGCTTGGTCCTGCGCATTAATACATCAATTTTGGATGAAGGTGGTGCGGGCTTTGACAGACATGGTTATGGAGAGAGTAGAAAGTATACCGCAGATTTGTCTCCTGGGGCTAGTTAAATCCCTGCAGCCATGCAATCGTAAACTTGTCCAGTGCTTAATTTGAGCCGGTGGCTTCCGGTGCTAATCGCATGCACTTAATCATCAACACCGGCGCCTTTTATGCGCACCAGTGTTAAGGACACATTAATTTACAGGGAAATTAAGTGATTTGCCCAGAATCACAGGATTTTGAGCGGACGCTGAGACTCAAACCTGGTTCCCTAGCTCCGAAGTCGGCAGCTCTGGCCACTACACCACACCCCCTCCCCACTTTCATTGTCAGTAGTTGGTTCTGTTTTAGGCAGCGCTAACAGGAGAAATGGACTGGTGCAAGCTGCCTCCTCACGAGAGCCCGGCACTTATTTTTTTTACAAATTAACCACTGCTGGTGGCCATTACCAAACTACTGGCCAAAAGATGAATAGCAACACACTGGGGGAAAAAACAGCCCCCATTTTAGACCAATGGCTGCGAGATGTAGTATACTGTAGGAATCAATTAGATACATATGTTGAGGAGTTACCTGCCACTTCCAGACCTAAGAATATGTGGGCACCGGTTACCACTTACCTGATGTCAACCCCAGAAATGATCTAATCATGTTATTTGGAATAACCTTGGTTGGGGGCCTTCTAAGTGGGATCTGCAAAGTGGATTTGATTGTAACGGAGTTTAACACTATATGATGTGGTGTACAATTATTTGCCAGAAGTACTGTAATATGACTGCACTGTTGTGTGTTTTCTGTTTGTAAAATGACAAAATGAATAAAAAAATGTTTTAAAAACCTGCTCAAAGGTATATCAAGAGATGAGGCTTTCGTGCCCACAAGGACAAATACCTCAGTAATGCTGCTAAGTATACTATGAGCAGCACCTTTAGTGCTTGCAAGGCCACATACCTCTACGTGCCAGTGACGTAGGACACGTTAAGCAGCTTATGACCTGTCAAGGCACATATAATACAAACATACTCTGAGGTAGAAGACACATTTCAGTTCCTGTGGACAGGCACATGCCACTGCTCCACAGTGGCACAAGCCCTTTTTTTGGACGCAGTAAGTTACATCTCTTTCCACGCCATTCAAACCACTCCCCTCTTTGCCAAAGCTGTCAACTTTGGAGCCAATGGCTGCCAAACGGGCACGAGCCACAGACGGATGATGCGTAGGCCGCATATTGATTTTGTCCTGGTCCCCGAATGGCAATGTCGAAAGCTGATGAGTCTCAATCATGGCGGAACCGGGTCAGATTTGAACCAAAAAGGTTCCCCTAAAGCTGAGGCAAACTATTCACACCATACAGCCCCCCAATTGTATTGTATTGTAATTACATTTATATAGCGCTTACTACCCCTGACGAGGCGTCGAAGCACTTTTCGGCGAGTAGCACGCTACTCCGGAACCCATAAAGGATTAGTGGTGAATTAGTATAGAGAAAAATGAAAGAAATTTGAGTGGTGGATATGTTAGTCTGTTATTTGGATTGAGAAGGATAGTGGAGTAATAGAAGAGGGTAAAGGTTTGCATTTATATAGCGCTTGCTATCCCTGCTGAGGTGTTGAAGTGCTTTTCGGTGAGTAGCATGCTACTCCAGAACCCAAACAGGATTAGTGGGGAATTAGTCTAGGGAAATATGAAATTAATTTGAGTGGTGGACATGTTAGTCTGTTATTTGGATTGAAAAGGTATAGTGGGAGGGATAGAAGAGTGAAGAGTCTCCTATGTTGTTATACCAAAGTCTATCGTCTACCTTTGCCTCTGTATTTATAACAGTGACTTGTTGGACTTCATTATACAGTGTACAAAGTATTACCATAGATCACTGGCACAGAGACCTGAGCTGCTAACGTAAAATAAATTACCAGCCCCATGACAAATGGTTCTATTAGCAATCCAGATTGTTAAACTCAGATAGAACAGGGCGCGGGCAGTCCTGCCCCATTCATTCTCCCTCCGGCGCATACCGAGTTGTAAATAGGTTATTTTGTGTGTAAATAACACATTAAAACTCAGCATTAGCCGTGTCTTTTGATAGAGAAGAAATTGTTGCCAATAAATAACCCCAGACAGGAATGTAAAATAAGCCAGATTTAATAGTGCATGCGTGGTGCAGCCCTGTTAAACATGACTGAAATGATAAAAGTCCAAAAAATACCCCTAGTAAACCACACGCTGACACCGGAGTAATGAGGCTGTATTTTCGCCAGACGGGAGGAAAGCTAAAATTAATTTTGACACAGGAAGAAATTTAAAATCAAACATATTCTGCATAAAAAGGTTGATGTTTTAGGTACAACAGTTTGTTGTTGCAGTGTGTTGTGCATTTTCTTTCCTTTTTCAACAGTTACTTATTTCTGTGAATTTAGCACCTCAAGAGAATACAAAAGATGTCTTTGTTGCAGGAATTGTCCTATTTTGGTCGCTGTATAAATTGCAGATTTTGACCCATTTTAAATATCAGGTCAGTGCCTGATTTGAATACGACGAAAACAGCAAGAAGGCGAATGTGCATCATGAAGTCTGAGAGCCAAATGTGGTCAAGATTTCAGTAGGAAAGCTCTTGCTGCACAGAGGTCTGGTCTTTTTGTATTTAGCATCACACTACATTTTTATGTACATGGAAAGGGACTACGTACATCAACATTTTGAAAAAGAAATATTGGGGCATATTAACAAGGGCCTTATCTCCGTATTTTTGGCTTTAAAAGCCAAAAAAGCTGAGATAATATTTTCGCCCTATCTACAAGGGGATGCTAACATGCATTAGCGCATGTTAGCACCCGTTTTCCCGACGCCTCGCTTTGCATCTCTAATGAGATGCAAAGTGGGCGTCACTGGGCAGTACTCCCTGTAAATTATCGCTGATGTGCACATCACGATATTTACAAGGAGGCACACGTATTTTAGCAGACGTTAGTTTTTGGCGAAAACCGCGGTTTTCGCCAAAAACTAGCGTCTGCTAAAATGCTGACTTAGCCATACTTACCATTGGGGGTGGATTATGCTGATACAACCACAGGGTCGTATCAGCAAGGTTATCGCCGTTTTCAATGGAACATCGCTGAAAAACCAGCGATGTTCCATGGAAAACATCGCTATCGCTGGGATAATTATCGCCATTGCGCTATGCGTTGTTAATACAGCGCTAGCATGCCGATAATTATCTGCGATAGCCGGCGATAAACATGTTCACGCTTAATTGCGACTTGCAAATTGCGAGTCGCAATTAAGGAATTGATTCCCATTCATTCCTATGGGCCCAGAGGCCCATAGGAATGAATGGGAATTGCATGCGCAATTTGCGAGTACCCAATAGGTACTCGCAAATTGCGCATGCAATTTCAAGGGTGCAAGGGTTCCAAATGGATACCTGTTGCACCCCTGAAATTACAATTTAACCACATGTTGCGCACACACGTGCCCCAAGGGCATGTGTGTGTGTAACATGTGACTTTGAAAAATGCCCTTAAGTGCATTTTTCAGAGAAATCGAAAATTACCATCAACTTTAGATTGATGGTAATTTGCGATTCTTATTAGCGAAATCGCTAAATTATTTTGTTTAATGCATTGCATTTAAGGAATCGCAATTTACGAGTCCTTAAATGCAATTGCAATTTAAGTAATCGCAAATTTTGCGATTACTTAAATTGCGATTTTTGCATTTGGGATCATGCATCCCAAATGCAAAAATACCGGTCGCAAAGGGGCAGATTCTGAGAATCTGCCCGTTTGCGACCGGTTTTTCCTTTGATGCATGTGGCCCTAAATCTCTACAGGCATCTAAGGCCAATTGTACCTTCATAGGATAAACACTTGTGGAAATGAATTATTTTCACAGCCTATACATGAATATAGAACAGTAGCAAGAATTAGAGCAGAAATAAATATAGTCAGCTCAGGAGGTCAGCCCAACCTTGGTCAATCTGACATGGTTCTTCTCGAAATTCGCTCTTCTAAAAAGAAGAAAGGCTTAAGGCAATCATTTCTGGGATGTGCTCCCAGGGTGAGAACTCTGTGCCACTGGCCAATAGAACCACCTCATTGTATTAAAGGTTTAAAAGAGAATTAAAGAGTCCGTTGTTTCAGTGTCGCTTCCACAGATAATTGGAGATGAGTGTGTGAGTCAGATAGGCTTGTGTGTGAGAGTGGGTGAGTGAGCAAGCTATGAGTGACTGAGTGGATGTATGACAAAAACTGAGTTAGGGAGGTAGGTGATCCATATGTGATACATGCATAGGCTGTCGAGTTAGTAGGTGTTTGGGGGCTGGGAAACAGATTAATGTTGGTACCTGACTGTGGCCTGCCTTGATGTTAATGAAAGAAGGGAGAGAAGGTTGTGTTTTCTCCCTTGGCATCGGTCTATGATCACCTGGGTCGGACTGACCTACAGGGCAATGTGGCAGTGCCAGAAAGGCTGGTCTGACAGGTCAGTTTGTGGGGTGTTTTCTGTCTGCTTGTGGGCTTGTTTTATGATCTGGTGGGACGTTTTTACTGTAGATTCACCTGATATTACCACAGACTGTGCCTGCAGCAAGCACAAATGTATGCAGTCTTCCATTCCTTACAAAACACCTATACAGCGTGTCTTTAGAAGTTGAAAAGTACCCCGATTGGCATATGTGGGGCACGTTTTTTTAGCTATCTGGTTCATTAAAGGGGTACACTTTCATATTGTTGCCCGGGCCTAATTTCTGTCTCATTCCAACCCTGATGACCACTAATAATTCATATTCTCTATTACGGTTAGCAGTCCAAGGGTGTATGGATCTGTGTGTGCAGCAGTAGGCACTGGTGTCGCAATTTGTGAAAGGCTGCAGGACACCAAGGTTGTACAAGGTGGTATGTGGTGATGCTGTGGACATGTGACTGCCAAGACTGATGCATCAATCAGCAGCAAAGTTGTAGTTCAGAAAGGGAGCCTCAGATGTGTGGCTTGCAAGACAAGGATCATGTTGCCAAACCGCAGGACCCTTAGTCAGACAGAACTTCCTTAACACAAGACTTTTCCTCGAACAGAGAAAATGGAGGCTCCTTATTTTGGTAGTCATTGGGCATGAGAAATGGTGCAGTAATTCCTCAATGAGAATGTGTAGTCTTGTAGGGTATACTGAGCGTTTGCCCTACAGAGACATTGATTATGATGAAACATTTCCTGACCAGGCTTCATACAAAGAAAAAGGTCCCTTTACAATTTGCCTTGTGGCATGCCAGGCCATGTGCACACGGCTAACGACATACCGTCATGCCTTGTGTGAAGCACAAACAACGCATGAGCTACAGTCATTCCCTGTTCACAGTGCAAAGATGGCTTGTGTAACTATCTGTTCCCAATTTATCTCTGAGATTTGCAAATTGCATTTGAGGCATCCTTTACTGTATGCAGTACTAAAATGGGTATAATTGTGTGCAGTACATATTTGACATGCCCTAGACTCCCGCCCTGTATGTACTGCACATATGATTAATATGTGGTACTTGTAACCTAAAGAGTACAAGACCTGTCACCATGACCTACTTGCTGTGAAAATACTCATGCCCTGTATGCACTATGCAGCCTATTAACAGGCTCTGTGCCTTGTGCATGCCCCCCCTTGAACTAATACTCGGCATTTAAATGTATACTGTACTTTACAACTGTATGGTATTTGCTCTATATAAGGGCAAACAGCCTACAACCATAAGCACTACACTGATGGCACCAGGCACTATAAACAGCTCTCGTTGTGTAGGACACACAGTGCTCAGTATACGACCATACATTGTGCACAGGACTCTTAGGTCACACTATGCAACCATGCCCTGGAAGCAGTACGTACAATCATGCTCTGCAGCCATGCACTCTGGTTCTTAAATGTAGGCAACATCTTTGCAGTTGCAGTGCAAATATAAGAATGTATAAGTGATAATCTCTCATGATGTTTTCAATATTTTAGGGCGGATTTACTTCATTTGATGCAACACAGCTCTCCAAAGGGAGAGAGCAGAACAGCACCCGCTCTACTTGGATATAGCGCTGTTTCTATCTCCCCTATGCTGACGCCCTTTAGGCAGTCTTGCACCACGGACATACCCTTCCACCACAGCACAAGGGTGTGTGCACGATGTCTAGCATTAGTTTTGTACATTAAAGCACACATGCAAAGTTAGAAAAGTTTGGAAAAAAGAAATTCTCCACTGTCACATCTAATTTGAGGCAGTGTAAATTTTGGGCGCAAAGCTCTCCCTTCTATTTTTAGTAGATAGGACTTTCCGTCAAAAACCACGCATCATTGCATGGAAAATTCCATGTACTGTCCATGGGTCACCCTTTTGACTCAAAGTAGTGCAAAGTAATGCAAAACTCTGCTTTGTGTTACTTTAGGGCTACTTTTCAGCACAAATCAGGATTTGCACTGGAAAGTAAATACCAATACAAGCCTTTGTGCCAGTATATATCACTTTTTGTGGCACTGAACTGTTGCAAAGACTAGATAAATCCGATTCCTTGTTTTGAAATCCCACATCTAAAGTTTGTTCTCCTAGCCTAACTTTGCCTTATCTTTTGAAGTTGTCCTGACAATCATCCTTGAATTGTTGGTGACTATAGGGTAAGAGAAAACAAGTTATAACTCTTCAAGCATTTCTTTTTATAGCTTTATCAGTCGGTCATGCTAGTATGCATGATGACATCCACTTGGATCCACAACCCTAAGAAAGATCCAAAAATTCCACAACTAAAAATATGTTTATTTTCCTAAGCTACACTGATGCCTACGCCACTAAAACATTCTGAGGTACATCTTGATATGATTGCTTACCACACTCTACTCTCTCACTTTTTAGGTTGAGCCTAGAGTAGCGCGCAAGCGCTGCTTCTGGCGAAGCATTATGTAGGGGATTCGAAAAGCTGACCAGACGCTCGTGCATCTTGGCCTTTTTCGGGCGGTTACCCGCGCGGCCGACATCTGTTTCCCATTATCGTACCCAGACGCGTGCGTGATAATTGGAAACACATGCCGGCCGTGCGGGGGGAAAAGGCCATGACGCACAAGCGTCTGGTCAGCTGAGCAGGCTGCCGCGCTCGCCCCCGCTCCTCTCTTGTTCGAATGTGCTTCTGTCTAGGTTTAGTCTGGAAGGGGGAGACGAATTTCTTAATGCGCCAACTGCTGGAACTCGGCTTGAAGGGCCCGGCTTGTTTTTTTTTAAGCTCTCCGTCTATGAATATTTCCACCCCCGATTGACAAAGGATTGGAATCGCGTCGGACTCCCTCCGTCACTTTTCAAATAACAAATTACACCTTGGCCTTCTGACAGGAGCCCTGGCCCCCGAGACTTTTGCAAAATAATCTGCAGAAACACTAGCACTCGACAGTTACAAAATGTCTGCTTTTGTCATGCCCCCTCTGCCAAGTTTTCCCTTTGTGTTGCCACGGGGAGGACAGACGATCCCGCGCGCGCAGATAAACCAGAGCGAGGTGAGGTTACTCCAGCCGAGGGCGAGGTTTCCCCAGGCCCCGCGCGCCGCAGGCCTGCCTCTACGCTTGTTTATTTTTTCAGTCCTGTTCTTGGCTGTGTCAATACAGGGACATCCAATTCTCAGCTTTTTTAGAGTGCAGACATCCATTTGCAAAGCACTGTCAAGGCGGGTTTTACGTGCATGTCTGTTGTGTTGTATCTAGATTCATTTACGAAGCCTAAGACTCCAAAGTACTGGTAGGGTGCCACATTATGCACGCAGCAGTCACCAGACTTTGTTTGGGATGTGTACGTGACGAGCCATCAAGCTCTTGCCATGCAGATGGACCAGAATCTAAAGCAGATGGGAGCGGACCAGGAGATTTGAAAGCGCGAGCGTAATATGGTATTGTTACGCTCACTGTCCCGCCATCATACGAAAGTGCAGGGAAATGAGTAAAGCAACCCCAAATTAAATATTTGAAGAGAACCATTTGACATGGCTGTAGTGTAGCACTGCGGTTCTTAATCTTGGTTTCTGTGAATCCCCACCGAATCACTTTTGGAAGTAAGGTGCCCCGCCTAAGCAATTTCTACTATTGACTTCAAAATCTTGCATAAAAAACGAACACAAGTAAACAAACTTAAAAGAAATTTGGCAAGTGTTCACACAGGGAGCAACAATAGATTTTTTTTTTTTTTTACAGATGCAGTGGTACAAACTGATGATTCACAAAATTGTGATTGACTCCCTCGTGAATGGAGGGTTACAGAGCACTTCTCCGAGCCCAGTACTTCAAATCGGAGGTGGGTGGGTTCAGACAGCACATGCCTGCCTCGGCAAAGATTGCATTTGGGGTGTAGACGGACGCCTTTTTAAAACAGTAACGCCGATATTTAGCCAGTGCAAATCTCAATGGGCCTTGTAAGCTTTCATAACGCACAAAGACTTTACAATCAGGCACATCAATGTTTTAATAATGTAACTATTGTCAGGCAAAAAAAATACTCGCACAGCAAGTTCAGGATAAACCATAATATTTATTGTTGACAAGTACACAGTATAAAATCACTTAGAGCAAGACCAATTTACAGTCAAGGTTGAGGCAGACAGCAAATTTACAAGTAATTTACTAACTGGCATTCAATACTCAAATTATCTTGACATTTATCTGGGGACCATACTATAGTTAAATGTCCCGCTGCAGCTTAAGCGCTAGGAACTTACACAAACATTATGGGATGTTATACAAGAGACTGCACGACTGGAAAACGTGGTGAGATGATAGCACCAGCTAACAAGCATTGGCATAGCCAATAGGTCTCGCCTTTGGGACCTTATAAGTGTTTAGCCATGCAACAGTTGATGTTGTTGCACCAAGGATATTGTACTGCATAACTAAATACTTATAAGGTCCCAAAGGCGAGACCTATTGGCTATGCCAATGCTTGTTAACAATGGGATCCAACATGGGCTAGAATGAACGAGATGCGAAAAGTTAGGAATTCTGTGTAATGTCCAGAAATGTGGTCCAATCATATTGCTTCTAACTTGACGCAGCATCATTACAAGCCAGTGTCAAAGAAATGTTTATATGTTAAAGAACACTTTTGCAAATTGCAGTGGTGCTTTGAGGGAGTGTGGACAGCATACGTCAACAATAAGAGGGTGAGTGGGGCAATGCCTAAGTTTAGGGGAAATGTGTGAAGGCCAGATGGGTGCTTCAATCATGGTGTGTGATGTGGCATCTACATGATAGGGTATGATGTGTGCCATGCTTACAATAAGTACCTTCACCATAAGAGTTTAGACTAAGGTTGAAAGAAGGGGTTGGAGGCACCAGTTGATAACATGGAATTATGGTAAGAGAAATCTGATTCCAAAATTGTGCCTTGGAACAAAGTTATTGTGACAGAACCTAATAGTTTCATCTAAACGCACATTGTTATAGCAACATGAAGATTGGGATGTATAATACAGAGTGCTTTACAGGCATATACACAATATCTACTGAAGTGTCTGCTGTCTGCAAATAAGGTGTTAAGGAGCACTTAGATAGTGTCAACTTGCGTACTCCAATCACAAGAGTTTCAAAGCAATGGCGTCTTCCACCTAGGAAGGAAATTTGAGGAAGAGGAAAAGTCACTGGGGTAGTTTTAATATGATTTGAAGAAGGAACTGGAGAATCCACCTGCCAAGGTAATGTCAGCATCTGAGGTGACTCCAAGACTTCTTACTGATCATGAAGTTGTAGGGATGGATCTTGGAACCTAGTTCTCCTAAATAGAATGATATTATAAGAAAATGGAGCCTTCTTTTTTGAAGTAGTTCCTAAATTACAGAATAGATTCATACCATTCTAAACCGGGTGGAGCGTGAATTCTGGCAACATGCTATATTTAGTTTGAGTATTACCGTTTTTTGACTATCACAAGGAAATGTTAGGATTGACCCATAAGCTGCAAGAAAATATAACAGGTTCTCTAAAATATATTATGTGCATAGTGTAGCATGGATGGCCCTTATACTATCTTACACTTTCCAGAAGAGAAGAAGCAAGGGGGCTTTCAATCAATCAATCAATCAATCTAGATTTGTATATATATATATATATATATATATATATGCTAATCACCCGTGAGGGTATCCAGGCACTGAGAGTACTGCTGCAGGAGGCTTAGTTGAACAGCCTGGTCTTGAGTCCTTTTCTGAATTCCAGCAGCGAGAATGATGCCTGTAGGTGAAGTGAGAGGTTGTTCCAGGACTTCACAGAGAGGTAGGAGAAGGAGCCCCCTCCACTGTTGATGTGGCGGATGTGGGAGTGTGGAGAGGCAGAGGGAGGCTCAGTGCAGGTGTCTGGAGGGAAGGTGGAAGTTCAGTCGGTAACTGATGTAAGCTGGGCACTGGTTGTGGAGGGCTTTGAACGTGTGGATCAACAGTGGAGCTTCTTGATGTGGGAGGTGATTTGTGTCCATTTGGGGAGGTCTAGGGTCAGTCTGGCTGCTGAGTTCTGTATTGTCTGCAGTCTCTTGAGGAGGTGATTCCTACATAGAGTGTGCTACCGTAATCCAGTCGGCTGGTGACCAGGGCTTGTGTGACGGTCCATCTAGTGTTGATGGGGAGCCACTTGAAGATCCTACGGAGCATGTGAAGGGTGAGGAAGCAGGCGGATAAAACTGCATCTCATGGTGAGCTTACGGTCCAAGATGATGCCAAAGTTGCAGGCATGTTTGGTCGGAGAGGGTGAGGGTGAAGAAGAGGAGGTTTTGTTCCCAAAGATCAGTACTTCTATCTTGTCAGTGTTGAGTTTTAGGCAGTTGTCTCTCATCCAGTCAGCTATGTTCATCATGCACCTGCGGATGTTGGTCAGCGTGGCAGAGGGGTCTTCTGACAGCAAGAGGATGAGCTGGGTATCGTTGGCATAGGATATGATGTTCAGTCCATGCCATCTGCCGACGTTGGCCAAGGGAGTCATGTAGGTGTTGAACAGGGTAGGGCTGATGGACAAAACTTGAGGGACGCTGCAGATGGTGTTCTTGGGTTGGGTTGTTCAAGGGAGAAAGTCAGATTCTCTGGGTTCTTCCGGTGAGGAAGAGGGTGATCCACTTGAGGGCATCTCCTTGAATTCCAATGTTGTGAAGCCATTTGATCATGATTGTGTTATGATACTGTGTCGAATGCTGCTTAAAGGTCGAGGAGGATCAGGGTCGCCATTTTTCCTTGGTCGAGGATGGATCTGATGTCGTCTGTGGTTGCAATCAGGGCAATCTCGGTGCTGTGGTTGATGCAGAATCCAGATTGGGACGTGCCCAGAAGATTGTTGTTCTCCAGGGGTTCTGTGAGTTGGGAGGTGATCCCCTTCTCGAGGACTTTGGCGTGGAAGGGCAGCAGAGAGATGGAGTGATAGTTCTTGAGTTTGTTGGGGTCGGAGGATAGTTTATTGAGTAGGGGCTTGACTTCTGCGTGTTTCCATTCTTTGGAAAAGGTGGCCGTGGTGATGGATGCATTGAAGATAGCGGTGAGGTCGCTGCTGATAGTCTTACTTCCTAGGCTGAAGATGTGATGGGGGCAGGGATCCGTGGGTGCTCCTGAGGGGATTGAGCTCATGATGGCTATGGTGTCTTGCGTGGTGTGCTGGTCCCAGGTGGTGAGCAGGTGGTTGTGTTCCTCGTTTGTGGGGGCGAGATGGCTGAGGATGTCGGTGGGTTGGGGATCGAACTTTCTGTAGATGGTGGAGATCTTGTTGTGGAAGAAGTCTGCCAGGGTTTTACAGAGTTGTAGGGATGGGATGATACACACACACACATATATATACATATATATATATTTTTTCACTCAAAAAACCAAAGGTTAAAGGGACGTTATAGTTTGGCTCACATTTCATTCATACAAAACCAAAGAAATTCAGCAGTTATAGTTGCCTGAGCTAACTATAACTTGCGCCCGCAATGCACTGGTAATGACCTCACATATTACATCTCTCATAACGTGGTCACTTGTACGAGTGAAATGTGAGCCAAACTATAATGTCCCTGTAACTTTTGTTTTTTTCAGTGAATTTCTAAGTTTTTTTTAATTCTATTTCCGAACTATAGCGTCCCTGTAACCTTTGTTTTTTTCAGTGAATTTCTAATGTTTTTTTCATTTTATGTCCTAACTATAACATCCTTGTAACCTTTGGCTTTTTCAGTGAATTTCTTTGGTTTTTTTAAATTCTGTTTCTTAACTATAATGCCCCTGTAACCTTTGTTTTTCTAGGTGTGCTTCTATTTTTTTTTAATGTTATTTCCTAACTATGGTCTCTGAGTGGTTCTGTGAGTGGGTGCATTAGTTTATGAGTGGGTCTGTTTGTGGGTGCGTGAGTCTGAGGGGGTGTGTGAGTAGGTGCGTGAGTCTGAGTGGGTCTATGAGTGGGTGCATGAGTCTCTGAATGGGTCTGTGAGTGGGTGCATGAGTCTCTGAGTAGATCTGTAAGTGGGTGTGTGAGTGTCTGAGGGGCTCTGTGAGTGGGTGTGTACTCTCTCAGTGGATATGTGAGTGGATGCATGAGTCTCTGAGTGGGTCTGTGAGTGGGTGTGTGTGAGTCTCTGACTCGGTCTGAGAGTGGGTGTGTCAGTGTCTGAGTGGTTCAGTGACTGGCTTAGTGAGTGTCTGAGTGAGATTATGAGTGGTTGCATGAATCTCTCAGTGGGACTGTGCGTGGATGCGTGAGTGTCTGAGTGGGTCTGTAAGTGGGTGTGTCAGTCTCTGAGTGGGTCTGTGACTGGGAGCATGAGTCCCTGAGTGGGTCTGTGAGTGAGTTCATGAGTGCCAGAGTGGGTTACCAGCTGAGATGTCAAGTGTGTGCTTTTTAAAGGGCATAACACACGCCCCAGCGCCGGAGGGGCTGCAGGGGCCTGTGTTGCGCTCTTAACTATTCTCCACTGCTCCAACCAGGATTCAATTTCATGGCTCTCTAATTACAAACACAGACCTCTGCATTTAATTTTTTTTATATGGGTGGGGGGGCATGCAGCCCCCTCCCTGGGCCGATTTCGGCCTTGGGAACCTCATACCCCGGGTCCCAGCCATTATCCAATGGGGAAGGGGGGTTGTGCATTCCTAAATCACAAAAGGTACCCCACAGTTATAGAAATATCTTCAACTAACCCTGGTTAGGAATGGGAAGGTTAATAATGAAGCATCCTAGTTATTACCCACTAGGTTGTGGGAAAGGAAAAGATTCCTTTTGTTTATATTACCCTCACACACCCTAGTGGTGTCATGCTTCATCATCGGGTCACCCCGACTCCTAAAGGTCAGGGTTGGCTCTACCGTTTTTCAGGGAGCTCTTACGAGATGTGGCCAGGGGGTCTTAAAGATTAAAAATCCTCAGACAATTCCCGGTATCCCTTTATTCTTGGAAATGTCTGGGATATTAAAAAATCAAAGCATATAAAGGGGCAATTGGATATTAGTGGTCCTATGACCCTAGTGCCGACATGTTTCAGCCCAACATATGGCCAAAAATTGGTCCAGGGCTTTCTTCAGGGCAACAAAAAAGAAGAAATTCCCTCCCTCGTGAGAGCTGAGGGTCAATACTACGCTACTCCTATTTCGTGAAGAAAGGGCAGATAGCTGCTCCTTTGTTATAAACAAAAGATAGACTTATCTTGTGCTTGTTAATTTTCTTTTTACTCCATCCCGCTTTGGGAGAGGTAATTCATCTCAGGGAATCGCAGTCGGAGGGGTAGCCCTCTAGTCAACTTTCGTCAAGGGTCCTGCCCCGTGTGAAAACATACTTGGTTCTGCATCCCCGTGCTGTGCGGTCCCCCTCCTGGGGCTGATTTTAGCCCTTGGGACCCCATCCCCAGGGCCCGGCCATTATACTATGGGGAAGGGGCCTCTTGGCCCCCTCCCTGGGCCAATTTCGGCCCTGGGACCTCACCCCCCGGTGCCTGGCCACAATAAAATGGGCTAGGGAGGCCACACGGCTCCCCTCACTGGGCCCGACCCCATCCCCCAGGGCCCGGCCTTTTATTATTTTTAATTTTTATTAGGGGAGGGGGCTGTGCAGCACCCCTCCCTGGGTCAATTTTGGCCCTGTGGACCCCATCCCCCAGGGCCCAGCCATTACACTATAGGGAGAGGGGGCCACGTGGCCCCCCCCTACCTGGGCCAATTTCGGCCCCAGGGACCCTATCCCTGGGGCCCAGCCATGTCATCTGGGTGCCCACAGGGCACCTAGTGTGCAATGGGACTGCAGGAGAATCCTCAAGGCTGCCAGAGTCCCAGCCAGCTCCCCACTTCCTGCGGGAGCCAGCATTGCTGTGACAGACAGGGGGCTGCTGAAAATCAGCTGCCTGTCTGTGAGAGCAATGTTTTAATCTGTTTCCCTGCATGCATATTTGTGTGTACATTAATTTATTTTAGCCCCAGGGGGTTGGTGGTCCCCAGGGCTGTGGGGAGGCTACAAAGGGCCTGCATTAATTTTATGTTTAGCCCTGGGTAGGTGGTGGTCCCTGGGTCGCGTGTGAGCCCAGGGGGCCCATCCGCATACATATTTGTAAGTGCCCCGGGGAGGGGGCACTCCCGGGGACTGTAGGGGCCATGCGGCCCCCCAGCATTTATTTGAGATTTGCCCTGGGTGGTGGCGGTCCCCAGGGCATGGGGGGTGCCGCATGGGCACCCCTGCATGCATTAAAAGCAGTGCACCGGGGAGGTGGCGGTTCCCGGGGCTTTTATAAGCCCTAGGAGAGGGGCCATGTGTGCCCCACTCCTACTTAAAATTTCTCAGGCCCCCGGGACCTAGCCCACCTGGGGGCTTTAGTATAAACAAGCGCTGGATACCACCCTTGTTTATTTTATTTTTTTCAATTTTGCTGCAAATCTGCGGATCCACCAATGAATTGTGTCAAAAATTTTTTTTTAATCTCCAGCAGGGTCTCTCTGAGACCCCACCACCACATCTAGGGTGTCAGGGTATTCTTTATTTTTAATTTAAACATTTTTTGTGGGACTCGGCCCAAGCCAAGCCCTAAGATGGCTGCCAACACTTCCTGGTTGATGGGATCTTTCGGATCCGCATCACTATATATACAAAAATTGATTTCGGTTGGTATCTCTAAAACTACTGAATGGAGTTACACCAAATCACAAAAAGCGTGATCTGCGGACAAAAATCTACCTTTCTGACAAATTTGGTGTAATTCCGTCCAGCAGTTCGGGCTGGATTTGTGTTCAAAACTCCTGTGGGAATTGACATGGGAAAAAGGCATTTTGGGATTCCCCTTTTTCTCGGCTCCCACTTCATGGACCACCCAAAACTTTCCAGACACAAGCTGAAGTGAGTGTTGAATTGTTTTGGAAAAGTGATAGGCAAATGAAAATGCTTTTCCTATGGAAAGTAGGTCCTAACTATAACTGCCTACCAATGATCACCAGTAGGCAATATATACTCACTTCCCATACACCTACTCACACAGCCACTCACTCACCCATACAGCTACTCACACACCCACTTATTCACCCATACAACCACTCACACACCCAGTCACTCACCCATACAGCCTCTCAACAGAGCCACTCACTCACCCATACAGCTACTTAGACAGCAACTTAGTCACTGACACAGTCACTCAAATATCCCCTCACAGACCCATACAGCCATTCACCCATACAGCCACTCCTACACCCACTCACTCACCAATACAGACACTCACACAGCCACTCACGCACCCATACAGCTACTCACACACCCACTTATTCACCCATACAACCACTCACACACCTACTCATTCACCCATACAGCCTCTCGACACAGCCACTCACTCACCCATACAAGCATTCACACACTTACTCACACACCCACACAACTACTTACATACCCATTCACACATCCATACAATCACACATCTGCTCACTCACTCATATGGCCATTCACACAGACACTTACTCTCCAATACAGCCACTCACACACCAACTCACTTAGCCAAACACCCACTCAAACAGCCACTCACCCACCCATACAGCCAATTACACACTGAGTCACTCACTCATACAGCCATTCAGACACCCACTCATTCACCCATGCAGACAATACACATCCACTTACCCTCCCATGGAGCCACTCACACTCCAGCTCACCCATACAGCCACTGACACACCCACTCACTCACCAATACTGCCACTCACATAGCATCTCACTCACCCACATAGCTACTCTCATACCCACTTATACACTCATACAGCCACTTACACACCCATACAGACAAGGATACATATAGTCACACAACTACTCACTTAATATATGTTAGAAGTAGTATCACTCAGTAGTAGTGCACCTAGTATACTAATGTAACGTTTGTAGTAGGTTAGTATGTTTAATACCCATAAATGCTTAAAAACAGTTACACTTACTTGTGAGATGTCATCAGTGTTGTCACTGACCATGCCATCAGTGATGTAATATGTGAGGACATAAGCAGTGCATTGCGGGGGCGTAAGTTATAGTTAGCTCAGTTAACTATAACTGCTTAATTTCAATGGTTTTGCACAAGTGAAATCTGAGCCTAACTATAGCGTCCCTGTAACCTTTGGTTTTCTCAGCGAATTTCTATGGTTTTTTAAATTATATTTCCTAACTATAACGTCACTGTAACCTTTGGCTTTTTCAGTGAATTTCTAGGGTTTTTTAGAGTTAAGTAATATTCCCATTGCAATGCGTGGGGGCAGGTGGTTGAATGCAGGGCCTGGCCTAGCATTGTGCTGCACCACCCAAGCTTGCTGCTCCTGCCCACTGCTCCTTGCCATCCATTGTCCAAGTCCATGCCCCTGCTCCCTCATACCAGCCCTGTGTGGCTGTTGTTCTGCCACTGCCCTGCTCACCTGTCCTAAACAGTTAGCTTGCTGTCCCATCCACCCAGCCGTGGCCCGTGCAGGTAAGAGCGGTGGGCCGGTTTGGGGGGATTCGACAGACGACCATGAGGGAAAATTAAATAAATAATTAATTTCCCTCATTGTCTGTCAAAATCCCCACCACCCCACCCCTCTTACCTCCACAGCCTGCAGCTGCATCCACCTCCTCACTGCCCTCTGTTTTCTGTGTGCATGCACCAGCCCCCACCCTCCTGCCTTGCGTGGCATGATATGCTGCCACTGCCCTCCATTTAGCTTGATGTCCCTGCCCACTCCTCCTGCCCTCTGTTACCCAATTCTATGCCCCATCATTGCCCTCATGCTTAGCCTCCGTGCTTACCTTATAGCCCTTACTCTCCTTCCCCCTGCCCTCCGATGTCTGTGTGCATGCCCCTACTCCCTCCTTTTTGCCCACCATGTTCCACGGACCTGCCACTGCCCCTCCTATCTACTCTGACTGTTCTGTTGAGCTGCACCTGCCCCTCCCCCTGCCTAGCATGTTCAGATGGCTGCCGCATGTCCCTGCCACCTCCACCCTGCCTGTCCAAGTTCCATGCCCGTAACCCCTCCCTCCTATCCTCCATGGCCCATTTTGCTGCCACTCCCTTCTGCCCTCCATGCACTCTTGTGCTGCAACTGCTCCTCCTGCTTCCCCTGCGTGGTCTGTTGTGAAGCCCCTTCCCCTGCCCTCTCTTTTCTGTGTCCAGCCCCTTCCCCTCCCTTCTATCATCCATGGTCCTTTGTGCATGCCCTTGCCGCTTCCCTCTTGCCCACCATGGCCCTTGTGCTGCTGCTAACCCTCCCGCTTGCCATTCATGGTCTTCTGTGCTGCCAAAGCCCCTCCCACCTGCCCTGTGTGGTCAGCCTGCTGCTCCTGACCCCCCCCGCCTTCGCTCCTTTGTCTGTGTGTATATCATTACAGTCTCATGGTTGCCCTCCATGGTGTGCTGTGCTTCCAATGCCCCTCCCGCCTGCCCTCCATGGTCAAATTACTGCTCCTGCCCTGCCCCCTTGTCCCCTGCCCTCCGTTTTCCATGTGCAGCCCACTATCCCCTCTCTCCTGCTATTTCTGGTCCGTTTTCTTCGTGCTGCCCCCTCCCTCCTGCCCTTCATGGTCTGTTATGCTGCAACTGTCCCTCCTGCTCATCTGGTATGGTCATCCTGCAGCTCATGCCTCTTTCCCCTCTGCTCTCTGTTGTCCATGTGCATGGCCCTGTTCCCTCCCTATTGCTTTCCATGGCCTGCTGTGCTGCACTGCAGCCCTGCTTGCCCTGTGTGGTGTATTGTGCTGCTGAAACCTCTGAAGCCTGCCCTGTAAGGTCAGCTCGATGCCACTGCCCAGCTCCTTCCTGCCATCTGTTATCCAAGTCCATGTCCCTACCCCATTCCTCCAGTCCTCCGTGATCAAATGTACCATACTTGCCAACATTTTGAACTTGGTAAGAGGGAGATTTTGGAAAAAAACATGGGGAATTGATTTTCTCCATTGACTTACATTGAAAAAGAGGAGATTTTAGGCAGGAGACAGATAAAGCCCTTTTGGGCTTGAAAACATCAGGAGTTCTATGACAAAATGAACCCCCTCATTTTGTTCCTTTTAAAATTAAATGTTTTAAGTTTTACCCAGTTTGATTCTATCAAGATGGCGTCAGGTGTGCCATATGTTTGTCATAAGTAAGACTGTTAGCTCTTTAGTTGTTCTTTAGAACACTCTGGAAGGCTGAAGTAGAACATAAGGGAATCAACCTAGAGGCTGCTCCTGTTGGAAGCACATGTTTTACTGAGAATGTCAGACTTCATTCTCATATGGCTGAGAAAGTTCGTGTGAATTTACAGAAAATATGCTCTCATTTAAGCTTCTGGAGCACCTTCCATAACCTCTATGGCAAAAGCATGAGAAATCAGTTTTCTTTCAAGCAAGATTCATGAAATTCCAGCAGAAGGATTTTTTTCACAGAGTAAAATCACCTTAGAACACACCACAATTCCTAAAATCAGTATGGTACCATGAACAAATGATTTATATTGTAACTAAAATCTGTTATTACCCTTTATACATTCTCCATTTTGTGACCCTCAAAACCTGCCACTCACTACAATGCATTTCAATGGGTGCTATCATGTATATTGGTCCCAAGATGGCTGTCTGCACTTCCTGGTTGAAGTGCTGACAGCCAATCAGATCACACCATGAGATCTGTGCTTAGTCTCCACCCAGATATACACATTTCTTTTTCCTTTATTATCTCAAAAACACCTGAATGGATTTACACCATATAGCAAAAAGGTCGTTTTCTGAACCATGACCTACCTTTCTGCCAAATTTGGTGTAATTCCATTCAGCAGTTTGGGCTGTAGTCATGTCTAAAATCTCTACGGGAATTAACATGAGAAACACACTTTTTTTGACACCCCCTTTTTCTCTGCCCCGGTCTGACAGATCACCCCGAAACTTTCCATGCACAACTAGAATCAGAAGGGCACTGTTTTCGGAACATTTTGTGAAGATTTGTCAAACGGCCCCAAAGTAATAAGCAAGTCAAAAACGCTTTTCCTATGGAAACTAAGTCGTAACTATAACTACCTGCTGGCGACCGCCAGTAAGTAATATACATATATATTCACACAAAAAAGCCAAACATTATAGAGACGTTATAGTTAGGCTCAGATTTCACTCGTACAAAACCAGCGAAATTCAGCAGTTATAATTAGCTGAGCTAACTATAACTTACGCCCCCGCATTACACTGCTTATGACCTCCCATATTACATCACTCATGACATGTTCATTGACATCACTGATGACATCACTGATTTTGGCCCAGGGACCCCATTCCCCAGGGCCCCTCAATAATTGACTAATAGAGGGGGGCCACGCACTCCCCGCGGGCTGATTTATATTACCTACTGAGTTATAGTTAGAACCAAGAGTGCTTTTTGTTATTTGGTGCAAATCCGTTCAGTAGTTTTTGAGATATTAAAGAAAATCCAAACTTGTATATCTATCAATCAATCAAGCATTTGTATAGCGCACTACTCACCCGGGGGGTCTCAAGGCGCTGGGGGGAGGGGGTCCGCTACTGCTCGAACAGCCAGGTCTTGAGCTGTTTCCTGAAGGCGAGGTGGTCTTGGGTCAGGCGGAGGTGGGTCGGAAGGGAGTTCCAGGTCTTGGCGGCCAGGTAGGAGAAGGACCTTCCTCCTGTGGTGGCTCTTCGGATGCGGGGGACGACGGCGAGGGCGTGGCTGGACGATCGAAGCTGGCGTTTGGGAGCGTAGAAATTGAGGCGGCTGTTGAGGTATCCTGGGCCATGGTTGTGTAGGGCTTTGTGTGCGTGGGTGAGGAGCCGGAAGGTGATTCTCTTGTTGACTGGGAGCCAGTGCAGGTCTCTCAGGTGTCCGGAGATGTGGCTTCGGCGGGGGATGTCCAGGATGAGTCGTGCTGAGGTGTTCTGGATCCGCTGGAGTCTCCTCTGGAGTTTGGCGGTGGTTCCGGCATAGAGGGAGATGCCGTAGTCCAGACGGCTGGTGACGAGGGCCTGGGTGACCGTCTTCCTGGTCTCGGTGGGGATCCACCGGAAGATCTTACGAAGCATGCGCAGGATGTTGAAGCACGACGAGGAGACAGCGTTGACTTGCCTGGTCATGGAGAGGGAGGAGTCCAGGATGAAGCCCAGGTTGCGTGCGTGGTCTGTTGGTTTGGGTGCGCTGCCCAGGGCGGGGGGCCACCAGGAGTTGTCCCAGGCGGAGGGTGAGGATCCCAGGATGAGGACTTCCGTCTTGTCCGAGTTCAGTTTCAGGCGGCTGTTCGACATCCATTTGGCTACGTCTGTCATCCCTTCGTGCAGGTTGGCTCTGGCGGTGGTGGGGTCGTTGGTGAGGGAGAGGATCAGCTGGGTGTCGTCGGCGTAGGAGATGATGTTGAGGTTGTGCTGGCGTGCGATGGCTGCGAGGGGGCTCATGTATACGTTGAAGAGTGTTGGGCTGAGCGAGGAGCCTTGAGGGACGCCGCAGATGACTTCGGTGGCCTCTGATCTGAACGGGGGAGGCGGACTCTCTGTGTCCTTCCGGCGAGGAAGGAGATGATCCACTCCAGTGCCTTCTCCTGGATTCCGACGTTGTTGAGGCGCTGTACTAGGGTACGGTGGCAGACAGTGTCGAAGGCTGCGGAGAGGTCCAGGAGGATGAGGGCCGCTGTTTCTCCGTTGTCGAGTAGGGCTCGGATGTCATCGGTAGCTGCGATCAGGGCGGTCTCGGTGCTGTGGTTGGCCCGGAAGCCGGACTGCGAGGGGTCGAGGGACCCGTTCGTCTCGAGGAAGGCGGCCAGTTGCTTGTTGACGGTCTTCTCGATGACTTTTGCCGGAAACGGGAGTAGCGAGATGGGGCGGTAGTTCTTGAGGTCGGTGGGGTCGGCTGATGGTTTCTTGAGTAGAGCACTGAGTTCGGCGTGCTTCCAGCTCTCCGGGAAGGTGGCGATGTCGAAGGAGGTGTTGATGATGTCCCGCAGGTGGGGTGCGATGACAGCGTCGGCCTTGTTGAAGACGTGGTGAGGGCAGGGGTCTGTCGGAGATCCGGAGTGGATGGAGTTCATCGTGCGGATATATCTAGGGACACGGACCCTCCGCGACTCCAGGCAGCAGGAGCTGTGGTCTGATTGGCTGATCGCAATGTGTCTAAAATGTTGTGGCCACCATTTCATGAAGTGGGACATGGTCCTGGGGGATGGAAAGAAAGATTAAGGGCCAGATGTACGACGAGAATTAGCATGCGCAAATGGGTTTGCGACCCATTTGTGCATGCTAATTCTGATAGGGCCATGTACAAACACTATTTGCGACTCGCAAATAATTTGCGAGTCGCAAAATAGTGTTTTGCGACTCGCTATTAGGAAGGGGCGTTCCCTTCCTAATAGCGAGTCACAAGCCATGTACCAATGTTTTGCGACCGCAATTGTGGTCGCAAAACACTCGCAAATTACCACCCTCTTCAAGAGGGTGGCAATGCAGTCGCAAATGGGAAGGGGACCCCTTCCCCTTTGTGACTGGCTCTGAAATATTTTTTATGGCAGGCAGTGGTCCAAGGGACAACTACCTGCCCTTAAAAAATTAAACGAAAACGTTTCATTTTTTTTTTTTTAATGCATTCTGTTTTCCTTTAAGGAAAACGGGCTGCATTTAAAAAAAAAAAAAACTGTTTTATTGACAAGCAGTCTCAGAGATGGTGGTCTGCTGAGCCCAGCAGGCCACCATCCCTAGGAGGGCCAGCCATTCATTAATAATCATGAGCCTCGCATTTTGCACCCCATTGGGAATCACAATCAGTGTCTCTGACACTGTTGTACATTCCAAATTGTGACTCGCAATTGAGTGCAAATTGCGAGTCGCAATTTGGAATGGTCGTACATATGGCCCTATAAGTGGTCAGGGTAGGGGTACCCTGACCCCATGGGTGCATGGCAGGGGTCTCTGAGGGACCCCTTATGAATTAAAAAAGTTTGTAAACCGTTTTTCCCACATGCGTGGAGTAGCAGACCCATTGCAACACTCAGCGAGGTCACCGTGTATGTCACAGTGGAGTTGCGAACCTCACTGAAATAAATTATAAAACTATATACACATTCACACACTGACATATAGGGACGCGGATCCTTTGTGGTGCAAACGTGAAGGTGCGCAATTTCCTGCAGCAGGAGCTGTGTTCTAATAGGCTGATCGCAACATTTGTAAACAGTTGGGGCCACCATTTCATAAATCAGGACATGGATCCAGGGGGATGGAAAGAAAGATTAAATGGATTTTAAGAGGTCAGAATAGGGGTACCCTGACCACCAACAGTGCATTGTAGGGGTCTCTGAGGGATCCCTTATGAGTTTACAATTCTTTTTTCCACGTGTGTGGAGTCGCAGACCCATCACAACACTAATGTAATGTCTTAGCATATTTGCGAACCTTGCCGAAAACCAGAAAAAACTACAAAAAAAAAATACATATACACATTCAGTCACCAAGTAATGTATGAACTCACAGACCTACACAGAGTCACACAGCCAGTCAGGGACCCACTAAGAGACTTATGCCCTGACTAATAGAGCTATTCTGACACTCAAGCACCCACTCACTCACCCACACAGTCATGCATCCAGGCACAGACCCACTCAGACAGTCACACACTCACTCACAGACCCACACAGAGACTCATCCACCCAATCACAGACCTACTCCGACACTCATGGACATACTCACAAACCTACTCAGACACTCATGTACCCACTCACAGACCCACTCAGAGACTTATGCATCCACTCAGAGACGTACTCAGAGACTCATGCACCCACTTAGAAACCGGCTGTGACACTCATGCATCCACTCACAGGCCCAGTTCGAGAGGCACACACCGAGGCACAGAGCCACTCGGACATTCATGCAACCACTCACAAACCCATTGAGACACTCATGCATCCACTCACAGATCCACTGAGAGACTTACCTACCCACTGAGAGACCCACTCAGAGACTCATGCACCCACTCAGAAACCCACTGAGACACTGATGCACTCACTCACAGACCCAATTAGAGTCACACACCTAGTCATAGAGCCACTCAGACACTCATGTACCCACTCAGAGACCCAGTGAGACACTCATGGATCCACTCACCGATCCACTGAGAGACTTATGCACCCACTCAGAAACCCACTGAGACACTGATGCACCCATCACAGACTCAGTTAGAGTCACACACCCAGACATTGAACCACTCAGACACTCATGCACCCACTCACAAACCCAATGAGACACTCATGCACCCACTCAATGATCCACTGAGACTTCTGCATCCACTCAGAGACTCATGCACCCACTCAGAAACCCACTGAGACACTGATGCGCTGACTCACAGAGTCAGTTAGTCACACACCCAGTCATAGAACCACTCAGACACACATGCACCCACTCACAAACCCAATGAGACACTCATGCGCCCACTCACAGATCCACTGAGACTTATGTGCCCTCTTACAGACCTACTCAGACACTCTTATACCCACTCACAGACCTACTCAGAGACTCATGCACCCACTCACAGACTTACTCAGACACTCATGCACCCACTCAGAAACCCACTGACACATGCATGCACCCACTCACAAACCCAGTTAGAGAGTCACACACCCAGTCATAGAGCCACTCAGACACTCATGCACCCACTCACAGATCCACTGAGAGACTTATGCACCCACTCAGACACTCATGCACCCACTCAGAGACCCACTCAGAGAGTCATGCACTCAGTGAGGCACTGATACACTTATTTAGATACAGACGCATTGATTTAGACAGTGACTGATGCAGCTACTGTTAGACCCAATGAGACAGTGTTTCTCTACTAAAAGTCCTAGTCCAAAACTGATATATGTACTCACAGACCCAGTCAGTTATGTTACCTTTTGCACACACACTTATATACTTAGAAAAATAGTCACAGACTTATTGTGACTTGTATATAGTAAAATTTAGAGTTCTATATTTTAGATGTGTTCTTGTGCATTGAATTCTTGTTTTTGCTTCACGGATCCACGATGGAGTCGCGAATCTGGAAAATATTACTTTAAAAATTGGATTTAAAATGAATATTATTTAGTGTTGGGCAACAGTGTGGCTCTGAGGAGAGCCTTTGTGTTCATTATGAGTATGTGACAGCTACACATAAGACCGAATGCAGAGTTTCAGGTTGCTGAGAAACACCCTATTGCCTTCATCTGTAAAGTGAACTCCATCACTTCCATAAATTCCATGCATGTCAAATGCAGATTGTAGATAGAGCCCATGTAATGGTCTCTGAGGAATGTAGAAACAGCTTTATAGACATGTTTCCTGGCTTTGTCAATCTGTGGACAGAATTGATTTGACCACTTCCATTCCTGCTTTTGCCATATGTTGGAGTACACCTAGACAGTGCAAGGGAAAAGTGCCAGTAATTGGCCAAAGGTATCCTTCATTGCAATTTTCAAACCAACCCCAGTAAGAGTGCCTAGGTCACTGCCACCACAGTGCACAATTAAGAGGTCTGGATGTTGGAAATCTGCAACACTCTCAACCAAAGGCAGCAATTGGTGCCACTTTAACCCTCTCTGGCCAATACATTTAATGTCCACATTAGGCAAACCCAAGTCCCTGTGAATGACACTCTTTCTCATGCACTCTCTGGCCCAGAAGACATAGCTGTGACCCACAATCCACACTCTAACCATTTTGAAAGGAAGGAGCAGTAGCACCCAAAGGGGTAGGCTGCAGCTGAATGTGACAGTTGGTAGAATGAAAGGGAGCTAAAATGGAGGAGTGGAGTTGCTTTTAGAAAAGGACGAATTTAATTGGATGGTGTAAATAATCTGATAAGTAAAAATAGGTAGTGATATTCCTAATGAAAGGACATCTGTGATTGGTTGGTGATAAATGTTACACAAGTTACGCTAATGTGGATAAGATTATATTTTCAAGCACTCAACCACACCTGCCATAGTTGAAGTTGAAGCTCGTATGCTCCGGTTAGAAAGTGCGTGAACTTTGACTTATTGGTACAGTAGAGTGTTTGAAAACAGGTTGTTATGATAACTAAGGGAAAGCAGAGTGGGAGAGGGTTTCAAATATAGTGCAGGCTGAATGGGCTAAGTACAGTAGTTGCGAGATAGTATATATTTAGAAATATCCATTTTCTAATTAAGTTTTGGTATTGCTTCTAAAATGTAGTTGAAATATGGTAGTAGAATTATTGTAAATGGTTTTACGAACTCCTGTATGGAGTAGTGACCCCGTCGTGAAGTTACACAGAGGGGTGGGGGCGCGCAGAATGCTGCGACAGGGTCACGGATCCACTCACAGCTACTACCAAATTGGGCTTCTTATGAGGGGAACAATAAAGGGTTAAAAAAATGACCTATGAAAACTGGAGTAAGAAAATAAAAAAATGAGGTAAAGATTTTTATTTACTGACTACATCAGTATCACTGGAAAAAGAGAGGGAATCTTTGCAATTACTTCGTCTTTCTTACAGAGAGTGGTACTAATCATTTTCCATGAGACGAAATTTAAAGTGAAAGAGTGCTAATATTTGAGGATCAACAAAGCAAATTAACAGGTATGATAATAATGAGGAGATTGGTAATATATATATATATATTCACTGAAAAAACCATAGGTTTTAGGGACAGTTATAGTTAGTTGGACATTTCACTCGTACAAAACCATAGAAATTCCCCGTTATAGTTAGTTCAGCTAACTATAACTCGCGCCCCGCAATGCACTGCTGATGACGTCACATATTACATCACTCATGACATGGTCAGTGACATCACTGATGACATCACTGATGGGATCTCAAATTGGGAGCCGGCATAGCTTTTGAGCAAGGGGAGCTGCTGCTGACATGCAGCTCCCCTTGCTCAAAAGCAATTCTGCTTTGCTTCATTGAAGCGAGAGCAGGTTTCCCTGCTCTCGCTTCAAGGAAGCAAAGCAGAGTTTGCTATGACAGGGCGGGAGCCGCACTGCTCCCGCCCTTCCATAACAAACAGCAGTGTCCCGGGGTGGGCACCCTGGGACACTGCAGGAGCCGGCCCTGGGGGGTGGCAGTCCCCTGGGCCATCAAGGGCTCCAGGAGGGGGGCCACGCGGTCCCCCTCCCAACGTTTTAAGCCCCGGGGAGGTGGTGGTCCCCGGCGCCCAGGGGTCCATAATGGACCCCCGCATTTCATTACAAAGTGCCCCGGGGAGGTTGTGTTCCCCGGGCAGTGTGGGGGGGCTGAAGCCCCCCCACACTAATTATTGATTTCAGCCCCGGGGCGGTGGCGGTCCCCGGGGCTTAGGGGGGCCCAAGAAGACCCCGCCCTTATTTAATTTAGCCCCGGGGAGGTGGTGGTCCCCGAAGCTGTGGGCCCCCGCAAATTTAAACCACATTGCCCCCGGGACCTGGCCCACCCGGGGGCCTCATCAAAATGAAGCGCTTCATTTTAAAAAAAAATGTCGGCGGGATTCGCGTCCCCAAAGCGAATTCCGCCGAAATTATTTAAAAATTGCTTTTTTAGCACTGGGGGTCCTTGTGGGACCCCCTGAGCAGGCCTAGGGGGTAAGGGTGTTTCTACCCTGCCCCTTTTTCTTGTTTTTTATCTTTGTTTAACTGTTTTCTTGTGACTTGGTTCTACCGAGTCACAAGATGGCTGCCAACACTTCCTGGTTTGGAGTGTTGGCAGCCAATCAGAATGAAGCTCGTGCTCGGGAGGGTTCGCGAACCCACCGCGCCCACAGATATCGAAACTTTTTCTTTTTCTAATTTCTCAGGAACTACTGAACGGATTTACACCATTTAAAAAAAGGGCTCTTTCTGAACCAAGACCTACCTTTTTGCCAAATTTGGTGTAATTCCGTTCAGCAGTTCGGGCTATAGCTTTGTCTAAAGTTTCCTATAGAAATTAACATGGGGAAAACGTGTTTTGGGACCCCCCTTTTTTCTTGGCCCCCGCTTGTCGAATCACCCCGAAACTTTCAAGACAGGAGCTGACTGGAGCGGGCCACTAGTTTTGAAAATTTCGCGACGATTCGTCAACCGGCGCCAAAGTTATTGGGAAAAGAAAAAACGCTTTTTGAATAGAAACGAGGTCCTAACTATAACTACCTACTGGCGACCGCCAGTAGGTAATATATATATATATATATATATAATCCCTCTTGGTTACAGCGGCCGGTCCGTATGAAGGTCTCCAGTTAACATCCAATTCCAAGTTGCTCCACGTAATATGTTTCTATTGTAACATATTACGTGGAGGTCCATGTGTATATAATGGTGACTATGTTTTTTCCTTCCATCGTGTGAGCAAGGCGTAATTGCCGAAACGCGTAACGTGGAAGCACAATAAACTTCCTGATCTTTCTATTTCTTTGAATCCTGAGAGTGCAATATTGTCGTGCAGTGAAACGGATTTGGTTAACCGGGTGCTCTCCCGGTGCATGCACCACCCTCCACGGGTCTGTGGTCTCGACAGGAGCAACTTGGAATTGGATGTTAACTGGAGACCTTCATACGGACCGGCCGCTGTAACCAAGAGGATTTCCAACATCAAGGACTGACAGAGATACGGGGATAACACGTCCCAGAGGTGAGGAGCGATGGTCGGGCTGGCAGGGAGGAGGGCTGATGCACGGAGAGACTGTGTGCCATCCCCGATTTTTGTTAGTCGGATCGGGTGCTTTGCTCACGTCTCTGGGGGTGGGGAACCTCTTTTCCCTTGCTATAGGGACAAATCTCTTAAAGGGTAACACTTGAACCACAACCACAGCGGCAGAGGGAACCTGAGATTTCTTGGGTGGATTCAATGATATCACAGGATACGTATGAGTCAGGAAAGTAATATTGACCCTTATGATACCACAATCTAGCTGCCATGGAAGAAGAAAGCGAGAGAAGGGCAGCAGCCCAATCGCTATTCGCCAGAGCACCTGGCGTGAACGTCAAGGCAACTGCAACTACAAGCAGGGGTACAACCAATGAAGACAAGCTTAAAAAATTGGAAAAACTATATAAATCAGAGGTATCGAAATGGTGGGAGGCCATATCCTTGCAGGATTACATAGACAAGGATATGGTCCCCAGAGGCCTACGGATATACACCATTCCGTCTTATGAAAATCCCAATCCCAAAATGCTTGAAGAATGGGCACAGAACTCAGCTCTAAGTTCAAAACGGATGCTGGAAATTCTAGTGAAGTACGCCTGGTCAGACAGGGAAAAATTATTGGAGGAAATCAAAAAATACATAGAGGAACTAAGTACAAACATGGACTCTACGACATACAATAAAGCAATGGATGAAATTAAGGGCAGGATTAAAAAACATGAAGCAGACATCAAGGAGCGTAAGCAGTGGAAGCTTCATAGGGATTGCGAGGACTATGAACATGGCCGTATACTTACTTTCAGCAGAAAGTACGACCATATCTATAAAAACCAAATGCCAGGTACAAGCCCGGATATGAGAATCTCAGAGAGTTCTGCTACAGAGGAAACATCTACGAGTGGCAATGAAACAGATAATTCTGTGGCATCGAGCACCATGCCGGTGGGTAAAGGAATTGGCAGTCGTCCGGCCACTTTTTTAGACGAATACAGGAACCTTCGGAGGGGTCGCAAAACTCCGAGAGGACCAGTGGCAACGAAACCAAAAGCACAAAGAGGTCGCGGAAGAGGAAGAGGCGTAACAAGGAAAGACGAAAGCGAATCCAACAGAGGTGGAAGAAGAGGCAGAGGAAGGGGGCGCATGGGACAACAGGCGACAAGCTCCACAACGGCGGAATGATGGACATGGCCACGGTAAACAGAACTATTATCAACTTGTCCAAAAGAAACATTAATGACACGGAAAAAAGAACTCTCTGTCTGGGGATGTCATTCTGTCCCCCACTTCCCTTCAATTTTGCAGAAACCCGCATTGACCTTTTTAAGTTTATTCGGAAACTAAAACTAAAAAAGTGGCATTTACTTAAGCCCAGTGGTTCCCGAGATCATCAGGGAGGGGCGATTGGGGAAAGTAACCTTGACTTGAATATAAGTGATGTAGATACTCTGGTAATGCTGCACCAGCTTGAATACAATGAAGAGGGAGATGATATTATGTCCAGTAATACAGTAGATCATTTACTAAACGAAATGGACATAACATACAACCAAACTGCCATGACACAATTTAAACCACGCTCCACATTTTATCCACCACTGGGGCATGACAATATTGATACATTTCACAATGTAGTTAACACACACCTAGTAAAATTCAGACATAAGAAATGGTTCAGAAATCAGCAAAGGCACAACCTCACTCTATCCCAAAAAGAAGCCCTGCTCCCTCTGTCGGAGGATAACAATATTGTGATCCGTCCTGCGGACAAGGGAGGAAATGTTGTGATCCTGGACAGAGAAAAATATATTGCAGAAGCATTACGTCAACTGAAAGATCAGAGTTTTTACATAGAAGTCAACAGGGAGATATATTCTAACAGTATAGAAAGTATCTGGGAGAAATTAAAGAACTGGAAAGATCTAGGGGTCTTAGAGTGGGAAGAGTACTGCTATCTCAAACGTGATTACCCCATTCTACCAGTACTGTACCTCTTACCGAAGGTGCACAAAGACCAGACAAATCCCCCGGGGAGACCAATTGTTTCTTCAAAAGGTAGTGTAACCGAAAATATCTCCAAATACGTCGATTTCTTTCTTAGAGACTATGTCAGCAGACTTCCATCCCATGTCAAGGACACCATAGACTTCTTGGGCAAAGTAGATGGCATACATTGGGAGGAAGGTTTCTTACTAGTCACACTTGATGTTAGCTCACTCTACAACATAATCAAACATGAGCATGGTGTAGAGGCGTGCAAATGGTATTTACAGACCAGACATATCAGATTCAAGGCACATACTACCATGGTCCTTGAAATGATTGAGTTCTGCCTTACCAACAATATCTTCCTGTTCGATGGTACACTATACAAACAGGTGACCGGTACCGTGATGGGGACTTGTTTTGCCCCATCGTTTGCGAACCTGTTCCTAGGTAAATGGGAGGAGGAGGTCCTAGGTGACACATCTTTCTTTCCAGAGAGGGAAAAGGTGGAACTCTGGCTCCGCTACATCGATGATATCTTCATGGTGTGGCGGGGCAGTGAATTAGAAGTTACTGAATTCATCAATAAACTTAATAACAACCAATACAACATCACACTCACGAGTACCATGAGCAGAACTTCAGTTGAATTCTTAGACACAAGGGTAGAGGTAGTGGACAATACCGTCCAAACCAAACTCTTTCGCAAAGACACCGCAGGGAACACCGTACTGCATGCCCTCAGCAGTCACCCAGATCCCCTTAAATGGAGTATTCCGTTTGGGGAACTGTTGAGGGCAAAACACAACGGTAGTACAGAAGCGGGGTACAAGGAGGAATCAGCCATCATGATAGAAAGGTTCATAAACAGAGGATATCCTATCTGGGTCCTCAACAAAGCCCTGAGAAAAGTTGAACTTATACAGAGAACAGAAACATTAAAGACAAGAACAGACATCGAAACTGACACAACCACACAAGAGAATAAAACCAGAATCATACTGACATACAACAGAAATGCCAGAGACATCAGGAAGATACTGACCAGACATTGGGACATCCTCAAAAGTGACCCCAACATAGGTCCGGTTATTAGTGAAAAACCCTGCATTACGTACAGAAAAGGATATAGTTTCAGAGACAGAATGGTACACAGTGACATAACAGTCTACAACACTATGAGAAATCAGGGACTCAAAGGTTTCTTCCCCTGTGGGCACTGTAGGGCCTGCAGAAACAGTACCATGAAAAAGAATACCAAGATGGGGGAGGCAAAATGAGAGCCATTACCCAATTCCTCACATGTGGAACTCCTTTTGTGATATACTGTTTAGAGTGTCCGTGTAAGTTAAAATACATAGGCAGCACAATCAATCCTGCTAAGAAACGTGTGCTAGAACATATGCGGGCCATCACCAACCATGATCAACAGTATCCGGTGGCCCGCCATTTTCAGGAACATCATTTTTCCAACAATGCTGTACTCAGTTATTTTGCCATGGAACATATCCCGAGATCCCCGAGGGGAGGGAACAGGATATTGAAACTTAGACAACGGGAATCTAGATACATCATAGATCTCCAAACCAAATCCCCGGGGGGGCTCAACCTTGACGAAGAGCTAAGAATACACCTGTATGAAACATAATCATATATATATACATTTTTTTAGCTCCGTTATGTTCTTCAGAGCATCTTTTAGAGAATCTGTAAACAAATGTAATTGCGCAGCCAACTGTTCAACAGTAGTGGTTTTAATTCTATTGATTATGTTTTCTTTTTCTCTTTTCTCTCTTTTCACTACATGGGGAAAGGCAGGGACCCACACTACTTCGGTGGTGTCACATTCACGGGTTCCTTAACCTTTTTTTTTTCCGGAGGCACACCAGGACTTGGTATCACGTCAGTCAAGAATGGTCACTTGTGGTTTGATCTTTTTCTCTCTTTATTGTTTTCCCCCATTGCTGTACTGTCTACAATCCTTTGGGAATATGGGCACATGCCCGGTATAGAAGCTACTTTGGATTCGAACGTATCATGATAATCGGGGCACTGCCCCAGTGTTTACACACTTGCATGAGGTGGGGACCACCTGGTACACAGGTCACACTATGTGAGGACCACTGTGGATATTAGCCACAGTACAGAGGTACATCAATATGTACAGTTTCGAGGACACATCTGTTCTCGTTATTGACAGGGACTTCAACTGCGCACTGTGCGTGTATTAATTAATATATTCCCTGTATGTGCATGCAGAACCCTAATCTACTTAGGACAGTACTTCTGTTATACACAGGGGATTTTAGAGGTGGTGTAACACAGTTTTTATTTTATGTTACGATTTTTTGTACAGTACACAGGACCTCCCATCACAGCTTTAAAGTGAACTGAAGTGTATTCTCGCTGTGTGAGCAAGGACAATACTTCCATAGATAATTAGTAGCAATACGGAAAGCCATACATGTAATTTACGATGCAGCCGGTACTGGTGATACACTGGCATACACTCGCAAGAATGTATACAATGTATATGTACGTTTAATTGTCCGGGTACACAAACACAACACTATTTGTACATTAACATTTTACAGATGTACCCAAACTGTACTGGCATGCAGTCGATACAGCAATTCACAGTGTATTAGGACACAGAAACCTGTTCCAATATGGCCACCATAGATCCGTACTCCGTGAGACATTCGATTGTATCAAGTCCTTTTTCTATTGTAACATATTACGTGGAGGTCCATGTGTATATAATGGTCACTATGTTTTTTCCTTCCATCGTGTGAGCAAGGCGTAATTGCCGAAACGCGTAGCGTGGAAGCACAATAAACTTCCTGATCTTTCTATTTCTTTGAATCCTGAGAGTGCATTATTGTCGCCGGATTTGGATATATATATATATAGATATATATATATACAAAAATAATCCCCAACCTTATCTCATTGAAGAACCAGCACTCGCCATCGTGGGGGTTCTCTCGTTTATTGCGCAGGCTTCAATAGACCCATGGACAAAACAGGAACGCGTTTCGGCAGTCAAGCTGCCTTTCTCAACCTGGTATGCGCCATATTGGTTCTTCCATTTAAAGAAAACATTAGTTAAAACTAAAGATGCACTGCACTTCACTGCAATTGGGTGGATACGAGCATGTGGGATGATGACCAGTGATTCTTAATATAGCACACATACAGATATTCAAAAAACGCAACAGCATCAGTCCTGCAAACTAAATTGCTTTTAGGATTGTTCATGTTCTGTGCTATTCCGTATTTCTGCCCTCCAGTTCGTTTTATTTCAAGAAAGGCACTCATCATGCCTCATTCAGTTCTATCCAAAACCCGGACTAGATTTATGCACGTCCTCGAATTACATTTACAGGCATCTTTATAGTGTCTTTTTAAAATCCATTTAGCACGCATTTTTCAAGGTCATTTACTTTGAGCAAAGGTGTTCCACCTCATTAATCTGTCAACTCCTTATATATATATATATATTATCTACTGGCGGTCGCCAGTAGATAGTTATAGTTAGGACCTATTTTCCATAGGAAATCCGCAACATTCTATTTAAAATAACTCTTGCGCCAGTTGACAAATCTTCGCGAAAGCTTCCAACTTGTTGGGGCGCTCCGCTCCGCTCCGCTCCTAGCCTGAAAGTCTCGGGTTGATTCGTCAAGCGGGGGCCGAGAAAAAAGGGGGGTCCCAAAACGCGTTTTCCCCATTCATTTTTCCATAGGATCCTTTCATCGCGGCTACAGCCCGAACTGCTGAACGGAATTACACCAAATTTGGCAAAGAGGTAGCCCTTGGTTCAGAGTTGTGCCTTTTGCTTAAATGGTGTAAATCCGTTCAGTAGTTTAGGAGAAAATCACAAATAAAATCACATATATATCTATGGCCGAGTAGGGTCCGCGTACCCTCCCGATCACGAGCTGCATGCTAATTGGCTGTCAACACTCCAAATCAGGAAGTGTTGGCAGCCATTTTATCCCTCGGTAGAACCGAGGGACAGAAACAAGTGCGCAAAACGCACAAAGGGGGCAGGGTAGAAACACCCTGACCCCTAGGTCTGCTCAGGGGTCCCACAAGGACCCCCTGGGCAGAAAAAAGCATTTTTTAAAAAAAACAAATCGGCGGGATGCGCTTAGGGTGCGCGTACCCCGCCCAAAAAAACCCAAAACGAAGCGCGGTCTCCCGCGCTTCGTTGTTAATTGGCCCCTGGGTGGGCCAAGTCCAGGGGGCATGCGGGGGGGTTATTTATAATATGTGGGGGGCCTCTAAGGCCCCCCCAAGCCCCGGGGACCACCACCCCCCGGGGCTTTAAAAATAAATGGTGCAGGAGGGCTCTCGGCCCTCCCGCAGCCCCGGGGACCGCTACCTCCCCGGGGCTTCTTTCTTAAAAATTAATAGTACCTGTGTGGGGGGGCTCAAGCCCCCCCACACGCCCCGGGGACCGCCACCTCCCCGGGACACTAACAAAATAAATGTGGGGGTCCGTTTGGACCCCCAAAGCCCCGGGGACCACCACCTCCCCGGGGCTTTAAAGACATGGGAGGGGGCCGCGCGGCCCCCTCCTGGAGCCTGTGGTGGCCCTGGGGACCGACACCCCCAGGGCCGGCTTCTGCAGTGTCCCGGGGTGCCTACCCCGGGACACTGCTGTTTGTACTGGCAGGACGGGAGCCTCGCGGCTCCCGTCCTGCCATTGCAAACTTGCTTGCTTCATTGAAGCGAGAGCAGGAAACCTGCTCTCGCTTCAATGAAGCAAAGCAGAATTGCTTTTCCATAAGGGAGCTGCATGTCAGCAGCTCCCCTTATGGAAAAGCAATGCCGGCTCCTGTAGGACGCGGGGAACCGGCGAGACTGTGGGGGGATTGGGGACCCCCCACAGTCCCCAACCAGAGGCCAGGCCCCGGGGATGGGGTCCCCGGGGCCATTAGTGGCCTGGGAGGGGGGCCACGCAGCCCCCCTCCCCATAAAGAAAATAAAAAAATAAAAAAAAAATAAAACGTTAAGGCCGGCCCCGGGGGATGGGGTCCCCGGGGCCTTAAATGGCCTGAGGAGGGGGGCCACGCAGCCCCCCTCCAAAAATGTAAATTAAAAAAAAACAGTGGGCATGCCCCGGGGGATGGGGTCCCTGGGGCCAATAGAGGCCTGACAGGCCTAGGGGGTCAGGGTGTTTCTACCCTGCACCCTTTTTGCGTTTTGCGCACTTGTTTTACTGATTTCTTGTGCCTCGGTTCTACCGAGGCACAAGATGGCTGCCAACAATTCCTGGTTTGGAGTGTTGACAGCCAATTAGCATGCAGCTCGTGGTCGGGAGGGTGCGCGGATCCACCGCGGCCATAGATATCGAAACTTTTATTTTGGATTTTCTCAGCAACTACTGAACGGATTTACACCATTTTTAAAAAGGGTACTTTCTGAACCAAGCACTACCTTTTTGCCAAATTTGGTGTAATTCCGTTCAGCAGTTTTGGCTGTAGCCTTGCATAAAGTTTCCTATGGGAAATTGATTTTTTCACTCTTATTTTTTTAATTTCTCCGCAACTACTGAACGGATTTACACCATTTAAAAAAAGGTCGCTTTCTGAACCAAGCGCTACCTTTTTGCAAAATTTGGTGTAATTCCGTTCAGCAGTTCGGGCTGTAGCCGTGTCTAAAATTTCCTATGGGAATTAACATGGAGAAAACATGTTTTGGGACTCCCCTTTTTTCTCGGCCCCCGCTTGATGAATCACCCCGAAACTTTCAAGACAGGAGCGGACCGGAGCGCCCCACTAGTTTTGAAATTTTCGCGATGATTCGTCAAACGACGCCAAAGTTATTGGGAATAGAATGTTACGAATTTCCTATGGATAATAAGTCCTAACTATAACTATCTACTGGCGACCGCCAGTAGATAATATCTATATATATATATAGTCACTTATAAGTGATAGTTCGTGTACTAAATTTAGAATATTACTTATATAACCTATGACATACATGTAAAGGGTTTGAAATCTTTGTTTATACATGAAGTGAAGTGGATATGGAACTAGTCATCTATTTCAATAGTAACTGATATATACATGTAAAGAGTATCATAGATAGGCATTTGCATAATGAAACAGTTAGTAGCAAGAAAACATATCTTCTCAATCATCTATTTCGAATTAGATGATCGAAAACTTTGTTGGTGATTAAGTGAATATTTGTATGTCCTAGATATAGTTTTGGTACCTTATCTGCAATTGGTATATTTAATTTGTTTGCAAGATTGTGCTTCAGTGCTCTACTTGAAGTAGGATCTGCTACTGTCGAGCATGTGTATAAAGCGTTACTGCTTGCTTGATGTGAGATTTAAAAAACCTGGCCAAATCTTAAATTGCTGTTATGCTCCATATAAGTGAACTGTTAGCTAGACTGCACGTAAGGGACACTCAATGAGTATATATACTTTCCATTATAAGTGCATTCACCATACATGTTTAGAGAGTGATATACTTAGTAAGAGAAGCACTATGATACTAGTATACTTCCTTAAATATGCAATTAGAGACCAAAGTAGGGGTTGACACATTTATACAGATATGTACTGAGGAACTGACACTGAGAACTCAGGTATGGAGAGCATTATCCCTTTCAACATATCTTTGGGCTGGTACTAGAGAGCCTGTGTGTAGTGTTACCACGTATGTTAGCAATATGTATGAGACATATTGGACACTGCGTGTGTGCAGTGCAACTGCTAGGCAGTCCTGACATTTAAAGCACGTTCCAAAATCCATTAAAGCTGTCTCTTGCTACATATAACTCACCTCTAATGAACACTATAAAGTAGAACATAGGCAGTGAGGTATGTGCTTAAAGCACAAGATATATACTTTCAAGTTTCAATGTCTGACATGTACACTTACAGAGACTAATGTGTACTTATAGATCCAGCCTTACACCTTTAGTGCAACTGACATAGCTATGTAGTAAATGATACAGCCTCGTACACACCCAGTTACACATTCACAGACGTACTTCAACAATCAGTCTCAAACACACCCAGTTTTTAAATTAGTAGGCCTGAAGGAGGGAGTAGCACAGAGCTACATACTCCACTACTCTCTAACATAGCCAGCAAGTAATCCATGCAGCTCCTTCCATACACTTTTAGAGACACATAGACTCATTAACAGAGGTACTCTTACACCAATATTCTTGTTTAAATATACAATGACACCCAAATAAGGACTGACATGTGCTGAGGAACTGATACCCAAAAGTGAGCTGTGCAGATCATTTACGCTTCCAACATGTATGAGCTGTACTATTGGACAGTGTGTGTGTGCACTGCAACTGCTAGGCAGTCCTGACATTCAAAGCATGTTTCCAAGTCGATAAAGCCCTCTCCTACTACATATAAGCCACCTCTAAGGTACACTGTATGTAGACCATAGCCAGTGAGGTATGTGCTTAAACAGAAGAGTTATAGTTTCAAGTCTGTGTCTCACATTTACACGTACGTGTACTTATAGTTCCAGTCTTATAGCTTTAGTGCAACTCACATATCTAGGTAGAAAAAGATAGAGCTTCTCACACACGTAGTTATACATACAGAGGGGTACTTCAAAATTTAGTCCCAAACATACCCAATTCTTAAGTAAGTAGGCCTAAAGGAGAGAGTTGCACACAGAGTTATATACTCCTCTACTCTGTAACATAGCCAGTAACTAATCAATGCAGCTCCTTCCATACACTTTTAGAGACCCATAGAGTCACTAACAGAGGCACTCTTATACCAATATATTTGTTTAAATATACAATGACACCCAAATATGGACTGAAACATTCGTTCAGATATATGCTAAAAACTCACAACCAAAAATGAGCTATGCAGACCACTTACGTTTCCAACACGTATCAGAGGCAGTTGCACACAGTTACATACCCCAATGCTCTGTAACACACCCAATAACCAGTCCATGCAGCTCATTCCATACACATTTAGAGATGCATAGAGTCAGTAAGAGAACTACTTATACACCAAAATACTCCCTTAAATATGCAAAGACACAGTCAAATAGGGAATGACACACTTATTCAGATATGTACTGAGGAACTGACACTAAGAAGTCATCCATGTAGACCACTTACCCTTTCAAAATATCTCGGGCCTGCTACTGTAGATCCTCTGTGTCCAGGTTTAGTAGTAGGCAGACTTGACATTTTAAACATGATCCCAAATCAAAAAGGCCCTCTCTTGCTATATAAAAGTCATTCCTTAGGTAGGCTTTATATAGGCCATAGGCAGTGAGATATGTCCTTAAAACCTAAGACATATACTTTCTAGTTTCAATGACACACATCTACACTTACAGACTACTATGTGTACTTATAGATCCAATCTCACACCTTTAGCGCAACACACATAGCTATGTAGAGAAGGATACAACCTCTCACACACAGAGTTACATATGCACAGAGGTATTTCAACATTCAGCGCCAAATACACCCCCTGTTTTAAGTGAGTATGCCTAAAGGAGGAGTCAGACATTCACAGAGGTATTTCAACATTCACTCCCACAGAGACAGACCTCTTATGAAATGAGGCCTAATGGAGGCAGTTCAACAAAGAGTTATATACCCCAATACTCTGTAACATAGTCAGTAACCAATCATGCAGCTCCTTCCATACACATTTAGAGACCCATATAGTCACTAGAAGAGGCACTCTCATACTAATATACTTCTTTGAATATGCAATCACACACAAACAGGAACTAACACATTCATTCAGATATGTGCTGAGGAACTGACACTAAGACGTCAGACATGCAGACCACTCACTTTTTCATCATGTCTCAGGCCAGCTACTGGACAGCGTTTGTGTGCAGTGTAAGTGCTAGGCAGACTTGACATCTAAAACATGTTCTCAAGTCTATAAAGCCCTCTCCTACTTCATATAAGTCACCTCTAAGGTACATCCTCCTTGATGGATGGAACCTGCACCCCCCCCACCCCTAGCGCCTTGAGACCCTTACGGGTGAGTAGTCGCGCTTTAACAAACCCCTGATTGATTGACTGTAAGTAGGCTACAGGCACTGAGGTATGTGTTTAAAACAGTAAACTATCAAGTTTTGCTGTCTCACATCTGCACTTACAGACCCATATGTCTAGTTATACATCCACTCTCACACCTGTAGTGCAACTCACATAGCTATCTACAAAAGGATACAGCCTCTCACACACCCAGTTAGACATTCATAGAGGTACTTCAACATTCACTCCCAGACACACAGCTTTTATGTAACTAGGCCTAATGGAGGCAGTTGCACACTGAGACTCATACCCCAATATTCTGCAACATACCCTGTAACTAATCCATGCAGCTCCTTCCATACACATTTCGAATTGGTTCAATTATGTAATTTAATAATACATATAAAGACCCTAATTATGTTTATTTTTTATTTTCATTACAGAGCTCTACATCTACTTCAAAACAGATAATTAAAATGCCAAAAAAACACAAAGAAGAAAGGAGGAAAAAACATTACGTTGTTACGACAGAAAACAAAAGGGTCAGAATATCAACAATGTGTTTAAAGACAAAAGAGCTGCTGGTAAGAAAACTAACAAGTTTCTTAAAAAAAATATATGGAAAACTGCAGAATAAGAAAAAGCAAGTACAGAAAAAGTAAGATTTCAAGTTAGCTAACTATGGGCAAAAAGGAACTGACATTAACAGAACCTACTATACACCTGATGTTTAATGTTCTGGCACTCACGCGTTCCCCATAGTTGGTAGCATGTTTTCACAGTGATACTCGGGAACGCATTTTTAGTCCATTTCTACTCGCTTTTTACCCTGGAGGTATTTAACATTAGACACATTCCAGAACCTTGGTAACTAAACAACCTACACTATCCGGTACGCTCTATATTAAATGGGTGCAGGTGCATGCAAATTAGCACTGGTAACGCGGGGTCTGAGGTTCCTTCAAACTAATTCATGTACCTCCCGCAGGAGTAGAACCCCACATGAAATAATCAGACCCCATGTTGACCTATAATTACACCCTGGACTTCCTACAGGTATGTTCTAAACATTGTCATTTTCAACACCAAAAGCTCTAACTTTAACAAATGCGAGCCTGATTGAATTGCAAATGCTTGTTAATAGTGGCTACAGTTCAACATTCTAAGATGTCTCAAAACACGTTTTCTACCACAGACATATTGGTTAGAGATATGCATGGAGACTTTTTTTTATATATAAAGTGGTCTTGTGATAGCTTCTCATAACTTTCTTTGGCCTATTTTGTAAGTAAACGTTTCAGTATACAATTGCAGAATTACAGTCACTCACACAAAATCTCATTCAAACATTCAGAGAGTTATTCTTAGACACTGACATAACGTAGCCAGTAAGCAATGCATGCTGCCCCTTGGATACACATTTAGAGAGCCATAGAGACACTAAGAGAGGTAGTCATATAGAGACACACTTCCTTAAATATCCAAAGGGACCCAAATAGGGACTGAGACACTCATTCAGATATCTTCTGAGGCAGTAACACTAACAAGTCACTTATATAGACAACTGCCCCTTCAAACGTGTCTCAAGCCTGCTTCTGTAGAACCTGTGTGTGCAGCTTCAGACGTAGGCCAAAGTGGCTTTAAAGTGTGCTTCACTAGCCTTAAACTGCTCTTCTATGACATATAACTCACTACTAAGGTAGGCAGTAAGTAGACAATAGGCAGTAAACTATGTGCTCAAAACCTAAGACATATACTTTCAAGTTTTAGTGAATGACTTCTGCACTTACACACCCCTATGCTGAGTTATATATTCAGTCTGACAGTCAGATTGCAACTCACTTACCTATCTGCAAAACAATAGAGGCACTAACACACCCAGCCACTCACTTACAATAGCTTCTAGGCATTCATTTAGATATACAGATAAATCATATGTATTGAGGCCTACTGGAGACATTTCTGCACACACAGTTGCGTGCCCTAATATTCACTAACACACCCAGTAAGCAATCCATCACTTGTATATACATTTATAGAGCATAGAGACACCAATAGTGTACTCAAATATATTCCCAGTTACTAATACAGCACCTCATGCACCCACTCTCTCACATGTACTCTCACTCTCACACCCACTCCCTCACTTATTCATACACCCACTCACACACACACTCACTCACTCATCCATATACTCTCATGCACTCACTCACCCATACACCCAATGACAGACCTATTCACTTACCCATACTCCACTGACTCATCCTCTCACCCTTTCACTCACTCATACAAACATCGAGACACCCACTCACTTACACACAGAGCCGTCACACAGCCCCTCACGCATCCACTTACTTACACATACAGTCACCTATCTAATCACTTACTTACCCAAACACACATTCTTGTGTCCTCTTAGTTACCCAACCATACAGCCAGTCATACAGCCTTTCACTCACTTATACAACCACTCACTGGCCTCCCTATGCAACCACTTACACAGTCATTCAGTCACACATATATATACACCCACACCCACATAAGCAGTCATCTATCCAGTCACTCATTCATAGACTCACTCTTCACCCTCTCACTCATTTAAACAAGCACTCACACACTCATCCATACAGTTGATCACACATCCACTCACTCACTCATATACTCATTCATATATACTCTTATTCACCTTTCCAATCATTGCATTTCTATGTACACAAGTATACACCCTCTCATGCAAACAACTGTACACATATTGAATCAGTTATTCAAACATATACTCATTTAAGCAGTTAATAACATACTATTAGACATAAAATATACATTCATACTTTTACAAATATACATTTAACATATAAAATATCTTTCTTTAACTGGATTAGGTGGTTCTAAGGAGAACTGTTTTTTTTAACATTTTATAATTTCTGTGGCTTTTCTAACTGTTTTCAATTATTTTTGCAGTTTTTTTGTTTTTTTCAAACCATAACAAAATGTCTTTTCAAACAACAGTGACCTAAAAACAATAAGTGTGCTTCAGCTTAAATTTTCTTTTTGCAGCTATGTGCATTGACAGTTTTAATAAGTTTAGCTATAGATTGATCGCCTACACTTAGAGAAGTACTGCACTTCGGACAATCGATGCCAATTTTTCCAAATTCAGGAATTGTTGTAGGAACTTCACTAAGTTGTATGGCAGCAGTTCTTCCCACACCATCAGCAGACGTTCCTTGCTGCTTCCTCAGTCTCTTCATTTCTGCATGTGCCAGACAGGGTCCATGGATGGTCTTCAGATGCTTGTACATACTAGATGTACAGCACAAATATTTTTTCTCTGAACCTTATGAAAGCACTTTTTTGCATAGAGTGCACATGACCTTCCGTGCTTTCTTTTTCTTCTCTCCCTCTGATATTTCAAAAATCTCCAAGACAATACTTTCTGGCCTTTTCTTTGGTTGCTCTTCTTCTTGTTGCAAAGGATTCTGCTCCTCCTCTTCCATAAACTCTTGAGCAGATGCCATCTTCAAAAATTTGAAAGCCCCCCAATAAATACCAAGCCAAATCCAAGCTTCTCTTTCCCTATACTAAACTGAGAAAATTCACACCACACCCAATACATCTAGCAATGGGGTGGGACCTCCTTATAATTATCATAGAAAGGTGTTGCACCAATCAAATTAATTTTTTTCAGCATCACATCGGATGTGCGACCACTTCGCGGCTCCATCGTGTCGGACACGCAACGCCGTAAAATGTATTAAAACGATATTGGAAATGGATTTCAAGTGTAATTATACTATTTTCTATAGTCTATGAGTTAATCTCTTTACTTAAAGGAAATGGAACCCTAAAAACTGTGTATTTATGTCTTTTACTACTCTTCCCCAAAAAAAAGAAAAAACGCAGGAGTAGCGTCCCCTACACGGCTCTGGAAATACATGCCGCAACGGTGCACAATGGCGTTGTGTCTCCCCCAAAAATATCAAAATGACCATAAAAATGTCTTTGATCTGTAGATATTCTACTTTCTATACTATAATATATCTCTTACCTAAAAATAAATGTTATACATCTCAATATATGGATTTTACTTCAACCAAAACAACGCCGTCGCGACAAGTGCGTGACTCCTAATTTTTTAGGAATTTGTTTTTACGAAATTTACAGACTAGGCCTAGTTGCCAAAAAGAGCTTCAACACCTCATCAGTGGTAGCAAGCGCTATATAAATGCAAACCTTTTTCCCTCTTCTATCCGTCCACTATCCTTCTCAATCCAAATAACTGACTAACATATCCACCACTCAAATTACTTTCATATTTCACTATACTAATTCACCATTAATCCTTTATGGGTTCCGGAGCAGCGTGCTACTCATTGAAAAAGCACTTTAACCCCTCGCCAGGGGTAGTAAGCGCTATATAAATGCAATTACACTACAATACAATACAGATAAGCCACTGTTCACATATCCTACACCATATATAGTAATTATGGTAATTATATACAAGAGAAAACTGGAAGTCCTGAGTATGATTGCATCTCCACCAAACAAACAAACACTTACTTCTGTATAGTACAGATCATCCAAATATGTTTTCTGTACAGTTCCACCATGTAAAGTTATATGATGAAGATGTTCCAGGAACAATCCTTTTTTCATAGTTACAGACACACAAGGTCAATGAAGACATTTCCTCAGCGTCCTTTAGGCAGCTGCACTATAGGAGATGCACGATACATTTACCCAACAGGGCAGCAGTTACTAATTACCCAGTAGAAAATTCTTTAGTTGGGTAGAAGTGTTGGAGAAAATGGTGGCTTCTTGTTAGATAAATACACAGGGCAGAATTCATTCTTCCACAATGGTCATTTCACACAAATAAAAACTGACTGGAACCACTTACAGATATAAACAAAGCAGATGGCCAGGTTAAATCTCCACTTTTGTAAAGTACTAATCATCCTAACTTCAAATACATGAGCAAGGCAAAGTTAGTGTGTTTTGTCTGCATTTCCAACAAAAACGTTTGTGTAATACATGATGGAGGTGTTTTCATCATTGTTTTTCTCAAATGCAATATCTCACATACTATCTTGTCATCTGCTGCTGAGACCAGAGATTGAGTTCTAAAGTTCTAAAAACTACAAGTTTGTAAACTTGCCTAGAAGCCCCACCTGTTTGGTTCTGCCCCATATACATTAGTGGTATGCAATGCTTTTGCACCCTTTTTACAGGATGATGAACAGTCTACTAAAAATCTCCCTGAGTATGTTTCCCTTCGATTTTCGACATCGACTGTTGATGGTTATGAATACGATCACATCTCTGCGAAACAAAGAAGCACTTACTTCTGTAAACTACAAATCATCCAAATATATTTTCTCATCAGTTCCAGCTTCTAAAGTTATCTGTTGACGACATTCAAATTCAAGCAACAATCACATTGGCAAACTGACCCACAACATGGTCACCTGGCGTTCTTTACAAAGCTGTAGTGTAGGAGATGCACTAGAAATTTTCCCAATGGGGTAGCACTTTCTAATAAGCCAGTAGAAAATACTTCAGTTGAGTAGAGCTGTTGTACAAAATGCTAACCTCTTCTTGCATAAATACACAGGGCAGGATTCATTTTGGCACAATGCTCGTTTCACAGAAATTAAAGTTCAACAGGTTACAGTTAGAAAATAAAATTTAAAAAACACTGAAAATCACTGAAAAAAGCAAAAGTTACAGGGACATTATAGTTAGGAAATAGAACATTAGAAAAACGTAGAAATTCACTGAAAAAAACAAAGGTTATGTTATGTTCCCGAGTTAGGCCCATGTAGCGAAGCTGCTCATTTCTTACATTGTCTTCTTTTTCACAATAACATTTCTGCCATGAACTTTTGCACACATTTGCATGCACGACAATGTTGGATTAGTTTCTCTGAAATTACTTTGTTTACACATCTTGATTCGCCCAACATTATCACGATCCCTTGAACATCATGTACAAGGCCTCTTTATGCACAATGTACAAATGTCATTCTATCTTCATCCACGGGGCGACAGAGCTATCTACATATCCATAACATCGCTAATCTACAATGTACATCGCAAGGCTGCTTTCTATTATAAATCATGAGCATCCCGATAGATTAGCGGAGAGGCACTTAAGCTGACACCGAGGGTCCCTGCATGCTGAGACTTCACCACGCAGCGGTCTGACATCTTGTGAGGAGTGTCCAGTTCGTGACCAAGATGGGGTCTTTCATTCTAACCCGCCAGGTAATGGGGTTGGATCGTCCCATGGGGAGATTCTTGGCTCTACACCTACACACACTCTAGGTACACTTAGAGAAGGGTTTTGCATAGTAGGAGTACGCCTGAGTACTGCCTTGTTTATATGCCTGCATATATATACTGTTTTAGCACCATGGCAGAGCTATACCTGCTATTTACTCTTTTGGTGCTTGTAATCACTTTCATCTGCATCTGTCTACTGATTATCGCAGCACATGTATTCTATACAAGAATAACGTTGGTTCAATAAATATATTGAAAATGTCCCACTGTGTATTCTGTATATTTTCTCTGAGCAAAAGGTTCTGATCTGTTTCCATGATCCCTGAGGGGTCAGGGCTGTCATGTTCAGTGGTTGCCAGAAACCATTCGCTCCCTGGTAAGGTTAGGGGGGGTTAACTGTGGCACTGTGAGCTAGCTGGTCTCTAGGCCAACATATCCTGCGGGGATGCACCTCACCCAAAGTTTATGTTGTCCAAACAAACGGGCAGGTCCTAAGGATTAAAGGGAACTACACAACAGTTACAGGGACGTTATAGTTAGGAAATAGAATTGAAAAAACTTAGAAATTCAGTGAAAAAAACCAAAGGTTACAAGGATGTTATAGTTAGACTAAGATTTCACTTGTATAAAACCAGTCAAATTCAGCAGTTATAGTTACCTGAGCTAACTATAGCTTACGCCCAGTAATGCACTGCTTGTGATCACACATATTACATCACTCATGACATGGTCAGTGACTTCACTTATGACATCACTGACATCTTGCTGTGTGTAATGCAAGCTTAAAATAATGACTTACATATTCACTGTGCTTTTTGTCACAGTCTGGGACTTAATAACACTAAAATCGAACAAGTCACTATTCCCCACTGCACCAGCCAAAATTAATGTCTTTAGTTCTGTGTCACATACACAAATGTGAAGTGATCACATTAACCACTAGTGATTTCATAATGTAAAATTGTGCATCTATCACTGATTAGTTTAACTGGCATTCAAATTTTCATTTAAAGTGAGCATTATTTTATATGCAGTTACCTGAAAGTGAAAGACCAATAAAATTGTTACAGAATATTTTGTTGACTTTAGCCACACATTTGATCCCACCACCATACTCACTGACCACGCCATCAGTGCACTCAGTACCCATGCTTTTTTTAAATGCACTTTGACAGCTGACTCTCTTACAGCCATTCCACTCTCTTTATACTTACCATCTATCTCTACCTCTGCATCAGCCTAATTTCTTTTTTCTCTTCCTCCAGATTTGTCTGTTTACTTCAACTCTTTTCTATGTAAACATCCTATCTTTCTATCCTCACAACTTCTTTATGGCTTTTTCTTTGCCTCACAAGTCTCTATACCTGACCTCTGTTTCTATACCTCTTCTCATCCTGCTTGCAGCCGCGACCAGTGCAGGTAAGAGCGGTGTGGCAGTGGGCCGGGTTGAAGGGGGGATTCGACAGACGAGCATGAGGGAAAATTAAATAAATAATTAATTTCCCCTCATCGTCATCTGTCGAAACCCCCCCCCGGCCCCACCGCCCTTACCTGCACAGGCCGCGACTGCCTGCTTGTCTTTCAACCTCTTTGCTGTCTCTCCACCTTGCATCCCCATATACTTCAGTCACTAAATCATGCCTCTACCTGTGAACCTGTACTTCTCTCTGCCACGTCCTCTCTCTAATTCACTTCCATTTCTGCCTTACCTGTCTCATCCTCACTCCTGCCTGGACAGCACCACTTTCACTCCCTACACACCCTTCTCCCTATCTCTAGCTCTCTTTACCTCACTCAAAAACCATTCCTATCTCCCTTTCTCTCTATCTCTTCCTATTTTGTCCTCTTTCTACCCCTCAGCATATTTCTTTCTGGCTACCTTCCTCGCCATTCTCTCTTAACTAGAAGTCTCTCCCTATGTCACGTATCTCTCTATTTCATATCTGTCTCTACCTTCCTTCTTCCTCTACTTTACCCTTGCCTGTAGCGCTCTATTCTTTTCCTGTTGCCATGCTCCTCTCATTTCTCTTATTCAGCAGAGCCTTAGGCAGCTGTCTAGCCACAGAAGTCTACACATAGTAAAGAGGAGTGGAAGAAAAAGGCAGTGGAAGATAATTAAAGAGTAAACGATCAGATTTCTCCCAGTAAAAAGGCAAATATCCTCAGAGCAGTGCTTTGATTTTCGCTGTTGCAGCGAGAATGCAAGTTGTGAAGTTGTGATTAAAATCATCCGGAAAATAAAGGTACAATTTCATGTGCTATGCCCATATGTCTTATTCTAATGTTATGTACTAGTTCACTAAACATGCACCAAGGCACCTTTTCCTACAGGGGGATGAACAGGCTGATTACACCCTGAATTCCCCATTTATTGTTCCAAGACAAAAACATTTAGAGCAAAGACGAAAAATGACTTTATCAACGCTTCTTCAAGATTTTTTAAGTACTGTTTTGATGGCAGACACCAGACAGTTTGACTTTAAGGCTATTTTTGTGTGTTCTTGTTTCTTAAAATGTTATATATAATTCAATATTGTTTGACGTCACAATGTATAGTTTGCTACAAAGGGGTAATACATTCATAGTGGTTCTGAACATGGGGCCCTCAATACCTCTGGCCTGAGATCCAAAAATTCTTAAGATGGCAATGGGGACCTGTAGTCAGCTGAAGAGAGAGGTGTGAGTTCAATTTAATTATGTATTGAGTGATCAGTACTTAAAACTGCAATTAACTGCTCATTAGATCGTCAGCATTAAGGGCACTATTTCATTCGGTACAAAACCCGAAGCGTTGCAATTGATTGTGCTCCAGCCCCATGCTTGCGGCCTTCTGGGAAAATGCCAGAGTACTGGAATGGACATCCGGCCATGAAGGCACGTGACTAGCTACAGGTGGATCCGAAGATTTTCTGAAAGGATGGTCCTGGGGAAAGGTCAGTCACAAGTTCACCACGCCTGGCATGTTAATGACTCAAACCCTATTAGTCGTTCCGATGCATTGACCACTATAGATATGTCTTACTGCATGTCAGCAAAAAGTAGCCACGGTTTATTGAGAAAATAAAATCATATAGGATGGTGATCGTTATGTCAGATGATAAACAATATTTCTGCACTGCATTGCATGTCTCACATAGCTTTGAAAAATTCGAAAATAGATGGCCCTCTCGTTGTATTTCTGACCTTTCTGATGTAATCTCTGGTGACTTTCATGCCGTTTCCATGCCCAATTATGGGGTTCAACCTCTCTGATATGATCCTACGTAGGGTTAAGGCGGTCAGTGAAGCTTAGTTGGTTTTGCACCTAATCAAAAGATCTGACTGCACTTTGTAAGTGACTGTATGCTGTCTTTGCAAAGCTGGCTTAGTCTTTCATCCTTCCAGGGTCAATGAAATAGATGCAATGGAATGGGATAAAAACAACCACTGACTTTTGAGTTGGCGCTGTGCGCTGCATAAATAGCCAAATATACTTCACGCATCTGTGTAAACTCAGTAGCGCCTGGCACAGGAAAGCTGCCCATCACAGCAACAAAAACACAATGGATACTTTTTTAACTCTTTCACTCAGTTGTCGGGTATGTGTTATGTTTTCATTCATCAGAAGACATGTATTAATGTTTCTTTTTTCTGGTACCACAAAGACCTCAGCACACATCCTTCCATCCCATTACAGGCGGCTTTCATCACACCTCTTCTGACACCCTCCGACGGCCTTGGCCCATCGCCTCTCTTCTCCCTAATAAGGCGGGATGAAGCGCGTGGAGGATTTAAATCATTCATTTCAAGATCAGACCAGCAAGCACAAATGAGAATGGCAATGGCAGTAACATGGGACCACGACACCACCCACTGCCCTCATACAAGAATCACATTACCATGCACTGTGTTCTCACAAATGTGCGATGTCATAAGTGTTACTGTAAATACAATTATTTTATATAGTATAAGTGATATAATTTAAAAGGGTATAAGCAGCCCATGGAGAAGCCACGAGTTATAGTTAATATGTGTGTGGCTATTTAGTTGAATGCACAGTGTATGAAGGTGTACAAGTTATTAAAGGTATAAGTTTAGAATTTAAAATGTTGTATAGTTTAAGATTGCTTTGTAGATCAATAAATAAGGTTATAGTAATGTAAAGATGGTGTGTAAATTATAAATTAAATGTATAACTATAATTGTAGAATTTGTAATACTTGTGTAGTTTAAGTGTGGTTTATATCGAAGGAATAAATAAACTTTTCCCAACTATAACAAAGGTTTAACCTTTGTTTTTTTCATTGATTTTCAATTTTTTGTTTTTTAAATAAAACTGTGTTTCAAAGTGTAGAATTTACTCTAAATGAGTGGAGTGTCATTTAGTGGAATGTGGTACAGAAGAGTGGACAAGATTGTCATAGAGCGTACTGTCATAAAGTGCAGTGTTGTAGAGTGGAGTAGAGTGGGTGGAGTAGAATGGAATGTGGCACTGTGGAGTGGTGTGTAGTGGAATGGAGTAGAGTGGAGTGGTGTAGAGGAGACAAGCGTACAGTGGAGTGTTATAGAGTGGAGTGGAGTAGAGTGGAGTGGCTTGGCGTATGGTCGACTAAAGTGTCACAGAGTACAGTAGTGTGTTGTATGGTACAGTGGTACATTAGCGTGAACAGGCATAGTGAAATGTTGAGTAAAATGTCATAAATTGGAGTGTTGTTGTATAGTACAGTGGAGTGGTATGCCATACAGTGTTGGAAAGTGTTGTGGAGTGGAGTAGAGTTTTGTAGAGTGGAGTGTAGGGGCATAGAGTGGAGTAGAGGTTTACAGTGTTGTGTAGGGGCATAGAGTGGAGTACAGTGGCACAGAGTGTATTAGAGACTTGTACAGTGGAGTTACATAGAGTGGAGCAGAGTGTGGTAAAATGGAGAGGTGTAGAGTGGAGGGTTGTATAGTGCCATAGAGTGGAGTAAAGTGCTGTGCAGTCAAGTGGAGTAGAGTGAAGTCAAGTTGAATGGTGTAGCGTAAGGTAGAGTAGCATGTTGTTTACTAGAGTGCCATGGAGCGGAGTGGAGTAGACTGTCATAGCATAAAGTGTTGCAGTTAAAAGTCAAACTCAATGTCTTTATTCTTCACAGATGGAGAAGTCCATAACAAAGTGTTCAATCAATCAATCAGAACATTTGTAAAGTGCACTCCTCACCCGTGAGGGTCTCAAGGCGCTGGGGGGGGGAGGTGCTGCTACTGCTCGAACAGCCAGGTCTTGAGTAGCCTCCTGAAGGTTAGTAGGTCCTGGGTCTGCCGTAGGAGGATGGGGAGGGTGTTCCAGGTCTTGGCGGCGAGGTAGGAGAACGATCTTCCGCCGGTGGTCGCTCTTCGGATGCAGGGGACAATGGCGAGGGCGAGGTCGGCGGAGTGGAGCTGGCGGTTCGGGGTGTAGAAGGTGAGTCGTCTGTTGAGGTATGCCGGTCCGGTGTTGTGGAGTGCTTTGTGTGCGTGGGTGAGGAGCTTGAAGGTGATCTTCTTGTTGACGGGGAGCCAGTGCAGGTCTCTCAGGTGGGGTGAGATGTGGCTGTGGCGAGGGATGTCGAGGATGAGGCGTGCAGAGGCGTTCTGTATGCGTTGCAGTCGTTTCAGGAGTTTGGCCGAGGCTCCCGCGTAGAGGGCGTATCCGTAGTCCAGCCTGCTGCTGATGAGGGTCTGGGTGACCGTTCTTCTTGTTTCGGTGGGGATCCACCCGTAGATCTTGCGGAGCATGCGTAGGGTGTTGAAGCAGGAGGACGAGACGGCGTTGACCTGCTTGGTCATGGAGAGTGTCGAGTCGAGGATGACCCCCAGGTTGCGTGCGTGGTCGGTGGGTGTCGGTGCTGCTCCCAGTGTGGTTGGCCACCAGGAGTCATCCCAGGCTGACGGGGTTGAGCCGAGGATGAGGACCTCCGTCTTGTCCGAGTTCAGCTTCAGTCGGCTCTTCTTCATCCACTCGGCGACGGCCTTCATTCCTTCGTGGAGGTTGGCTTTGGCGGTGAGGGGGTCCTTGGTGAGGGAGAGAATCAGCTGGGTGTCGTCGGCGTAGGAGATGATGTTGAGGTCGTGCAGTCGGGCGACGTGGGCGAGCGGTGCCATGTAGATGTTGAACAGTGTTGGGCTGAGGGATGATCCTTGGGGTACGCCGCAGATGATCTCGGAGGCTTCAGAACGGAATAGGGGAGGCGGACGCTCTGGGTTCTGCCGGAGAGGAAGGAGGTGGTCCATTCCAGAGCCTTGTCTCGGATCCCTGCGTTGTGGAGGCGTGTGCGTAGGGTGCGGTGGCAGACCATGTCGAAGGCGGCTGAGAGGTCCAGGAGGATGAGGGCCGCGGTTTCACCGTTGTCCAGCAGGGTCCTGATGTCATCGGTGGTGGCGATGAGGGCAGTTTCGGTACTGTGGTTGCTGCGGAACCCGGACTGGGATGGGTCCAGGATGTTGTTCTCCTCGAGGTAGCGGGTCAGTTGTCTGTTGACGATCTTCTCGATGACCTTCGCCGGGAACGAGAGCAGGGAGATGGGCCGGAAGTTCTTGAGGTCTCTTGGATCCGCCTTGGGTTTCTTGAGTAAGGCGTTGATCTCTGCGTGCTTCCAGCTCTCCGGGAAGATCGCGGTCTTGAAGGAGATGTTGATGACTTTGCGGAGATGGGGTGCGATGGTGGCGCTAGCTTTCTTGAAGATGTGGTGTGGGCACGGGTCTGACGGAGAGCCGGAGTGGATGGTGTTCATGATTTTGATGGTGTCGTCGTCGTTCACGTTGGTCCAGGTGAGCATGGGGTCGATGCGGATGGTGGCCGGGGGGTCCGAGGTGTCGTTGGCTGTCAAGGCGGTCAGGTTGTTGAAGCTGTCGTGGATGTCTGCGATCTTGCGGTGGAAGAAGGTGGCAAGGGAGTCGCACAGGTCTTGCGATGGTGGGATGTCGTTGGCGTTGGAGCTGGGGTTGGAGAGTTCCTTCACGATGTTGAAGAGCTCTTTGCTGTTGTGTGCGTTGTTGTCGAGGCGGTCCTTGAAGGAGGCCCTTTTGGTGGTTCTGATGAGGTGATGGTGTCTGCGGATGGCGTTCTTGTGGGCCTCATGGCTGTCCGGTGTCTGTTCGCGGTGCCATTTCTTCTCTAGTTTCCGGCAGGTTTGCTTGGAGGCCTGGAGGTCCGCGGTGAACCAGCTGGCTTTCTTGTCGGTGTGTCTGTTGGAGGGTTTCTTGATCGGGGCGAGAGTGTTAGTGCAGTCGTCGATCCATCGCCTGAGGTCGCAGGCGGCGGTGTCGGTGTCGGTGTCGGTAGGGTCGGCGGGTGGGCTCCGGGCGAGGGTGGTGTTAAGCTGGACATCGGTGACTTTGCTCCAGCTGCGGCAGGGGATCTGTTGAGTGCGGTGGTGCGTGGTGGGTTTCCGGAAGGTGAAGTGGATGCAGCGATGGTTGGCCCAGTGGAGTTCGGTGGTGTGACTGAAAGAGACGTGGGAGCTTGCGGAGAAGATGGGGTCGAGCGTGTGGCCGGCCTAGTGGGTGGGCGTTGTGACGAGCTGTCTGAGTCTGAGGTTGGCGAGGTTGTCGATCAGGGTGGTGGAGTTGGTGTCGTTGGTGTTCTCGAGGTGGAAGTTCAGGTCTCCGAGGAGGATGTAGTCTGTGGAGGCCATGGCGTGCGTGCTGACGAAGTCGGCGATGGAGTCACTGAACTGAGGCCGGGGTCCGGGGGGTCTGTAGACGAGCGTTCCTCTGAGGGTGGTGTTGGGGTCCGTGTGGATCTGGAAGTGCAGGTGTTCGGCGGTGCTGAGGGTGTCGTCGGTGCTGGTCGAGACCCTGAGGGTGTTCTTGTGGACGATGGCGATTCCACCTCCTACTCCGTTGGTGCGGTCCCTGCGGGTGATCTTGTAGCCGTCCGGGATGGCTATGGCGATGTCGGGCGCAGAGGAGGCTTTCATCCAGGTCGCCCTCAGGAAGGCGACGTCCGGGGTGGACGTGTCGATCAAGTGTTGTAGAGTGGAGCAGTGTGTCATACTGTGGATTGGACTGGCATGTTGTAGAGTGTCATAAACTGTCATAGAGTGCACTAGAGTAGAGTGCCGCATAGTGGATTACAGTGCTGTACAGTATAGTAGGGTGGAATGCATATACTGGAGTGGTGTACAGTGGAATACCGTACAGTGGAGTGGCGTACAGTAAAATAACATACAGTGGAGTGTCATACAGAGGCGGGCATATAGTGGAGTGGCATACAGTGGAACAGGGTACACAAGAGCAGTGTACATTGATATAGCATAGAGTGGAGAAGCGTACAGTGGATTGACATACAGTGGAATGACATTGAGTGGAGTGGTGTAGTCTGGAAAACCGTACAATGAAGTGGCATAGAATGGAGTGGCGTACAGTGGAATAGAATACAATGGAGTGGCATACAGTGGAGATGTGTAGAGTTGAATAGTGTAGAGTTTAGTGGTGTAGAGTGTAGTTGCTTACAGTGAAATAGCATATAGTGGGTGACTTGGAGTGGAGTGGGATACAGTGAAGTGGCGTAGACTGGAATAGCATACGGTGTAGTGTTCTAGAGTGGAGTGGCGTAGCAGGGAGTGGTGTACAGTGGAATAGCGTACACTGGAGTGCCTAAGGGCAAGATGTACAAACTTCTAAATGTGCATTTCCTACATAGCGACTCTGTAGGAATTGCTATTTAGGAAATGCAAAATGATATGTACAAAATTAGTGATTCCCTAATAGCGATTTCTACTCTGTAGGAATAGCTATTAGGGAATCACAAATTTCGATCCTACAGTCCTACTCAGTAGGAATCGCTATTAGGGAATCACAAATAGGAAATTCTATTGCATTCCTGCCTATGGAAAAACTATAAAATCGCTATTTAGGAAATCCAAACGCAAGGGTGCCTCTGGGCTTAAGGCCGCCCATAGAGGCATCCCGAATTTCCAGGTGCACATATGCCTTAGGCATATATGCACTTCATGCCACAATAAAAAATGAATTATTTTATTTTGCACATAGTTACCATAGACTTTGAGTCAACGGTAATTGCATTTCCTAAATGCCCAATTCGCATTTAGGAAATGCTTTGTACATGTGCTTTGGGAATCACAAATAGGTAATCCCTATTTGCAATTCCCTAAACCGCTGTCACAATTTGCGATTTCTAGAAGGTAGGAATCACTAATTGTGATTTCTACCAGGTAGAAATCACAAATTGTGACCATGATTTGGCCTTTGTACATATGAAAAGGCCATTCTGCATTTCTTAACAGGACGAAATAGCGTTTTGGCCCATTAAGAAATGCAAATTGACTTCATCTATCTGGCCCTAAGAGTGGAGTGGCGTAGAGTGTAATAGAGTACAGCGGAGGGGAGTACAGAGTGGCATATAGTGGAGTGAGTAGAGTGTAGTAGCATGCACTGCAATAGCGCAGAGTGGAGTAGTGTAAAGTTAAATAGTGTATACTGAAGTGACGTACAGTGGAGTAGCGAAGAGTGGAGGTCCGTGAAGTGCAATAGTATAGAGTAGAATGCCGTAGAATGGAGTTGCGTACAGAGGAATAGCTTAGAGTGGAGTAGTGTAGACTGGAGTAGCGCACAGTGTAGTGATGTAGACTGGAGTGGTGTAGTGTGGAGAGGGGTAGAGTATAGTGGTGTCCAGTGGAGTGCCAAGCAGTGAAATAACATATAGTGGACTGGCAGGGAGTGGAGTATCTTAGAGTGGAGTAGCACAGAGTGAAATAGTGTAGAAAAGAGTGGCGTACAGTGGAGCTGCGAACGGAGGGAAAACATAGAGTGTAGTTGCATAGAGTGTAGTTGCATAGAGTGTAGTGGCGTAGAGTGTAGTTGAGTAGAGTGTAAAGGCATAAAGTGGAGTGGCGTAGAGTGGAACGGCATACAGTGGAATAGTGTACAGTGGAGTGGTGTAGAGTGCATTGGCAAAGAGTGAAGTGTAGTAATACCAGCATTTGTAAAGCGCACAGCTACCTCCGGAGAGGTGTCCCGGCGCTGGGGGCCATCGGGAAGATTAAGCAGCTATTGCCCAGAGTCACAAGGTGTTGGGCTAACCTGCCGCCGGGGTTCAAACCGTGAGCCCCTGTGTTCCGGAGTCAGCCGCCCTGGCCGCTGCACCACACCTCTTCCCAAGTAAAGTGGAATAACATATAATGGAGTGGTGTGGAGTGACATACAGTGGAATAGCGCACAGTACAGTGGCATAGAGTGGAGTGGTGTGGAGTAGAATAGCATACAGCTGAGTGTTGTAGAGTGGAGTGGCGTGGTGTGGCGTACAGTGGAAGAGTGTATATTGGAGTGGCAAACAGTGTAGTGGCCTAAAGTGGAGTAGGGTAGTGTGTAATATCGTAGAGTGGAGTAGAGCAGATTGGAGTGACATAGTGGAGTGGCATAGAGTGGAGTTAGATAGAATGTAGTGGCATGCAGTGGAAGAGCATAGAGTGGAGTGTCATAGAGTGGAATAACATATATTGGAGTGACATACAGAGGAGTGGTGTAGAGTCACGTGACGTAGAGTGGAATACTATTGCACTCTGTGCCACTCCACTTTATGCCATGCCACTGTACTTCACTTCACTATGTGGTGTTCCACTTTACGCCACTCTACTCTACGCCACTTCACTCTACGCTATTGCACTGTGTGCCACTACACTCTACCTCGATCCACTGTATGCCCCTACACTCTTTGGCACTCTACTGTACCCTATTCCACTGTACACTACTCCACTCTATGCCACTCCACTGTATGCTACTCCACTCTATGCCACTCCACTGTACCCTACTTCACTCTATGCCACTCCACTATATGCCATTCTACTCTATACCACTAAACTGTACTCTACTATACTCTATCCCACCTCACTCTATGCCACTCTACGCCACTCCAGTCTACATCACTCCACTGTATGCTACTCTAGTCTACGCTATTCGACTGTAAGATACTTCACTCTACCCCACTCCACTCGATAAAATTCTACTCTACGCCACTCCACTGTATGCACCTCCACTGTACGCCACTCCACTGCATGCTATTTCACTCTATGACACTCCACTGTTCGCCACTGTACTCTACGCCACTCCAGGGTATCCCACTCCACTCTATGCCACTCCACAATATGCTATTCTACTCTACACTACTCCAGTCTATGACACAGCACTGTACGCTATTTCACTGTATACCACTCCACTGTACGCCACTTCATTTTACGTCACTCCACTGTACACTATTCCACTGTACACCACTCCACTCTACCACACTCCACTCTACTTCACTGCCCTCCACACCACTCTATTGTATGCTATTCCACTCTACGCCATTCCGCTCAATTCCATTCCACTCTACACCACTCCACTGTACCCTACTCCACTCTACACCACTCCACTTTTCGCTATTTCACTGTAGGCAACTCCTCTGTATGCCACTCCATTCATTGCTATTCTACTCTAAGCCACTCCACTGTACACCACTCCACTCTATGCCACTATACTCCAAACCCACTCTACGCCACTCCACTCTATGCCACTACAGCCTATATCACTCCACTGAACGCAACTCCAGTCTATGCCACTCCACTTTACACTATTGCACTCTACACAACTCCACTGTACATCACTACACTATGCAGTATTGCACTCTATGACACTCCACTGTATGCTATTGCACTGTATGCCATACACTCAACCTCAATCCACTGTACACCACTCCACTTTTCCCCACTCCACTGCATGCTATTCCACTGTATATCACTCCACTCCACTGTACGCCACTCCACTCTACAACACTCCACTGTATGCTACTCCACTCTACTGTACTCCACTCCACTGTGTGCACTCCACTGTACCCCACTGCACTCTATGCCACCCCACCATACACCATTCTACTCTACACCACTCTACTGTACGCCACCATACTCTATCCCACTACACTCTATGCCACTCCAGTCTATGTCACTCCACTCTACGCTACTCCAGTCTACGCTAATTCACTCTATGCTATTCCACTGTAAGCAACTCCACTCTACGCTATCCTACAGTACACTACTCCACTCTTTGCACCTCTAGTGTATGTCACTCTACTAAATGCTAATCCACTCTACACACTCCAGTGTATGCCACTCCACTCTACACTATTCCACTGCATGCCACTACATGCTACCTCACTCTAATGTACACCACTACACTCTACAGCACTCTAATGTACGCCTCTCTACTCCATGCTATTCCACGGTAGGCAATTCCACTCTACGCCACTCCACTCTTCGCTATTCCACTCTGCACCACTTTGCTGTATCTCACTCCATTGCACATCACTCCACTGTACATCACTCCACTGCACACAACTACACTCTGTGCCACTCCACGCCACTCCAGTGTACGCCACTCCACTATATGCTATTCCACTGTATGCCCCTCTACTCTACGCCACTCCACTCTACTCTAACTCCACTCTACATTACTACACTCTATGCCACTGCAGTCTACGAAACTCCACTGTACGCTCCCACACTCTATGCTACTCCACTATCTGCTACTCCAACTCCATGCTATTTTACTGTAAGCAACTGCATTCTATGCCAATCCAATCTATGTTCTACCAATCTATGCTGCTCCATTTTATGCCACTCCACTGTACGTTACTCCAGTATACACTATTCCACTGCACACCACTCCACTTTATGCTACTCCACTCTACACCACACTATTGTGACCTACTCCACTCTATGCCACTCCACTCGACGTTATTCTACTCAGCACCACTCCACTGTATGCAACTCCACTGTATGCCATGCCATTCTATACTTTTCCATTCTATGCCATGACTCTCTACGCCACTCCATTCTATGCCACTCCGCTATATGCTATTCCACTGTATGCCACTCCACTGTATGCCACTATATTCTACTCCAACCACTCTATGCCTCTCCAGTCTACGACACTTCACTGTACTCTACTCCACTCTATGCTATTCCACTGTACACAACTCAAGTCTACACCACTCCACTTTACACTATTGCGCTGTATGCCACTCCACTCTACGCTACCCATTGTACATCACTCCACTATACACCTTTCCACTTTATGCCACTCCACTCCATGCCACTCTCTTGTACGCTATTTCACTGTATGCCACTACACTCTACCTCACTCCACTGTATGCCACTCCATGCAATTCCACTCTAGAACACTTCACTGTATGCTATTCCAATCTGCTCTGCTCCACTGTAAGCCACTCCACTATACGCCATTCTCCTCCACACCACTCAACTATACGCCACGCCACTCCACTCTACTTCACTATACTCTATTACACTTTATGCCACTCCAGTATACACAACTCCACTGTACGCTACTCCAGTCTATGCTACTCCACACTATGCTATTCCACTGTAAGCAACTCCACTCTACACCACTCCACTTTACACTATTACATTCTAAACCACTCCACTCTACACCACTACACTGCACGTCATTCCACCAAACGCTATTCCACTCTACCCCACTCCACTCTACACCACGCCACTGTACGCTATTGCACTGCATGCCAGTACGCTCTACCTCACTCCAGTGTACACCACTGTACTCTTCTCTACTGCACTGAATGCTACTCCGCTGTACGCCACTCCTTTCTGCACCACTCCACTCTTCAACAATACACTGTACGCTATTCCACTCTATGCCACTCCAATGTACGCTAGTATAACCTTCGTCACCCCACTGTACCCCACTCTGCTCCACACCACTCCACTTTACACTATTGCACTCTACTCCCCTCCACTCCACTCTATGCCACTTCACTGTATGCCACTCCACTCTACACTATTCTAGGGTACTAAGCTCCACTGTACACCACTCCATTTTTACGATGTTCCACTCTGCCACTCCACTCCCCAATATATGTTATTCCACTGTACGCCACTCCACTCTATGCCACTGTACTCTACCTCACTCAACTCTACTCCACTCCACTCTACACTACTCCACTCTGGGTCACTCCATTCCATTCCCCTGTACGCTATTGCACTGTATGCCACTACACTCTACCTCACGCACTGTATGCCACTACACTCTACCTCACCCACTGTATGCCGATCCACTGTTCTCCACTCCACTGTACGCTATTCCACTGCATGCCACTCAACTCTACACCACTCCACTCTAGAACACTTCACTGTACTCCATTCCACTCTACTCTGCTCCACTGTATGGCACTCTACTCTACGCCACTCCACTATATGCCATTCTCCTCTACACCACTCAACTATTTGCCACTCCACTCTACATCACTATACTCTACCCCACTCTACGCCACTCCAGTCTACAAATCTCCACTGTACGCTACTCCAGTCTACGCTATTCCACTTTAAGCAACTCCACTCTACACCACTCCACTTTACACTATTGCACTCTATGCTACTCCACTGCACACCACTCCACTATATGCTATTCCACTCTACCCCACTCCACACCACACCACACCTCTGTAACCTCTTCCACTCTATGCTACTCCAATGTAAGCTAGTATACTCTTTGCTACCCCGCTGTACCCCCTTCTGCTCCACACCACACCACTCCCCTTTACACTATTGCACTCTACGCCACTCCACTGTATGTCACTCCAATATACGCTATTCTAGTCTACGCCACTCCACACCACTACGCTCTATGCTATTGCACTGTATGTCACTATACTCTACCACACTTGAGTGTACGCCACTCCACTGTATGCTACTCTACTGTACGCTATTCCACTCTACTCTACTAAAATCTGAGCCAATTTATTGTACGCTATTCCACTGTATGCCACTCCAGTCTAGAAGACAATACTGTACACTGAACACTATTCCACCCACGCCAGTCCACTGTATACCACTCCACTCTATGCCAGTCCACCCTACGCCACTCCACTGTACGGTATTCCACTCTATGTCACTCCACTGTACACTTCTATACTCTTCGCCTCTCTGCTGTACCCCTCACCACTCTATGCCACTCCACTATAAGCTATTCTAATGTACGGCACTCATCTGTATGGCACTCCACTGTACGCCACTTCACTCCACTATATGCTATTACACTATATGCCACTCCAGTCTTCCAAACTCCATACTACTTCACTGCTCTCTACACCCAGGGCCGGACTGGCCGTAGCAGGCACCGGGCGTTTCCCCGGTGGGCCACCAGGGTGGGGGCTGGTTTTGGACCCCTGGGGGGCCGTTTTTGTTACCGGGGCCCGGTTTTGCAGCAATATCGGCCCCCTGTAACAAAAGCGGCTGAAACCGGCCCTGGCCGAGCTGTTTGCCAGGGTCGGTTTCGGTTCCCAGTCTGGCTGTGTGTACACACTCCAGTGTATGCTATTCCAGGGTGTGCCATTCCACTGTATGCCACTCCATTCTACACCACTCCACTCTACATCACTGCACTATACACTATTCCACTATGCACAACTCCACTGAGCGCCACTCCATTCTATGCTATTCCACTCCATTCTACGCCACTCCACTATTTGTTATTCTACTGTACGCCACTCCACTCTAGGCCACTATACTCCAACTCACTCAACTCTATGCCACTCCACTCTACGCCACTCCACTGTACACTAATCCAGTCTACGTTACTCCACTCCAAGCAATTCCACTTTACACTACTGACTCTCCGCTGCTCCACTCTATGCCACTCCACTGTACTCTACTCCACTCTACACCACTCAACTCAAAGCCACTCCACTATACACAGATCTACTCTACATCACCCCATTATACGGCATTGTACTGTATGCTATTCCACTGTTCGCCACTCCAATGTATGCTATTCCATTCTGCAACACTCCATTCTACAACACTGCACTCTATTTCAGTGCCCTCTACACCACTCCACTGTATGCTATACCACTGTGTGCCATTTCACTCTATGCCACTCTAATGTATGCCACTATACTCTGTGCCACTCTGTTCTATGCAATCCCACTGTTTGCAACTCCACTGTGCGCCACTCCATTCTACGCTATTCCATTCTATGCCACTCCTCTCTACGCTACTCTACTCCACTCCACGCCACTCCACTGCATGCAATTTAGTGAAATTGATGGCAATGCACCGTGGTATGCCACTCCACTCTGCACCGCTGTACTCTGGCTCACTCCAGTCTATGTCACTCCAGTCTACGTCACTTACACTACTCCAGTCAACGCTACTCTATTCTATGCCCACTGTATGGTGTTTCACTCGATGCCATGCCACTGTACGCTACTATACTCTTAGCCACTCCACTAAATGCTATTCTACTCCACACAACTCCACTGTATACCACTGTACTGTATGCTATTGCACTGTACATCATGACACAGTATGCCACTTCAATCGACGCCACTCCAGTGTACGTTATTCCACTGTAAACCACCCCACTCTACGCCACTCCACCTTTGCCCTTATGCTCAACCCACTCAACTCTACATATTACACTCTACACCACTCCAGTCCACGTCACTCCACTGTAAGCTACTCCAGTCTATGCAACTCCACTCTACGCTATTCCACTGTACGCAACTCCACTCTATGCCAATCCACTCTAAACCACTCCACTATATACTATTCCAATGTGTGCCAGCCACTCCACTCTACGCCGCTATACACTACCCCATCCCATTCTACGCCACTCCTGTCTTCATTACTTCACTGTACACTATTCGAGTCCACGATTCTCCACTGTATGCTATTCCACTGCACGCAACTCCATTCTACGCCACTCCACCTTTATGCTATTGCACTCTACGCCACTCAATTGTATGCTACTACAATATACGCTATTTCACTCTATGCTACTCCATTCTACCCCACTCCATTCTATGCTATTGCATTCTGCTACCCCACTCAACACTATTCCACTGTAAGCAACTCCAATCCATACCACTACAATCTATGCTATTCCACGCTAAGCCACTCCACTCTACACCACTCCACTGTAAATCACTCAAGAATACGCTATCCCACTCCACTGTACAACACTCCACTGCAACACTCCACTGTACGCCACTCCACTGTATCCACTGTATCCCACATCACTATATTCTATTATACTATACACCACTCCACTGTATGACACTCTACTGTATGCTATTCCACTGTACGCTATTCCACTGTACACTTTGCTCTATGCCACTCCACTGTACGCTATTCTATTGTGCCCCACTCCACTCTACCTCAGTCCACTATACTTCACTGCCCTCTACACAACTCCACTGTATGCTATTCTACTATATGCCATTCCATTCGATGCCACTTCACTGTAGTCCACTACACTCTACGCTATTCCACTGTATGCAACTCCACTGTATGCCACTCCATTCTATGCCATTCAACTCTATGCCACTCCACTCTATGTCATTCCACTATATGATTTTCCACTGTATGCCACTCAACTCTACTTCACTATACTCCAACCCACCCCATTCTACGCTACTGCAGTCCACTTCACTCCACTGTACACTACTCCAGTCTATGCTACTCCACCTTACACTATTGCACTCAATGCCACTCCACTGTACATCACTCCTCTATACGCTATTCCACTTTATGACACTCCACTCTACTCTACTCCACTCTACGCTATTGAACTGTATGTCACCACACTCTACCTCAATCCACTGTACAACACTCCACTGCACGCTATTCCAATGTATGCTATTCCAATGTATGCTATTCCACTTTACCCAACTCAAATCTGTGCTACTCCACTGTATGCTATTCTACTGTATGCCACTTCACTCTAGAAGAATACACTGTACGCTATTCCACTCTATGCCACTCCACTGTATGACACTTTATGCAACTTCACTGTATGCTACTCCACTGTATGCTACTCCACTCTATGCTACTCCACTCTACGCCATTCCATTCTACACCACTCTACTGTATGGTATTCCACTCTATGCCACTCCACTGTACGTACAATCAGGGCTTTAAGTGGGATGAAAAAACTGGGGGGTCTCTCAAAGGGGTGTGGCCAATGTAATTAAGGGCGTGGCTTAAAAACACGTACACTAAAAATCTGTGCTTAGCATAGTGTGCCGCCCGACTTGTATTTTGCTGTTTCTGTTATTGCATCCAGATATATGATACAACAAGTAAAATCATACCTACAACAAGTCAGGACTATTGCCTTTGTCAATGGTTGTTAGTTGCATAAGATAAATAAGCAGCTACTATGGCCTGTATATAATATTGAAAAAGCTTCCACTTAAAGCCCTGGTGACACCACAACAATGTTGCTGCTCCTGAGTTTCAAAAAGAGAAGGGAAATCCAGAGAGAAAATGACTCTCTTTAAAGGATTTCCCTTCCCCTACAACGCTCACCTGGCATGATGTCATGCCGTAACTTCTCCACTAGTGAGAAGTGAGCAGTGTGAGCACCGCACATTGATGTGCCTGCTAACACTGCAGTCCGAAAAAACAGACCGCCTGTGCCAGGGTACAAAACAGAGCCCGATAGAGACCCGTTTTGCGCCCCCCTTTAAAAAACTGCTGGTGCTCAGCACCGGTGAGACCCGGCCCACTTAAAGCCCTGCGTACAATACTCTCTGCTACTTCACTGCAGCCCACTCTACTCTATGTCACTCCACTATATGGTATTATACTCTAAAACTCTCCACTGTACACCACTGTACTGTGTGACATTCCACTCTCTGCCACTCCACTATTTACAATTCTACTCTACATCACTCCATTATACGGCATTGTACTATATGCTATTCCACTGTATGTCACTTCACTCAACTTCAGTGCCCTATGCACTACATCAATGTACGCTATTCCACCGTACACCATTCCACTGTTCGCCACACCACTTCATGCTATTCCACTGTATGCAACTCCATTGTACGCCACTCCATTGTACGCTATTCCACTCTATGCCACTCTACGCCACTTCACTCTGCCCCACTCCGGTATATGCTATTCCACTGTATACCGTTCCACTGTACGCCACTCCACTCTACGCCATTATACTCCTCCCCAGTCCACTCTACGCCACTCCACTCTGCACCACTCCAGTCCATGTCCCTCCACTCTATGCTATTCTACTGTATGCAACTGCACTCTACACCACTCCACTTAACGCTATTGCACTCTCCGCCACTTCAGTGTACTTCACTTCAATATACGCTATCCCAGTCTACACCACTACTCTCCACTCTATTGCTCTGTATGTCACTGCACTCTACCTCCCTCCAGTGTACGCCATTCAACTGTACGCTACTCCACTGTACGCTATTACACTCAACCCCACTCCACTCTGCGCCAGTCTACTCTTCGACACTCTACTATAAGCTATTCCACTGTACACCACTCCACTCTATGACACTCCTCTCTAGAACACTACACTGTACGCTGTTCCACTCTACGCCACTCCAGTGTCTGCTGTTCCACTCTACGCCACTTCACTGTACCCCACTCCACTCTACCCCACTCCACTGTACGATATTCCAATGTACACTATTTCAATGTACGCTACTCCACACTATGCCATTCTACTCTACGCCACTCCAATCTACGCCACTCAATTGTTTGTTATTCCAGTCTATGACACTCCACTCCCCTCCAGTCTATACCACTTCACTGCACGCCACTCCACTCTATGCTACATCACTACATCACTATTTCAATGTGTGCGACTCTTCTATACAATATTCCACTAGATGCCACTCCACTGTACACCACTCCCCAGTATGACACTCCACTGTACGCTATTCCACTGTATGCCACAACACTCTACCACAATACACTCTATGCCATTCCACTCTACACCACTCCACTGTGTGCTATTCCACTGCACACCACTGCAGTCTGTGTTACTCCACTCGACCATACAGTACCACCCTCTACTCTACACCACTCCACTTTATAAGAGCCTAAACCACTCTGTGGCTCTCTACTCTACTGCAATTTCCGACATATTATGACACTCTACAACACACCAGCCCAATCCACTCTACAACACACCACTCCACTCTACAGCACTTTACTCCACTATATGCTATGCCAGTCCATTCTGCTCTACAACATGCTACTCCACTCTACGCTACTCCACTCAACTCTCATCCACTCCACTCTACTCGAATTTACAACATTTTACCCCACTCTATGTCACTATACAACACTCCACTCTACACCCCTTTTACCACACTGTACTTACTCCACTCTATGTAACTCCATTGTGCAAGACTCTAATACACTCTGGGCTGCAATACCACACTGTACTTCACTCTATGCCACTACACTACACTGTACAGCCCTCTACTCCACTATATGCCTTTACACTCTACTGTACAACACTCTACTCCACTCTATGACACTTTCCAACACTCTAAGACAGACAACTCCACTGTACTGAACAACACGCCACTCCAAATTATGACAGTTTACTCAACTCTTCGCAATGTCTTTCCACTCTAGTGCACTCCATGCCACTGTACTATCAACAAGCCACTGCACTCTATGACACTTTAGTCCAATATACGCTATGTCACTTTACTCTACCCCACACTACACCACTCCACCACACCACACCCCAATCCACTCTACCCTACTCCACTCTATAACACTCCAGTCTATGCCACTCCAGTCCTCACCACTCCACTGTACGCTATTTCACTGTACACCACTACACTGTACCACACTCCACTGTACTCCACTCCACTATACAACACTGCACTCTATGACAGACAATCTACAACAATCTCCTCCACTCAACTGTACCACATTCGACTTAATGGCACTCAAATCAATGACAGTAAACTCTACATTTTAAAACACATTTGTTATAGTTAGAAACATGTATTTATTCTTTCTATACAAACCAGACCTAAAGTACACAAACATTACAAATTCTACACTAATAATTATACACAAGTACAGTGACCAAAATAGATCCATGTAAACTTTTGTTGATCCATACATACATTTTTTGTATATTTTCAGTAACATGTAAGTTTGGCACAAGGAGAAGCCTACAAACTGTGAATACACTAGAATTCGTAAATTATTTGCACGAATAACCATAACCTCTGCATTGCTTAACTTACAAAGATGTTTGGAAGGTGTATTCAACCAGTTCATCAATTAGGGCAGAGGAGCATCGGCCCCCTGCTGCCAGCAATGCAATGGTGAAAAATAAAATGGTAATCAAATGAATTTATTACCATTTTATTTTTCCTGGGGCCCAACCCGAGCCGTGTTTAGGGGCAGGGCCACTGCTGACTGGCAGCAGGAGAGTGGTGCTCACTCCACTAGTTTACACTGCGTTTGTCACTTTGGCCAGCTGTCTTGCAACGGCCAGCCTGACATGCTCAGTGTAAACCTCTCCACCCGATTGTCTAAGACAGCCGGGTGGAGAGCAAGAAGGGGCCCCCAGTGCCTAAATGAGTGTTTAGCCAGTCCACTCCAGCCAATCCTGGTGCTTCTGTCATTCTGCCTGTGCAGCATGAGAGCAGCACCTTGATTGGAAGAGGGGAGTTGGCTGAGGCTCTAGGAGTCTGTACTGGTGAAGCCAGTGACAACGAGATGGAGGAGCACCGAGGGCAGAGGCAGATGGTAAGTGAATCTTTTATTTATTTTTTAATTTATTTTTTCTTACTGACAGGCACTGTGGAAAACTCTCACTGGCGTATATAAATAAACATGTATTAATAAAATGAAGCAATATTTAACAATGAAAAAACACACAACTAACATTAACAGTAACAGAAAATTGCATTTAAAAAACAGTAAAACATTAAACAAATAATTAAATTAACAAAATGAAAGGAAAAATAATTTCAAATAAAAACTAAATTTTGTTCAAAAAACAATATAAACATTTTAAAAACAAAATATTGAGCAAATAAAAAAACAGCCATAGGAAAGATAATTGATATTATTCCAATTTAAAAAAAAAAAGAAAAGTGTAACAACTTGGATGCATTAGATTTATCAATACCCCTTCAATGTGCACAATACCATGGAAATTGATTGACTTTGGATAACTTACATATACTTTTCCCACTACAGTCCAACCAACAGTAGGAATAGTGTTGGGCTTCGGAGGGGTTATATTTACTTTTCTAACTCCCACCAAAGCAACAGTAGGGAAGGTACTGGAATTTGGAGCGGTTATATTTATAATTCCCACTCATGCCTAAGCAATAGTAGAGAAGGTTGTTGCACTTCGGAGGGATTAGATTGACTATTCCCACTCTAGTCTAAGCAACATAAGGGAAAGTGTCGGACTTTGGAGGGGTTACATATACCATTCCAACTCAAAATCATATTGTTAAAAACCTTTCAACACCTACACCTAACAGCATAAAATTATTAAAACAAATTTTTAAAAACCCAAAACAGCATACACATTTAAAAATATTTACATTTTAATTACAACATAGCAAAATAAATGATCAAATATAATAAATATATAATTAATTTAAATAAAAGGCACATCCTTCTGTACTACTCCAAAAAAACACAAACCGAAAAACGTACTTAAAGCAAATAAAATACAATAATTATAAATATAAAATACATTTTACAAATGTTAACATTAAATACACTTATCAAAAATTAACAACTATTAGATATAAAAACATATTCGCTTAATAAATTATCAATTCAACTTTTATGTAGTTCATTAACAATCAATTTTTAAATAACATACAAAATGTAATAAAAACGATTTAAATTTAAATAACGTCTCACCCTGTTGCCAACAAAACCAACTACCCACTACTAAAATATAAATTATTAATTAAATTATAATTCACATAATATTCTGAAATCCATATTTGGTTCATTCACCCTACCACTAATCTCTATTTTCGGTCCTCTTCCCTTGTATCTCTCACTGCCATCTATGGCAACATCATGCATTCCATTGGGTTTTCCTACTGCCTATTTACAATTGACACCAAAGTTATCTTCTCCTCCATCACCACAAATCTCCGAAAACATTGAGTCACACGCATCTATCCACCTTCATCACTACATATTTTATCCTGCGAAAAATAGGATTGTAGTAACATCCTCCCTTTTCTCTCACATTAGTTAGCCACCCTACTCAAAAATGCCTTCAAATTCACCATCTGGACACATTTTAACCTCTTCATACCCTGCTCATCTTCAGGGACAGACTGGCTGGTTCTCATTATGCCATAAGTACAATGCCTCATCCTTGTTTTTAAGACATTCCTTGCCTTAGCCCCGCCCCCCCATAGCCAATCTCTTGCCCCTCTGCTCCATCTCATACCTCAGCTCACCACCACTATATCATCCCAGGTCCTTTTGAGTGACATCTGCATTCTGAGCCTCTGCCCTTCTAGCACTTATTTACTGTCATGCTCTCACTGCTTGTTGTATCAAATGTGTCTTTTTATGTAGCTCACCTTCACCAATTACTTGACTTTTCACCGCATTTTGGTGCAGATCCATTCTGCAATTGTGGGTTTTCCTTAGGGAGACTTTCCCTGGGGAATGTTTGTAGACATGCCTACTTGTTGCTTATCTTCTGGCCCGCTTATTTTTTATTTGGCATTTGGTATAGCGCATGACTCACTCCCGGAGGAGTATCTGGGGCTGCACTGCTTGAAATGAGGATAAAACATTTTAAAACAACCAAGTCTTAAACCCCTTCTTAAAGGAAGTGAAGTCTCTGCAGGAGCGGAGACTAAAAAAAAGTTTGTTTCAATAATAAGGGTCTGTATAAGAGAAAGATCTGCCCCCATGTCTTGAGGTGCGTATGCATGGGATCACCAGAAGTGCCTTATCTGAAGACCTTAGACATCTGGGAGGCAGGTAAGGTTTTAGTCGAGTAGACAAATATGCTGGCCAGGACTAGTGGAATGCCTTGTGTGTCAGACACCATAGATTAAAAATTACACGCTTTCTAATCGTCAGCCAGTGAAGCTTCCTGAGAATCCAGGAAGAGGGCTATCGAGAGGGAAGATTGCAGACTAGCCGTGTGGCAGTTTTCTGGACCACCTGCAGCTTGGATAGCGAGGAGTCATTTGCTGATGTCAACAGAGCATTCCCATAGTCCAGGTGGCTGGTGATGAGAGCCTGGACATGAGTCTTCCTGGTGGTGTCTGAAAGCCAAGAGATGGCTTTTTTTAGGAGCCTCATGGTGGCAAAGCAGGTGCCACAAGTGGTCTTTCATGGAAAGTGATGGGTCTAATTTCACTCCAAGATTTTTCACTGCCTACTTAGGTGAAGGGGCAGGGCCAAGTTCTGAGAGCCACCAGTCAGCTGACCGTAACTTGATCGCTTTGCCAATTAGCATGATCTCTGTCTTATCTCTGTTTACTTAAAGACAGTTGTTACTCATCCAAACAGCGACTTCCCTCATGCAATTTGCAAATTTGCTTTTCATCTTGTCTGGGTCGGCGCCAATGGAAATAATGAGTTGAGTATATTCTGCATACGACACGATCTCCACACCGCAAGCTCTCACAATTTGGGCAAGTGGGGCTACATAGATGTTAACCAGAGTTAGGCTTAGGCACGAGTCCTGGGTCACTCTCTTGTTTATTTGCTTCAGTTGTGACTTAAAAAGATCTGAGCAGACTTGTTGCGTTCGATTAGCAAGGAATTCCCTGAGCCAATGTAGCACTTTACCATGTAGCCCATCCTTGTGAGGCCTGCGGATTAGAATAGAATGGATTTCAAATAAGCCCTCGGGAACCTAGCTGAAGATCCCTAATGACGACTCAGATTTCTGTACCAGCCTAACCCAATAAATTCAAATACAAAACGTATAGAGATACCTCCTTGCAAATCGAAACCTTTTGATGCCCAGGACAAGCTTGTACCCACAACAAGGATGCTTCAAATGGAATTTCTATAACTGACAAAACCATTAGTAGGGCACATCTGTGATGAAAAGTTTGACAAATGTTTACTTTTCTTTAGCTGAAGTTGCTATGTTAAAACATGCAGTATGTAATTGTGTTGGTGTGATTAGGTGTGGCAGAACACCCAGAAAGGACTGGAAAGTTATCATTTACACCTTATTCACTGCTGAAAACTGAAATTCAGATAAAAACTGATTTTTTAAATGAAACCAGTGTTTTAAAGGAATTTTAAACATCTAATAGGAGTTCATTTCCTCCTTGCATGTTTCACTGTACCTCCTCGTGATGATGCTGCAGATAATTGGGACACCTTCTTCCCAGCGTCAATGAAGTCATAGTCCTCCAGACCACTCCCTTTTACGTCTTTCTTTTCACGCGCACTCACAGGAACTGATGTTGCCATCTCAGACATTCATGCCCCTGCACAATCACCTGAAAGAGAAGAAAAGATGGACATTAACCTACAGCACTTTCTTGTGGGAGCTTTGCAGAATTGCGCAATAACAGTGCCAGGGGAGATTATGTGTCACCAACTGACCAAAGAATATAACCTCAAGAGATCCAAACATCACCTGCAAAGTTCATTCGTTTGCTTCCAGAGAGGCATGTGTCACCTCCAAAGAAAAATGCTCATTCTCCATTGATTACAGGATCACTTCAAAGTCAAAGGAAAGAAATATCATTTCCATAGATACAAAAATCGACTTCAGAAATCACCTACACAAGTCCTCTCAAGAAAGATCACTTTCATGCATAGTACATTTGCATCCAGAAACTCACATATGCCCTCTAGGGAAGCAAAGTACAACTCCAAAGAACACAAAACCAAATCCACAAACTCAAATAATAGCTCATGGGAAACAAATACTATCTGCAAGAAAACAAAGCCCACCCCCTGGTGGTTGAAAAATCAATTAAAATATTCATATATCATTTCCAGAAATGCAAACATCATTCAGAAAGATTCAGATATCACATCTTGAGATCAGAAAATTCCCTCAAGAATTCAACAGATCACCTCCAGAGTTCTAAAGATGTCTTCTACTCATCTAAAGATTACCTTCAGGGATCCTAAGACCCCCTGGCGAGATGCTAAAATCAGAAAATGAAACCAAGAGAAAGACATGTTAAATATCACCCCAGAGAAACAAATATCATCTCCAGAGAGCTCATTTTCAACCTTGGCAGGGCTGAGAACTAAGGAGTGTAGGTCCATCCAATATTTGGATGACAGAACCAGCGGGCTAAATGAAAATAGAAAGCATCTATTCAGAGGGGGAAAAAGAAATAGATTTAAGTGCTGTCAGCAAAGGTGGGAGGACACAAAGGAGGAGGAGATAATACCACTGAAACTACTGCCCCCCTGTTCCCGGTGCTTCGCAGCCTACCACATGTGTGCCCCGGACGCCGAAATTCTTGACTATGAGTGGTCAGTATAAAGATACGGCCCATAAAATTCTTATAGGACAAGGTGAGGTGTCATTCGATTTCTAGAGACCCCTTGATACCTTGACTCAATTTGGGAAAGATTTGGTATCTCAACTGGTCGGCGGAACTTTTGCTGGCAATCCCCGTGCAGTTCAAGAGCCAGGAGGCCATTATATACCAGGAATCCCATCGTATCGAGATGTAGTTAAGCTTCCCTTTGACAACCACTAAATGTCCTTTCACTTGTTTGTGTTTGAGAACCCTAGTTCATTTTTGGGTGGTGGATTTGGCACAGGTGTTGCAGGATAGGCTTAGACCAACTGCGTTACCTTAATTTATCCCTGGACTGAAGAAACAATGAGGACAAAGGGCAAAAAAATACTAGCCATTAGAAATACATTTATAATTTTAAAAAGAAAAGTGAAAGAGACTGAAAATCATAAAACACTCCTCAATTGATAGGTCCTTAAGGTTTCTTTAAGTGAGTTTCACTGATTATCCGAGAGAAGTTCAAGTTGGATGAAAGGAAACTCATGTATGATATCAATTGGATGAATAAAAATTCACGTTGGACGACAACTGTTTTTTTAAATTATAAACATTGATAAAAAAACAAATGTATTTTAAAATCACTTTCATGTCGTTCCGCCAATACTTTTGATAATAGATTTATGTGAGAACATCAACAGTGTTTGTACAAGGCTCTTAAGGAGTGCACTGAATCGACACAACATTGAACTCCATAAAAAATCAAATTTGTTTTTTGTATGAAATGTGCTTTGCAATTTCCTTTTGATATCTTTTTGCACTTATTAGAGATTTTAAACTGAAATCTATTGGAAGTCTTGCAAAGCCAGAGGGATCTAAAGATTACAGAGGTTTCTCAGATCCTTCACCAGTGGATACCTTTGCCAATAGACACTAACTCTCAATAGGCTAAAGCCTCTAACTATGTAAGAACTAGAATAATTGTGATCCCATCTCGGCCGCAGAAGATGCTAGAGTCTTCTGATTGTGGTAATTAACACATTAACTGCCTACATTTCTATTATTTTAGAAGTAATACGATATACTGGGCATTAATTTTGTAATATGCAACTGTGTCATACTGTATCTGACTTCCAAACCTACTACCTCTTTCTTCAGTAAGTCAAGACTGCTCGCCCAAGTAAGCTATGGAGAGTTAAGAGTACTCTAGGAGTACTTGTAGTCTCCCAAGGCCAGTGTACAACTGGGGTAGGTCCCAGAGAACAGACATCACAATTACGTTGACTCGAGAACTGGTGAAGTGAAAGATGGGGAAGCGGGAGAGTGAAGAAATATCTTGTTTAGATCTACTCGTAATGCAAGATTGATTTATGGATATTCAAAGTGTAGGAGGGATTGCAGAGGCCAGAGAATAGGTGCAGGTGAGAATGAAGACAGGAGAGAAGCATCAGGAAAGAGGAGTATTTGGCAAGGTCAAGGTCAACATAAGGTGGTTAGGAAATATTTCTGTACAGGGAGCAGTTTGGGCAGCATAACCTTTGCCATTTGTAGAAGGGGGAGTCATTGATGCTGTTAAGTAAACTGGACGACTTACCGAAGGGTGAGTCAGGAAAGATTGAAATTAGGGTGGGTAATTGACAGACGAGGTCCACATAGAGTTTGAAGGTTATGATATGATGATATGATATGGTGCTGCATTTTTTAAGCGCAAAAGCACACCAGAGTGAATTCTATGCACTGGAAAATAAAATACCCTAAAAAAAAAAAGAACACTCTAAACTAAAACCTGTAAGCAGGGGTTGCACCGCCCTAAGGGGTAACATGCAGATACTCATTCTGACAGTTATTTGAATGAGCCAGGGTGAGGAAGAGTAGAGAGTATGAAAGTTCAGAGAGGCGGTTATTGGTGGTGGTAAACACGGTGGATCACTTACCAAAAGGTGGCACTCAGCACACCAAGTGATATGTGTGCACCGCACGAAGAGAGAGAAAAATCCATGTGTAAGTAATACATGTCTACTGGGGAGATCAATTTACGTCAGGCAATGGGGAACATAGCCTGTCCAGTGCGTGGCAGCGGTCAGAGCAGCTTCATAAACATGGGCTCTCCATCCAGTCAGCAACATCCAGCGAGCTCTGCATGACTGTAGGTAAGACAATTGGGAAGATCCTTTGACAAAGTATGTGAGGGGTTAGTATGTGGGGGCAATCAATGGTGTGCAGCCGGGTTTGAGAACAATTTCTGCTGGGAACTTTTCCTATCTAGGGTACCTTCTCCAAAGAGAGTGTGACAATTAAGCTCCCCTCCATGAGCTCATCCATAGAGCCCTTCTGAACTTAGATTAAGGTTAGATGGATTGAATGGATGCGGCATGTCTTTACAGTGGCGTGCAGTGTTTTCCCACACAGTGGCATATTACCAAACTATGTATGTTTTTATGTCTTGTAATGTTATGTTTTATTTGAGATATATGTATTTTATTTTGAACTAACTTTGTTTATACACCACAGGATCCTCAACAATACACAGGACAGGTGAAAATTTGTCAACTGACTTACAAAATTGGGTACTATGAGTATGCATGCTGGTTTGAATGCACATAGTCAGTGAGGTGGGACGTCAGGGGTTCTGGTCCTGAAAAAAAATGGGAACCCCAGATAGGGGCCTACAAAGGGTTGAATCGTGTTCACCAAGTAGAGGCAGACCAAATAGCACCCTGTCAAGAACCTGTACCTTCTTGTTTCCAGTCTTCACAGAAGCAGAATGATGCTTAAAACCCAAAGCTCCTCTCGGTCCCCTTCCAATCTCAGTGAAACCACTAGATAGAGATTATGAAAGTTCGAAGGGTGGAAAGGAAGATAACAAGAAGAGACTGCCTTATCTACTTATTGGGCCTGCCACGCAGCACCTTGCCTGGTTCCTTTCCTGGCGTTGTCTTTAGGTGTTGCATATAGCTGTAACACAAGCAGACTTTTAATAACACCTTACCTACACTTAACTGAGTCACTATTATTATTCATCCAACAACATTTTCTAACAATAACTGTTAATGTTTGCATACCCCTTTAGACTGAGACCTTCGCTTCTCTTCTTTTCCTTCAAAGGAACTTTAATACACTGACTTGAGCATTTGTATGTTTTTAATTCCTTTTAGGAAATAATGAGATTGAATAATCATTTAAATAATGTGGTTGTGTTGGAAAACGAGGCAGTACTTGTGAGGCCTGCACAAATAACATGACTACATTTGTCCTTCACTGGGAACCAAACACCCCATTGTAGCACTTGACTCTCAGAGGGTAGCGTTGCAGAGCAGTCTAAGGCTTACTCAAGGGAGGTGGTGTGGGCTAGTAATCGCCATTTACCAGTACGCAGAAATAACACTCAATAATTGATTGTCCAGTCTGTACTTTGCTTTATAAAAGGAAGAGTACATTTATTAAACACACACACTACTCAATACTATGCAACAATTTACAAATATACATAAGCGGTTGGAATTACTTCGTGACCTTGCATAACATTCCCACCCCTCCCGCGGGGGGGGGGTAGGAAGCGGTTGGAATTACTTCGTGACCTTGCATAACATTCCCACCCCTCCCGCGGGGGGGGGTAGGGGTCTAGTACCACCACTCCCATGTATGCACATCATCTTGCCCCCAATGCAGTGGGTTAAACATAACCTGGAGTGAGGGCCTTGCCCACTGGCACCATCCCAGTGGCAACCCACCCCCTTTATCTCAACAAGCATTTAAAATGGGCACACCTGCCATGGTGACACATAACCCTGACTGAGCATCTCATACTGACCATACAGTATACACCTCTACATCTTAGGTGCTAACAGTCTGGGTTGTTCTTCACCTAACGCAGCGGCAAGAATACATGTTTAGGCATCACTTAAAATGACAGTACTTATCATAGCTGATAATAAAGCATTGCAATTACAGCCCCTAAAAGGCCTCACAGTTATAATCACAGGATTAAGCATATACAGCCAGACACCCTAGCAGGAATGTCCAGCAACATAACCCCACTTTGCTTATGATTTCACATTACCCAGGTGACTTTCAGTACCTCAAAAGAAATAACATTGGTAAATGCACTTCTCGTGCAATTGCACCTCTTCACCTCCATAGGATGGCCTTCTCCAGACATCCGCAACTCAGCCCTTCATACCTTGGTGCAGTCCCTAACACCCCCCCCCAGCTGAAGAACAAAAGTTCCAGCTACAGGATGCTGTCAATGCACAGCTGAACCCTTGAGAGGTTATTTCTTTCAAGTCCCCCAGAGACTTAGGGGGGGACTTCACATCTTTGTGCTGGGGGAGACTGCGTTGCTCCTGCAGCTCCCCCCACCACCTTGGCACACACCTGGCGGTGACCCCGTCCTCCTGGGGCCACCACACGTGGAACACAGGCCTGTTTCCATGCAGGCCTGTCCAGGCTCTGCAAAGCATTATGGGGCGCTCTTCCCCCACCTCTCGCATTTTAGATGAGCGGCTCTCCTGCTGCTCTGGGGAGAGCCGCGCTGCTCGCGATGGTGGCCCTGAGCCGCATTTGCCCATCGGTGGGGGTCCGATCCCACCCGTACCCCGTGCCCAGGTGAGAACTCTTTGGCCGCTCGGGGAGCCCACCTCCGGCCGCTCCAGCTGCCTCGCTCTTCGGGGTCCCCATCCCACCCGGGAACCCCGCACTGTAGGTGTGCTGGGGAGCCACTCGGGGAGTCCACCCCTGGTGGCTCCCGCCGGCTCCCTGTCTGGCCATCACCCTCTCGTGCTGCCGTGGGAGCCGGCACCTCGGTTCTGGTCTGCCAGACACGAAGACTACTGCGGGTCCGGCCGGACCTCGGTGAGTGCGACGGCACTCCCCCGCCTTCCTCCTGTCGCGGGGGAGTGCGGCGGCACTACCCCTCCTTCGCGGGGCACACCGGGGCCCGGAGTTGGGGATCCCAGGCCCCCCCAGGGAGGTCTTCACGGGGAGCGCGACGGCGCTCCCCGGCTTTGGTATCGGGGCCCCAACTCCGGGCCCCATAGGCAGGCTTCACGGGGAGCGTGACGGCGCTCCCCGGCTTCACTTCTCAGGTGAGTAGGGCGCGACAACGCTCCCCTCCCTCCAATTCCATCGGGGGCCAGGGTGGGCTCCTGGCACCCCTGTTGGGCAACTTCACGGGGAGTGCGATGGCGCTCCCCGACTTTACTTCTTCTGGGGGCAGCCCCCGGGACCTGACCCACCCCGGGGGCACATCATGGACCGGTGGCGGAGCCCCACGTGCTTCGTCGTCGGTCCTCTCTGAGGTCAAAGGTCGCCTACCTTCGGGGGGGTGTATCTCGTCCCCCAGGCGGCCGATTTGCACCATTTTGGCCTCTTCTTGCTCCTGGTGGCGCTCCCCAGTCACTGGGAGCACCTTCTTTTGCCCTCCTGGTCTCAAGGAGGGTGAACTCGGCAGGGAGCTGTCTTCACTGGCTCCCTGCGCCAGCCTTTCTCCTGGCTCTCCTCCTAGGCCTCTCTTCTCCATGCGCAGAGGCCCAGGCTTCTGCGCACTGGTCCTGGACTCCCCTTTTCGCACAATTCAGGGTCCTGGGACAGTCAGGGGGTTCTTCCTTCCAACTGCCCATGGCGCCAGGCTCCAGCACCAGTCTTCCTCAACAGACCGCACCCCAGAGAGAGCTCCTCTTCCTGTGCAAGACCTTTTAAAAGAATTTGGAAGGGGCTGGCAGGAAGGCTCTGCTGCCCTATCAGGCAGCGACACATCACCTCTCTGCCCCTGCTCCCTCCTTCCTGCCCAGGCCTCTGGGATAGTTCAAAATGGCGTCATCCAGGGGTCTCATGCCACATGGTCTCTGAAAAGCCCCCTTCCCCCCTTGCTGCCCCCTCTCCAGAGCAGCTTGGTGCCTGGCACCAGGTGACAGCTGCTGATGGATAACCTGCAGCTCCACCCACCTTCTCTCCCTCTTGGAGAGGAGACCTTCGCCCTTGGAATGCTACAGCTTGGGGAGGAAGGTCATTAATCCAGCCTGGCAGGGTCACACCCAGCCAGGCTCTGGTTATGAGCTGAGTCAGAGGAATATGACATTTCTGGATGACCCATAAGCAGTACAGATATGGCTTTGGACTCAGCAGAATACTTCTTCTCACATAAGTTACAGTGTACTTTGGTGCGTGTCTGGAATTTATAGGCCCTAGGGAAGTGAAACTACCCCATGTGATCCCCATCTTCATAGGAAAATAATGGAGTGTTCCTTCAGTGAAAACATAAAGCACACTGACTTTCCCTTACATGTGTCTTCCCATAGTATAAAGCCTATTCCATGTCACCACCCAACTCTGCATAATTCCTGCCACACCATTCTATCTGTACCTGCTCCTGGGCTGCGCTCGCCAGGAATCTCCCCTGCGCAGCCCCTACACGTGTGCACATGCATGTACACACGTGTCTGCATGTAACCAGCCCGGTGCCCCTTACTCCGGCTGCAGCACAGCGGCCTACTCTCACCAGGGGTACACCGGTAAAATCCACATGCAGTCTCTTTTATCATGAGTTCACTGTGGGTGAGTCCCAACTTATGAGGCTCTCCCACAGTAAAAGCTCAACAATTAGGTGTTCAAAAAGCGAAAAATCCGGGCGGCTCAGATGGTCAGAACCACCTTCTAACAGGTTGTCATATAATTCTTTTTCTCTGAAATCACTTTTTCTTAGCTCTTTTGACATAAATATTAACTGTACTAATTAGTCTCTTTCCTATCTCTTTCAATTCAGGAATACTTGCGTGGCCGGAGCTTAGGAGGAAGTCAGGACTGTCACAAACGAGTTGCTGAATTCTGGAGAGTGTGTCACTCTTCTTTCTCACTGTAATTCTTGTTGTATCTTCTTCAGGAAGAACCTCTTATTCAGTATGATGAGGAGCATTTATCCAGGAGGAGAACGGAATTCTCACGAGAACTCTTGAAAACATTTATTTCACTGAAGGTTACTTAATTTTTCTGACTAGAGGCAAAGAACCGTAGTCCAAACAAAGTGTCACTATCTATACCGATGAACGTGCGCAACAGAGCTTTCCCTGAACACTATACTAAGGAGCATGCACATGCATCGGAAAGAGCCGCAACCTCAGAGGAAATCTTCAATGAAGTGCACCGCTAGATACACTGTGCGCCACTTCACACTTACTTCTTGAAGCCTCAAAGCACTTCCTGGACTACTAGAGTGGTAACATTTAATCAACAACGGCTGCCATCTTGAAGGACTGAGATCGCCACAATGCACTCCAGATAGGCGACTCTCTAATTTTGGGAAGTGAGTAAGCTTAGTTTCACAAGAAAAGAGAGGAGGAGGTAAAACACTCAAGTATATCCCCCTGACACTAACTACATAACACAAAACTACTTGAGGATCGAAAGGTATGAACTGGTGTCTCACAGTTCTAACTTTCTATGCAAGGGGATCATCAAAAGATTTTTGAGAGGTCGTCTCACCCGTAACTTATCAAGGCATGCTTCATCATTTGACGACCTCTCACACTGGGGTAGGAGCAATGCCACTCCAGTGGACTCAACTGAGGACAGCTAATCTGAACCCTGGGAGTTCTTAGAAATCTGTTGTCAGGACAATGTCTTAGGTCCTGTTATTTGGACAAGAAGGGAAATCATAGTTAAATATACCTAGGGGTATACTAAATGCTAAATGCAAAAGCACACCAGAGTAGTTTCCATGCACTGAAAAATAAAAAACCCTCAAAAAGGAGCACTCTAAATAAAAAACCTGTAAGGAGGCGTTGCAATGGCCTAAGGGTAGGTGAACTTAACAACTAAGAAAGGTTTCCCACTCTTTTCTGAAAGCAAGATGACCAGAGATATGTTGTGTGAGAAGTTGGCCTGGTATATGCTGTCCACTAATTAAAGTGGGCACCTTGCACCAGTCCAATCGACCCTTATGATGTATCAGGTCAAAGATAACCTTTAGAAAGCTATCCTAGTGGTAGCCGTGGAGAGCAGCCTTCAGGCTTAATCTTGAAGGAATGTAAAGCAGCTTGTTTTACCAGAATGTTACCTCCTGTATTAACTAAATGAAAGGAGAACCACACAGTAGTTATATAAAAATATGTATTTATTAATATAACACTCTCTAGTACCCTCTACCCGAGGATAGAACACAAAGTACACAATACGAGATCAATAGAACAGTTGTAAGTAGCACAATACACAGTGGGCTCCAGGGGGAGACCAAACCATATACTAAAATAGTGGTATAACAACCACGACTCGGGTCAAGACAAGGTCTGGAGCACGTAGATTCATTGGGACCCCAAGGAACCACCCAAAGTGAGTAGATAGGGACCCCACGGAGGACGGGTGCAGTGTGCTAACACGACCGCGGGCTCCGTACAATTCTATGGGGAAGTCGCGGTTGCAATTTGTTAGTTTAAGGACCCTTCTAGGAGGACTTCGAGGAAACCCTTTGGAACTTAGGAGGTTGGAGAGCCACCCCACCCGTGGATGCCGTAGTACCCGCGTTAGCTATCCCAGACGAGCCGGGTGCATAGGCCTGGAGTGGTGTCGGAAACCGCTGTCGTTCTCAGTGGAGGGCTGCGAAGAAGAGCTGCTGCCGTGAAGGTGAAAAGGGTCCGGTGGAATCCAAGGATGGATTCTTGAAGAAAGGAACCTGAAAGCAGAGGAGACAGAGTCTGGGTCACTTCAGGGTGACCAGGGGCTCGGGAGGCGAATGCACACCGATGTCGGGTGCTTCAGGTGCGAAGAAGGGATGCTTGACTCTGCAGCCACGAGGACCAGGAGATGTCGAGGATGACCAGAAGCCAGATGCAAGCTGTCCCACGAAGGATGTCAAGTGCTGATGGGTCGGTGTCTGGCTGGAGCACCAACAAGCCTTGGCAAAAGCAACCCATGCAGGAAGGTCAAGCAGGTTACAGTGAGGACCAGCAGGGTCCTGGGGACTCTACAAACAATGGAGAGTCAGTGCACGTCTGGAGCAACCAGAAAAGCCCAAGAGAATTCAAGATGACCCTCAGGAGGACCCACAGGTTGAATGACCAGGAGTCGCAAGGGGACCTCGAGCAAGATCACAAAGTACCAGCCCACGGAGCACTCGGTGTGAGGAGGCCGGAGTTCTTTGGTGGAAATACTGCTATGGGTCAGAACTACACAAATTCCAATGCACAAGCTCAGGAATTGCCAACAAGCATATGCACTTGCAAATGTGCACGGTGCACAGGGGTTCGGGTTATGCGGTCCCCACAAGGGATACTGGCCTCAAACTCGGTGAGAGGGCAGCTCGACCTCAAGGAACTTCGGAACCCACCTCCTGTGTTGCTGGAGTCTTCGGAGTCAGCAGAAGCTCAGGATCAGCAGACCAGTCAGTTGGGTTACGGTGCCTGCGACTGCAGGGGAGTGACTCCTTCACCCCAAGGGAGATTCTTCAGTTGTCCTTAGTGCACCACAGGTCCTGCACAGAGCCTGTATGGAGCAAGGGCACAGACAAAGCTTTGGAAGGAGAGGGAGACGAAGTCTGGCCCAGTCGAAGTCCAGCGAAGTCCAGAGTGTCCAGACGGTCAAAGAGCAGTGGTTTCTTCTTGTAGAATCTTGTCCACATAAAATCTAAAGAGCTACAGTCAGGTAAGCCCTTTTGTACCCACGGGAGAGGGTTGGACAGATTCGGGGGACCCTCCTAGGGGAGGGTCAGGACAGAGGGGTGATTACACCCATGTCCTTTGTCCAGTTTCACACCAGAGCAGGAGCTAACGGCTCCCAGAACTGGTTTGAGCTGGACTATGCACAGGGACACCAAATGTGCCCCAGGTGCAGACTTTCAGGCACTCTCAGAGTGCACCCACCTAGCCCCAATACACTAAATCCTGCCTGGGAGGTGGTCACACCTCCCTGTGACAGAATGCCTATTGTGCTGCCTTCCTCTGCTCGAGCTTGGCTCAGCAGCAGGAGGGCAGAAATGTGTCTCTGGTCGGCAGCATCCATATTGTGCTGACCGGGTCAAGAAGGCTGGCACCGGATAGACCAGTGACCCCACGAAGCTCGCTTCAGAAGGGTGGAATCATACGAGGTATGATTCCAAGGTGTTTGATACCAAACACGATATGTTTCTATGCAGCCGTTTTCGAGATAGCATTTACCGCGAGGTTATAATGCACCTCTACCTATATGTCCGGCTGAGTCACAGACAACCTGGGAGAATGGTCTCCGAAGGCTGCAGAGGGGCTCTGCTCATGCAGGGGCACCCTCTCACGTAAAACCCAGCACCCTGCCTTCAGGATTGTTAAGGCCTGCTATAAAACTGAATTCCTTTTCATCTCTCCCCCGAACCACATCCCCAAGCTAGACCTTTGGCTGAATCACCTCACTGCCTTCAACTGCACCCCTCTCATCATAGACTCAGCCAAATCTCTCGGAATCACCCTGGACAAGCACCTGAATATGAAAAATCATATCAGCAATGTGTGTAAGGGAGCTAACCACTTGATGAGGACACTTAGAAATATCAAGTCATTCCTTCCATAAAACGACTTCAAGCAGGTGGTACAAGCACTGGTCCTGCAAAGACTAGACTACAGCAGCGCTACGCTCTGTGGCCTTCCCAAATACACTCTGGCTCCACTAAGGGCTTCACTGAACGATGCGGCCAGACTGGTCACAGGTACCAAACGAAATGAGCACATATCCCCAATCCTTAAATCTCTTAAATGGTTGCCCTACGAAGCTCGAATTCAGTTAAAGATTGCCGTTCTGACGCACAAAGCCCTACATTTCAAAACTCCCAGGTACTTAGCGCAAAAGCTTGAATTATCTTGTGGGGGGAGAGCCTCTAGAAGCGCTATCACTCTCCTCCTGAAACCACCCATCCTTAGGAAAAAGAGAACCTGTCTCCGAGCCTTCTCTGGCGCTGCCCCAAGGATATGGAACTCTCTCCCACCGGAAGTACGCAGAATCTCTTCAACGACTGCTTTCAAACTGGAAGCCAAAAGATTACTAATGAACACATTTTTACCTTAATTTGGGCTAGGATCACCTACTCGAAATCATTGATCCTACATCCATTGTACCTTCTTGTGATGCTGCTCTTCTGTACCGCATTGTGTGCCCCCCTCGTAGCCTGCTAATTGTATCTCTCTCATTGATTCATTTGTCTAGGAATCAAGCGATTATTCATGTTGTGTACTATTACTTGATGTCGATATTGGATCTATGCTCTTCTTTCCCGCATGGTTTGCCCCCCTTCGGAGCCTGCTATATACCTGTTTATTGCACTACTCTCCCTGATTCATTTGTCTGGGAATTATGCGATTATTCCTGCTTTGTATTCTTACTTGATGTTCGATATTGGATTTATGTCCTTCCTTCCATTCTTTGTAAAGCGCTCTGATATCCTTCGGGATCTTGTTCGCACTATATAAAACTTTATAAATAAAAAATAAATAAAAATTAAAATGGGGTGACATAAGTTTTAAGTGTAGTGACCTATATATATAGTGAACCTATATCTAAAGTAAGTGGTGCAAGCACCAGCTTACACAGGTTGCAGTACCAGACCTGTAGTTCCATTTTGCATGGCCTCTCATGGGTGGCATAAGACATGCCTCAACCCATGGGAGGCCTCTGGGGTACCTATGCCCTGGGTACATGGGTACCATATACTAGGGACTTATAAGGGTACCCCAGTATCCAATCTGGAGTGTACCAAAGTACATGCATAACAATTTAAAGGAGAAAGCAGATAGACTGGGGTCCTGATTAGCAGGATCCCAGTCAGACTAACCAAAAACCAGCAAAACACCAGGCAAAAAGTGGGGGTAACCATGCAGTCAGATCCTACCTTCCTACATTTTTTTTTTATTGGCATTTAGTCTCATTTACAGCATACATCATCGTACCACAAAGCAAATTACAGTATTCTGCTGTGTGCCATTTACAATTCAATCCAAGAAAGCTGTACATAATCTTGGGAGGATATCTCCGCACTTCACATAAACAGAGGGAAAACATTTCGAGACATTGTGGTGTGTTCCAACTTTTAGTGCCAGTAATTTATAATACTGCAATCAACTTAGACAAACCCCCTCCCCCCTAATCCCGTCCCGTCCTTGGAGCAACATGATTCATACTGTCATGATCACCCTCAATGTAGTGTGCACCATCTACTAGCGTATCGACACCTCCCGGGCTGAATTAGCCATACTCGCATTGCTCTGTGTAGTACCCCCCCTCCCAGCTTGTTGGGAGGTCTGATCTTGGTCTGCCTGGAGGTCTATTATCATGGAATTCCACGCCATCCTATCGTCTTCTGCTTTGTCATCTTTTCTCACAAATTTCATCCTAATTAACTCCGCCATTGCCCACTCTTTCATATCTCTTAGCCAGTCTGTGTATATTGGGGGTTGGGGTTGCATCCATCGGATACTACTCAACGTTTAGCCAACACCAATCCCAGGTTCACAAATTTCCTACACAGTGCCTTATTTTTAGGATTAGGTAGTAGGCCCAAGATCACTTGTCTGATCTCCCGTGGTAGAATCCACCCCGCCGCCTCCCCCAGTCGTGTTAAAACCCTGTCCCAGTAAGGCTGGAGTCTGGGGCACTGCCAGATCATGTGTACAAAGTCCGCTCCCCCAGCAGCGCACCTGGGGCAGGTGTCTGTGCGGTGTGGGTATATCGTGTGGAGCGTGCGCAGGGTTAAGTACACCTGGTGAATGACATTGTAATGAAGTAGTTTAAATCTTGCGTTAGCATTAATCTTATGGACCCCTTCATGTACCTTCCTCTATTCCGCCTCCGTCAGAGGCGTGGGTAGTATTGAGTCCCATTTATGCTGCAGTCCTAACGGCTCCTATGAAATGTCATCTCTTAACGCACGATAGAGATGAGAGACAAGGTGCCTTCCCTGTGCCATATATAACATTGTCATTAGTATGTTAGTGTTAGGTGGCTCGGAGGGGAAACCCGGCCAGAGCTCCCGAGCTACAGTTGAGATTCTTGCGTATTGGAGGAATTGCCCTGTCCCCAGCCCAAACTCAGTTCGTGCGTCTTCTTGCGTTATGAATTGCCCTTCCCTATAAAGATCTCCCATAAGTAGACAACCCCCCTCTTTCCACTGTCGGATCGACATGGAGTCGGCAATCGCAGCAAATGGTCGGATCTCCCACAGCGGCATATCCGGCGCGTAAGGAGCGTGTCGGACTACTCGTCGAACCGCCCTCTCCCACAGTGTAGCAACATGACGTATTATATATGGATAACTTTCAGGGACCGCTCCTCCCATCATCAATAGTCCCGCAAGTGTATGCTGTCGGTATGTCCCAGCCAAAAGGGACTTTTCCCAATTGTCTTTGTCATCAAGCCAGTGAATCGCAAAATGAAGCTGGGAGGCCATATACTAGAGTTCTAACCATGGAACCTCAACTCCCCCCGCCCCCCACGTTCTCTGCAATGTCTGTAAACTCATGCGCCTACGTTTCCTGCCCCACAGTAAATCTCCAAGCAAAACTTCCAACGTAGTGAAGTAAGATCGCGGGATTATGAAGAAGGAGTGCTGCAGTGTATAGAGGCAGCGTGGCAATATAATCATTTTAATGACCGCTATGCGCCCCATTAGAGAAAGCGGCAATTCCGCCCAAAAGCGAATGGAGCCCCTCAGACCCCCCACCACCCGGTTAATATTAAATCTATGGAAGGCGTCGGCGGAGCTTGCCAGATAAATCCCTAGATATCTCGTCCCTTCTCCCGCCCATGGAATATCCAGGGGTGGTCTCGATTCCAGGGTAGTCGCCGCCAGCCTGCCCATCGGTATCAATTTAGATTTTGCGGGGTTGACATGCAATCCCGAGATATCACCAAACGCACACATTTCAGCTACAAGCAGTGGGACCGAGGGTTCCGGTTGTCTCAAATAAACTAGTGTATCATCCGCACATAACGAAACCACATGGTTGGTAGTCCCCAACCGTATACCCCAGGGATCCATGACTGTTCTCAGCCGCATAGCCATGGGTTCCATTGAGATGGCAAATAATAGCGGTGAGAGAGGGCAACCCTGGCGGGTGCCACGCTTTAATGCTATAGATCTCGACACTGTTTTACCCACCCGTACTCTGGCCGTAGGGGCCACGTAGAGCAAATGACTCCATCGCAGATATTGCGCACCCACTCCCATTCCACTCAGAACGTGCCACATATACGGCCATTCCACCGAGTCGAAGGCTTGGGCAATATCTAGTGACACGATTGCAGCGTCAGTCTCCAAGAGATCAGGAGCTTGCCACACATGCGCTAGGCGGCGTAGGTTATAAGTCGTGTTCCGCCCCGGTATAAACCCCGACTGATTGGGGTGTACCAAGCGTTTCATCAACGGGAGAAGGCGCTCAGCCAGAATACCACTCAAAATTTTGACGTTGATGTTCAAAAACGATATCGGCCTGTAGGAGCTGGGTAGATCAGGGTCTTTATCCTTCTTAAGGATCATGACGACTAGTGCCGCACTCATGGTAGGTGGGAGTTAATTCCCATCCAATGCCTCGTTGTAGACCTCCAGTAGTCTGTCCACCAAGAGTGGTCCGAAGCACCTATAAAACTCCGCTGGGAGGCCATCGGAGCCCGGGCATTTGGCTGCCTTGAGGCGGCCTATAGCACCTTGTATTTCTTCTTTAGTAATCGGGGTGTCCAAAACCTCCTGCTCCTCTCTGGTAAGCTGGGGGAGCCCCAGCGCGTCTAAGTAGCTGCCCATTATCCCCAAATCGAGGTCAGAGCGGTTAGTGTATACTCGCTCCAAGTGGGCCGCCAGCGCCTCTGTGATAGCATGTTGTGTGTACACCAAGGCCCCTGTTTCATCTCTCATCTGTAATATCTGAGTAGTAGACGTTTCCTGTTTAACTAGCCGTGCTAGGAGTGTCCGAGTCCTATCCCCCTCCCTGTAAAGCCATTGCCTATACGTTGTGTAAATATATTTTTCTAACCTGCGGATATCCGTCATAAGCGCTTCCTTGGCTTCAGTCCATTCTGTCAATTTTTGTGGGGCCGCATTAAGCTCCATCTCCAACCTCCCCAATTTAGACTCGTGTTGAGCGACATCCCTCTCCAGCTGAGTTCGGACACCGAACGTGGTCTTTATACATATGCCTCGGAACACTACCTTCATCGCCTCCCACTCCACAGCGCGGCTCGAGGCCGAACCCCAATTTTCTTGAAAATAATTACTTAGCTGTGTGGTGATTGTGGCTACAAAGGGCGGGTCCGTAAGTGCATCGGTGTTTAGCCTCCAGAGGGGAATGTCAGGTCTCACTCTCCTGGTTCCCAGTTCCATTAGGACCGGGGCATGGTCAGAGAGGTATCGTGTCTGGTATGTTATTCCTCCCACACCCCAACCCACGTCTGAGGACAGAAACCAATGATCCAGCCTACTGGAAGTTCCTGTGGCCAGTGTATAACACGAAAAGTGTCGCACAGTGGGATGACGCTCCCTCCAGACATCCCGCAAACGTAGCCCCTGTAACATCTCTTGGAGTGCTGTGGTCATTTTGGGTTTGGTGTGTAACCTTGGAGGGTCCCTATCCAAGTTGCCATCTAGAACACAATTCATGTCCCCGGCTAACAGTATCGGAGCTCCCAGATAGGGGGAGGCCAGCGCAAGGAGTTCCCCAAAAAAGGAGGCATTGTCATCGTTTGGAGCATATACGTTAATTATGCAGATTTCCGACCCATCCAGTCTCCCATGTAAAATGACATATCTCCCATCGGGATCCGTGACATGATGTAGATGTTGAAACGGAACCCCCGGTGCTATCCATATAAGGGCCCCCCGTGCAAAGCCAGAGTAGGAAGTAGCATAGACTTGTCCCCTCCACTGTTTTCTCAGACATTTGATAGAATCCCCCCAAACATGTGTCTCCTGGAGACATGCCACCGCCACCTTATATCTTTTCAAATAAGCAAATATTTGCCTATGTTTTTTAAGAGTGGCGATGCCTCGCACATTCCAAGTGATTGATTTACTCATGGTGGCTGTCCCAACACTTTTCGCTCGACGCTCCGTCTTACCTAATCTAAGCGATTACATAGAAAGGTGATTGGTAGCAACAGCATAGACAGTACAGTATTACCAGTCATCTGAGCTCTACAAAGGACGGTTTGGTGATATGCAAACAAAATTACCCCAACTCCCCCCCACCCCCTGGGCAAAATCACATTCCCCACCCTTGCCATGCGGAACCCGGTGCAGGTAGGTAGGTGTCGCCCCATTCCCAACTATAACCCCCCGATTTATAACCTTAAAAAGGTAGAAAACAAAGAGAAGTCATTATCCTCCCCACCCTTCCCCATTGAGTAAGCGGATGGTTGGCTGTCGAGGTGTGAGGGCCAACTCCAACTCCAGCGACAGGCACCAGCCTCTAGTGGGGGCTCGAGCTCCCGCCATCAGTAGTAAGTTCGTGTTAAACTCCATAATATGCTAATATCTCCCCCCCTGTCCCCAATGGTGCAGTCTTACCAAGCACGCAGCACATACTTGCCGCAGGAGTTTGAGCAGTTCAAGAACCCCGACACAGTCCCTTCTCAAACATCTGTATCTTCGCTCACGTTAGTGCTTGACGGGCGTCCCGGTGACGATGGTCGTGAGTCTGGCACAATGTCTGATGCCTGCAGTGTGCCGTCCGAGCAGACCCGGATTCTAGTGGGGCTGTGGGTCGTAGCGGTGTCCAGCGATTTCCCTCGCCGTCGACTACCTCTGGACTGACTGCGAGTTCCAGGCTTCTTTGGCGTAGCGTAGAGGGGACCAAACAGGCCCCCGGGGAACCTCTTGCGTCCAGCAAGTCCGTCGCCTCTCCCGCTGAAAAAAAGAATAGCGTCTTGCCACTGTACACCACCCGTAGCTTCGCCGGATAAAATAAACTGTATCGAAGATTCAGGTCTCTCATGCGTCGTTTCACAGTTAAAAAGGATCGCCTTTGTTCTTGCACCCTCTGTGTATAGTCTGGGTAAATTGAGATTTGGTGTCCTTCATAATGCAGTTGGCCTTTGTTGCGAGACAATTGCAGCAGTAAGTCCCGATCTCAATAATTAAGAAAGCGGGCAATTATAGCTCTGGGAGGCGCCCCCGGCTTTGGAGGGGGGACCAGCGCCCGGTGTGCTCTTTCCACTGTAAAGAAGCGCGAAGGTTTTTTCGGGACCAACACACCGATCAGCCACTCCTCCAGAAATAGCTCAGTCGATGGGCCCTCCGCTTTCTCGGGGAATCCGATAAAGCGGAGATTATTACGCCGCGACCGCCCTTCAGCATCCTCGGCCTGTACTTCCAGTCGTACCAGTTTCTGCTGCATATTGATCACTGTGTCTTTGAGTGCGTGCATCTCTGTTTGTAATGTACCCACATTTTGCTCAGTGGTCGTCACGCGGTCCGCGACCTTCCGCAGATCGCAACGGAGCAGATTCAAATCTATGGCCACGGAGTCAATTTTGGTGCTCAATTCATCCCGCGAGGTTTGAATAGCCGTTAGCACCTCCGCTATGTATGGAGGTCGAGCATCATTCTGCGCCGTCGGTTCCGAATCCGTGGGTATCACTGACATTGGGGCCCGTGGTCCAACGGCAACGGCTGGGCGTAGTTAGAGATCTTGTTGGCCTGGGCTGTTTTGTTCCCTTTGTCTTTGACCATGGCGATGTACGGCTGAACAGCACCAGCAGGGAAGGTCTCGGTTGGCGTGTAGTATTGGGCGGCAACAGTTGGTAACGACAAACCTGGTATTTGTGTTGTGCCTGCCAACTATGATGTCGCCAGTGCGCAGTGCAGGATGATAATCGGGAGATGCGTAAGAGCTACTGCCACTGAGCACCACTGGTGGGAAAGGAGTATCTCAAGCCCATGTCTCATACACCTGGATGGCTCCGGTAAATAAGCTAGGGTGTGGAGGCCCAGCCGCAGTTCTCCCCCACCAAGGCCTCCAGGAGCGTCAGAGGTTTCACAGGCCCAGGGCAGTATCGACTTGCAGTAGTAGCCGGCCCCAGCCTCTCAGCAGGGTTAACGCATTGGAAGAAGCAGCCGGATATTCCTCTCAGGTTGGGGCGCCGCCGTTAAGAGAAATCGCCCACTGGCTCACCTGGGATCACACCCACGTCTCGGGCCGTAGGGTATGGTAGCAGGCCTCAGGCGCCGCGGCCCAGTATGGACCGCCCCCAGCGCCCCGCACGATCGGGACGGGTCGCGACAGCCCAGTCCCCCTCCGATCACAGTCGGAGCCGCAGGGAGCCGCCACTGAGCTGATAGGACGTCGGGCGTGAGCAGAACGTACCTCCGAGCGGCCGGGCACAGCTCTTATTAGTCTGCAGCACAGCGGCCGGGGGGAAGAACGCTCCCCGAGTCTCACAACGGCCGCGGCAGGTCGGTAGCAACCAGCACACCTCCGAGGCCGCTCGCCGTCGGAGTCCACCAGCAGAGGTCCTTTAAGGGTACACGGCAGCCCGTCTCTGGTTGTGCAGCAACGGCCCCGGCCGAGGGCCCAGGTACATCAGCCTCCAAGTCGGGTCAGCTACCAAGTCACCGGAGCCCACAAGATGGCCGCCCGGCCCCGGCCGCTGCAGCCGAGGATCCTTCGCAGCGTCCGGTACACCAGGTCAGTGTTCCAGCCACACGCCGCCGGGTCAAGAAGCGGGAGATTTGTAGTTTCCGGGCGGTCACAGGTCTGTTATCACGATCAGGATGCTTGTAGGATGCGGAGATAGCGGGAGCTCGCGGACAGTGCGACTACTCCGCCATCTTGCTTGGCCACGCCCCCATCCTACCTTCCTACATGTTGAAGAAAGCAAACGTTGTTACAGTGCTATGGGGCAAGGCCCTGAAGTGCTTGGCTGCCGCAATGACCCACCTTAAGTGAAGAACCTTAAGTAGATGTTGAGTGTATGAGCAGAGAGATTTGAATATGAGGGCAGTCTTGCAAAAATAGGGGACATGTATGTGGTAGTTTTTGTGGAACAAACACAGAATATTAAAAAATATTTGCTGGTGCCCACAAAGCCAGTGTAGTGATAATTTTCTCAAGCGATCATGCGATTCAGGTGCTGATTACCATCTGGTGATTCTAGTGGAATGAGTGAGTATTGGGTAGTGGACAGAGCGGAGGCTCATGACTCGTGGATGAGGGAGCGCTCCGCTGGGGATGGCCTGCTCAGTGTGGGAGATGTACCGACAAAGAAAGGAGAAGGAGACTATTTATAATCATAATCAAACAGTCATAAGGAGTTCGACTGAATTCATAGGAATTTGAGCCTACATTGTAAATACGTTTTTTTCAAGAAAGGAGATTTAATTTGGACATTGTGAGATTTTTTAAACACTTGTACAGAGGCTTCCCAGAGAAGGAGTTGTAGGTCAGTCCTCTTGATAGTTACTTGATAAATGCAGGACTTCGGTACAGGGTGTAGTTGATAGCTCTACAGGGTGCAGTAGATCTCACTACAGGGTAATCAGGATTCTGACTACAAAATATGCATGACATCACTACAGGCTCCACATCTGTCACTGGTAAGTATGCATTACGATACAGCAGGGTATGCACCACGTGGCTGCATGCTATGTACGATGTCTATGCACAGTCAGTATGCATGCATTGACATTATAGTATACACAATATGCCTAAACGGTAGGTTATGAATGACAATACTGCATGGTGGCACCTTGAGGGTACGCACAGTATCACTAGTAGTAATGTTCAATCTGACAATGTACAATTGTACAACATGTTATGCATGATGTCATCGCCTGATATATATAACGTCACTACATGATTATGTGCGACATCCCTATGTAGGGGAAACGAAGGTACGCATGCGAGTGCACGGAAGGCCCTGCTGGGCACCGGGAAAGCTGGAAATTATTTGATTATCCTCGGGACGATTAAGTAGCAGAGGTAAACCTAAAACGGCGAAACTTAAAATACTCCATGTGACCCTCAGGGCTACCAACAAACCCCGACTGCTAGTCGGTAGCAGCTACCTCTAAAGACCAAAATGTCAAAGGCGCCTTTTAGACCCCTGCTGTGAAACAGGCTCTGACACCTGTTCTTGCCTTCGGAGGGGCGAAAACGGCATCAGTTGTCAGCTGCGTGTTTATTCGCTCTTCCTTCCGAAGCTGCTGCTGTCGTTTTGTCAAACAGGTGGCGTTGTTGGGAGACGCCATTGTGTTGTGTTTTCTTAGAAGCCTTCCGTTTCCCACAGAAGTCCCCCTTATTTATACTGTGCGCAAACACCCGCACACCTCAGGTCTCACTCGCTGGGTGCGAGGCTCACACCTTGGGGTGGAGTCACACTTGTAGCCAATTTCACAGGCCTCCGCGTTGACTTTGAGTCTCTTCCACACTTGTGTAGTCTTATTTTTCTCGTAAAAGATTTAGGGGCTTATTTACAAGCGTCTTGCGCCACTTTTGCGTCATTTTTAACATGGGAAAAATGACGTACGATTGGCGCAAGGGGCTTGTAAATAAGCCCCTTACTTTTTAGTGGAGCGCAAAATCTTACCCCGGGGGATTCTGCCACAGAGATGTCTGTAGACCCGTCAATCAATTTGACTGGCACTACACGTTACAATGAACAATATGCATTTCATAATTGCATACTTGTATCTCATACTTGGGATGATAAATGTCCAGTTTCATAGTGAAACGTCACTAGGCAATGCGCCAAGAGTTTTAAGCGGTACTTGGTTTGTGGCTGTGTTTGTAGGTGGTGGAAACCACCGCTCATCGTGGAGTATCGGGACATACTTTTATCATCGGGCTTCGACACAGAGCAAGAGACCGAGAAAGGCAGAAATTGAAATAAATTAGGAACAAGAGAAAGATTGGAAAACAGTGATGGGGGAGCGAGTCAGGGATGAAAAAGAGCCCCCAAGAGGTAAAAAAAGAGGCAGAAAGAGGAGGGTGGTGCAACAAAGAGGCACGAGGTGGAATCAAGAATAGGCAACCTGGCATTTGGCAGCCAAGGCGCTCCTAAGGAAAACTTTGGGCCCCTGTAATTCTTTATTATTATTTTTTCTTTCACAAATTAGCCAGAGCTTTTTACAAAGCTATTTGTGTCTAAAAACCTTAACTGGGAGTTAGAAGCCACAAGGTGTGCCTGATTGGTACAGAGATGCGGAGACTTCAAAAAGCTTTAATTCAAAGTGGTATAAACTTATCATGGTAATGTACAGAGCTGAGCTGCACCTGATGGTTGTGGATGAGACACAGTGATATTTGGAGAGTTTTGGTTTCCAACTAAGTGAGATAGTGGTCAGTTACTTGCTGGTAATCTTCAATGTCCATCATTGATTAACCCCTTCGCTGCTAGGCCTTTTCCCCTCCTGTGCTAAGCCTTTTTTTGGCTATTTGGGGTAGTGCGCGCTTAGGCCCCTGTAACTTTTTGACCACATAAGGTATCCATGCCAAATTTGCGTCCTTTTTTTCTAACATCATGGGGATTGTAAAGGTACCCAGGGTTTGTGGATTCCCCTGGAGGGGACCCAGAAATTAGTCAAAATACAGCTAAATTTTGTTTTTTTGGGGAAAAATGCGAAAAAGGGCTACAGATGAAAGCGTCTTGATTTTTCCCTGCAAATGGCATCAAAAAGGGGTTGTGGGGATGAAATCACCATTTTCCCAGCTTTCAGGGACAAGCAGACTTTTGTCAGAAAACCAACTTTTTTACACAGTTTTGGCATTTTTCTGGGACATAGCCTATTTTTGCTATTTTTTGTGCTTTCAACCTCCTTCCAGTTAATGGTAGAAATGGGTATGAAACCAATAATGGATCCTGGAAAGCCATACATTTCTGAAAAGTAGACAAAATTCTGAATTCAGCAAGGGGTCATTTGTGTAGATCCTTAAAGTTTTCCTTATAGAAACTAACAGTTAAATAAAGGAAAAATTGAAAATTAGTTGAAAAAAACAGCCATTTGTGTCAACGTTTTCACCTGTAACTTCTTCTAATTATGACAGCTATTTAAAGGCAATATACCGTTATATCCGCTGGACCTTTCTGGTTGTGGGGATATATAGGACTTGTAGGTTCACCAAGAACCCGACGAACCCAGAGCCAATAATTGAGCAGCATCTTGCAATGGTTTTTTATTATGTACCGGGTATATAGCAATTATTTTGGGAAAATGTATACATGGAAAAATTGTTATGAAAGACACCTATGTATTTCTGAAATGGGAACAAAATGTAGATTTTAGAAACAGTAGATATTTGCACATTTCCGAAATTGGGAGTACCCATACTAGCATGAGAATTATAGGTCATTTTTCAAAATGACTTATTTTTTACACATTGTCTTTCATTTGGAAGGCAGAAATGCATCGAAAGTCAATAGGTAATAACAGTTGCTCTACAATTCTGTGTTACCCTAAGTCTCCCGATAAAAATGGTACCTCACTTGTGTGGGTAGCCCTTGTGCCCACAACAGGAAATGGCTCAAAATGCAACGTGGACGTACCACATTTTCACAATGAAAAATTACCCTTTTTTGCAAAGTGCCTAGGTGTAGTTTTTGAACCCTAGCTCTGCCGGCACCTAGGGAAACCTAGCAAACCTATACATTTTTGAAAACTAGACACCCAGGGGAATCCAGGATGGGGTGACTTGACTGCCTCCCACCAGGTTCTGTTACCCAGAATCCCTTGCAAACATAAAAATTGTCAAAAAAACACATTTTCCCCACATTTCTGTGGTGGAAAGTTCTGGAATCTGCATGGATCCACAAATTTCCACCCACCCCGCGTTCCCCAAAGTCTTACGAGAAAAATGGTACCTCACTTGTTTGGGTCGTCCTAGTGCCTGCGACAGGAAACTGTGCAAAACGCAACGTGGTCACACCTCAATTTCGCAGTGAAAAATGACCCTTTTTTGGCAAAGTGCCTAGCTGTAGTTTTTGAACCCTAGCTCTGCCGGCACCTAGGGAAACCTAGCAAACCTATACATTTTTGAAAACTAGACACCCAGGGAATCCAGGATGGGGTGACTGGACTGCCTCCCACCAGGTTCTGTTACCCAGAATCCCTTGCAAACCTAAAAAATTATCAAAAAAACCACATTTTCCCCACATTTCTGTGGTGGAAAGTTCTGGAATATGCGTGGATCCACAAATTTCCACCCACCCCGCGTTCCCCAAAGTCTTCCGAGAAAAATGGTACCTCACTTGTGTGGGTCGGCCTAGTGCCTGCGACAGGAAACGGCGCAAAACGCAACGTGGTCACACCTCAATTTCGCAGTGAAAAATGACCCTTTTTTGGCAAAGTGCCTAGCTGTAGTTTTTGAACCCTAGCTCTGCCGGCACCTAGGGAAACCTAGCAAACCTATACATTTTTGAAAACTAGACACCCAGGGGAATCCAGGATGGGGTGACTTGACTTCCTCCCACCAGGTTCTGTTACCCAGAATCCCTTGCAAACCTAAAGAATTGTCAAAAAAACCACATTTTCCCCACATTTCTGTGGTGGAAAGTTTTGGAATCTGCGTGGATCCACAAATTTCCACCCACCCCGTGTTCCCCAAAGTCTTACGAGAAAAATGGTACCTCACTTGTGTGGGTCGGCCTAGTGCCTGCGACAGGAAACGGCGCAAAACGCAACGTGGTCACACCTCAATTTCGCAGTGAAAAATGACCCTTTTTTGGCAAAGTGCCTAGCTGTAGTTTTTGAACCCTAGCTGTGCCGGCACCTAGGGAAATCTAGCAAACCTATACATTTTTGAAAACTAGACACCCAGGGGAATCCAGGATGGGGTGACTTGACTGCCTCCCACCAGGTTCTGTTACCCAGAATCCCTTGCAAACATAACAAATTGTCAAAAAAACCACATTTTCCCCACATTTCTGTGGTGGAAAGTTCTGGAATCTGCGTGGATCCACAAATTTCCACCCACCCCGCGTTCCCCAAAGTCTTCCGAGAAAAATGGTACCTCACTTGTGTGGGTCGGCCTAGTGCCTGCGACAGGAAACGGCGCAAAACGCAACGTGGTCACACCTCAATTTTGCAGTGAAAAATGACCCTTTTTGGGCAAAGTGCCTAGCTGTAGTTTTTGAACCCTAGCTCTGCCGGCACCTAGGGAAACCTAGCAAACCTATACATTTTTGAAAACTAGACACCGAGGGGAATCCAGGATGGGGTGACTTGACTGCCTCCCACCAGGTTCTGTTACCCAGAATCCCTTGCAAACATAAAAAATTGTCAAAAAAACCACATTTTCCCCACATTTCTGTGGTGGAAAGTTCTGGAATCTGCGTGGGTCCACAAATTTCCACCCACCCCGCGTCCCCCAAAGTCTTACGAGAAAAATGGTACCTCACTTGTGTGGGTCGGCCTAGTGCCTGCGACAGGAAACGGCGCAAAACGCAACGTGGTCACACCTCAATTTCGCAGTGAAAAATGACCCTTTTTTGGCAAAGTGCCTAGCTGTAGTTTTTGAACCCTAGCTCTGCCGGCACCTAGGGAAACCTAGCAAACCTATACATTTTTGAAAACTAGACACCCAGGGGAATCCAGGATGGGGTGACTGGACTGCCTCCCACCAGGTTCTGTTACCCAGAATCCCTTGCAAACATAAAAAATTGTCAAAAAAACCACATTTTCCCCACATTTCTGTGGTGGAAAGTTCTGGAATCTGCGTGGATCCACAAATTTCCACCCACCCCGCGTTCCCCAAAGTCTTCCGAGAAAAATGGTACCTCACTTGTGTGGGTCGGCCTAGTGCCTGCGACAGGAAACGGCACAAAACGCAATGTGGTCACACCTCAATTTCGCAGTGAAAAATGACCCTTTTTTGGCAAAGTGCCTAGCTGTAGTTTTTGAACCCTAGCTCTGCCGGCACCTAGGGAACCCTAGCAAACCTATACATTTTTGAAAACTAGACACCCAGGGGAATCCAGGATGGGGTGACTGGACTGCCTCCCACCAGGTTCTGTTACCCAGAATCCCTTGCAAACCTAAAAAATTGTCAAAAAACCACATTTTCCCCACATTTCTGTGGTGGAAAGTTCTGGAATCTGCGTGGATTCACAAATTTCCACCCACCCCGCGTTCCCCAAAGTCTTCTGAGAAAAATGGTACCTCACTTGTGTGGGTCGGCCTAGTGCCCGCGACAGGAAACGGCGCAAAACGCAACGTGGTCTCACCTCAATTTCGCAGTGAAAAATGACCCTTTTTGGCAAAGTGCCTAGCTGTAGTTTGTGAACCCTAGCTCTGCCGGCACCTAGGGAAACCTACCAAACACACACATTTCTGAAAAGTAGACACCCGGGGGCTTCCAGGGAGGTATGGCTTGCGTGGATCCCCCAACGTTTCCTTACCCAGAATCCCCTGCAAACCTCAATTTTAGCTGAAAAAATCACTTTTTTCACACATTTGTGTGTGGGAAAGTGTGGCATCACTGGCCTCACACAAATTTCCTACCACCCAGCGTTCCCCCAGGTCTCCCGATAAAAATGGTGCCTCACTCGGGTGGGAGGCCCAAGTACCCGCGACAGGCAAGGGCCCACAACGTATTGAGGCGACCTCAAAATGGCCTATCACAAAACTACCTGGTTTTGCAAGGGGGTCCCATGACGTTTTGGCCCGGGGCTCGGCGGCCACCTAGGAAACCTACACATTTCTGAAAAGTAGACACCCGGGGATTCCAGGGAGGTATGGCTTGCGTGGATCCACCAAAGTTTTCTTACCCAGAATCCCCTGCAAACCTGATATTTTGCTCAAAAATCACTTTTTCGCACATTGTTGTGTGGTAAAGTTGTGGAATCATGGGGCTGACACAAATTTCCTACCACCCAGCGTTCCCCCAGGTCTCCCGATAAAAATGGTGCCTCACTCGTGTGGGAGGCCCAAGTACCCGCGACAGGCAAGGGCCCACAACGTAGTGAGGCGACCTCAAAATGGCCTTTCACAAAACGACCTGGTTTTGCAAGGGGGTCACCTGGGTTTTTGGCCCCGTGCTCGGTAGCCATCTAGGGAAACCTACCAAACCCACACATTTCTGAAAAGTAGACACCCGGGGCTTCCAGGGAGGTATGGCTTGCGTGGATCCCCAACGTTTCCTTACCCAGAATCCCCTGCAAACCTCAATTTTAGCTGAAAAAATCACTTTTTTCACACATTTTTGTGTGGGAAAGTGTGGCATCACTGGCCTCACACAAATTTCCTACCACCCAGCGTTCCCCCAGGTCTCCCGATAAAAATGGTGCCTCACTCGGGTGGGAGGCCCAAGTACCCGCGACAGGCAAGGGCCCACAACGTATTGAGGCGACCTCAAAATGGCCTATCACAAAACTACCTGGTTTTGCAAGGGGGTCCCATGACGTTTTGGCCCGGGGCTCGGCGGCCACCTAGGAAACCTACCAAACCTACACATTTCTGAAAAGTAGACACCCGGGGATTCCAGGGAGGTATGGCTTGCGTGGATCCACCAAAGTTTTCTTACCCAGAATCCCTGCAAACCTGATATTTTGCTCAAAAAATCACTTTTTCGCACATTGTTGTGTGGTAAAGTTGTGGAATCATGGGGCTGACACAAATTTCCTACCACCCAGCGTTTCCCCAGGTCTCCCGATAAAAATGGTGCCTCACTCGTGTGGGAGGCCCAAGTACCCGCGACAGGCAAGGGCCCACAACGTAGTGAGGCGACCTCAAAATGGCCTTTCACAAAACGACCTGGTTTTGCAAGGGGGTCACCTGGGTTTTGGCCCCGTGCTCGGTAGCCATCTAGGGAAACCTACCAAACCCACACATTTCTGAAAAGTAGACACCCGGGGGCTTCCAGGGAGGTATGGCTTGCGTGGATCCCCCAACGTTTCCTTACCCAGAATCCCCTGCAAACCTCAATTTTAGCTGAAAAATCACTTTTTCACACATTTTTGTGTGGGAAAGTGTGGCATCACTGGCCTCACACAAATTTCCTACCACCCAGCGTTCCCCAGGTCTCCCGATAAAAATGGTGCCTCACTCGGGTGGGAGGCCCAAGTACTCGCGACAGGCAAGGGCCCACAACGTATTGAGGCGACCTCAAAATGGCCTATCACAAAACTACCTGGTTTTGCAAGGGGTCCCATGACGTTTTGGCCCGGGGCTCGGCGGCCACCTAGGGAAACCTACCAAACCTACACATTTCTGAAAAGTAGACACCCGGGGATTCCAGGGAGGTATGGTTTGCGTGGATCCACCAAAGTTTTCTTACCCAGAATCCCCTGCAAACCTGATATTTTGCTCAAAAAATCACTTTTTCGCACATTGTTGTGTGGTAAAGTTGTGGAATCATGGGGCTGACACAAATTTCCTACCACCCAGCGTTCCCCAGGTCTCCCGATAAAAATGGTGCCTCACTCGTGTGGGAGGCCCAAGTACCCGCGACAGGCAAGGGCCCACAACGTAGTGAGGCGACCTCAAAATGGCCTTTCACAAAACGACCTGGTTTTGCACGGGGTCACCTGGGTTTTGGCCCCGTGCTCGGTAGCCATCTAGGGAAACCTACCAAACCCACACATTTCTGAAAAGTAGACACCCGGGGGCTTCCAGGGAGGTATGGCTTGCGTGGATCCCCCAACGTTTCACTGCCAGAATCCCCTGCAAACCTCAATTTTAGCTAAAAAAATCACTTTTTTCACACATTTTGTGTGGGAAAGTGTGGCATCACTGGCCTCACACAAATTTCCTACCACCCAGCGTTCCCCCAGGTCTCCCGATAAAAATGGTGCCTCACTTGTGTGGGAGGCCCAAGTACACGCGACAGGCAAGGGCCCACAACGTATTGAGGCGACATCAAAATTGCCTATCACAAAATGTTTTGGGCCCTTGCCTGTCGCGGGTACTTGGGCCTCCCACCCGAGTGAGGCACCATTTTATCGGGAGACCTGAGGGAACGCTGGGTGGTAGGGAATTTGTGTCAGCCCCGTGATGCCACAACTTACCACACAAAAATGTGAAAAAAGTGATTTTTCAGCAAAATATCAGGTTTGCAGGGGATTCTGGGTAAGAAACTTTGGTGGATCCACGCAGCTATACCTCCCTGGAATCCCCAGGTGTCTACTTTTCAGAAATGTGTAGGTTTGGTAGGTTTCCCTAGGTGGACGCCGAGCCCCGGGCCAAAACGTCATGGGACCCCCTTGCAAAAACAGGTAGTTTTGTGATAGGCCATTTTGAGGTCGCCTCAATACGTTGTGGGCCCTTGCCTGTCGCGGTACTGGGCCTCCCACCCGAGTGAGGCACCATTTTATTGGGAGACCTGGGGAACGCTGGGTGGTAGGAAATTTGTGTCAATCCCATGATTCCACAACTTTACCACACAAAAATGTGCGAAAAAGTGATTTTTTCAGCAAAATATCAGGTTTGCAGGGATTCTGGGTAAGAAAACGTTGGTGGATCCACGCAAGTCATACCTCCTGGAATGCCCGGGTGTCTACTTTTCAGAAATGTGTAGGTTTGGTAGGTTTCCGTAGGTGGCCGCCGAGCCCGGGCCAAAACGTCATGGGACCCCTTGCAAAACCAGGTCGTTTTGTGATAGGCCATTTTGAGGTCGCCTCAATACGTTGTGGGCCCTTGCCTGTCGCGAGTACTTGGGCCTCCCACCCGAGTGAGGCACCATTTTATCGGGAGACCTGGGGATTGCTGGGTGGTAGGAAATTTGTGTCAGCCCCATGATTCCACAACTTTGCCACACAAAAATGTGCGAAAAAGTGATTTTTCAGCAAAATATCAGGTTTGCAGGGGATTCTGGGTAAGAAAACTTTGGTGGATCCACGCAAGTCATACCTCCCTGGAATGCCCCGGGTGTCTACTTTTCAGAATATGTAGGTTTGGTAGGTTTCCGTAGGTGGCCGCGAGCCCCGGGCCAAAACGTCATGGGTCCCCCTTGCAAAACCAGGTCGTTTTGTGATAGGCCATTTTGAGTTCGCCTCAATACGTTGTGGGCCCTTGCCTGTCGCGGGTACTTGGGCCTCCCACCCGAGTGAGGCACCATTTTTATCGGGAGACCTGGGGGATTGCTGGGTGGTAGGAAATTTGTGTCAGCCCCATGATTCCACAACTTACCACACAAAATGTGCGAAAAAGTGATTTTTCAGCAAAATATCAGGTTTGCAGGGGATTCTGGGTAAGAAAACGTTGGTGGATTCACGCAAGTCATACCTCCCTGGAATGCCCCGGGTGTCTACTTTTCAGAAATGTGTAGGTTTGGTAGGTTTCCCTAGGTGGACGCGAGCCCGGGCCAAAACGTCATGGGACCCCCTTGCAAAAACAGGTAGTTTTGTGATAGGCCATTTTGAGGTCGCCTCAATACGTTGTGGGCCCTTGCCTGTCGCGGGTACTTGGGCCTCCCACCCGAGTGAGGCACCATTTTATTGGGAGACCTGGGGAACGCTGGGTGTAGGAAATTTGTGTCAATCCCATGATTCCACAACTTACCACACAAAAATGTGCGAAAAAGTGATTTTTCAGCAAAATATCAGGTTTGCAGGGGATTCTGGGTAAGAAAACTTTGGTGGATCCACGCAAGCCATACCTCCCTGGAATCCCCGGGTGTCTACTTTTCAGAAATGTGTAGGTTTGGTAGGTTTCCCTAGGTGGACGCCGAGCCCCGGGCCAAAACGTCATGGGACCCCCCTTGCAAAAACAGGTAGTTTTGTGATAGGTCATTTTGAGGTCGCCTCAATACGTTGTGGGCCCTTGCCTGTCGCGAGTACTTGGGCCTCCCACCCGAGTGAGGCACCATTTTTATTGGGAGACCTGGGGGAACGCTGGGTGGTAGGAAATTTGTGTCAATCCCATGATTCCACAACTTTACCACACAAAAATGTGCGAAAAAGTGATTTTTTCAGCAAAATATCAGGTTTGCAGGGATTCTGGGTAAGAAAACGTTGGTGGATCCACGCAAGTCATACCTCCCTGGAATGCCCCGGGTGTCTACTTTTCAGAAATGTGTAGGTTTGGTAGGTTTCCGTAGGTGGCCGCCGAGCCCCGGGCCAAAACGTCATGGGACCCCCTTGCAAAACCAGGTCGTTTTGTGATAGGCCATTTTGAGGTCGCCTCAATACGTTGTGGGCCCTTGCCTGTCGCGGGTACTTGGGCCTCCCACCCGAGTGAGGCACCATTTTTATCGGGAGACCTGGGGATTGCTGGGTGGTAGGAAATTTGTGTCAGCCCCATGATTCCACAACTTTACCACACAAAAATGTGCGAAAAAGTGATTTTTTCAGCAAAATATCAGGTTTGCAGGGGATTCTGGGTAGGAAAACATTGGGGACCCACGCAAGCCATACCTCGCTGGACTCCCCAGAGTGTCTAGTTTTCAGAAATGTGTGGGTTTGGTAGGTTTCCTAAGATGGCCGCCGAGCCCAGGGCCAAAAACCTCACTGGTGTGGGTGGTTCAAGTACCCGCAACAGGCAAGGGCCCAAAACGTATTGAGGAGACATCAAAATGATCTATCACAAAACAAGCTGGTTTTGCAAGGGGAGTCACCTGGGTTTTGGCCCCGGGCTCGGCGGCCATCTTGGGAAACCTACCAAACCCACACATTTCTGAAAACTAGACACCCGGGGAGTCCAACGAGGTATGGCTTGCGTGGATCCCCCAACGTTTTCCTACCCAGAATGCCCTGCAAACCTCAAATTTAGCTGAAAAAAATCACTTTTCTCTCAAATTTCTATGTGGGAAAGTTCTGGAATCTACGTGGATCCACAAATTTCCTCCCACCCAGCGTTCCCCCAGGTCTCCCGATAAAAATGATACCTCACTTGCGTGGGTGGGTCAAGTACCCGCGACAGAAAAGGGCCCAAAACCTATTGAGGCGACATCAAAATTACTTATCACAAAACAACCTGGTTTTGCAAGGGGGTCCCAGGAGTTTTTGGCCCTGGGCTCGGCGGCCATCTTGGGAAACTACCAAACTCAAACATTTCTGAAAGCTAGACACCCGGGGAGTCCAGCGAGGTATGGCTTGTGTGGGTCCCACAACGTTTTCCTACCCAGAATCCCCTGCAAACCTCAAATTTAGCTGAAAAATCACTTTTTCCATACATTTTTGCGTGGGATCACCGTGCCGGCACAAATGTCCTACCACCCAGCGTTCCCCTTGTTCTCCCGAGTAAAATGATACCTCACTTGTGTGGGTGGGCCAAAGGCCTGTGACTGGGAAGAGCCCAAAACATAGGGATTTAGAGTATAGCACCGAGAATTCTAAGCGCTATATTTTTTAAAAATACGTTTTTAGCCAGTTCTGCTTTGGACACCCACACAAGTGAGGTATCATTTTACTCGGGGAACAAGGGCAACGCTGGGTGGTAGGACATTTGTGCCAGCACGGTGATTCCACGCAAAATATGTGGAAAATATGGTTTTTCAGCTAAATTTGAGGGTTGCAGGGGATTCTGGGTAGGGAAACGTTGGGGGATCCACGCAAGCCATACCTCATTGGACTCCCCAGGGTGTCTAGTTTTCAGAAATGTGTGGGATTGGTAGGTTTCCCTAGATGGCGGCGAGCCCGGGTCAAAACCAGGTGCCCCCCAAAACCAGGTAGTTTTGTTATAGGTAGTTTTGAAGTCTCCACAATACGATTTGGGCCATTTCCTGTTTCAGCCACTATGCCTACCCACACAAGTGAGGTACCATTTTTATCGGGAGCCCTGGGGGAACGCAGGGTGGTAGGAAATTTGTGGATCCACGCAGATTCCAGAACTTTCCACCACAGAAATGTGAGGAAAATGTGTTTTTTGGACATATTTTTAGGTTTGCAAGGGATTCTGGGTAACAGATCCTGGTGAGAGCCAGTCAAGTCACCCCATCCTGGATTCCCCTGGGTGTCTAGTTTTCAAAAATGTATAGGTTTGCTAGGTTTCCCTAGGTGCTGGCAGTGTTAGGGTTCAAAATCTACAGCTAGGCACTTTGCAAAAAAAGGGTCCGTTTTCACTGTGAAAATGTGGTGTGTCCATGTTGCGTTTTGGGCCGTTTCCTGTCGCGGCCACTAGTCCTACCCACACAAGTGAGGTACCATTTTTCTCGAAAGACTTTGGGGAACGCGGGGTGGGTGGAATTTTGTGGATCCACGCAGATTCCAGAACTTTCCACCACAAAAATGTGAGGAAAATGTGTTTTTTGGGACAAATTTTTAGGTTTGCAAGGGATTCTGGGTAACAGAACCTGGTGAGAGCCAGTCAAGTCAGCCCATCCTGGATTCCCCTGGGTGTCTAGTTTTAAAAATGTATAGGTTTGCTAGGTTTCCCTGGGTGCCGGCAGAGCTAGGAACCAAATTCAACAGGTAGGCACATTCCGAAAAAAGTCAGTGCCTAGTGGGCTTTCTGCCGCCCTGGGGAGGGGGAAATCAGGGGCTATTGCCCCGATATGCCCCCGAGGGGGCAGAAAGACTGTGGCTATTCTTTTGGGGGTCGGGGCATTGGGATGCCTATGCTGGTCAGCCCCCACCCCTCCGTATAAAAAAGCCAGCATAATCGCTGGCACATAGTGGGCTTTCTGCCCCCGGGGGCAGATCAGGGGCTACTGCCCCCATCTGCCTCCTGGGAGGGGCAGAAAGACAGTGACATCTTTTTTGGGGTGGGTGGGGGCATTGGCATGTCCATTCTTGGCAGCCCCCACCCCGAACTTTGTAAAAAAATAAATCCCTGGTGGCTAGTGGGCTTTCTGCCCCCGGGGGCAGATAAGGTGCTATTGCCCCATCTGCCTCCCAGGGGGCAGAAAGACTGTAGCATTTTTTTGGGTTGGGGGCATTGACATGCAAATTCTGGGCAGCCCCCACCCCTACCTATATAAAAAAAAATCCCTGGCGCTTAGTGGGCTTTCTGCCCCTCCCCGGGGGGCAGATCAGGGGCTATTGCCCCCATCTGCCTCCTGGGGGCAGAAAGTTTTTTTTTTCTTTGGGGGTAGGGTGGGGGCATTTGCATGCCCATTCTGGGCAGCCCCACCCCGGGCCTATAAAAAAATAATCCCTGGCATCTAGGGTATTTCTGAACCCCCGGGTGGGTGCAGATTGGTGGCCGCTGCCACCATCTGCCCCCCGGGGGCAGAAAGACTGGAATTTCGTGGGGAGGGGTGGGGGCATTGGCATGCCCATCTTGGGCAACCCCCACCCCTAAATGTATCGAGGGGAAAAAAACCTGGTGTCTAGTGGGCTTTCTGCCCCCGGGGGGCAGATTGGGGCTACTGCCCCCATCTGCCCCCCAGGAGGGGCAGAAAGACTGTACCTTTGCGGCGGGGTGGGGTGGGGGCATTGGCATGCCCATATTGGGCAGCCCCCACCCCAAATTATAATTTAAAACAAATCCCTGGTATCTAGTGGGCTTTCTGCTCCCGGGGGCAGATTGGGGGCTACTGCCCCCATCTGCCCCCCAGGAGGGGCAGAAAGACTGTACCTTTGCGGCGGGGTGGGGTGGGGGCATTGGCATGCCCATATTGGGCAGCCCCCACCCCTAACTATAATTTTCAAAAAAATCCCTGGTATCTAGTGGGCTTTCTGCCCCCGGGGGCAGATTGGGGGCTACTGCCCCATCTGCCCCCAGGGGGCAGAAAGACTAATTTTGTGGCCGGGGGGTGGGGGCATCGGCATGCCCGTTTTGGGCAGCCCCCACCCCTAAATATAATTTAAATAGAAATCCCTGGTGTCTAGTGGGCTTACTCCCCCGGGGGCAGATTGGGGGCTACTGCCCCCATCTACCCCCTGGGGGCAGAAAGACTAATTATGCCAAAAATTGTATGGGGGAGCAAAGGCCCTTGCCCAGGGGCCGCTCCCCCTCCCTGGTGCCTAGTGAGTGGATCCTGCTTGGGGATCGCCCTCCTGGGGCGATCCCCAAGCAGGATCCACTAGTGAGGGGTACCATTGGAAAGGGAGATTCTCCCCTTTCCAACGATACCTCTCCTGAGTTTCTACGTGCTCAGGGGGTTGAGATAGCCCCCTGAGCACGTAGAAACTGAAACTGTAATGAGCCTCTTGGCTCATTTCAGTTTCAGTTTCACTGAAATGAGATCAGCGCGACGTGCGCGCCGATCGTCATTTCAGGGAAACCAGGGGGGCCTCGGGAGCTGGGGAAGCTCTTCCCCAGCTCCCGAGGCTTTAGGGGATGAAAGGGAATCCCTCTGGTGCCCGCACCAGAGGGATTTCCTTGACTGGGTTCCATGACGAGTTGGACTCGTCATGAGCACACGAGCACTGTGTGCCATGACGAGTCCAGCTCGTCATGAGAATGGAAGGGGTTAAGAACCACCATTAAGAACCAGAACCTCGACCGGAAAATCCAGCTATGGCATAAGAAGGTACAGATTGGTATAGGGGCAGAAACACCACACAGGAAAGTGGAAGAAGGAACAAATTGCCTAACTACATCTCCACGGCAGTCAGGACAGCATGAAATAGAAAACAGGGAGTACTTAATTCCATTGTCCCCAACTACAGGCACAATAAAAGTGTGCTGGGACTTAGCAACTAATTTAAGGTAATGGACTCTCCCATAGCCGCAGTCACAAAGACCACTTACTGTCCATGACACCTGAAGCACAGTCACCCATACCACAGATGTCTTACAGGAATTCAGAAAAAAAAAACATCAGAGAACATGCATCAGCTCGTCCAACACCCAAATGGAGCAAGGTAGGCAGGCCATTTACCTAATACGGAGGGAACAGGGAAGCCTCATTGATGATGACCAGAGAGCACCGGAGGAGATGTTGTATATGGCTTGTGAATTAATGTGCAAGCGCTCAGTCTTGTGCTTGTCTCGTGCCTCCAATGTGGTTGAATCCTAGTTATACAGGATTCCACACGAACGTTGGTCTGCGGGGTTCTGTAGTGGGGAGTTGAACACTGGCCAGCACAGGAGAAGCTGCTTACGACTGTTGTCAACGCAAATAAACCACTTACCTCTATCAACTGAGTGTCAAGCTTCCTATCCTTACAGCTATTTTTGCGAGGAGGACGGTACAGCTCAAAGGGGCATATTCACAAGGACTTATCGCCGAGTTATCGCCACCTTAACGCATCAAAAGTGGAGATAGATTTAACGCCCCACTCACAAGCGTGTGCAAACTGCAGACATCGCCAGTATTCCCGCGATAACTGCCGCAAATTTTACCCCCACGGGTGACACCACCAACTAACCCTAATGAGATGCAGAGTAGGCGTTCCCGTGCAAAAACACACGAAAACACCACTACACCACTTTCACAACGAACTGCCAGATCTGCGATGCGAACCAAAAACAGGCGATAAGCCGCGGTAGCAGCAGGGAATTAACACCTGCCTTTTGCTGGTGTTAAGCAGGACGACTACCTGCAGCATGAAAGGGAGCCCAGCCAAAAGCCACATCTGAAGACCCACAGATGCCATGGGGACGATGATCATGCAGCTCGGAGACCCATGAGGGCCACAACACCCACCGCCACCACTCCCAGGCCCCCCCCGCCTGGACCCCCCCCCACCAGACAAACACATACCGTGCACGACACAAGAGCCACAAAAAGTGCATGATGTCGCTGTTAGAAATGGGATCTCTAGTTGGCAAGGGCTTGCACCTTTGTCCAAGTAGGGACCCTTCTTCCTAGTCAGGGTAAGGGTTGTTACACTCGTGAAGTAACCCCTGCTCACCCTCGTGGTAGCTTGGCACGAGCAGTCAGGCTTAATTCAGAGGCAGTGTGTATAGCATTTGCACATAACCAACAGTAATACAGTGTAAGCACTACAAACGGACACCACACCAGTTTAGAAAAATAACCAATATTTTATATACTCAAGACAAGACCAATTACGACAAAAATCCACAATACTATACTTTACGAATGAATACTTGATACGGTAACTTCTTCTTTGCAGGAATAGCACAAAAGCAAAGTTCAGTACGAGTCGGTAGCTCCGTCCGAGCCTACCGCGATACTGAAAACCACAGAGTCTAACAGTTCCGGCCGGCCGTGTCGATACAGGCCAGCAGAGTCGTGAACAGACTCGGTCACAGTACCTTTCTCGTTGTGGCTGGTACGGAGTGTACGAGCCGGTCGGCGTTCGTCGCGGTTGCGGTGCAAGACGGAGCGGTACAAGGTGCGGTGTCCCTCAATGCGGTGCAGGCAGCGGCTCGATGAGCGTCGGGCAGACGGAGTCGGTGAGTCCAAGGCGTGCGATGCAGGGTGAGACGATGCTCGATGCGGTGCTGACAGGTTGCGATGCAGGCGACCTAGCCGGAGTGCGGGAGCTGGCGTCGGACAGCGGTGCGAGTCGGAGCGGTGCGTCGCAGACGTGCGAGCGGTGCCCCAAATGCGGTGCGGTCTCGACTCTTGAGCCAGTTGCAGCGACCTCGTCGGTCAGGTCCGGTTGGTTCAGTGAAGCGATGCGATGCGAACTGCGGTGCCCACAGGTCACGGTGCAAGCAGCGGCTCGATGTTGGCGGCGTCGGACGTCGCCCACGGTGAGACCAGGGTTGCGATGCGAAGCGGGGCGATGCGGTCTGCGGTGCAAACAGGTCACCGGCCAGGGATGGATTCGGTTGACGGAGTCGGTTGCAGTTCCCTTCCTCTGTGGCAACTGAAACAGCGTTCCAGAAGCGGTACCCAGAGGCTTGTGAAGTCTTTGTAGTCCCTGAGACTTCTTAACAGGAGGCCAGCTCGGTTTCAGGCCCTTGGAGATACTCAGCACAAGTTTGTAGAAAGTTCAGTCCAGTCCTTTCACTGCCCAAGACAGAAGCAGCAACTGCAGGCCAACCCAACAAAGCAACAACACAGCAAAGGGGCAGTACTCCTCCTGGCAGCTCTTCCAGCTCTTCGTCTTGGCAGGTTCCTTGATTCCAGCGAGATCTAAATTCATGGGGTCAGGGCCCCAATATTTATATACCAAATTCCTTTGTTCTCTGAAGGCAGAGAGGCCTTTGCCTAGTCCAAACCAGTTCTGGAGCACTTTGTTGACAAGTCTCCGTCCCTTCTTTCAGTGAGTAGGCCAGGGACATCAGACGCACCACAGGAGGTGGAGCCAGCATTGTGGAGGGAAGGCACTGTCCTATTCAGGGCCCAGGTGCGACCCCTCCCACCCATCTACATGTAGATCTTGCTATTCAGCCCTGTGCTGACTCACCCTGTCTCCTGGCATCCCCCAGCCCCTGTCACTCACACTCCAGACAAGGAATACACAACCTCGCAGAGGCAGGCTTGGATGGTTAGACAAGAAAATACCCACTTTCTAAAAGTGGTATTTTCAAACACAGAATGTTAAAACCAACTTCACTAAAAGATGCATTTTATCATTCTGAGTCCAGGCATACTAAACTCGAATTTCTACCATGTTCCCGGGTCAGTTAGGATTATAAGCTGTAATAATCAAAACTGCCCGTTCTGGCCTAGGGGGAACAGGTAGCCTTGCAATAGTGAAAAACGAACTAGGCTGTAATTCACTATCAGGACATGCCGCACACATCCGGGCATGTCCTACCTTTCGCATACACCGCACCCTGCCTCACAGGGGTACCTTGGGCCTACCTTAGGGGTGACTAACAGGTAGCAAAGGGAAGGTTTAGGGACTTGCAAGTGTGTGCACTTGCCAAGTCGACATGGCAGCCCCAGGCTGCGCACAGGCTCTGCGGTGGCAGGCCCGAGTTACACAATACGGGCTGTTTGCGTGGGTGGCACAATCCAGTGCTGCAGCCCACCAACAGCATTTGGTCTATAGGCCCTGGCACTCGCAGTGCACTTTACAAGGGACTGACACATAAACCAAATAGGCCAATCATGGAAACACCAATCCATAACGCATTTTATACAGGAGCACTTGCACTTTCCCACTGGACCGCAGTGAGGAAAGTGCGCAGAATCATTACACCAGCAAAAACAGAGTCAAAACCGGGAGGTCAGAAAGCAAAAGTCAGGGGAAACACGCCAAAAGATGCCAAGTCTAACACATGTCCCCTCCAGCTGAAAGTAGGGAGAACTACCCAACCCCATTGGAGTTCTCCTCACTAAAGGCGGAAGAACCTGGACAGACCATCTGCGTTGGCGTGTTCTGTACCAGGACGGTGCACCACCGTAAAGTCCATTCCCTGTAGGGAGATGGACCACCTCAGCAGTTTTGGATTCTCACCCTCATTTGCATCAACCATCTGAGGGGCCTGTGGTCTGTCTGAACCCGGAAGTGAGTCCCAAACAGGTATGGTCTCAACTTCTTCAGTGCCCAGACCACAGCAAAAGCTTCCCTTTCTATGGCACTCCACCTCTGTTCCCTGGGAAGTAGTCTCCTGCTAAGGAAGACTACAGGCTGATCCAGGCCCTCTTCGTTCAGTTGTGAGAGCACCGCTCCCACACCATGCTCTGAAGCGTCAGTCTGCACGACAAATTCTTTGGAGAAGTCAGGTGCCTTGAGCACGGGCGCCGTGCACATGGCTGCCTTCAGGGCATCAAAAGCTTTCTGGCAGGACTCAGTCCAGATCACTTTCCTGGGCTGCCTCTTAGAGGTCAGCTCTGTTAAGGGGGCAACGATGGTGCCATAGCCCTTAACAAATCTCCTATAGTAACCGGTGAGACCTAAGAAGGCTCTCGCCTCTGTCTGGGTCTTGGGGGCTCCCAAGCCAGAATGGTGTCAATCTTGGGTTGTAGGGGCGCCACCTGGCCGCTTCCTACCTGGTGTCCCAAGTACACCACAGAACCCTGCCCGATCTGGCACTTACTGGCCTTGATCGTGAGGCCTGCACCTTGCAGAGCCCTCAACACTTTCTCAAGGTGCTGTAAATGTTCTTCCCAGCTGGAACTGAACACAGCAATGTCATCCAGGTAGGCGGCACTGAAACCCTCCAGCCCGGCCAACACCTGATTGACCAACCTCTGAAAGGTGGCAGGGGCATTCTTCAACCCAAAGGGCATCACCCGGAATTGGTAATGACCTTCTGGGGTTGAGAATGCTGATCTCTCCTTGGCCCCATCGGTTAAGGCAATCTGCCAGTACCCAGACGTCAAATCGAACGTGCTGAGGAACCGGGCAGCTCCCAACCGATCAATGAGCTCATCAGCTCTGGGGATGGGGTGCGCGTCAGTCCTGGTGACGGCATTGAGCCCACGGTAGTCCACACAAAACCGGAGTTCTGGAGTGGCACCGGGTGCCGCAGCCTTTGGGACCAAGACCACTGGGCTGGCCCAAGGACTGTGGGAGGGCTCAATCACCCCTAACGCCAACATCTTAGAGACCTCCTCCTTGATGCTGGCTCTGACCCGGTCAGTCAACCTGTAAATTTTGTGCTTCACAGGATGGCTGTCACCAGTGTCCACGTCATGGGTACACCAGTGAGTAACACCGGGGGTCAGAGAGAACAATGGGGCGAACTGTCCCAACAACTGGCGACAGTCCCCCTGCTGCTCTTGAGTCAGAGTAGGGGAGAGGATCACACCCTCTACTGACCCATCATGCTCCTTGGTAGACAGGAGGTCAGGGAGAGGCTCACTCTCCTCTTCCACCCCATCATCTGTCGCCAAGAGCATACTCACTTCGGACCTCTCGAAGTGGGGCTTGAGGCGGTTCACGTGAAGGACCCTCAAAGGGTTCCTTGGAGCCTGCAAATCCACCAGGTAGGTGACGTCACTTTTGCGCTCCTTTACCTCATATGGCCCAGTCCACTTGTCCTGCAAGGCACAAGGTGCCACTGGGGAAATGACCCACACTTTTTGCCCAGGTTGAAATTCGACCAGAGTGGCATTCTGGTCATACCATCTCTTCATTTCTTCCGGGCTTGCTTCTAGGTTCGCCTGAGCGAGTTTCCTGAAGCGGGCAGTTTGGTTTCTAAAGGCCAGCATGTAGCTAAATACATCCTGGGGAGTTTTCCTGGGAGCTGCCTCCCAGCCTTCCTTCACCAAACTCAGAGGTCCTCTGACAGGGTGGCCATACAGGAGCTCAAAGGGGCTGTACCCAAGAGACTTCTGAGGCACCTCCCTGTATGCAAAGAGTAGGCATGGCAAGAGGACGTCCCACTTACGCCTCATGGGTTCTGTTAGACCCTTGATCATGCCTTTCAAGGTCTGGTTGAATCTCTCCACCAGACCGTTTCCTTGTGGGTGGTAAGGAGTGGTGAACTTGTAGGTCACTCCACACTCCTTCCACAGGGATGTCATATACTTCGATATGAAATTGGTCCCCTATCAGAAACCACCTCTCTGGGGAATCCCACACGGGAAAAGATCAGTCGCGGTCCGTGTAGGAGTGCCGGCCGGGCGGTGACGTGGGGCGGGGGAGGGGCAGGGTGGGGGGTAGCAAAGTACGGATTACGGACCAATACAGGTAAGTAAACATTTAAATCAATAAAGCGAATTTCGTTGCGCGCACTGCATCGCATTTGACGATGCAGTGCGCGCAACGAAATTCGCTTTATTGATTTAAATGTTTACTTACCTGTATTGGTCCGTAACCGTACTCTGCTACCCCCACCCTGCCCCTCCCTTGCCCCACGTCACCGCCCGGCCGGCACTCTACACGGACCGCGACTGGAAAGATCCCCATTAACGCCCGGCCCACCACTGGCGCCGTCGTTGTCCTGAGAGGGATTGCCTCCGGGTACCGGGTGGCATGGTCCACCAAGACCAGGATGTACCTGTTGCCCATGGCTGTCTTGGGATCCAGTGGCCCCACAATATCCATCCCTACCCTTTCAAAGGGTGTACCAACAACAGGAAAAGGTTGGAGAGGAGCTTTGACCTTCCTCCCACTCTTACCACTTGCCTGGCAAGTTTGGCAAGACCTACAGTGTGCATCTGACTGCCTTCGCATTTGGGGCCAAAGAAGTGGGTGACAAGCCTGTCAAAGGTCTTGTCCTGCCCCAAATGTCCTGCCAAAGGCACGTCATGAGCCAGACCCAGTAGGAAGGTCCTGAAGCGCTGGGGTACCACCAGCACACGGGCTGACCCAGGCTCAGCAACCTTAGGCTCACTGTATAGGAGACCACTCTCCCAGTAGATCAGATGTGACCCGGACTGATTACCAGCTGCCTGGTCTGCAGCCTGCCGCTGCAGACCCTCCAGAGTAGGGCACCCGTTCTGCTCCCTGCAGAACTCCTCCCTGGTGGGACCCCCTTCTTGTTGCCAATGGGTCAGCTCAGAGATGTCTCCCAGTTCGGCTACCTGCTCCCCTGTAGGCACCGGGGCGTCCCCTCGAGGTCCGCCTCCTCCCGGTCCGTGGGAACTTCGGGGCCGGTTTGCCGCGCCCCTGCCCTTTCTCTTGGCAGGGACTTGGGCCACTGTTTCAGGCTCCAAGTCCTCTTGATCACCCTTTCTGGCTGCCATTGACCGAGTAGACACGCATGCCCACTCTGGCAACCCAAGCATCTCCAAGTGAGACCTGAGCTCAACCTCCTTCCATGAGGACTGCTCCAGGTCGTTTCCTAGCAGACAATCTACAGGCATGGTAGGGCTCACAACCACCCTCAAGGGACCTGAGACCCCCCATTCAAAGGGAACCTGCGCCACCATACACTGGCGCTCAGAGTTGTCGACAGCAACTACTTGGTGGAATGCTCCTGGGACTACTTGCTTCTCAGACACCAGGTGACACCGGACTGAGGTCACACTGGCTCCAGTATCTCTGAGAGCCTCTACCCTGTTCCCATTAATGGTCACCCAGGTGCTATATTTCTTTGTGTTAGGGGGCACCTGGTTTCCTGGGACCATCTCACTGTCCCCGAGTGAGACAAGGGTCATTTCTGCGGGATCCCCACCCTCCTGTGGGCACCCCTCCTCCCCAAGCGCTACACTAGCCAACACTTTGGACTGTCCACCGGTGGGTGGCTGTGTCCCCTTCGGGCACTTGGGGTCCCCCTTAAAGTGACCTACCTGGTCACATGCATAACACTTGCGGGGGCTGGTCTCAACAGGCTTCCCTGTAGAGACCCCTTTCTTCTTATCACCGGGGGCTGGGAACCTTTACCCTGGGTACTAGTTTGGGGCCCTTTAGAGAACTCCTATGCTTTACCCTTGTCCCCCCACCTTTCTGCTGGGGACCCTGCCCACCTTTGGCTGAGTCTCCCCAAACGCTTTCTTGTGGACCCTGGTACTCACCCAGCGGTCCGCTTCCATAGCAAGCTTCCTGGGGTCAGTTAGCTTACTATCAACTAGGTGCTGGCGCAGATCTGCAAAACATAGACTAGACAAGTGCTCCCATGCAATCAAGTTGTAGAGCCCCTGAAAATCTGTTACACTACTGCCCTTCACCCAACCATCCAGAGACCTGCAGAACACATCCACACATTCCAACCAAGTGTTGGCATCAGACTTCTTACTGGACCTGAACTGATCCCTGTACTTTTCAGGAGTAAGACCATACTTCGTGAGAAGGGCATCCTTCATGTCAGCATAGGTGAGGTGATACCCCTTACCCAAAGCTATCAGAGCATCCCTTGCTTCTTCCGGGAAAAGTGGCCACAATCCTGCTCCCCAATTCTCCTCAGGGACCCCATTCATGTGTATGGCTGCCTCATAACCCTGAAACCACCTTTGTATGTCATCCCCCTTCTTGAACTCCTTGCCTACGTTCTTGGGAATGTGCACAATCCTGTCTGCCTTTCTGGACGAATTGCTGCCACCATCTGAGCCTGACTTACTCCTAAGTTCTAGCTCCTTCAGTTCTCTCTCATGCTCTAAGAGCATCTTCCTCTCCTCTATGGCCAATCTCTTCTCCTCCCGCTCACTCTCCAGCCTGAGCTTCTGCAGCTCAAACTGCCTTGCCTCCCGCCTGTCCTCCAGCTCCTCTGGGGACAGACTGCTGCTGCCTGACCTGGCAGGTTCCCCCTACCCAAAAGCACATCCACCCTGGAAATAGGCTCCTCCACCTCCTCACTGAGATCACCAGGCTGCCCATTGGCATGTCTGGCTGCTACTCAGGCCCTCAGCGCCTTCTGTAGCTCCTCCTTCCTTGTGAGGCCTTTAATTTGGACTTTCAAGTTTTTACAAATCGCTCGTAACTCCTTTACGGCGTAGGATTCCAACCTGTCCTCCTCAAAGATAACTTCCAGAGATGCAACGGATGATGCAATTGATTCAGGCATGACAAAAGTAGTGAGTTGAAAACTGGCAAGATCAAAAATAGGCCAAAAGAAAAAGAACCAGTATGTGGTACGTAATGGTCTGCGATATGGTAGTAGTGCACACCAATCACTGTAAGTCAAGTGCAAACACAAGTCCTATCCCACCGCTGCCACCAATGTTAGAAATGGGATCTCTAGTTGGCAAGGGCTTGCACCTTTGTCCAAGTAGGGACCCTTCTTCCTAGTCAGGGTAAGGGTTGTTACACTCGTGAAGTAACCCCTGCTCACCCTCGTGGTAGCTTGGCACGAGCAGTCAGGCTTAATTCAGAGGCAGTGTGTAAAGCATTTGCACATAACCAACAGTAATACAGTGTAAGCACTACAAACGGACACCACACCAGTTTAGAAAAATAACCAATATTTTATATACTCAAGACAAGACCAATTACGACAAAAATCCACAATACTATACTTTACGAATGAATACTTGATACGGTAACTTCTTCTTTGCAGGAATAGCACAAAAGCAAAGTTCGTACGAGTCGGTAGCTCCGTCCGAGCCTACCGCGATGCTGAAAACCACAGAGTCTAACAGTTCCGGCCGGCCGCGTCGATACGGGCCAGCAGAGTCGTGAACAGACTCGGTCACAGTACCTTTCTCGTTGTGGCTGGTACGGAGTGTACGAGCCGGTCGGCGTTCGTCGCGGTTGCGGTGCAAGACGGAGCGGTGCAAGGTGCGGTGTCCCTCGATGCGGTGCAGGCAGCGGCTCGATGAGCGTCGGGCAGAAGGAGTCGGTGAGTCCAAGGCGTGCGATGCAGGGTGAGACGATGCTCGATGCGGTGCTGACAGGTTGCGATGCAGGCGACCTAGCCGGAGTGCGGGAGCTGGCGTCGGACAGCGGTGCGAGTCGGAGCGGTGCATCGCAGACGTGCGAGCGGTGCCCCAAATGCGGTGCGGTCTCGACTCTTGAGCCAGTTGCAGCGACCTCGTCGGTCAGGTCCGGTTGGTTCAGTGAAGCGATGCGATGCGAACTGCGGTGCCCACAGGTCACGGTGCAAGCAGCGGCTCGATGTTGGCGGCGTCGGATGTCGCCCACGGTGAGACCAGGGTTGCGATGCGAAGCGGGGCGATGCGGTCTGCGGTGCAAACAGGTCACCGGCCAGGGATGGATTCGGTTGACGGAGTCGGTTGCAGTTCCCTTCCTCTGTGGCAACTGAAACAGCGTTCCAGAAGCGGTACCCAGAGGCTTGTGAAGTCTTTGTAGTCCCTGAGACTTCTTAACAGGAGGCCAGCTCGGTTTCAGGCCCTTGGAGATACTCAGCACAAGTTTGTAGAAAGTTCAGTCCAGTCCTTTCACTGCCCAAGACAGAAGCAGCAACTGCAGGCCAACCCAACAAAGCAACAACACAGCAAAGGGGCAGTACTCCTCCTGGCAGCTCTTCCAGCTCTTCGTCTTGGCAGGTTCCTTGATTCCAGCGAGATCTAAATTCATGGGGTCAGGGCCCCAATATTTATATCCCAAATTCCTTTGTTCTCTGAAGGCAGAGAGGCCTTTGCCTAGTCCAAACCAGTTCTGGAGCACTTTGTTGACAAGTCTCCGTCCCTTCTTTCAGTGAGTAGGCCAGGGACATCAGACGCACCACAGGAGGTGGAGCCAGCATTGTGGAGGGAAGGCACTGTCCTATTCAGGGCCCAGGTGCGACCCCTCCCACCCATCTACATGTAGATCTTGCTATTCAGCCCTGTGCTGACTCACCCTGTCTCCTGGCATCCCCCAGCCCCTGTCACTCACACTCCAGACAAGGAATACACAACCTCGCAGAGGCAGGCTTGGATGGTTAGACAAGAAAATACCCACTTTCTAAAAGTGGTATTTTCAAACACAGAATGTTAAAACCAACTTCACTAAAAGATGCATTTTATCATTCTGAGTCCAGGCATACTAAACTCGAATTTCTACCATGTTCCCGGGGTCAGTTAGGATTATAAGCTGTAATAATCAAAACTGCCCGTTCTGGCCTAGGGGGAACAGGTAGCCTTGCAATAGTGAAAAACGAACTAGGCTGTAATTCACTATCAGGACATGCCGCACACATCCGGGCATGTCCTACCTTTCGCATACACCGCACCCTGCCCACACGGGTACCTTGGGCCTACCTTAGAGGTGACTAACAGGTAGCTAAGGGAAGGTTTAGGGACTTGCAAGTGTGTGCACTTGCCAAGTCGACATGGCAGCCCCAGGCTGCGCACAGGCTCTGCGGTGGCAGGCCCGAGTTACACTTTATGGGCTGTTTGCGTGGGTGGCACAATCCAGTGCTGCAGCCCACCAACAGCATTTGGTCTATAGGCCCTGGCACTCGCAGTGCACTTTACAAGGGACTGACACATAAACCAAATAGGCCAATCATGGAAACACCAATCCATAACGCATTTTATACAGGAGCACTTGCACTTTCCCACTGGACCGCAGTGAGGAAAGTGCGCAGAATCATTACACCAGCAAAAACAGAGTCAAAACCGGGAGGTCAGAAAGCAAAAAGTCAGGGGAAACACGCCAAAAGATGCCAAGTCTAACAGTCGCACAATGACAAAAATAAACACACGTGTGGTCAGAAGAATGAGAAACAGTCACTCATCATTGAAGTAACAACCAAAAACTTTATTGAAATACAACACAAAACACCAATGCGGAAGACTCCTGTCGGGTCCGTCCGGGACAATCTTGATGTCACAGCCTGGAAAATAAAGCACAAAATCAGAACGTGTGTCATGCGCACATCAAAGGAGCGAGAGACAGAGAAACAGAGAACGAAAGAAAGGCAGAGAGAGAAAGAGAGAGAAGGAAAGGAAGGAAGAGAGAGAGAAAGAGAGAAGGAAAGGAAGGGTGAGAGAGAGAGAAGGAAAGGAAGGGAGAGAGAGAGAGAGAAGGAAAGGAAGGGAGAGAGAGAGAGAGAGAGAGAGAGAGAAGGAAAGGAAGGGAGAGAGAGAGAGAGAGAGAAGGAAAGGAAGGGAGAGAGAGAGAGAAGGAAAGGAAGGGAGAGAGAGAGAGAGAGAGGAGAAGGAAGGGAGAGAGAGAGAGAGAGAGAGGACACTGCTGCCCCCACGCACCCAGGCACCACTGCTCACCTGCTGCCACCGGTGTGTCTCCAACCACGTGCCAGTATACACTGCAAGCCACCAGGTCTGCAATCTGTAATCGAGGCCAGAGTCAATCATGGCAGAGTCCATCTCACTGCACACGGCAACAACGCCTGTCCGTCCCTGCGCACACATGCAGCCGCACCCTACCCCCTCCCGCCGGCCAGCGCTGGCTGTCCGCACTTGCGCACCCAGGCCCCACTGCTCACCTGCCGCCAACGGTGTGTCCACCAGTGGGCACACCACGTGCCCGTGCAAGCTCCAGGCCCCGGTCCCGCCACCATGGCATGCTCCACATCATGCGGAACCGCAGCGCGGTCCAGCAGGTCCCACACATGACGCTGAGTCCTGAGGCATCAATGGCAGAGACCACATCAGTGCACACGTCATCATCGCAGGCTGCACACCCGCTCAGCAATTTCGGTGCCACTAACCCTGTGCAACCCCAGTCAGCGCCATGTGGTGGTAGGCCCGTGACGGCCGCATGGCCTCGGGTGCCACTAACCCTGTGCAACCCCAGTCAGTGCCACGTGGTGGTAGGCCCGTGACGGCTGCAAGGCTTCGGGTGCCACTAACCCTTTGCAACCCCAGTCAGCGCCACGTGGTGGTAGGCCCGTGACGGCCACATGGCTCCAGGTGCCACTAACCCTGTGCACAACAACTCATGGGCCCTTTATGATTGAGAATCGTGGAACGTCCATCATCCAGTCACCACTGGCAGTGGGGAATGTGACGTTGCCGGACCCTTATATTGGCGGGGTCACATGGCCTGTGACGCCTGTGCCGGATGGGTGTGGTGTGTGTGCAAACCTGCCCTCAGGGAGTGGCCGTGACATGCTGACAACTAGACCAGTGACCTGCAGACCACTAGCGTGTAAACCTGCGACATGTAGCTATGTGGCCCTCCCCTCGGAGCGTAAGTGGAGTGGTCTGGCCTGGCGTACGCCGGACCAGCGCAGGGCTTGCAACAATGACTCGGGGGCTCTGTGCGTGGTTCAGTCCATGTCCGGACAAGGAAGTGACTAATGCGTGTGTCCCTGTTGTAGTGTCTACGGCACCCGGAACGCAATCGGCAATGTAGCACACTGTGACTGGAATCCCACTAGATGAGCATCATTGACGTTAGGGGGAATCACTGACCCTACATTCATCCACACATTCATACATGAACGATGAAAGACATGACACAGCAGTGCGTTTCTGAATGTTTAATGCACATCCAGTGGAGTTTTGCAGCTGGAGCAGTACAGGGCCATGCCAACCCCACTTCACAATATGGGCCCGTGGAGGGCCAGCCAGAGTCCATCGGGGAATGACAAGTACAGCGGAAGAGGAAGGGTGCAGTCCGCAGTCTGGTCGCCGTGTCATTGGTCACCAAACAGGATATGCCAGTCCATGTCGCGGTCCAAGGTGAGTGCAGCAGAGTGTATCAGGGGTCAGTGGAAGGTCATGGGGCCATGTGCGGCACCAAGCAGCAACAGGCCAGGTGGCGGACATGAATGCTAGTGCCTCCTTCTGATCTCAAGCCCATCCACGTCCTCGTCCTCGGATGAGTGCTCTGCCCCACCTGTTGGGTGGTGCAGTTCCGGCTGCGGCACTGTGTGCCACTGACACATCAGGGGCCGGAGGTGGATTGTCGGCCGCACTGTGTGGCAGTGACACATCAGGTGCGGGAGTGGAAATGCCTGCCGCACTGTGAGGCACTGACACACCAGGGGGCAGAGATGTGGATGGTGTAGGAGCAGCAGCATTCATCTGCGCCACGCCTTGTGGCAGCAATGCCATGATGAGGATATGCAGGGCATGGTAGATCCCAGCTACATTTTGCTGATGTGCAGCGGTGGCTGCCATCCTTTCCGCCTCCATCCGCACCATGTCCTCCATGAGCCTCTGCATGTGTGCCAGCTCACGGCTGAGATCGCTGGAGCCACTCTGAGCGGACAGGTGTTCTTGTCTCCGAGTCATGACTCCAGCGATGTCAGCCAGGGCTCGTTGGAGACCATGGAGCGGCCTGTGGGTGTCCGTTAGGGACTGGAGGTGGTCCCTGATGGGACTCAGACACCCATGGATGTCGTCAAGTTTGGTAGCCATGAGGTCGAACCCCCCGCACCTGCTCAGCCATCTCCCTCTGGCCCTCCAACACACGGCGTTGGAAGGCCATGTGTTGTTCGGGGGGGTCTTGGGAGACAGCCGGGGTTGTGGGTGCCTCCTGCTGGGTGGTTTGTGGAGTGGGTGGGGTCTCCTCGATGCAGCTGGGCTGCCCTGGTCCTGGAGGTGATTGGCGGATGAGTTCAATGATGTCTTGGAGGGCTTGGGTGTCGATGCTGGGGGTGTCCTCCTCGTCATCAGTGAAGAGTGGCTGGGACTGCTCTGCAGGAGGTGTTGACGGTGCCCCTGCAATGTGAAGGGGAGATGCTGTATTACAATGTGTCCACATGTATGTAGCCGCATGGTACATGTTCACATTCAGACAGCATGGCAATGTACATTGTGACAGTCTGAAGATCAGGGCCATGATCCAGAGTCATTGTGGGTGTGCACTGTGCTCTGCTTGATTGTGCATGTGTGCCATTGTGGCCATCTCCCCGTCCCCCAGTACCTGGTGGTTACTCACCCTGTTGCTGTTGTGTTGTGTCATGTCGAGCAGTGTCCGCACCCCCAACTCCTGCCACGGTCTCCACACTGATGACTGTCGACACCAGCTCCTCCATGTCCTCCAGCTCCAGCTGTGGCGCTGGCTCCCACCTCCAGTCTGCATTGCTGCCTTCTGGTTGCCTGCGAGTTTCTCCTTGGTTTTGCGCTTGATGTCAATCCATCGCCTCTTGACCTCGGTCCATTGACCTCTTGTGCTCTCCGACGGCATTCACCTTGTCCATGATGGACCGCCATATTCCGTTTTTGGTGCCCAATGACACGTTGGAGGTGACGAACAGTTCTTGATGGTGTTCCATCACCTCCGTGACCAGGATCCTATTCTCCTGCGGACCTAACCGCCTCTTCCTCTTCTTCTTGTCCTTGCCCTTCCCTGTCCCCGAGGTCCCAGGCTGGTCGTCCGGGGTGCTTGTGGGGTTCCGCTCATCCTCTGCGCCTGCTCCGGCTGCCTCCATGGTGCTTCGGTCATTTTGTGTTTGTGTGTTTTTTCTACTTTTGTAGTGATTTTCCCGCCTGCCGTGTGTGTATAGCAGGCCTGGCGCTGCTTATCGCTGATTTCCTCATCGCGGTGTGGCCCATCGCATGTTTTTTTGCATTGGGGTTTGGGTTTTTATCACCGTCGCGGTTATTGTATCACAGACATTGTCCACGTTTTCGGGAGACTATCGCATGGTACCGCCGTGTTGTGAATTCCACATTAACACAGTGTTATTTTCCCGCGATATACTGCGATGTGTAAAGTTGCGTTAACATTTTTTGGAGATGTTTAGCGCACGTTCTTGTGAATATCCCCCAAAGTGTTTCCGACCCAACTCACAAAGCCAGAGCCTCCGCAGCCTAAGAGTGACAGGCACCTCAAAGAAAGTGGATGGTGCAAGAGTAGGACTACCTTGTGTGTATCCAGAGAAAACGCAAGCAGCAATGGAATCAAGGGTGTGGAAGAGAAAATCATTACAGCTGCAATTCATATCCCAGAAAAGCAACAGAAGCGACCCTATACACGAAGGATCAAGAGATAGCAAGCATCCCCATGAACATTCAAACCAAGGCCAGACGTGTCAAACACACTGTTTACCTCTCAAAAGAACAAGGACACAGTGCAAAGACGCAGGAGGAAAAAAACACAGCTGTAAATATCCACCAATGAAGGACCACTCGTGTGGTATTTAAGGTTAGTCCAGAAAGACCATGACAAAGCCAGGCTATGTGGAGTTACCACTGAGGGCTCATGGGAACAGAGCACAATCATACCAATAGTACCCAGAGGACACCCCAGTGTAAAGCAGAAACAGACCACAAACCACCGTGAGGAATCAGAAAGAGTAAGGGCCAATGCCCAAGTCCAATCTAGCCAGATACTCTGGACCTTGACCCCAGGTACCAAGACATGGCCTGTAGCAAATGAAATAGCACAGCAATTCTTAACCCTTTGACTTCAGTGTAACCCCAATGGATCACTACTGGAAGCCAAGGACCCTGTCCTAAGCAATGCCTATGATATGAACGTCAAAACCATACACAAAATCCCGAAACAAGTATGCATGAAACAAATACACAAATTATGAAATATTTTATGTAATTCACAAACAAAAAATATGCAAAAACTGAAACTATAATTGTAATGAGAAGCTCAAGTATATTACTTTGTCTTTTTGGCTATTAACGCAGGCTTTCTTTTTTGTTGGAGCATACAAGTGCTTCAACTGAGGTCACTAATCCTCCATATTATATTCTGTTTGCTGTACTTCATAGTTAATTTCTATCCTCCAATTTAAAATTCCTTCACATTAACAAAGCGTAGTAAAATCTTTAATTCTACATTTTACATTTTTATATTCATATTTTTATTATTCTGCTAGTACTATTTATTTTTTTAAACAGTCACAGCCCCCCCTGAGTAGGTGTTGAGGACCTCCGGGGTATGTGGACACCAGGTTAAGAACCGCTGCAATAGCACTCAAAATTGAACACCATTACGCCACTAATCTGGTTGCAGGAATATTGACCAATGATGGGACCAACTCATACCCAACATATTTTAGAGGCAGAGGCTGTCAAAGGTGTCCCTGCATACAGACAGGCCTAAGGCAACCTACCCAACTCAGAAGAGAAAAGGTACAGCACCCAAACTACCAAGGCTGAAGGTCAGCCACCAAATGTGGAGGGGGCACACTCACACCAGAACTCGTGTTCATCTGAGAAAGCTAGAGGCTTGAAAAAGAAAGGGGCAAGACGTACACAACATATCATAAGCCATGTTCCTGAGTGAGGAACTGGAGCAGGACCTCCGTACCACCCTATACCAGTGGATTGAGAACGATGAACCAGTCCTTATTCAAGAAGGACTGGATATGGAGAGTACCAATGCAACAGGAGGCCAAGTGGAGAAAAAGATGCACATCCACCTCCAACAACACCAAAGACCACAACAGTAGGTCATAAAAACCCAACACACACACTAATGATGCTGCATAACAGCTCACAGTGCCAGAAAGTTGCCATATTGGCAACCTCCATCGATAGGCTCTAATGTATGGAATGGGATCCAGTGAAAGTGACCACCAGACAGACCAAGAACAAATTGAAGTGTCCTATGTCTTTGTCTTATAGCCACCCATTAAAAGACTGCCAATCCCACCACAGGAAGCTGCATACTGACTAGAGAAAGATATACTGAGGGAATAGAAAGCATATGGGATTCAAGACGCGTTCAGCTCCAGGACCAATAGAGCACCACATGCACAAGAAGAACGCAAATATCATACACAGTCCACAAGGAAGTCACAGTAGGAAAGTTCCTTCAACTGGAAGTCAGTGCAGAAGTAACCAATTTGGTATTGAAGAAGGTAGAGTAGAAGAAGATCAAGCCTCCACATATGACAAAATTTATAACACTATCATCCCCACCAGAAGTCAAAAGGAAAAAACAAAAGCTCCATAAAAGAAGGCAGACACAATCAACCGCCCCATCACAAGGAATATAGGACGCTATCGCGGTCCACTAGAGTCAATAATACCATTGAGTGGCCCAGCTAACCTTGACCACAGAGAGCTCAGAGAGGAAAAGAGAGTGGAAAAGAGAACCTCACCCAAAGCAGGCAAACTCTGACTGGAAGAAGGACAGTGCTGGATCTTGTGATGCGGGACGGGGCAGCAGTACCAAGGTGTAGGAACAGATAAGGCCCACTACACCCTCAAGAAGGCCACCCGGTTCCAAACAATGTTGAAGGTAACTTTGCATGCATGAAGATAAACCGATGGCACCAGTGTCACTTCCCAGGTCAACCACTGCTTGCCCTGAGGAAAGGACAATAAGGCCAAGAATGCAATACCCAACACCGCTAACCTATAAGGTGAGCAAAAGTCGCTGGTTCTTCTACCTCATGCCACAACAACCAGGAGAATAGGTACCAGCAAAGGAGGATCCTGTGCCCACACTGAACAGGCACACCCCAGCCCAAGCCAAAAGGACAGATGGACGGGGCAGAGAAAACATTGAAACCAGTGCCAAGCAGATACCAACAAACAAAGTAGGCATTTAAGGATGGAGACATTCGTTGGCCAGGGTTAGAGACCTAGGGTACACATTCCACAAGTCACAAATCAGCAGAGAGCATGGGGGAAGACCAACATAAGCTCATACCCTAGGACACCACTCACTTGTCCACCAGTGAGTGGTCCATAGCAGTGCACAGAGGATAGGTTTATTCTAGGTACAATTATGAGCTGTTCGCAGCAACAAACAAACAGAACTTGTATTTTCCGCACAACTGTTTCTAACCAAAAAATGTGTCCTAGCATCAAAAAGTGACACAAGGATGCATGTCACACTAAAATATGGTGGTAAATGACATTTGTATTTTACATAATTGTGCCTAAATTTGTGTAATTTTCCCAGAAATTTGCTTAATTATGCATAAGCAAATTACACAAATTTCCCACATCGCTAGTGCAGAGAGTTAGCTGATTGGATTTCAAACATTTTGCCATGTAAACAGATGGGTAAAAAGACCCTGAACTGAGTTACACATTTGATCCATGAGGTAAAAGAGTTTTATGAAAACATGGCCCCAATTATCTTGAATATGGAAAAAGACTGGAGTGTGGATCTTCCTGTTGCTGTAATCTTTTAGATGATGAGAATGACAGTTTGACTCGGTGTTAAGGAGACTGGAAATGTATTTCACTGTCACTGAAACTTGATGAAGGAGACAAAGCTCCCAAAATCTTTTGTAAGATATGCAAAGACTTTTGAATTTGTGCCCACTGTATGAGGCTGGCTCTCTATAAAGTGTACCAAAATGAGGTGCACTGTGCAGAGTGTCCAGGTATCCCTTATTAGTGTACAGGGGCTTGCTCTAGCAATCCCAAGGTGCTTTATTTGTGGTAGTGTGATCGAGCAGCGAGTGGTGTGTTAAGCATTTTTCGCCCACAGAGAGGCAATAAATGAGACACAAACTCAATAAGGAAATTCAACACCAATTCAGAAAAATAACATATATTTTTATATTTATTTAGACACCAATATTGACGAGATTAGGTAGGTACTTTTTGAGTTAGCGCTTTTTAAACACTTGGAAAAATCAGTTGTCAGATTTGAGGCATGAGCCTCGAACACTGTAATGTTATCCTATGGGAGAAACATACACTGCATAGGGTCATTTGCTAACGACTTACATGACTATTCTTCAGGAGTTAAGGTAATTGGGGCCAAGGTCCTTATAACCACCAGCAGTTTTGGGTTACCTGCCCTGGAGTGTCCGGGTGCAGAGGTGCTGATCGCAAGGGTAACCTCGAACGATACAACTGAAGTCTATGGAGAAATCTGTAAGCAGAAAAATGCTGCAAGTGGGGACTTGGGGACAAGTCAATCCGGACCCAAAGGGGGGGCTCAGTTCTTGAAGGTCTCTGGGGCAAGGTTGCACTGTCAGTAGGCACGGACTCGGGCTGTTGGACTCGGGTGCAGAGGTGTTTTGTCAGGCGGGTCGCTTGCGTTGGAGCCTCTCACTTTGGGGATCGACCTGGAGATGGAGACCAAGGAGGACAGCAGGGCCACTTTCAATGCTGGCCTCAGTGATGCTGATGTCCCTCGTTGGTAGGTCGGTCTTCGCAGTGCTGGTGTCCAGGCTGGCCACTGCCAAGCCTTGGGTGCTGCAAGGGGTCCGGTACCACGGGCAATGATGCAGGGCAACTCCTGGGGGACCTGGTGTCTCCAAACTTGGTAGGGAAATGGATCTGACCTCCTGGAGCACGCTGACGTCCTCCTGGGTGGCTGCTGTGTCAGTGGACCCGGTGGTCAGTATTTGGTCAACTGGTTGTTGCGGTCCATGCCTGCAGGCTGCAGGGAAGTGGCTTCTCCACTTCAAGGGAGTTGCTGATGGGTTGACGAAGGGCTGGCAGCCCTACGAGGCTTTTGGAGGATGTACAGCTGCAGGATGAGTCAGGCCTTTGCAACTGTTGAGACAGAAGCAGGCAGGCAGGGTTTGGCGCCAAGTCCAGAGCTAGTCTTCAGTTCTTGCGTTCTTTGGCCCTTCTTTGTCCTCTTCTTCTTGCATCAGGTGAATCTGAGTTCTTGGTGTCAGGGGGCCACCTAAATACTGAATTTAGGGGCATTAAGGAGAGTGAAGAGTAGTAGCCAATGGGCTACTTACCCTTGGGGTCACTACACCCCTATACGACCACTTCCTGTAGGGAGTGGGTATAACCCTGTCCCAGAGTTCCTAATTCCACCAATAACAAGATGGTGGAATCCTTCTTTCATGGAGCACATCAGGTAGCCCACCTTGGGAGTATGATTAGCTTGGTGGTGCAACACGCCTCCTAGCATAGCTAATGTCCCATCTGTCGTGGTGCCAAATGGGCCTCAGGGAATGGGGCGGCATCTCCCAGGTCTGGGGGAAGTCGGAGTCGCATATCAAAGGTGGCAGGGGCTTTGAAGCCCCTGGCCTTTATATTTTAAATCACTAGCCATCCTGCTGGAGGAGGTGTAAACACCTTCCTCCGGTGCAGGCATTGTTTCTGGCCTCAGAGAGCATGTGCTCTCACCTGCAGGGGGCAGAAACTCATCTGAGGTAGAAAGCTTGTCGATGACAGTCAGCCAGCCCACTAGATAGTGGCAGGTTTTTCATGGGGCATCTCTAAGCTGTCCTCTGGGTGCATGTCATAAAAAATCTTGTACTGGCAATGGTACAAAATGATTAAGACAAGGTGTTTGATACCAAACACCATATTTTTCAGTGAAGCCATCATGTAGCTGGGTGACTTGTATTCACCAGTGCTCAGTACATGTACTTAAGCTGGCTTCCCTGTTCACTTGTACCACCTAGTAATTGAACTAGACTGCACAGGGCATATCTGCTTATGCAGATCTACCTTCACGTAAATTATAATGCACCCTGCCTTATGGTGACAAGGCCTGCTGTAGGGATGACTTGCATATATTCCATGCAGTGACTTTGGCATGCCACACAGTCAATCAATCAATCAATCAATCAAGCATTTGTATAGCGCGCTACTCACCCGGAGGGTCTCAAGGCGCTAGGGGGAGGGGGGTCCGCTACTGTTCGAACAGCCAGGTCTTGAGTTGCTTCCTGAAGGAGAGGTGGTCTTGGGTCAGGCGGAGGTGGATGGGTAGGGAGTTCCACGTCTTGGCAGCCAGGTAGGAGAAGGATCTTCCTCCCGTTGTGGCTCTTCGGATGCGGGGGACGGCGGCGAGGGCGTGGTTGGTCGATCGTAGCTGGCGGGTGGGAGTGTAGAAGGTCAGACGGTCGTTGAGGTATCTGGGGCCTTGGTTGTGGAGAGCTTTGTGTGCGTGGGTGAGGAGTCGGAACGTGATTCTCTTGCTGACGGGGAGCCAGTGCAGGTCTCTCAGGTGTCCGGCGATGTGGCTGTGTCGGGGGATGTCCAGGATGAGTCGAGCTGAGGCGTTCTGGATGCGTTGGAGTCTTTTCTGAAGTTTGGCTGTGGTTCCGGCGTAGAGGGAGTTGCCGTAGTTCAGTCGGCTGGTGACGAGGGCCTGGGTGACCGTCTTCCTGGTTTCGGTGGGGATCCACCGGAAGATCTTCCGCAGCATGCGTAGGATGTTGAAGCAAGACGAGGAGACGGCGTTGACTTGTCTGGTCATTGAGAGGGAGGAGTCCAGGATGAAGCCCAGGTTGCGTGCGTGGTCCGTTGGTTTGGGTGCGTTGCCCAGGGCAGAGGGCCACCAGGAGTCGTCCCAGGCGGAGGGTGATGATCCTAGGATGAGGACTTCCGTCTTATCTGAGTTCAGTTTCAGGCGGCTGTTCCTCATCCACTCGGCTACGTCCTTCATCCCTTCATGTAGGTTGGTTTTGGCGGTTGTGGGGTCGTTGGTAAGGGAGAGGATCAGCTGGGTGTCGTCGGCGTAGGAGATGATGTTGAGGTTGTGTTGGCGTGCGATGGCTGCGAGGGGGCTCATGTAGACGTTGAAGAGGGTGGGGCTGAGTGATGATCCTTGTGGTACGCCGCAGATGACTTCGGTGGCCTCGGAACTGAACGGGGGGGCGGACTCTCTGGGTTCTTCCGGCGAGGAAGGAGATGATCCACTCCAGTGCCTTCTCTTGGATTCCGACGTTGTTCAGGCGTTGCACTAGGGTGCGGTGGCAGACTGTGTCGAACGCTGCGGAGAGGTCCAGGAGGATGAGGGACGCTGTTTCCCCGTTGTCGAGCAGGGCTCGGATGTCGTCGGTGGCTGCGATGAGGGCGGTCTCGGTGCTGTGGTTGGCCCGGAAGCCGGACTGTGAGTGGTCGAGGATCCATTCGTCTCGATGAAGGCGGCCAGTTGTCTGTTGACGGTCTTCTCGATGACTTTGGCAGGAAAAGGAAGGAGCGAGATGGGGCGGTAGTTTTTGAGGTCGGTGGGGTCCGCTGACGATTTCTTCAGTAGGGCGCAGAGTTCGGCGTGCTTCCAGCTCTCTGGGAAGGTGGCGGTGTCGAAGGAGGTGTTGATGATGTCCCGGAGGTGGGGTGCGATGACGGCGTCGGCCTTGTTGAAGATGTGGTGAGGGCAGGGGTCGGTTGGTGATCCGGAGTGGATGGAGTTCATCGTGCGGATAGTGTCTTCGGTGTTGATCGGGGTCCAGGCTCGGAGGGTGGAGGTGGGGGACGTTGGAACGGTTGTAGGGTACGTCGGCTGTGTGCTGAAACTGTTGTGTATGTCTGCGATCTTGCTGTGGAAGAACGAGGCGAGCGAGTGAGTGTGCCATGTCGTGTTTTCACTCAAGGTTTGCACCAAGCAATGGCAGACTGCATGCAATTTGTTTGGGGGTCCCTTCGGGTGGCATAATACATGCTGCAGTCGCTTGGAACCCTCTTTGGTACCCATGCCCTAGGTACCAGGGCTTCCACTTACTAGGGACTTATAGGGGTGACAATGTGTGAGCCAATTAGAATATTTTACCTCATTTTAGGGAAAGAGCACTGGCACTGGGGTCTGGTTAGCAGGGACCCAGTGTACCACAGTTGAAAAACATCAGTACCCGTGGCAAAAAGTGTGTGTGATCATGACAAAAAAGGGCACTTTCCTACACCCAATAGATGATTTAAGTATTTTACCACCATTTAATTGTTTATCTGTAAGAGGATGGCACAATGTTCAAGATCTATGGTGGATTGTTTCACAAAGGAGCCTGCAAGAAGTTCTAAACTGTTGATATGAAGGGAGGACTCCTTCTGAGACCATGTTCTGCCAGTCGAGAAGTGTCTGTAATGAGCCCCCCGACCCAGATATACTGTTGCCTAATTCTAATAGAAGATCTGTAGCAGAATTGAAAATGGCTCTTCTGTTTCATGTCTTAAGGTGGTCTAACCACCAATTTACTATCTCTTTTGCTTTTAAATCTAATGGAATTATGTTTGTTGGGGCAGGAATGCCCACCTCCATGGTGAGTCTGGTATCCTGATTATGTTTTGGCCTCAGCACACACAACTTCATGCATGTGCACTGCAGGCCTAAACGCCAGATTGACATTCAGGCACAAGCCCTGGCTCTGAGGTCATTAAGGGGTGCCAAAAGCATACCTTTGAAAGGGCATGAAACTACTGGCTGTGTTCCTGGCCATGTACAGTGAGTGGTGGGTTCAGCATAGCATGCTTTACGAATCAGTAGCTGAACAGGTCCGTTTACCTGTTCAGGGAATTGAGTGTGAAGCCTGTAGGCTGGCTCGTGTAAAGTTTCACTCACATGTCATGACCAGAAACTATGCTGACATACCGTATGAATGTTGAGTGTGTATGTGGGCATGCTCCATGGTGGTAGAACTCCATACTATTTACAAGTGTGTATGTTGTTACCAGTGGAATCCATTTTGGAATGCCTTGTTCTGATATGCCACAAATTGGAGCTTGTAAAACAGTCCCCATACATTAGAAATGTATTGCTTGAATTCCTGACATGGAGGGTGTTAATCTAGACACAATGAGTGGGGGGGTGGCAACCCACAGCACACCCTCTCTTGGTTCCTAACATGTTCCCTCCACAAATTCCAACACAGCTTTTTCCCTACCATCCAGTGTCTCTAATGGGTCTTTAGTATAACTCACAGCAAGGATCTCCCTCTCTTTGTTCATGGGAGCCCTCCACCCACTCTCTAAACACAGATCCCTCAACTAAGCTAAGGACAGAGTCACTGTCTAGTCCCACCATACTTGTGTCTGCCATCCTTTGGTATAGGCAGTGTTGTGAAAAAGCTGAACATATTGTTCTATTGCTGATAGTTGGAACTGAAATCTACAGATCCCATCACTGACACGATTGTCAGACCCCATTCAGGGAGTCACAGGACACACAGGGAATATCGAGCAACAACCCTGGTGGCTTAGGTTGTTTGCCACTGGTATCCTTTGGCACCTCCTACAATGGCTCTGGATGCCAGCCCGAGCACACCCATCCTTTGTGCACTTGGGTTTCAAGGTAGTGAGGGCAAGCAGTCCAAGGCATCTTGCGAGGTTGTGTGGGGGTAGAGAATCAGATCCCAAACAATCATACAATAGATGCAATAACATACTTTGAAATCACATTGATAACATGATCTTCTACTAGAAGGCCCTGTGCCAAAGTCCCTGTCTTAGAAGATGCTAGTTCTGTCAATTTAGGATCTATTTTAAGCAGCAATCATTTTTGGCATTCTAAAAAATATGGCCATGTTTGTGTTGCTTACAAAAACATATGTCATTGAATAAATTTGAAAGGTATATGTGGGGACAATAACTCAATTCTCCTCTTTTGTTTGTTCAGCCATTTCGAAAATCTTTGTCACTGGTACTACTAAAGCTTATCTTGGCATGAAGTCCATGTCCGCTCTATACTGTTTTCAGGTGTTTGAGCAAAACACCAGCAATTTCTCATCAGAGAGAGTAGATAGAACTTGTTCTGAAATGGATGGTCTTGGGCATTCATCCTCAAGCCCGTTCTGTGCTGGTTTCTGTAAGTAAGACTTGAATCTTGGCTGTTTAAAATCAGCCACATGTGGTAAAGTGGTCCAGTCCGAAGATAAAGGATGATACATTAAGGTGGGATCAAAAACTTGTTCACATGCTGTATCTAGGATGTCTGATTGTCAGAGAGGTATAACATTCACATTTGGACATTTTTATGTGAACCTTGACTTGGGCATATTGGAACCAAGCCATTTTATATCTGTCCCATCCTGTGCGTCCAAATCAGAATCTTTCAAGTACTGGACAACATCAGAGTCTCATCTGAAATATCTTGAATAATTGTTGAATGTACTCTTTTCCTATTACAGGTCAAATCTAACTCCTTCTTGGAGAGGCTTGAATTTGGATGGGAACCAACTTCAACTGAAAGTCAGGCACTCTAATTGTAATTACCAAGGAGGGCCCTCAGAGCTGGGTCTGGTGGCTTGGTGGACTCATGCATCCAGTGTAGGGACCTGTGTTTGACCTCATGGGCACAGGTTCAAATCCCAGTGGGTCCATCGAGCCTTTCATCCTTCGGAGGTCAATAAAATGAGGACCATTGAGTTGGTGAACCATATACATCTGTTATTCAGCGCCAAGATGCCCTTCTGGGTAAACGTGCACTTTACAAACACACATGTTATGTCATTACAAGTTTTGTAGAGTGTTAATACTATATGTTTTCAGGGCGATTAGAAGTGGCAGTGTTAGAGCTGCATGTAGAAAATGCTAGATAACAACGTACACAGACTTAACAAATAGGGAAATACCGGCTGTGTTAAATCTAAGTTCAGGAATATTGGATTTCCCATGAGTCGAAATATCGTACCCAGAACCATTCTGTATTTGATTTTCCCTCCCTTGCCAAAAACCCATGTGTTAAATCCACATGCAAAATTAAAATTCCAAATACAAGTTGCTATCTCAAGTTGAAAATAGGTGCAAGGACCACAGAAAAGTTTCACCTATTCATGCAGGTGGCAAATTACATCAATGTTTCAAATATGTGTTAAAATACATTACATTGAATATAAATAATATATTTTTTAACAAATACAAAAAATAGTAAGTTTGTAAATCTAAGGAAACAAATTTATAAGGCACAACTCCACACTGGACTATACATAACCCTCTGAAACTTGCATCCCTCACACTTCAAACCAACACAAATGAAGAGAGCAGTTGGCCACAACATCAGGGTAGTGCAGTGTAGCTTTAGGTTAATCTCATGGTTATGCACCAACAGAAGGAGGAAGCAACTCAGCGAACTATACACCAGTGAAGAAGGAGACTGTGTTGACTTGATGCACATGTACCAGGGATAAAGGATGAAATAATTTCAAACTATTTTTAATTAATAGAAAATAAAAACAAATTTCTATTTAACAGAAAATGAAACAATTGATAGATTTTACAAAAAAGATATTTTTTTCTTCCTCAATTCTTAGTTTTGTTAAAAATACTTTTTTATGCTGTGAAAATTTGACAAATTAACAAAATGTCGAAATTTTTATTATGTAAACGCCCCAACAGTGCACAAAAATAATGGCACATCCCTTCTCTGACAAAATAAACATATATTTAGAAATTGTTATGTTCAAGAAACACCTTTTGATACAAACTATTTCTTAGTTTAGCTTTTTTGGCTGGTGGTTCATTTTCAGGTGGAATCTGAGCACTACACACAGATTTGAGTCTGGGCCTTGTTGGGTGAAATTGGCTGTGATGGCTGGGTAATAGAGGCAGTTGACACTGGTGGGGAAGGAGTAGTGCTTTTTTGATCAGGCTTGCTAAATGGGTAAGGAGTGAGAGGCATCAAATTTGATTCTGGTCTTCAAATCACATAGTGAGCAACTGCGTGACTTTGGAATGGGCAGTGCTTAATTTGCTCTCATCAGGAGGCCACTGCACCTTTCACCGCTGCTAATAAAAGTAACAACACAACTACTAACCATCATACTCCCACAAGTGTGACAATTCGGACTATTTCAGGCCCCCAAAGCTATAAGAATTGCTTGGGCAGCAGGTAACAGTCATTTGTAATGTATATTGAATTGATAATTAACTGTTGTGGTCAGCTATAAATTAACCAGACAGCACCACCTTGTGGAAGACTGTCACAAGCGCCGGTGTTGACAACTAAGTGCTGGTGCCGAGCACCAGAAACCACCAGCTAAAATTAAGCAGTGAAATGGGTACGCTGATTCTGGGTTTACTGGATTAGCATGCTTCTAAATGCTACGTGACCCTCATTCATTGGCCTAGTAAACTCACTAAATGCAGAAGCCAGAAAATTCCGTGCATGCCTGTCTGCCCTTCCAGCATATACCTGTAAAAGGCATTGGTTTTGTGTTGCTACTACATCACGCCACAGTTGGAATCGCTGGTGCTGTGCTAATCTGGCCTTTTGGTTTTGTATGGCCACAAGATCTTGCAGTGAGTCCCTTATATTATGCAAAACACACAAGGCAGTGGCAGAGGCTTCAGAGTTGGCAATGAGGCTTTTGCTCCCACTTCCTGACAATACTCTGTGTCCTCTGGCTCATGTTGTGGGTAATCATGCTTTCACATTTGCTGTAACAGCAGGCTCTCTGGCATTGCTTCTGTGGATATTGCAGCTGGTGTTGCAATAGTGGTTATAGAGGTGGTGAGGGTTACTTTGGAAGTAGTTGATCCACTGGACCCTTCAGATGAATTAGTCGTAGCAGTGGTTGTAGTTCCTAGTGTAATAGCATTTGCTACTAATGGTTTCCCCCTCTCGTCCTGGTTGTCCTGTTTGCTTGCTGAGAATGGTTGGTGGAAAACTGATCTACATTTTCCTCCTGGCTGATACCACCTGCACAGTAAATAAATATATATATATATATATATATATATATATATATATATATATATATATATATATATATATATATATATATATATATTACCTACTGGCGGTCGCCAGTAGGTAGTTAAAGTTAGGACCTATTTTCCATAGGAAATTCACAACATTCTATTTCCAATAACTTTGGCGCCAATTGATGAATCTTCGCGAAATGTTCAAAACTCGTGGGGCGCTCCGGTCTGCTCCTATCCTGAAAGTTTCGGGGTGATTTGGCAAGCGGGGGCCGAGAAAAAAGGGGTTGTCCCAAAACATGTTTTCCCCATGCAATTTTCCATAGGAAACTTAGGCACGGCTACAGCCCGAACTGCTGAACGGAATTACACCAAATTTGGCAAAGAGGTAGTTCTTGGTTCAGAAAGAACCCTTTTTGTTAAATGCTGTAAATCCGTTCAGTAGTTCCTGAGAAATTTGAAAAAGAAAACATATCGATATCTGGGCGGAGCCTAACCACACATGTCATCGTGAGATCTGATTGGCTGTCAGCACTTCATCCTGGAATTGCTGGCAGCCATCTTGGGACCAATATAAATGATAGTACCCCATTGAAATGCATTGTAGTGAATCAAAGATTTTGAGGGTTACCAAAAGGAGAACTATAAAGGGTGATAACAGACTTTAGTTACATTAGAATTCATTTGTTGATGGTACCATACTAATTTCAGGAATTGTGGTGTGTTCTAAGGTGATTTTACCCTGTGAAAAACCTTCTGCTGGGATATCATGAATCATGTTTGAGAGAAAACTATTTTCACATGCTTGTCCCATACAGTTTTGGAAGGTGCTCCAGAAGCTAAAATGAGAGCATATTTTCTGGAAATTCACATTATCTATCTCAGTCATGTGAGAATGAAGTTTGACATTCTCAGTAAAACATGTACATCCAACAAGGGCAGAGACTGTCAGTTGATTCCTTTGTGTTCTACTGCAGCTTCCCAGAGTGTTCTAAAGAACAACTAGAGTGATAACAGCCTTACTTATGACAAAAGTATGGCACACCTGAAGCCATCTTGATTGGAATAAACTGGTAACACTTAAAACATTTAATTTAAAAAGGAACAAAATGATGGGGTTCATTTTGTCATAGAAATTATGGTTAGTGCTGTAGAAAGAAAAATTAGGACATGTTTCAAGTGTGATCTCAAATATCTTCCTGTTATATTTCAACAGGAGCAGCCTGTCAGTTGATGCCTTTGTGTTCTACTGCAGCTTCCCAGAGCGTCCTAAAGAACAACTAGAGCGCTAACAGTCTTACTTATGACAAAAGTATGGCACACCTGAAGCCATCTTGATTGGAATAAACTGGTAACACTTAAAACATTTAATTTAAATAGGAACAAAATGAGGGGGTTCATTTTGCCATAGAAATTATGGTTAGTGCTGCAGAAAGAAAATGTAGGGCATGTTTTAAGTGAGATCTCAAATCCTCTTCTATTTCATTAGAAAATTCTGACATGCAGACTGAAACAATCACTTTCAATACCAGCAGTAGACTTCCAGTTAACTCCCAGGTGAGCAGTAGCTTTACTACAGTGATCTAATGAACAACTAGAGTGCTAACATTCTGAATTTATGGCAAATGTGTGACACATCTGAATGCCTTCTTGATGGAATCAAAGTAAAAAACTGAAAGCATTTCCTACTGAGGAGACTGCAGTAAATGACGAAATTAGGAAACTTCATAACAAATAAGTCTCCCAAGATGGCCACCAGAGAAAAAAGAGCCCAAATGTAGCACAAATATCACCCAGATGTAGCCCACATATAGCCCAATGACAGAAGTGTGCAAAACACTTTTTATTTTTAGTTTTTCTGCAGTTTTATATAGTGCAAACTGGTCAGGTATTGGAGCGTTACATCTTACTTGGACCCCTTATTGCATATTTTACACAAAGTACATGAGATTGATCTTGCGAAACATTGAACTTTACGATTCTGTTAACCTGAAGTTGCTCTGAACCGGGCTTTGTAACACCCGTTTTTACCTACTGGTTTTAATTAATTCTCACTGTATTGTATTAGGAAAGAGGATTTACTGTTTTTATGTACACTTTTATGATCTATGTTTCTAAATCAGATCAAATAAAGTTTAATGAATTCTATGGCAGGACGGAGGCGAGGATTATGCATATCTTTCCTCACTTTATTTGCATAGCAGTTCAAAGAAAACGTAACACAACAATCATTAAACAAAAGACTACACAACCCATGAACCTTTAGGGGGTAGTCTCCAAGGCAACTATAGTCCAATCATATCACAGTCCATCGTATATAATATCGTGACGTCCCTTCCGCTTCCTCTTTCTTCACTGCTCGTCAGTTAAGTGCATTCCTTACATTCTTGGCTTAATCTGACGTTGTTGCTGTTTGTATAGCGGTTTCTTGTGCACGTTATTAGCATTATTGCCTTGGTATTGTTTCATATTCCCTGCGCAGCAGGCTCTTGCCTGAGCGCGTTCTCCCCCTCGCAGTTTCTTCCGCTGTGTGCTCTGCGCGCGGTGAGATCCTGTCAGGCGCGTCTGGTCCGAGCGAGGCAGCTCCGTCGAGCGCTCTCGCTGGTCTTTACGCGCATTTGGGAATCCGGTCACTCCTTTAGTGTCCGCTTGATTCCCGACCAACCCTCGCCAAATTTTGACACCGCTACGTGGTGATTTCCCCACACGGCCACGTTAGTGACCAGCGCCACCTGGTGGTGGTAATTGGTATTGCGCCTCAGTCTATTCTTATAACAGCTTCGGGGAAAGCCCAGCTGTTGGAGCACCGGCGAGGGGGCTGCCTTAAGGATTTTAAGGGCATTTGTTCTGTGCTCACATCCTCTGCTATCATGTCTTCTCCAGAAGACCATTTTTACTCCTCCTACCAGGAAGTGGAGGAGGAATGGCCCCCAACTTCTCCCTCCAGCAGTGGACCAAGCCCTCTCTCTGGCTATTTCTAGGGCGCTGGCTCCTCTTAGGGATCAGGTTGATAAGCTGGCGAAAGCATCCCTGGGGTGTTCAGTGACCCAGATCTGGTGGTGGCGGGTCCCAGTAGCTCCCAGATGGGGAATAAAAGGGCCGTTAAGCATAACGCGGGGCACTTGGAAGGATTTGATAAACTTACGGAGACCTTCCTCAAGAGTGTGCGAACGCTAAAACATGCACCCTGCCGGGAGGAGGAGAGGCCCGGAGAAAATTGTGACACTGTCACCACTATTGTAGATCCCGACGGCGGGTTTCCCTTAGAGGGAGAGGGTGTATCGGAGGACGATTTCTCCTCCGATGAGGATAAGGACTCGGGGCGTCCCTGGCGTCCAGAGTCCCACTCATCTCAGTCCCCGGTTGGGGACGGGGTCCACTCGGACATGTTCGAGCCTACCCAAATTTATCATCCTAGGTCGGCGGAGTGGACACCTGACGCTAAAGTGGCAGAGTATGTGGTGGGGAAAATCCATCAACCCCTTGAAAGGGAGGTCAGGAATAGGATGAGGGGAGAATGCCCCAGGCCCTCACTGAAGGGGAAGGTGGCACACACGCATGAAATTGATGAGAAACTATGTACCTTTTTCTCCAAGTATATGAGGGATCCCAAGAAAGGAATTGATAGGTCTTGGACGTGGTATGGCCCTTGACCCAAATTATTCAATTGACGGAGCGTTCCAAAGAGTCAGGATCCCCTTTGTCCACGGATATTGTGGCTGGTTGGGCGCACTACCCTAAACCCTAAAACACTACCCCCTCCACTACCTAAACACCACTGCACTACCCTAAACCCTAAAACACTACCACCAGCACGACACCCTACACTACCCAAACATAACTGCACTACCCTAAACACTAAAACACTACCACCAGCACGACTCCCTACACTACCCAAACACCACTGCACTACCCTAAACCCTAAATCTACCCACAGCACAACCCCCTATACTACACAAACACCACTGCACTACCCTAAACCCTAAAACACTACCCCCAGCATGACCCCTTCACTACACAAAAACCACTGCACTGCCTTAAACCCTAAGACACTGCCCACAGCACGACCGACCCCCTGCACTACACAAACACCACTGCACTACCCTAAACCCTAAATCTACCCCCAGCACGACCCCCTTCACTACCTAAACACAACTGCACTACCCTAAACCTTAAAACACTACCCCCAGCACGACCCCCTTCACTACCCAAACACAACTGCACTACCCTAAACCCAAAAACACTACCCCCAGCACGACCACCTACACTACCCAAACACCACTGCACGACCCTAAACCCTAAAACACGACCCCCTACACTACACAAACACCACTGCACTACCCTAAACCCTAAAACACTAGAACCCAGCATGACCCCCTACAGTACACAAACACCACTGCACTACCCTAAACCCTAAAACGCTACCCCCTACACTACACAAACACCACTGGACTACCCTAAACCCTAAAACACTACCCCCAGCATGACTCCCTACACTACCCAAACACCACTGCACTACACTAAACCCTAAATCTACCCCCAGCATGACCTCCCACACTACACAAACACCACTGCACTACCCTAAACCCTAAAACACTACCCCCAGCACGACTCCCTACACTACCCAAACACCACTGCACTACCCTAAACCCTAAAACACTACCCCCAGCACGACCCCTTCACTACACAAACACCACTGCACTGCCTTAAACCCTAAAACACTACCCACAGCACGACCGACCCCCTGCACTACACAAACACCACTGCACTACCCTAAACCCTAAATCTACCCCCAGCATGACCCCCTACACTACACAAACACCACTGCACTACCCTAAACCCTAAAACACTACCCCCAGCACGACCCCTTCACTACCTAAACACAACTGCACTACCCTAAACCCTAAAACACTACCCCGGCACGACCCCTTCACCACCCAAACACAACTGCACAACCCTAAACCCAAAAACACTACCCCCAGCACGACCCCCTACACTACCCAAACACCACTGCACGACCCTAAACCCTAAAACACGACCCCCTACACTACACAAACACCACTGCACTACCCTAAACCCTAAAACACTAGAACCCAGCATGACCCCTACAGTACACAAACACCACTGCACTACCCTAAACCCTAAAACACTACCCCCTACACTACACAAACACCACTGCACTACCCTAAACCCTAAAACACTACCCCCAGCACGACCCCCTATACTACACAAACACCACTGCACTACGGTAAACCCAAAACACTACCCCAGCACTACCCCCTACACTACCCAAACACCACTGCACTACCCTAAACCCTAAAACACTACCCCCAGCATGACCTCCTACACTACACAAACACCACTGCACTACCCTAAACCCTAAAACACTACCCCCAGCATGACCCCCTACACTGCCCAAACACCACTGCACTACCCTAAACCCTAAAACACTACCCCCAGCACGACTCCCTACACTACACAAACACCACTGGTCTACCCTAAACCCTAAATCTACCCCCAGCACGACCCCCTTCACTACCTAAACACAACTGCACTACCCTAAACCCTAAAACACTACCCCCAGCACGACCCCCTTCACTACCCAAACACAACTGCACTACCCTAAACCCAAAAACACTACCCCCAGCATGATTCCCTACACTACCCAAACACCACTGCACTACACTAAACCCTAAATCTACCCCCAGCATAACCTCCCACACTACACAAACACCACTGCACTACCCTAAACCCTAAAACACTACCGCCAGCACGACCCCCTACACTACCCAAACACCACTGCACTACCCTAAACCCTAAAACACTAACCCCAGCATGACCCCCTACACTACCCAAACACCACTGCACTACCCTATACCCTAAAACACGACCCCTAAACTACACAAACACGACTGCACTACCCTAAACCCTAAAACACTACCCACAGCATGACCCCCTACACTACACAAACACCACTGCACTACCCTAAACCCTAAAACACTACCCCTACACTACACAAACACCACTGCACTACCCTAAGCCCTAAAACACTACCCCCAGCATGACCCTCTACACTACACAAACCCCACTGCACTACCCTAAACCCCCTACACTATACAAACACCACTGCACTACTCTAAACCCTAAAACACTACCCCCAGCACGACCCCCTCACAACACAAACACCACTGCACTACCCTAAACCCTAAATCTTCCCCCAGCACGACCCCCTACACTACCCAAACACCACTGCCATACCCTAAACCCTAAAACACTACCCCCAGCATGAACACCTACACTACCCAAACACCATTGCACTACCCTAAACCCTAAAACACTACCCCCAGCACTACCCCCTACACTACACAAACACCACTGCACTACCCTAAACCCTAAAACACTACCCCAGCACTACCCCCTACACTACCCAAACACCACTGCACTAACATAAACCCTAAAACACTACCCCCAGCACAACCCCTACACTACACAAACACCACTGCACTACCCTAAACCCTAAAACACTACCCCCAGCACGACTCCCTACACTACCCAAACACCACTGCACTACCCTAAACCCTAAATCTACCCCAGCATGACCCCTACACTACCCAAACACCACTGCACTACCCTAAACCATAAAACACTACCCCCAGCATGACCCCTACACTACACAAACACCACTGCACTACCCTAAAACACTACCACCAGCATGACCCCTTACACTACTCAAACACCACTGCACTACCCTAAACCCTAAAGCACTACCCCAGCACGACCTCCTACACTACCCATACACCACTGCACTACCCTAAACCCCAAAACACTACCCCAAGCACGACCCCCTACACTACTGCACTACCCTAAACCCTAAAACACTACCCCCAGCATGACCCCTACACTACCCAAACACCACTGCACTACCCTAAACTCTAAAACACTACCCCCAGCATGACCCCCTACACTACCCAAACACCACTGCACTACCCTAAACCCTAGAAAAGAAACCCCCACCCCATGCCCAATCCCCCTTACCTCTCACTCCTCGTGGTTCCTCTCTCCTCGTGGTTCCTGCTTCACGTCGTCTCTGAGGGCGGTGCACGTCGTTGTGAGGAAACGGAACAGCCTCTGTTTCCTTACAATGACGTGGATCGTCTACATGTTTTTTAGAAGGCATGGTCATTTACCATACATACCTTTACAACAAAATTCGTTGTAAAGGCATGCGTGGTAAATGACCATGCATTCTAAAAAAATGCGTAGTAATGACTTCGCGATGTACAACGCATGCGTGATAATGCATGCGTTGTAATGGTATCGCGAAGTAAAAAAGTCGTTGTAACGGCTGTTTACCGATCGAAGCTGGCCCCTGTTCTTCAGTGAGACGTTTATTTGATTAATTAGGAGGAAGGAATGTGTTTTTTTTACCGAAAAGTGCATTTCCGGCTGTTGTATTGTGAAAGTGTCCGCGTGGCCTGGTTTCACTTCCGGTGAGAGAGTGGAAGAGTCTGTTTGGATCTAAAGGAGTTCTGTTGTTGGACGGGGCCGGCGCGACACGTCATCAGAAAACATAGCTAATGGAAAGCGTCCTCCCTGAAGTGTGGAGCAGTGCCATGAGAGGTCAACGAGTGTGCGTCCCACCGCAGTATGACCGTACCGCGTGACCCATGTGCCGCCTCCAGGGTACGGGAGGCAGAAGCGGCATCGCAGGTCCTCTTGAAGTCCGTTGTAGCACTAATTCTACATTTTGGTACTAGGGCATTTTAACTTTGTTGTTCCTGCCAGATACAAAGAGAAGATCCTGTGTTATTCAGTGCCCTCGTTACCTTTTTTGTGGGTTGTGGTGCTTGTCACTTCGCTGCCCCGCCGGTGCACACGACTGGGCACCCCACCTTGTGTGCCATCTGCAGGGCCTCTGCCCTCGGATCACTGGTTTCGGTTTCTGGAGTGGCAACATAAACAGTTGCTCCCAAAGGACTAGCCTGAACACTTAGGTGAATATCCCATGCACCAGCATTCCACGGAAATTCTTTCCTAGCTCTCCCACGTCAACGAGGAAGTTATAATAGCACGGCTCTGCTCGCGACACCGTATGACGTCATCGGAGCCATAAGAGGACCTCGTCGGCGTGCTGACGTCAGTTCCACCCATTTTTTCCGTGCCACCGAGGCAAACAGGGGACCGAGACATTTTCACATGTATACATAGTATAATAAATATATATATATTCACTGAAAAAACCATAGGTTTCAGGCACGTTATAGTTAGAAATTAGCATTTAAAAAACCTTAGAAATTCACTGAAAAACCATAGGTTTCAGGCACGTTATAGTTAGAAATTAGCATTTAAAAACCTTAGAAATTCACTGAAAAACCATAGGTTTCAGGGGCGTTATAGTTAGTTGGACATTTCACTCGTACAAAACCATAGAAATTCCCCCGTTATAGTTAGTTCAGCTAACTATAACTCGTGCGCCCGCAATGCACTGCTGATGACATCACATACGACATCACTCATGACATGGTCAGTGACATCACTCATGACATCACTGATGACATCTCAAATGACATCACTGATGACATCATCCAGTGAATGTGTGTTTCTCTGAAAATTAAATATGTTTTATATATGTATATCTCAAGGTCGATGGAAGAATAAATGGGTATATAAGTGTCTAAATGGATGATTTTTTTGTAAAATTGATTGTATAACTGACTGATTAAGTGTATCTTAGTGAATACATGGGTTAGTGAGTAATGTTTAAATATGAAAATATCTGTATCAGTCTCTCACTTTGTGTATAAGTGGCTGCATGGGTTGTGAGTAGCTACATGAGTGTCTATATGGGTTATTAGTTGGTTTTTTGAGTATCAGTATGAGTGTCTGAGTGTCTGTGTGGTTCGGTGGGGGGTATTACTTAGTGCATAGATGCATGAATGAGTGACTCACTGTTTGTATGTGTTGAAGACAGCATGTGTGCAGGACTGTATAGGTGGATGAGTGTGTGTATGGGTGTGTTAATGAGTGAATGACTGTCTCAATAGTGTCTTTATGAGTAACTACATATGTTTTAAACGAGTATATGTGAGTATTGGTGTATATAAGTGAGTATATGTGAGAGTGAGAGATTGGAAGAGTTCCTGTACAAATAAGTAGGTGTTTCTATAAGTGATTGTTTAAGAGAGTAAGTATGTGTAAGTTTCTGTAGAAGTAATTGTGGTAGTGTGTGTATAACTGTATATGCAAGTAAATGGATGTTTGATACTTTGTTTGCATGTGTGACTATGTGTGTGAGTAACTCTATGGATGAGTGGCGGTGTGTAACAGGATGAATAGGTGTATGAGTACATGTGATGAGTGAGTACATGTATGAGTGACTGTATAGGGACTTTTGGTGAATGAGTGGATGTGTGTGTAGATCTTGGAATTACTGAATAGGTGTGTTGTAACTGGTATTGGTATGTCCATTGTTTTGAAAATGTTAGTTTGTATTTTTGAGTGTGTGTATCAAAGGTTATATTAGGGTGAGAGGAGGTCTGCCACTCTATCACAAGGATGATGTCATCAGTGATGTCATCAGTGATGTCATTTGAGATGTCATCAGTGATGTCATGAGTGATGTCACTGACCATGTCATGAGTGATGTAATATGTGACGTCATCAGCAGTGCATTGCGGGCGTGCGTGTTATAGTTAGCTGAACTAACTATAACGCCCCTGAAACCTATGGTTTTTTCAGTGAATTTCTAAGGTTTTTTAAATGCTAATTTCTAACTATAACGTGCCTGAAACCTATGGTTTTTTCAGTGAATATATATATATATATATATATATTATCTACTGGCGGTCGCCAGTAGATAGTTATAGTTTGGACCTATTATCCTTTGGAAATTCGTAACATTCTATTCCCAATAACTTTGGCGTCGTTTGACGAATCATCGTGAAATTTTCAAAACTAGTGGGGCGCTCCGGTCCGCTCCTGTCTTGAAAGTTTCAGGGTGATTCATCAAGCGGGGGCCGAGAAAAAAGGGGGGTCCCAAAACGTGTTTTCTCCATGTTAATTCCCGTAGGAAATTTTAGACACGGCTACAGCCCGAACTGCTGAACGGAATTACACCAAATTTTGCAAAAAGGTAGCGCTTGGTTCAGAAAGCGACCTTTTTTTAAATGGTGTAAATCCATTCAGTAGTTGCGGAGAAATTCAAAAAATAAGAGTGAAAAAATCAATTTCCCATAGGAAACTTTATGCAAGGCTACAGCAAAAACTGCTGAACGCAATTACACCAAATTGGGCAAAAAGGTAGTGCTTGGTTCAGAAAGCACCCTTTTTAAAAATGGTGTAAATCCGTTCAGTAGTTGCTGAGAAAATCCAAAATAAATGTTTTGATATCTATGGACATGGTGGATCCGCGCACCCTCCCGATCACGAGCTACATGCTAATTGGCTGTCAACACTCCAAACCAGGAAGTGTTGGCAGCCATCTTGTTCCTCAGTAGAACCGAGGAACAAGAAAGCAGTAAAACAACTGCGTAAAACGCAAAAAGGGAGCAGGGTAGAAACACCCTGACCCCCTAGGCCTGCACAGTGGTGAAGGGAGGGGGCAGGGCTTCAGGTGACGTGTGCAAACAGGCCCCGTAGCGCGTTTTAAGATGGGGAATTAAATCCCCTTCAATCCTGAGGGTCCCTGGGGGCCAACTAGCCCACCAGGTACCTGCAGTAAGCGCCACAGAGCTGCGTTGCAGAGTGTTGTAAAAAGGGGCGTGGCCTCTGAACACCTCTCTACAACGCAGCTCTCTGGCGCATACTGGAGGTATCTGGTGGGCTAGTTGGCCCCTAGGGACCCTCGGGATTGAGGAGGAATTAATTCTCCAACTTAAAACGCGTCACAGGGCGTGTTTGCAGACATGTCACCTCAGGCCCCACCCCTTCCTTCACCATTGTGCAAATATTCCTCTAAAATCAGCCGAACTACGAATTCCGATTTACTCACCTGTTATCAGGAGAGACCTCAGTGCTGCATCTTTGAGCCCAGTACTGATCCTGAAAAGTAATTTTAACCGTACTTACCAGTAACTTGAATTTCCTTCCATAGGCTAACATTGACTGGTTTCACTTGGAAATTCTTCTAAGTGTGGAGTTGTGGAACTTTATAATATTCCTCTAAAATCAGCCGAACTATGAATTCCGATTTACTCACCTGTTATCAGGAGAGACCTCAGTGCTGCATCTTTGAGCCCAGTACTGATCCTGAAAAGTAATTTTAACCGTACTTACCAGTAACTTGAATTTCCTTCCATAGGATATCATTGCCTGCTTTTTGCTGAAAAAGTTTCTGTGTCGATTTTTGAAACATACAAATATTCTTCTAAAATCAGCAGAACTACGAATTCCGATTTACTCACCTGTTATCAGGAGAGACCTCAGTGCTGCATCTTTGAGCCCAGTACTGATCCTGAAAAGTAATTCTAACCGTACTTACCAGTAACTTGAATTTCCTTCCATAGGCTAACATTGACTGGTTTCACTTGGAAATTCTTCTAAGTGTGGAGTTTTGGAACTTTATAATATTCCTCTAAAATCAGCCGAAGTACGAATTCCGATTTACTCACCTGTTATCAGGAGAGAACCCAGTGCTGCATCTTTTATCCCAGCACTGACCCTGAAAAGTAATTCTAACCGTACTTACCAGTAACTTGTATTTCCTTCCATAGGAATCCATTGTCTGGTTTTCAGCAGAAAAGTTTCAAAGTGTCAATTTTCACAAACTACAAATATTCCTTAAAAATCGCCTGTATGACTTAAACGCATTCGTTCAACTGTTTACAGGAGATGCACCAGTGCTGAATCCAGGATCCACCACTGAGTAAGAAAAAGTAACGATAACACTACTTACCTGCTAAGTGAATTTCCTCCCATAGGATAACATTGGTGATTCTATGTGAAGAAGTTTCTAAGTCTCAACTTTTAAAATACAATAATATTCCTTAAAAATCACGACTGTAACCAAAACGCTTTTACTCAACTGTTTACAGGAGATGTCCCAGGACTGAATCTAGGATCCAGTCCTGTGGTTAGAAAAGTAATCTATAAAGTAACTAATTGCATTTAACTAGAAATTCACATTGAGCTCAAAGCAATACGTAACTGGAACTGAAGCGCACAC